>CM061136.1:6783065-8148225 GCA_030789695.1 Scilla litardierei | reverse complement strand
GTAAACAATTGAATATATGTAAACCCTTCAGGGCCTAACAAGCTACCAGAGATTGATTATCACATGTTGTAAATAATTGAATGCAGGTGATCACCTACAAGGTTGAATGACTAGAGAGAGACCCATAAATACCAGTTCTTCATGCCACAATAATAGCATCATAACGATGAACAATGCCCCCACCAAAACCCAAATAGGGACCATCAGCAACGGCAAAAGCAAGGCAAATGACATATTCAAAATACAATCTCATTGCCAGCAATCAATTAGGGCTTCCACAAGCCCTCTGCGTCAGGACATCCTTCCATGATCCTGTCTTGCATGGGAAGAGGGTAGGGTGGTTGCAAGGGGATGTCCACCTCTTCGTCCTACGACACAAGTCAGCAAGCCAATATCTTGAGGAAAGAGATCTGCCGCACAGAAGCAGCACATAGAAAGCGTATATTTGGGCAAGGCATCGTCATTACTCTTATCATCGTCGTCTATTTTTATCTGTAAAAAAGTAAAAATCAGGTCAAAGTGCTAAGAAATACCCGAAAGAAAACATTAATCCTTTTCTAAAAGAATGCGGAAAAGAAACAATGAAAATGTGGTTATAGAATTTGACACTGCCTTGCATAATAAACATTCAGGCTTTTAATCAGACATGAGTGGTCAGGGGAAGACCTAACTCTCATTATATATATCCCTGAATAGAACTAACAAATGGCTGCAAAGATGAGCAGACTGCAAGTGTAGCAGCCACAAGCTATACATAAAATGTGACGAGGCACCATGATTGCCGCGGGAAGAAAATGAGATATGATGCATATGCATAAACCATCGGTCGGTGGCTAATATATAACTTGCATGTGGGTACATGAAAAACAAAATCTATACACATCAATGTAATACATGTAGTGTTTATACAAATACAACCCCTATTCTCATGTTCAGCCTGCTGGATATTTCAAAAATGCTAGAAAACAGGATGACCTCGGTTACCAAACTTAATTGAAACAGTATCTTTTTGAGAAAATGGAATAAGATATCAGTTGACACGGCTACACGTGAGCATTGATGTCGTATAGCAACATGCATGAATAAAGGTGGCGACAGCTACATGCTAGCAACCATTGGAACTTATTTGTACTTTGAGATGTGAAAATGTTGTGAGACATGCATGGTGGCATTAGAAGATTACGGCCATCAAGTTCTGCTGTACAGTTCCCATTCCACAAAGAAATTTATTACCACTTCATAGCAGACCTCAATCATGTCCATAAAAAGCGACTTAACAGTTGCCACCTAGGCAGTTTCAGGGTTTGGCAGCTCCCCAAAAACAGAAATCGAATTTTAATATCCACACAAAACCGTTAGACTGCAACTGTAGAAAATGTTTATCAAAAGACATGCTCACAGAAGACAGTAGTTTAGGAAACATAAATAAAGAAATGTAGCTTGTGTTTTCTACAATCATTCAGGTTGACCAATTGCTCCCAGACACTAGAATTGCGTTTATTAAAGAAACTTGCATTTCAGTCCAACGATTCTAATAATATAAAGTACATAATGTGTTAAGAATCAGCCATGTAATATAAAGTATGATTCGGCAAGAATAAAATGTGTAGCTTTAAAAATTACCCCATGACATGCCACTCCCAAACATTGTATGGGCAGCAGACTGTGAATCTGCCATGGCAAAGTTAATACGAGCCGGTTGACCTTTGTGGTGTATCCTCTCACCACGCATGTAAGTTGAATGTTGATTGTGACGATGAGTAGACTGTTGCCCAAATCGACTGGGAGAGTTTTGTGCAAAAGGAGGCAATCGATTATAAGCAGCATGCATATCATGTGCAAAATAGGGGCTGCTTTCAGCAACTGAATACGGCTGGAACAGTCCATCTGTTCTGTAATCAACAAGATTAAACGGAAGAGAAGAAGATTTCATATGAGATAGAAAGAATAGCAAGAAATTAAATGACAACCACGAGAATCTAACTAAAACGAGTCATTGACTGTTGCAAAGAACTTTTAAACTAGCGTACATGGCCAGTTATAAAATTATGCATCATAGGAGCCAACAGACCAAGCAAAGTTTATCTACAGTTGGTTAGGCATATGCATCATAGCTTTTTTTTTGTTTTTTTTTTGTTTTTGTTTGTTTGTTTGTATATTTTGTTTTGTCCCTCTCTTTTTTTTTGGGTGGGGGGGGGGGGGGGGGGGGGGGGGTTGGGTGTGAGTGAGAGAGATGAAAAGTATATTTACATTCTACAATTGTCAGTAGCTCCAGAAATGTAAAAAGCATTTGTTTTCGTGAAGTAGCTAGGGTACAACCATGTGGGAACAGAGTATAACTAGAAAGCATTCAAGGTAATACTTCGACGTTTAAAGAACATTTCTAAAGTATTGTCCATAAGCTTCCAATCTGTTGTACTTAAGTGTGACTATATTATTACCAAGTAGGAACTGATTTAAGAAAAAAGCCTGTACATACCTTTGATTTGATGATGCAAAACTCGAGCTGGTGCGAGCTTGGTTATGACCCATACTAGAGTTGCCAGTTTCAGTATGTACTGGGACATCCTTCGCATTACCAAGACGCATATTGTTTGTGATTCCAAAGACCAGGGAACTGACTTCAGAATTATCCTCTTGTAGAAGCAGTTCATCACTGAAAACATAAATAACAATGATAATGTATTCTTCAATCTAAATCAGATAAGACACATGACATGTTATTTAGGAACATAATGATCAACTGCGCCTTCTTCATGCTGGCTAAATAACCATACTTCAATTAACTAGTTACAGTCACCAAAAACAACAACGGTTGATGGTGTAATTTCATTATGATCAGTAACTATGATTTAACTAATTTAGCAAGGCTTGCTGCAAGTCAATGTGCAAAATGAACTTTTGCATGTACTTAATCATTAATGTGCATCTGTTCTTCTTCTTACCCTTCATCCCAAAAATCTGGGGTTGGCTTCATGGACTCAACAGAAAGAGATAAAATAATCAAATAATAATAATAGTTATAATAATATACATTATAACTAAAAAAATCGTAGGAAATAACTGTGTAAAGTATTTCATATGAGATGCGACAATAATTAGGATTCTGCAAACTCCCAAGTTGCGGAACAAATTAGTTAGAGACAAACAAATCAAGATTTAGACATTACCTATAATTAGGATCCCAGTCGGCAGGATCTGGTATTAATGAACTGTTGTCAAGCCTGTCATAAGAAATTTCTGCAGAATGTGATGGCACTGCATCGATATTGAATGTGCTGAATGTATGAAATGCCTGGTTACTTGAAGAGGGCCCCATTTGTTGTCTCCAGTTAGGATAATTAGACGCTGAAAGGGTACCACGAGGAGAACCAACATGACCTCGAGCAAGTGTATCAGAGTGACAGCTGATGCCATCGCCATGATGTCCCTGCCACTGCTGAGATATGCTCTCATGAGGTTGCATTGAAGAAGTTCCAGGATAACCACAGTTTCGTCTTCTATTGATTTGGTTGAATTGGCCAAATTGACCGACTACAGATGCTTTGCTCAATGGAGAACCATGAACAACGCCTCTTGCAGGAGAAGTGGGACCATACTTCCCAGGGGAAACAGTTGACACCTGCATTTGAGAGCATGGGGGAGTAAATTGCGAAGGACTGGCCCCAAGGGACATAGGTCCCAAATTTCCTGTGGGACTCACACCAAAACCATTTCCATGCGACATATGAGGTCTGCGCCGAGCATCCGGACTAGCACCAAGGAAAGGTCCTCCAACTTGTGGTTGTATGTTAAGTCCACCATGACCTACTGGTGAGAAATATGAATACATACTGACATCACCATAGCTTCCGTAACTGCTTCCGAGGCCAGTATTATCATGATAGCTACCATGACTTCCCAGGCTGCCAAAACTACCATGAGACAACGGTACCACATGAAAATGAGGGCTATTATGGGGAAGACATCGGTTCGAACTTGGAACCTAAATGATAGAACAATCAATTCATAAACATGACCTTGCACAAATTATGTGCTTATGCACACCTTTTGAAATATGTATAAAGACTGGACATTTACCTGAGGTGATAAGCCAGCAGCAAGCCAATGCCCACCCCCTGGATTGTGATTGACGGTTATGGCATGCATGACAGGCTATAAATGCAGAAATGTCAGCTCTCATAGTAAACTCAATCTCATATTCAAAAAATGACACAAACAACAAAGAAGCTCCACTTTCATGACATTAATGTACTTTCCTGGATGTGTTATGCCACAAATAAGAGTAGGCCAACTCTTTCTATGTTAATAAAGCAAAGGAGAGAGACTCTGTATCACAAATCTTTTAACAGTTCAAAGGGCCATAATAGCTAGGCTATGAGGTAGTAATCAAGCTTAACAATACAATTGTTGGTTCATCAAATGTTCGGTGATACGTTAAGGTAGATGCAATAAAACCATACTTTTGTGAAATAAAGTTTAAATCAAAAGATCACACTTACAATTCGAGGAGTTTCTGGAGGAGGTTTATAAGGGTGCATAAAGGGTTCTCCCGTTACAAATGGATGACGCGACGCCTAGAAAATAGTATCTCAACATGAAATTGCTTTGTCAAACAAAGCTGATTTATTTTAATTCCATATGAAACCAACAATAAACTATGCAATGTAACAACCTGCAAAGGCGACCACCGTTTTTCCGGATCAAACTCAACAAGACCCCTTAGGAAATCAACTAAAGCTAAGCGACAAGCATTTTCTGTAAAAAAATGATGAAGAAAGCTATTTAGCTACATCGGAGAAAATAATAAGTAATATATGTCAAGAAAATATAAATTGTGAATGAGGTTTTTTAAGAATAAAACAAAAGCATCAGACAAACCTTTGGAAATTTCTTCTTCAGACAGATTCTTCCGGTAAGGATAACTTGAAATGATATCCTCAAGCTTAACCCGACTGAAGTAGCGTTTTCCAATTATGGGTTTCTGGGATGCCCTCTGATAAAATTTATAAACCAAAAACAAAGATAAGAGATAGAGATGCATAACAGTAACATATTTATCAGAAAGTACCAAGACTCACAGCTTCATACTCCTCTTCAGTTAAAATCCGGTAAGCACTTGCAATTCCATTGCATGCCTCATCATTCTCCAAGCGATAAATACTTGCCACATGCTTAAAGAACTTTTCTGTGTCTTTTGCATTTCTAAGAAGATCATCTGGAGGTTGACCACTTCAGAGTATTGAAGAACAAAAAGTATCAGCAATTATGACCATGTGATTGAGGTTATCAACTCCAAAAAACTGTCATTTTATAAAGGACTAGAACTAAAGGTTTTACAAAGAGTCAGATGAATAATTCACAAATTTACCAAACCTTTTCTCTTCTCTAAAAAAATCACAAATAAAAGAAGTGCTAATGAGAATCGAGGCAACGTTAAGAAAGGATCTAGGCGCCTCTAGGCATTAGACCCGGCCTAGCCATAGCCACCAAGACAGTAAGTAATCAACACCTAGGTGATGTTTTTTTTTTTTTTTTTTTTTTTGGGGGGGGGGGGGGGGAGGGAAGAAGAAATTGAGATGTTGACACCAATGTCGACATTTCGCCACCTCTACTTGCTCCGGCGAAGCCCCGATGCTTTACCCATATGGGCCACCTTATAAAAAGGGGAGAGTGGGAGAGATTGGGGCACATGATCAAGAGAGATGCAGGTCTCGCCCATGCATTGACCACTTCTCTTCTCCTCTCCAGGCTCCCCTTACTCTCCCTCTCATTGAGGCAGCACAATGAATAGCAACAAGCAGCATCTAGAAGCTTCACTAGAGCAAGAAGATGCAGTGACACAAGGTCAGCATTGGCATCAACATGGGTACACCTTTTTCTTTCTTTTGGTGCAATCGCTAGCATGTCTACGGCCAAATCGAATCAAGGCTGGTTTTCAAAACAATAAAGGTGTAAATGAGCCAAAGCTTGGTTGCACCATGCATCATGATTGAACTCACTTTTCTTTTCATATTTGTGACAGGGAGGGAGTCCAGGGTAAGGGTGGGGTGAAAGGCTGCAGTGTAATGATGGAGGATGGAGGAAGGCTAAAAGAGGAAGGCAAAGGAACCCTGACTGGGGAAAGAAACTACAAAAAAGAGGGATAGTAACTCCTCAAAGGGAAAGCCGAAAAACTTATTAGGACAAAATTCAAAACTGGGACACGTTGATTATAACAAGCATCCACAAATCGCTGATTGCCCATTAACTTCAATGCGTCATGAACTCAATTCATTGTGTAATAACCTTGGAATAGTTCTCCATGCATTGTAAATACAGAAATCCCCTAGTGATAGCGGATAGGGAGATTCCAACCTACAATCTCCCTCATGGGATGTGAGCATCATGCCAAAAATGTCATGCTACATAACCTAAAGCTAATTTGACCCCTTAAATTGAAATTTTTCTATGAACAATTTTAATATGAGGTTATTTATCAGGTACTAGTCATAACCCGTGCCCACGGGCACGGTGCAGTTAAGATTTTTCCCCGCGAAATCTTTGTTATTCAAAAAATTATTTCCACAACCAAAATTTAAAAGAACAAATTAGCGTAAAAATATTTAAAGGCACGCCTTCGACGCTGAACAACAAATTAGCGTAGAACAACAAATTCGGTACGGAACAACAAACTAGCGTAGAACAACAAATTCGGCGCGGACGCCTTCGACGCGGAACAACAAATTAGCGTAAAAATATTTAGAAGCACGTGCGTCTTCGACGTGGGCGTCTTCGACCGGAACAACAAATTTGGTGTGGGCGCCTTCGGCGTGGAACAACAAATTAGTGTAAAACAACAAATTCGATGCGGGCGCCTTCGGCGTGGAACAACAAATTAGCAGAAAAAAATTTAGTGGGTGCCATCGGCGCGGGCGCGATTCATTTAAGATTTTCCCCGCGAAATTTTTGTTCCCCCAAAAAATTATTTCCACAGCCATAATTGCGCAGAACAAATTCAACGCGGGCGCTTTCCCCCCAATAAAAAAACCCCACCCCCAAATTTAAATTTTCTCCCAAAGAGGCATGGCATCTTTTCCCCCAAATTCTTAATAAAGAGGGTGAGTCATTGCACTCATACAGAGCCCCCACACACACCCGCCCACATAAATAACAAAGGATCAAATAATTAGATGGTCAAGCCAAATTTTTTTACGATGAAGATCGTGTGAGCACATGCGTCTGTTCTTTACCCTCCTATTTTGTGGTCCCCGTGCATTAACCCTCTTGTGGGTCCCGGTATAAAGAACAGACGTGAGTGTGAGGATTTGTTTTCTCAAGTGAAGATTTAATTAGATGAATGGATATTTGTTCTCTCCCAAAAAGTTCCCCTATTTTCCATACAAATTTCAAAATATTGAGTTTTCCAACCAAATGGATTCCCCCTCTAAACTTTCTCAAAACTCATCTCAACTTTCCATTCCCCAAAATCAAATCCCAACCACTCTTTATCTAGTCCTAGTCAGCCCTAGGATTCAAATAACAGTTGTCAAATGTATAATAGATATTACAACAATACTTCAATTAATGGGAAATGTCGTATCTAAACATATGTGATAATATGGTAATTCCGTGCTTGATGGGCATTCTTTGAAGTTCTAACGTACCCAAAAAATTATGGTGTATATCACAGAAGTATCACAAGTGTATCACATTACTAGGAAATTAGAAGATTCTTAACACTTGAATGATGGTTTCACCGTTTCATTTTATTTTCATATGCATTAAATCATTTATCTACTGTTTAAATATAAAATTATGATTGTCCAGTTAATTAGCTATGTATTTAAGTTGAAAGTATAATATAATATTTGAGTAATTATGTTTCTTCAACTGTTCTAGTCTTGCAAATTCAGTAGAAACCCATGATATGTATAAAATATTAGCTTCCATACACATAATTTTATTAACACCGTGCACACATCACAAATCTTTAATATTTACCATGTGTGTAATGTATCGTGTTGTTTCTTGTATCTCATACCCATACTAGCATTTAATACTTCATAATATTATGTTTGTGTCATTAAATCTTGAACCAAGTACAAGCTGTTTGCCAACAATTAGACATATTTCGGTACCTCAAATATCCAATTGTGTATAACCTAAGCATGGGTTGTACACCTCTCCAATACAATAAAGGCACTGCAATTGGGTGTAATTAAACAAGCTATCCAAATAGTTGATAAATCATTCTACCAAACAAAGCAATACATCTTCCATGTACAAAGAAATAATCATAAAGGTATCACAGGAATACTACTTACATAGTGTGTATGTTAGTAGCTGTTAGAATATATAATATATCGAGCTCTTTATATACTAGCAATATGTGATAATATGAAGATGGGAGTAATTGGCCAAGGGTTGGATTTGATACTATCTAATATCTATACATAGAGGTTGGGAGTTTGATCTTAATTTATGTAGCATAGATATGAATACGGGACACGGATACCGCACGACACAGACATGGACATGGGGACATGACAAATTCTTAAAAATAGGGCATGGGAACATGGGGATATATTAGTGTATGTGCATGCACAGTTATTTATGTATAGTACACAACAAACCCCATAGCTATTAAGATGCGCTCTATTAAAAATTTAAAATGAAAAAACAATATAAATTTACACAACAAAAAAGTTTTTAATCAAGCAAGGAAATCAAATGAAAAAGTATCTAAAAAGATTCTAATCAATACATAATCTAGTTATAATGATGTTTAATTTTTGTTGGCATAACCACTTTATTCAGATCATATGCCATACAGGTGCATGTGTGCATGGGTAGGTGTGTTGACTCTAAAGGGTCTAACACACAAACTTTAGATTTTATTTAGCGCGGGCAGAGCTCGAACACATAACGTGTTGCATTTTAAAGTTGAACATGGACTCAAAGTATCTGATACATCATGTGTCTTTTAAGTTTCAGTGCCTTACATGTTTGATACGGACACATTAGCCTATTTTGAGGGTCTGTGCTTCCTATGATCTCTCTCTCTCTCTCTCTCTCTCTCTCTCTCTCTCTCTCTCTCTCTCTCTCTCTCTCTCTCTCTCTCTCTCTCAACATGCTATTCAGAGCAAATACTTCAGCCTCTTCTTCCACCTTAAATCAATTTATTTCCAACTAGAAAAGAACAAAAGAAAATCTCACTTGATTCCGATGACCACCTCTGCCTACCCCCACACAGCCATCAGCCTTCATCATCGACTCAATCTCAGCTAACATCACCATCATCAGCACCATGGCTGAAACCTTTCTCCTTCATTCTCCATCATACATCTGCATTGCAGCATCGTAAAAACTGGACCGAACCAGACGGTCTGACCCAGTTCTCCTGGAACTGAATAAAACGGGTTGACCCTTCATTGAACCACAAAATATCAACAACAAAAAACATGTAGTTGACCGGTTTAATTCTAAACCGGGCAGTCCTTTTTGAACCGGATGGTTCACTGATTAACAAATAACAAGTACCTAGTACATCTCAAAAGACTGTTCAACTTATTAATGTATGACTTTGAGATTCCCAACAACAGTTTATTAATATTAAAAAGAGCTTTAAGTTTTGAAAAAGTGAGAAGGTGAAGGGGCAAAGAGGAACATGAGCAATCAGGCCTCTTTTAGGTTATATTATTTACTTTATTATGTTCTTCTTTCAGTTCTTTTCCTTTCTTCTTGGATTGTTCAACTAGAAGCCTGCAAGGTATGAGTATAACTTGAAGCTCCAAAGTACTAACAGCCCACAAAAAGCTTATTCACACAAAAAGGGCTCTATTGCCATAATTCTTAAACAATCTTCCATTTAAATTTTGATAAATTGCAGCTCCTAAGGGCTCTATTGCCATAATTCTTAAACAATCTTCCATTTAAATTTTGATACGTTGCAGCTCCTAATAACGTTGAAAGCATAAGGGCACAAACTCACTGATCCGAGCAAAATGTAATGAAGAATAACAGTGGAAGAATACAAAAGGCATGTTATTTAACTTAATATCAATTTTATATTCTTTGCCTCACCTTCGTTTCCTAGTTTTCATCTTTAATTAGTATGAAAATAATTAGTATTATGAGGCAAGCTGAAACTGTGATAAATTTGCAATTCTTTAATAAATTTGAAATAATGGTAGATGAAAACATGCAAATAATCATTTTATACAGATCTAGAATCTATTTTCTTCGGTAAATTTTATATAATTCTCATTCATTCATATCTATCTTATAAAATAGGGATTTACATGTTTGCCATTGTCCTATTAGGACAAAATGGTGGGTATAGATGTGGCCATGGTTCGGCCACATCATCAATGTGGGGCCCAGTTGGAGATGAGTGTGGGCTTGGGTGTAGTTTGGGGTTTTTGTTGGGCACACAAATATAAGCCACATCTCTTCCCATGAATTACACAGTTGCCATTGCTTTTAAATACAACCAAAAAAACCCTTGGTCTCCCTCTATTTACATGGTTGCCATTGGCCCAATTTTACCCCTTGGTTCCCCTCTATTTACATGGTTGCCATTGGCAATTTCCCCACTTTGAACCCCTCATATTTACATGTTTGCCATTGGGATTTATATCCATTTTACCCTCCGACGATACCAACACACAAATCCACACTTCTCACTCCTTTTCGATTGCGCGTGCCCCACATCCAGTTCATGTTGGGTTTTTTTCGCCGTGCACTATGTGTACGGGTTATTTCTAGTGTGTGTGGGGGTGTGTGTCTATGAGAGAGAGATTAATGGAGGTCAAATGGTACCTGACCAAATTTGGTCAGGTGCACGATGTGGCGGCCAATCATTGGTCGCCCAAAAAAGCAACCCACATGTCATGGCACCTGACCAAAAAAGCAACCCACATGTCATGGCACCTGACCAAATTTGGTGAGATGCCATTTTTTTCATTAATTATATATATACTAGAAAAAACCCGTGCACATGATGCACTGCACAAAAACCCCCACACGAACAGGACGCAATGCACACGCGCAACCGAAAAGGAATGAGAACTGTGGGTGTGTCGGTAGCATCAGGGGGTAAAAGGGGTAAACATCCCGATGGCAAAAATGTAAATAAAGGGGGTTCGAAGGGGAAGAAGACCAATGGCAACCCGGTAAACAAAGGGGGACCAAGGTGCAACCTTAGGAGGGGATTGATGTGACATTGCCATATGGGACAAAGTCACATCACCCACACTCAATTGTAATATATATACGTGCACCCTAGCACGGGCAAAAAAACTTTCAGGGGTAAAAAATTCAAAGAAAACCTAAGTGGAAAAGTGAGAAAGAGTGGATGTGTGTGTTAGGAGTGTGATGGGCCTCTGGCCCAGCCGCAGCCCCTGCGGGTTTACACCCGCAGACCCCGCCTGCAACTCCTCTTGGCTCCGAGTCCCCCTAGTCCTAGGATTGCCCAATCCCCCTAGTCCTAGGGTTGCCTAATCCCCCTAGTCCTAGGATTGCCCTAGTCTCTATTATAAATAGGGGGGAGTCTCTCTTGTATGACTATGCTAATTTGATGATTGTTATTTGGTGATTCCATAGGTAGACGAGTGCGGACGTCCTCTAGGCGTCTTGGGGGGAGAGCACACCTCTTTTGTGCTCAATTATCTTTCTATTTTGCTATTTGTTTTCTAATAAAAATTCCATCTTTGTTAGTTCCTAACAATTTGGTATCAGAGCACGTGACGATCCATGGCGGCTTCCACAAGATCGCAAGACAAATTTGAGGCCTTGGAGGCGAAATTCACCGGCGAAATTGAGGCACTCAAAAAGTCCTTGGCGAGAAACGACGAATCCATGGCGAAATTAACTACCTCCATCTCCCAATTGGCGTCAAATCAAGCAAAACACGACGATCAATTTGCGCATTGATGGGAGCCCTAAATCAATTAGCGACGAACCCCAAAAGCGAAGTAAACCCTAATCCGACACCAAAGGCGACACCTTTGAAGAAGGAGAAGGAGAAAGAGGAGGTTCTTCCCCAAAGTCAACCCTACTACGTGGAGGAATTGGATGAGGAAGACGACGACGAGCCGTGGAGGGTGGACTACCGCGAGGAGGTGCGACGGAAGGCGGTGGAGAGCCAAAGGGAGAGCGGCGGCCCTAGCCGCCCAAATTGGGATCGCCACGACCAAGGGGAGCACCGGCCGAACCACCATGGGCCGCGGGAGCCGCGGACAACACGTGCGAGAGGCGGGGGGGCCTACCCCGCCTCTGTCGGGCCCCGACAGGGGGGGGGGCCAAGCCCTGCCGGGGCTCGGCAGGGTCCGACGACCCTGCCGGACCTCCGGTAGGGTCTGCCCCCCCCCTCCGGCAGCCCCGGGGGGGCGATTGAGTCGTACAGGGGGCCAGAGCCCCCTGGTCAGCTATATAGGGGGCCGGAGACTCCCGATCAGCATCACAGGGGGCCGGAGCCCCCCGGACAGGGCTACTGGGGGCCGGAGCCCCCCGGACATTTCTCCAGAGGGCCGGAGCCCCCCTGGCAGCCACCAAGGGGGGATTTTCGCCGGGGGCTCGGCCAGAGGCAGGGCCCCCTGACAGCAGCCTGACATCGGGGAAAGCCGCGGACAGCCACCTGACACGAGATTCGAGGCCCCTGGGCGACGGACAACATATGAGGAAGATCACGGGTGGATTCCGGGAGATTTTGGAGACCCTCCAGAGCGTCGACTAGCAGCTGAGGACCCCTTCTACGGTGACAGGCGCGGGAGAGGATATTATTCTGACGACAGGGGTGGCTACGAGGCGGAGTTCGGCGACGACGCAGGTTGGGATGATTTTGAGGGGCGGCGTGGAGATCGTCAGGGAGACTACGGGGGCCACAGAGGAGGGCCACCCAGGCGATATGAGGCACTGAACGAGCGGCGGCAGCATTATCGTGCACAGCACAGAGAGGAGGGGAGACCTGAGCAGGGGCACTTTGGAGGAGACTGCCGCGTCCGGAAGCTAAAGATGCCGCTATTTTCCGGAGAGGAACCACACGCCTGGTTATTTACCTCAGAGAGATACTTTATGGCGCATCACATGACTGAGGCCCAGAAGTTGGAGACGACAGCGATCTGCATGGAGGGGCGTGCCTTGGGATTGTACCAGTGGACGGAGAGGCGGCAGCAGATCAGGAGCTGAGAGGAGCTGAAGGACATGGTGCTGGAGAAGTTTAGAGACCCCCGTCTGGGGAACCTACACGAGCAGCTGTACGCCCTCAGGCAGGAGGGGCCGGTGCGGGATTACATTGAGAGATTTGAGACACTGGCCGGGCGAGTCCATGGGATGTCTGACGAGTCCCTAGAGGGCACTTTCCTGAAGGGACTACGCCCCAGTCTGAGAGCAACAGTGAGACCCTACAAGCCCAGGGGGCTTTCAGAGGTCATGGAGATGGCCCAGATGGTGGAGGACGCACAAACGGAGGATAGGCGGGTCCGTGATAGTTACAGCAGTCAGACTTCGAGAGGCACCACATCTGGGGCAGGAGGAGCAGGTACCACGGCAGGGATGACCCAGACGAGCCGAGAGAAGCCCGGGGAGAAGAGCAGCACGCCAGTGACTGGGGGGCAGTTCAGACGCATGACGGACGCAGAGATGAGGGAAAAACGACAGAAGGGTTTATGTTTCCGGTGCGATGAGCGATTTTCGACGGGCCACCGATGCGCGGGGCGCAAGCTCCAGGTGATCCTGTTGGAGGACGACGACGGCAGGTCTGATATCGAGGAGGAGGCCGCTGAGGAAGAGGATGAGCTGGAGGGCCAGCAGTTGGACGTGGCGGAGGTGTCCCTCAACTCCGTGGTAGGGTTCACTCCAAACCATACCATGAAGCTGAGGGGAGAGGTCGGCAACCAGGAGGTGACTGTGCTGATTGATAGTGGGGCTACCCACAATTTCATTTCCAGGAGGGTGGTGACACAGCTTGGACTTCAGCTGACAGACTGCGGCAGCTTTAGTGTGATGATGGGGACGGGGAAGAAGGAGAGCAGCCGTGGAGTTTGCAGGGGATTGGTACTGTCCATGCAGGGAATACAGATCATTGCCGATTTTTTACCCCTAGACCTGGGGAGCACAGACGTCATCCTCGGCATGACATGGCTACAGACATTAGGCGAGATGACCATAAATTGGAAGCTGCTACGTATGGAGTTTAGGGAGGCGGGATGAGCAGTGATACTCCAGGGAGACCCTAGCCTCTGCAGAGTTTTGGTCTCTTTGAAGACCATGTTCAGGACCATCCAGACAGAGGGAGGTGGATGCCTAGTGGAGCTGTACTCTTTGACAGGTGAGGGAGGCGCAAAGGCCGGTGCAGAGCAGCACATCCCAGGCGAGGTTCAGCAGCTGATGGGCCAGTTTGAGGAGATCTTCCAGGAGCCTCGGGGCCTTCCACCACCACGGGACCACGTGCACGCCATAGTTCTACGAGAGGGTGTCTCCCCGATTAGCGTGCGGCCATACCGATACCCCCAACATCAGAAGGACGAGATAGAGAGGATGGTATCAGAGATGGTGCAGGCAGGGGTGATTCAACCGAGCGTGAGCCCGTTCTCCAGCCCACTGTTGCTAGTGAAGAAGAAGGATGGTAGTTGGCGGTTTTGCGTGGACTACAGGGTGCTGAACAAGGAGACGGTCCCTGATAAATTTCTGATACCTGTGATCGATGAACTCTTGGATGAGCTACACGGAGCCGCCTGGTTCAGCAAGCTAGATCTTAAGTCAGGCTATCATCAGATACGGATGCGACGGGAGGATGTGCCCAAGACGGCGTTTAGGACGCATGATGGCCACTACGAGTTCCTGGTCATGCCCTTTGGGTTGACCAACGCCCCGGCCACTTTTCAGGCACTCATGAATAAGGTATTCCGCCCCTTTCTCCGGCGATTTGTACTAGTCTTTTTCGACGATATTTTGGTGTACAGTCGTACTCTGGAGGAGCATTTGGACCACCTGCAGGTGGTTTTTCAGGAGCTGCAGTACCACCAGCTTTATTTGAACAGAAAAAAGTGTCTATTCGGGCAGCCGCAGGTGGAGTATCTAAGACACGTGGTCTCAGCAGGAGGGGTAGCCGCCGATAGAGCGAAGATAGCGGCCATGCTGGACTGGCCGCGCCCTACTACTCTCAGAGGGCTACGGGGCTTCTTGGGCCTTACAGGTTACTACCGCAGATTCGTAGAGGGTTATGGGACGATCGCCTGGCCATTGACAGAGTTATTGAAGAAGGATCAGTTCCACTGGGGGAGGAGGCGACGACAGCTTTTGAGGCCCTGAAAAGGGTAATGACCACTGTGTCAGTATTGGCGTTGCCCGACTTCACCAGACCATTCGTAGTAGAGGCAGACGCATCAGGACATGGGCTGGGAGCAGTACTGATGCAGGAGCAGCGTCCCATAGCTTACTACAGCCAGGTGCTAACCACGTGGGCCCGATTGCGATCGGTCTATGAGAGGGAGCTGATGGCGATAGTGTTGTCCATACAGAAGTGGAGACCATATTTATTGGGACGGAGCTTCATAGTGCGCACGGATCAGCTGAGCTTAAAATACCTGTTAGAGCAGCGGATGGTAGCAGAGGAACATCAGAAGTGGCTGCGAAAGCTGATGGGCTACAGGTTCGAGATCGAGTACCGCCCGGGATTGGAGAACAAGGCAGCAGATGCGTTATCTCGGCGGGAGGAAGAGACGGAGTTAGCAGCCCTTAGGGTGTCGATCCTAGAGGATTGGGGCCCACTGCAGCAGGAGGTAGAGCAGGACCCGGAGTTGGAGGTTATACGAGAGGCCCTGTTACAGGGGTCGACTGAGTACCCGGGATATTCTTTGCAGGATGGGCAGCTACTTTACTGGGG
This sequence comes from Scilla litardierei, assembly GCA_030789695.1. Lineage (NCBI taxonomy): Eukaryota > Viridiplantae > Streptophyta > Magnoliopsida > Asparagales > Asparagaceae > Scilla > Scilla litardierei. The sequence goes on along the minus strand of CM061136.1, from coordinate 8,132,357 downwards.
GCGGCTGGTGATACCGAGGACTTCTACTTTTATACCGACCATCTTCCGGGAGTTCCACGGTAGTGCTATAGGAGGACATTCTGGAGTCCTCAAGACCTACCAGCGGCTATCACGGGAGGTCTACTGGAAGGGACAGAAGAAGGATGTGGCAAGGATGGTGGCAGAGTGTGACGTGTGCCAGCGTCACAAATATCAGGCCATGTCCCCAGGAGGACTACTACATCCGCTATCTTTACCAGACAGAGTTTGGGAGGACCTCTCTATGGACTTCATCGATGGATTGCCTAAGTCGGGCGGTTACAGCGTCATTTTTGTTGTGATAGACCGCCTCAGCAAATATGCACATTTTATCCCGCTTAAGCATCCTTACAGCGCCGTTTCAGTGGCATAGATTTTTGTGAGAGAGGTCATTCGTTTGCATGGTCCGCCAAAGTCCATAGTCTCGGATAGAGACAAGGTATTCCAGAGCAAGTTTTGGCATGAGCTTTTTAGACTACAGGGGACGGCCTTGAAGCGGAGCACAGCTTATCATCCCCAGACTGACGGTCAAACGGAGGTAGTTAATATGAGTGTGGAGACTTACATACGATGCTTCATCTCGGAGAATCCAAAGGAGTGGGCACATTGGCTGCCGTGGGCGGAATACTGGTACAATACTTCATATCACACAGCGGCGCAGACTACACCTTTCAGGATTTTGTATGGTAAGGATCCTCCGCACTTACTTCATTACGGTCATGAGACTATTCCGGTATCAGATGTCGAGCAGTACCTGGCAGAGAGGGACTTGATTCTAGAGGAGCTGAAGCTCCACTTGGCGAGGGCTCAGCAGGTGATAAAGGCTCGGACAGACTTACACCGTCGAGACGTGCACTTTGAGGTCGGTGATATGGTCTATCTAAAGCTAAGGCCCTACAGGCAGAGGTCGGTGGCTCATAGGAGGAATGAAAAGTTAGCACCGAGGTATTTTAGACCTTTCGAGGTCGCGGCGAGGATATGACCGGTGGCTTACAAATTGCGCCTACCCCCAGGATCTACCATTCACCCAGTCTTCCATGTCTCACAGTTGCGCCAGGCCATTGGCAACCACACCTCTTCCCCTACATTACCAGAGACCCTTACTGCGGATATGGAGGTGAGGATGGAGCCCGAGTTGCTAAAAGGGGTTCGGCAGAGTCACAGGCAAGAGGCAGGTACTACTGCAGTGGAGGGGCTTACCAGAGCACGACAGCACGTGGGAAGGCATGGATGATATGGTGGCGTGCTTTCCAGACTTCCACCTTGAGGACAAGGTGGCTCTTTGGGGGGGAGTATTGATGGGCCTCTGGCCCAGCCGCAAGCCCCGCCCGCAACCCCTCTTGGCTCCGAGTCCCCCTAGTCCTAGGATTGCCCAATCCCCCTAGTCCTAGGGTTACCTAATCCCCCTAGTCCTAGGATTGCCCTAGTCTTTATTATAAATAGGGGGAGTCTCTCTTGTATGCCTATGCTAATTTGATGATTGTTATTTGGTGATTCCATAGGTAGACGAGTGCGGACGTCCTCTAGGCGTCTTGGGAGGAGAGCACACCTCTTTTGTGCTCAATTATCTTTCTATTTTGCTATTTGTTTTCTAATAAAAATTCCATCTTTGTTAGTTCCTAACAGAGTGTCAATCGGTAAATAGGAGAAAGTTGGGGGGGCTTTCTTGCAAAAGGAAAAGGGGTGATGAGGTGGCCAAATCCCCACCACCGCTCTATCAACCCTTTTGTCTAGGGTGGATCAAGGGTGGGAATGGGTGCCACATAGGACAACCACACCAAATATAATATAGATATATATATGAGAATAATGTGTATCATATGACATGAGAGTCATCTCCTCATATACAAGACATGAGCTTGTACCACCCCACTTTTTGTGTCTTGTATATGATGATATGACTCACATGTCATATGATACCCATTATTATATATATATGGAAAAGGGATCTAGTGTGCCTCCTTAGATGAAAACTAAGGAGGCTCCCCCATTTTCCCCACATATCCCACATTATTTGGATTTTTTTCATGGGATTGTTCACATCATGTATGATCAACATACCAAAAATTAAGTGATTCCAATACTTTCCAATACTTTTAGAACCCTCATCTAACCCTTGCAACTTTAACGGTCCGAAAACGTGCTGAAAACCAATGAAGTTGCAAGGGATAGATGGTGCTCTAGAACCCCCATCTACCCCTTGCAACTTTAACGGTCCGAAAACGTGCTGAAACCCCATGAAGTTGCAAGGGATAGATGGTGGCTCTAGAACCCCCATCTACCCCTTGCAACTTTAACGGTCCGAAAACGTGCTGAAAACCCATGAAGTTGCAAGGGATAGATGGTGGCTCTAGAACCCCCATGAAAAATCCATGAAAAATGGGAAATCGCTTGATTTTTGGTATGTTGGTCATCTATGATGTGAACAATCCCATGAAAAATCCAAAAAATGGGAAATAGAGGGAAATGGGGGCACATGCTTAGATTTCATCCAAAGAGGCACCCTAGATCTCTTTTACCCATATATATACACACACAGATATCATATGACATATGAGGTTAAACCTTATACGCCTCCAAAACTCCACCTTTTGCTATTTTTAGAAAATCAGAACCGTTCATTTTAATCTACATGTTCTAAACCCCCAAAATACCAAATATCGTGTGTTCCCAAAGGGTTTTACCAGTTCATCCAACCGTAGTAAATTTAACGATTTTGCATGAATAAAACTTTTGCAACGAGTGGATCACCGTATAAAACGCATAGGTTCAACTGATATTTGAAGTTCTGAGGTTTTAGAATACTAAAATCAAAATAAACGGCTCTGATCCTCTAAAAATAGTTGGGGGTTGGAGTTTTGAAAGTCACATATGAGATTTAACCTCATATGTTATATGATACCCATTATATACACACACACACAATAGAAATTACTCGTGCACTTCGTGCACGGAGTAAAAGTAACCCCCTACGAACAGGGCACGGTGCACAGGTGCAACCAAAAAAGGAGCGAGAAATGTGGGTGGGTCGGTATCGTCGAGGGGTATAAGGGGAGCAAGCATGTAAATAAGAAAGATGAAAGGACTAAAATGCAAATACCCAATGGCAAACATGCAAATAATTGGGATGAAGGGGGCAAGTAATTTTTTTATTTTTTATTTTTTGAGTGGGGTGAGATATTTACAATTGTGTCATTGTCCCATGTGTGGCGATGTGACGTTGCCACATGGGGACAATGGCAAAATCGTAAATCTCTCTTTTAATATATAGATATATAGATATTATATATATATATATACTAATGGGCATCATGACATATGAGCTAAGGCCTTATATGTGGTCTTAGAAAAATCCACCCTTGTAATTTTTTCAGCTGATCCAAACCGCTCATTTTGATCCTTATATTCTAAAAAATCCCAAAACATCAAATATCGATTACACCCAAAGGGTTTTTCCCATTCATCCACAGATCATAAAAAGTTCTACTCTTGTAAAATCGTTAAATATGCAACGGGTGGATGAACAAATAAATCCTTTTGTATTCACCCGATATTTGGTGTTTTTAGATTTTAAAATATGAAGATCGAAATCCAGGGCTGCAAAATAGCGATGGATATTGAATCCGCATATGAGACTAAGCCTCAAATATCATGTGATGCCCATTATTCTTAAATATATAATATAACATGGTTTGAACCCAGGAATAAAGATTTGGTCGAAACCAAAACCATTTGGTTTCAGTCATTCGTTTTGGTTTCAAAAGGAGACGATATGAAACTGCTACTAAAACTCGGTTTCAACCGGTTTCGGTCGGTTTTGGCCAAAACCAAGCGGTTTCTGTTTCAACTGAAACCAAATGTTTTCAACTGTAGCCGGTTTCAGTCGGTTTTGGCCAAAACCAAGTGGTTTCATTCTGTTTTGACTCTGTTTTGACTGAAATCAACCAAGTGGTTTCATTCTGTTTGACTCTATTTTGACTGAAATCAAATGATTTCAGTGGAAACCTCACTTCTTACAATAAAATATACGTTTTGGTTTAAATACATGAATTCATTTAAACCAGGGTGTGAGGTACCGGTCGATCGTATCGGTATCGGCAGTTGACGATACCGAAATCAAGGGTTAGTTTCAGGATCAGCCGATACTGAACGGTATCGGTCAGTTTCGGCCGATACAGTTCACTACCAGTCGAAGACGGAGGAAGAAGAATGTGTAATTAAATAAAAATTCTCTTAAAAACCCAAAAAAATTTCGTGAATCAATAGGTTGCATAGAAAGCTCGGTTAAAAGAGAGGAGAAAACCCTATAATTTCAGCTTGAAAATGATGAATTAGACAAAGAAGAGGCAGAACCAAGAAAAATTGCTGAAAATGAAGAAAAGGCCAAAATGAATATGATGAAAAAATTGAACTCACATCATCGCGTCTCCACCTCGCCAAATCTGCCTCCTGCTCGTCGAACCCGCCTCGACCATCTAGCGTGAGAGTGGGAGAGAGCAAAGAGAGAGAGAAAGAGGCCCGAGTCGCCTTTCAAGAGATGTTGCGTTGTTTAAAAAGACAAACTTGTAAATAAGTGGTATGTGTGAAAAGTAAAACAGTCGGTGCGCATATCAAGCGGATATTTTGTGGCAACCCTGTAAATAAGTGGTATGTGTACAAAGCAAAATGGTGGGTGCGCAAAGCAACGCCCAACGATTTTTTTGACAAACTTGTAAATAAGTGGTATGTGTGCAAAGTAAAACGGTAGGTGCGCTAGGCAAGATTCAGGATCTATTCATTTATTTAATATTTAGTATTTAAGTACCAAACTTTATGTATTTAGTATTTGATATGATTACGAACTCAAATTTAGTTTATCTATTTAGTATTTAGTATTTGATAGTGTATGATTAATATTTTAATTTGTTAAGTATTTAATAGTATTTGATAGGTTTAGATTTAAGAACCTCCGAAACCATCATTGAGTGTATATAGTATATACATATTTAAAATATCTCTGAAACCGATACCGATACCCGAAATGAAACTGCCGAAACTAGCGATACGAACGAAACCGAAACTTGCTTCCGAAACCGCCAAAACGGACGATACCGAAACCGAAACCTAAATTTTGGGAAGAATGATACCCAGACCGAAACCGAGACCTAAAACCTTGATTTAAACCATATACATAAAATATATTTTTTAAATTTCAAAAAATTTATTGGAATTATAAGAATTATATTATAATAATTCTTAAAATTTATTAAAATTCTTTTAAAAATTATTATAAATGCATTAGTATATAAATATATAAATATAAATACATATAAATCTGAAACCAAAATTCAAAACAAACCCTATAAAATGACCGAAACTTTTCGAAACCTAACACTTTTCGAATGGTCGAAACTGAAACTGAGTGCTCAAAACTTGGTTTGAACCCAATGAACCGAGTTTGAACCGCAAAAAGGAGTGCCAACTTTGTTGATTTGATGACCATTTTGATTTTTACAAACATTGCTTCATTGTGGAATACAATTGTCAGCTTTAAACCCCCTTTCATCATCATCAATCGTCTTTGAAAAATCCCCTAAACTACAGTATATCAACCTCATCTTCTCGATCATCCGGTTCCATCTTCCTGATGCCATCATCGATCTTCTTTGATGTCTTCATTAACATCATCATCTGCACTTGCCTGAACAGTCGATTAAGCCAACCCATAAAAGCCTTGCCCCTGTCAATGCCTACTGACAATATCTTTGATTATCTCCTTGAGCATTGCCCTTTACAGATCTCTCAAATTTGGCTCTACCTAATTTTGACAAACTTCACCCTCGGAACCATAAATCAACCCATCACCCTCGTCACCAAACATCATCAGCAATTACAGTCACCACTACCATCAGCAAGACCCAACTCAACGACACTCCATCAGACCAAATATATTGTAAGACTATTGAATTGATTTATGCATAAACCAAGAGAGACAGATTTCACATACATCAAATGCTCTCCTGGTAAAGGTTTGTTATACAATAAGCACAGGCATCTGAAAATTGAAGCTTTTCACATTATGATTATATACGAAGCAACAGAAATAGAAAGTCTACATCTGTTAGTGTAATTATATATAGATGTATCTTGTTGCATAGAGAAGTAAAAAAAACAAAATGAAATGTCTCATTCTATTATTGTAGATGAATATAGAGCTCTGATTCCATACAATCTGCAAGATAATGTGATCCAAAACTTTGATTGGGAACTAGGATTCCGAAAAGATGATCTGATGCCTCTGTACTGTGACAATCAAACTAATTTGCATGATCAATAATCCTATTTTTAATGAATGGACCAAACACACAAAGGCGGACCGATATTTTATTCATAATGTCGTCACAGAGAAGTTGATTTGCACTTCTTTTTTCCATCACAACGGCCAACAAATGTGATATTACATCAATTTCTTGTTTAAGTTAATGTAACAAGGTTGGCATAATAGATATATATGCTCTAAATTGATGAAAAGTGTTGACATATATAATGTATATTAAAGGATTGTTAGTGTGTGTGTGTGTGTGTGTAATGTATAGTGTCTTTTGTGCCACATTGATATGTAATAATATAGAGAAGATGGGAGTTAGGGGTTTGATCAGATACTCTCACTCCATCTAAGAAGGTTATGTGTTTGATCTAAGCTCTATTTCTCTCTCCCTCTCTCTCTCTCACATCTTCCTTTCACATTTTAACAACTATACATGTTAACTTGCTCGCTAATCTTTCTTTCAGACTTTAACAACTATGCATGTTAACTTGTTATATATGATCTTCTGATAAGTATTACTTAGTTCTAAGAAAATAGTATAAAAATCATATATATCGAGCTCAACGAGTCACACGTGTCAAAACGCCAAGCTTGTTCAGTATGCTTGCAAATTCAAGATTAAAAAACTTAAAGCTTAAACTAGGGCTTGTTTATTAACCAAAATTGAACTAAATATTAAACCAAACAGGCATCGATATTAGGAAAGAAGAAAAGCTCAATGTTTAGAATGGTTGCAAAGTCAGCTATATTAGAAAAAAGGTTAAATGCATCTCACAACATTGAACTAATCATGCAAATCCAAAATATTTAGAACCCCTTGTTTATTTTAAATGTTACCTGCTAGTGTAATAGAATAAGTTAGAAGGATTTTTGTGTAGATTCTCACAATTTAGTTTCTGGTCTCTACTCGTATTAGAAATAAGTTCATAACCTGATACAACTTTTACATCATGTGAGTCCTTTGTGACACCCATATAACTTCTTTAACACCACCAATCACACTATAACCTAAAACCCAAAAAGGATCATACACTGAAATCCCAAGATTCTGCCCTAGAATCCAGTTACATTAACACAATATCTTCCTTAATAATCCTCCCTTAGGATCCACTTCGAAAGTTCAAACACATACATATCAATAGAGTCATGACAACAATGATTGGCAATGCTGCTAGCGGCAAAGAGAGCGTCACTTACGCATCAGAAACTGCCATCAGCAATCGATTAAGCTTTGAAAATTGATGATCGAGTCGAAGGTGTGGCAGTAGAAGTTCTCATAAGTGAAGGAGAACAGAGTCAAAGATGAAGATTCATAGAGAATTTTTTTTGATCTACTGTAATTGTGATGGTATCTCCCTGTAATTGCTCCAATATCTTGCTACATGAACCTTTTTCCAAAGAAAGATGAAAGTTAAGTGTTAGTATAGGGAATGTTGCTCTTACACTAGGATAGAGTTAGTGGTTGTTTGAGAGAGAAAACGAGTATAGAATCATCTCCTCTCTCTCTCTCTCTCAATATGTATATAATGAGAATTAAAACCAAGGTTTGAGAATTCGGTTTTATATCGGTTTCGATCCCTTCAAAAAAAATTTGATTTCAACAAGTTCGTTGGGTTCGATTAAAGTTTTCATTTCGGTTTATTTTTATTTTTTGAATATGATTATATGTATAAATATTTGAAATAGTCTAACTACTATATATAAATTTGTAAAAAGATCAAATTTATAATTAAAAAAGTTTCTATATGTGTAAGTATAAGTAACAGTTTAATTATTTTCTATAAATTTTCTATAAATTGTATATTAAAAAGAGCCTACTGCTGCCTCGTGATCCCTGCTGCAGCTCCTTTATCCCTGTTGTTGGTGCCGCTCATCGATCTATGTTGTCGCTCCCGCTCCTCGACCCCGTTGCCAATGTCGCTGAAGAGAGAGATTTGGATAGATGAGATGGATTAGAGTTATAAGAAACAGGTCAGCACTAGACTGGCTTCTAATGCAAGTTGGGTTATGACTTGCTCTAACCCCAACTCGGCTCATTTCTCACTGCCAGCATCAACGAGTCATGACTTACTCCGACGATAATGACGCAATGAAGAAGAAGAAGTGAGTGATCTTTCTTGCTTTGTTTTTTACAAGTTTCTTTAAAATTGAAATGATTGCTTAATTTTGATTGTTTCTGTTCAACGAATTTCTTGAGAGATTTTGCTTGGATTATTGTCATTGTTTTATGGTTAATTTTGATTTTTTCCCTGCTATTTTATGGGCTCGTTAGCTGAAACCTAACAAAAATAAGAAAGACATTCAGTTTCGTTTCCTTTAAAACCAATTTGAAACGGTCAAAATCTCAAATCATGATTGAAACTATAGTTTGAAATCTCGACCCATAAATACATACAACTCGTATTGTATCGGATTTCAACCAATGCAATCAAACCATATGGAACTAACCGATACCATCAATACTACTTAACAACTTATAAAAGAAAATGAAGAATTTGAATACCAAATTTTGAGATTTTATCTTATTTTATATAATAGGAAGAAAATCTCATTTAATAGTCAAAATCAAGTTAAGAAAAATTGGTTGAAACTGATATGTAGGCAATTTCAGATTTGTAAGACAACAAATGTAGCATAAACAAATTAAATGTTAAACTAACTGATTTAGATCATTCATAAAGATGATCTATTGGTGAAATTGGTTAGAAAAAATATACATGATATATGGATGGATGCGACACTTATTGATGATGAATATAAACCTTAGCTGTCATGTTAAGCTAAGAGTTAAGGGGACAGATACCTAAAGTACTATACTTTCAATAATTATCATCAGATAATGTTGATACACCCGATGCCGATGCTACAAATCGTCGGCTACTATAGAACCGTAATCGTGAACTTTAATTTAGTCAAAGCCTTGTAGTTTATATCCACTATTAATAAATTAGGTGCATGAAGCGAAGATACGAACACACATACCCACTAGCCACCTCCAATTTCTAGGTTTTCTGTTTTGGGGGGTGCATATTGGTTGGATGGGTGGGCTACTTGAATTACTACAATATCAATGTTTCTAAACACACGCACAATGAGAGAACGGAGAACCTAGGACGTGCTGCCAGTTATGGAAGTCTCAATTACATTCATGTATGTCGTTGATAGGAACCAAAAGGAAATCAGTGATTTTATTAATAAAACTAAAAATAAAAGGATAGTTGATTACAACTGTAGGGGTAATCACCCTCCCAAGACGCCGATTGATAAGGGGCGTCCACACCTTTCCGAGGACCACGAGAATTCTCTCTCTATTATGAAAATGATCAGATCAAAATATAGCCTCTAGGGCCGATTAACCTCCCCCTTATTTTTAATACTTCAACTCAATGTCTAATAACCCAAATATCCCTACACTAATCAAAATAACACAAATCCCCCAAAATCCCCTTTAATGGGCCAGATCTATCATTACTCCGCCCCCTTAAAAGCCACCATATCCTCAAGGTGGTGCATGAAGTCCGCGGCGGTTCTACTCCAAGTGCTGCAAGCCTCCTCCTGAGTCAAACGGATGAGATTAATCTCCACCGCATTCAACGACGTCCTTAAAAATCTCGTCGAGCTCCCACGAGTACTCTGTAAGGTCGTCGTCGTCATCGCGCTGCTGGAAGGGATCTGTCGCTCGCTGTTTTGGACCGAAAACTACGAAATCTCACTGTCCGACGCCTCGAAAGCCTTGTCGTCACCTTTGAAGGGCCGACAGCCCCCATTGGGGACCATGGAGGGGCCGGCGCCCCTTCTGAAGGGGCGACAGCCTTTCGGGGATGCCCTGGAGGGGTGCCCTTATCTGTTGTGCTGCCGAAAAGTGTCTTTCGTTGTTTCGCCGCCGAAAAAGACCTCTTTTGCCCTAGATCTGGGTTTTAGCCCGGATCTGAAACTTCCGCCGCCTTCAGATCCAGATCTGAAACTTCCGCCGATGTCAGGTCTGGAACTTCTGCCGTCTTCAGATCCAGATCTAAAACTTCTGTCGCCTTCGGATATGAAAATTTCAGTGCCTTTAAATCTGTCGTGAACTCCTTCAGAACTTGTCTGTATTCTTGGTGTGATTGCAGCAACTGGAGACATAATTGCATGACGATCTCCAACCTTTCCTGCCTGGATATCCTCCAATCCGCCATGGATCGTTGCTCTGATACCAAAATGATAGGAACCAAAAGAGAATCTGCGATTTTATTATAAAACTGAAAATAAAAGGATAGTTGATTACAATTGTAGGGGGTAATCGCCCTCCCAAAACGCCGATTGATAAGAGACGTCTGCACCTTCCCGAGGACCAAGAGAATTCTCTCTCTTTTATGAAAATAATCAGATCAAAATATAGCCTCTAGGGCCGGCTAGCCTCCCCCTTATTTGTAATCCTCCAACTCAATGTCTAATGACCCAAATACCCCTACATTAATCAAAATAATACAAAGCCCCCAAAAAGCCCATCCCCCAAAAAGCCCCTTTAATGGGCCGGATCTATCAGCAGTACATCATTGAAAGGAATTAATCACACAAAATCGAATCAACGTTGGGAGACCAAGATCATGTTTCTTTTAGATGCACTGCATCTAGTAGGATGGTCGATTAGTAAGCGTTTGGTTTGATTGCAAGTGAAAAATCAGTATTTCAATTTTGTTGGAGTAGAACTACTGCACATGCAAATCTATTAGTTGGTTCGTGGAAATCATGATGCTTTTAAGGCCTAGTTTGGTGATGTGGTTTAGCTTCCCAAGCCAAGGGTTCATAAGGTTTCAAAGAACACTCTAAAAGCAACCATTTTGTAGTTCGCCAAAGCTTGTGATACCCCAAAAATGTGTTTGAGGCCAGTCTGGAATTTCCAAACATAGGCTCCAAATATATATTTGTCTCTGAAAGCGGTGTTTCCAAAACTCTACTCCAACTATGGAAAATCCAAATGAAAGAAATTCTAGTTTGCATGTATACAAATCTCAGCTATGAAACCCCACTTTGGGAAACTTGATTGCCAAACTAGGCTTAAGCAGTTGGTTTTAAAGGATGGGGATCAACATACTTCCAGCTTTGCTGATATGTAACAAAGAGTCTCTCACAACTTGTAGGATAAATGTTGTGAGTGGTTCTGCTGGCAATTTTGCCACGGCACAACGCCATAATGTGTAATACCAGTGGCGGGTTCTGAGCCCAAACACAACCATCAGAACATCAAATGTATATTGCAAGTTGTAAGTGGTGCTTGAGTGGCAGCTACAACCAAGCAAGCGAGTAGATCGGGACACACACAGGTAAGAACCGATTAAGCATGATGCCTCGGTTAGGTCATATGTGGATATGAGGCTTTGTCAGATTCAGGAGCCTGTTCACGAGATTAACATGAATGAGCAACTGTCACCGTTTCAAACTTTCAATTAAAAACAAAACAGTGTAGTGCTGGTCTGCCAGTCTGTACATTGACATATTTGGTTAATTATGGGGGAAACTAGGAAATCTAGAAATAAATCATTTACTTTCGAACAAAAAAACCCAAACAAGACTTTGCACCCCTAGTTCTGCTCAGCGGAAAGCCTGGGTAAGAATGACAAGGATAGAAAGAAATTAAAGTAATCTTCTCATACAACATAATCTATGTAGAACTTAGAGGCTAATTTCATGAAAATGGCACTTAAATTTCACCTTAGCTTGCATGTACCAACTTCGAAGAGCCACTGGGATTTGGGAACCTCAACGAATCACATGATTGTCTTAAGCCTCAGTAAAGAAACACTTTGGATTTTTAAAAAAGATTTGAGACTTATTTTTCCAAGGAAGTACATTGAGCCCCCCCCCCCCCCCCCCCCCCCCAAAAAAAAAAAAAAAAAAAAAAAAACAAGTGACATAGGTCGACATAGCTTCAAGGAACGGTGTAAGAAGATGTACTCTACACGCCTAGTTTCTCCAGCTTGAAGCCTTCACCTTCGTTCACGGTAAGCTATTTATCCAAGTGAATGGTTATTTTTCTTCGCATTATTGTGCCTTCTTTTATCCATGCATTAAAATAAGGGTAATGTTAATTATTAACCACATGGCACCGGCTAACACCTATTGCGCACTCAAAATTATTACATGACTTTCCTTGTATGAGACATTTATTTGCCAACCATAAGATCTAAACTGCCACTGAAGTATGATAATTTCAAAAAAAATAACTTTATATCACGTTGTAATTTCAACTTTTCACAAATGCAATTATTGATAATAATTTTCACGCCAATCACATATATTTTTTCACTTTCCCTATCCCTATCCTTTTATTTCTTCCATCAATTCTAAGCCAAAAATAGCATTAGAAAATCATTTCAGAGAATCAAGCTCAGAAAAATTTCAAAGAAACTTATTCTCAGTTGCACAATAGATGTAAAGGCAGAGTTAGTTCTTTTTAATGTGTTCTCATACATTTTTAACATATTAACAAATAATTTCAGTAAAATTTGTTGACAATGATCGTCAGTTTAGGAAAATCGATGAACTTTGGGAGGTAAAAAGCATTGTGTTTACATGTCATCACAGTAGTTATATTGGGTGAGTTTTTTTATTATGGCTAATTTAGCTTCAAATATGATATGTACATTTTCAGTCCTATTTAGCCTATTGCAGAAACACTGAACACTATGCTTTTTTATTTTTAAAATTTTCCTTTTGCAAAACTTCTTTCTAGGCACAAATTTATTAAGGACAATATTGGAAATAATATGAGATCTAAAGCTTAAATTTTTCAAACGGGAGGTTTCTACTTCTCACTTTTTATGATGGTAGCTTGATCACAAACCAATGCACCAGGTGTTAACAAGTGCCCCCCTAGTGTCCCCTATGCACCGGTTATCATTACCCTTAAACAATGATGTTGAATTCACTTACGTTTCCCCCAACAAAAAAGAATTTTCTTACATTGGTCAACATTATAATAGTTTAAATGCTCAACCCTAATGACAGTCTATCTGAAAAATTAAAGAAAACTCCCCATTTTATTTTGCACACCGGTCCACAAGACTGAAGTGCCAGTATAAAAAGATGTTGAGTTAAGTTCTTTACTTTGAAATTTGTTGCAAATTGAAATGAGATATTATAAAAGAAATTATTATCATAATTCCTTCTGATCAATGCAATCAAATACACTGTGATAGATACAAAATCTTTCATTTACAAGTATTTCAGCAGTAAGAAAACAACATTGCAGGTAAGACATGAGCATTGAAGTCAAAGCTTGAAAAATGCTGTACCCAAGTATATCAATCATCCGCTTAAGGAGGTCATATTCCGATGCTCCAGAAAATAAAGGTAAGCCTAGAAACAACTCGGCAACAATACACCCGAATGACCACATATCGATGGCAGTTGTATATCTGTTTGTTGGTTAAGCTCCAACCTAAAAGTAATACATACTAGACCACATATTGGAAACAGTTGTACAAAAGATTATCATGTTAACAAGGTCTACGAAACTACTACTGTATACATACAAAACTATATCAATGTGACTTTTGAGGTCACATTAGCATACAAATTAGCCGCTTAGTTCATGTATATGACATAAAAGGGGATGTAATTCACATGGAGGATGTTAAGCTCCCGTAAAAATAATTGAAAAGAATGTTAGACAACGCAAGTTGTTGCAAGGATACGGATAAGCAAGAAGGACTTCTGGAGATCTGTAGTAACGACTCTGCAAAAGAAAGTTAGCACATGTTATGGCAAGAACCAAGGTAACCAATAACAAAAAACTTATAAAACAAATGAGATGCACAGGTGGACCTGAATGTACGAGTATACTGTGCGACCCTCCATACAGGCAGATCCAAAATCAATGACTTTTATTTCTGTCTTTGCACTGTAAAATTCAAGATGCTAAACTTAAAGTTTAATGATTAGAAAAAACAATCCAAACAACATATGTACATGTTAGCACTTGGCGCTCACCTCGTAGACAGAAGTATATTTTCTGGCTTCAAATCACAGTGTATGATCCCGGCCTCTTTTATGACAACCAATGCATGCAAGATCTACGAACATGATGTTTTATAAAAAGAGAACTGGTAAGATACAAGAGCATCACAATTAAATGTCACACTAAGCAAAGAGAATGTGTCACCTGTTTTGAGAAAACTTGGACAAGGCTCAGGGGAAATCCTCTATATTGATTCATTTTAATTAGCTCATACCTAGATAACCAAAAATTATTGCTATAAGAACAACTTCAAACTAATCATGATGTTAAATATTAAGTATATACATCACTGTGAAAGAAAGCTTACAGATTTGATCCAAGCATTTCAAACGATATACACAAATGGCGTTGAAACATAAAATAATCCAGAATGCGAACAATATGACGTTTTTCCTCATGACCAAGCTTTTGATTTAGCTGTGAAACACCAAATAGATGTCAACCAGATTAAATCACCCAATTTCATCATTAAAAATTTAATTTGAAGCTTTTCGTATTTCATTTACCATTGTCAATATAGAAACTTCAACCAGTGCCTGGCGATAATATGCAGTATGGTTTTTTATAACCTTAACAGCCACATAACTATCACTTTCTTGTACCCAGCACCTTGCGACTTGTCCAAATGTCCCTTGGCCAAGGAGATCTTTAACCAAATACCTACAAGTGAAATAACGTGACATAATAAATTACTTCATATCTCCCAACAACTTCACCATGGAATATACTTAATTCCAAATGTTCATAATAACGCATGTGGTCCCATTTTAGTGACTTGAGGAGGTGATTACTATACTGAAAAATCGGGAGAGTTACTAAAGAGACCAGGAGTCTGAATCGTGGCAAAGGCATCATGGCCCTTTGCTCAGAAAAACACATCTTACTGCAGTTGGTTTACTCTTTTCGTGGTTCTCCAACTATTCTTGCCACCTTTTCGCATTCCTGGATCACCTTACATATGATTCTAGAAGATGATAAAGAACACCTAAATAATAGTGCTCAACTGTGGCAACAGAAGCTGGAAAGGAAGAGCACAGTAGTTGGGAGGAACCACCAGAGGAGACGAGCATGGTTATGGTAAGGAGCAGGAGAGAAAAGTTGTCCCAGAGGATACAAGGTTAAGCATGAATACCATAAATCAGGGAATGAGACAGGAAGATTCCAACAGAAGAGAAAGAAACGTTTATGCAACGAAATAAAATACAATGTTACTCATTTGTTATGATAGGCCACAAATCAGATCTCTATTGCATTTACAGAAAGACATTCGGCATACCAAGTTTTCAAACGTGAATACATTTTAGCATGCAGCATTGTTTCTAGATGCAGTGAAGGAGAAACAAAGTATGCAATTGGTATAGAATTGAGATTCGCAACTGCCTATTATCAAAGCAAACCTTTGATTTGTAGTCGAATTGACCAGCACAGAGTTCACATACAAGATGAGATCTGAATTTACATTGTCATATCCATCATTCAGCACCCCGACAGACGGAGTAGTTAGAAAGCGCTTTGGATTCGACCCCTCTGAATACTTAAAATTTGGGTTACATAATTGGAATGTTTCAATTATGTCTTTGGTCAATCTTGCCACCAGCTGCGTTGATAAACAGTATGTTAGTTCATGAAAACATCGTTTGAAACGACAGTGAGTAGATACAACAGAATAAAACAAGGTTACAATTTTTAAAAACCAAGCTTGTTTCAGACTCTATCTGCAGCATGATCGCCTATTGAACCAGTAGCAATTTCATAATGATCTACTACTACACTGAAATGAATTGCAACTCCAATCTCAACAAATATAGCAATCAGAGGAACCACAAGGGTTGAGTCAAGACTATACTTACAAAGCTTCTATCATGCAGTGACTGTTGGGTACGATAAAGGAAACAAAAGCATGCAGTTGTAACAGGCTAACATGTAGTTTTCCAACAGCTAAGTTGTTTAAAAGGGGGAATAAAAAATTATCATGTGTCAGAACAAATTGTAACAGCAACTAGTTGGAGATGAGGGAATAATTATCTAAAAGAGGGTTATGATATTGTAGAGTGTAAAAGTCAGAATCTACAATAGTTAGGAGACTATTGACCCAAGATGAGAGGGACTGAATCCTCTCCATTAGGTGAGTCCCCCTCATTTAGGTTGAGCAAATCCCCATTTCCCAATCAGAGTGAGGCCACAAAATTGAATCTTAATAAAAAGTGTTCACCTTTTCTTCTAATTTTCCCCCACCCGTCCCCCTTCATCATTCTATATCTAATTGCAGGGAAGTAGATGTAAAAAGAGAGAAGCATATGAGAAACCACCACTCATGCGTATTCAATATTGTTCTAGCTCTCACAAGTCACAACTTCGAATTATGAGCAAAATGCTAATCAAGAATAACTGTATGTACCACAAATCAATATCATACGGATATGCTAAATGTCATATGCGTCTATAAAGAATAATAGGCTCCCGCTGCCATAGGGAGACATGTCTTCCTATGCAGGCAGAAAACCCACTCTCCAGTCCTGTCTTGGACTACCAGCACCATTCATGTGATCTCATATTGCTTCCCTATGCATCAGATGGTCAGAAATTTAACAATTTTTCAGCAGTGGAACATTTTACACTTTGGATCAAAAAGCAATCAAGAATTCTACTCTAATCTAAAGGAAATAAACATGGGACCACAAATTGTTGAGTATTTGTGCTTCATACCAATGTTATTTTGATGATGATCACAACATTATGTTGTTGCTAATGACTCTCTTGTTTTAGTTTCTTAATTACATTTCAACAATATCATTTTGAAGACTAAACACTTGGTGCAAGGATGGACATCAAGTGGAGAAGGACCAAAGCTTGGACTCAAGTGGTGCCAAAGCTTGGAGATGATGGGGAGCAACAAGGCATCAAGATTGAAGCCATAGACTCCAAGGAAAGCATTGTAATCCATGTATTGTATCATTTATTGCTTTCTCTCTTTTTGAGTCTAGGTTTAATATAATGCTTTGATAGATGGTCTACTCATTCATGCATATGCATTTAACCATCTTAGAGAACCTTAGGATTATCATAGAATTCAACCCAATAGGCTCATCTTGACCAAAGACTCATTTGGAGTCTCTGGCTCTCCTACAGTCGTCTGCTGAAGGTTTTACAGTCGACTGGGTGATTCCAGTCGACTGTCGAGTCTTCTATAGTCGACTGTGGTGCACTGCTCAAGTCAATATTTTTATTGACTCTACTTGAGCTTTTCGCATCAGTCGACTGATGTTCAATTTACAGTCGCATGTATATTTACAGTCACCTGTGAAATGGTCAACAGTCGTCTAAACGGCGTAAGTGCGAACGTTGAAGCTCTCTGTTTATTTCCATCCCCTGCAGCAGTCGACTGATGAAGGATATACAGTCGCCTGTCTATTTTACAGTCGACAGCACTTTGTTCATCAGTCGCTTATATGCATGCTGGGAGTTAGTCGCAACTCTCAGTTTTGTTCCATCCCCTGCAGCAGTCGCCTGATGAAGGATATACAGTCGACTGTCTGTTTTACAGTCGCCTGTGTAGTCTTCTACAGTCGACTGTCCTGGCTCAGATTATAGCCGTTGGGATTTTTCTAGCCGTTGAATAGTCGACTGTCATTTGTTTATCAGTGGACTGTCAGTGACGTTTCAGCCCAAAATCTAGCCATTGCAGCTTTTTGTTTTTGGCTGTTTTCTTGGCTTTTGAGAGTTTCTATAGAGTTCCTATATATATGAGAGGGCTGAGTTCATTGGAACTTCTTGATGCTATTGAAAATCCTTAGAGATTAAAAAAGCCACTCTCAAACTCTCTGATTTCCCTCTTAAAGCTCAATCTCCTCTTCATGCATTGAAGTCAAGCTCAAGGGAAATCATCCAAGTGCTTTCAAGCTACTCTCAACACTTGGAGATCCTCTTCCATGCCTTGCATTCACATATGAGTAAGTACATCTCACGGCATAGGTAAGAGTATTTGTTTTACTTGGTGTTTTCTTGTAACACTAATTCTCTTTGTGGGAATTAGTCTCTCTCTTTGTGGGAGAATTTCTCTTAGTGGGAATAGGATATTCTCTTAGTGAGAATAGCTCTCTTTGTAGGAGTAACTCTCATTGTGAGAGTTTAGTGTCCTGGTGTAGAACTAACCCTAATTCTCTGAGTGGGAGTTAGCAGTTCTCTAGGTGAAAATTTGACCCTTGTGTAGGGTTTGATTGGGTCCTTGTGTAAAACAAAATCCTCTTGGTGAGGTATCTCTTTGTGGGATTTGTATTCAGTTTTCTGCGTGGGATTTATAGTGAATATTGGTGTGGCTGGACGTACCCAAGTTTGGGGAACCAGGGTAATATCTTGTGTTTGCGTTTGGATTGATTGTGTCGATTAACTCCTCTTGCATTTATTATTCCGCATTTGCAAGTTTAATTTTAATTGGACAATTTATTGCCATTACACTATTCACCCCCCTCTAGTGTGTTGTTAGTATTGCAAGGGTAAGACGATCCTTACACAAATGTGTTAGTGCATTTCGGTCTTAGGGCATCCAGATCAACACAAACGATGTCAACCATCAAATCAAGAGGTGGAAAGTTGATTTTTTTTACTTTCATAAAAGGCCATGAGCACCTTATTATCACACCTAACATAGACAAAAATAACTTACCATCTAAAACGATGTGTTAGAACAAATTTATAATTTATTTTTTTCTTTTAGCATTAGAGTACCCATTAATAATATACAAAAAATATTTGCAGATTTATTTGTTACTTTTAGCATTTGATTGCCCATGATCAATATACAAAAAAAAAGCATGTGCATTGAATATAAGAAATAACATTGATGCGATCTGGGCTTTTTGTGGCCGAAGAGAGGGATTTTTTTGGGTGGAACAAGGTTGTAAAAAACACTAGGCGCTAGGCGTTCGGATTGCTAGCACCTAGCGCCCAGAGCATTAATCGGTGATTAATCGGCCTAGGCGGATTTACATTTTTTAATTATTTTATTTATTTTTATATAATATATTTATGTTTATATAATATATATATATATATTATTTAAAATACAACAAATATTTAATACATACTAAATCAAATCCAGTTTACCAACTTTAGAGTATTTGTGTGCAACAAAATAAAATTTAAAAGATACTCTTGTGCAATTAAGCCATTTACCAAACTTGAACTTAGGCGAAAATGAATACAGTACATTGGGAATGCAGACCGACATGTTTGACCCTTTTTTGTTTCAGGACCAAATTTTTTTGGCATGAAGCAATCATCTTTTTCCTCTATAATCTGGCAGCAAGCAAGTTTTAATACATACTAATAATCTAATATAAATTATTATAATAATGAGTTCATTATATAAAAAAGTCTAAAACAGCTATTAGTCCATTACACAATATTGCAATAATACAACCATTAGTCTATTATATCTAAACCAACCAGGTATATAATCCATTACATACTAAACCATCAATAGAGTTAACATAGTAACATTACATCTCAAATTCTTCTTCTCCATATGCTCTAGTACTTCCTCGGTATCGGACTCAAATTCATAATTCATCTCTTCTACATCCTCCTCATCCGATACAAAATCATCCTCATGAAATTATCTAATTTCTTGAATTCTAGAGCTTCTCCTACGCTCTAAACCACAATCTTCTCCCAATCCATCTCCAACCATTTCACTAGTAAGATCCAAATCAACATCATCATCATCACCACCATCAACAATCCATCCTTCTGCCATGGTAGCTTCACTAGCAAGTAGTACATCTACATTCTTCTCCTTCTCTCTTCTCTTTTTGTTGATAATATTAGCATTGAATTGGACATAAACCAAATTGTTCAGCATTGTTGAGCCTAGTTATATCAAGTCTTATTCCTTTTCTTTGTACATTAAAGGAAAAAAGAGTATTATTTGATAAGTTGGTAACTCGATGTTAAAATTTGAAATGAAATAAATGAACTATATAAGTACTTACCCCCTCAAAAGTGCTCCAATTTCTCTCACAACCGGACGAACTTGTGGTCAATGAAAGTATCCTTTTAGCCATTCTTTGTAAGTTTGGCACACCATTTCCATAAACATTCAACCATGCAACTATAGAAAATTTAATAATTTATAAACAAAAGAATAAGAAAATTAACAATTATATATCAACAAAAACTAGTTACTAACTTTAGTAACTTACGATAAAATAAAAAATTTATATTGTACTTACCTGGATCATATGCCTCATTATTGTGTTTGCATCCCTCCTTAGCTATAGCTTTTCCAAACATGCCTTCTCTCTTGTAGAACTTGTGCAATTCTACATTTATCACCAAACTATGAGTTTGGATGTCTTTGGGGGATATCGCCTCAACACAAGCAATAAACCCATCCATAATCACTTCATCATTTATGTTGCTTGGGTTGTCAAATGAGTAATAAGGGTTCAAAAGGTAGAAAGCTAGATGCAATGGACAATCAAGTCGATCACGAGCTTTTGCTTCAACAATGTCAATGATTGACCGATAATAAGCTTCTTGATCATTGTATACCTTTTTAATCTCCTCTTTGGCTCTAAGTAGCTCTCCATACCCAAAGTCCATTGTCGGCTTCCTATCTCCATCAACAATACGAAGCACCTTCACTAACGGGGCCAACACCTTCAAACAAAGACTTACCCCTCTCCAAAAAGCGGCACTATGTGCAATAGCCGCCGCCGTCTTCCCCTTTACACTCTTCGCATGTTTAGTTTCATTCCACTCATTACTAGTGACCATAGCTAGTAACTCTTTCTTTTTCTCCATCGAACTTTGCAAAGTGAGAAAAGCGGTTGCAAATCTTGGAACTCCCAGTCTCACTATATCTCTTTTCTTTGTAAAGTTTCTCAACAAAGCCAAAGTCTTGTGATGCGCATAAATGTAGATGGTAAAACTCTTTGCCTTCTCAATCACTCCTTTAAACTTAGGTAGGTTGCCAATTCCTTGAAGCATAAGATTCAAAGTGTGAGTTGCACATGATGTCCAAAAGATATTTGGTCTCTTGATCTTCTTCAACTCTCCCGCCGCCATATTATTTGAAGCATTATCCGTCACCACTTGAACTACATTTTGTTCCCCAATTTCTTCGATGCATTTGTCCACATATTCAAAAATATATGCCCCGGTATGTGATTCATTTGAGATGCTTATTTAGAGGTAAGAAAAGTCGTACCTTCCTTGCAATTAACACACAAGTTCATGATACTTCTTCTTTTTCGGTCGCTCCAAGCATCGGTCATAATAGAGCAACCATTCAAAGTCCACTCTTCTTCTTGCTTCTTCATCAAAATTTTAGTCCTCTCAACATCTTCCTTCAATAATGGCTCCCTCAATTGATATTGGCTCGGAGGTCGGTAACCCGGGCCAAATTGTCCAACCGCTTCTACAAATCTCTTGAAGCTATCATTATCAATAACATGAAAAGGAATCCCGGCTTCATACACCCATCTTGCCAAATATTGATGCACGTTGTGAGTTCTTTCCTTGAAAAGTGCATCACTTATATTTTGTTGTCTCATCTTCCTACTTCCATTCAATGTAGACTTCGGATCAATAGCGGATGCAAAACGATCTATAGGCCCGAGCATGTGTGGCTTTTCTCTTGTCCCTTGACTCATTTCATTTTCTTCTTCATCTTTAATAATAACTTCTTGTCTCATTTTGTTTTCATGTCTAGACTTTTGTTTCTTCCTCTCCCTCCCCTCTTCAACAGCCTTCATGCATTTGACTTTATCTCCTTCGGTTGATTTTTTACATACCGTGACATTACCCTTGATACCGGCAATATGTTGCTTCATCCGATTAATTCCACCGCTAATTATCTTGCCACACAACTTGCACTTCAATTTATCTTTGAGTGTAGGGTGCGTCAATTCCTCGTATTCCCATCCTATATCATTTGAATCCCGCTTCAAACTAGATATATCTGACATTGCATTAGATGCGGTGGACGAACAAGTACCTGCCATTATCACAATTGCACCCGACAATCAATATGTTGTCAAAACATATGAACATCACTATAAAATATAAATTACTGTGAGTATACAAGCAAATATCTGATTATCATCTAAAAGAACTACAAAATGAAAATGAACGAAGTGGGTAGCAGCAAACTTTGTGGAGAGATTCAAGAGAAAAGCAGCAAACATTCTCAAATTCTCTTCTAATTGAACTGAAAATGAACAAGGACTGAGCAAACATTCTGAAATTCTCTGCTAATCAAACATTCTGGAAAGCAGCAAACTTTACCCTTTCTCAATTTCTGGAAAGCAGCAAACGAATCAGCAGCGAGCTTGTTGCGATCTCGAAAGGTTGCGAGCTCGGAAGGCAGCGAGATCGGAAGGTTGCGAGCTCGTTGCGAGCTCGTCGTCGGGACGTGATCGGCAACGGGAGAGGGAGGCGACGCCGCGACGGTCGTGACGGAGAGGTCGACGCCGTAGTGAGCGGAGGGCCTAGACTCTAGAGGTCAACGCCGTGACGAAGTGCACGAGAGCGAGAGAGAGCGAGAGAGCGAGAACGCGCGCGCGCGCGAGAGAGATGGGAGCGGCACCGAGATCCGAGAGGTCTGAGCCTGAGCAGGCCAAGGGTTACTTTTAAATATTTAATAGTTAATAAATATTTAATATTTAAGTTTGGATTGCTTTTTTCAAAGCAGCTCTCGTGTTAACAAAAAAAAATTAGTTAATTTTGAAAAGCCCCAGCCGCCTAGGAACCGCCCAGGGTGCTCAGCCACCGCCCAGAACGCTTAGGCGGCCGATTAATCCCAAAAACGCCCATATTGACCGATTTGGTCTTACTCGGAGCGTTTATTGGCCGTCTAGCGCCTAGGCGCCGCCTAGATGGCCGCCCAGGCCGATTTTTAGAACACTGGGTGGAATGACAATAAAAATGGGATTTTTATGAAAAATTCAGATCTGAAAATAGCAAATCTCTACTACAAATTAACTAATTGCTAAATAACCACTACGAATTGATAGAACAATTAGCTAGGGATTAATCTAAGGGAAATAGGAAAATCCTAAGACAAATTATCTAAAAAATAAACTGAAGGGTTTTTTCAACAATTCTCGCATACCCCATTAGGGCCGGCTCTAGGCTTTAAATAGAAAACATTACAGAATTTGTCAATTTACTAAAATGTCTCTGAGGCCAAAATCCAAGCCGCATCATTACTCCGCCCCAAAAACCAACGTGTCCTCAAGGTGGTGCATGAAGTCCACGAGTGCGCTTTTTTCGGGTATTGTAGTATGTTGAATCGTCTCCTCCTGGATCGAACGACCACACACGAGCTCCGCCCTTCTTAAACTGTTGCTGCTGAAGTGAGAGAGCGTCTGTCGTCGAGTCCTTTACGCCCTCCGTTCTGAATTTGGACTCCAAACAGGCCCGAAATCATCAAAATATGAAAGTCGCGCACAAAATTCGAAGAAAATCATCCAGAAATCCAGAAATAACGAAGAGTCGCATTGTTCAATGGTTGAGCCGACTCGAGCAGTCGGCTCAGCTGAGTCGATTCGAGCTGTCGGCTCGGCTAGAGGCTAGAGCTGGTGTCTGCGTCTTGGGATCGGCTGGATCGAGCCGATCCCGAGCCGACGGCGGCTCGCCGGTGCCGATCGCGTTTTCCGACAGCTCCAGCGTCCGACAACGGTGATTTTCGGCCCGTTGCGTTCGTCTCCTTCGGACGCACCCGTGGGTGGTGGTGACGATGCCAAACCTCGCCAGCGACGCTCGAAAGTCCTCTTGGCCAGTTGGCGATGCTCCGATCTTCTCGCCAATGCCCCCAGGGGGATCGCCGGGACCGATGAGGCCCCCTGGGGGCTCGTCGGAGATGTTGCGGCCCCCAGAGGTGTTACTTGACCTCCGCCTCTCTTCGTCGACACCAGTTCTGAGTCGTCGTCGTCTGGAAGCTTCTTATCTGCACCGTTTGCCTCCTCCTTCAGATCGGGTATATCTTCGCTTGGGCCCTTCAGATCTAGTGCTGAATCATCTTGGGAATGGAGCTCTTTGCCCAAAGGTGTCGCCTTTAGCGTTAGATCTGGGGTTTCTTTCATTTCTTGGACAATCGCCGCCATCGCTTGGAGATTTGATGTTCTGATGGCTTCCAGAACTGTTTCAAACTTTTCGTCCAACGCAAAGAACGAAGACATCAGGATCGACGTGCTCTGATACCAAATGATATGATCCGCTACGATTTTCAATAAAAGGGGGAATATTTAAGTGGAAAGAGCAATAAAAATGGGATTTTTAATGGATAAAAAAATCTGAAATTATTAAAGCCATACTACAAATCAACTACTCGCTAAATAACAACTATGAATAGGTAGAACAACTAGCTAGGGATTAAACTAGGGCTATCTAAAAAACAAGCTAAATAAAGTTTTCTTCAACAAATCTCGCATGCTCCCATTAGGGCCCGCTCTAGGCTTTAAATAGAAACGTTACAGAATGTCAATTTACTAAAATGCCCCTACAAAATGTCAATTTACTAAAATGCCCCCACGGCCCTAAATCTAAGCCGCATCATTACTTCGCCCCCAAAAAACCACCTTGTCCTTAAGATGGTGCGTGAAGTCCACGAGTGCGCCTTTTTCGGATGTTGGAGCATGCCTCCTCGTCTCCTCCAGAATCAAAAGGCCACATACGAGCTCCATCTTCCTCGAAACGTTGATGCAGGATGTCTGTGGCTGCTGAGTTTTCTACGTCGTGGCTCTTTCTGTTCTGAATTTGGACTCCAAACGGGTCCAAAATCGTCAAAAAACAGGAGTCTTGCCGAAAATCCAAAGAAAATCACCCAAAATTCCAAAATAATCGCCAAGCAGCACTGTTCATCGGCTCGAGCCGTCGAGCCGACGGCTGCGGCTTGCGATCGAATGGATCGAGCCGAGCCGTCGTCGGCTCATCGGTGCCGATCTCGTTTTCCGGCGGCTCCGGCGTCGAACGACTGTGATGGTTAGCCCCTTGGCTTCGTCGCAACGGGGCGCAGCGGTGGGTGGCGATGGTGGGTCGTAATCTCATCAGAAAAGTCGTTGCGCTGCTCGAAGATGGGCCCGGCTGTCATCGGTCGCTGTTTCCGACGGCCCCGACGGCAGATGGTTGCAAGGGAGACTCATCTAGGTTCGTCCGGAGAAGACGAGGGCCATGGTGGTCGCGGCGGTCGGTGATATCACCCGTAGTGCCGTCGGAGTCACTCGAAATCCTCCGTTTCAAGGGGTTGGGCAGACGGCGACAGCGGCGATGCGAACTTCTGTGGGTTCGATCGAGCCGACACGGCTCGTGGTGGGCTCGCCCGACTAGCGACGAGCCTTTGGGGCCTCGTCGGAGTCGGAGCGGCCCCCAGGATGCTTATCGTGGCTGCGGCGATCTTCTAGGGGCTCGTCGTGACTGCGACGACCAACTAGGGTCCCGTCGGGGTCAGATCGGCTTCGTCGTTCCCTGTCAGCGTCAGATCTGAGTCGATGACGACCGTATGCATCAGATCTGCGACGTTTTCCTCAGATCTGTGACGTTCTTCTCCTTCTCATCTGGATCTGGTGGATCTACGCTTGGAATCTTTCGATCTGTAGCCGAATCACCTTGGAAATGGAGCTTTAGGTCCAGGGTTTTTTGTATTCTTGGACATACACCGCCATCGCTTGGAGATTCGATGTTCTAATGGCTTTCAGGATTGCATCAAACCTTTCCTCCGACCCGAAGAAAAAACTTGATGCAAAGAAGCATTTGATGCCATCAGAGTAGAGCAGGACGTGCTCTGATACCAATTGATGCAATTTGGGCTTTTGTGAACTAAAAGATGGATTTTTTGGATGGAAGGACAATAAAAATGGGATTTTTATGAAAATTCAGATCTGTAAATGGCAAATCTCCAAATTAACTAATTGCTAAATAACGACTACGAATTGATAGAACAATTAGCTAGGGATTAATCTAAGAGAAATAGGAAAATCCTAGGACAGATTATCTAAGAAATAAACTAAAGAGTTTTCTCAACAATTCTCGCATACCCCATTAGGGCCAACTCTAGGCTTTAAATAGAGAACATTACAGAATTTTTCAATTTACTATAATGTCCCTGGGGCCAAAATCCAAGCCGCATAAAATATCTCCCATTTGCATGCTTGGAAATATTAGAAGATCTGACCTTGTTTCCTCATACCAGCTCTTACTGTGGCTCATGGCAACAAAAATAGACCTCATCCTAAGTTCACCAATGAGAATCCCCACTTTGCCACACGAGGACCAACACAATTAGTTACATGTGCAATTTGCATTACATTCATATAGAGTCGTAGCCTCACAGGTAACTGATGGGTCTTGGATAAGGATACGGGCTACATGAGTTAAATACTTAATACACATAAAATGAAGATTTCTCAATCAGAACCTAGAATGGAAGTTTCAGCATCAGCTGGCGATATGCTGGAATGTTCAGATTCATAGGCTCCTAGCAGTGTCATAAGGATTAGATATCAAATTAAGGTTGAATATTTGAGCACAAGATCTGTCCCTGGTAAGAATCAGCACATGTAAATGCAAGTAAACACATACACACATACCAATGGATGTAAAACTTGGCCGCCTAGGAGAAGTCGGCCTTGAGATACCAAGTTTTCGATCAGCCACCTAGTTTTCTTAAAGCGAGTGAGCAGGCCACTTAAGATAGCAGCTTATCGGATGGCTTTAATAACCCAACAAATCGGACGTTTAAAACCCCCAATTCACAGACATATTAAAACCGGGGTGGGGAAACCTAAATTCCACATTCCTTCTTTCTTCAGTTGATGGCAATGATGGGCAGGAGCATCAGGGCTCCAGCTATGACCAAAAAAGGTTGAACCCATTCTTCATCTGATCCTCTATTATTTTAATAATATGCTATTGCTGCGGATGCTATTGCTTGGTGTATTCTGATGGGGCACATGCATATGTCTGTTTAAACAGTATAAAACGAGTGTGCTTGTATTAATTAGGTAAGTTAACTTATAAGAGAATGTTTAAATGTCTTGCCCATTGACCTCGTCCCATTTCCACCAAATACTACACACTGACACTAATAAATCTAAAGGTTATGAACAATAATCATTTACTATACATGATGGATATGAAGGAGGCTATTTTGAATCAACTCGTAATAAAATTTAACCTGCATTATTATCAATGTGTTTATTGAATGTTACCAAGTCCCCCAAAAACTGCAATTACTAAATCAGGAATGATGGCTGTAGGAGAAAACCAGACCAAGTTTCAACAGGTTATGCTAGTAATGTATCACTATTGATCAAGTGTATATGCAAGCAATACAGATTAGTGCATATGTCAGGTCAGTTGTTTATCTCACGATTAACACATCTGTTGAGTCTGCTCACATGTCTCCTGTGTTGCTTAGCAGCAAGCTCGTAACCATGAACAAGCCTGACAAATTAAAGTTTGTCTGGACCTCTTAGCTTTACTGCCTACTTCATCACAGTGCACAAAAGAGTCAATAACGTGAACCAGGAATATGTTAACTCTAAACCCTGATAACTTATCATCTAACATTAAACCTTCATACACGACTACACCAAGTGATGCTATTTTATGCAAAAAGTTTAAAACTTAATATCTGCATCTTCGCAATAATCCACCCCCAAGTTATCTTCTCTCCTTAAGAGCATAACTTAGCCTTTTGCCCCCAATTCATTTGCCAATCTTGCATTCAGCAGCATACCCTGGTAGAGTTATCGCATAGACTGATAATCCAAAATTATATTTTGAAAGTTTAAGCCGATAATCTCCATTGCAAGTAAGATAACAACAGCCCATGCAGCAAACCAGGAAAAATTTCCTTTTTTTCCCAACGTGCTAAAAATAAAATGGAATAAGAGAGCTTACTGGTCTTCTCACAACAACTCTCAAGTCGCTGGACATCGATAACCCAGACTCCGCCGTCTTCGGCAGCATCGCCGGCGCATACGGCTGGAACGCTCCACCAAAAGAAGCCCATTTCGCCCCCGTATCGTCGTCGGCACGAGATCCACCATTGCCCCTGCTATTCCCTCCCTCCGCCATCTAAATTCCACCCCCTAATATCATCCGATCACCAATCCGACCAAAACTTATCCCGCAATCCAGCTCCCTCTACCATAAATGCCGGTTCTCAACCTCCCCCGGACGATTCCAATCCCATCCCGTCCGATCGGCGCCCCGGATTCGACGCCGGAGGCGGAATCGCCCGACGCCCCGAATATCAAGAAAGGGCGTGATGGCTTCGGACGAGAGAGATTGAGCGTGGAATTAGGGTTAGGGTTGGGGTTTAATAGATGGCGATGAATCTGGACGGGATTTTGATAGAAAGACGAAGAAATAAGACGAAAAATAAGAATCCCCCTCCCTCTCTTGATTCCTTCCCCGCCTCCGCTTGCTGCTCTCTTCGTCTCTCTCTCCCCGCTGTCTAAAAGAATCCCCGTTTTATACACAGCTCCCAATTAACCACGGTTAACTAGCTGACTACCCCTAAGCGGACCCAAACTTTGACCCAAAATTTAGACCATTATGCAAAAAGCCAAAAACAGCTGGTTCGTTCCTGTGGGGCCAACCGTTTTGGGTGGGTGTGCTCGTCGTCCGTGTCACTGGGGTTAACTAACCGTACCGTGGGGTCAAGCCCTGGGGGGGAGATTTCTTCCGAATTACTCGTCGTCCTAAAGATTAAAAAAATCTTAAATTAGCATAATTAATTGATTTTGCTGTGTTATTAATTATAGCTGCGTGAGATCCTGGCCGTTGTTTGACTCCCAGCTTGTTACGATCGGCTCTAGCATCGCCGTCTATTAGCATTAGGACGGTTGAGATTTAATTATGGATAAGAGATCGAGGCCGTTGGATCTGAAAATAATCGGCGCCCCCGGGTTATGGGGATCCCTAGGGGCCTGCGATGGCCGGTTGAGTGCGGGGGCGCCACGTGGGAACGTAGACGGGACGGCGTCACGTGCTTACTACATCCAGCCATGAGCATCACTATATCTATTCTATATTTGATGAAGATTTTGAATTTTGTCCCAGTATGACAAGTGACTAGGACAAAGAGTTTTTGACTAGGATAAGGGCTTGATGACTAGGACTGGGATAAGTTTGGGGGGGAGGGGGGGATTTGTGGGGAAGGTTTGAATTTGGGGGGCTTAAATTTTGGTTGGATACTTAAATTTTGGAGGAAACTTGAAATTTGGGGGAAACCTTGAAATTTGTGGGAGAAACCTCGGCCATTAAATAAACCGTGCCCTATGGGCACGGGTAATGACTAGTCTATTATACAAATGATGAAGTTGTCTTACGTAGCGCTTTTTGTCTCAGTCATATTTTGGGTGGTTCTCACATGAGACACCACCTCACCCCAATGGTCTAAGTCCGCCCAGAAACACCCAAAAAATACACACTCCCACCGCAAAATAAGAACCCAACTTCACAACCACCACTCAAAAATCCCAAAACCCCCACGGACGATACACACACTCACACACACTCTTTCTATTCAATCAGGTTTGGGTGCATCTTTTACCCTCCGACGATACCGACACACACAACCAAACTTCTCACTCCTTTTCGATTTCGCGCGTTCACTGCATCCTGTTCGTGTGGAATTTTTTTTACGTCGTGCACTATGTGCACAGAACATTTCTAGTCTATTATACAAACAAGGGATGTCCACCTAGGATTGTCCTGGGTAGCACCCTTTGTCTCAGTCAACTTGACAAACCCCCTTAAAACCCCCCTAAGACACTTATTTACATGTTTGCCTTTTGCACCTTTTACCCCCGACGATATCTGCGCACACACCCATACTTCTCGCTCATTTACGGTTGCGTACGTGCACCGCATCCTGTTCGTGTGGTTTTTTTTCGTGTTGTGCACTTTTGTGCACGTGTTATTTCTAGTCTATTATACATTTGACAATCTTTTTTGAATTGTAAGGCTGACTAGGACAAGCTGAATAGAACAAACATGTTGATAGAAGGATGGTTGAGATTTAATCTTGAGAAATCAACGGTTGAGATGAGAGTTTGTGAAATTTTTGGGAGGGAAAACTTTTGTATTTTGGGGAAACTTTTGGAGAAAACAAATATCCATTTATTTATGTGATTTAATTTGGTGATGAAATTCGAAATCTTTGAATTTAAGCGGTCTTGGAAGTTGAACAGCCATGCATTTATGTAATTTAATTTACAATATTTATAACAAAAATAAGGAAAAGTTATATTATCAATGAATTATATGTTGTCTATTCAAATCATCATTATCTATCTGGGCATTTGACTTCATCGAGAAGAAAAGAAAACAAATGAGACAACAGAATGGCGTAATTAATACAATCACACTAGGCCCTGCATGACGTCATTATTAGAGCACTCGCGCCGATTTTGTACGATAATTTGTTGTTCCGCACCAAATACGTCCGCGCCGAATATGTTGTTCCGTGTCGAAGGCGTCTGCGCCGAATTTGTTTTTCGGTGCGCTAAATTTTTTTACGTACATTTGTTGTCCCGCGCCGAAGGCGCCCGTCGCTAAATTTTTTACTCTTATTTGTTTATCACGCCCCAGTCACCCTAATACTCAGGGGAAGAGGATCTAATCTCAACTCCCCGAGACAAGAGAGGATGAGTCACGTGACGGCCGCGGTCTTAGACCACGCGTAAAAGAAGAGTAAGGCATGCCATTGCTCACACTGGAACAACACAGAGACAACACAAAGTGCATGGAAATAAAAGCGCTCCAACAATCACAGAGACATGATTACATCTACAGACTGGTACTAAAGTAAAGCAGGAAAAGTAACTATATCCACAACATCATAGAGCCACAACAGAGTACAACAGTACACTACAGTACACTACAGTCCACAGTCACATAATATGTACAGAGTCCGCTACAAAAATATGTACATCGTCCCGCTGGGACTCAAAAAGTACAAACCACTATCTGACTACTACTACATCACCACCATCTAAGTCTGACTACAAAACGCCAGTATCTACTGAGTACATCTGAACCCGTCCAGAGGTGGTATAAACAAAGCTACAACAACTGTCGCATGAGTGGCTACTATGATTATCAACTCGTCGCCCACCATCCCCGCGTACGACCATAGCATGGCTACTCAAGACTAGCTGCAACCTAAGAACGTCCAGTAGAGTCTGGCTCTAAGCGCTGCTCCGAAGTACCTGCTCCTAAAACCACGGGGAGGGGACACGTCAAAACGTGTCTAGCGTAGAAACACAACACACAAGGGTCTAAGCACACAACAAATGGAATTCATTGATTATTAATAGTTTTCAAGGGTTGTTAAGTTTTAGAGAGAACTTTCAATGTAGAGATGTCGTGGACGGACTCAAGTACGAGGACTAAACCTCATCCCAAATTGTGATGGCAACAGAGCACCCGCCAGTGGTACAACGCACCGTGTGAAGCTTAACGGGGCCTCCCACTCCGTCACACATACGTGGGGCAACACTGAAACATACGATATAACTCTGAACCACATAGTCTCGTCCTCATCCTTGACCCGTCACGATGTCTCTACCCCCAAACCCACCTAGAGGGCCAGCAGCTCTGTGCGGCATGGACACCTCAGTATTCTTTACCTAACCTAGGGTTAGTTGCTCATACACATTTCAGGTCGCAAAGCCAACATCAGCTATTTCTTCAATTGCCAACATGAGCTACCAACATCCAACACGACATATAACAACATTTCCAACCAACCCACGTTTTGAAATTTGAGCAACTAGGCCAAGATTAGGATTACACTTAATGAACATGTCATATTGGTTGTATAAACATTTACATCAGTAAAAGAGTCCACAACAATTTATAAATTGCAAATCCAACGCTCACAAGTTAATTTCAACCATAACAGCAATACTAAGACAGAGCATAGCAGGGGTGATATCTCAAAATAATTCTACCGAACTTGAAAAACTAATTCAAATGAGGTTGTAGCCCCATATGCCAGCATGTCAGATTTCAAATTTCATATCAATTGTCCATTTGGTTGATTTATTATGAATTTATTACTGAACATGGTTTTTGTTGATTTCAGTCTGCAGATTAGGGGTTCAAAGAGTGACTGTTTCAGCATGCTTAGAGGCAAACTTAGACAACCATGCAGTTGAAGAAAAGTTAGATATTGGTCTTATTTTTAAAATGAGCCTACGAACATAAAAATTGGTACAGTGGTTTAAAGGATGTAGGCTTTTTAAAAACATGTGTCTGGGCTGTTGAAACCTGGACAGTTTGTAAGATCGAATTTTTTAAAAATACTTATATTCAAAATTAGACTTCAGCCAAGTTAAAGAATTTGTATAGGACCTCTATGAGTAGAACGTATCAAAATTTCAGAGAAAAATATTGAGTTTAAGGGTGAGAACTGAGTAAAATAAAATCGGACAGAGTCTCCCCTGTATTGGGCAGACTTGACCTGTTTTGTTATTTGATGAAAATAAATTCAATAAGCAAAATAAAAAGCTGAAATTTGGTATAGAGATAGAAAAAATAGTAATAAAGAAGATTATCACGTGCTAAAGATTTGATCTTGGAACATTCTTAACCATGTATCATGATTTAACCACAAATTCACCAAAAAAAGCAACATACATGAAAATTTAGCAAAACACCCTGGCATGCAAGGGTAAACTCACATCCCAAGTGTGTTAAGGATCTCTACCTGAGCTTTTTGAGGGTGGAATGATGGCCTCTAGCGTCAAACCCTAGCTCCCAAGCATCCTCTCTAACTCAAGCTTGCAATTTTGGCCTTTCTCCTCATCTTCTTGCTACTAGCTTGACACGTACCAAGGATGGCCTCCTCCCCTCTCCTCCTTCACTCTCTAGACCTCTCCCCTCTCTCTAGTGTGAAGAGCCACGAAATTGGATGGATAAGATCAAGTTTCTGGAGGATAAGGTTGAGGTGGATGGTGTTTAGTGGTGCTTAGAGTATGTAGAACCCTCTAAGGGTACTTTAAGGATTTCACCCCCCACTAAACCTAGAAACCAATGCATGGTTTACAAACACCCCTCTAATCCCCACTAATCCCTAGCAAAAGACCCATTAACCCTCTCTTGACAATTTCAAACAAAACCCCCTCCATTTAGCCTTTTTGCAAATATACCCAAAATTGGGTGCAAATGAAAAATGTGGGGGGTATTATGGCAAAACTCTCTAACCCCCAATGGCCACATTGCATAGTTATTACTAGAGTACCATTTACATCTTAAGACGGTCATGATAGCCGTGTGACACCTTTGTTGAGTATTGGACTCCCCGGAATTGGTTTTGGATGATGAGCAAACATAAATATATCATGAACTAACAATTTGTGAGCGCAGTTATGGAGATCGTCGCCAAATTCATGTGAACATCCAAAGCGACGTCTCAAGACTTCTCAAAGCGCGTGATCGCATGCCTAAAGCTTCGTTGAAGCTTTTGTACCTTCTTTGAAGTCGAGAATGAAGATTGAAGCTTTGAAGACGGATCGCTAAGGTTTATTTTATAGTCTTCTTGCTTCGTTATGTAGAATGTTAAGCCTTGAGTAGGACTTACATTATATCCTTCATATCGCTCATATCTTAGCTCTAGGATCTTAGTAGAAGTCCATTCTAACTTCCCCGAAGCATCGCGCTTCGATTCGGACTTCTTGTGCATGTTAGTTGGTTCAAGAAGAAGAACTGACCGACTAGATGGTGATCTAGTCGGTCGGCAAAGCTTCTTGGACCGACTAGTTTCAGTTAGTCTTTTCTTGCTCGGTACTGTTTACAGTTAGTCGGTCTACGTTGACTCACCGACCGACTAGTTTGTGAACTAGTCGGTCAGTGATGCTTCTTTGACCGACTAGTTGAGCTTTACTGTACATGCCAATTTTCTCCTGAGCTACTGTTTATCGTTAGTCGGTCTAAGAATGTTTGACGACCGACTAGTTGATAATCTAGTCGGTCAACATTTGTTCTTGGACCGACTAACTCAATTTGTATTCAGACTATTTGTTTTTGACTCTTAGTCGGTCTAAGTTCACTGACCGACCGACTAGTTGTGAAACTAGTCGGTCAGAAAGTCTTCTTGGACCGACTAGATTTCTAGGTCTGAAATTCAATCTGTTCACTGTTCACCTCTTAGTCGGTTCATGTTGTTTCAGCGACCGACTAGTTGATGAACTAGTCGGTCAGTGGTTGTTCTTTGACCGACTAGTCTGCTTCAGATTTAGTTACGTTGGAGGTTTGAAAGCGACGTTTCTTTCTCTCTTGTCCCTTGATCCTTTAAATACCTGGAGGGGTTATTTCATAGGATCCAAGGCTGCTATTTCCAGAGCTCCATTGATTCAAAGAGAAGCTTTCAACTCTCATCTTCAAGCTCTCCCATTTTCAAGAATCTCTCCCTCACTCTTATTCCTCAAGAGAGATTCATTGGTTGTGAGCCTTCCAAGCCAAGGGCTTGATTCTAGGTCATCCATCTCATCCCTAGGCTTCCATTGCTGGTCATCTTCTTGAAGCTAGGGTTTGGTGACTCTTCCTCCATCAAAATCCTCTTTGCCCTAATTTGGTAAGAAATCTCAAGGCATAGGTATTTTGTTGGTAAGCATTTCATTTCAGTTATATTTGAATTGTATACTCTCGGTTGTGAGAGGTGTTACGTGATCCCGGGATGTGGGATTCACGGTCATCGATTGTAGGTCGATTGCACTTGTGAGGTTTTCGCAAGTGGTCATATTGGAAATCTTGGGTTAGAGGGTTTCTAACTCAAGTATCCGGAAGGGATCCGGGTGGTTGGGACGTAGGATCACCGGGAACAAGTCGGGGAGACTTGGGTGGATCCGAACCCATTAAACCATTTTGTTTGCGTTTGCATTATTTCTTGATTATTGTATTATTCCGCATCGTTGTTTGTTAATTGCACGATAATTAGGAATAACACTCCTCGTTATTTTAAAAGTACTATTCACCCCCCCTCTAGTACATGTGCAGTGGCTTCCTAGGGCCCTCCAATTGGTATCAGAGCCAAGGTTCAAAGCTACACATAGCCAAAGTTCAAAGCTATGACGAACAACGACTACAACGTCTTCAAGAACCGCGATGGAGCTTCTTCAGTTATGGAAGGACTATTCTCAGTCAGGCCTCCACACTTCAACGGTACCAACTATGGGTACTGGAAATGCCGGATGCAAATTTTCCTCCGGAGCGCTTCACTATGGAGAGCCACCATGACGGAGTATGTCGAGCCTTCCGAAGAAGATTTCGCGAAGTGGACTCCCGCGGAGGTCGCCGCGGAAGTAGCCAATGCCAAGGCAATGAATGCCTTGAATTGTGCGTTGGAGCCCGAGGACTTCAACAAGATATGCACATGTAAGAGTGCATATCAAATATGGAACCAACTCCTCATATTGCACGAAGGATCGAGTACGGTAAAATATTCTAAACTCGTCGTTGCTAATAAAAAATTTGAGTTGTTTCATATGGAGCAGGGCGAAACCATGAAGGAATATTACGCTCGCTTCGTGGATATATCAAACGACGTGGAAGCTCTTGGGAAGGTCTATACCCAAAAGGAGAAAGTCGCGAAGATTATCGACGGTGTAACGACTGCTTTTTCATATATCTGGATTTAATATAATATAATATATGTTTTGGTGGATTTTCTCCTCTTGTGTGGTTTTCGTCTCCGTAGTTTCATTTTCGATCGATTCGTCGTATTTTCTCGCTTCTTCCGTAGGATTGTCGATTTCGAAGTATGTCACTCGTGACGGACTTCATAACGGTCGTATCTAACTGTTAGATCAAGCCTAGGAGTCTTAGGAATCGATCCCGGGGCCCCGCGCTCCGTATCAGAACTTTTCTGTGCTCATTAGCCGGTGTAAGAAGGGCCACCGACCGACTAGATGACGATCCAGTCGGTCGGCAATCCTTCTTGGACCGACTAGTTAGCTTTCTAAATTTCTCAGGGGTTACTGTTTATCGTTAGTCGGTCTAAGAACGTTGGTTGACCGACTAGGTTGCAAACTAGTCGGTCAGCAATGCTTCTTGAACCGACTAACTCATCATCTTATTTTTGTATCAGTTACTGTTTACTCTTAGTCGGTCTAAGAACGTTCATCGACCGACTAGATGCTAAACTAGTCGGTCACTACTTGTTCATGGACCGACTAACTCTAGAATCCTATTTTCGTTCAGGAGTTACTGTTTGCACTTAGTCGGTCTGCGTTGGTCGACCGACCGACTAGTTGCCAAACTAGTCGGTCAGTGGTTGCTCTTTGACCGACTAAGTAGTGTTAAAACCCTAATTTCTGGGCAGCCGCCAGCCCAACCTATTTATACCCAACCCACACGACTTCTTCTTCTCCAACACGACCCAAAACCCTAAAATCCTCCCCCTTCAGCCCCCATCTTCCTCCAAGCTCCATTCCTTCATTCCAAGCCCTAGAATCATCATCCAAACCATACATTCACTCCATCTACCTCTCATCTTCCCCAAAATCTCATCAAAACCCATCAAAATCCCCAAATCCCCCAAAACCCTAGTTTCCCCAAACTTCTCCAATCTTTTCCAGATCTGATCCTAGGGTTCTCCGGAGTGTTTCTTCCGTCTCCTCTTGGTAAGAAATCGATCTACCGTTGTTTTCTTAACCTATTTATAATTTTATGGAAACCCTAATTAAATTCATGTGTTTGGTGTTTGTTTCCCCCAAAACAGCGATTTCCTCGTAGATTGGCGTCCGTGTGACGAAGTAGTCGTCATCCCCGGTGCTAGGCAAGTGAAACTTGCCACTTAGGGTTTAGGCCATGTTTTAGGCCATTTTCTTGTTGTAGGCGTAAAAGAGACTAGGCGACGAAATGATACTCGCCTAGGCGCAAATTGGGGAATTAGCTTGACAACGAAGCTAATCCCGACATTTAGCATGTTGCACAATTACCATGTCATGTTTACTTTTCATTAACGGTATGCGAATTAATTGTCATGTCATTGCATTCTCTAAGTGCTTTTGTGATTGCGTAGCCTTGCTACGAATGCTTGTGTTCCTGGCTCGTGTTCCAGAAGCGGGCCATGTGTTGGTTGATAGCCAATGCCCGAATTGTGTGTTTCCTGGCTCGTGACCAGAAGCGAGCATAATGAGTTGGAAACCCCAACGCTCGATATTGAATTGTGAAATAGGAATGCGAGCTCATTGTGCGGGGCAACCCCAGGCTCACTAGCTGAGTTCCATGTGCGGGGACCCCAGGCTCCATTACGTGTGGGTATAGGGGGTGAGGGTTAAGCGGCCATTCAACTGGGAGTCTGTTTGATCAACAACTGCAGTTGTAAGGCGTAAACTCTTTGGGGTGGGGTAGTGTTTGGGGCCGATCGGACTGACATGCTAGCCATTCAGCGAAGGGCGCAAACATCTACAAAACAACCGTGAAACATGAAATGTGTTTAGTGCCGATCGGTCTGAAATGCTATGCCATTCAGCGAAGGGCCTAAACACCTTCAAAATGTGAATTGATTGAGATTGATAGTAGCGTGGCTACTCTTGTCTTGTCTTGTCTTGTCCCGATGATTGTTCTCTTGTACAAATCGTCTTGCCATGTTTTAAATTGTGCACTCATGTTATAACTGCCATGTCATGCATACTAAACTGCTAGGTTGCTAGTTGCCTTACTTTCAGTTTCCTTGCCCAAGTCTTTTAGACTTGCTGACATGTGCCCCTTTACTCTTTTGGGTGACACATGTTAGATCCTGAGCCTGAGTACCTCGTTGAGGACGAGGTGTTTGCTGACGCCGAGCCCGAGCTTGTGTTTGACGGGGAGTACGTGGACACTGGGGACCAGTCCTAGTGTCTTCGTGTGTTTTACTTTTGATTAGACAGTTGTTTTGTATTCGGTGCGTGGCACCTATATCTTTGTTATGTCGTTTCTTTTGTTGGCCTTGTTCTGGGCCTTGGACTCTTTCTTTTAGCCTGGTGGCTTTTCTGGATGTTGGACTCATTTTGATGTTGGACATTTTGTGAGATGAGGAATTTTATTTCAGTCTCTCCTTGTGTTATTATTGTTATTCTGTTGTGGTTACAGGGACCTGTTTATGTATTGTGGACGCTTATCGGGTTTGGGGCTTCACAGCTCCACTCCCGTGCGGACCTTTTCACGTCTCGCCTCCATTTCAGGGAAGCGGGTCGTGACAGGTTTTAGTGGTGGCCCATGCAGGTCCTTCTGTAACTGCGATTTTTGGAATAGCACTAATAATATTAGAGTGTCCAATCAACTAAGTTCGACGTCCGAGTCATAAGCTATGAGTCTAATCTGATTTGTTTTCCGTGTCACTAGATGGCAGGAAGACGTTTCACCCGTGGTGGGGGTAGTGGTGCGCTCCCTCATGATGAGGAGCCTGAGAGGGAACCCACCAGCGGTGAGATGATGCGGATGATGCTCCAGATGATGCAAGTGCAGCAGGGCGTGCTTCTGCAAGTCCAGAATGCTCCACTTGCTCGAGCTGCCCGGGCTCTTCCGGATGCCCCTCGCTCTGAGCCATGAGCGAAGCAATTTCGGGAGCTGGGTCCCGCATATTTTGATGGTTCTGAGGGTCCTCTGGCTGCCGATGAGTGGATTCGGAACGTCGAGGACAATCTGAAGATGGCCAAGATCACCCCGACTGGATGGGTTGATTTGGCGAAGAGGCAACTGAAGGATAACGCCAGGAATTGGTGGGATGCTGAAGAGAAGTTGTTGGTGGAGCCGATAGCTTGGGCTACCTTCAAGGCCAGATTTGAGGGTGAGTTCTTCCCGAAGGCTGCCAAGGAGGAGATGCTGCAGCGTTTTATCGATTTGAAGCAGGGGAACTCGTCGGTGGACATGTACCACCAGGAGTTCATGAGGCTGAGTCGGTTTGCACCAAAGATGGTGCAGGACGCTGAGGAGAGAGCTCAGAGGTTCCTGCAGGGGCTTGCTTCGGAGCTCCAGAGTTTTGTGACCTCCTCTGACCGGGAGTCTTATCAGAAGGTTCTGGTCGCTGCCAAGAGGCAGGAGCTGCTCGTGAACCAGAGGAGGGGGTCTGTTGTTGGTGCTGGGAAGAGGCCTGTGGAACAGGCGAGAGCTGTGGTTAGACCTGGATTCAGGCCTAACCAGTCTGCTCAGTTTAAGAGGCCAGGAGGGCCTATTCTGAAGCTTTGCCATTTCTGCGGCAAGCCTGGCCACGTCAAGGATCAGTGTCGGAAGTTTTTGGGCCAGTGTTTGGTTTGCGGAGATGCTTCCCATGTCGCGAAGGATTGTCGGCATGCGGGTCAGCTGTGGAGGGCTCCTGTTGCAGCTCAGCCGTTGCAGCAGCGAGCGTCTGTTCCTGCTGGACGTGGAGCAGCACTTGTTCCACAGGGACAGGCTTTTCGGCAGGCTGTTCCGCCAAGGAGGCAGTCTTTTCTGATGACCGCTGTGGAGAGCGCGGCTGTGGATGAGGTTATCACAGGTAATCCTCAATCTAGCTGTTACTTTCCTAGCTGGTTTTGATTGTTAGATTTTGTTGTTTGCTTGAACATGGTTGTTTGCTAGATTAGGGTTTGATTGTTAATTGCTTGATTAGGTGTGATTTTGGTTTGCACATTTGCTGCACGAGTCCTCTTTGACTCTGGTGCATCGATGTGCATTATTTCTCGGAGCTTCGTGGAGAGGCATTCCTTGTCGACGTCCCCTCTCCCCAAGAGTTGGAATATCATTACAGGGAATGGTGTGGTCTCGGTGCATCGTGGCTGCTATTCTTGCTCGTTGGTGGTCTGTGGACATGAGCTTTTTGCGGATTTCATTGTCCACGACATCATCAACTATGATGCAGTTCTTGGGATGGACTGGCTTGCGAGCTTCTATGCTACGATCGACTGTCGGAGGAAGAAGGTGGTGTTCGAGATTCCCGGACATCCAGTGTTTGAGTTCAGTCGTGGTAGCAGTTCGCTTGGTCCTGTCAGATTTCGGGCCAGGCCGGTGGAGGCTGTGGCTTTGCAGATGGAGCTGGAGTGGCCAGCTGTGGTGCGAGATTTTGGCGACGTCTTCCCCGAGGAGATGTCTGGTTTGCCGCCTGATCGCGCTTTGGAATTTTCTATCGATCTCGTTCCAGGTGCGCAGCCGATTTCGAAGGCGCCGTATCGTATGGCACCTGCAGAGTTGGAGGAGTTGCAGAAGCAGTTGGATGAGCTTTTGCAGAAGGGTTATATTAATCCTAGTGTGTCTCCGTGGGGAGCACCGGTGTTGTTGGTTAAGAAGAAGGATGGTTCGCGTCGCATGTGCGTGGATTATCGGGAGTTGAATGTGGTGACCATTAAGAATAAATACCCGTTGCCTCGCATCGATGATATTTTTGATCAGCTTGGAGGTTCGAGGGTGTTTTCTAAATTGGATTTGAGGAGTGGTTACCATCAGTTGAAGGTGAAGAAGGGAGATGTTCCGAAGACAGCGTTCAGGACGAAGTATGGACACTATGAGTTTGTGGTTATGCCCTTCGGCGTAACTAACGCGCCCGCAGTTTTCATGAATATGATGAACCTGATTTTCTACGACTTTTTGGATAAGTTTGTCGTTATCTTTATTGACGACATTCTGATCTATTCGAAGTCGGAGGAAGAGCATGCCTCGCACTTAAGGACGGTGTTGGAGATTTTGAGGAAGCATCGTTTGTATGCTAAGTTTTTGAAGTGCGAGTTTTGGCTGGATCGAGTTGCTTTTCTCTGGCATGTGGTGACTGGAGATGGTATCTCAGTGGATCCCGAGAAGATTCGGGCCATCAGGGAGTGGCCTGTTCCGTCGTCAGCGTCTGAGATTCGGAGTTTTCTTGGACTTGCTGGTTATTATCGGCGATTCATTAAGGACTTTTCTCGTATTGCTGAGCCGATGACCAGGTTGACGCGGAAGGATGTTGCTTATGTTTGGTCGGGTGATTGTGAGAGTGCTTTTGGTATTCTGAAGGAGAGGTTGACGAGTGCCCCTATTCTTGTTGTGCCTGATCGCAGCGGTGGATTTGAGATCTTTTGCGATGCTTCTGACAAGGGTCTCGGTTGTGTGTTGCATCAGCACGGGCATGTTGTGGTGTATGCGTCTCGTCAGCTTAAGGTTCATGAGAAGAATTACCCGACGCATGATTTGGAGTTGGCTGCCGTTGTGTTTGCTCTTAAGATTTGGAGGCACTTCTTGCTGAGTGAGAAAGTGAAGATTTTCACCGATCACAAAAGCTTGAAGTATATTTTCACTCAGAAGGAGCTCAACATGCGACAGCGTCGATGGTTGGAGCTTATGGCGGATTATGATATTGATTTGCAGTTTCACCCTGGCAAGGTGAATGTGGTCCCGGATGCTTTGAGTAGGCTTCCAGCGGTGATGATTTTGACCTCGCAGTGGAGATTGCAGCAGGATTTTTGCGATTCTGGTGTGGAGATTGTTCTTCCTGGAGAGGCTTCTTCGTTGATGTACATGCAGGTACAGTCGACGATCGTGGATCGGATTAAAGCCGGCCAGGCTGAGGATCCGAAGCTGGTGAGGATTCGGGAGCAGGTGGAAGCCGGTCTGCGGACTGACTTTTTGATTCATGAGGATGGCTCGCTGAGGTTTGGAGCCAGGTTGTGTGTGCCTGCTGGGGATATCAGAGAGGAATTGATGGTGGAGGCACACAGTTCGCCGTATTCTGTGCATCCTGGTGGCACCAAGATGTACCAGGATCTTCGTCTGAATTATTGGTGGCATGGCATGAAGAGGAGCGTGGCTCGGAGTGTAGCCAAGTGCTTGGTTTGCCAGCAAGTGAAGGCGGAGCATCAGCGTACGGCCGGGTTGCTACAACCGCTTCCGATTCCGGAGTGGAAGTGGCAACACATCACTATGGATTTCGTGACTGGACTACCTCGGAGTCCGAAGCAGAATGACGCGATTTGGGTGATCGTAGATCGATTGACCAAATCTGTGCACTTTATTCCGTTCCGAGTGGGACAGTCCACTGAGGCGCTAGCGAGGAGATATATGGAGGAGGTGGTGCGACTTCATGGAGTCCCCGTGAGTATCGTGTCTGACAGAGACACGAGGTTCACATCTCAGTTCTGGCAGAGTTTACAGAAGAGCTTGGGCACGCGTCTGAGTTTCAGCACGGCGTACCATCCGCAGACGGATGGCCAGTCCGAGAGGACAATTCAGATTTTGGAAGACATGCTGAGAGCGTGCATGTTGGATTTCAAGGGTTCGTGGGAGGACCATCTACATCTGGTAGAGTTTTCCTACAACAACAGCTTCCAGGCGAGTATTGGCATGG
Organism: Scilla litardierei; assembly: GCA_030789695.1. NCBI lineage: Eukaryota > Viridiplantae > Streptophyta > Magnoliopsida > Asparagales > Asparagaceae > Scilla > Scilla litardierei. The sequence continues at coordinate 8,089,742 of CM061136.1, read as the reverse complement.
CGCCATTCGCCGCTCTTTATGGGAGGAAATGTCGATCGCCATTGAGTTGGGATGACGTTGGTGATCGGGAGTTGTTGGGACCTGAGATGATCGTGGAGGCCGTGGAGATCGTCAGGAATATTCGGGAGAGGTTGAGAATTGCTCAGGACCGTTTTAAGCATTGGGCGGATGCTAAACGTCGTCCTTTGGAGTTTCAGCCGGGCGACCATGTGTTCTTGAAGATTTCCCCGAATCGCGGTGTGATTCGTTTCGGGAAGCGTGGAAAGTTGAGCCCGCGATACATTGGACCATTTGACGTTTTGGAGAGAGTTGGCGAGGTAGCTTATCGCTTGGCCTTGCCGCCATCTTTGGAAGGAGTTCACAATGTATTCCATGTGTCGCAGCTTCGTCGATACATTAGCGATCCGTCTCATGCGGTGGATTTTTCGGAGATTACCGTTCGTCCCGATATGACGTATGACCAGCATCCAGTGCAGATTCTGGACAGGCGTCAGAAATCGCTTCGGAACAAGATTGTCAATCTTGGGAGGGTGATGTGGCGGCACGGTTCACCTGGAGAGTCTACTTGGGAGAATGAGGATGAGATGCGAGAGCGTTTCCCACTTTTGTTTCCGGACTCGTGAGTTTTTGGAAATTCCGAGGACGGAATTTTTTCTTAAGTTGGGGAGGATGTAACGACTGCTTTTTCATATATCTGGATTTAATATAATATAATATATGTTTTGGTGGATTTTCTCCTCTTGTGTGGTTTTCGTCTCCGTAGTTTCATTTTCGATCGATTCGTCGTATTTTCTCGCTTCTTCCGTAGGATTGTCGATTTCGAAGTATGTCACTCGTGACGGACTTCATAACGGTCGTATCTAACTGTTAGATCAAGCCTAGGAGTCTTAGGAATCGATCCCGGGGCCCCGCGCTCCGTATCGGAACTTTTCTGTGCTCATTAGCCGGTGTAAGAAGGGCCACCGACCGACTAGATGACGATCCAGTCGGTCGGCAATCCTTCTTGGACCGACTAGTTAGCTTTCTAAATTTCTCAGGGGTTACTGTTTATCGTTAGTCGGTCTAAGAACGTTGGTTGACCGACTAGGTTGCAAACTAGTCGGTCAGCAATGCTTCTTGAACCGACTAACTCATCATCTTATTTTTGTATCAGTTACTGTTTACTCTTAGTCGGTCTAAGAACGTTCATCGACCGACTAGATGCTAAACTAGTCGGTCAGTACTTGTTCATGGACCGACTAACTCTAGAATCCTATTTTCGTTCAGGAGTTACTGTTTGCACTTAGTCGGTCTGCGTTGGTCGACCGACCGACTAGTTGCCAAACTAGTCGGTCAGTGGTTGCTCTTTGACCGACTAAGTAGTGTTAAAACCCTAATTTCTGGGCAGCCGCCAGCCCAACCTATTTATACCCAACCCACACGACTTCTTCTTCTCCAACACGACCCAAAACCCTAAAATCCTCCCCCTTCAGCCCCCATCTTCCTCCAAGCTCCATTCCTTCATTCCAAGCCCTAGAATCATCATCCAAACCATACATTCACTCCATCTACCTCTCATCTTCCCCAAAATCTCATCAAAACCCATCAAAATCCCCAAATCCCCCAAAACCCTAGTTTCCCCAAACTTCTCCAATCTTTTCCAGATCTGATCCTAGGGTTCTCCGGAGTGTTTCTTCCGTCTCCTCTTGGTAAGAAATCGATCTACCGTTGTTTTCTTAACCTATTTATAATTTTATGGAAACCCTAATTAAATTCATGTGTTTGGTGTTTGTTTCCCCCAAAACAGCGATTTCCTCGTAGATTGGCGTCCGTGTGACGAAGTAGTCGTCATCCCCGGTGCTAGGCAAGTGAAACTTGCCACTTAGGGTTTAGGCCATGTTTTAGGCCATTTTCTTGTTGTAGGCGTAAAAGAGACTAGGCGACGAAATGATACTCGCCTAGGCGCAAATTGGGGAATTAGCTTGACAACGAAGCTAATCCCGACATTTAGCATGTTGCACAATTACCATGTCATGTTTACTTTTCATTAACGGTATGCGAATTAATTGTCATGTCATTGCATTCTCTAAGTGCTTTTGTGATTGCGTAGCCTTGCTACGAATGCTTGTGTTCCTGGCTCGTGTTCTAGAAGCGGGCCATTTGTTGGTTGATAGCCAATGCCCGAATTGTGTGTTTCCTGGCTCGTGACCAGAAGCGAGCATAATGAGTTGGAAACCCCAACGCTCGATATTGAATTGTGAAATAGGAATGCGAGCTCATTGTGCGGGGCAACCCCAGGCTCACTAGCTGAGTTCCATGTGCGGGGACCCCAGGCTCCATTACGTGTGGGTATAGGGGGTGAGGGTTAAGCGGCCATTCAACTGGGAGTCTGTTTGATCAACAACTGCAGTTGTAAGGCGTAAACTCTTTGGGGTGGGGTAGTGTTTAGGGCCGATCGGACTGACATGCTAGCCATTCAGCGAAGGGCGCAAACATCTACAAAACAACCGTGAAACATGAAATGTGTTTAGTGCCGATCGGTCTGAAATGCTATGCCATTCAGCGAAGGGCCTAAACACCTTCAAAATGTGAATTGATTGAGATTGATAGTAGCATGGCTACTCTTGTCTTGTCTTGTCTTGTCCCGATGATTGTTCTCTTGTACAAATCGTCTTGCCATGTTTTAAATTGTGCACTCATGTTATAACTGCCATGTCATGCATACTAAACTGCTAGGTTGCTAGTTGCCTTACTTTCAGTTTCCTTGCCCAAGTCTTTTAGACTTGCTGACATGTGCCCCTTTACTCTTTTGGGTGACACATGTTAGATCCTGAGCCTGAGTACCTCGTTGAGGACGAGGTGTTTGCTGACGCCGAGCCCGAGCTTATGTTTGACGGGGAGTACGTGGACACTGGGGACCAGTCCTAGTGTCTTCGTGTGTTTTACTTTTGATTAGACAGTTGTTTTGTATTCGGTGTGTGGCACCTATATCTTTGTTATGTCGTTTCTTTTGTTGGCCTTGTTCTGGGCCTTGGACTCTTTCTTTTAGCCTGGTGGCTTTTCTGGATGTTGGACTCATTTTGATGTTGGACATTTTGTGAGATGAGGAATTTTATTTCAGTCTCTCCTTGTGTTATTATTGTTATTCTGTTGTGGTTACAGGGACCTGTTTATGTATTGTGGACGCTTATCGGGTTTGGGGCTTCACAGCTCCACTCCCGTGCGGACCTTTTCACGTCTCGCCTCCATTTCAGGGAAGCGGGTCGTGACAGGTTTTAGTGGTGGCCCATGCAGGTCCTTCTGTAACTGCGATTTTTGGAATAGCACTAATAATATTAGAGTGTCCAATTAACTAAGTTCGACGTCCGAGTCATAAGCTATGAGTCTAATCTGATTTGTTTTCCGTGTCACTAGATGGCAGGAAGACGTTTCACCCGTGGTGGGGGTAGTGGTGCGCTCCCTCATGATGAGGAGCCTGAGAGGGAACCCACCAGCGGTGAGATGATGCGGATGATGCTCCAGATGATGCAAGTGCAGCAGGGCGTGCTTCTGCAAGTCCAGAATGCTCCACTTGCTCGAGCTGCCCGGGCTCTTCCGGATGCCCCTCGCTCTGAGCCATGAGCGAAGCAATTTCGGGAGCTGGGTCCCGCATATTTTGATGGTTCTGAGGGTCCTCTGGCTGCCGATGAGTGGATTCGGAACGTCGAGGACAATCTGAAGATGGCCAAGATCACCCCGGCTGGATGGGTTGATTTGGCGAAGAGGCAACTGAAGGATAACGCCAGGAATTGGTGGGATGCTGAAGAGAAGTTGTTGGTGGAGCCGATAGCTTGGGCTACCTTCAAGGCCAGATTTGAGGGTGAGTTCTTCCCGAAGGCTGCCAAGGAGGAGATGCTGCAACGTTTTATCGATTTGAAGCAGGGGAACTCGTCGGTGGACATGTACCACCGGGAGTTCATGAGGCTGAGTCGGTTTGCACCAAAGATGGTGCAGGACGCTGAGGAGAGAGCTCAGAGGTTCCTACAGGGGCTTGCTTCGGAGCTCCAGAGTTTTGTGACCTCCTCTGACCGGGAGTCTTATCAGAAGGTTCTGGTCGCTGCCAAGAGGCAGGAGCTGCTCGTGAACCAGAGGAGGAGGTCTGTTGTTGGTGCTGGGAAGAGGCCTGTGGAATAGGCGAGAGCTGTGGTTAGACCTGGATTCAGGCCTAACCAGTCTGCTCAGTTTAAGAGGCCAGGAGGGCCTATTCTGAAGCTTTGCCATTTCTGCGGCAAGCCTGGCCACGTCAAGGATCAGTGTCGGAAGTTTTTGGGCCAGTGTTTGGTTTGCGGAGATGCTTCCCATGTCGCGAAGGATTGTCGGCATGCGGGTCAGCTGTGGAGGGCTCCTGTTGCAGCTCAGCCGTTGCAGCAGCGAGCGTCTGTTCCTGCTGGACGTGGAGCAGCACTTGTTCCACAGGGACAGGCTTTTCGGCAGGCTGTTCCGCCAAGGATGCAGTCTTTTCTGATGACCGCTGCGGAGAGCGCGGCTGTGGATGAGGTTATCGCAGGTAATCCTCAATCTAGCTGTTACTTTCCTAGCTGGTTTTGATTGTTAGATTTTGTTGTTTGCTTGAACATGGTTGTTTGCTAGATTAGGGTTTGATTGTTAATTGCTTGATTAGGTGTGATTTTGGTTTGCACATTTGCTGCACGAGTCCTCTTTGACTCTGGTGCATCGATGTGCATTATTTCTCGGAGCTTCGTGGAGAGGCATTCCTTGTCGACGTCCCCTCTCCCCAAGAGTTGGAATATCGTTACAGGGAATGGTGTGGTCTCGGTGCATCGTGGCTGCTATTCTTGCTCGTTGGTGGTCTGTGGACATGAGCTTTTTGCGGATTTCATTGTTCACGACATCATCAACTATGATGCAGTTCTTGGGATGGACTGGCTTGCGAGCTTCTATGCTACGATCGACTGTCGGAGGAAGAAGGTGGTGTTCGAGATTCCCGGACATCCAGTGTTTGAGTTCAGTCGTGGTAGCAGTTCGCTTGGTCCTGTCAGATTTCGGGCCAGGCCGGTGGAGGCTGTGGCTTTGCAGATGGAGCTGGAGTGGCCAGCTGTGGTGCGAGATTTTGGCGACGTCTTCCCCGAGGAGATGTCTGGTTTGCCGCCTGATCGAGCTTTGGAATTTTCTATTGATCTCGTTCCAGGTGCGCAGCCGATTTCGAAGGCGTCGTATCGTATGGCACCTGCAGAGTTGGAGGAGTTGCGGAAGCAGTTGGATGAGCTTTTGCAGAAGGGTTATATTAATCCTAGTGTGTCTCCGTGGGGAGCACCGGTGTTGTTGGTTAAGAAGAAGGATGGTTCGCGTCGCATGTGCGTGGATTATCGGGAGTTGAATGTGGTGACCATTAAGAATAAATACCCGTTGCCTCGCATCGATGATATTTTTGATCAGCTTGGAGGTTCGAGGGTGTTTTCTAAATTGGATTTGAGGAGTGGTTACCATCAGTTGAAGGTGAAGAAGGGAGATGTTCCGAAGACAACGTTCAGGATAGTAATAAATTTCAAAAATCGAAACGCGAAAGATACATTGTTAGAAAAATAGTACAAGATAGTAATTTTAAAATTACGACCAAAAGTCTTCAAAATTCAAGAACGACTTTTAACTCCATCGAAATTTAGGGAGACATATTTAAAGAAGTTTAGAACAAAATTTAAATTGAGTGAAACTTCAAATAAGGAAAGCATTCGAAAATAACTTTGGAAGAATCAAGATTTGCAACGGAAAACATTTGAAAGATCAAGAATAATTGTAATGAGGTGGTCATGTGAATTGAGGACAAGGGAAGTGGTTACGGAAACATAATTTTCCAAAAATCTGTAGTCGGGAAAACGTTTGAACATAACTTTGATTTGTTGAAAGCTGGAATCATCTATGACTTGAAAAGTATATTAAGAGAGCACGACGAGTCATTTGAATAGCATAAATAAGAAAGGAAAATTCATAAATCGAGTTTGGAAAATAGAATTGCGGCTCAGAATTAAATCGATTTATGAAAAGGGACAAGATATTCAAATAGGTATGAAAGGTATAGGCTGTAAAACATTATAAAACAGTAATCAAAATCTCGTCAAAACTTTCGAATTTCAAAAATTAATTTAAGTCAACGAAAGAGTACGAGATATACGTATACATATAACAATTGAAATTCCATTTAGCTTGGAAAATATTTTAAAGTATGTATGCTATGCGATTAAAATGGATCTCATAGTTAGAAAATGGTATATCGAATTTTCCAAAATAGTATTGGAGTCTTTAAACCGAAATGCGAAAATATAGACAAGAAAATGGTTACGAGTTAGCAATTATAATTACAACCATTAGACTCCGAAATCTACACGGAATTTGACTCAATCGAAAAGTGAGAGATTTTAAGTATATACGTAGCGGGTTTAAAACAAAATTTAAACTTAGCGAAAACTTTAATAAGGGAAATAGAAAAATAACTTTAAAAGAAATTAAGCTTTGCGAATGGGGACATTCGAAGGATCAATGATTATAGAAACGTGGTGGTCATGGGAATCGAGGCAAGGGATTTGGTTGGATGATCAAAGCATAAATACGCCTAGGATATGACTTAGGAAAATCTACGGGAATCTCCTACGGTCAACCAGCTAAAGATTATGGAACTAAGCGCTAAGACTCCCTAAGGGCTAGACAACGATGAAATGAGTTCAGCTTGGTCCGAAATCGATGAACCCAAGCGAGTGACCAAAGAATTCTAGAAGTCTACCCTAATCAAAGCTAGACAGGAACCACTAAGGTAACTCATAGGACAATCAAACAAATCACTAACATGGAGTCTAGCTAACAATCAAGGATTCCTAACTAGCAAGCACAGACGTCTATCCAAGTCTAGCTAGGGTCCTGATCTAATGGGTTCCTACTAAGCTGGGACAGATGCTCTAACATGCCTACCAGCCACCTAAGACATAGGAACGCTAAAAACCTAGACTCCGGGCTTATAACTTGGATGTTCTAATTCATTTAATGGACATTCTTTAATTATTATCGTTGTTCCGATAGTTCACATTTGCAAATGGACATGCATGGGCCACCAATAAAACCTGTCACGCCCCGCTTCCCAAAAATGTGGAGACGAGACGTGAGAAGGTCCGCTCAGACTTGAAGCTGTGAAACTCCAAGTCTGATAAGCGTATAAATTATCATATGGCAGGTCCTTGCAACGCGAAACGAAACAACAATAATAATACAGGAAAGAGACAAAAGAGAAATCTCTGAATATCCATTGAATGAATTACAATATCACAGAAAAGCCACCAGGCTAAAAGGAAAAGAGTCTAAGGCCCAAACATGGCCAACAAGGTTTAACATACATACAAAGGTGCCACGCACCGACAACTAACAGGAATCCTAAAACATAAAGGAAACTCAACAAGTCACCGGTGTCCACAAGACTCCTCCACAGCAAACACAACGTCCTCTGCAACAAGCTCTGGCTCTGAGTCTAACATGTGACACCCAAAAGAGAGAGGGGCACATGTCAGCAAGTCTAAAAAGACTTGTGCAAGGAAACTGAAAGAAAGGTAAACTAACAACCTAGCAGTTATATTATGATGCATGGCATGGCAAGTATGGTATGGAAGTGACAAGTAAAGTACAAGTAGCAAGTAACAAGTATGTCATGGATAACAAGTTTTACAAGTAAAACACGGACAAGTACAAGTGGTAAGTGTGACAAGTATAGTCAAGTAACAAGTACAAGTACAATGGATCACCCACACATGGATGCCCTATTGCCCACAGGCTGTAGTCATGTACAAGGGATCACTCAACGGGTGCCCTATTGCCCGCAGGCTGTGTTGAGCTCGTCTTCTGGAACACGAGCCAGAAAGCGTATTTAACAAGTATGGCGTAGGGGTGCACCTAGCCGGAACAAGTAGCACTAGTATGTAGCGATGCTACGCAATCACGATGAGTATTCAAGTATGCAATGACATGAGCGGATATTCGCGTACCGTTATTAGAAATTAAACGTGACAGGCAAAATGCAATGACATGAACAGATATTCGCGTACCGTTTATTGAAATTAGACATGACAGGCAAAATGCAATGGCATGAACAATATTCACGTACCGTTTATTGAAATTAGACATGACAGGCAAAATGCAATGGCATGAACAGATATTCGCGTACCGTTTATTGAAATTAGACATGACAGGCAAAATGCAATGGCATGAACAATATTCGCGTACCGTTTATTTAAATTAAACATGGCAGTTAAAATGCAATAGCAGTTAAGGATGCATGGATGACATGAACAGTTAATACGCGTACCGTTAAGGGAAAGTAAACGTGACATACACGCATGATGAAGGTGACGGACCAAGCTTCGTTGTCAAGCTAGGTCAATGGCGTCTAGACGGCTATCCTTTCACCGTCTAGTCTCTTTTACGCTAAATCAAGGAAATGGCCTAAGACATGGCCCAAATCAAGAGATGCAAGTTTCACTTGCCTGGCACCGAGGAGAACGATCAACGAAGGCACATCACACAAATTGTTATCTACGGGAATGGATCACTGTCAAGGAAAAACAACATTAGAATGGTAACTAATCCGTATTCACAATCGAACCCTACGATTTCTAATGATCCATTTTATTAGGGTTTCACAAATATCAAGTGTGGGTTATGAGATTATTAAAGGAAGAATACTACCCGTGAAGAAGCGGAGGGACGATGCTGAGCAACCACGGCAACGGAAGAACGATCCGGCTCAGATCTGGAAATGAGGGAAAATCTGGAGAAATGGGTTTGGATGAGGCTTTTGGGGATTTGATGAGGGTTTGTGGTTGAGGAGAGGTAGGATATGTGAAATGAGGGTTTGGATGATGATGGATGAGCTTGGGATGAAGGATCAATGGTTTGGGGAAGAAGGGGGCTCAATGGGGGAGAAATTAGGGTTTGGGGTGATGAGGAAGAAGAAGAAAACGTTTGGGGCGTATTTATAGAAAAGTGTGGCGGCTAGGGCAAAACTAGGGTTTCCTGGGCTGATTAGTCGGTCAAAGAAGGATTGGTGACCGACTAGTTGAGGATCTAGTCTGTCGGTCGTTCAACATGGACCGACTAAGAGTAAACAGTAGCTCGCTCAGGAAAACTGGACTATGAGTTAGTCGGTCTGTGAAGGCTTGTCAACCGACTAGTTTGAGAACTAGTCGGTCGGTGAGCGTTCATTGACCGACTAAAGGCTGAATTCTGAGAGAGATCATGGAAATGAGAGTTAGTCGGTCTGAGAAGGATTCCTGACCGACTAGTTTAGCATCTAGTCGGTCGATGGTTGTTCTTAGACCGACTAAGAGTAAACAGTAACTCCTGAATAATTGATTGAATGAACTAGTCGGTTCCAGTTGATTTCCTGACCGACTAGATTGGAATCTAGTCGGTCGGTTGATCTTCTTGAACCAACTAACGTGCACGAAAAGTCTCGAAATGGAGCGCGAAGGTCTGGGATGAATTCTAAGGTTTCTAGGATCAACCTATCGCTAAGATATGATCGATATGAAGCTCGTCACGAGTGACTTACTCCGAGTTCAATGATTCTAAGGAAGAAGCTAGAAGATCACATCAAAAGGAATGAAAACGAAAGCTAGGAAATCTCAACGAGATGAATGAAAGCGAGAACTATGGAAATGGAAACCACACAAGGAGAGAACCCACCATCACAAGCAAAACACACTGATACTCCAATCATAAAAAAACCAGTCGTTACAACAACCCTCCAACACGCTTCCCAATGCATGGGAGCCTTAATAGGCAAGACGGTCCTCCAAATGGGTCCCACTCCATAGGGATCCTACACCATTACCTCCAATACATCGTACATGGCCACAACACGTAACCCTATCCCGTAGACTGGACTACGGAGGGTTACATCCTACCCCCGTAGAATAAGTTCCGTCCTCGGAATTACAAAAATATCAATAAGGAGAGTAGAAACAATTTCTTATATAAATATATATACAAGTCTACCATGATACATTGATACGAGAGTATTACATAAATAAATATGGGTATTTCTCTCGCATCTCGTCCTCACGTTCCCAAGTGGATTCTCCAGGTGATTCCTGGTGCCACATGACCCTCACAAGGTCCACAGTCTTGTTTTGCAGGGTCTTATGCCTTCGATCCAGGATCGCCGTAGGTTGATGCTCGTATGTTAAATCTAGACGCACTTCGATCTCAGAGTGATCCACAATTTTATTAGGGTCTCCCACAAACTTTCGGAGCTGCGATACATGAAATACGTCATGGATTCCCTCAAAGGAAGGTGGAAGCACTACTCGATATGTTACATCTCCAACACGAGTAGATATCTCAAATGGGCTTATATATCTGGGGCTCAACTTTCCATGACGTCCAAAACAGATCGTTCCTCGCATAGGAGATACCTTCAAAAAGACATAGTCTCCTGGCTCGAATTCAAGCGGTCGGCTCTTCGTGTCAGCCCAGTGTTTGTATCTAGTCTCCCGAAGATTCTCACGAACTGTTCGCACAACATCGACTGCCTCAACAACCATATCTGGTCCCAATAACTCACGATCCCAAATGTCATCCCCACTGAGCAGTGACCACACTTACGTCCATATAAAGCTGCAAATGGGGCCATACCAATACTTGCTTGATAACTGTTGTTGTATGCGAATTCAACCAAATGCAGGTGGTTTTCCCAAGATCCTTGAAATTCCAACATACATGCCATCAACATATCTTCCAGTATCTTGATCACACGTTCTGATTGACCATCTGTCTGAGGTTGATAAGTTGTACTGAAACTAAGATTGGTTCCCAAACTGTTACCCAAACTCTTCCAAAAATGAGATGTGAATCTGGAGTCTCTGTCGGATACAATGCACACAAGAACACCATGTAGCTTCACGATCTCTTCCTTATACTTCTTGGCCAATGACTCTGTAGACTGACCAACCCGAAACGGAATAAAATGTATTGACTTAGTCAAGCGATCCAAAATCACCCATACTGCGTCATGACCTTTTGGTGTGCGGTGTAAGCCGGTCACAAAGTACATGGTCACGTGCTGCCACTTCCACTCAGGAATAGGAAGAGGTTGAAGTAAACCTGCAGTTCTCTGGTGTTTGGCCTTCACTTTTTGACAAGTGATACACAAAGCCACACTCCGAGCCACTGCACGCTTCATACCATGCCACAAAAAATGTTGGCACAAATCACGATACGTTTTGGTTCCTCCAGGGTGAATCGAATATGGTAAACTATGAGCCTCTTTCAATAATTCATCCCGTATAGCACCGGCTGGCAGACAAACTCGACTACCAAATCTCAAGGAACCACCCTCATGGATACTGAAATCCGTCCGAAGACCAGCATCGACTTGCTCACGGATCAACTGCAACTTTCTATCTTCCAACTGGGCTTCCTTAATTCTATCTACCAAATCTGATTGAACTTGCAAACCCATATGCATTGTCTGCTCACCCGGAAGCACAACCTCTATTTTCATATGCCTTATTGCCCATCTGAGTTATGGTTGCGAAGTCAACCTCATTATCGCTAGCAATCTGCTCAAAGCATCCGGAACTACATTGACTCTGCCAGTGTGATACTGAAGGTCGATATCATATTCTGCCATCAACTCCAACCACCTTCTCTGCCTCATATTAAGCTCTTGCTATGTGAACACATATTTTAGACTCTTGTGATCCGTATAAATCTTTACACACACACCCAACAAAAAATGTCTCCACAACTTCAGTGCAAAAATCACTACAGCTAACTCCAAATCATGAGTGGGATAGTTTCGCTCATGGACTTTCAACAATCTCGATGCATGTGCTACCACACGGCCACGTTGATGCAGTACGCATCCTATTCCTTTCCCTGAAGCATCGTAAAAATTCTCGAATCCTCCTGTCCGATCGGGAATCGTCAACACTGGAGCAGTCGTCAAGTGACGCTTCAACTCATCCATCGCCCATTGACATTCTTCTGACCATACATAGGGCACATCCTTTTTCATCAGGTTTGTTAAAGGTGCTACACTCTTTGAAAAGTCCTTGATAAATTTTCGGTAATATCTGGCAAATACCAAGAAGCTTCTAATTTCAGCGACCGATCGCGGAATATATAGACCATTTGACCACCACTGCAATCTTCTCTGGATCCACAGATATCCCTTCTTCTGACACAACATGACCCAGAAAAGCAATCTTCGTCAATCAAAACTGACATTTTCTAACCTTAGCATACAACTGATGCTGTCTCAACGTCTCAAGAACCATTCTCAAGTGTTCAGCATGCTTAGCTCCATCTTTCGAATACACCAGTATATCATCGATAAATACCACAACAAACTTATCCAAATAGTCGAAGAATACTTGGTTCATCAACCTCATAAATGTAGCTGGTGCATTCGTAACTCCGAATGGCATCACTAGAAACTCATACTGCCAGTATCGAGTTCTAAATGCAGTCTTAGGGATATCTGATTCTCGAACCTTCACCTGGTGATATCCACTCCGCAAATCTAACTTAGAGTACACCGTGGATCCACCCAACTGATCAAAAATATCATCGATTCGGGGAAGTGGGTATTTATCTTTCACAATTGCTTTATTCAATTCCCTGTAATCAATGCACAACCTTCTCAAACCATCCTTTTTATTCACCAATAAGACTGGTGCTCCCCACGGAGACACACTCGGTCGTATCAACCCAGACCTAATAAATCAGTCAGCTGATTCTGAAGCTCATCTAATTCAGGCAGAGCCATGCGGTACAGAGCCTTCGAAATCGGTTGGGTTCCCGAAATCAAGTCAATAGTAAAATCTAATGATCTAACCGGAGGAAGCCCATATATATCATCAAGAACACGTCTGGAAAATCCCATACAACCTCAGGAAGTTCCACTTCCGTTTCCATGGCCATCACCTGCACGTCCACTGGTGCAGCTCTAAACTTCACCGGTTCACATACGTCTGTCCCATTATGATATACAAGCTCAGCATGACCTAGAACTCGAAACACTATCCACTGTCGTTTACAATCTATCTTCGCATAAAACATGCTCAACCAATCCATACCAAACACCACTTCATAACTGGGCAACTCTATGATCAAGAAATCCGCATATAGTTATAGTCTTGCCAATTCTACTGGGCAATTTCTCATACCAGCTGAACTTAGAACAACCCCATTCCAGGTATGAATGTTCCAATTCAAAGTAAAAGCGTCTACGGTTATCTGATTCTTATTCACAAACTCTCTTGACAGGAAAGAGTGATACGCCCCAGTATCAAACAATGCTATGGCAGGAAAAGATGCAATTCTAACAGCAACTATCCCAACAGGAAACAAAACTACCAAGCGTCTACTCAATTACACTACAAGAAACAATTTACATAAATGACTGAGTAAAATACTCACCAGTGATGACTCCACTGGAGCCCTCCTCTGCTACTGCCGTCAGCTGAAAAGTCTGACGCTACTGAGGCGCATGGGCCTCTCTTCCAGCCAGCGGACGCTGCGGGGCCCTCGGCGGTCTCCCCTGCCCTGCCTGTCCTGGCCTCGTGGTGGCGCTGGCAGTGGAAGTCTCTAAGGGGCCGCTGGAAGCTAACGCTACTGCTACTGCTGACCCAGCCTTGCCATACCATAACCTCCAGGAAACCCCTGACGTCCCCTTGGGCACTCTCTCTAAACATGTCCCTGGCCACCGCAACTGAAGCACCTCCTATGTAACCAGGCTCTACACTTTCTTGACAGGTGTCTCGTCTTGCCACAATGGAAGCAGGTTGGTGGTCCCTGAACTGAGGGTGGAGCTCCTGGACTCTTAAACTGGGTCCTCTGAACCAGCCTCGAAACTACAGTCCTCTGAGCCGTCTGTGGTCCACTACTGGCTGCTGGTAACCGTCCCAAACTACGAAGGTGAGACTCATGCATCCTAGCAGCTGCCAACACTGCCTCCTGGGTAGCTGGTCGGCCCCGGATACACACCCGGAGAACAATTGTAGTTTTACCGCAAGCGCACGGTCAAGTGGCGAGCGGGTATCGAACACGAGGAGGTGGTGTTGGCTCCAATCTATCCTAGGTTGGTTTGACTACGAATGTTTTATTGGTGGAGATGGGTATGGTATGATGTAATGACAATGGTGATGGATGTCGGTGTCGGTGATAGAGATGTTGGTCAAATATCGATTCAAATTTAATACAATAAAAGAGTCTAGGGCTAGGGAATTCCCACTACGGATCGTCATACATCATTGTAAATAGTGAATCTCAATATTACTAGACTTATGTTGAGGTGAACTAGTCGTAACTGAATAGAGAACCAAGCTCACGCTCTCGCGCTATTGCCGGTCTATAGCAACCCTAGGATATGGCCCAATCTCTTGCAAACCCTAGCCTAAGCCGCTAGCATTAGGATCGGCATCATCGTTCAATCGCCCCTCGAGCCCACTCTCGTGCAAACTCGAGTTACGATCTAGGTTGTGATAGTTCGTATTCGTCCAATCTCTTGCAAACGAATATGGGTATAGATTTATAATAAAAATCCTAGCTTTGGTCCAATCTCTTGCAAACCAAGTCTAGCGAATCTCGATTATAAACCTAAATCGAATATCTAGGCCTTCCCATCGATTAGAATCCAATCTCTTGCAAACCCCAATCGATGGAAATCCCTAGCTATCCGTAATAAATCGATCACAACCTAACCTCCTAGCAATTCTAGCAATTTAGAGGTTCATTCATCACAAATATGAAATTAGATCCATAGGGTTCATCCTCATGCCCTAGAACAACAAATCTACTCAAGCATAGCAATAACGATATGAGAATCAATAAAAATCATTGCTTGCATACAGAAAGATAGAAAAAACAAAGATTCAAATAACAAGAACAAAATACAATCCAAATACAAGATTTTAGATCCAAGAGGGGGCCTAGGGCATGGCCTAACCTCTAAAATAATCACTAATAAAACATCATGGGAACCCCCCTCTAATGGTGGCTACAAAACCCTTATATAGTCTCCCAAAACCCGAGCAAAATAACCCTAGAAAACCCCTCAAAATCGTGCCCAAAAACAGCCCAACCCGCAACTTAAAATCTGGGCCCGCCGCCGACTCGGCCGAGTGGAACATGTGACTCGGCCGAGTGGAAATTCCAGCACTGTAGCGTCAACCTGCAGAAATTCTCCAGATTTCATCCGACCTCCGATTGGCACGTTCTTGGCAACGTTGGAACCGTCATGAAGTCTACTATCCATAAAAAATATGAGAAAAATACTTTGATGGCTGGAATGATAGCAGATTTCAAAAGAGTGAACGGCTATCTGAAAATCTGGGCGCTGCGTGTCCTCGGCGTCACTCGGCCGAGTGGGATTCTTCACTCGGTCGAGTGGACTTCTCTACTCGGCCGAGTGACAGACACTGTAGAAAAACAGTAACTTTGAGGTCCTCAGGGGTCTGTCTCCAGGGGTGGCTCGGCCGAGTAGCTTTCATCATTCGGTCGAGTGGTAATGTGTACTCGGCCGAGTAGGCCATCGACGGGTCTCTGGGAATCGCAGTAGATTTGGCCTCTTCTCTGGAAAATCTCCCTGACGTACTCGGGTGAGTGAGCTTCCTCACTCGGCCGAGTAGGACTTTGTCATTCGGCCGAGTATACGCTGAAAAATATTGTGCACGTATCCGTTCTGGTCGGCCGAGTGGGCTTTCTTGCTCGGCTGAGTGTGTGCTTCACTCGGTCGAGTGGCATGCTGTAAATGCCCAATCTTCTCCGTTTCTACTCCTTGTCGCTCCTATGAAGTTCCTTCTTCTTCCACTCATCCTCCATCGCTGATAAGTCTGCAAATGAGCCGTGGGCGACACTCCAAAGTGGGTGCAAATCCTCTTGAGCTCAAAATCGCTCCAAATCTCTCCATATCTCCTGAAATACGACAAAAACAAGAAATAGTGAAAAGCATCACAATATTGTCGAATAATCGTGAAAAACACGATATGGGCGATCAAAATGGCATGCAAACATGCAGAAAAAAGGTGTAAAATATGGACCGATCAGTAGCCAAAACTGATGTCGACATAGCTCCTATGTACTCTGGATTCAGGCCCTTCCTAAATCTCCGTGCTCTATCAGCCTCTTTCTCTACTAACTCAGGGGCATACTTACTAAAATGCGAAAATTCAGCATCATACTAGTCAATAGTCCTCTGACCCGGCTTTACCTGCTCGAGCCTCTGACGCAGCTCATCATTGGCGGTATCTGGGAGGTATGTCACCTCAAACAGTTTCCTGAACTCTTCCCATGTCAACACCTCCCCCTTGAGGCACAGCTGCTGGGCCCTCCACCAATCCCTTGCTGCAAAGGTGAAACATCTGTGTGCTGCATCCATCCACTCATCTTGAGGAGTGCCTACCAAAGTCAGGCAGTCCTCCAAGCAGCTGAGCCACTCATCAACATCTAGGCCCTCCTCGTCTCCACAGAAGGACTTAGGTGTGAAGTCCTTGAACAATCTGTAGGTGGAAGTTGAACTCAGCGCCGGAGTATGACCCTGCTGGCGCTCCGCTACACGCTCAAAAACTCCGGTCAAGATCTGTATCATGGTAGCTGCGTCAAAAGACGTCACCCCTAACTGTGGACTCTGTCCCGTCGGAGCACCTCACATGCCTCCGTTAGAGTTACCATTTCCATCATCCATCCTGCTTCATGAGAATAAGATACAAATTAGTACCACATATTGATATGTCAGAGCATAAACTGTGTAGTTCTTACGTGTGTCGCAGTGTTAGTGGACCTGCATTGGCCAAAAAAACCTGTCACGCCCCAGTCACCCTAATACTCAGTGTAAGATGATCTAATCTCAACTGCCCGAGACACGAGGGGATAAGTCACGTGATGGCCGTGGTCTTAGATCAAGCGTAAAAGAAGAGTAAGGCAGGCCACTGCTCACACTGGAACAACACAGAGACAACACAAAGTGCGTGGAAATAAAAGCGCTCCAACAATCACAGATACATGATTACATGTACAGAGTGGTACTAAAGTAAAGAAGGAAAAGTAACTACAGCCACAATGTCATAGAGCCACAACAGAGTACAACAGTCCACTACAGTCCACTACAGTCTATAGTCACATAATATATACAGAGTCTGCTACAAAAATATGTACACCGTTGGGACTCAAAAAGTACAAACCACTATCAAACTACTGCTACATCACCACCATCTAAGTCTGACTACAAAACGACAGCGTTTACTAAGTACATCTGAAACCGTCCAGAGGCGGTACAAAACAAAGCTACAACAACTGGCACAGGAGTGGTTACTATGATTACCAACTCGTCCCATACCATCCCTGCATACGACCATAGCATTGCTACTCAAGACTAGCTGCAACCTAAGAACATCCAGTGGAGTCTGGCTCTAAGCGCTGCTCCGAAGTACCTGCTCCCAAAACCACGGGGAGGGGACACGTCAAAACGTGTCTAGCAGAGAAACACAACACACAAGGGTCTAAGCACACAACAACTGGAATTCATTGATTATTAATAGTTTTCAAGGGTTGTTAAGGTTTAGAGATGACCTTTCAATGTAGAGATGCCGTGGACGGACTCAAGTACGAGGACTAAACCTCATCCCAAATTGTGATGGCAACAGAGCACCCGTCAGTGGTACAACGCACTGTGTGAAGCTTAACGGGGCCACCCACTCTGGATGTGGGGCAACAACGCAGAGACACGAGGGCCTCCCACTCCGTCACACGGACGTGTGGCAACACTGAAACATACAATATAACTCTGAACCACATAGTCTCGTCCTCATTCTTGACCCGTCACGGTGTCTCTACCCCCAAACCCACCTAGAGGGCCAGCAGCTCTGTGTGGCATGGACACCTCTAGGATTCTTTACCTAACCTAGGGTTAGTTGCTCATTCACATTTCAGGTCGCAAAGCCAACATCAACTATTTCTTCAATTGCCAACATGAGATACCAACATCCAACACGACATATAACAACATTTCCAACCAAACCACGTTTTGAAATATGAGCAACTAGGCCTAGGTTAGGATTAGACTTAATGAACATGTCATATGGGTTGTATAAACATTTACAGCAGTGAAGGAGTCCACAACAATTTATAAATTGCAAATCAAACGGTTACAATTTAATTTCAGCCATAACAACAATACCGGGACAGAGAATGGCAGGGGTGATATCTCTAAATAATTCTACCGAACTTGAAAAACTAATTCAAAGGGGGTTGTAGCCCCAATGCCAGCATGTCAGATTTCAAATTTCATAGCAATTGTCCATTTTGTTGATTTATTATGAATTTATTACTGAACATGGTTTTTGTTGATTTCAGTTTGCAGATTAGGGGTTCAAAGAGTGGCTGTTTCAGTATGCTTAGAGGCAAACTTAGACAACCATGCAGTTGAAGAAAAGTTAGATATATTTCTTATTTTTAAAATGAGCCCAAGAACATAAAAATTGGTTTAGTGGTTTAAAGGATGTAGGCTTTTTAAAAACATGTGTTTGGGCTGTTAAAGCCTAGACAGTGTGTAAGATCGAATTTTGTAAAAATACTTAGAGTCAAAATTAAACTTCGGCCAAGTTAAATAATTTGTAGAGGACATCTAGGAGTAGAACATATCAAAATTTCAGAGAAAAATATTGAGTTTAAGGGTGAGAACTGAGTAAAATAAAATCGGACAGAGTCTCCCATGTATTGGGCAGATTTGACCTGTTTTGTTATTGATGAAAATAAATTCAATAATCAAAATAAAAAGCTGAAATTTGGTATAAAGATAGAAAACATAGTAATAAAGAAGATTATCACGAAACATTTGCTAAAGATTTGATCTTGGAACATTCTTAAACATGTATCATGATTTTAACCACAAATTCACCAAAAAAAGCAACATACATGAAAATTTAGCAAAACACACTAGCATGCAAGAGTAAACTCACATCCCAAGTGTGTTAAGGATCTCTACCTGAGCTTTTTGAGAGTGGGATGATGGCCTCTAGCTTCAAACCCCAGCTCCCAAGCCTCCTCTCTAACTCAAGCTTGCAATTTTGGCATTTCTCCTCCTCTTCTTGCTCCTAGCTTGACATGTACCAAGGATGGCCTCCTCTCCTCTCCTCCTTCACTCTCTAGACCTCTCCCCTCTCTCTAGTATGAAGAGCCACAAAATTGGATGGATAAGATCAAGTTTGTGGAGGATAGGGTTTAGGTGGAGGGTGTTTAGTGGTGCTTAGAGTGTGTAGAACCCTCTAAGGGTACTTTAGGGATTTCACCCCCCCACTAAACCTAGCAACCAATGCATGGTTTCCAAACACCCCTCTAATCCACAATAATCCCTAGCAAAATACCCATTAACCCTCTCTTAGTAATTTCACACAAAACCCCCTCCATTTAGCCTTTTTGCGAATATACCCAAAATTGGGTGCAAATGAAAAATGTGAGGGGTATTATGGCAAAACTCTCTAACCCCCAATGGCCGCCTTGCATAGTTATTACTAGGGTCCCATTTACATCTTAAGACGGTCATGATAGCCATGGGACACCTTTGCACGCACGCATCCCAATGCGGGGGTCAATCTCGATATCCGCGCGTGCGATTTGAAGGACAAGTGTGCCCAAGGCTAACTCCATCGTCTAAATACTCATGGTGAGTCCACTTATCATGTTCGTGGTGGTGATGTATGCACGTGTCCGTGTACGAGTTGTGCTCATGACTGAGCACAAGTGTGCAGGAAAATGACTAGTCGGTCAATCAACGTACTTGGTCCGATTAGTTTACACCATTTCCCTATACTTCACCCTATTCTCTACACCACCTCTCGTGCTATCACCAAGCATCACTATACACACTATGGACATTCTAAACGCACTACAACCCTCCAACACGCTTTCCGACACAGGGGAGCCTTAACAGGCAAGATGGTCCTCCAAATGGGTCCCACTCCTTAGGGATCCTTCACCATTACCTCCAATACGCTGTACATGGCCACAACACGTAACCCTATCCCGTAGACTGTACTACGGAGGGTTACATTGTTGTTTCGTGTCAAAGGCGCCTGCACCGAATTTGTTGTTCCGCGCCGAAGGCCCCTGCGTCGATTTTGTTGTTCCCGTGCCGCTACATATTTTTAGGCTAATTTGTTGTTCTTTTAAATTTTGGTTGTGGAAATAATTATTTGAGGAACCAAAATTTCGCTGGGGGAAATCTTATGTGAACCGTGACAGGGGCACGTGTTATGACTATTCTATTTTACAAATGATGAAGTTGTCCTACGTGGCGCCTTTGCCCCAGTCATATTTTGTGTGGCTCTCACATGGGACTCCACCTCACCCCAATGGCCTAAAGTCCGCCCAAAAGCACATAGAAATACACACTCCCACCCCCAAAACAATAACCCAACGTCACACCCACCACTCAAAAAATCCCAAAAACCATCCGGACAATACCCACACATACACACACACTCTCTCTTTCCATTCGAACAGGTTTGGGTGCACCTTTTACCCCCTGACGATACTGACACACACCCACACTCCTCACTCCTTTTCGGTTGCGCGTGTTCATTGCATCATGTTCGTGTGGATTTTTTTCGTCGTGCACTATGTGCACAAAATATTTCTAGTCTATTATACAAACAAGGGATGTCCACCTAGGATAGTCCTAGGTGGCACCCCTTGTCCTAGTCAACTTGACAAACCCCCCTTAAACCCCCAGAAACTTATCTACATGTTTGCCTTTTGCACCTTTTACCCCCGACGATACCGACACACCAACCCACACTTCACGCTCCTTTACGGTTGCGTACATGCAACACATCCTGTTCGTGGGATTTTTTCCCGTGTCGTGCGCTTTGTGCACGTGTTATTTCTAGTCTATTATACAATTGATGAAAAGAGACAAGATATGACTAGGACAAAGGTGGGCCCCACATCCACCACCTCATCCACACCACCCCCAAAAACAAAACCATCAAAAAGGAACCCAAAAACACACCCAAGTTTTAACAACACCCACAAACAAACTTCCTCATCTTACCCCCGATGATACCAACACATACACCCGCACTTCTCACTCCTTATTGTTTGCACGCGTGCACTGCATTATGTTCGTGTGGTTTTTTTGTGCCGTTCACTATGTGCACATGTTATTTCTAGTCTATTATACAAATGAGGACCGTTTTTGAACTTTTTCCTTGTCACGCCCCGCTTCCCAAAACGACAGAAGCGAAACGTGACTAGGCCCGCTTAGGCCAGAGCTGTAAAGCTTAATAAAAATAAAATACATAAAACGCACATGAAATACAGCTTCGCGCTTGCATACGTACGGTCGGAAAGCGGCCGTTACATTCCTATGTGGACACCAAAGTACGACTAGGACAAACATTAATGACTAGGACAATGATTATAGGAAAAATGAGTTGAATTTGAAATTTTGGGAAAACATATTGGGATGAAAGATTATTTGAATTTTAAATGAGGTTTGATTTTTGTATTGGGTGGAAAAGCTAAAAAGGGGAAATATATAACTTTGAATTCACTTTTTGGGCGGAAAAATTAAAATGAAACGTGCCTTACGGGCATGAGTTATGACTAATCTATTATTTAGTTTAGGGTGTTTGTCCTGTTATGACAAAATAGTGAATAGAGTCGTGGCCTATATTTGGTCATCTAAGCATGTGGCCCGATGGTGTTTGAGTGAGTGTTTGTGTGTGATGTGGGGTGTTTTTGTGGAACCCCAAAGAAATGGCCACCATGTTCTCATTATTCGCATGCTTGCACTTGCCCGTTTATGAAACCAAATTAACCTTCATCTTTCCCATATTTACGCGTTTGACATTGTTTTTTTCGTTTTGACCCCACGTTTTTTTCACTTCTATCTCCTTTTCATCTGCTTTCAGGCCCCACATTCAGTGCGTCCACGTGCACTATGTGCACTGGTTATTTCTATTCTATTATACAAAAAAGAGAGGTGATGTGATATTTGTCCGATGTGGCATCCAAAGAGGAGTGCCACATGGGATGATTTCCAAAAACCCAAAACCCACCCACAAACAAAAAAAACCAAAAACTCTCCCCCAACACCCTAACACACACCCAAAACCAAAACACCCAAAAAAACACTCGGAATTAAAAACCCCAAAAACCACAAGACGATACCCGCACTCACATATACTCTTCCCATTTGAACACTGCTTTGCAACCAACGAGACACCTATGTAGGTCCAGCATCCTGATTGTGTATGGTTTTCTAGGATCACCCCAAAAAATCCCACCAATTCACATTATTTACAAGTTCGACATTGCCCTTTCATGAAACCAAAAAACCATTCATCTTCCCCATGTTAATAAAGGGGTTCCGTTGTTCTTTTTTCACTTTGCCCCTTGTGTTTTTTGCACTTTAACACCTGCTTTTTTCCATTCTACCCACAGCTGATACACACACGCCCCCACACTTCTCTCTCCTTTTCATCTGCACGGGTCCAGTGTCCAATGTTTTGGTTTTTTTCTTTGATCCATGTGCACTGTGCACTGGTTATTTCTAGTAGACAACCAATCGGTAGACAGAGTGACATGGCTCCAACAAAGTTAGTGGATTAATAAAATGATTTGTGATATCATCGATGTGTGCTTTTTATTTTTTTAAATCATTCCAATCAAACAGAGTTTAAGTACTGCTAAATCCAAGTCCGAAAATCATTACTCTGACCAATATGATTCTAGTATTAAGAGTCAGAGCATGGTTTTGACAACCAGTGGATGACGTATTCTTTGAAAGCCATGAATAAATAAAGGAAGGTGTTATGAGAGGAGAATCGTAGGGCAAAAGGTGTAGAGGGTTAGGAGCCCACTGCCCTCATATATATAGCTTTCAATGAAGGGTGGATACCCAATGGGCCCGATAGGTCTATTCCCAACACTTCCTCTTATCCAACCAATCATGGAATAAGAGGTGGATTCTTCAAGATCCAAGTTAGGATAACTGCCTTGTTAAATAAAGTACAGTTTCTCCATAACTTCCCCTGTTCTAGGGATGTGTCTAGAGGTGGATACTTCAGGATCCAGAGTCAACGAGATTGCCTCGTCAAAACATTGACTATGGAAAACCCTGTGGAAAAAAACCAATAGCCAAGGGAAAAGAGTACAACACTACCGTTGACTCCCCTTTATCTGACCAAGCTTCAGGATTGCAGATTTCCTATGAATCTATACATCAGTCTCCCATGTATCTATGCATTCATAGTTCTCTCATCCTGACCTAGTTTACATTTTCTCCCTCTCCCAATCCCACTTACAAGTTTCTCAAAAATACTAGTATGCAAGGATTTGGTAAGCAAATCTGCCAAGTTATTACAAGATTGGATCTTCTGTACGTCAATCTGATTTTGCTTCTGAAGGTCGTGTGTCCAGAAGAACTTGGGAGAGATATGCTTTGTCTTGTCGCCTTTGATGTAGCCGTTCTGTAGCTGGGCAATACATGCTGCATTGTCTTCATAGATATTCGTAGGCTCAAGAACGCTAGGCTCCAGGCCGGTAGAGGTGAGAATGTGCTGGATCACATAACGTGGCCAGAAGCTCTCTTTGCTTGCTTCATGGATTGCTAGAAGTTCTGAATGTGTGGATGAGATGGTCGTCATGGTCTGCTTCACAGATCTCCACGATATGGCAGTGTCGTCATAAGTGAACATATATCCGGTCTGAGACTTCTTTGTATGAGGGTCGGATCTGTAACCTACATCAGCATAACCAACTAAACCTGTTGTTGCTCCTTTCCTATAGAATAGAGCTAACTCTATGGACCCTTGGAGGTAGCGCAGAAGATGCTTAACTCCGGCCCAGTGCCGCTGTGTAGGTGCAGCACTATACCTAGCTAGTAAGTTGACTGCAAATGCTATGTCAGGGCGAGTACAGTTTGCCAGGTAAAGGAGTGCACCAATAGTACTTAAATAAGGCACTTCATGGCCTAGTACTTCCTCCCTCTCTTCCAGCAGCCAGAAGGGGTCTTTATGTATATCTAATGATTTCACGACCATATGGGTACTTAGGGGGTGGCACTTATCCATTTGAAACTTTTTCAGTAAGTTCGATGTAGAAGTTGACTGATGTAACAGGATCCCATCGTTTAGATGCTTTATTTGAAGACCTAAACAGAACTTTGTCTTTTCGAGGTCTTTCATCTCGAAAATTTCTGTCAAGCTTCAGGAAATCTCAGTGATCTCTCCAGGAGATCCGATGAGGTTCAGGTCGTCCACATAGACGGCTATAATGACAAATCTTGTTGCCGTTGATCTAATAAAGATGCAAGGACAGACTGGGTCATTTGCGAATCCTTGTTCGCAAGGAATTTGCTCAGTCTATTATACCATATCCTTCCAGATTGTGTCAGACCATATAATGATCTTTGTAGTTTCACTGAGTAAACGTCACATTGTCTCTCTTTTAGTGTTGCAGGCAAAGAAAAACCGTCTGGTAATCTCATAAAGATGTCCCGGTCTAAATTGCCATATAGGTATGCAGTCACGACGTCCATAAGCTGCATATCCAAACCTTTTGAGCTGTTAAGCCAATAAGGAATCGGAAGGTGATCGCGTCCATGACCGGGGAGTATGTGGCATCAAAATCCACCCCTGGACGTTGGGTAAAACCCTGCGCTACAAGCCTTGCTTTGCAACGAACGATCTCGTTCTGTTCATTTCTTTTTCTAACAAATACCCATTTATAACCCACAGGTTTTACACCTTTTGGTGTCTGGACAATTGGTCCGAAGACCTTGCGTTTTGTGAGTGAGTCCAACTCCACTCCTATTGCCGCTTTCCACTTTGGCCAATCATCTCTACTTTAACATTCTGTCAGAGAGTGTGGTTCAATATCATCGTCGCAGTTCGTGACGTTGATAGAAAATATTGCACGCAAATGTGTCATCTATAATGGTGCTCTTTCTGTCCCAATACTCCTCATTTCGTACATAGTGTATCGAAACTTCATTTTCTCCCGATTTTTCCTCTCTGTGAGAGTTTGGAAGAGATGTGGGAGCAGAGCTTATAGTAGCATCCTGTGGTGGTATTGTTTGACTATTGCCAAGGGTCCTACTCTTTCGACGGACTTGATCCTTGGATCCCGGTGGTTGTCCTCTCTTTTTAAGAGGTCCAACCATCTCTGCTGTAGGCGGATTGCATCCATTTTGCGGTATGTCAATCCTAGCTGGAGTGTTAATAGCAGGAACGTGTGACCTGACAATCTTCTGGTCGTCAGTAAATTTGTCTGGCAAGAGATGGACAGTGTTTTGGATATGGAGAATCTTCAGGACCTCCTACTCACACTGACTTGTGGGCAGATCAAAGTGACTTAATTTCTGTGTATCCCAAGAGATACTCTCTGAAGCTTGAGGCTTCTTGATTTGTAAGCCTAGTCTTGGAAATGATGTTTCATCAAATTCACAGTCTTCTTGACGTGCCTTGAAAACGTCTCCCGTTAGGGGTTCTAGGTATCTTATTATGGAGTGTGTGTGCCAAACCAAACATAAATGCCTAGGTGACGTTGTGGATCCATCTTTGTCCTTTGTGATGGTGCTATGTGGACGTATACTGCACAACCAAATATTCTCAAATGTAAGACAATTGGTGGTACACCAAGTGCTAATTGCATAGGAGAAGATGACTGACCTCCAGAAGGTCTATATTTTATTAAAGATGTAGCATACAATATTGCATGACACCATGCATTCACTGGAAACTGGGATGGAAGTAGTAATGGACGAGCGATCCATTGCAGTCTCTTTATCAGATATTCTGCTAACCCATTCTAGGTGTGAACATGTGTTACAGGATGCTCGACTTCAATGCCCGATGCTTGGCAATAGTCTAGAAATACTTGTGATGTAAACTCCTCCCCATTATCCAGATGAAGTTTCTTTATCTGGTGATCGGGAAAGTGGGCCCGCAACTTGATTATCTGAGCTAAAAGCTTAGAAAATGCCAAGTTACGGGTGGACAGTAGACACACATGTGACCACTTAGTAGATGCGTCTATCAGGACCATAAAGTCCTGAAAAGACCACTTAATATGTGTATAGGCCCACAAATGTCCCCATGGATTCTCTCCAAAAAGCTAAGAGACTCCAAGTCCACTTTAAGTGGGGAGGGTCTCGTTATTAGTTTACCCTTGTAACAGGGTGGACATGTGAAATTAACTTTTTGAAGAATCTTCATGTTCTTCAAATTTATACCCCTTGAGCTATTTATGATGTGGTGCATCATAACAGATTCAGGGTGTCCCAGTCCACTATGCCAGAGTTGGAATTCTGGTATTTGAGGGCAATGCAGATGCTCCATCATATATACTTCTGGAGAATGAATACTTGTCTGGTAGAGACCCGTGGGGAGTCACTCGATACGTTTCACAATGGTTTTTATACCATTTGTAAAAGACGTTACATGCAAGTATTCTTTTCCATTATCCTCGACCGTCTCTAAGTGATACCCGTTTAAACGGTTAACTTTAAAACTTAGAAGGTTTCGGATTGATTTAGGTGAGTATATCACATCTCTAAGTTTAATGTGTCTGTTATTATGGAGCAAAATGATTGCTTCCCTTGATCATTCAATTATGTCGACTGGTCCTGAGATTGTTCTCAATGGACCAGAGTAACTACCGATGCTCGTAAAGTAGTCTATACATTGAAGAATAGAGTATGTTGACTCACTGTTCACTAGGCATATTGATTCCATATCTAAAAAATGAAAAGCATTCAATACTAGGAAAAAGAGAATACTTTCATTAATGTTTTAAAAAGCTGACCAACAAAGTAGCTAACATGGAATAGAAAGACATAAAGTAAGATACAGTGCTAGAAAGTAAGATACAGATGGTCTATGACTACATAGTGTCGTCATCCATAAAATCTTCTGAATTCCATGTAGTAGCTGGTAACACTGCACTGTCTATCGAGTTTGTCTCAGCATGAGGCTTGAGACTTGCTTGGTAGAGATCCTATAGGTGTCTGGCTGTGTGTCAGTTTCTGGACCAATGGCAAGTCATTCTGCATCTAGAGCATGTATTCTCCCAGTTTTTCTTTGGAAGACCACCTTTATTAGGCGTCTGCTGTTGCTTCTTTGCCACGAACTTCTGGTTCTGGGGAGGAGCCTTATGAGTAGCATTTTTTCGCTGCTTCAGTTCTTTCTATTTCTGGAACTTTGCCTTCTTTTCCGTCTTCTTCTTCTGGGAAGACTAGAAATGTGCCTCTGTAGGAGGTGGAAGTGGAGCGGAGCCAAGAGGGCGTAGATTGTGAGTGGCAATCAACAACTCTCTGTTCTGTTCGGCCATTAGTAGGCATGAGAGCAGATCGGAGTACTTTGTGAATTTTTGTTCACGGTATTGTTGCATGAGGGTCATGTCCTTCTTATGAAAAGACGTAAAAGTCTTCTCTAGCAACATCCTCTCAGTCACATTCTCACCACACAACTTCAGGCGTGAGGTGATACGGAATAGTGCTAAGTTATACTCCGCTACGGATTTGTAATCCTGTATGCGGAGGTGAGTCCACTTGTAATGCGCAAGGGGGAGTATGACATCCCTTTGATGCATGTACCTCTCCTCAAGTGCGTTCTACGGCTCATAGGGATCCTTTACACTAAGATACTCGTCCTTCAGGGTCGAGTCTAAGTGTTTCCTGATATAAATAATGTCTTTCGCCTTAAGTATATCGAAAACTTCTTCTGCATTAAGGGCTTCTATAGAAGCATCCTTTTCAACTGTGGCAGTACGGGTTTTTATATTTGCGGTAGGTGTTAGATTGAACCAATGAGAACGCAGATGGAACTTCAGGTCCAACTGCCAACTCAAGTAGTTCGACCCATCGGCCTTCGGGACCGAGAAATCAACATTAGCAAGTTTGGCCATCTGTGCAATCTAGCAATATAAAAATAACATGGATTATTTGACTAGTAAAGTAAAACATCCACACATTTAATATGAGCAAAAAAATTAATTTAGAACTATGGGGATCAGCCAGCAGGGCACTAAAAAAAGAAAAAGTCCGAAGATACATCCCATAAATAAAAAAATGCATAAAATAAAGACAACTCGGGAACTTTAAGAAAAGCCCCTTTCTCTTTATGCAAGCGCCTTCATCTCCATGGGGTGGTCCTTTAGCTTTGACTTTTACTTTTGTAACCTCACATACAATTTCTCTTAAAAAGAAAAAATTGCAGAAAAAAGGTAAAAGTGTCGGAAACCTAGGTGATCCCTAAAAACATAGTTCTAATAGCACATCCACGCAGATATTATATACATATAAAACCACGCAGATATATGACATCACATGCATAGATTAAGAAATAATCTAAAAATGAAGTGTGTGCTAAAAAAATATTTTAAAGTATTTAATCATGATCCATTTTTCATTTTTATTTATCTTTCCGTCCAACCCTATCACAATTTAATATTTCTTTAATTATTGGGCTTTTGAGGCCCAAATAAAAAAAGAAAATTATGTGAAAAATGGGCCAATTTCCAGGCTTTCCATGAAAATAACCAAAATAGGGTTAATTGGCCTCCCCCCCAAAAATAGCCCGTTTAGGGTTAGGGTTTCGAAAAACCCTAAGGGGGCCGCGGCGGCCGGCCGCGCCCTGTAGGCGTGGCTACCGTGGTGGCTGGCCGCACCCTGTAGGCGCGGTCGGCGGCGCCTGCAGCGCGCGGCCGCCGCCCCCTTTCAGGCGCGGTCGGCCATGCCTTGTTGGGCATGGCCTGGCCGTGAATGGAGGCACGGCCGCCGCGCCTTCAGGGCGCGTCCATGGATCATTAAAAAATCAATTTTAAAAAGTTTTTAGACATGTTGATCTAAAAAATTTGATTTTTACCTTCTAGATTCGGCTATGGAATCCAGATGACGGTCGATGAAGGATGCCCTTTACGCTCCCCGTTGAGAAAACCAAGATCTTCTTAAAATTGGCATTGGGGATGAACTCCTCCTTGAGAGCCGTCTTCTTCTTCCGCCGAGCAAATTCGTGCTGATAACTTGTTATGAAGAGAGAATCGTAGGGTAAAAGGTGTAGAGGGTTAGGAGCCCCAGCCCTCATATATATAGCTTTCAATGATAGGTGGATACCCGATGGGCCCAATGGGCATATTCACAACAGAAGGAGGTTTGAAGATCCAAATCCTTTTAAATTTTTTGACCGCATTCAACCAATTACTATTTAGGGTCTGTTGACATCGGCCAATATGATTTGAGTTCTGATGTTCAATCCTCGAACAGCCGATCAATGATGACACACTTGATCGGATACCATAGATAAATGGATGAAAGGTTGAGGATTCAAATATACCGAAAAGGGGGAAAATTGATGCGAGAGTTTGATTTTTAGGTTGGTTTGATATGATTCTTAAAATTATGTTATGTTATGGGGATTGATATATGATAATATGATATATGGATTGTTACGACCTTAAGATCGGCCCAGTCGATCAAGGCCCGTATGTTCAAAGCCCAAGTAAATGGCCTGCCGAATCTCCTTAATGAGAACTAGCTTGAACAAGAAGCTCGCCGAGGCTTAGAGCAGTTCGTGCCTGCGGGGCGGCCAACTTGTCAACCGAACCAGAGAGAGGAGCCCTCCGGCTGATAGCACACGATCTACGCTAGCTCGCCCCAAGGGTAGCTCGCCTAACTCTCTGCCCAAGGAAGAGCATGAGACATCGGGCTCAGGTGACGAGCTCGGCCTAGGAGGGAGGCGACCTGCCATAAATATCACTGACAGTTTCGCCGCTTGACAGTTTCGCATACGTCACCCTGTCAGAGATATTTATGCCTGGTCGCCCTCGGGGGCAATCCAAGCTCGGCGACCCACCTTGGCTCCTTGGGACGGTGCTTCTCATTAAAGGGCAGGCGAGCTTGTCCTCGACACGGCGAGCTTGATGATCGGACGGGCGAGCTACTCTAATTAACCTCAGAGGCGATCAAGCGACGGGGAAAGGCGAGCTTCCCGGGATTGAGGCGATCTTTTTCTCGGGCTAGTGCCCCTTCTAGGGAGTCGGTGAGGTGTTTGCTTGGGCCCCCAGTGCATGCAGGCCTTAATTTCATAGGCCGGCCTTAGGGTCGTAACAATTGCCCCCAACATTTGGCATGGACGATCTTCGGCTAGAGGAGGCACTGAATGTTGAGTAGACACATTAGAAAATTTTTAGTGAATCTCTTCGTACCTTTTGTTTGGCAGAGAGCTTCGTAAACATGGGAGACCTATCGTAGGTGTAGCTCGTAAGCCTGCCCCAGAGTTTAAGCGTGGCGAGGTTCTTTGAAGAGATAGATCGCCTTCGGGGTCTTTTGAGAGGGAAGGTATTGATGGGCCGTAGCTGACCCCGCATTTATCACTCTGGTTTGGATGGTGAACTACCCCGGAGGTCTTCAAGAGTACGGGTATAGATGGGCCGTAGCTGACCCGGTATTTATCACTCTGGTTTGGATGGCGAACTGCCCCGGAGATCTTCAAGAGTGCGGGTATAGATGGGTCGTAGTCGACCCTGCATTCATCACTCCGGTTTGGATGGTGAACTCCCCCGGAGGTCTTCAAGAGTGCAGGTATAGATGGGCCATAGCTGACCCCGTATTTATCGCACCCCGGATACACGTCCCGAGGCGACGGTTGTAGTTTTACCGCAAGCGCACGGTGTAGCGGCAAGCGGGTATCGAACGCAGGGAGGACGAATGACCGTGCTTGTTCCTGATCAACCTGGCTATTCAAGAGAGATAATTGCCTTGGGCGATCCTGTCACAATCGTCAGACAAAAGTGCGAAATATCAAATCAAATAAAGAACGTCTAGGGAAAGGGAAATCCCCACTACTCACCGTATTTCAGAAATGTGGTTTGCCGGTATCGAAATCGCTAGAATGAGAATTTGGATGAACTAGTTGCAACTAAATGTGGAACCAAGCTCACGCTCTCGCGCTGTTGCCGGTCTATAGCTATCCTAGGTTTGGGTCCAATCTCTTGCAAACCCTAGCCTAGAGAAGCTAGCATTAGGATCAACATCATCGTCCAATCGCGCACCGAGCCCAATCTCTTGCAAACTCGGTCCACGATCTAGATTAGGATAGTTCCTACCCGTCCAATCTCTTGCAAACGGGTATCGGCACGGAATTGCAACCGGAGGTCCTAGTATCGGTCCAATCTCTTGCAAACCGATACTTCGAAAATCCGACTCCAACCCAATTCGGATTTCTAGGGCTTCCTATCAAATTGGGATCCAATCTCTTGCAAATCCCAATTGACATGAATACCTAGCTATCCGTAGTAATTCGATCCCAATCTAATCCCTAATAACAATCCTAGCTCAATTTCTACCAATTCAACACAAATAGGAAATAGGGCTTGTAGGGTTCATCCCCACGCCCCGAGACGTGGAGACTACTCACAAATCATAGCAATAGCACAAAAATAATCAATGAAATAGGCAATGGAATTCATCACAACAATGATATAAACAATAAAAATAGAGTTTTTGGGGAAGAGAAATGCAAACCAATGTAGATCTTCAATTAACCCAACAAAAATCCAAGTTTTTCTCTTCTCCAATCACAATTAATAAAGCTAAAAAGTAGACTCAAAAAGCTGCAAAAAATCTGAGAGATGGCTCCCAAAACTAGGGTAAAAACAGGGCTTAAATAGCCCCAAAAATCGTCCAAAAATCCTGACCAAAACGCCCCTGCACAGCCTGTTTTCCGCAAATTTCGCTACAGGCAGCGCATCGCACTCGGCCGAGTGACAAATGTCGCTCGGCCGAGTGAGAACCCTGTCAATTTTCCAGTAAGTCGGGGGCTTCAGGGGTCTTCAGTTCGGGGGCGGCTCGGCCGAGTGAGTTGTCGTCACTCGGCCGATGGCTTCACTTCACTCGGGCGGACGGGATTTGCCACTCGGCCGAGTGGGTCTTCTGAAGCTCAGATGGCCGAAAAACAGTAACTTCGATATTTTTGAGGGCCTTCGTCTGGGCGCCACTCGGGCGGACGTGGTATAGTCACTCGGCCGATGTGGTCTCCGTCGCTCGGCCGAGTACACATGGAAAACGTGTCTGAACGGGTCGGCCGAGCAGTGTCTCGCTGGTCGGCCGAGTGGCTCCTCCACTCGGCCGAGTGGGACACAAAAATTGCCCAATCTGATTGTTTTGGCCTCCTCGTCGCTCCTGCGACGTCCATTCTTCTTCCGCTCCTCTCCAACAGCAAAATACCCCTCGGGGAGGTCGTCGGTGGCCGTCTAAATTACGCGCATCTCGAGATCACTCCTAATCGCGCCAAATCACCTGAAATGCGACAAAAACAACAAATCGTGAAAAGCATCGCAATATCGTCGATATATCGTGAAAATACATGATTTGGGCGATCAAAATGGCATGCAAACATGCGGGAAAAGGGTGTAAAATAAGGAGTGATCAAAGTCGAAACATATCGACATAGGTCGGAGATAGAATAAAACCTGGGGCGCATAATCGACCCGATCTCGACCTGTGATTTCTCGCACACAAGAGAAAACTCGAAGAGTGCGTAAGTCGAAACATATCAACATAGGTCGGAGATAGAATAAAACCTGGGACGCATAGTCGACCAGATCTCGACCTGTGATTTCTCGCACACAAGAGAAAACTCGAAGAGTGCGTAAGTCGAAACATATCGATATAGGTCGGAGATAGAATTAAACATGGGACGCATAGTCGACCTGATCTCGACTTGTGATTTCTCGCACACAAGAGAAAACTCGAAGAGTGTGTAAGTTGAAACGTAGCGACATAGGTCGGAGGTAGAGTGAAGACCTGGGGCGCATAGTCGACCTGATCTCGACCTGTGATTTCTTGCACACAAGAGAAAACTCGAAGACTGTATAAGTCGAAACGTAGCGACATAGGTCGGAGATAGAGTGAAGACCTGGGGGTGCATAATCGACCTGATCTCGACCTGTGATTTCTTGCACACAAGAGAAAACTCGAAGAGTGTCTAAGTCGAAATGTAACGACATAGGTCAGAGATAGAATAAAACCTGTTTGTGTGGGGGCGTAATCCAGAAACCTGCCCCGGACCCATGGGCGACCAGTTGGGGGAGGATGACCTTCGCCAAGGACAACCTTCACCTGAGGGCGCCCTTTCAGGGGCACAGTTTCAGAGCCTGCCCTGGGTCTCTGACAGGAAAGAGTCGAGTTATGCAGCCTGTCCCAAGCTGTAATGCCTGCATGTGTAAAATGCTGTTTGCGTGTGTGCGTATAGTAATTTTGTTGTTTGTATAGTGATTTCCTACATGTATGGCTCTAAGGTGACTATGATATGCTTTGGATATATGGGTGAATGTGTGTGGCTGGATAGTAAATTGATATTATTGTTAGCGTGCTATTAGTGTTCATTAGCGTGCTTGGCGATTTTAACTGGTGAGTATTTGTAGTAAAGCGGCATGGTCATGATTATTGGTGATGTTGTGATAGTTATTAATGAATGCCATTGGTATTATTGATGTTTGGTTGTTATGTTTGGTGAAGTTATTATTTTTGGGTATTGGAATTTTTATTATTAATGATGTTGATTGATATTATTATTACTATTGTTAAGGCCTTAGTTAATTTGGTAGCTAGAATTGGATTTGGATTATTTTTAGTTACTGTTGATTGGGCTTCCATAGGTGGGCTAGACTATTAGATGAGAGAAGAGGGTTTGATTGTTGGTTTCATCCCATTGTCTTGATTGTTGGTTTCATCTATTTTGTGAAATTGCTCTCTTTTCGTATGTTGGAAGCTATCATTCATTCAACTTTCTGGTATATAGAAATGGGAATTATGCGAATGAATTTATAGGAAGTGTTGAATTTAATTGATGCTATGTTTTAGATTTATTTTGTCTCAAGTATCAACATGTTGACTTGAGTAATTGTTAAGTAGAAGTTGCGTGCTTGCTACTTTGGAGTTGCTGGGAATTTGGGCAGAAATACATGCTTAAAGTGTTAATGATTTCTCCTAATTTAGAATTAAGAATGACCTGGAACTTTTACGGCATAAACTTAGGACTAATATCTCCAACTTTCACGTTGAACACTTTTCCAAATTCTGATTAGAAATTGGGTTATGAATTTCGTGAAATCAGCATGTCTGTTTTTCCTCAGCTTTGACATATGTTACGGCAAATGCAATCAGTCTCTCAATTCTTAACGAAATGTGTGTTCTTGGTCTCGTTGGAAATTTAAATTCAAGCCCTACAACTTTGTAGCTTTCCAGTTTTTCTGAATTTGTCTGCATTTAGGAGTAATTCTGCTCTAAAGGCAGGTCAGTTTCTGTTAGAAATTCCAGCATGGTTTCAGCACATACACCCTTCGCCGTAAATTCTGTATTAAATTGAATACTTGGTGAAACATCATGAAAATTGATATGTGAATGCATAACACCTATATCTACAACTCATAAGGGAGTAAATCTTAAGTGTAGTTCAAAAATATTGAGTTAGCTGCCCCTGTTTGGGACTGTCCTGCAAATTCCAGAAATGAATGTGATTGAGAATGGCAAACTTGTAATTTCCTTGTTTCCTTCCTCCTCTCCCCCGTTCGCCCATGCCCAGGCCGAATATAGCCCCCCTTGCAGCGGAATTTCTGGGAGAAATGGCGAGAAAAGAATGGGAAAAAGAAGAAGAAAAGTAGAGGAAGATGAGAAGAAGTAAGGTCCTAACCCATTCCCATCATCTACTCTTCCATCTTCTCCAATTTCTCTCAACACCATGGCCAAAACAAGCCCCCAAAACCCAAATCCAGTTCTGGCCGAAATTTACTGTGCTTGTTTTCTCTATTTTTAAATCTCAGACTTCATATCTCATCCTTCTTTGGAAACCCTAGTGATGAGCTTGTAGTTGTGGGAGTTTGGGATTAAGAGGAGTTATGGTTTGGAGCTTGAAGAGGGTGATTCATGGGGAATTTCGAAATTAGGGCTTGAGCTTGGAATCAATGAGGGATTCATCAAATTGGAAGAGGATTTGAGCTTCCACAAGGGGTAGGATTTCAACCCTACTCATATGATTCATTTCATTGCATGTTGGTGAAGAAAGTTTGCATTTTTAGGGCTTTGTGACAATTTCTTGATATGGTACATCCTTGGTTGAATTTAAATATTGTGATGAGTTGTATGATGCCATGATTTTGATTTAAAATGCAATTGGAAAGCCTTGCTACTTTAATTTTGTGAAATTTTGATATTACTCTCATTATGAAATGTTGGAAGCTTCTCATTTAATTAAATTTATATGATGTGTTAAACTTAAAAGAGGCTAATTTTATGATTCATGTTGCCTTGGGTGTTTTGCTTCACCAATGTAACGCCATGCTCCCTGGGATACCCGATAAATACGAATCCGTATCAGGAAGTCCCGTAGAGGCGGGTGTTACAAAGGAAATGCAAAATTTCAAACACAGGCAGGTCCACTACGCGCTGCTGGGATAGTACCTGTAGCATTCCAATCAATACAGAAACACAAAGAGAACCAACAACTGAAGCACGGATATATACATATATTCAAACAGTGCATATATAACATCATTATACAATCTCATATACAACATATAACCCAACTCACCCAGGTACATTATCACACCCAAATCTCTCTCTCATTCACCCCCACACTCAACTCCAACCAGCTGGGCTCGTGGGCCTCTGACACCAAGATCCAATACCTGAAAAATAACAACGGGACACGTCACAGCGTGACCCAGTAGGATGTCCAAACCCAACTCACATGTGCAAGGAATGACATGCTCTATGCAATAATTCGTAACGAACCCAAGCATAACATAATAGGGACAATGCAAGGAAATGATATCAACTAACTGAACACATACCTGCCGCAAGGGAGAACCTGCAAAACAATGTGAGTACAACAAAGAGTAGAAGCATAACCCATTCTTGATGCAAAATGAACCAGTCACTATGCAACGTGAACCTTAAAGGGTTAGCATGCAATTAGTTGAAAGTTAGCCAAGAACCCTACCTTACTAATTTTTCTTTTATACTCCTTTTCCAATGGGATTTCTCCGAAACATGGAATCCTAATGTAGCATTCCTAACTAGTATCTAATGTTTAGGATGTTATGTGTAAGCTTACGAAATGCTCGCAAAAATTTCGGCAAAGTCTCCTTTGTATTTGTCAACAATTTCCTAGTACAACATAATTCATATCCAAGGGGAGACATGCTATAACCCCCAAAACATCACATGGCCATACACAAAGAATCAAAGAATCATAGGGGTAATAATAACCAACATCCAACATGGGATCACAAAAACTAAACCCAACCCATGCTTCCATTTGATCCAATAACAACGTTTACAAAGAGGAAGGAACAAAAACACAATTTCCACTTGTAGCCACATATTGAAGGAACAATACTAGTCACCTTTAGCATGCATTTAAAGGGAAGACTAAAGTGTTAAATGTTGGCATGCAATAGAGTTCATTATCAAGATGGAACAATAGCAGTTTATTAATTCAACTTGCAATCCTTAAGCCCTTTAGTACTTTCTAATAATCCAAAAGCAACCACTAGCAAGTTTGGGCAAGCTTTAAAAATTAACATGTAATGTTAGTGACTTATCAAGCTAAATGAGAAGTTTATCCTAAGCACAACGCTTACCATGAGTGACACCTATCAACTAATACTACACTTATGTTGCACATGAACTTGACTTAAGTTGCTAACACTAACGTTAGCAACCATGAAGGTATGGCCACTAAACCTATATTGCATAGCAATTTAATGGGGTTAACGAGAGGCATCCCGTGTAGTGATCCGAACTTCAGTTCTTAAGGCTTAGGATGTTTCGGAAATGTTTACGAGATACTCACAAAATTTCGGCAGAGTTTCTCTTGTATTTCTCAAAGTTTTCCAAGTACAACATAAGTAATATTCCTAAATGAAAACATAAGTAGTATTTCAAAGAGAATGGTATAAGCATAACATCCCCACATCACCAACAACACCACCAACACCACAACACCACTAACACCACCAACCTTCCCTTCTAACAACATGATATTCATGTAAACAAATGAAATCTATTCCATTTACTAAGAAACCAAAGTGAGAGTAATTTCATAAAAGAGGGCAATTTCAACTTAGCATCCCAATTGGCACGAATATTGGAACAAATCGCTCAAGCAACATGAAACATAACTATTGCATCAATTAATTTAAATTAGCACACCAATTCAACCACGAATGCGCCATGGTAACTTGGATGTTAAAAATTCCAACATTCCATAATACTTCCAACAATCCAACATAACATAATACATTAATGATATCACCAATACTAACGCCAATATCATGAATATCACTATTAGCAATAACAACAAAATAACAATATTGTCTAACTAACAATCCACACTTTCCAACACATCATCATTCAAGCACCAAACACATCCATGGCAACGTCCATTCTTAAAAGTTAACCATCACATACACACATCCACAAATCACCCAAAAATGCTAACTGATGCCATGATGCATATGTTACACAAGCAATGCGATGTGATGCAATGCGATGCAAGGGGATCCCATGAATGAGTCGGCGTGCACGTGCAAATGATTTTACTCCGTTATCACGTGGAGCCACCTAATGGTATCAAGAGGTTTCCTACGGCGACTTCACCCGCCTCCTACCGTGGCAACTTTGTCCATGCCCGTGCACTCCACCTCGTGTCCTAACGTGACCATGTCACACATTCCATATTCCACGTGTATCCAACACCACACCGCCAATTTTTCCCATCATATTTCATCGTGCACATGTTTCACTTTTTATGCAAATATAGTGAATAATTAACTCACAATAACTCATCCAAGATGGGAGCAATTTCATTTTGTCACTATAACCAAAAGAGAGCAATTTCATCTAAGTAATGTAACAAGCTTCCAATTGCATCATGTATCTAATTCATGGCATCACATTGCGCAATTCAATTCATTGTAACTTAATTCACATTTCGTTCGTAAACAATGAATTTGAATAACTAGGCTTTCAACATGCCTGAAGAGAGCAAATCAACATATTTAATAAAATAAGGCCATCAGACAACATGAATCAATGTCAAGGCAAGATATCACTCCACACAACATATAAACTCATATCCGATAACATTCAAACTAACATACTTCCAACATTTCAGGTGAAAGCAATTTACGTAATGATAGCAATTTCTCATGAAACACAAGAGCAAATGAACAAAGCTTTCAATTACACCATGGACTTATTATCATAGCCTCAATTAGCATCAATTTAACTCAACATCTCATTTAACTTCAACACAACATGAATGTTGGCTATTCAAGCTTCCAACAATTTCAAATGAAGGCTATTTCACAAAATTAGTGAATCAAACAATCAAGAGCAATACTAATTATCACCATAGCTTCATATAATTCATTTCATTATATAAATTCTACTTTGAATGCACACAACCCTAAAATGCAAATTTTCAACATCCAAATGCAATGAAAGTGAAACTTGAGAGAGGGCTTGGACTCCTACCTCATCCAAGAAGAACTCCACCATGATTCCAAGCTCCAAAAGCCCAGATAAGAGCTCCACCAATTTCTTCATCAAGCTTCAAACCCCTAATTGCGAAATTCCCCCAACTCCTCCATGAATTCCCCCTCTTCAACTCCAAGCCCTAACTCATCTTTATCCCAAATTCCCACAACCACTAGAGATTGAAGACAAACCCAGAAATTTTGGCCAAGATCAGATTTTTGGGTTTGTGGGAAAGATTTGGCCATGGGGTTTTAGAGATGGAGGAAGAAATAGAGAGAGTTGGAAGGGGAAAAAGGCTAGGGCTTCATTCCTCTCTCTTTCCTCTTCCTTCCTTCTTCTTTTTCTCCACCCCCTCCCAAAATTCGGCAGCAAGGTGGTTCGAAAGTTTTGGCCTGAGTTGGGATTTCGACCATGGGGGTGAGGTAAATGGTAAAGCTGAAGGAGGAGATGAAGAGGGTGGGCTTAGGGTTTAACTTCTCCTTCTTCTTCCTTCTTCTTTCTTCCCTCCTTTCCTCTTCTTTTCTCCTTCTCCTTTTGCTTGCAAATTTTCGGCCATAGCCCTAGAATTCGGCCTGCCTGCGTTTTTGGGGAGAAGGGGGAAAAATGAGGAAGTTGGAAGAAGGAAGAAGAAAGGGTTGAGTATTTACAAGTTTGCCATTCATTTCTGGAATTTGCCTGGAATTTGCAGGACAGTCCCAAACAGGGGCAACTAACTCAATATTTTTGACCTACACTTAAGATTTACTCCTCTTATGAGTTGTAGATATAGGTGTTATACATTCACATATCAATTTTCATGATGTTTCACCAAGTATTCAATTTAATACAGAATTTACGGCGAAGGGTATACGTGCTGAAACTGTGCTGGAAAGTAAAACAGAATATGTCCTGTCTTGAGGACCAGAGTTCTCCTAAATGCGGACAGATTCAGAAAAAATGTAATATTACAAAGTTGTAGGGCTTGAAGTTAACTTTTCAACGAGACCAAGAACACACCATTTCGTTAAGAATTGAGGGACTGATCCTCGTTCTCGTAACATGTGTCAAAGCTGAGGAAAAATAGACATGCTGATTTCACGAAATTCTTATCCCAATTTCTAATCTGAATTTGAAAAAGTGTTCAACATGAAAGTTGGAGATAATAGTCCCAAGTTTATGCCTTAAAATTTCCAGGACATTCGTAATTCTAAATTAGGAGAAATCACCAACACTTTAAGCATGTACTTCTGCCCAAATTCCCAGCAACTCCAAAGTAGCAAGCAAGCAACTTCTATTTAACAATTAATCAAGTCAACATGTTGATACTTGAGGCAAAATAAATCTAACAATTAATCAAGTCAACATATCAATTAAATTTAACACTTCCTATAAATTCATTCGCATAACTCCCATTTCCATATACATAATTCCCATTCCCATTTCACATTCATCCATATATCCAAAGCATATCATAGTCACCTTAGAGCCATACATGTAGGAAATCACTATACACACAACAAAATTACTATATACACACACACACAGACAGTATTTTACACATACGGGCATTACAACCAATTATGTTGAATCGTTCTCTTTTGGATTAAGATGTTGTCATGTGGTTGGTTAATATGTTGGGATGGGTTATTTGCTGTCGTGAGTATGATTTATGTTGTTTGATTAATTTTATAATGCCACAATCATGTCTCAAATACTCTTGATTGCCTTGTTTCAATAATTTATGAAATTGTTCTCATTTGGGGTGTGGGAACTAAGTAACCAATTTTCTTGATTAGCTCGAAACAAGTTAGAGGCCTATTATTCAATTGGTGCTACTAATTAGGCGAAATAACTCTCATCTAGCATGTTGGAAGTTATGATTTCTCTCATTTGGTTATATTGATTAAATCAATTGTTCTCATTTTGTTACATCGCCTAAATGAAATTTTTCACATCGTATTACATTGATTATCAGAAATCGCTTTCATTTTGGGTTGCTGAGAGTTATTTCTTCACCTTAATTTGTATAAAAAGTGAAACATGTGAACAGTGAAATGAGCTGGGAAATTGGCGGTGTGGTGTTGGATACACGTGAAATGTGGAAGGATGTGTTCTGATGTTATTAGGACACGAACGGTGGAGTGCACGGGCATGGACAAAGTTGCCACGGTAGGAGGCGGGTGAAATCGCCGTGGGCAACCTCTTGATACCATTAGGTGGCTCCACGTGATAACGGAGTAGAATCACTTGCACGTGCACGCCGGCGCATTCATGGGATCCCCTCGCATTGCATTGCATCGCATTACTTGTGCATCATATGCATCATGGCATCATTTAGCATTTTTGGTGATTTGTGGTTGTATGTATGTGATGGTTAACTTTAAGAATGAATGTTGCCATGGATGTGTTTGGTGCTTGAATGATGGTATGATGGAGAGCGTGGTTTGTTAGTTGTTGGCAATTATTGTTGTTCTTGTTGTTATTGTTGGTAATGATATTAATGATATTGGTGTTGGATTGGTGATATTATGAAATGTCTCTTAAGAATGAGGTTGTGTTGGTGTTTTTATGTTGTTGGTATTGTTGGTATTGTTGGTGTTGTTGGGATATTATGCCTATATCATGTTCTCTTTAAATACTATTTATGTTGTACTTGGAAACTTTGATAAATACAAGGGAAACTCTGCCGAAATTTTTATAAGCTTTTTTCATAAAAAACCGAAGTATTAGAAACTTAAACTAGGAATTCTACTCGCTACTTC
Source organism: Scilla litardierei (assembly GCA_030789695.1). Lineage (NCBI taxonomy): Eukaryota > Viridiplantae > Streptophyta > Magnoliopsida > Asparagales > Asparagaceae > Scilla > Scilla litardierei. Next base: position 8,048,435 of record CM061136.1, on the reverse strand, counting down.
TCTCAAAATTTCTATGTTTAAAGGGAATGTATTTATCATAATTATAATTGGAAAGTTAGTAAGAGGGTTTTATGTTAACTTGCAAGTTGGAAGCTTTAGAGAGCGTATGAACCCACCGTTGTGGAACAAATATTAAATTGAGGTTGCTGTGATATTTGTCATATCTATTAATTCACTGTAGTATGATAAATTTGTAGTTTTAGCTAAGATCCCCTTAAAGTTAGTAACTTTATATGTAGCATGCCAAATTATACAAGATGGACACTTACATGGCTTTGTTCTCATTTAAACTAGCAATTTCAGCAACCCATGGAACAAAGACAAAGCATTTTCTCATTAGTTAGATTTTTATTAAAACATATGCCTTGATTGGCTATCATGCTAATTAGAATGGTTTAGATTTCATTCAATTTCCATTGACTTTCACTAAGATTACATCTTATGATAGGTTACATGTAATCTTGTAATTTGCTAAAGCATGCATTGGGGTTGATAAATAAATTGTTACCAATTTGCCCAAAACTTGTCTAAATTTGTAGGATATTCTTTTATTCTACTACATTTGTTAGAGTGATTAGAAGGTACTAAATGGCCTTGAGTTTGCATGTTGTGTTAATAATTTGCTAGTGTTACACCTTTGATGTAGAAAGATGCATCTTTACATCATCTATTACACTCTTGTGGATGATGCGTTCAAAGGTTGCTTTTCTTACTAGTTGTTGCATTTTGACATGGACTAGTTATAAGTGTTGCTTTCTCACATTAAATAATACTATGGTATAGTTGCTTAAGCTTGTCCTAAGTTGAAGCTTAGGACAATAGAAATTTTATTGAAAGTGGTCCATGTTGGGAGTTGTTGATTACTTTTTCGTATGGTACTCACTTTGTTTTGCTGGTTCTCATATACTGCAGGTACGTAATTTCATTTTATATGTTATTGGCATTTCCATGTGTGTTGAGTCTATAAAATTTAAGATACGACATCGGTTAGTTCCATTTTGTTGTATGAGAGCATGTTATTCATGTGAACCATGTGAGTGGGGCTTGGACATCCTACTGGGTCACGCTGTGGCGTGTTCCGTTATTATTTTTCAGGTATTGGATCTTGGTGTCAGAGGCCCACGAGCCCAGTTGGTTGGATTTGAGTGTGGGGATAAGTGTGAGAGAGATTTGGGTTGTGATAATGTACCTGGGTGAGTTGGGTTATATGTTGTATATGAGATTGTATAATGATGTTGTATATGCACTGTTTGAATATATGTATATATCCGTGCTTTAGTTATTGGTTCTCTTTGTGCTTCTGTATTGATTGGAATGCTACAGGTACTATCCCAGCAGCGTGCAGTGGACCTGCTTGTGTTGTATTTGGTATTTCCTCCGTAACACTCGCTGCTCAGGGTATCCTAGGGAGCGGGGCGTTACATTTGGTGGCCCATGCAGGTCACCGCACTACGGCTGTGTAGGATGAGTACGTGTAGTACCCCAGTGTTGAGAGTAGCTTAGACCTAAGGTGGGTAGAGTCCAGCCTTAGGATGGGACCGGATAGCAGGAACTTGAGACATGCACCCTGAGGTTTGATATTTAAGAATTGATTCTGTATGAATGTATGTGCATATGTATGTGTGTAAATAGGTATTCATGTGCATTTGATTGTAATATATGTACGATGATTATATGGCCATGTGATTGTATTTAAAGTGCATGTGTTAATAAGTGGTTGACGTATGAGTAGTGTGTAAATGAGTTATATACTTGACTGAGATGCAGGTAGAGTATGGATGTACTGTGTTGTAGTTATATACTGTATGTGATATGCACGTGTAGAGTGTACAGCTGCATGAGTGGATCCCTGAGCTCCACCCACGTATGTGTGGATATGTCTTGATAGTAATTTTGTTATGAGTGGGTGTATGTGATGAGTATATGATACATGTATGACTGTAAGCTGGTATGCTTACACATGAATATGGATGAATATAGTTTTATATGAGTATCTACGTGTATTGGTATTGATATGGTGAATCTTGTGTGCTGATACATCTATGCATGTTGGATGGATGTTAGGAGACGTACGTGAGTGTACGTCTGAGTATAGAGGTGCATGTGGTTACGTGTTAATGTATGATAGCCTATGAGTATCATGGGATTATATAATTGATTGATCTATAGGCCGTCTATAGATATGGTGTGCTGTTTGTATATGTCTAATGTGGTAAATATGTATATAGATATGGTGTGTTGACTGTATGGATCCTTGTGTTCCACTCAGGTATGAGTGGGCATGCCCAGAGTGTATTAGAGTTGTGTGTTTGATATGTGTATATATGTAAGATGTATACGGTTGCATGTCTGGTTGTAAGCGGGTGCGCTTACATCGGTGTTAAGATAGATAAAGTGATATCTGGGTGCCTGGATGTTGATGTGTAAGACTCTATGTATGACATGTGTGTGTATGTTTAAATGTGTACATGGTAACTAGGTGGTTGTATATCTCAGGATGGCAGTGCATGTGGGTATGTTTGAAATGTTATACTTGTGTGTATTTGAACTAGTAAAAGTGTTGATATGTGAATGTGCTTATCTATATGATGGGGTAGAGTGACCCTATATATCTCTAGTCACCCTTAGCCATGTCCAAGTTAGAAAGTTCGAGGACGAACTTTATTTTTAAGGTGGGTAGATTGTAATGCCCGTATGTGTAAAATGTTGTTTGCGTGTGTGCGTATAGTAATTTTGTTGTTTGTATAGTGATTTCCTACATGTATGGCTCTAAGGTGACTATGATATGCTTTGGATATATGGGTGAATGTGTGTGGCTGGATAGTAAATTGATATTATTGTTAGCGTGCTATTAGTGTTCATTAGAGTGCTTGGCGATTTTAGCTGGTGAGCATGTGTAGTAAAGCGGCATGTTCATGATTATTGGTGATGTTGTGATAGTTATTAATGAATGCCATTGGTATTATTGATGTTTGGTTGTAATGTTTGGTGAAGTTATTATTTTTGGGTATTGGAATTTTTATTATTAATGATGTTGATTGATATTATTATTACTATTGTTAAGGCCTTAGTTAATTTGGTAGCTAGAATTGGATTTGGATTATTTTTAGTTACTATTGATTGGGCTTCCATAGGTGGGCTAGACTATTAGATGAGAGAAGAGGGTTTGATTGTTGGTTTCATCCCATTGTCTTGATTGTTGGTTTCATCTATTTTGTGAAATTGCTCTCTTTTCGTATGTTGGAAGCTATCATTCATTCAACTTTCTTGTATATAGAAATGGGAATTATGCGAATGAATTTATAGGAAGTGTTGAATTTAATTGATGCTATGTTTTAGATTTATTTTGTCTCAAGTATCAACATGTTGACTTGAGTAATTGTTAAGTAGAAGTTGCGTGCTTGCTACTTTGGAGTTGCTGGGAATTTGGGCAGAAATACATGCTTAAAGTGTTGATGATTTCTCCTAATTTAGAATTAAGAATGACCTGGAACTTTTACGGCATAAACTTAGGACTAATATCTCCAACTTTCACGTTGAACACTTTTCCAAATTATGATTAGAAATTGGGTTAGGAATTTCGTGAAATCAGCATGTCTGTTTTTCCTCAGCTTTGACACATGTTACGGCAAATGCAATCAGTCCCTCAATTCTTAACGAAATGGTGTGTTCTTGGTCTCGTTGGAAATCCCTTAGCCCCTCCGATGCTTAAGTCAGTATGTGACTTCTGTAGGGGATGTCGGACACTCAGGGTGATCTTAGAAGCAGATCGACACTGGCATGGCAGACTAGTGTAGAAGGCGCGAATATGTGGAGGATATTCGACCCAGAGTATAAGTAGATGTGTTGGAGGATTTAACTGACCAAACCACGAACTAACCAACCAACCCCTCTATGGAGGCAGGAGGGGGGCATTTATAGAGCTGAGAGGCGGTTGTGCGTCGTCTTGTCAGCTGTCAAATCAACCCAGCTGGCACTCAAGTGCTGAAGCGATAGGTTGGCGAGCTGTGTCAGGGATATTTCCTGCATTAATGGTGTCAGGTGGTATCAGGTGCATTAATGAGACGTGAGGGGTGCCCATTAGTTCTCGCCCTTTACCTCTGGCGTTAATGGCGGGGAGGTGAGCCTACTCTGTTAGAGATATTTATGCATGTTTGCCCTCGGGGGCGAGCCAAGCTCGGCAACCAAGCTCGGCTCCTCGGGACAGTGCTTCTCGTTGGAGGGCAGTCGAGCTTGTCCTCGAGATGACGAGCTTGACGATCAAACGGGCGAGCTACCTTGGTTGACCTCGGAGGCGATCAAGCGATGGGGAGAGGCGAGCTTCTCGGGATTGAGGCGATCTTCTTCTCGGGCTAATGCCCCTTCCAAGGAGTCGGTGAGGTGTTTACTTAGGCCCTAGTGCATGCCGGCCTTAATTTCATGGGCCGGCCTTAGGGTCGTAACTACTACTATAATTATTAATCATCATCAAAATAACGTTAGTCTTGAACCTAAGAACTAACATGATGCACCGCATCTACGTGCGCCTACACTGTTGGGAGATGTGAATGCCCTCGAGGCAATTTATCTCTATGTATGTGTACAAACATCTTGTTTGAAATAACAGTAAGCTGTTTGTTAAGAATTACCTAAGTTAATAATAATGTAGTCTTCATTAGAACTTAGGTAAAGTCCTGAGACTTAATGCGAGGTCAAACATGTAGCAAGATGGAGATCTCGATTATGGAGAAGTGTTCGACCGTTTGTATCATAAGTTTCAAAATCGTTTGTGGTTGTAGATGTTTCGAGAAATAGATATCGATACATTGGATAGACCATTGTGTCTTTGTCTTCACCATGGAGTGGTGACGATAATCTCATGGTCATTTGACTTGGCGAAGTCGAAGACGAGGCACATGTGCTCATTAGAGAATGAGTTCACCGAACGACCCAACGAGAGTTATCATATGGTTAACATTGACTAATCTGTCAATGATAACTCTCAGTGATGATAGACAAGTTGGTCTTTTGACTCAAGATCATTGTACGAACCTGTACATGAACGGTGTCACTTTGATCACTTATCTAGACTCGGGGCAAGCCCCATTGAAAGGCCCTTAGTTGGGTGACACTTGAAGCATGCGAAGAGAGTAATGACCAAGAGAGGATTCGTCTCTCCAGATTATGGGGAGTTAGTGTCGCACGTGTTAGTTCGGTCTTTAGTAAAAACTCTGGCCAGAGTATGTTGGAAGAAGTCCAACATTATTGGACTAAAGACCGATGGAGACTAACCAAGTTCAAGCTATTCTGGTTGACAGTTGACCAGACCATATGCTTGACTAAGTGACATAGTTTTGACGAAGGAAAAAAACTATGGCATTCATCACGGACACAGCAAGGTGGTCCCGATAATACTCATGTCAATGAGTTAACCACATAATGATGATACCGAATTAGGGACGACACCTGCTGCTCGTGGTCACTACCGTCTGGGGTTTCAAGCCCCACCTGTAGTAGGGTCAAACTGTAGGGTCTCATACAGAGTGAGACCTTCATCAAGTAATAGGCATAATTAGAGAGAAAAATTCATCGGATGTATATGAATTATTTGTGTCGCAAAAGGTTTGCGATACGGACGTCGAAATATTAAAGATGTGTGATTAATTGAATTTGATGCAAAAAAATTTAAATACGTCGCAAAATATTTGCGACACTATTTATATAACAAAGGCAGAGAAAATTGTTGCAGGAGTTTCGGTAATGTCTCTGGGAAACCCCAGGTTATACAGATCCAAAGACGGACCCTAAATGAGCAAGAAAGTCAAAAAATCAGAAAAGGCCTAAGTTTGCAATTAAAAAGGGCAGACCAGCCCATTTGGGGCTGGAAGCCACAGCCCCGGCGGGCGGGGCCCGCACGCCCAAGCTAGGCGGGCTGGTGCCCAGCCCATGCGGGCTGGGGCCCGCCCGTCCAGACGGGCAGGTGCCCAGTCTGTAGGCGCCCACACAAGGCTGGTACGGCCCACGCAGTGGGCCCCACAGCTAGGGTTCTGAACCCTAGGTGACATTTTTCTGGCGGCTGGATTTTTTCAGCGAAAAGCAAATTTTTGGCTAACTTTGGGGATTCGTTTGAGGGGTCAAACAAAGTCAGAATTGAGCCACGTTTGTTCTATGCGTTCACCGTTCGGTGCTCTTCGATTTGATATATGATATCGCCTGCGAATCTCAATGGTAAGGGAGGAAAAATTCATTGAAGTTTGGCCTTCGTGAAGGTCAAACTTAAAATTAATTTTTTCCTCACATGTTTAGTCCCACATCGGATATAGAGAAAAGGGGAGGGGTCAGCCGCTTATATAAATAGGGGCCAACCCCACACCTTGAAATCCGAACTAAGCTCCAGATCCGAGTAGCTTCATTAAATGTGAGCAATCCCAGATCCAAGCTTAATTAATATTTCACGTTTCTCCCTTATTCTTCTTTGCTCCTGATCGGGCTCTAGCAAATCTACGAAGGAGTTCGGATCGGATCCGAAGTCTTGACAGAGGATCCACTCAAGGTGAAAATTTCTGGAGCACGTGGTTGCCTTTACGACAAGGAGATTGTTCGCCTCGGGACGCGGTTCGATTCGAGAGAAGCGACTCAGCCCCAATGTGGGGCATTGTTTTGTGGGATTCTGCGCCTCACTAACGTGCGAGGCAAAGGTTAGTAGTTTTATTCATGTGTTTATAATGGTGGTTAATTTTATAGATATATCCTTCGGGGTTGGTCGGACCCAACCCCTGGATAGTAGAGATTCTGACTAGGGTTAATCTAATTAGAGCTTTACTTAAAAGTGTTTTAAGTTGTTTTATGCTTTCTCGTTTTGCTTTCGTTGTTTGACCGACTTAGGCCGGACGTCGATATTTGTGCCCTAAGGACCTAGAAAATCCTACATACACTACCCATCGAGGGATTCGAGAATGGCATGCCGCAAGGCATAACCTGCGTGCATAAGACCCCCACAGAGGGGCCTTAGGCGAACCTATAGTGGCGTGCCGCGAGGCATTGCCTAGCAATAGGTATAAACCCATAGACCCAAGGACTACATATGATGCAACTCACATCATGTCTAATTGCTAGACGTTTCGATCTACATGCCTTGGCCTGGAAGCGGGATTGAAATATAAACCGCGTGTACGCTCTGAGAGGACGCACGAGTGACTTTGGAATCGCATTCACGACAACTCTAGGTGACCCCATAGCATGCAAATCCTCCTTTCTCTTCCTCTCCAATTGGTTACCATACATTAGGCATCCTCGATCGACATTCACACCACATATATTTACCACCAATTTTGTAACCTGAGATGGCATTTGTCTAACCATTATATTTCCATGATCAACTGAACCCATACAATTGTAGAACAACTTGTCCCTGTGGATACGACACCAGACTCACCGGGTTATTACTTCTTGACCTCCTGCGCTTATGAGAGCCCAATATTTTGAGGCAAGCAGCGTGCTTAGGATAGTGGCTGTGAATGGGGGAGGCAGAGAATAAGCTTGAGTCTTTGGGGGCATCATGGTCCCATTGCCGAAGTCGATCGATATGCCATCACAGGTCGGTGATCTGATCTTCTGTCGAGGAAGCCCGCACTGTCTGCCTAGCATTGATCTTCTGTCTGAGATCAGGCTGATCTTGAGGTGCTAGAGGTCACCGCTTTCCGACTTCTCATTGCTCCTGGAGCTCTGCGTGTCCCCAACGCCTCAACTAATATATGGTCCTTCTCCGTCTTGGTGGGAGGCATCTCATGGCTGACGCTCTTCGTTGAGGCACTGGACTTCCTTCCTCAAACTAGATCTAGGTACAACTCATGCAAGACTTCAGTGTTCTTAGCCTGACGAGCCTGGTCCTCCTGCATATCGTGGAGCTCTGACACAAGATCCTGAAAGGCGGTCGTTATGGGAGCAACATGGGCTAGCGAAGGCAAGCCACCGTTAGTTGGATGGCATGTATAGTATTGATTTCAGACGCCCCACTGGGCTCACCCCAGCATTCCTCTTGCCCTTTGCCATTTGAAAGGACATTGCTAGGAAATGCTGGAAAGTTGCCAGCGTGGATACTGCGTGAAGAGAATGTGTAACAGAAGTTGTCACAAGGCACTTCCTCTAGCGCCAATTGTTAATGCCCATATCTTGCACCAGAGAGCCTGGTTGAGCTGTTGATGCATGGATCTTCGCAATAGAGGAACCAGACATGGTTTCACCGAGCTGACCTCCTTTGCCGGTGCCTGAAAGACAGAGAAGAACATCAGATGAACGGAGGGGGTGGTCCTCCAATGTAACTTTGATGCATAAGTCAGTTCAAGTAAGGGGATGGAGGTGTGTAGGTTGGAGCGTAAGTTCGACCGTGCCTGAGATAAGGTTGTTGTGCGGTTTTTATAAAGATGTGGTCAGTTACACCACGTTGGAGGGAGTTAGGGCAATCCCGGATATCGCGCACACAACTGACTCCCCAGAATGGGCCTGCGGTTGCGTATGTGAGAAATGGCCGTTGACTCTCCCTGTAACAACTCAAAGAGAAAGTCGAGCTACTGCTGGAGAGCACGTTGCCTAAGTTTGCGGGATAGTTTTAGCAGTCGACCTCGTCAGACGAGCTGCCCTCTGGGGGCCGCCGTTGAAGGAGACAGCCTTGCTGAGGTCGTCCTTGTAAAGCGTAATTGTTGAAAGAGCCAACCTCGTATGGGTGAGCACGGTTTGCTCAAACCGCCCGAACCGAACCGGACCGAACCAGACCGAGCCAAAAACCGAACCGAACCGCTCTCCATCGGTCTGCTTTGGTCTCAATCGTTGGAAACTGCCACTTATATGGTCTGGTTTGGTTTCACCCTGTCGAAACTGCTTAAACCGAACCGAACCGACTCCTAACATATATTATATATTGTCCTGGAAATCTGTTGGGATTTTAACCCTAGTCCCTAAGAACCCTAGCCTAAGACCTTTAGACTGAGCGGCGCCGCGCCGGCCCTATTTGGCTATCTGCCCTCTTCAATCTCTAGTCTTCACTCTTCAGAGTGCAGACTGCATTCGTTTTTTCCCGTTTGAGCAATGCTAATTCTCGATGCACTTAACGCATTATATAGCCTTCTATAACCTGGAGAAGAAAATGGGATGTGCTTAGTTGACAATGAGATAGTATGGGACGTTCCTCTCTGTAGAAACATCAGTGAATTAACATGATCAACGCAATTCAGCATCAAATACCATTTTGATACAACTTCTAGTGATGAATGCATCCTAACTGCTATAGAAAAATGAAAATACATAGAACAATAATAACCGCACCTGTCGCAGTCACAGTTAGAACTCCTGCAAGCGATGCAGTGCCTAATTTTTCCTGGTTTGATAAGGAGCACAGAAATGAAGACATGTCATGAAATTATTTTAATGATAAAGTATATATTTAGCAAAATTGGGTATACGAGGGGATATTCCGTCATCATATGTCTGAACTGCGGTTCCAAACCGAACCAAACCGCTCCAAGCGGTTTTCGTCGGCTCGGAAACCGTCGGTCTGGCGGTTTGGTTTGGTCTGGCCTGTGAGAAACCGCTACTTATACGGTCTGGTTCGGTTTAGGTCACAAACCGCCAGTTTGAGACCGTGCTCTTCTCTACAACCTCGCTAAGGTCGTCCTTGTAGAGACATCTGCTGAAGGAATCGACTTCGCTGAGGTCGCCTTGTGGTGCGTGACCGCTGAAGGAGTCGACCTCACTGAGGTCGTCCTTGTGTGAGTCCCGCTAGCGACCTGGATTAACAAGTATAGGTCTATCTTGCCAGCAGCTCGTGCGGGCTGGCCTCCCAAGCTACTCGCAATCGGTCCTTAAAAACACGTGTAGCTCTTAGACTCTGAAGCGATGGATCCCCGATCAGGCCTAACAGGCCCAGCTACGTGGGCCCCGTCCCAAATTACCACTAACAAGAGCCCAATCTTTGTCAATCCAGACGTTATGATTTATGCATCAAGTTACAGAGTGCCAAGACCGAACATTTAATATAATTCTAGAGGTGGAATAAAAAGTGAGTTTATACATATAGACTGCATTGCTTACAAAGTAATTCTATACACTGATCAATTCAAAAACACTTCAGCTTCATATCAAGCTTCCTTTCCATAACACCATCCCCTACTTCTAAAATGGCTGCTCTTTACGGTGACTATTCTTGCTCTGCCATCCAGATAGCAGCAATCATCCTCGGTTGCATTGCTCCCCTTGAAACTGCGAAAGCCCCCGTCAACATTGTTCATCTGGTCGATGAGCGACCGCCGGATGTGACCCGGGGGCGTCTCCGTGATCCCGGCGAGATACACGTCCGAAAAGAAGTCGAACTTGAGGGTGGCAATGGGGGTTGTGGGCTTCTTCAGGTCATCTTCTTGCAAGATGTCTCCTACTCTCGACAGGATGCTGAATGCTCGGTTCACAAGAACTCTTGAGTATGCTTCGATGATAGAGCACCCGACATCCTAAAATCCGTTGAAATTCGTTATATTTTCAGCAATTTGTTGTAATCGTTGGATCTTGATGAAAGGCTTTAGGAAGTACCTTGTTGCATTGGACCTTTGTAACGTCGACAAAGGTTTGTGGGAGATTCGGGAACCTGGTCTTTAGAAGCTGTACAAGCGACTCTGCTCTTTCCATCCACGATCCGAGCTTTTGGACTTCAGCCCCGCTGTCCTTCATGAAGTACCAAGGATATCGAGCAGGTGATCTCCTGTTAGATTCATCAGATATAAAATGTTTCCATGCAAATATTGCGCCCTCTAAGCGGTTCACAACATCGAGAACAGAGTGTTCATTTTTCAGGTTGAGAGAGAGCAATATCTCCTGAACCGAGCCAGACTGTGCGGTTACAGCCTGATACATATCCTCACCCAAACTAGCTTTTGCTGACTGCAAGAGAAGGGGGAAAATGATGGTCATGTAAGATTTCGAGATCAATGCAACCCAATGCAGCACAACTCGATATTACGATCAAATTGGAAAGAAACTGCTGAACATAAGCTTGCCTTCGGCAGGGCGTCCTTCACAGCAGTCGGAATGGGCATCTGCAGCAAGACCTGCTCGTTGATGGATTTTGCGGCCTTCAGGACTTGATACGCAAACTTTCCTTGGAAACCGAGCCTTTTGCGCTGAGTAGGCGAGAGGCCAGACTCTGGAACGCGAGGAGAGGGCAGCCACCATTTCTTGCTCCGCCTGCTAACAGCATTCCGACCTCCTCCTTCCACTCTGCTGCCTCCTTCAGCGTACCAGAATTCGGTGTTCACCATCGAATCCAACACTTCCTAATGACAACAGGTTTCAAATCTTTTGAGTTAAAGAGGAAATATTATAAAAAAGCCAGGCTACAGCAACATACGATTAGCATAGAATCGAGTTTTTGAAGTGCAGGGAGAGTCAAATGGACATCAGAACGGGCCTTCGGGGTCATAATCTGCACTTGAAGGTGGATGAAGTAAGATCACGATAAAGAAGTCGTTGATTTCGGACCAAAAGGGACCGAGAGATTTCTACGTTTTATACCTCCAACATCCGACCATTAGCCCCGGTTTGCTTGGCAGGAACTAATTCTACCATGTAGCTAGTAGGAGACAGCAACCAGTCCATTTCCCGGCGCCACTTGCATTTTTTCTCCTCAGACAAAGGCTCCAGTTTCCAGAGTTCCCCAAACACAGAAGCTGAGAATGTCATTCCAACTCAGGGAGAATTAGTGTGTCATAGCATTAAGGTAAATTGCACTCAAACTCCTTGTTTTGTGGGATACTTGTAACTGAACACCCCAAGTTGTTGATTCCAACTCCAAGACCCCTAGACCCCTTGAATTACCCCTAAAATTCTAGTTTTCAGGATGCAACCCACCCTTCATTACTCAATCAATCCAGAGGGTATCGGTGTTGGTACCAAAAATTGATAGTGTTTGGTTACATGTATCCCTTGGAACATGGGGGGTTTGAGTGCAATTTACAATAGCATTGATATCAGTACAGGAGTGAAGCTCTGAAGGGAAAAACATGCAACAGCTTTGCAACAAAGAGAAAAAAAAGCGCTATAATGCTAGAGTACCTGAGAGGCTTGTGATGGCATTGGACAAAGCCAGAGCTGTGCTCATCCCTTTGGCCCCTCCGGACACGTCCTCACCAAGCAACAGCTTTGCAAACCGTTCCTTCATGTTCTCGACATCTGCAACATGCATCGAGTACGTAATTGGCCCCTTCCCTTTCACACAGAAATGGTGCAGGCTCTCCAGGGGTTCCCACTCGATAAGAGCTTGCTCCTCTTCCTGTTTGCTGGATGTCAGGCAGTGTGAGGAGAAAGAGGAGCCATTGGCATCTTTGCTGGAGGAGCAGCTCGAGCCAGCATCTTCATCAGGTGAGTCGGTGACGACACAGCCCTCACCTCCACTTATACCACTGCCGCCATGGCTCTCAGTGTCATAAGCGCAGCCGCTGAGAATGCTTTCGAGACCATTGTAAGTTACGACCCCTGCATGATTGGTAGCATTTACTTCTGATCAGTGTTCATCGAAGTGGTGGTAGTTAGCGTAAGTATCATATGCATCACAGCCAAAAAGAAGTAAGACATGTCATGTTCAGCTTTATCGGGTGGTAGTGCAGTGTTAAAAGTACTAGGCCAGCATGGGGCGCATGTTCAGTTTGTGACGGCATTTTATGCTTAAAAGTGGTATTCCTATATGGCATGCTCGGATCAAAAAGCAACAAAGGCAGTGCAATTATGCACAAGCCTTGCCTGCTCCTCCAATTTTCCCAAGATTTTCCCAGCACTTAAAGGAAGTATTCGCACAAAACCAAGAACAATCAAGTTCCAAATTACATAATGGTTGTGAAAGGTACCTCCCATCTAAATGACTACTGAATACGTCGGTTTTGTAACTCCATAAGCACATGCCAATTTCACTAAGTCTGCAATACATGTTTTACGAGAAAATACATGGATTGTATTCAAGCGAAGCAATGGAATCATGCATCAACATTCAAGTAACCTGAAATCATGAAAGAACTTTGCCGGTATTTCTTTCTGATCACAATCAAGGCAGCTTAATCGACAATCAAAACCATAGGTATAAACAAACTCACACGAGAACGGTATTCATGTTTGCGACTAATGGGCCGCGGAGCAAAAGAAAATTTCTCTACTTTTCTTTTGCTCCATCGAACGCCACCTAATACACATTAATCTCTTTGTATTTTATGAACACAATGTTGTCCCAGCATTCTAAGTTAGAATTAACTGGCAAGAGCCAAGGACAAGCAGCTGCGAAGGACCACTTGCTAATTCCTCACCCACTCCATGCCTTCTCGCTTGTCGTTGAGCACACGATGCCGGGGTGGGGTCTCCCTCAGTGCACTCTGGGCTGCACTACGGCATCAAACATGTGAGGCAACCACAAAAGATGGATGCAAGAATCTATGTCCATGCCCCCCACTCATCTCCCATTTCCAAGTTTGCATAACTCAAGCAACCACTCCAAATGGATTCTAGGATACTAAAGGCAGCTCCACACACCCTGCATTAGTAATTGTTTCGGTTTCGGATTTAGGTCATTTCCCCCTTTTAATGAGTTCAAATTTCTGCTTGTTAGTTCAATTTGTGCAAATAACACACGTAGGTGAGCCGGTAAAGCTTTAGAGTTAGACTAAGGCTTGGGACTGAGGCATCGTTCTTCTCGTGAGAGCATTGGATACCCTTCCGATGCGTACGTGTCGAGTTCCCATTGGCCCAACGCAGAAAACCATACTGCTTGGGGGCAGCGAGCGGATTCACACATAAATGCCATTCTCTCGTTCTAACGAATTTTTTTAATTCCTGAAACTAAATTAAATTTAAAAAGGAAAGCGGAAAAAAAAATGCGTACTCTGGTTCTCGTCGAAATCAAGGCTGAAGTCTTTGGCTCGTCGGCGGCAGCAGGCTAATCTCCTCCTCATTTTCCTTTTTTTCTTCTCAAATTCATAGATAAATAAAAATGGTGAGTGGAAGAACCAAATTAAGAAGAATATTCAAAAGAAATGCGATGAATTTTCAGTGACATTTGAAGTGCTCGCAGCTTTTGTAAAAAGAGAATTTTTTTTCCTGGGGAAAAAGTTCCAAAAAAGCTGCTTTCTTGCTTCCACGGCTTAAGCAACAGAAAGAGAAGAAAGGGGTTTTAAAAATTGAAAAAAAAAATGAGATGGTAAAAAGAAAATAAATACGATTTTGAGTTCAAAGATAAGAAATTGAGACGCTTTTCGAGAGAGAAACGAAGACGACGAGCCAACCAAAATGCCGCATTTTTGTCCCAAAAAAAATCAACAAAATGCGAGCAAGAGAGGAAGAAAGAACCTTTCGGTTGATTTGGAGACGGCCGTTGAGATTTCTGAAGGTCGTTCAGATCTGGGCACAAATTCAAAAATGAAAGAGAGAACAGAGAGAGCGTAAAAAGGAGAGGGTTTTGAGCACTGACCGAAAAATGAGGGGTCTTTGTTTGCTGGGACCTTTCGCCTTCGAATAAAAGAAATAAATTGCTTGCATTTAAGACTGTCCAAATATTATTTATTTTTTCTTACAGGTCCGTTCTCTCTCACTCTCACCTTAAAACAGTACAGATCTGGATGCATGAATTCAATTATAAAAAGATTGGAGGGATAAAAATAATTGGCTTATGATCATCAACAAGCTAATAGCTTTTATTACTGTGCCTTTAAACTAATCAAAGGAATTACTATAATTGTAATAATTACTGCCTGCATTTTATTACTATTAAATCGCAATAAATGCAACGTATCTAACCCCCTGATTTTCCCTGAGGTGGAGCTCCGTGGGACCCGCCACGGGTTTTCGTTTTGAGAAGAATGGAGTGGAAAGTTAAAATTGACACTATTTAAAAAAAATCACACTGTTTCTGTCACTACGGGGCTGTTTCTTTCGTAAACTTTGGACTTGAAAGTGGGCTTGGCCCACTATTCACGGGTCCTGTCTTGCACTGTTGGGCATTTCTAACCCAAAATCCGCCCGCGTGTTCCTTTCGCCCTCGAGAAAGCGAGACGCTCTCGCTCCGCCGTGGCAGCCAAGATCAGCTCGCACAATCCTCGTGTTTGGCTGCGATTGTGGGAAGAATCCAGCGACGTGGGCCCCCTTCGCGCTTGTGATCACCTCTCTCGCCTTGTCTGTTGGCTTCGCGCTCAAACCCTAGGTCGCGATGAAACCCTAGTTCTCTGCTGAAGTGGGATCTGCTCCGATCTAGGGTTTTGAGGTAAAAGCTTCAATTTTTACGATTAAGGTATAGATGTAAGAGATTTTTAAACATTTTCTTAGGTTTTTTACATCCGACCAGAGCTGATGAAGATCAATTTTTTTGGCAAGGAAGCTTCAAAACGTGGTTGCCGATGGTGAATCCTTCATTGGATATGCCTCGGGGTGCCACTGAGAACGGTGAAGGCAACGCGGGGTTTGGGGTTTGCCGCTGAAGAGGGTTTGTGCAATTATTCTTGCTGTCTTTGCAAGATCAGGTATAATGTGATGCCTTCTTTGCTACTGCTCTGCATTTTTTGCAAAAAAAAAATTGCTGTCCCGTGGATTGCATGTGCTTCTGCCCTACTTGGTTGGTTTGATGCCTTCTGTGCATGATTTTGGAAACAATGGGAGATGCAGTTCATTGTTCATGTTTATTTTTTGGTTTACATTATCCCCAATGATGAATAAATTGTTGCTTGGCATGCTTGACCCAATTGTATGGTTGAAGGCTAGAGGGTTCCATCATTTGTATGAAGGATATGGACACTGTGGGGTTTAAATGATGGAGCAACTGCCTAATACCATTGTAATTGACGGAGTAAAATCATTTTTTAACCTGAGGGGTATATAATATTTTACTGTGGAGTAAAATCATAATCCAAGTGCATATCCATCCTTTTTACATAATTTGGTGTTAGAAATGGCAATCAATATTACTAAAGAAACATCCCCTTACAATTTGGGTTGAATGAAACAAACGAGAGGAATTTAGGGTAAGAAAAGCCTAACAGTGTGAGCTTGCATGTCAGTTTATCCTAGAGACAAATCATATCTAAATTATTAAAATGTGACGATATTAAAGAATGTGGGAAAAATGAGGCCCTTTGTTATAGTAAAGCCCGATGATGAAAAGGTGATATGATATCGATGACGCATTGTGACCCCAAAGATTGCTCTGGATGGCATGCATGTTGGCTCAAATTATTCCCCAATTGGTTTTTAATTTATGTTGGTAATAAGTAGTGAGGTCAGATGTTGAATGATAGGGATGACTGAACCAAAGTTATATGATTCCAGGGCTACATTAATGTTCGGACACAAATGAAAAGATAGTCTGTGATTTTCCAAAAAAAGGGAAAAAATAATTGGGGAATGTATTTGGATCAACAATGGAGTTGCAACCAGAGTGTAACATGAATTAAACTAATTTCTGAGGGCTAAAGCATTCATTCTAGCATACAGAAATGTCAAACATTGCAAGATTGGACCTGTGAATATTGGGCCAAGCCCACTTTCCAAACCAAAGTTTATGAAAGAAACAAGGAACACGCTGTATATGTTTTATATTGTTTTATTTTAACATCTTAAGGTTATTACGGGGAAAAGATGTTACTTTCTGTTAGTTTGCATCATTATCCACTGAACTTCTCCATGTTCAAATCATATGTAATTAATCACTTATGCGGTAAGATATGTTTGATGCAATTAAGGTGGCCATGGATAGAGAAGGAGACAGTCTGGGGATTGATACGTGTACCGCTGCCGCGTCTGCTATTATGTTTGTCATCTTAGCTTTACAACTCTACCACATTGATAGGGCCAACCATATACCTAGAGAGCCATCAGCTATGCGGGATCTGCATAGGAAAGCCCACATGAGGAGAATTTTGCATGGGTCTGATAGTAGTTGTTTAAGCTACTTACGAATGCGAGTACATGCGTTCATGAATCTTGCATCATTAATGCGAAATAGTGGGCTTCTCAATGACACTATACATGTCTCCGTAGAGGAGCAGGTGGCCATGTTCCTTCACATTGTAGGGCACAAGTCAAAGAATAGAGTAATGCAAGTGGATTTTATCAGGGGAGGGGGACAGTTAGCCGATACTTTAACAAAGTTATGGCTGGAGTGTGTTCACTACGGGATATGTACATGAAGCAAGCTCCTAATGAGACGCCACCAGAGATAGTCAGTAATCAGAATTGGTTTCCTCATTTTAAGGTATGTGTGAAAGTAGTTATATGTGGCAGTATATTAATAATTTTTGGTTATGTTGATATAACAATCCTTATTATTGCTGACCTTATAGGATTGCATTGGTATCATTGATGGGACGCATATAGATGCCATGCTCCCAGTCAAGCTTGTACCCCGCTTTAGAGGGCGTAAAGGGGTGACGTAAAATGTGCTAGCAGCAGTTACACCAAATAAAAGATTCACGTACGTATTGGCCAGGTGAGAAGGATCAGCGAACGATTTTACGGTCCTGAAGGATGCCTTGTCTATACCTCCCCCCATGGGGCTTCGAGTTTATGAAGGTATTAGGCATACTATTACACATTTAATTTATATACGGCCATACAATAACGTTGGATCATAAATTGGTTTTTTATTTTTGAATGTAGGTAAATATTACCTTTGTGATGCTGGGTATACGACTATGCCAGGTTTCATATCGCCTTATAGGGGAGTTAGATACCATCTCAAGGACCATACTGATCGCGTCCATCGTAATCACAGAGAGCTCTTCAACCTGCGCCATTCTTCCTTAAGAACAAAGATTGAGTCGACATTTGGTATACTCAAGAACAAGTTCAAAATTTTGACTTCAAAGCCGCACTCCCCTTCAGAAGTCAGGTTGATACCGTCCGTGCTTGCACCGTACTTCATAACTACGTCCAAATAGCAGATCCTCATGACCCGCAGCTTAATGAAGAAGATGTTGATGATGGTGAAGACGATGGGGATGACATTGATGATCATGGTGACGCCGTTATGGATCTTTCCCAGCAATTGCGTGTTCGTGAACAAACCGAACAGAGGGATGAATGGAAAATGCGTAGGGATCATATAGCTTGGGAAATGTGGGTGGACTACTGTAACATACATAATAATGGGAACACGGGGGAGCAGGGCCTATAAGCTTCTCCGTTAAATACCATTTAGGCTGATCCTATTTCGTATGACTAGAGTGTGTCTCATTATGTAACATATGATGATTATGACATTTGTTGCATCATGGGTTGGTTGGCTGAAGATAATTTCCTTACTATAGCATGGTTATTAACTTAATTATGCTACATATGATGATTATGACATTTGATGCATCATGTGTTGGTTGGTTGAAGATAATATCCCTACTATATCATGGTTATTAACTTATAATACATGTGGCAGGTATGGAAGGGGCATCAAATTCGGGTCAAGGGAGCGACCCAATGCGGGAGGGTAGTGCTCCATTGCCACAATACTATGACCCTGCCTATATTCCTCAGTGGGGAGAGGTCGATCCACGTCTAGATCCACGTCTGGGCCGCCCTATTCCGATGAGGTTGAATCCTGCACAATTTCCAGCTCCTACCTACCCAGGAGTTCCCCAACATGTGCCATATCCTCAATATCACCAGTTTGGCATTCAACTGCCCATGCCAATGTCGATTTCCCCTCAGGCTGACTCAGGATACATGCAACTACTTCAAGCAGGGGAAATGATATCAGTGGGAAGCCATGTAGCACAAACTGCTGCCGCACGTCCTTTGACCCCAAGTGGAAGGATGCAGTCGACCCAAAGTGGGAATGAACATACGGCCGGAAGCGACTCATCTAGAAAGTCAAGCCGGCGAAGCGAAGAGGGGGATGTATCTGTGGATAGCCCAAGGAAAAAAGGCAAGGGTCCTGCATCTTCTAACTGACAGAACGTAGTGTGGACGGCTGAGCATGATGCTTCCCTTATTCCGTTCCTAGCAGAACAGGCTATGAATGGCAATAAGGTCGATAAGACCTTCAAAGGGACTGCTTTCACTCTTGCTGCTGCGTATATCAATTCCTTGTATGGTACAACGTATACAAGTGGGAATGTACGCAATCACATGAAAGCACTACGGACCCGTCTTAAAGATGTCCAAGAGTGCATGGGCTTGAGTGGCGCTGGTTGGTGTGAAAAGACGAAGATGATAACAATGGATCCAGTTACATATGCGACATGGGCAGCGGTAATTACTTATACATACAGTATAGGTTACCTCAGTGTATAATAATTTGAGAAAATATTAAACATGATCATAAATGATCTTATATTTGTGCAGGCAAACTATCGGAAGCGAGACTATGTCAACAAACCTTTACCTTGGTATGATGCACTGGTGGTGATCATAGGGGATGACGCGGCGAAGGGGGATTTCAAGAAGTCGGTGTACGATAACTTCGGCGGCCCGGTTGATGAAGTAGATGGAGAGGACTCCACTCATATTCCATCTCCTAGCGATGATGCACCACATGACATCCCCCCCAGTGCGTCCACAAATGATTGTAGATCAGCTGGGTCAGGACATCCTACCCCACCATCGATGGGCAAAAAGAAAAATCGAAGGTGGCCCGTGAGGGATGTGACTGAAGTATTTCAGAACATATCAGACAATGTTGCCTTGGTCGTGGAAGCGATAATGCGCACACAACATAACTGGATGAAGGAGCTTTCAGATAGTGTATATGCGTTTCAGGAGTATCCTAGAGACGTACTACTTATGTTGTATACCCACTTCAGCAAGGATGAATTGGCAGCGAAGAGATTTTTGGCAGTGCCTGCAGATGCAAAGAAGATGATGATGGAGGCCAAAATTGCTGAGATTAAAAGTGATTTAAGGGATGCTGGATATGACTCCAGTGT
Source organism: Scilla litardierei (assembly GCA_030789695.1). Classification (NCBI taxonomy): domain Eukaryota; kingdom Viridiplantae; phylum Streptophyta; class Magnoliopsida; order Asparagales; family Asparagaceae; genus Scilla; species Scilla litardierei. The sequence goes on along the minus strand of CM061136.1, from coordinate 8,028,528 downwards.
AGGGCCGTGAACCCGTAGGTTGGGGTTTCATAGGTGCCATGGATGGAAGGTGGATGGTGGTGGTGGTATTTTGGGTGTACAGTGGGTCAGGACTATGCTTATTTTGGTCGTAACAATTATGGAAGATTAAGGGGATTATGTTGGATGTATTTTGGGTGTTACTTGGGTAGGATGGAGTATGGTGGGTCGTTGATGTATTTTGTTTGGACCTTGGGGAAGCATTAGACTGAAGTATTAGGTACCTTTGATGCCAGGCTTAGTTTATTGTGGTATCTGTATGGTATCTGTTGCCTCCATGTTATATATATGCCTTGCAGTTGCTCCATGGTGTATCTTCATTGGGTTATCTCTTCTCACCCTCTTTTATCAAGTGGTTTCTATGCATTCCCTACTTGATTTATATATATGCCTTGCTTCAGGGTCATTGGTTTATCAGATGAAACTGGACTTTATATGCCATGCAGTTGGCTCCTTGGGTTCTCTCTTCTCACCCTCTTTTATCAAGTGGTTTCTATGCATTCCCTACTTGATTTATATATGTATGCATTGCTGTGGCACCAATGGTTTATCTGATGAATCTGGGAATTTATATGCCATGCAGTTGGCTCATTGGGTTATCTCTTCTCACCCTCTTCTATCAAGTTTGTTTCTATGCATTCCCTACTTGCTTTATATATGTATGCATTTATGTATGCACCATGTTATATCTGATGAATCTGGGAATTTATATGCCTTGCAGTTGTGTCATTGGGTTATCTCTTCTCACCCTATGGCAGCCAAGTGTTTCCTATGCATTCTTGAGGTACCAAGATGCATTGTTGTGGCACCATGGTATATCTAATGAATCTGGGAATTTATATGCCTTGCAGCTGGGACATTGGGTTATCTCTTCTCACCCTCTTTTATCTAGTGTTTCCTATGCATTCCCTACTTGATTTATATATGTATGCCTTGCCATGGCACCATGGTATATCTGATGAATCTGGGAATTTATATGCCTTGCAGTTGTGTCATTGGGTTATCTCTTCTCACCCTATTTTATCAAGTGTTTCCTATGCATTCTTGAGTTACCAAGATGCATTCTTGAGTTCCCTATTTCTTTGATGGTGAAGCCCAATGATGATATGAAGTTTTATTGAAGGGATATTTATATCACTCTCAGCATATAGGATGGCGGGATTGTGGATACATGCTTGCACCACTCTGTCTGTGTTACATAAAGATATATGGTCCCTCAATTATTCGGATTGCATGGCTGCGTAGCTTCGTGTATTAATTCTGCCCCCAATGCAGCAGACATTATGGGTAGGTTCAGCATGTTCCACATCCACGCAACCATATACATGAAAGCATGATAGAATACAATTTACCTAAGGGCTTCGCATTTTCACTTTCCTTCGTTCATCGATATGAGCTCTATTTCTTTGATGGTGAAGCCCAATAATGATATTAAGTTTAAGGAAGGCATAAATATATCACTCTCAGCATATAGGATGGCGGGATTGTGGATACATGCTTGCACCACTCTGTCTGTGTTGCATAAAGATATATGGTCCCTCAATTATTCGGATTGCCTGGCTGCGTAGCTTCGTGTATTAATTCTGCCCCCAATGCAGCAGACATTATGGGTAGGTTCAGCATGTTCCACATCCACGCAACCATATGCATGAAAGCATGATAGAATACAATTTACCTGAGGGCTTCGCATTTTCACTTTTCTTCGTTCATCGCCATGAGCTGTGTTTTATTTTGGCCTTCCTTCAACTATAACCCAGCTGAAAAAAGAGGGTGAGAAGAGATAACCCAATGTCCCAGCGGCAAGGCATATAAATTCCAGATTCATCAGATATACCATGGTGCCACAGCAATGCATACATATATTATATCAAGTAGGGAATGCATAGGAAACACTTGTGTCCTACCTGTTTTCCCATGTTGTATATATTTACATGCCACATGATATCGTGCATCTCTTTAGTGGTATTTGCTGGAGATGCTGTTTATGAATTTTTTTTTCAGGCGCCCAATGAGGATTGTGTGGCAAGGGTACCTATGAATTGTGCAGCATATGAAGCTGACAAATATGTTTCCTTGCTTTGGTTCGCTTATTGGGAAGTGGCTGAGAACGTGGGGAATAATTCGAGATGTGACTATAAAAGAGTGGGGCGACACCTCATTCTATCCAAATCTTACTCATAGCCACATGCCATAAGAAACCAGCAAGGAAACGATTAGATAAAATTTCTTTCTGAGGGCACCAAATTTTTTATCTTTTTTAATTTATCGGTTTTTCATACATTTTTTTTGGTTTTCACTAGATTATTCTTATGTTATTTCTAACCCCATATTTCATATCATTTGTATGTATGTTGCATGCCTATCTATCATTAATCTTTTCAGGGTAGGTACACATGAGTACCGGGTCCAGCTCCTCAGTTCAGTCCCGTACTAGAGTTGCGCCAGGGGGTGATTTGGATGCAGATCCCGCTGACACGAGGGTTTGCTACTGTGGGCTTCAGGTTGGTAGGAAAACTTCGTGGACCCGAAAAAATCCAGGTAGGAGATTTTGGAGCTGTCCCTCGCGCGGTTTACACAAATGCCCCTACTACGAATGGAAGGATCCCCCACACCCAGACTGGTCCACATATGTGATCCTACAGTTAATGGATGAGCATGACAGAAACCTCACCTGTGCAACTTATTCCACTTCATTCTCGGAAAGGCGTCTGTTAGAGATAGATTCGGGGTTTGCAAGGCTCTTGGGTGGATTTGAGCGGACCAAGTTGAAGATGGAAAGCAACGTAGCCGATTACAAAACAATTAAGTGGGGTTTGTTTTCAATTTTAGGGTTTTTGTTATGTATTTTATTTATGTTGCTTAACAAGAGTGGTTGATGGGAAGATACATTGAACTTTTTGACTATGTTCCAAAACTACCTATGTTCTCAACGGTTGAAGCTTGGGTTCCTATGCATTCGCTACTTGATATAATATATGTATGCATTGCTGTGGCACCATGGTATATCTGATGAATCTGGGAATTTATATGCCTTGCAGCTGGGACAGCATGTTATCTCTTCTATCAAGTGTTTCCTATGCATTCCCTACTTGATATAATATATGTATGCAGTGCTGTGGCACCATGGTATATCTGATGAATCTGGGAATTTATATGCCTTGCAGCTGGGACATTGGGTTATCTCTTCTATCAAGTGTTTACTATGCATTCCCTAGTTGATTTATATATGTATGCAGTGCTGTGTCACCATGGTATATCTGATGAATCTGGGAATTTATATGCCTTGCAGCTGGGACATTGGGTTATCTCTTCTATCAAGTGTTTACTATGCATTCCCTAGTTGATTTATATATGTATGCATTGCTGTGGCACCATGGTATATCTGATGAATCTGGGAATTTATATGCCTTGCAGCTGGGACATTGGGTTATCTCTTCTCACCCTCTTCTATCAAGTTTGTTTCTATGCATTCCCTACTTGCTTTATATATGTATGCATTTATGTATGCACCATGGTATATCTGCTGAATCTGGGAATGTATATGCCTAGCAGCTGGGACATTGGGTTATCTCTTCTCACCCTCTTTTATCTAGTGTTTCCTATGCATTCCCTACTTGATATAATATATGTATGCATTGCTGTGGCACCATGGTATATCTGATGAATCTGGGAATGTATATGCCTTGCAGCTGGGACATTGGGTTATCTCTTCTCACCCTCTTTTATCTAGTGTTTCCTATGCATTCCCTACTTGATATAATATATGTATGCAGTGCTGTGGCACCATGGTATATCTGATGAATCTGGGAATTTATATGCCTTGCAGCTGGGACATTGGGTTATCTCTTCTATCAAGTGTTTCCTATGCATTTCCTAGTTGATTTATATATGTATGCAGTGCTGTTGCACCATGGGATATCTGATGAATCTGGGAAATTATATGCCTTGTAGCTGGGACATTGGGTTATCTCTTCTCACCCTCTTTTATCTAGTGTTTCCTATGCATTCCCTACTTGCTTCATATATGTATGCATTTATGTATGCACCATGGTATATCTGATGAATCTGGGAATGTATATGCCTTGCAGCTGGGACATTGGGTTATCTCTTCTCACCCTCTTTTATCTAGTGTTTCCTATGCATTCCCTACTTGATATAATATATGTATACAGTGCTGTGGCACCATGGTATATCTGATGAATCTGGGAATTTATATGCCTTGCAGCTGGGACATTGGGTTATCTCTTCTATCAAGTGTTTACTATGCATTCCCTAATTGATTTATATATGTATGCAGTGCTGTGGCACCATGGTATATCTGATGAATCTGGGAATTTATATGCCTTGCAGCTGGGACATTGGGTTATCTCTTCTATCAAGTGTTTCCTATGCATTCCCTAGTTGATTTATATATGTATGCAGTGCTGTTGCACCATGGGATATCTGATGAATCTGGGAAATTATATGCCTTGCAGCTGGGACATTGGGTTATCTCTTCTCACCCACTTTTATCTAGTGTTTCCTATGCATTCCCTACTTGATATAATATATGTATGCATTGCTGTGGCACCATGGTATATTTGATAAATCTGGGAATTTATATGCCTTGCAGCTGGGACATTGGGTTATCTCTTCTCACCCTCTTCTATCAAGTGTTTCCTATGCATTCCCTACTTGATTTATATATATGCATTGCTTTGGATCCTTGGTTTATCACATGAATATGGACTTTATATGCCTTGCAGTTGGCTCAAGGGGGTAATCTCACCTTGTTTATCATCACCCCAATCTCAACTAACTTCTTCCAACATTCCCAATCCCACATTCAACCAAAGAAACAGAAGATTATTGTGTGGGACCCGCATACACATCCCAATCCCACTTTCCAAACCCACTTCCAACAAAAGAAACACAAAACTCTTCTTTTCTCTCTCTAAAGATTCCACACCCCTCCAAGATTCTCAAAACCCACATTCAACCAAAGAAACGGGCCCTACGTGTATCGACTTTGACTTGTGGCCTCTTCTTTTGGAGCCTGTTCGTTTTGTTGGCAATGGGGTTTTGAGAAAGTTACGAATTGTGTTTAGTGGTTGAAATCTTTGGTGTGGGGGGGGGGCATTTTTTTTGTTAGATAGTGTGTTGAAAAGTTGTTGTGAGAAAGTTTTGTGGTCCCATACAACTTTCTTGTGTTTGTTTTGTTAAAATGTTATTTGGAAAGTTAGATGAAGAAAGTGGTGAGAGGTGAGCAGAGCGCGTGAGACCCACGAATTTGAGATTCCAAGCCAAAATCGTCGGAAAATGCGGATAATCCGCTCGAGAGAAAGTCACTGCCACGGCGGAGCCACGTCCGCGGTTTTCAACGGAAAAAAAATGCAGCGAAATGAACACAACGAAAGAAAGTGGCCCGATAAAGTTGTTAACAGTAGAGGAATAGTGCAAATGGGCCACTTTCTCTCCCATTCTCAACAAAATGAACATGCCCTTGGTGGAATGTGGGTTTGGGAAAAGTTGTAGGGGTGGAATCTTGGAGAGAGAAAATTGGTGTAGTGTGTTTCTTTGGTTGGAAAGTTGGATGGAACGTGGATTTGAGAATGGATTTTGGGGCCCACTAAACCTTCTTGTGTTTTTTTGGTTGAAGAAAGTTAGATGAAAAAAGTGAGATTGTGAGGCGTGGTGAACCTAGGTAAGATTACCCATCAAGTCAGCTCCATCATAAAAACCATAGGCAACAAGCAATAAAGGCAAGTCAGGCATGAAACTGATATACAAAAGTATTAGCCATGAAACCCAACATCCCCCAAGTCAGCTCCATCATAAAAACCCTAGAGAGCAAGCATATGAAACTGATATACAAACACATTAAGCATGGAACCAAATCCCCCCGAGTCAGCTCCATCATAAAAACCATAGACATGAAGCATTAAAGGCAAGACATGATTGAAACAGGTATACAAAAACAGTAGCCATGGAACACAAATCCCACGAGTCAGCTCCATCATAAAAACCATGGAGAGCAAGCAACAAAGGCAAGACAGGCATGAAACCGATATATATACAAAAGCATTAGCCATAGACCTAAACCCCCCAATGCAGCTCCATCATAAAAACCATAGAGAGCAAGCAGCAAAGGCAAGGCATGCATGCAACTGATATACAAAAGAAGTAGCCATGGAACACAAGTCCCCCAACTCAGCTACATCATAAAAACCATAGACATCAAGCAGCAAAGGCAAGTCATGCGTGAAACAGATAGCAATGGACCCCCAAAAACAACTCATTTAAAGAAACCATAGTCAGCAATGGACCCCCCATACATATCACATCTCATCGCCAACTAAAAGATATAAGTCGTCATACAAAATTATCATACCCAATCAGTCGATCTTGTTATAAAACATCAGTAACAAAAAAACAGTATACCTATGAGAGAAATTAATACAAACTTAATGGAGTTGTAATCGGATAGGATGCTATCGATTTTCTCTGTGTTTCTTTCAAATTGTCCTACGACCGTTTCTAACCGCCCCTCTATCTCTAACAATCTCCTCTCAGACAATGAGCTCGAAGAGCTATCTATTCTTGGCCCTCTTTCATTATCATCCATTAAATGATATATAACAAAGGTGGACCACTCACTGTGAGGGGGGTCCTTCCATTCGAAGAATTTCCATTTTTTCAATATAGACGTACAACTCAAAATCTCCGGTCTGGATTGGTTCAGGTCCATGAAGTCCTCCTTGGCACCCTCAGACCACAGTGGCTAGTCCTGAAGTCATTAACATCTGAATCCAACCCAGAACGCGTCGCATCCCATGGTCGGGAGTGAATAGAAGAGCTTGATCCTAAACTCATTTGTACTTAGACAATCATTCACATAAACACAAATAAAGAATAATAATTTAAATAGAAAAGATATGTAGACGGATAAAAGGTTGTGTAAAAAGCGTACCTACGAAAAGTTTTAAGCACGCATGTCAATGTTGCCTTCATCTTGTAGAAATCAGCACAGTCACAGTCAAAAGCAAATATTGTATCATAGACAAAGCATAACCGCTTACATAGCATAGAGAAAGCATATTTCTATATATATAGCCATCGGGAAATGTTGTTTTCATTTTTCCAACGTGGTTGCTGGCAGTTGTTCCTTCATTATCTACCCAAGTTAAGCTACTATAAAAAAGCATTAGCCATAGACCCAAATCCCCCAAGTCAGCTCCATCATAAAAACCATAGAGCAGCAAAGACAAGACAAGCATGAACTGATAAACAAAATCCAACATCCCACTGGAGCCATATCAACGACACGAGTGAAAGCATGTAGGCAAGCCAAGGCATTCATGCACCATATACTCATATTGCCTACCATTCATTATTGAGCCTATTATTTTGGTGGAAATCAAGCACCTTGGGGAATACATGAACCATCAAGCCAGCCGTCCACTTAATTGGGAATAAAAAGATAAAATTTCTTCATTTTATTGTTTTCATCATTGGGATATTTGATAAAAAAACCATATACAGTACGCAACCAAGGCAAGTCATGCATGAAAATGATATCATATCCCCCAAGTCAGCTCCATCATAAAAACTATAGACATCAAGCAGCAAAGGCAAGACATGTATGAACCTGGTATAAAAAGCATTAGCCATGTCACACAAATCCTCCAAGTCAGCTCCATCATAAAAACCATAGACATCAAGCAGCAAAGGCATGACAGACATGAAACTGATATAAAAAGCATTAGCCATGACACACAAATCCCCCAAGTCAGTTCCATAAAAACCCATAGACATCAAGCAGCAAAGGCAAGAAATGCTTGCAATTGATATACAAAAGCATTAGCCATGGCACACAAATCCATTTTGTCAGGTCTAACATAAAAACCATAGACATCAAGCATCAAAGGCAAGACATGCATGAAACTGATATAAAAAAGCATTAGTCATGTCACACAAATCCCCCAAGTCAGCTCCATCATAAAAACCATAGACATCAAGCAGCAAAGGCAAGACAGACATGAAACTGATATAAAAAGCATTAGCCATGGCACACAAATCCCCCAAGTCAGTTCCATAAAAAACCATAGACATTAAGCAGCAAAGGCAAGACATGCATGCAACTGATATACAAAAGCATTAACCATGGCACACAAATCCCCCAAGTCAGATCCATCATAAAAACCATAGACATCAAGCAGCAAAGGCAAGCCATGCATGAAACTGATATACAAAAGCATTAGCCATGACACACAAATCTATTTTGTCAGCTCCATCATAAAAACCATAGACATCAAGCAGCAAAGGCAAGCCAGACATGAAACTAATATACAAAAGCATTAGCTATGGCACACAAATCCCCTAAGCCAGCTCCATCCTAAAAACCATAGACATCAAGCAACAAAGGTAAGACATGCATGCAACTGATATACAAAAGCATTAGCCATGGAACCCAACATCCCCTAAGTCAGCTCCATCATAAAATCCCTGTTGAGTATTGATTCCCCGGATTTGGTTTTGGATGATGAGCAAACATAAATATCGTATACTAACTATTTGTGAGCGCAGTTTTGGAGATCGTCGCCAAAAGAATACGTACATCAAAAGCGACGTCTCAAGACTTCTCAATACGCGTGATCGTATGCCTAAAGCTTCGTTGAAGCCCAAGGAGTTTTATTGAAGTCAAGAATGAAGATTGAAGCTTTCGAAGATGGTTCGTTATGTATTATTTATTGTCTTCTAGCTCATTGTTTAGAATGTTAAGCCTTGAGTAGGACTTACATTATTATATTCATTTCGCTCATATCTTAGAGCTAGGATTATCATAGAAGCCATTAGAAACTTTCCCGAAGCCTATCGCTTCTTCCCTCGGCTTCTAGTGCATGTTAGTTGGTTCAAGTAGAGTCACCAACCGACTAGATGACGATCTAGTCGGTCAGCAAGTCCTCTTGAACCGACTAGCATGCCTTGCTCATTTAGCCCAGATTTGTTGATCAATTAGTCGGTCAAAGAAGAGTCACCGACCGACTAGATGACGATCTAGTCGGTTAGGAATCCTTCTTAGACCGACTAGTTGAGCTTTCCCTGTACAGCCATAGTTACTGTTTATCGTTAGTCGGTCAAAGAATGTTTGTCGACCGACTAGTTGAGAAACTAGTCGGTCAGCATTTGTTCTTAAACCGACTAAATCAACTTGAAGTCAGCCTATTCTATTTCGACTATTAGTCGGTCAATGAACACTCACCGACCGACTAGTTGTGAAAGTAGTCGGTCGGAAAGTCTTCTTAGACCGACTAGTTGTCATCTCATGTACTTCAACCTTTTGGCTGTTCAACCGTTAGTCGGTCTATGTTGTATCACCGACCGACTGGTTGATGAATGAGTCGGTCAGTGATCCTTCTTTGACCGACTAGTCTGGTTCAGAATAGAGCCGTTGGAGCTTTCATTGAAACATTTTTCTCTCTCTCTTTCCTCTATCTATAAATACTTGGAGGGGTTCTTTCCTAGTATTCAAGGCTGCCATTTTAGAGGTTTAGAGAAATCAAAGAGAAGCTATTCAACTCCATTCTAAAGCTTTCTCTCCCTCACAAGAATCTCTCCCTCAACTCTTTGAGCCATATTCCTCAAGAGAGATTCTCTCCATTGTGAGCCTTCCAAGCCAAGAGCTTGATCCAAAGTCACCATCCTCCATCCTAGCCTTCGATCGCTGATCTTATTGGTGGAGATTCAGTTTGGTGACATTCTCTCCTCAAAATCCATCTTTGCCCTAATTTGTTAAGTTATACTCAAGGCATATGATTTTGTGGTAAGTGTTTCATATTTCATTTCAATTGATATTACGAGTATGTGTCTCTCGGTTGTGAGAGAGTGTGTGATCCCGGGTTGTGGGAGTCACATTTACTTTGTATATGATTTGGTCTTGTGAAGGTTTTTCACAAGAATTTCATAGTGCTAAATCTTGAGTTAGGGTTTCTAACTCAAGTATCCAGAGGGGATCCGGGTGGTTGGGACATAGGATCACCGGGAACAAGTCGGGGAGACTTGGGTGGATCCGAACCCGGTACATGCTTTGTTTGCGCTTGTTTAATTCTTGTCGATTGTTGTTTATTCCGCATTGTCGTTTGTGTTTGCACAATAGTTAGGAATAACGTTCTTAATTATTTTAAAGTACTATTCACCCCCCTCTAGTACATGTGCAGTAGCTTCACAGGGCATTACAATTGGTATCAGAGCCAGAGTTCAGAGCTATGACAAACAACGACTACAATGTCTTCAAGGATCGTCAAGGAGCTTCTTCAGTTTTGGAAGGGCTATCCTCAGTCAGGCCTCCTCACTTCAACGGTACCAACTATGGGTACTGGAAATACCGGATGGAAACCTTCCTCCGGAGCGCTTCACTTTGAAGAGCCACGATGACAGAGTATGTCGAGCCTGTCGAACAAGATTTCGCGAAGTGGACTACCGCGGAGGTCGCCGCGGAGGTAAGCAATGCCAAGGCAATGAATGCCTTGCAATGTGCGTTGGAGCCCGAAGACTTCAACAAGATATGCACATGTAAGAGTGCATATCAAGTATGGTACCAACTCCTCATCCCACACGAAGGAACGAGTACGGTAAAAGATTCTAAACTCGTTGTCGCTAACAAAGAATTTGAGTTGTTTCATATGGAACAGGGTGAAACCATGAAGGACTACTATGCTCGCTTCGTGGACATATCCAACGAATTGGAAGCTCTCGGGAAGATCTACACTTAAAAGGAGAAAGTCGCGAAGATAATCGACGGACTTCCTTCTTGTTGGGAAAAGCATACCTTCGCCATCGAGGAAGGTAACGATATGAATAAGTACACGGTTGTACAACTAATGGGTACCTTGTTGTCTTACGAGGTACGTAAGGAGAGCAAGATAAAGATGAAGGAGAAGATGAAAGCGTACTTGAAGCAAGACGAGCCAAAGAAAAAGGCGATTGCTTACAAGGCCGCTCCATCTACCGATGATGAAGAATCGGAAAAATAGTTGGACATGGAAGCTTTGGCCGATATGGCAAAGAAGTTCGACCGATTCTTCCGACAAGGTAAGTTGAAGAGTAAATCAAAATTTATTTCGACTAATGCTTCTACTCCAGTGTGTTATAAATGCAACAAGCCAGGACATATCAAGCCGGATTGTCCCCTAAACAAACACAAGGAGAAGTGGAAGGCATCCAAGTATGACAAGTCGAGAAAGCACAAGAAAGGACTTGTCAGCACATTAAAGGACTTGTCAGCACATTCACCGACTCCGAAGAGGACTCCTCAAGTGGAGAGTCGGATGATGAACGAGTGGAGAAAGCACACACATGCTTCATGGGAAAAGAGGAACGTGTTCAAGAGACTTTCTCCGATGAAAGCGAAGATGAAAGCGAGGATGGAAGCGAGGATGAAGGTGAAGAGGTAACTATAGATGAACTTAGATTAGCCAACGAACAACTTTGGAATAAGTTTTCTAACTTGGCTACTAAATTTATTAAGACTAAAAATGAGCCAGATAGTCTTAAAAACTCGCCTAAGCCTATCATCGTCAACAACGACACCGTTGTTGAAGGGTTGAGAAATGAGATTGTAAATCTCAAATCTCAACTTGAGCATGTTCATGTCGAGGATTCGGATGAACATGTGATAGCGGATTTGACGTCTCAAAACTCAACTTTGAGTATTGAGAATAAAAATCTCAAGTCACGTGTTTGTGCACTCGCATCGCAAGTGTCCACATTGGATGCTTCTTTTCATTCTCTCACCGAGAAGTATGAGTGCACATTAGGCCGAATTCATGAATTCAATAAAGTTAAGGGCCATTTGGATAATATCCTAACTGACTTACTTCCGGCCAATCATCACATTGGCTTGGGGTATAAGATGGGAGATTCATCCAAATCGTCCGCCACCTTTGTTAGGCCATCTTCCGAAACTTCTACTAGTGGGAGTAAACACTTCATGGGTAGTTCTTCTACCAATGGTGCTTCCGCTAGGAACACACCCCCATTTGGAAAGAAACCCACTTTGGGTGGACCTCCAAAGAAGGGTCATGCTTTCATGTATACCATGCCACGTAGGAACACACATTCTACTCCACATGTTAGCACGTATGATAATTTTTATGCTCCACATCCACGAGCACGTGCACACCATGTGAGGCACACCATGTGCACGTGTTCCACCACAAGCATATGTTCATTCACATTCTCATATGAATAAGTATCATCATGCACCAATGCATCATATGCCTTATGCTTATCCACGACATGCATCACATAGAAATCAACAACGGATGCATGTTCCCAATAGGATTAGGACTCCCAAGACATACACTATTCCGAAGAACACTAGCATGCATGCTAAGAATATGTATGTGCAATCGTTTATTAATGATATTATTTTGAATGATGATTATGTTGGGAAATCACGGTCCTCGTGGACTTGGTTTCCGAAGGGTTAGTTTCCTTTGACCCTTCATTGCTTGGTACCATAAGTTTAATTCCATTTTATGGGTACCAAAGCAATTGTGGTAAGAATTGGTTTATTTTTTATTTGCATATTGATCTTGGATGTGCATGTTAATTTGAATTTAGTTGGGATATGGTTACATTTAATTTGAATTTAGTTCGCTAAATTTATTGCCTAACCCATAGGATCCAAAAAGATTTTTGGATACCAAAATGATATTCTCTAGGTTCAATCCACTTTGGGATACCAACCCTACCAACTCCTTGATTTGCAAAGGATTTTCATTCAAATGGAGTTGATGGGGCTTAAAGCGATGCACCAAAGTAGGGGGAGCTTAATGTTGTAAGTATATTCTTACTTTTGATTTACATTGGTATCCATATGTGTTGATTGCATGCATTGTTAGATTATATTACGATCGGTATCATTTTGTTTCAATTTGAATCCTAGTGTGCTGGATTAGTGTATGCCATAAGTTTTATGATGTTCTATCTATTTTCTTTGGCATAACATCTTTTGCATATTATATTTGGTATCAATTCGCTACATTTGGTATTCTCATTGGATTTATGTCTCTGATATTGATTTCGTCGCTCGACGATTATCTTGGTTAAATAGAATTCTTTCTATGGAAACATAGAATTATTTTCCATTCACTCTATTTAACTAAGAATGTTGATATTGGAGAGTATGTTCCAAAACTCAATAAGTAAAATTGATTTGAGTTTTTGATGATTTCGGATTTCGATTTTCGCCTATGGCTTGATGATTTTGTTCTTTGATTTTTGCCTATGGGTTGATGATTTCGTTTTTCGATTTTCGCCTATGGCTTGATGATTTCGTTTTTCGATTTTCGCCTATGGCTTGATGATTTCATTTTTCGATTTTCGCCTATGGTTTGATGATTTCGTTTTTCGATTTTCGCCTATGGTTTGATGATTTCGTTTTTCGATTTTCGCCTATGGCTTGATGATTTCGTTTTTCATTTTTCGACTATAGTCACGTTGGCACGCTTTGAGTTTCTTCGGTATTTTACTTTGGTGTCATTTGGACCATGGTCGTATTCTTCGACTCCCGTGTTTTATTTCTTAGCCATTGTAATCTTGTCGTTGATCTCCTCCCGCTCTTTTTGCTAATGCCAAAGGGGGAGAGAATTAATAATGACGATGTGCTAATTAATAATTTAATAATTCAAAGCAATTTACCATGAATCTAATTTGATATGTTAGATTCAGGGGGAGTGAATATATAAAAATGGATTTAGATCCTATATGTCAATAATTGATTCATATTTCATATCTTCCTCGTCTGCATGATGCGTATGATTAAGAATTAATACGAGACTAACGTGTCATCAATGCAGGGGGAGTAAGTAAATTTCTTATGAATCATTATTTTTGATTATTATTTATGTTGGTTTGTCATCACCAAAAAGGGGGAGAATGTTGAGTATTGATTCCCCGGATTTGGTTTTGGATGATGAGCAAACATAAATATCGTATACTAACTATTTGTGACCGCAGTTTTGGAGATCGTCGTCAAAAGAATACGTACATCAAAAGCGACGTCTCAAGACTTCTCAATACGCGTGATCGTGTGCCTAAAGCTTCGTTGAAGCCCAATGAGTTTTATTGAAGTCAAGAATGAAGATTGAAGCTTTTGAAGATGGTTCGTCATGTATTATTTATTGTCTTCTAGCTTCATTGTTTAGAATGTTAAGCCTTAAGTAGGACTTACATTATTATCTTCATTTCGCTTATATCTTAGAGCTAGGATTATCATAGAAGCCATTAGAAACTTTCCCAAAGCCTATCACTTCTTCCCTTGGCTTCTAGTGCATGTTAGTTGGTTCAAGTAGAGTCACCAACCGACTAGATGACGATCTAATCGGTCAGCAATTCCTCTTGAACCGACTAGAATGCCTTGCTCATTTCAGCCCAGATTTGTTGATCAATTATTCGGTCAAAGAAGAGTCACCGACCGACTAGATGACGATCTAGTCGGTTAGGAATCCTTCTTAGACCGACTAGTTGAGCTTTCCCTGTACAGCCATAGTTACTGTTTATCGTTAGTCGGTCAAAGAACGTTTGTCGACCGACTAGTTGAGAAACTAGTCGGTCAGCATTTGTTCTTAAACCGGCTAAATCAACTTGAACTCAACCTATTCTATTTCGACTATTAGTCGGTCAATGAACACTCACCGACCGACTAGTTGTGAAACTAGTCGGTTGGTAAGTCTTCTTAGACCGACTAGTTGTCATCTCCTGTACTTCGACCTTTTGGCTGTTCAACCGTTAGTCGGTCTACGTTGTATCACCGACCGACTAGTTGATGAACTAGTCGGTCAGTGATCCTTCTTTGACCGACTAGTCTGGTTCAGAATAGAGTCGTTGGAGCTTTCATTGAAATGTTTTTCTCTCTCTCTTTCCTCTATCCTATATATACTTGGAGGGGTTCTTTCCTAGTATTCAAGGCTGCCATTTTAAAGGTTTAGAGAAATCAAAGAGAAGCTATTCAACTCCATTCTAAAGCTTTCTATCCCTCACAAGAATCTCTCCCTCAACTCTTTGAGCCATAGTCCTCAAGAGAGATTCTCTCCATTGTGAGCCTTCCAAGCCAAGAGCTTGATCCAAAGTCACCATCCTCCATCCTAGCCTTTGATCGCTGATCTTATTGGTGGAGATTCAGTTTGGTGACATTCTCTCCTCAAAATCCATCTTTGCCCTAATTTAGTAAGTTATACTCAAGGCATAGGATTTTGTGGTAAGTGTTTCATATTTCATTTCAATTGATATTGCGAGTGTGTGTCTCTCGGTTGTGAGAGAGAGTGTGATCCCGGGTTGTGGGAGTCACATTTACTTTGTGTATGATTTGGTCTTGTGAAGGTTTTTCACAAGAATTTCATAGTGCTAAATCTTGAGTTAGGGTTTCTAACTCAAGTATCCGGAGGGGATCCGGGTGGTTGGGACGTAGGATCACCGGGAACAAGTCGGGGAGACTTGGGTGGATCCGAACCCGTTACATGCTTTGTTTGCACTTGTTTAATTCTTGTCGATTGTTGTTTATTCCGCATTGTCATTTGTGTTTGCACAATAGTTAGGAATAATGTTCTTAATTATTTTAAAGTACTATTCACCCCCCTCTAGTACATGTGCAGTAGCTTCACAAGGCATTACAATCCCTAGACATCAAGCAGCAAAGGCAAGACAGGCTTGCAACTGATATACAAAAGCATTAGCCAATGAACCCAAACTGATATATAAAAAATCACCACAAACACATAATAAGGATGGGCCGTCGACATAATACAGAAATCATAAATCACTCTTACTCATCCTCATCCCCAAAATGTTCCCAAACGCATAGATTCACCCTCCCTTTAATTATAATGGCCATGTATCATCATCTCCTTCATCATCGCCATGAGCTGCCCCACTTGTCCTCTCAATCTCCTCAATTTTCTTCTTAATGTATCTCTTCCTTGACGGCTCCGGCATCGCCAAAAACCTCCTCCCATCAAGCTCATGCTCGCTCAGCTCCATAAATCATGTATCCAACACCTCTACTGGATACACTGTGTTTGCATACAACCGCTTAGATAGTAATTCAGTCCAGTGGGAGTGTGAGATCTTTATTGATTCGGCAACCTCCCTTACATTCTCAACCATTTATCGCATGAGTTCGGGTTCATCCCTTAAAGCTCATCTACGCAGTTTATTTTCCCCCACATAAGGTGGGCTAGCATGGCTCGGCACACCTGGAAAAGTACCAGTCGAGGCAGATGGTGGGATGTCACGGGGGAAGTCATTTTCCATTAATGCAAGCGGGTCAGTTGTAGGACTTGCATGATCACCATTGCCTTCGTCGAATGCGCCGCCAAAAGGTTGATACATAACCTTCCTAAAATCCCCCTTAGCAGCGTTACCTCCTATTATTAGCAAAAGATCATTAAGCCATGGCAAGGGTTGATTAACATAGGCTTTTTACCTATGGTTTACCTGCAAGAATAAACTATATTACATTTTGTAATGGGCCTAGTGCCATGTACGCTAGGGTATGCCTATTTGATTGACGTATGTAGTATACGTATGCTTGAATGAGTACATACTGTGCCTGTGTGCCTCCGTAGTGTGTATAGGAATGGTATGGTGCATATAATAATTGTGTAGTGTATATAGTAATGATGTGTTGGATGACCTATTGGATGATTATAGATGTATTCGGGTAGTAAAATGATTGGCGTTGTTGGATTTATGAATATGTAGTGAGATTTGAGTTGGTGGGTGTGTATAGTAAAAACGTACTTTTAATATTATTTAATATAGCTTATTTTAAGATAATTATTTTGTGAAGATTATTTCAAGAGGTTATTATTATGATTATTTTAATGAGATCATTGGTGCTAAAATAATAATAATTATTATTAAATTTGGATAATGGCATTCTTGTAATTAGTAGGGGTGTGTGCATAGTAGGATGGCAAACTTGTAATTAAGTATGTGGGCCTGTAAAAAGAGATGGCACGTGTGTAGATATTTTTAGAAGGGAGTGATATTTTTATAGAGGAATGGCAAGCTTGTAAATAGAGAAGCTCCTATAGAGAGAGCCTTTGATTTAATTCCTCCTTCATTTCTTCTACATTCTTCTTCATTTCTCTCCTATTCCTTTTATTTTTCCTCTCCTATTTCTTCCCTCAACCTGGCCGAAGCTCCCAGGTTGCCAAAAAAACATGAAAAAAGAAAAAAAAATGGGGAAAGAAAGAAAGAGAGAAAGAGAAGGAAAGAAAGAAAAGAGAAAAGGAAAGGAGAAAGAGGAGGATGAGGAAGGAGAAAAGAAAAAGGGGGGGGGGATCAAGAAGGAGGATTCATCCAACCCCAAGCAAGATAGGAATCCTACTCCATCTAGTGTATAGAGTTGAAATTTTTAGTTGAGATGCATGTGATAGCAAGTTTCTCCCTTAAGCAATATGACTCATATGTGCAAAAGGTGACATCTTTTATGCATCTCTTGATTAAAGTTAGTATATGTGTTATTCTTGTTGAGTATTGGACTTCTCCCTACTTGGTGCTAATGATGAGCAAACATAAATACTTGGGACTAATCCCCTATTTTGCAGTTAATCCATTGCCTAAGCTTATTATGAAGATCAACTAGCAATGGATGACTCACAAACATAATTGAAGGCAAATGATATGAATTGGATGATCGTAGACTGATGATTGAAGCTCCGTAAAGACTTCAAGCTCATACGATGGAAAGAAGAGATTATTCGTCAATGTAATTTTTCTTTTATCTCTTCTAGTATGTTGCTGAGAAATAGAACTTTGATGGAGCACTCACACACACATCTACTTTCTGTCATAGGACATCTCTAGACCTTTGTCCTTTGATCCCAATTCAATTCTCGTTTGTTTGTGCTAGGATTATTCATAACAGCCGACTGCTGAACAGTTTACAGTCGCCTGTCTCAAAAACAGTCGACTGTGTTTTGTTCTACAGTCGCCTGTTATGCACAGACTATTACAATGTAGTTTTAGGGCCTTCTCTGATTATTTCGCACAAGCTACTGTTAAACGATTCACAGGCGCCTGTCATAGTGACAGTCGACTATGTATTGTAAACCAGTCGCCTGTATCTCCATGCCCAAAACTCTGTGTGATCTGATTTCTACGGCCAGTCGACTTATGCTGTATATACAGTTGACTGTCTATTAGATCTGTCGACTGTCTATGCTACAACAGTCGCCTGTCTGTAAATCATTTCTTTGACTCAGCTCTCTGGAAATTTCTCTTGATTGTGACAGTCGTCTGTTTAAGGTTGTACAGTCGCCTGTTCTGATTAACAATCGACTGTATTACTTGAATCAGTCGTCTGTCCTGTATCTTGTGAGATTTCCAGTATTTGTCTAACTTACTCTTCTCTCGGCCAGTCGCCTGTCGAAGAAATTACAGTCGCCTGTTGGTTTAACAGACGACTGTCTTTGCTTCATCAGTCGACTGTCCACGTGGTAAGTTACCATTATAAATTCTCACCTACCCTTGCTGACTGTGCAACAGTCGACTGTGGATTGTTCAACAGTCGACTGTCGCGAGTTCAGATTATATCCGTTGAGATTTTTCTCACGGATTTCGATTGGGTTTTTGCCTAAACTGTTTTTTGGATTTGAGAAAGCTATAAATAGAGCTTCTACTATTTCATTGGAAGGTTACTCATTCATTGCAAAATACTTCAAGCTTTCATTTCCAAAGATCAAAGCTTTCAAATCCAAAGCCCTATGTATTTCCAAATCTTGTTCTCTTGCTCTCCAACCTAGAACCAAAGATTCATCTTCTAGGCAATTGGTGCAGTTAAGAGAAAGGGCTTTCTCCTCTCTTCCAAGAGAGTTCTTCCACACACATCACACTTTTCCTTCAAGTTCTACTTCAAGACATAGGTGATTGTAAGTGTTGCTTTCAGATTTCATTACTTCTTTATTTGAATTGTGCTCTCGGTTGTGAGAGTAGTTTTTACTTGCTCCCTGGTTGTGGGAGTCAAGGACATCGATTGTATTCGATTGCACTTGTAGGATTGCTACAAGTGGATTTTAAGGAAACCTCAAGTTAGGGTTCTAACTTGAGTATCCGGTGGTATCCGGGTGGTAGGGACGTAGGATTACCGGGAACAAGTCGGGAGTTGACTTGGGTAATCCAAACCCTTGAAACATATATGTGTTTGCTTGTGTTTCTCTTTGGGTCATTTTCTATTCCGCACTATTTGTTGGATTGCATTTTATTTGGCGTAAATTCCTTTTAAATTTGCATAAACACTATTCAACCCCCCTTCTAGTGTTTTCCCCATAGACAGGGTCCTTATAATTGGTATCAGAGCGCAAGGTTTCATCTATGGCATCCAACAACAACAACGTTCCTCCGCCGGCTTCGTACAACAATCATGACCGTGATGGAGCGTCCACATTTTTCGAAGGTCAATCTACGGTACGTCCTCCACGTTTCAATGGTACTAATTTTGGTTATTGGAAGTGTAGGATGGAGACATTTCTTAGGAGTTCTTCTCTTTGGAGAACTCTCCACAAGGAGTACGTCGAGCCCGTCGAAGA
Organism: Scilla litardierei; assembly: GCA_030789695.1. Taxonomy (NCBI): domain Eukaryota; kingdom Viridiplantae; phylum Streptophyta; class Magnoliopsida; order Asparagales; family Asparagaceae; genus Scilla; species Scilla litardierei. The sequence goes on along the minus strand of CM061136.1, from coordinate 8,008,936 downwards.
GGACTTTGAGAAATGGACGACTTCGGAGAAGTCCGCCGAAGTCAACAACGCTAAAGCAATGAACGCTCTTTATTGTGCGTTGGACCCGAATGAGTTCAACAAGATATGCACACGTAAGAGTGCATATCAAATTTGGAACCATCTCATCTTTACCCACGAGGGAACGAATAAGGTAAAATTTTCAAAGTTATATGTTGCAGTGCAAAACTTCGACTTGTTTCACATGCAGGAAAATGAGAGCATTGCGTCGATGTACGGACGCTTTACCGACATCACAAACGAGATGGAAGCCCTTGGCCAAATCTACACCGAACCTGAAAAGGTAAGGAAGATCATCATGGGGATGACCTCCAAATGGGAAAGACGAGCAATCGCCATTGAGGAGGTCAATGACTTGAAGAACTACACCGTGGTGAATATCATCGGGACTCTTATGTCTTACGAAGTAAGACGGGATAACCGATTGAAGATTCGAGCCATGATGAATCCCTCGGAGGCCAAGAAGAAAGCTTTGGCATTCAACGCCAATTTGTCATCCTCCGAAAGTGATGAATCCGAGAACGAGATGGATTTGGGTGAAATGGCCCAAATGGCGAAGAAGTTCCAACGTTTCTTCCGCAAAGGTAAATTTCCCTCCAACAAACGTTTTGAGTCTACTAATGCTACTTCCTCTCTTTGTTATAAGTGTAATAAGCCAGGGTACATCAAGATGGATTGCCCAATGCTAAACAACAAAGAAAAGTGGAAGGCACCAAAGTACCACAAGTCCGACAAGAACAAGAAAGACAAGAAGAAAGGACTCGTCGGTACCTTTGATGATTCAAGTGATGACTCATCAAGTGATTCCGATGATGAGAAGGGTGGGAGCACCCACATGTGCTGCATGGCACTTGAAGACCCACTCTCGGGTGTGAGTGATTCCGATACGGATAACACCGAGGTAACAATGGATGAACTTCATATAGCTAATGAAGAAATATTTGCTAAATACCAATCTTTAATGCTTAGATACTCTAGCTTAAAGAAATAAAAAGTTAGCAAGTCATCCATTCCATGCATTATCAACAATGACACCATTGTTGATACTTTAACCCTTGAGAAAGCAAACTTAGCTTCTCAAAATGTCACATTGAGAGATGAGGTGAATTCCCTCAAATCTCAACTAGATCAAACACATCCCATGGATAACAGTGATCTAGTTACACGTCACACACAATTGGGGTTAGAGAATGATTCTCTTAAAACCCAAGTGCACGAGCTCAAAGCACGGGTGTCCACCTTGGATACCAACATTTCTTCTTTAAAGGAGAAATATGAGCTCATGTCCTCCCGTATTGTGAGATTCAATAAGGGACAAGGACAATTGGATGATTTGCTTGCAAACCAATTTCCGGCTACACATCGTGTTGGCCTTGGATTTGTAAAAGCGAATGCATCTAATGCTCGCACCTCCTATAGTGGTGTCACTATAGATTTTGTGAGGCCTTCCTCCGATGCATCCACAAGTGGTGTCAAAGACACTATAGGTAGAAATCCTACCAAGAATGTCACCACATCACCTTCTCTTCCTTTTGGCAAGAAATCCACTAGGGTGGAAACCAAAAGCAAGGCCATGCTTATATGTACACTAATACTCATCCACGTAGAAAACACCCTACTTCACAAGTGGATAATCATGACACATTTTATGCTCCGCACCCACAGACACGTACACAATCACACACGAGAAATACTCATGTACGTGCTCCCACACACCCATATGCTCATACGCATCATTCTTTCATGTATGCTAATCCTCCACATGGCATGCATGATCAATATGCTTCATATAATATGCATGTTCCCAAGAATACATATCATCCTAGAATGTACAATGCATATCCTCCACATCTCTATGCTAGAAATCATGTTCCTAAGAAGCATGCACCACATAGAAATCCAACACATATGCATGCAACTAGGAATAGGACTCCCAAGATGTACACTATTTGGGGTCCTAAGAACACTAGTCTAAATGTTAGGAATGCTTATGTTGATTCCTACTTTCATGATGTAATTAGAAATTGTAACTATGTTGGGAAACGGAAGTCCACTTGGACTTGGCTTCCAAAGGGCTAATCCCCTTGGACCCAACAAACATTGGGTACCATAAGCTTATGGTATATTATATAGGTACCCAAGAGAAAGAAGAAGAGCAATAAATGTCTTATTAGCTCTAAAGGGAAAGGATGGATTCTTGATAGCGGTTGCTCCAAACACATGACGGGAGATCCCTCATTGCTCTCCGAAGTGAGTAGCATCAAGGATGGTGCAACGGTCACTTTTGGAGGTAATCAAAAGGGAACCATCATTGGAGTAGGTATCGTTGGTAATCCTTCCAAACCCCTAATTACTAATGTTTATCTTGTTAGTGGTTTATGTCACAATCTCATTTCCATTAGTCAACTTTGTGACAAAGGTTACAAGGTTAACTTTGGAGAAGGATTGTGTACTATTGTTGATTGTGATTCAAATGTTTTATTTTCCGGTATTAGGCGTAAAAATATTTATTATTTGATCTTGCCTAAAACCGTAGAACATTGCTTAGTTGCTAACACAAGTGAACAACTATTATGGCATCGCCGTTTTGGTCATGTTCACTTCAAACACTTATATAAGTTAGCTAAGCATGATCTAGTCAAATGTTTTCCTAAGATTGTTTTTAATAAGAAAAACTTTTGTGATTCATGTCAAAGAGGTAAACTAAGTAAATCTTCATTTAAGCTTAAAGAAGGGATTACTTCTAAGAGGCCCCTAGAACTTCTACATCTAGATTTATTTGGGCCAACTAGAACCGCTTCTTTAGGTAATGCTCATTATGGACTAGTTGTCATTGACGACTTTTCTAGATTTACTTGGGTTTCATTCTTAACTAATAAGAATGAAGCTCATGAAGAGTTTACCAAATTTGCAAAGGAGATTCAGAATCTTTTAGGATCCACCATTATCACTATTCGTAGTGATCATGGAGGAGAATTTGAGAATGAATCTTTTACTAAGTTTTGTGATGACTCCGGGATAACTCATAACTTTTCCTTTCCTCGTGCACCACCACAAAATGGTGTTGTAGAAAGAAAGAATAGGACTCTTATTGAGTGTGCTCGCACTATGCTCCATGATAGTCATTTAGGACTACAATTTTGTACAGAAGCGGTGCACACGGCATGTTATGTGCTCAATAGGATCCTAGTAAGACCCCGAGCAAACAAAACTTGTTTTGAGTTGTTTTATGATAAAAAGCCTCAAGTGAAATATTTTCGTGTCTTTGGTTCGAAATGTTTTATAAAGAACACATTTGGTAATTTAGACAAATTCGAGCCAAGATCCGATGAAGAAATTTTTGTTGGATATTCCACACGTAGCAAAGCCTACCGGATATACAACAAAACTTCTTCAACGATTGAGGAATCACTACACGTATCTTTTTATGAAGATTTTGATTTTCCTCTTGTCGATGATGATAATGTAGATATTCTTTGTGATTCTCTTAATAATATTAAGATTAATGATTCTATTGTTGAGACTAACACTTCTAATGAAGTTGTTGAAGTTGTTCCTAGTGATCCAGGTTTACCCAAAGCTTATCCAACCGTTCGCAACCATCCCCATAACCAAATTATTGGAGATATTGGTGTGGGTGTTCGAACGAGATCAAGAATTGAAGAATTCTCCCATTGCGCATTCGTCTCTACCATTGAGCCAAAGAACATTCAAGAAGCTTGTGAGGATAGCTCTTGGATAGTGGCAATGGAAGAAGAACTAGTGCAATTTGAGAGAAACGAAGTTTGGAAACTTGTACCTCTTCCAAGTGGTCACCAAGTTATTGGGACCAAATGGATCTTCAAGAACAAGACGGATGAAAACGAGGTAATCACACGGAATAAAGCAAGGTTAGTAGCTCAAGGCTACCGGCAAGAGGAATGTATTGATTTCGAAAAATCTTTTGCCTCCGTAGCTAGATTAGAAGCTATTAGGTTGCTTTTATCTTTTGCATCCCATAAGAATTTTAAATTATTTCAAATGGATGTTAAAAGTGCATTTTTAAATGGGTTTGTCAATGAAGAAGTCTATGTTTCTCAACCTCCCGGGTTTATTCATGAAAAATTTCCAAACCATGTTTTCAAACTTAAGAAAGCGTTGTATGGATTGAGACAAGCTCCTAGAGCTTGGTATGATCGTCTTAAGACCTTTCTTTTGAATTTAGGTTTTAAAATGGGAGAAGTTGATTCTACACTCTTCATTAAAGATTATGAAAATGACATTCTTTTGATTCAAGTTTATGTAGACGATATTATTTTCGGTTCTACTAACTTTACTCTTTGTCAAGAATTTTCCAAGTCTATGAAGGATGAATTTGAGATGAGCCACATGGGAGAGCTCACTTACTTCATTGGATTGCAAATTCGACAAATGGAGAATGGCACTTTCATACATCAGACAAAGTACACATGGGAGCTTATTAAGCGATTCGGGATGGAATCGTCTTCGAGCAAAAGGACTCCCATGAGTACTACTACTCATCTACACAAGGATGAAAGCGAAAAAGATGTAGACGTTCGTCTATATCGAGGTATGATCGGTAGCTTACTTTACTTAACCGCTAGTAGGCCGGATATCATGTTTTCCGTATGTATTTGTGCTAGATATCAAGCAAGACCTAAGGAGTCACACTTGATTGCGGTTAAACGAATATTTCGTTATCTCAATCAATCCCTAGATTATGGGTTACTTTACCCTAAGTCTAGCACATATGAGTTAATCTCATATAGTGATACCGACTTTGCCAGATGCAAGTCTGACAGGAAAAGTACTAGTGGCACATGCCATTTCTTAAGAAATTCCTTAGTTTCTTGATTTTCTAAGAAACAGAATTCGGTGTCATTGTCCACGACTGAAGCGGAATATATTGCCGCGGGTCTTGCATGTGCACAAGTTCTTTGGATGAGACACACTCTTAGTGACTATGGTGTCAATTGTGATACTTGCCCTATCATGGTCGATAATCAAAGTGCTATTTGTCTTTCCAAGAATCCGGTACACCACTCCTGTACCAAACACATAGACATGAGACACCATTTTATAAATGATCATGTAGCTAAGAAGGACGTCATCTTAGAGTACATTGAAACCCAAAAACAAATTGCCGATATCTTCACTAAACCTCTTAAAGAAGATTCATTTGTAAGGTTACGTGGAGAATTGGGAATTATGGGTGAATCTGAAATCTAGAAGCTCAATTTTCATGCTATAACTCCTATTGAGATCATATCTTTTTGATTGTCTTTCTTCATGTGCTTTATTGTTTTATGAGATTAAGAAAGGCAATTGTGACTTATTTGATTTCATGAGTTTTTGAAATTGATTGGAGTAATTTGTGTTTCAATGGATTTAGTGTTTTCATAATGATTTTAAAATGTATTTGTGATTGCCTCGTCTCAAATGTTGTGAGAACTACTCCCAAGCGCAGGAGATCGTGCAAGTAATATCCTGGTGAGTCCAGGTATCGAATCCGCGGGACAACTGACCTGCAAAACTACGAACGTCAATCTGAAAAGAGTAATAATACGATGTTAGCCAACCACCTATCGAACACGAAGATATAGGATCAAGAGTATGGAATAAGAAATGAAAATCCTACGATATTTACGGTGACTTTGGAAGGGATACAAGTATGGGGATCATGTGTTGGGTTTGATTTCGTTAGGGTGTATGCAATCAATGAATATCAATACCTTTTCTATAACTCAACGTTTCGTCCGGTCAAGGCACGAGAACGTCGGAAAGTATGGCGATCAAGCGTATGAAAACGTGCCAAAGAATTAATCAAGTGCAAATAGGGCGAAAAGATATAAGCATCAATAATTACAACACCCTAACTACGTCAACACCAACACATATGAAGTAGATGTGCTACGGTTGTGATTTCATTAGGAGATAATAATCGCTGAAATATCACATCTTTTATATAACTCAACGCTTCGTCCGGTCAGGGCACGAAGACGTCGGAAGATGAAACGATGAGAACTAGTCAAAGTGGCCGTATACGCATCACTAGCAACATTGATTTCATTAAACGATAAATGCAACAATAAGTTCAGATTAGTGAACATGAATTGGCTAGCCTTGTCAGGGCCTAGCCATACGGGATGTAAATAATATCGACAATAAGCAAATACCCAACAAATACGTTGTAGAAATCAATGTTACGAGTGATTTTGACATGAAAATAGGGCTAAAGACATGAAATTCATCAACTAAATACTCCTAATTACATCACAACCATAGCACAAGGAGATTAGCCACGCATGATGCAAAGAAAATCAGATTTCATAGCCAAATACATCGTTATAATAGCCAAAATACGATAAAATACACCAAATACGGGGTATAAGTTCAAGAATTTATCACCAAATCTCCACTTTAGAACCCAAAACTCCTTTAGAATAGGAAGAATAGCCTCTGGAATTTTTTAGAATTTTCCCCTGGAGAAATACGCACAGTAGCCGCTCCAAAAGTCCCAAAATACGCCAGAATACCCCCAAAACCCTAGAAATACGCTTATATATTAGCATTGCGGGTTTAGAGAGCTTAACGGGTCTAAACACGCACTCGAACCGCCTAAAACCCGATCCGCGAAGCCGCTAGTTGATCTCAACCGTTGATCAAAGGCGGGATCTCGTCTCGTGTCGACACGTGGCTTGGATCCGAACCCGCTCGTCCTGCATCCGATTTCGAATCGGATTAACTCTCAACCGTAGGATCGATCATCAGACGGTCGTGAACAAGCCACGTCGCCCGCCCTCTGTAGGCGCTCGAGGATCGTCGGATCACGATCCGACGGTCGAACAAAGGCCCCGTCGCCCGCTCTGATAAACGCTGCTGATGAATTCGATTTGGAATCGTAGCGACCGTTGGATCTTGATCCAACGGTCCAGATCGCATCCGATAATCAACTGCGGATGCCCGTTGGATTAGAATCCAACGGCTGGGAGATTTTCCAAGCTGCGTAATTCTCGATCCGTTCGATTGAGCGGGAAAAGCCCAGATTGTGCCACGTGTTGGCCTGTGAGTGGCTGGCGGCTGTATTATTCGTATTTTGAGCGTATTTACCCATTTAATCTGTATTCTGCATTCAAAAATACACAGAAATTAGCACAGATCTCAGAAAAATACAAATAAATAGTCGTTGGAATCGTGAGATCAAGACGGTGTTAGGAAAAATATAAAAAGGCAGAAATACTCAATAAAATTCGTGTTTTGTGCACAAATAGCGTAATTTCTCTAATAAATGATGATGTACAAAATACGAATGTATTAGAGAACATTTAAGCATTATGTAGGCACAAAATAGGGCTAATTAGGGGGTTAAATACGCAATATTCAATCCGAATCAGTGATTAGAGTATAGGTCCTAGGGTGAGTGTTCTTATTCTCTGGAATTCTATCTCACTGTGCTCTTTTGGACCAGGACAGACGACTGTCTTTCCTTCGACAGTCGACTGACCTACTCTATCTCCTCAGTCTGAGAATTGATATCTTTGCACAGCTGACTGATGACTGTTTTACAGTCGACTGTTAGATTTACAGGCGACTGCATTTTAGTTATCAGGCGACTATACTCTGTCGAATTTTTACAGTGCTCTCTGTTCTTTTTCTGAACTGTATTAATTCTCGGCCAGCCGACTGTTGAGTATATATCAGTCGACTGTCCAATGGACAGGCGACTGCATATTACTTTCCAGTCGACTGCCCATCTATCTGAGCTTTAATTTTATCACTTCATCTAGTCGACTGAGTGTTGTTCATCAGTCGACTGTCTCTTGCTGTGTCGGTTCATGTGATTTGATCCGAGCCGTCGATTCCTTGATCCAACGGCTCAGATTAATTCCCCCAATTTTATATTCAGTCTACGCGACCACTTCCCCACGTCGACTTTCTCTCTCCTTCGCTTCGACTGTTCAACTTCCTGCTCGTTTTTCTCTACAAAAACGGTCGATTTCGCCTCTTAAACCGTCGAACTACCCCTAATCATCGTCGTCGATCGCATTCTATCGTTGCCTTCGATCTTCTTCTCTGCGATCGTCTGTGCTTCCTCACTTGGTTTGCTTCTCTCACTTGCTCTTCGTCGTTTCGTTTCTTTGCTTTAGTTTCTCCTTCTCATGTTTCCATGGCTCCTAAACCAAAGGGAAAAGAGAAGATCGATGTCCCTAAACGTTCTAGGGCACCAAAGAAACTCATTGCCAAGAGAAAGAAACCCTATAAAGCCCGAACCAAGCATGCACTGTCACCCGTGCGTTCGTCTTCGTCGGGTTACTCTCCTTCTGCTTCTTCTAGCGATGCTCAGCCTTTGATTCATCGTCAGCGCAAGCCTACTGGTGTTCACATCAGTGAGCCTATTGCTGAGAACCCTCATGTATCTCCTTCTGTATCCAGTTCGTCTGAAGAGACTCCTGCCGTACCCCCCTCTGATCCCATGGTTCCCGTTTGTCGAGACGATCTTTGTCTGGCAAAATTTCACTCCCTCCTAGGGATCAACCTACTTAGGGAGCAGTACATTGCTTTCCCCGCCTTCACTGCTGAGAGACTATCTGACATTCTTTCCGCTACTCACCTGGCCGATCTTTTTCGCTTCTCTCAGAGCGAGTCCCTCAGAGCCTATCCATTTCTGGTGAAGCTTTTCTATGCGAACCGCGTTTGCGGTGAGTATTCGTCTACCGGGATCCTCGATACTATCGTTCAGGGAACCCACATTCAGATCACTCCCTCTCTCTTAGGGACTATTCTTAGGATTCCTTCTGTCGGTTCCGTTCCCACTGATATCTGCATCTCTGAGATTGACGATCTTGACCAGTCTGTCCTCCGGGATATGTTTCGAGAGGTACCTTTAGCTCTTGATTCGGGTGTCAGATCATCTATGTTCTCTGCACGAGGTTGGACTGTTCACCTAGTGGTGAAGTCCAACATCCTGCCGAGATATAGATCGTCTGACCAGCCATCTCAGGATATTTTAAAGTGTATGTATGCTATTTCCTCTGGCATGCCCGTGAACTGGGCCGGTGTCCTCCTTGATAGGATGGACAAGGTTGAGTTCACGTCCTCCTCGTCTCACATTCCTTACGGTGGTCTTTTGACTCGTGTCTTCCGTCACTTTGGTATTGACTTGACTAGTTACGAGCCCATGCCGTTTGGTCCTCTCCTCGATGCTTCTGCAAAGTCGAAATCTTCTTCGGCTCTACAGACTGCCTCGAAGAAGAGGAAGTCTACTTCTACTCCATCCTCATCCACTGTGCCTCCAGCTGATTTGCCTTCTTCATCTACTCCACCATCTCAGGATACTCTTTTGGCGATGGTCTCTGGTATCTACAGATTGCTGTCTCTCTCTTTCCTCCATCAGTGGATTCCCTTCCCTGAGGAATTGAGACAGTTTGTTCCCCAGCTTCATGTGCCTCCCGAGCCTACTGGTGTCGTTGAGCCTCCTGGTGTTGCTTCTCACAGGATGTTGCTGCTGCTGCTTCTGTTGCTCCTTCTGACCCTCCTCCAGAGGATACTCCTGCTGCTACAGAGCCTTCTTCCTCGTCTGCATCCCCTGGAGACGCTCACCCTTAGATCGATGTTTGAGTGATGTTATTTTGAGTGATGATATATGTTTTGTCTTTATATGATGGATGATGATGTCTGCGACTCTTTTATATATGTATGGTGATATACTTTGACGTCGTCATGATGATGTATTTTTTTTGATCATGATGTATCTTTTTGGGATGGCCATGTAGATGACCATCCGTTGATGTACTCAGTTGCTTTATATCTATATATGATGTTGCCGTTCATCTTGTGTCACTTGTTATATTGTATACTTATCTGTGTGATGTATGATTTGTTTTCTCCTTGTATACTTCACTCTCCTTGATGTGCTTTTGAGACAATATACGAATTTGATATTGGTCAATTCATGCTCACCTTGATATGATGAATTTGTGAAAATTATTTTCATTTCGTATATCTAAAATGTTGATATTGGATTTCAATTCCATTACTCACATGTGTATATGATGAGATTTTATGAGTTTTTGATTCGATATATCTTTATACTCCTTGATTGTTGTTAGTTCGTATTTAGCACTATTATTGTTGTTGTTATTTGCTCCCACCTTTTTGGATAATGCCATAGGGGGAGAGAAATAAACATACAAGATTCATAATGGATGTGCTAAGTATGTTCTAACGCTTGAATCTAAGATTTTCGTGTTGCCTTAGATTCAGGGGGAGTAAGATTACAATGAATAGGGATTTTATTTCCTAGATTTCTTGAATTGAATTCATTCATATCTCACTCATTTGCTTCAATTGTTATGTAGATGCTCTAATATTTGTTGACTAACTTGATTGGCATCTATGTAGGGGGAGTAAGTTTTCATTACACACAATTATTTATCTTTTTGTTTATGTTTGTTTGTCATCATCAAAAAGGGGGAGAATGTTGAGTATTGGACTTCTCCCTACTTGGTGTTAATGATGAGCAAACATAAATACTTGTGACTAATCCCCTATTTTGCCGTTAATCCATTGCCTAAGCTTATTATGAAGATCAACTAGCAATGGATGACTCACAAACATAATTGAAGGCAAATGATATGAATTGGATGATCGTAGATTGATGATTGAAGTTCCGTAAAGACTTCAAGCTCATACGATGGCAAGAAGAGATTATTCGTCAATGTAATTTTTCTTTTATCTCTTCTAGTATGTTGCTGAGAAATAGAACTTTAATGGAGCACTCACACACATCTACTTTCTGTCATAGGATATCTCTAGACCTTTGTCCTTTGATACCAATTCAAATTCTCGTTTGTTTGTGCTAGGATTGTTCATAACAGCCGACTGCTGAACAGTTTACAGTCGCCTGTCTCAAAAACAGTCGACTGTGTTTTGTTCTACAGTCGCCTGTTATGCACAGACTATTACAATGTAGTTTTTGGGCCTTCTCTGATTATTTCGCACAGGCTACTATTAAACGATTCACAGGTGCCTGTCATAGTGACAGTCGACTGTGTATTGTAAACCAGTCGCCTGTATCTCCATGCCCAAAACTCTGTGTGATCTGATTTTTACGGCCAGTCGACTTATGCTGTATATACAGTTGACTGTCTATTAGATCAGTCGACTGTCTATGCTGCAACAGTCGCCTGTCTATAAATCATTTCTTTGACTCAGCTCTCTGGAAATTTCTCTTGATTGTGACAGTCGTCTGTTTAAGGTTGTACAGTCGCCTGTTCTAATTAACCGTCGACTGTATTACTTGAATCAGTCGTCTGTCCTGTATCTTGTGAGATTTCCAGTATTTGTCTAACTTAATCTTCTCTCAGCCAGTCGCCTATCGAAGAAATTACAGTCGCCTGTTGGTTTAACAGACGACTGTCTTTGCTTCATCAGTCGACTGTCCACGTGGTAAGTTACCATTATAATTCTCACCTACCCTTGCTGACTGTGCAACAGTCGACTGTGGATTGTTCAACAGTCGACTGTCGCGAGTTCAGATTATATCCGTTGAGATTTTTCTCACGGATTTCGATTGGGTTTTTGCCTAAACTGTTTTTTGGATTTGAGAAAGCTATAAATAGAGCTTCTACTGTTTCATTGGAAGGTTACTCATTCATTGCAAACTCCTTTAAGCTTTCATTTCCAAAGATCAAAGCTTTCAAATCCAAAGCCCTAAGTATTTCCAAATCTTGTTCTCTTGCTCTCCAACCTAGAACCAAAGATTCATCTTCTAGGCAATTGGTGCAGTCAAGAGAAATGGCTTTCTCCTCTCTTCCAAGAGAGTTCTTCAACACACATCACACTTCTCCTTCAAGTTCTACTTCAATGCATATGTGATTGTAAGTGTTGCTTTCAGATTTCATAACTTCTTTATTTGAATTGTGCTCTCGGTTGTGAGAGTGGTTTTTGCTTGCTCCCTGGTTGTGGGAGTCAAGGACATCGATTGTATTCGATTGCACTTGTAGGGTTGCTACAAGTGGGTTTTATGGAAACCTCAAGTTAGGGTTCTAACTTGAGTATCCGGTGGTATCCGGGTGGTAGGGACGTAGGATTACCGGGAACAAGTCGGGAGTTGACTTGGGTAATCCGAACCCTTGAAACATATTGTAATGCCCTACAAGCTACTGCACAAGTACTAGAGGGGGGGTGAATAGTACTTTAAAAATAACAAGGAGTATAATTCCTAATTATAATGCAAACAACTACCAAATCAATTTGCGGAAGCTTAAATTGAATGACAACAACAAAATTAACAATGCTAATAAGAGATGTTACTGGGTTCGGATTCACCCAAGTCTCCCCGACTTGTTCCCGGTGATCCTACGTCCCAACCACCCGGATCCCCTCCGGATACTTGAGTTAGAAACCCTAACTCAAGATTTCCACTATGAAATACTTGTGAAAATCCTCCACAAGTCAAATCATACAAAATACAATTTGTGACTCCCACAACCCGGGATCACAACCACACTCTCATAACCGAGAGTGAAACTTACAAATCAAATATGAAATGAAATAAGAAAACTTCTTACCGAACAAAATACCTACGCCTTGAATATTGCTTACGAATTAGGGCAAGGATGATTTTGGGGAAGAAGTGGCACCAAACCCTAGCTCCAAGATGTAGATCAGCGATGAAGAGCTTTGGGGATGTTGGTGACCTAGAATCAAGCACTTGGCTTGGAAGGCTTCACACTCAATGAATCTCTCTTTGGAAGTAAGAGTGAGGAGAGATTATTGAATGGAAAGAATGAGCTTTGAATGAACTTGGAATGAATTCTCTTGATCTCTAAACTTGCAATAATATCAGCCTTGGCAGCAATGAATGCAGCCCATCAAGTATATATAGGATAGAGGAGAGAGAGAGAGAAAAACGTTTCAATTAAAGCTCCAACGGCTCTTTTCTGAACCCAACTAGTCGGTCAAAGAACAACCACCGACCGACTAGTTCATCAACTAGTCGGTCGGTCAATAACGTAAACCGACTAATGAGTAAACTGAGAAAAGATCAAAGTACAGACTAAGGAACTAGTCGGTCTAAGAAGAGTAGCTGACCGACTAGTTTCACAACTAGTCGGTCGGTTACTCAGCGTGGACCGACTAACAGATAAAACTGAAGTCTGAGAAGAATTAGACTTAGTCGGTCCAAGAACAAATGTTGACCGACTAATTCACCAACTAGTCGGTCACCAAATGAACATAGACCGACTAACACTAAACAGTAAGTATGGTGAAAAATTTGGCATGTACAGTAAACTAAACTAGTCGGTCTAAGAAGGAAAATTGACCGACTAGTTCATAAACTAGTCGGTCGATCAATGAGCACAGACCGACTAATGATAAACAGTAGCTCAAGCTCAAATGTGCATGTACAGGGAAAGCTCAACTAGTCGGTCACAGAAGCATCACTGACCGACTAGTTCACAAACTAGTCGGTCGGTGAGTCAACTTAGACCGACTAACTGTAAACAGTAAAGAGCTATGAATTAACTGAGAAGAACTAGTCGGTCCAAGAAGCTTGGCTGACCGACTAGATCACCATCTAGTCGGTCAGTTCTTCTTCTTGAACCAACTAACATGCACAAGAAGTCCCGAATCGAAGCGCGAAGCTTCGGGAAGAATTGTATGGACTTCTACAAAGATCCTAGAGCTAAGATATGAGCGTTATGAAGAATTAAAACGTAAGACCTACTCAAGGCTTAACATTCTACGAAAGAAGCTAAAGACTATAAATAAAACTTGACGATACCGTCTTCAATAGCTTCAATCGAATCTTCATGACTTCTAAATTGGTCCATAAGCTTCAACGAAGCTTTAGGCATACGATCACGTGCTTTGAGAAGTCTTGAAACGTCGTAATTGATATTCATATGAATTTGACGACGATCTCCATAACTGCGCTCACAAAGTGTTAGTTCACGATATATTTATGTTTGTTCATCATCCAAAACCAAATCCGGGGTGTCCAATATCCAACATTCTCCCCCTTTTTGGTGATGACAAACCAACATAAATAATAATCAAAAATAATAATTCAAATGAAATTTACTTACTCCCCCTGCATTGATGACACGTTAATTCCAATTTAAACAAAAATAATACGCATCAAGCAGACGAGTGAAGTATATTAAATGAGAATCGATTATTGAATTAATGAAATACCAAACGTAGGTTATTGAAATATCGGATTTGAAAATCCATTTATATATCTTAACTCCCCCTGAATCTAACACATCAAGTTAGATTCTTGGAGAATGCTTTAAATTTTCATTTGGCACATCGTTATTATTATATCTCTCCCCCTTTGGCATAAGCAAAAAGAGCGGGAGGATAACAACGACAACAACAATGGCCTCAAATTAAAAAAGCACGGGAGTCGTAGAATACGATGACGGTTCAAGTGACACCAAAGAGAAAAATACGAATAGAATCAAGGCGTGTCAATAATACCAAAGTCGAAAAATCGTAAAACGAAATCATCAAAAATCAAATCAATTTAACGGATTGAGTTATGGAATATACTCTCCAATATCAACATTTCTTGGTTAATTTAGTGCATGGAAAACAATTCTATGTTTCCATAGAAGAAATTTCTATTAAACCAAGTGAATATCAGCGAGCGACGAAATCAAACATCAGAGACATAAAAATTATAAATTGCACAATAGAATGAAATGTCAACAGCGATGTATATATATATATATATATATATATATATATATATATATATATATATATATATATATATATATATATATATATATATATATATATATATATATATAATATATATATATATATATATGAGGCAGAGTACATCACCGACATACAAAATATCGATCGACTGATCGGGGCACAAAAATACATCATCATATGGCAAGATATCGGAGTGTCAACAAAAAAAAATACACCATCATCAAAAATGTCAAAAAGACATCAAAATGACCCAAAATACACAGCCACCCACACTATCCTACCCAACATCTCTCACAACTAGATAGATCATCCAATGAGTATCAGGAGAGGCCTCGGAGAAGCTCAAGAGGCAGCGGGAGGACCAGAAGCAACTGCAGGCTCAGCAGGAGCAGAAGAGGTGACTGGATCAGCAGGAACGTCCGGAAGATCAACAGGAGAGACGGTTGAAGTGGCAACCTCTGGAGCAGCAACCGTAGTGGCCTCAGGAGCACCAGTCGGAGTATCCACCACAGGAGTGGCGGCAACAGGTGTGCTCTCGGGGGCACCAGCAGACGAAGCAGCAACAGCATCACCGGAAGTGGTAGCACCAGCAGCAGCAGTACCAGCAGAAGTGCCCTCGGGGGCACGAGTCGAAGCACGACAAAGCTCCTCAACGTCCTCCTCAGCCAACTCATCTAACTCCTCATCCTCAGAAACGGAAGGAGGAAGATCAACACCCATCAGACGAGCCATACGGCAAACTACCTCCTCGGTACGAGCCAAGCGAGACTCGTGATGACGAAGTAACCGTATGACCTCATCCAGGGTGGCAGAGGGAGCAGCAGAGGCACTGGCAGAGGCAGGGGCAGACGCTGAAGGTGTCGTCCTCTGAACGTGACGAAGCGCCGCAAGAGATTTCTTGACGGCCGTCGCGTTCAGGGGAGGACCAAGGGGACGCTCATCGTCACGAGGCAACGTGACACGAAAGTGACGAAACACGAGGGTCAACAAACAAGGAAATGGGATATGAGCCGATTTAGAGGACTTGCGAATACACTCGAAAGAATCAATCTAATCGAGTATAATGCGAGCCCAATTAATCGAGCTCCCCATGAAGATAGCATAGATAAGCTTCAGAAAGGGCTGGGACGGGAGAGATGAGGAGCCGTACTTGGGAAGCAAGCACGACTTCAGAATCAGATTTAGGACCCAAGCATTCGGCTTAAAAGATTTAGATGGCACGCCAATCATGGCGGGAGGGATCTGATGGAAAATCTCTGAAAGGATGGTCTGATCAAGAGAAGAAATATCGTCAACAGAGATATCAGAGGGAAGGAGGCCAGACGAAGAGATACCCAAAATCTCTCCTAAGATTTCCGCTGTGAGGACTATAGGAGTCCCCAAAACGGTCGTCTCAACAGAGTGGGTCTGATCGTACTGACCCCGGATCCTATTCGCATAGAAAAGCTTCACTAATCGAGGGTACGGGTGAGGGTTCGCCTTCGGGTCATAACGAAGATAATCGAGAAGACCCGATGACGAAAGAAGATCAGCTAACCCAATGAAGTCACTGAACTGGACGAAATGCTCCAGAAGCAGTGGACAGTGTTCGATACGGTTGTAAGCCGCGAGACACATAGGGTCGTCGTGACACAACGAAATATCGACACCGCCCACCGGCATCGGAGCCTTTCCCTTAGGCTTACGGGTAGACGTACGAGGGTGGGTGCTAGACTCGGGATGGATAGGAGGAGTGGGTTCCCTATGAGTCTCTGTCTCGGGGTTATACTCCGTATCGGAATCGGTAGGAGTTGGAAAGAAGAATGAGAGGCAAGAACTTTGGCCTTGGGCTTAGGCTTGGGCTTGGGTTGACCTCTAGGCTTGGCGATCGTCGTCCTCTTCTTCTTGAGAGGAGGCGAAGACGACGAAGGATGGGTGGTCTTGGCACGGCGTTTCGGAGGGGTTGGATGCTCGGGATGCGAAGGGTTTTGATCTACGGTCATCGGCGAGGGGCTAGAGGGAGTGATCGGGATTCGTGTTCGGGCCATAATCTCGGCACAACACGACACAAGAGATCTAGCAAACGAACCCTAGCCGAAAATGAATCAAACCCTAGAAACCCTAGATACCCTAGAAATCGAACTAACCCTAGCACTAGGAATGGAAAACTAACCCTAGAAAGAGAGGAAATCACCTAGAAGGAGGGGCCGACGGTGGAGATCGACGGAGATGGCCGGAAAATGGCCGGAGGTCGATCGGAATTCGAAGGGGCTGCGAGGGGTCGGGGTTTTGAGCTGAGGGAGAAGGGGATTGAACCGATTAGAATGAAAACAAACCGACTAAAGTGAGTTTAAGTCGGTCGAGAGTTCAAAAGACCAAACAGTCCCTGGCACAACTAGTCGGTCACAGTTCAAGCACTGACCGACTAGATCACGATCTAGTCGGTCGGTCAATGAGCTTGAACCGACTAGTTGCAAACAGTGGCTGAATCCAAGATTTACTGACAAGATTTAGTCGGTCTGCGTTCATATACTGACCGACTAGATCTCAATCTAGTCGGTCGGTCACTGAACATGAACCGACTAAAGAGTTAAAATGAAGAGAAAACTCAAAAAGCTTGAGTTAGTCGGTCTAAGTTCCTCTACTAACCGACTAGATGAGCATCTAGTCGGTTGGTGGTTGAACTGAAACCGACTAAAAGAGTCCAAAAGTTGATAATCAAGATCTCTCCTCAATACACTTGGACGATATATCGCAAAACTCTCAATAATCATCTAAACTACCCCATTAAACATCGAAATCTTAAATACGACATTCAAAACCTGAATTCGAGCAAAAATTCAAAATATTGCATAAATTCTCAAAAAATCCAATAAGTCTAGCATGAACGAAATATTTCGAAATATAATACCATGCAAGATTATTGAATGAAACATGAATCCTATATCTCGGATTCACCCATAATCCCCAATTCTCGACGCAACCGCACAAAGGAGTCCTCCTTTAGGGGTTTCATGAAAATATCGGTGATTTGCTTTTGGGTTTCAACGTACACTAAAATGATGTCCTTTTTAGCAACATGATCATCTAAAAAATGGTGTCGGACATCTATGTGTTTTGAACGGGAATGGTGTACCGGGTTCTTGGAAAGACATATTGCACTTTGGTTGTCAACCATGATAGGGCAAGTATCACAATTTATACCAAAGTCTTTAAGTGTGTGTCTCATCCAAAGAACTTGAGCACACGCGGCACCGGCGGCAATATATTCCGCCTCGGTGGTTGAAAGTGACACGGAATTTTGCTTCTTGGAAAACCAAGAGACAAGGGAATTTCCTATAAAATGGCAAGTGCCACTAGTACTTTTCCTTTCGGATTTGCATCCCGCATAATCGGCATCACTATATGAGATTAACTCATACGTGCTAGATTTTGGATAAAGTAATCCAAAATCAAGTGTATAACTTAGATAACGGAAAATACGTTTTACCGCAACTAAGTGAGACTCCTTAGGTTGAGACTGATAACGAGCACATACGCATACGGCAAACATAATATCGGGCCTACTTGCGGTAAGATAAAGTAAACTACCTATCATACCTCGATATAGACGAATGTCTACATCCTTACCGCCCGTATCCTTATCAAGATGCGTAGTCGTGCTCATTGGAGTCTTTTTCCCGGAGGCACTCTCCATTCCAAATCGTTTTAGCAACTCCACCGTATACTTCGTTTGGTGGATGAAGATTGCATCGTCCATTTGGCGAATTTGGAGACCTAAGAAATATTTGAGCTCACCCATGTGGCTCATCTCAAATTGTTCCTTCATAACATTAGAAAACTCTTCGTAAAGAGCAAAGTTAGTAGCACCGAAAATGATATCATCAACATATATTTGAACTAAAAATATATCATTATTCGCATGCTTAACAAAAAGTGTAGAATCGGCTTCTCCCATTTTAAAATTTAAATCCAAAAGAAAATTCTTTAGGCGATCATACCAAGCTCGAGGAGCTTGTCTCAAACCGTAAAGTGCTTTCTTTAGTTTAACAACATGATTTGGAAATTTTTCATTTATGAAGCCCGGAGGTGGAGAAACGTAAACTTCCTCAACGACATCTCCGTTTAAAAATGCACTTTTAACATCCATTTGAAATAATTTAAAATCCTTATGGCATGCAAAAGACAATAATAATCTAATTGATTCTAATCTAGCTACCGGAGCGAAGGATTCTTCAAAATCAATACCTTCCTCTTGTCGATAGTCTTGAGCAACTAACCGAGCTTTGTTCCGGACGACGACTTGATTTTCGTCGGTTTTGTTCTTGAAGATCCACTTTGTCCCTATGACTGTGTGGTTCTTCGATGGCAATGGAACAAGCTCCCAAACTTCATTCCTCTCGAATTGAATGAGCTCCTCCTCCATGGCTAAGATTCAAGCGCTATCTTCGCATGCTTCATTAACATTCTTTGGCTCTATCGAGGAGGCAAAGGCACAATGAGCGAAGTAGTTCACTTGCGATCTCGTCTTGACACTATCATAGATATTGCCAATGACTTGCTCATGAGGATGGTCATGAACGGTATGAAGCCGTTTGGGAATACCTTGGTCACTAGGAACATTCTCAAAAACTTCATTAGTTGGGTTAGTCTCAATAGAATCAATAGAATTATTAGACTTAGAATTATCAAACGAATCACATAAAACATCCATAGAATCATTATCATTTGAAATTCTAGTTGGAACAAATCCTTCATTAAAAGAGACATGAAGCGACTCCTCGATCGTTGAGGTTCGTTTGTTGAATATCCGGTAGGCTTTGCTACGCGAAGAATATCCAACAAAAATCCCCACATCGGATCTTGGATCGAATTTGTCCAAACTACCATACGTGTTCTTAATAAAACATTTCGAACCAAAAACACGAAAATGTTTAACTTGAGGCAACCTACCAAACAACAATTCATAACAAGTTTGTTTAGTGCCGGGCCTCAAAAGTATTCTATTAAACACATAGCAAGCGGTGTGTACCGCTTCTGCCCAAAATTGATGGCCAAGTTGGCTATCATCAAGCATAGTGCGAGCACACTCCACTAGCGTCCTATTCTTTCTCTCAACTACACCATTTTGAGGAGGTGCACGAGGGAAAGAGAAGGTGTGAGTAATACCAACTTCATCACAAAATGTCTCAAAAGACTCATTCTCAAATTCACCTCCATGATCACTACGAATAGTAACAATGGTGGTTCCTAAGAGATTTTGTACTTTCATAACAAAAATTGTGAAGTTTTCAAAAGCTTCATTTTTATTACATAATGAAAATACCCATGTAAATCTCGAATAGTCATCTACGATGACAAGACCATATCTTGCATTTCCTAAGGAAGCAACTCTAGTTGGCCCAAATAAGTCTAGATGTAATAGCTCTAGTGGCCGTTTAGTAGAAATACTTTTCTTAGGTTTAAATGAAGATTTAGGAAGCTTGCCACGTTGACAACAATCACAAAAACTTTTCTTTTCAAAAACAAGCTTCGGAAAACCTTTAATGGAATTTAATTTTGAAAGCTTATAAAGTGTTCCAAAGTTCACATGTCCAAAGCGTCGATGCCATAAGTGTTGTTCACTTGTGTTGGCAACGAGACATTGTTCATGGGACTTAGGAAGATCCAAAATATAAATATCTTTATGACGAGTGCCGGAAAATAATAATTTATCATTATCTTTTCTTAAAATATGACACAATTCTTTCGCAAAGCTAACTTTGTAACCTTTGTCACAAAGTTGGCTTATTGAAATACGATTATGATTTAAACCATTAACAAGATAAACATCACTAATTAAGGGTTTAGATGGGTTACCCACTTTACCAACACCTATGATGGTTCCGCTCTCGTTGCCTCCAAATACGACGCGGTTTTCATTTGCTATGTGAACCACTCCGGAGAGCAAACTAGCGTCACCCGTCATGTGTTTTGAACACCCGCTATCGAGTATCCAATTTCCCTTGGAGCTAAATTTAAATTTGTTGCTCCTTTTCTTTTTCTTTTCCTTGAGTACCTAAAGATAGAGAATTTCATATCATGGTACCCAAGGTCATTGGGTCCAAAAGATTAGACCTTTGGAAGTCAAGTCCAATTGGACTTAGACTTCCCCACATAATTCCTACTATGCACAACATCCGAAAAATAAGCATTCATATACACTTGTTTTTCATCCATGCTTGTGTCCTTTGGGCTCCAAATTGTGAAAATCTTGGGAGCCCTCATCCTATTGGGTGCATGCATGCGACGTTGATTTCTACGTGATGCATGTTGTGGATAGGCATAAGGAACATGATGGAATGGTGCACGACGAGAATTATTCATATGATGTTGTGGGTGAACATATGCATGTGTAGGAACACGTGCGAGAGGGTGTCTCATATGGTGTGCACGTGTTCGAGAATGTGTTGCATAAAAATCATCATATGTGTGAGCCGGTGGAGTAGGACGTGTGTTCCTACGTGGCATGGTATTGGTGTACATATAAGCATGCCCCTTCTTTGGAGGTCCACCCAAAGTGGGTTTCTTTCCGAAAGAGGGTGTGGACGAGGTGGAAGCACCATTGGTAGATGAACTACCAATAGAGTGTTTGCTACCACTCGTAGAGTCACCGGAAGTTGGCCTAACAAAAGTAGTGGCCGATTTGGATGGATATCCCATCGTATACTCCAAACCAATGTGGTGATAGGCCGGAAGTAAGTCACTTAGGATTTTATCCAAATGGTCCTTACCCTTATTGAATCTATTAATTCGGCCTAATGTGTTCTCATATTTCTCTTTGAGAGAACGCATGGAAGTATCCAAGTTGGATACTTGCGATGTGAGCACATAAACACGAGATTTAAGATTCTCGTTCTCAATACTCAAATTCGAGTTTTGAGAAGTTAAATCCGCTATCCTATGTTCTTCCGGATCATCAATGCTAACATGTTCAAGTTTAGATTTGAGATTAATAATCTCATTTCTTAACTCTTCAACAACGGTGTCGTGGTTGGTGATGATAGTCTTAGGTGAGGTTTGAATGCTAGCTAGGTCATCTTTTACCTTAGTATATCTATTTACTAATTTAGTGTATTTTGACCATAATTGAGAGTTAGCATTCCTAAGATCATCCATAGTTACCTCATCGTTGCCTTCGTCATCACTATCATCGGAAGAGGAGGATCCTTGCTCATGCTCCTCTCTTGCCATGAAGCACATGTGTGCTTGCTCCACTTGCTCATCGTCCGACTCTCCGCTTGAAAAATCCTCAGAGTCGGTGAATGTTGCTCCGACAAGTCCCTTCTTGTTTCCTTTCTTGTACTTCTTGGACTTATCGAATTTTGGCGCCTTCCACTTCTCCTTTTGCTTGTTGAGAGGACACTCCGCTTTCATGTGTCCTGGCTTATTGCACTTGAAACACAAAGGAGAGGAAGAGGCGTTAGAAGAACCAAATTTAGCTTTGTTCTTATAGTTACCTTTTCGGAAGAAACGGTTGAACTTCTTGGCCATGAGTGCCATGGACTCCAAGTCCAACTCGTTTTCCGAGTCTTCATCATTGGTTGATGTGGATGTGGATGGAGCGGCCTTGAAAGCAATGGCCTTCTTCTTTGGCTCGTCTTGCTTTAGGTAGGACTTTATCTTTTCCTGCAATTTGAGCTTGCTATCCTTGCGTACCTCGTATGACATTAAAGTACCCATTAGTTGAACTACGGTGTACTTATTCATGTTATTACCTTCCTCGATGGCGAAGGTACGTTTCTCCCAAGAAGAAGGAAGTCCTTCGATAAGCTTCGAACACTTCTCCTTTTGGGTGTAGGATTTGCCGAGAGCCTCTAACTCGTTTATGATGTCGACGAAGCGAGCGTAATACTCCTTCATCTTCTCGCCCTGTTGCATATGAAACATTTCGTAATCTTTGTTTACGACTACGAGTTTAGAGTCTCTTACCCTACTCGTCCCTTCATGAAGAATGAGGAGGGAGTTCCAAATTTGATATGCACTCTTACATGTGCATATCTTATTGAAGTCCTTGGGCTCCAACGCGCATTGTAAGGCGTTCATTGCCTTGGCATTGCTTACCTCCGCGGCGACCTCCGCGGTTGTCCATTTCTCAAAGTCTTCTTCTTCGGTCTCGATGTATTCCTTCATTGTGGTCCTCCATAGAGATGCACTCCGGAGGAAGGTTTCCATCCGGCATTTCCAGTACCCGTAGTTGGTACCGTTGAAGAATGGAGGCCTCGTAGAGGAATGTCCTTCCATCACCGAAGATGCTCCTTCCCGGTTCCTGAAGGTGTCATAGTTGGAAGGTGGACGCACGGTCTTGTTGTCGTTGGCAGACATAGCTAAGTATCTGGCTCTGATACCAAATGTAATGACCTACAAGCTACTGCACAAGTACTAGAGGGGGGGTGAATAGTACTTTAAAAATAACAAGGAGTATAATTCCTAATTATAATGCAAACAACTACCAAATCAATTTGCGGAAGCTTAAATTGAATGACAACAACAAAATTAACAATGCTAACAAGAGATGTTACTGGGTTCGGATCCACCCAAGTCTCCCCGACTTGTTCCCGGTGATCCTACGTCCCAACCACCTGGATCCCCTCCGGATACTTGAGTTAGAAACCCTAACTCAAGATTTCCACTATGAAATACTTGTGAAAATCCTCCACAAGTCAAATCATACAAAATACAATTTGTGACTCCCACAACCCGGGATCACAACCACACTCTCACAACCGAGAGTGAAACTTACAAATCAAATATGAAATGAAATAAGAAAACTTCTTACCGAACAAAATACCTATGCCTTGAATATTGCTTACGAATTAGGGCAAGGATGATTTTGGGGAAGAAGTGGCACCAAACCCTAGCTCCAAGATGTAGATCAGCGATGGAGAGCTTTGGGGATGTTGGTGACCTAGAATCAAGCATTTGGCTTGGAAGGCTTCACACTCAATGAATCTCTCTTTGGAAGTAAGAGTGAGGAGAGATTATTGAATGGAAAGAATGAGCTTTGAATGAACTTGGAATGAATTCTCTTGATCTTTAAACTTGCAATAATATCAGCCTTGGCAGCAATGAATGCAGCCCATCAAGTATATATAGGATAGAGGAGAGAGAGAGAGAAAAACGTTTCAATTAAAGCTCCAACGGCTCTTTTCTGAACCCAACTAGTCGGTCAAAGAACAACCACCGACCGACTAGTTCATCAACTAGTCGGTCGGTCAATTAACATAAACCGACTAATGAGTAAACTGAGAAAAGATCAAAGTACAGACTAAGGAACTAGTCGGTCTAAGAAGAGTAGCTGACCGACTAGTTTCACAACTAGTCGGTCAGTTACTCAACGTGGACCGACTAACAGATAAAACTGAAGTCTGAGAAGAATTAGACTTAGTCGGTCCAAGAACAAATGTTGACCGACTAATTCACCAACTAGTCGGTCACCAAATGAACATAGACCGACTAACACTAAACAGTAAGTATGGTGAAAAATTTGGCATGTACAGTAAACTAAACTAGTCGGTCTAAGAAGGAAAGTTGACCGACTAGTTCATCAACTAGTCGGTCGATCAATGAGCACAGACCGACTAATGATAAACAGTAGCTCAAGCTCAAATGTGCATGTACAGGGAAAGCTCAACTAGTCGGTCACAGAAGCATCACTGACCGACTAGTTCACAAACTAGTCGGTCGGTGAGTCAACTTAGACCGACTAACTGTAAACAGTAAAGAGCTATGAATTAACTGAGAAGAACTAGTCGGTCCAAGAAGCTTGGCTGACTGACTAGATCACCATCTAGTCGGTCAGTTTTTCTTCTTGAACCAACTAACATGCACAAGAAGTCCCGAATCGAAGCGCGAAGCTTCGGAAAGAATTGTATGGACTTCTACAAAGATCCTAGAGCTAAGATATGAGCGTTATGAAGAATTAAAACGTAAGACCTACTCAAGGCTTAACATTCTACGAAAGAAGCTAAAGACTATAAATAAAACTTGACGATACCGTCTTCAATAGCTTCAATCGAATCTTCATGACTTCTAAATTGGTCCATAAGCTTCAACGAAGCTTTAGGCATACGATCACGTGCTTTGAGAAGTCTTGAGACGTCGTAATTGATATTCATATGAATTTGGCGACGATCTCCATAACTGCGCTCACAAAGTGTTAGTTCACGATATATTTATGTTTGTTCATCATCCAAAACCAAATCCGGGGAGTCCAATATCCAACACATATCTGCGTTTGCTTGTGATTCTCTTTGGGTCGTTTTTCTATTCCGCACTATTTGTTGGATTGCATTTTATTTGGCGTAAATTCCTTTTAAATTTGCATAAACACTATTCGACCCCCCTTCTAGTGTTTTCCCCATAGACAGGGTCCTTACAATTCTCCTGGTCATATCTCCTTGTATTTTGGTTAAAGTTAGTTGTTGAAGTAACATCTTGAGTAATTTTACAAGATTGCATTCTTTAATCAAAGTTGATTGCATTTTTGTGAAACTTGGGTTAAGTTAGTTGCTTTTTAATGTAGACATGAACTAAGTAGTCCCCAAATGTAGTATTATTAATGTACACATGCCCAAGTTTGCACATAAATGTGAATATTACTAAGTGGGTTACATAGTGGGTATTGCTTAAGCTTTCATTTAATTGGTGGCATATATGAGATTGCACCCTTGATAGTCAATAGAGGTTCATGGGAATGGTTCATGTGGCAAGTGCACCCTAATGAAGTTATGATTATGTTTTGGAGACCAATTTATGTTAATGGAGAGTGGTGTTGTTGTAATTGGCAAGGGAACCCCACTATTGAAGTCTGAGATTGTATGGTTCATGTTGGAGGATTCATGTACATGGAAATTGGTTTATGTTGCTTGGTACATTTTGAGAGCCCATAATGATGCTTTATGTTGCTTGCTAACTCTAAACGTTGCTTACAAATCTTGAATCCCAAAAATGAAGTTTTATGTAGAATGGATTATGTTGCATGATTAGCCTTTAATTCCACAATGATTTATGTTGTATGTTAATCCTTTCATTTAAATACATGTCACTTTTTATTATTTTTCTCTTATGCTCATTTAATGTTGCATACTAGTCACGTAGTATAATTGTAGTTCACATCCTTAACATTGTACGTTAGTTTGTTTAATTTAAATACTAATAAATGAGGGTTATGGAAATGATTCATGTTGCAAGTGCTCCCTAATGAAGTTATGTTTATGTGATGGAGAATGGGTTACGTTATTGGAAAGTGATATGTTTCATGAAAAGTGAAAGTGAAGAATGTTTAGTCCTCTTAAAGGAGGGTGACACGGGTTGGGGGAAACTTCGAAGTATCTGGTAGGCCTATGGGATGGACTGGTGGTAGTGTTTTTATGGTTCTGTGTGTTGGGTACACTTGCATTCTTGACGGGCTAGCGCGGTGGGGAATGCAGAGTGGCACCCGAGGCTCCTGACAGGCTAGCGCGGCGGGGAGTTCTCTTTTGCTCTCCCACACAGTTGGGAGAGGTCCATTCCCATACGTCATACTCGATATTAGGATTCCAAAAGCTAATATTATATGTAATTAGTTGACTGGCCCTCTTTTGTACCTTGTAGCACCTGTTGTTGGTCACTGTTACTATCATCATCCCTCCCCTTATACCCGCTATTTTGGTACTGTTCTCTTTTCTTATGTACATCACTGTTGTTGCTCCTTTTGCTTGTGCATGCCATGTTTAGTTATGGCACTTCCACCTGTAGCACTGTGCACCATGTAGTGGCATTACTGTGTGTTGTGTTAGGATGGAGTATGGAATTCCTACTGGTCACGCGTTGACGTGCCCCTGTTGACTTTTTAGGCGTGGTTCTTGGCGTGGGAAGCAGATGGGACCGTGGAGATCTCTGATTGGGTTTTCTTTGGGGGTGAGAGATGCTTATACTATGTAAATTGATGCATTGGAATGCTTGAGATGTATATGAAATTGTTCAGTGTTTGTTTTTTTCGCATTTCTTTGTGGATTTGTGTCGTTCTGTGTTTATTGACTGGTTGTTTGTTGAACTCTACATGTACTATTCCTAGCAGCGCGTAGTGGACCTGCAGATACGTTTTAGTTCTCGTCGTGTACCTTGTCTTTTGTGTATTCCAGGGCTGGGTCACGACACATTTGATAATTGTTTTTGAATCCTAGGGCTGACTAGGACAAGCTGACTAGCACAAAGGGGTTGATAGAAGGATGGTTCAGATTTAATCTTGGGAAATCAACGATTGAAATGAGAGTTTGTGAAAATTTTGGTAGGGAAAAACATTTCTAGGGAAATGAAAGTTTCTGGGGAAATGAAAATTTTTGA
Organism: Scilla litardierei; assembly: GCA_030789695.1. Classification (NCBI taxonomy): domain Eukaryota; kingdom Viridiplantae; phylum Streptophyta; class Magnoliopsida; order Asparagales; family Asparagaceae; genus Scilla; species Scilla litardierei. The sequence continues at coordinate 7,981,816 of CM061136.1, read as the reverse complement.
GGAATGAAAGTTTCTGGGGAATACATAGTGCAATTAATGCATTTGGGGGAAAAACTTTAACTTGCACTTAATACTGCAAATCGAATACTGTGCAAATCAAATGATTTTTCCCTCAACGCGGGGCCCACCGTCTCTTCGATGAGAATAATTTCTCGCGCCGAAGGTGCCCGCTAAATTTTTTTACGCTAAATTGTTGTTCCGTGCTACACCCATGTCGAATTTGTTGTTCTGTGCCGAATGCGCTTGCGCGTTGTTCCGCACCAACAAACGGCACACGCGCTGAAGGTACCTGCTTTGAAGGTGCCTGCGCAATTTTTTATGCTAATTTGTTGTTCCGTACAAAAAGCACCCGCGTTGAATTTGTTGTTTCGCATTGAATGCGCTCGTGTGTTGTTTCGCTGTGAATTTTTTGTTTCGCTAAATTTCTTACGCTAATTTGTTATTCCGCGCCGAATGCACCCACGCCGAATTTATTGTTCCGCGTCGAAGGCACCTGCGTCGAATTTGTTATTCCGCACTGAAGGCGCTAGCGCGTTGTTCCATGCCAAAGGTGCCCGTACCGCTAAATATTTTTACGCTAATTTGTTGTTCTTTTAAATTTTCTCAGTTGAAATAATTTTTGGGGGAACAAAGGTTTCACGGGGGAAAATCTTAAATGAACCATGCTTACGGGCACAAGTTATGACTAATCATTATATATTAAGGAGTTTAAACTGAAATAAGTCAACAATATTTTCATGTTCCCAAAAATGTAGAAGTTAATACCGCGGCCCTGGGTTCATAAACTTTAGCATCCATTTCTATCATCTTCGACTCCTCACACTAACCTACCACACTTATGTCAAAGCACGCTAACGCATCGGAAAGGCGACAAGACAGACCTTTCATATGATTTCGGACATGTTGGCTAGTGTATTCCTTGCCATACATTGTATTGATGTGTGCAGCTGCAGCTGTGAAGGCAGTCCCTTTGAAAGTCTTATCGACTTTATTTCCTTGCTTTGCCTATTCCACAAGAAAATGAATTAGGGACATATCATGCTCCCACTGCCAAACTTTGTTTGGCTGCACCTTGAGTGTATGCTTTATAGATTTTTTCTTTGGACTTGAAACCGATGCATCCTCCTCCTCCTCACGTTGTCCCGACTTCCTAGAAGGGCCACTGCCAACATTCGTGTCATTACCGCTTTGCGAAGAAGTCTTGTTGAATGTACTTTGGGTAGACGAGCTTATAAAGGGATGTATTCCACCCCCTGGAGCATATGCATAAATCCTGAGGATGTTGGCATGGGCATGGGCATGCTATACTGGGGGAATTGTGTAAATTGCATACTTGGGCCTACACCTTGGAAGCTTTGAGTAGGATACTGGGAATCACTCATCATACGTGGCATCAGTCCCACAAGCGATGGTTCATTCTGTCGTTCGTCTTCAACCCATGGGATCCCATATGAAGGGTCATATATTATTGGCATAGAATCACTCCCTTGCCCTGGATGCGATGACCCTGCCATGCATACAAATGAATGATTTAATATTGTAATTGCATAATTGGGGCAACTAACATACACCCACATATAGTACATGTATTGCAAATACCAGATATCCATAAAGGTGGAAATATCCCGTGATACATATTACACAATCAAAGTAGAAGCCCTACAGCTTTACACAAGAATCAAAGTAATAAAGACTACCCATACATCAAAAATAAAAGCATCCATCATAGGCCATGTTCAAGGGTGTTCCCATGATTATGTATGTTACATTAGTCGATCCACATTTCCCAAGCTATTTGATCCCTGCGAAGTTTCTATTGGTCACTTTGTTGTGTTTGTTCTCGTACGGGCAACAATTATGAAAGATCCATAATTGCGTCATCATGCTCATCGATAATATCACCATCCTCCTCAAACACATCCACATCCTCATATAGATGGGGGTCATGTGGATCTGCTACTTCGATATAAATATGCAACACAGTGCAAGCTATGATGGTATCGACCTGACTTGGGAAGGGATAGTGAGGCTTGACCGACAATATCTTAACCTTGTTCTTTAGTATTCCAAAAGTCGACTCGACTTTGTTCTTAATGAAGAATGGCGTAAGTTGAAGAGCTCTTTGCAATTTCGAGGAACTCAATCAGTATGGTCCTTCAGATGATATCTAACACCCATGTATGGAGATATGAACCCTGGCATGGTAGTATATCCGGCATCGCATATATAATATTTCTCTACAACCAGAAACGTAAAAGCATTTTATAATCCTAAGACTTCAGAAATCAGTATATATATTATTTAGGTTAAATTATGCATATTACCATCATACACTCGAAGGCCGTTTGGGGGGTAATGACAACACATCATTCAGGACAGTAAAATCATTTGCGGATCCTTCCCACCCAGCCATTACCTACGTTAATCTTTTATTTGGCGTTACAGCTGCAAGCACATTTTGCGTCACCCCTTTACGTCCTCTAAATCGGGGAACGAGATTGGCTGGTAGAATGGCATCGATATGTGTCCCATCAATGAGACCAATGCAATCCTACAAGCTCCATCAATAAGGCAAATTAACTCAATATAGTCTACTGCCACCTATTCAAAAAAACACAATTGTATTGAAATATGGAAACCAATTAGGATTATTGGCTATCTCAGTAGGAGTCTCATTTCGAGCTTGCTTCATTAACATGTCCTGCAAGGTACAAACTACTTGCATTACTATGTTAAAGTAAAAGCTAACTGTAGACCCGGACCATATAAAATCAACTTGCATGACTCTGTTCTTTGACTTGTGCCTGACGATATGCAGAAACATGGCCAACTGCCCCTCTATGGACACATGAATAGTGTCTTTGAGAATATCCCTTTGTCTCATTATAGTTGACAGATTCATGAATGAATGGCTCCACATTCGTAAGTAGTGTAAACAACTACTTTCACTCCCATAAAGAATTCTACGCATGTGGGAGTTTCTATGAAGATCACGCATATCTGATGGCTCTCTAGGTATACTGTTTGACTTACCCTCTTTGTATAGTAGGAAGTGTAAGACGATAAAAATGATAGTCGTCGCGGTCGAGGTACATGTTGTACAATCCGACTGTTCTCCTTGGTGGTCCATCTAAAGCATATTTGAATCAAACATAAAATTATGAATAAGGTTCTGCAGACATATGAAATTATTAATTTCTTCAAGCAAGGTACATACCTCTGTGTATATTTATGGCACAACTACATCACCCAATTCAATTCTATAATGAGCCATAATCCCACATTCAATAACAAGAAAAATGAAGAAAAAATATTTTGAGCCCTCGGATAATTTTTTTCAGTTGTAAATGGATAATGATGGGATTTTGTATTGGGGATTATATCGTATCCATAGGATAAGATCATATCATTGTATCTCATCCATATACACTCATCCCTCAACTATAAATGAAGGACGGGGGTCATTCCCCAGAGTTGATGCTTCACAATACATTATCAGCACGAGCCTCTAAAAGTTTTCACAAAAACCCGATCGTTGGGAAAGCGAGAAGAAGGTGGTAGATCCACGTGCGGGGCTTCGTCTACCACGTATGGGTGTCGTTTTCACGCGTAGGCTTCGTCAACCGTCGCTATATCTGGAGGACGGGTCTAGAGATACTATACTTAAAAATTTTATTATTATAATCATGATCATGATTCTATTTTCCATCGATCTCGCAAGATCGGATTGAAATTCAGGTTGATAGTCTAAAAACGACAACTTTTAACCGTCGATTCATGTTTTCGTTTCGTAAAACCCCTATTTTAGGGTTCATATCTTTACATGATATTTGATAACAATTAAACAAGCATTATTATACAATCCGCCTCTCTTTGAGGGCTGCTCTTCACGACGGCACCATTGCCGTGACCTCGTGTCTGCCTCATCGGCAGCATCGTCCATGCTGACCACCCTGAAGGCGGTGTAGCCCTTCCCTCGTGCCTGCTTCATCGATGGCGCCGTTCCCGCTGACCGCCCTGAAGGCAGTGTAGCCCTTCCCTCGCACCTGCCTCCTCGGCGACGCCGTCCCCGCTAACCGCACAGAAGGTGGCGAAGCCGACCCCCTCTCGCTCGCCTTCACGACGGTGACATCCCTGCTAACCACCCCAAAATCGATAAAAAGCACCATCCCGCCTGCCTAGACGGTGGCACTGACCCTGCAACCGCCCGGAAGGCAGATTCGACCCCCGTCGCTCTGCCCAGAAGTCGAAGCCACCCCTCGCCCCACCCCGTAGGCGATGGAGCCTCCCCCTCACCCCACCTTTTGCCTTGCCCTGAAGGCAACGACACCCCCCCTCTCTTCATGTTGGCGATAACGAAGAGGACGGCGGCAGCAAACCCTAGCCGTCGCCCTCAATATCCCTCTCTTTTTGGGCCGCATGCCAAAAGCATAAAAAATTGCAGCACACGCTGCGGGCCTGAAGCTCGCAGCATATGCTGCAGGCTCAGGCCCAAAATTACAAAAATAAATTTGCAGCACACGCTGCGGACTCAGGCCCAAAATCACAACAAAAAAATTGTAGCGATTTTGCTGCGGGCCTCATGCCCGCAGCATGTGATTCGGGCTCAGACCCAAAAATAAAAAAATAGATGGGGGCTGCGGGCCTGAAGCCCGCAGCCACAATGCGGTCTTCAGGACTGTAGGCCAAATTCTATTTAAAAAAGGGAAAAATATAAAGGAGATGAGGAAAGTAAATTAATAAACATTTTTAGGGACCTAAAAATTCCAGAAAAAGTTGATAAAAATAGGGGCTAAAATGGGACCTTATGGGGATATTTGGGAACGTGCGTGGACTATTTGGGGATTCAAAAAGGAAAACTATTTCCTTTCACAATTGTCATGCCCCAGTCAACCAAATACCTCGAATTCCAAGATATATGTGGAAGGGGGTTTAACAGGCCGTGGTATTGCACCAAGCGTAGAATTTAAAAACACTACAAGCAGGGCACTGCGCATACTAGAACAACACAGATAGAGGAAAGTAAAGTACCTAACAGTGCTCCAACACAGAAAATAAATAGTAATATTCATCACAGAGATATGCACTAGTAAAAGTACAACTGGAAGGGAAGTACACGTACAAAAGTGAAATCGTCCCATATATAAGTACATCTGGAGTCCACAGTGCAAAAGTATGACTACCACTCTCAAGGTCCACAAAAGACAACTCACGCTCTATCCTAACCCTGGGACCCAGGGTGAAAAGTAGCATCTTCTGTATGGTCCACACCCAGCTCCATCTCCGAAGTCACCTGCTCTGGTCCTAAAACCACAGGAAGGAACACGTCACAGCGTGTCCTAGTAGGAAACCCTGTAATGCCCTGGAAGCTACTGCACAAGTACTAGAGGGGGGTGAATAGTACTTTAAAATAATCAAAAGTATAATTCCTAATTATTGTGCAATCACAAACAACTATATGGAATAAATAAGAACAACGAGAGAATCACAACGCAAACAAACGATGTAATGGGTTCGGATCCATCCAAGTCTCCTCGACTTGTTCCCGGTGATCCTACGTCCCAGACACCCGGATCCCTTCCGGCTACTTGAGTTAGAATCCATCAACTCAAGTTTTCACTAAAACTTTCTTGTAGAAACTACTACAAGATCAATCAATACAACAAACGAATCGTGACTCCCACAAACCGGGATCACGAACTTCTCTCATAAACCGAGAGATAAACTTATAATAAAGAGTTAAATGAAATAAACAGAACTCTCCACAAATTCCTATGCCTTGAGATACTTACGAATTTAGGGCAAGGAAGAAAGATGGAGGAAAGGTCACGAAGGACGATTGCAACCCTAGCAATAACAAGATGAGCAGTTGGAGACGGCTAGGATGAAGATCTTGATCGTGTTTCAATTCTATAGAAGAATGATCACACAAAGCTCAAGATCTGAAAATCTCTTTGGAGAAATTAGGTCACAAAAGAGAGAGAGAGAGATTTTTCGAGAGAGAGAGAGCTTCGAAATTGATAAACGATTGAATGAATACTCAGATCTGAAATCTCTCTGATATTAGACAAATTTCCATGTTTGAAACGAATCAAACACATATGGAAAGAATCAAAACAGATCAAGAAAAATCGCGGAAATAAAATCTCCAACGGCTGGAAAATTAAAGCAGCTTAATCGGTATAAGAAGGATCACTGACCGATTAGTTTGAGAACTAGTCGGTCGGTGAACCTTCTTGTACCGACAAGATGAACGACAGAGAAATGAGTGAAATAAGAGGGGAAAACTAGTCGGTCTAAGAAGAAATACCAACCGACTAGTTTGACAACTAGTTGGTCGGTGAACCTTCTTGGACCGACTAATTGGTCAACAGTAAGTAGGCTAAAGTTCACAAGGATGACTAGTCGGTTCAAGAAGAATTTTCAACCGATTAGATTGTCATCTAGTCAGTTGGTTCTTCTACTTGAACCAACTAAGATGCACACAAAGCCATGAAAAGAAGCGATAAGCTACGGAATATTTTCCAATGGCTTCTAAGGCAATCCTAGAGATAAGATAGGATAGATATGAGGATCACTAGGCAAGTACTATTCAAGGCTTAACATTCTATGAGACGAAGTAAGAAGACAATAAAAATAAATATGACAAACCGTCTTCAAAGCTTCAACATGAAGAGTCTGAATCCCTTGACTTCATTAATAACTCCTTGAGCTTCAATGAAGCTTCAGGAACAACGATCACGCGCTCTAAAGAAGTCTTGGGACGTCGCTTGAGATCTACAAAGTAATTTGGCGACGATCTCCATAAATGCGCTCAAAGAGAATTAGTACCCGATATTTATATTTGTTCATCATCAAAACCAAATCAGGAGAATCAATACTCAACATTCTCCCCCTTTTTGGTGATGACAACCTAACATAAATATTAATCAATAATAATGAGATAAATGAAATTTACTTACTCCACCTGCATTGATGACACGTTAGTTTCATATTAAATAATGAACAGAAGCATCAAACAGCAGAGAAAAGAATAAAACATGATCCAACTATCGAAATATAGGATCAGAATCCATAGATTTTTATATCTTCACTCCCCCTGAATCTAGCATATGAAATTAGATTCACAGTAATGTTTAAACTATCATTTAGCACTAAGTCATTATTAATTCTCTCCCCCCTTTGGCATTATCCAAAAAGAGCGGGAGGAAGTCAAAGACAACAACAAAGGCTAAACAATAGTACAAACAAGAGAGTCGAAGAATACGACGACGCTCCAAATGACACCAAGGAAAAATATCGAAGAAAACAAGGTGTGTCAACTAGACCATAGTCGAGAAGCGAAAAGAGAAATCATCAAAACACCATCAAATCATATGATTGATTAAAGGAACAATCTCTCCAATATCAACATTTTAGCAAATTGAGTGCATGGAAAACAATTCATGTTTTCATACAAACAAAGCTAGAGAACTAACATAGTCGACGAGCGACGAAGGAAACAACAAAGTCTAAAGTACAATAACCACAAAGATACGAATTGCAACAGGATGTATATATATTGAAACAGCAAAAGAGATACATCTAGGCAAAAAAATATCTAACATCAGCAGATAATAAAGTTAGTAGCACCGAAAATGATATCATCTACGTAAATTTGAACTAGGATAATATCATGATTAGCATACTTAACAAAAAGCGTTGAATCAACCTCACTCATTTTGAAACCCAAATCCAAAAGAAAGTTCTTTAAGCGGTCATACCAAGCTCTAGGAGCTTGTCTCAAACCATAAAGTACTTTCTTAAGTTTGAAAACGTGATTTGGAAATTTTTCATTTATAAAACCTGGAAGTTGAGAAACACATACTTCCTCAACGACATCTCCGTTTAAAAACGCACTCTTTACGTCCATTTGAAAAAGTTTGAAATCTTTGTGGCATGCAAATGACAATAATAGCCTAATAGATTCTAATATAGCTACATGTGCAAAAGATTCCTCGAAATCAATACATTCCTCTTGCCTGTAGCATTGGGCAACTAACCGAGCTTTGTTCTGGATGAAATTTTGGTTCACGTCTGTCTTGTTCTTAAAAATCCACTTCGTTCCTATAACGTCGTGGTTCTTCGAAGGCAACGGAACTAGCTCCCAGACCTCATTCCTCTCAAACTGAATGAGCTCCTCTTCCATGGCTAGGATCCAAGAGCTATCTTCGCACGCCTCATTGATATTCTTTGGCTCCACGGAAGAGACAAAGGCACATTGAGCGAAGAAGTTAACTTGAGACCTTGTTCTGACACCATCTTCCATGTTGCCAATAACTTGCTCATGGGGATGGTCACGAACTGTTGGAAGCTTTCTGGGAACACCCTGGTCACTAGGAACATTCTCAAGAGATTCATTAGTAGGGTTAGTTTCAACAGAGTCAATAGCATTAGATATATCAACAGAATCACTAACTGCTTCCATAGAATCATCGTCATCGATAATTCTAGGAGGGACAAAATCTTCATTAAATGAAACATGAAGTGATTCCTCGATCGTTGAGGTTCTTTTGTTGTATATCCGGTAGGCTTTGCTACGGGAGAAATATCCAACAAATATCCCCTCATCGGATCTGGGATCAAATTTGTCCAAACTACTATATGTGCTCTTGATAAAACATTTTGCACCAAAAACTCTAAAATGTTTAACTTGAGGTAACCTACTAAACAACAATTCATAACAAGTTTGTTTGGTGCCGGGCCTCAAGAGTATCCTATTAAACACATAGCAAGCAGTATGTACCGCTTTTGCCCAAAATTGATGGCCAAGGTGGCTATCATCAAGCATAGTGCGAGCACATTCTACTAGTGTCCTATTCTTTCTCTCAACAACACCAATTTGAGGGGGTGCGCGAGGAAAAGAAAAGGTGTGAGTAATACCAACCTCATCACAGAAGTTTGACAAAGACTCGTTCTCAAATTCCCCTCCATGATCACTACGAATAGTGACAATGGTGGTTCCAATGAGATTTTGTACTTTCTTAACAAATACTGTGAAGTTTTCAAAAGCATCATTTTTATTAATTAAAGTAAATACCCAAATAGATGTAGAAAAGTCATCAACGATGACAACTCCATATTGGGCATTTCCTAATGAAGCAACTCTAGTTGGCCCAAAAAGATCTAGATGTAAAAGCTCTAGAGGCCGTTTAGAGGATATGCTTTTCTTAGGTTTGAATGAAGATTTTGGAAGTTTGCCTCGTTGACACGAGTCGCAAAAGCTATTCTTATTGAAAGAGAGCTTAGGGAATCCTTTTATAGAATCTAGCTTAGATAGTTTGAAAAGTGTTCCGAAATTCGCATGACCAAAAGGTCGATGCCATAAGTGTTGCTCACTTGTGTTGGCAATAAGACATTGTTCATAGGAATTTGGAATATCTAAGATATATAAGTCCTTATGGCGTGTGCCAGAGAACAACACATTATTATTATCATTTCTTAAAATATGGCACATTCCTTTCTCAAAGCTAACTTTGTAAACCTTATCACAAAGTTGACTTATAGAGATTAGATTGTGATTTAAACCTTTAACAAGGTAAACATCATTTATAAGGGGTTTAGAAGGGTTACCAACTTTTCCAACACCGATGATGGTTCTGCTCTCGTTGCCTCCAAAGACCACTCGGTTTCCATTTTCAATGGGTGCCACTTCGAATAGCAACTGAGCTTTACCAGTCGTGTGTTTTGAGAACCCGCTATCAAGTATCCACCCGTTCTTGGAGCTAGATTTAGATTTGTTGCTCCTTTTCTTTTTCTTGAGTACCTGAAGATAAAAACATTATATCATGGTACCCAAGGTCATTGGGTCCTAAAGGATTAGACCTTTGGAAGCCAAGTCCAATTGGACCTAGACTTCCCAATGTAATCATCATTGTGCACAACATTCATAAAATATGAGTTTATGTTCGATTGTTTCTCATGCATGCTAGTGTCCTTCGGGCCCCAAATAGTAAATGTCTTGGGAGCCCTATTCCTATTGGAAACATGCACATTTTGTTGATTTCTACGTGGTGCATGTGTTCTACGAGGAAGTGGCCTAGTGTATGCATGTTGTGGATAAGCATGCGGCACATGATGAAATGGTGGTGGCAACATATGATACGGTGCATGATGGTAATCATTCATGAAATAATGGTGTGGGTGAACATATGCATGTGGGAGAACACGTGCGTGAGTGTGTCTCACTTGGTGTGCACATGCTCGAGGACGTGGAGCATAGAAATCATCAAAGTGTGAACTTGTGGAGTAGGAGGTGTGTTCCTACGTGGCAAAGTATTTGTGTACAGAAATGCATGACCCTTCTTTGGAAGTCCACCCAAAGTGGGTTTCTTTCTAAAAGGGGATGTGTACTTAGTGGAAGTACCATTGGTAGATGAACTACACATGGGGTGTTTACTCCCACTAGTTGAGGCATCGGAGGATGGCCTTACAATGGTTGTGGAAGATTTGGATGAATTTTCCTTCTTATACCCCAAGCCAATGCGATGATTGACCGAAAGTAAGTCATTCAGAATATTATCCAAATGATCCTTGCCTTTGTTGAATTTTTCAATCCGGCCTAATGTGGACTCATATTTCTCATTGAGAGAAAGTATTTTAGCATCCAAAGTGGACACTTGCATTGTGAGTTCACAAACATGTGACTTGATATTCTCATTCTCAATACTCAAAGTTGAGTTTCGAGAAATCAAATCCGCTATCTCATGTTCATCCGAATCCTCAATGTTAACATGTTCAAGTTGATATTTGAGGTTTACAATCTCAGTTCTCAAGGCTTTAATAACGGTGTCGTTGATGATGATGACAGGTTTAGGTGTGGTTTGAAGACTAGTTAGCTCATCTTTGATTTTAGTATTCTATTTACTAATTTAGAATACTTAGAACAAATTTGTTCATTAGCTATTCTAAGGTCATCCATAGTTATCTCTTTACCTTCATCCTCGCTTTCATCTGAAGCGGTCTCTTGATCATGTTGCTCTCTTGCCATGAAGAACTGTATGCTTTCTCCACTTGTTCTTCATCTGACTCACCACTTGAAGAATCCTCTTCCGAGTCAGTGAATGTACCGATAAGTCCTTTTTTGTACTCCTTCTTGTACTTTCTTGACTTGTCGAACTTGGGTGCCTTCCATTTCTCCTTTTGTTTGTTGAGAGGACAATCGACCTTGATGTGTCCTGGCTTATTGCATTTGAAACACAAAGGAGCAGATGCATTAGTAGAACCAACTTTGGATTTGTTCTTGAAATTACCTTTTCGGAAGAACCGGTTGAAGTTCTTTGCCATGAGGGCCAAAGATTCAATGTCCAACTCATCTTCCGATTCTTCACTATCGGTAGGTATGGTAGGGGCGGCCTTGAAAGCAATCGCCTTTTTCTTCGGCTCTTCTTGCTTCAAGAACGCCTTCATCTTGTCTTGCATCTTGATCTTGCTGTCCTTTCGTACCTCATAAGACATCAAGGTACACATTAGTTGAACAACAGTATATTTTGACATATCATTACCTTCCTCGATAGCGTAGGTTCGCTTTTCCCAACTTGAAGGAAGTCCATCAATGATCTTTGCGACTTTCTCTTCTTAGGTATAGGTCTTCCCAAGAGCTTCGAATTCGTTGGTTAGGTCCACGAAGCGAGCGTAGTACTCCTTAATTCTTTCACCCTGTTTCATGTGAAATAACTCGAATTCTTTGTTAACAATAGTGAGTTTCGAGTGTTTTACCCTGCTCGTTCCCTCGTGTAAGCTGAGGAGTTGGTTCCAAATCTGATATGCACTCTTACATGTGCATATCTTATTGAAGTCTTCAGGTTCCAGTGCACACTGTAAGGCATTCATTGTCTTGGCATTGCTCACCTCCGTGGCGACCTCCGCGGCAGTCCAATGTGTGAAGTCTTCTTCAGTGGGCTCATCGTATTCCGTTAACGTGGCTCTCTAAAGTGACGCGCTCCGGAGGAAATTCTCCATCAGGCATTTCCAGTACACATAGTTGGTACCGTTGAAATGAGGAGGCCTGGTTGAGGAGTATACTTCGACCACGGAAGAGGCTCCTTCACGATTCTTTTAGGAGCTGTAGTCGGGTGGTGGTCGAACGCCTTGTTGTCGTTGTTTATCATAGCTATGAAATTGGCTCTGATACCAAATGTAATGCCCTGGAAGCTACTGCACAAGTACTAGAGGGGGGTGAATAGTACTTTAAAATAATCAAGAGTATAATTCCTAATTATTGTGCAATCACACACAACTATGCGGAATAAATAAGAACAACGAGAGAATCACAACGCAAACAAACGATGTAATGGGTTCAGATCCACCCAAGTCTCCCCGACTTGTTCCCGGTGATCCTATGTCCCAGACACCCGGGTCCCTTCCGGCTACTTGAATTAGAATCCACTAACTCAAGTTTTCACTAAAACTTTCTTGTAGAAACTACTACAAGATCAATCAATACAACAAATGAATCGTGACTCCCACAAACCGGGATCACGAACTTCTCTCATAAACCGAGAGATAAACTTATAATAAAGAGTTAAATGAAATAAACAGAACTCACCACAAATTCCTATGCCTTGATATACTTACGAATTTAGGGCAAGGAAGGAAGATGGAGGAAAGGTCACGAAGGACGATTGCAACCCTAGCAACAACGAGATTAGCAGTTGGAGACGGCTAGGATGAAGATCTTGATCGTGTTTCAATTCTACGGAAGAATGATCACACAAAGCTCAAGATCTGAAAATCTCTTTGGAGAAATTAGGTCACAAGAGAGAGAGAGAGAGAGAGAGAGAGAGCTTCGAAATTGATAAACGATTGAATGAATACTCAGATCTTAAATCTCTCTGTTATTAGACAAATTTCCATGTTTGAAACGAATCCCACACATATGGAAAGAATCAAAACAGATCAAGAAAAATCGCGGAGATAAAATCTCCAACGGCTGGAAAATTAAAGCAGCTTAATCGGTCTAAGAAGGATCATTGATCGATTAGTTTGAGAACTAGTCAGGTCGGTGAACCTTCTTGGACCGACTAGATGGTCGACAGAGAAGTGAGTAAAATAAGAGGGGAAAACTAGTCGGTCTAAGAAGAAACACCAACCGACTAGTTTGACAACTAGTCGGTCGGTGAACCTTTTTGGACCGACTAATTAGTCAACAGTAACAAGGCTAAAGTTCACAAGGATGACTAGTCGGTTCAAGAAGAATTTCCAACCGATTAAATTGTCATCTAGTCGGTTGGTTCTTCTACTTGAACCAACTAAGATGCACACAAAGCCATGAGAAGAAGCGATAAGCCACGGAATACTTTCTAATGGCTTCTAAGGCAATCCTAGAGATAAGATAGGATAGATATGAGGATCACTAGGAAAGTACTACTCAAGGCTTAACATTCTATGAGACGAAGCTAGAAGACAATAAAAATAAACATGACAACCCGTCTTTAAAGCTTCAACATGAAGAGTCTGCATCCCTTGACTTCATTAATAACTCCTTGAGCTTCAACGAAGCTTCAGGCACAACGATCACGCGCTCTAAAGAAGTCTTGGGACGTCGTTTGAGATGTACAAAGTAATTTGGCGACGATCTCCATAACTACGCTCAAAGAGAATTAGTACCTGATATTTATGTTTGTTCATCATCAAAACTAAATCAGGGGAATCAATACTCAACAAACCCAACTCGTGCAGAAAATAACTATTATTTGGGGATAATTGTTTTTATTACTTTGTTTAATCTAATTTTTTATTATCTTTATTTCTTTTGTCACAATAGTGCAAAGTACGGAAGGAATCATAATCAATCAAGGGAAAAAAAGGAGGAACCATTGAAAATTTAAAACGCCTAAATATCTGATTAAATTTCATTTGGAAAACCGGGTATGTCGTTGAATACGAGGAACTGGACTACACCCCAAGGTGGAGCGGTAAAGAGCACCCGACAGTGGTACACGAGTACTGTTTCCTTAATGGGGCATCTTACTCCACCCACTCCCCTGCACCGGGGTGCAAGTGAGGAAAACTCCACAACCACACCACTCTGTCACAAAGTACCCGAAACTGAGCAAGGTGATGTACCTGAAACTTAGCAAGCTATACTAACTCCGTCACATACTAGTCCAGTTCTCATACCCTACTAGTATCAAGTTTTCCCCCAACCCCATGGCACCCTCCTCTGTGGAGGACTAAACCATTTCACAATCACATAATGATGCATAAAGTAAACATTCACATCTTCATTATCATCCATTCTCGTAAGGATAACATTTTAGTGCAATATGCCTCCATAGCTTGAGCATAATTAACATCATCATGAACATGTGCAACATCATAGCTTACTCATGTACAACATTACTACTAATCATGATATAACATGGAATGACATGACATAAGACATATGCCAAGTTATTAACAAATGAAGCTCTGCATACACATATATCACGTTCTGTACACACATATATGATGCACTGTACACACATAAACACTGTACCGTACACACATATACACTGCACGGTATATACATATACACTGCATTGTATACACATATATAAGGATCTGTACACACATATACACTGCACTGTATACATATATATAAGGATCTGTACACACATATACACTGCACAGTACACATATTTACACTGCACTGTACAAACATATACACTACACTGTATATACATATCTAAGGAACTGAACACAGATATGTACATAACTGAATATGGATATATGCATAACTGTACACACATATATACTTAACTGAACACACTTGAGCATATTCTGGTTTTCTGGAAACATCACAACAGTCACGAACAGATGTAGTTTTCTCCCCATCTTTGCATGAAACATGCATTTTACTTCAATTGAAAATTGTAGATATGATAGTGCTTGATTCAAAAATCAAATTTCAAGTAGATATAATAACTAGTAGATTTTTGGTGAATTGTTTCGTGAGACCTATCAAAACTGTTTTTCAAACAGATTTTACATAGCTGAAATATCACAAAATTTGGACATATAGTTGGAATTAAGAAAATTTGACCTAGGTGAATGTTGTAAAACTCGGTGTCATCTTTCCATCGAGACCAAGGACACCAATATTTATGAGGTGTGCAGTGACTGATCTCTGTTTTGCCAAACTGTGTCCAGACTGGATAAAATCAGACATATTGCAAAGGTAGAATTTTTACCCCTAATTCCAATCCGAATTAGTAAAAGTGTTCAACACGAAAGTTGGAGATAATAGTTCAATCTTTCAACCATAAAAGTTTTAGACACTTAATAGTTCTAAATTAGGGATTTAAAACAAACAGTGAGCATGACATTTTGTCCCAATTTCCAGCAACACCAAAGGAGAAACCTCCCATCATTAAGCATGGATTAAGTTAATAATCAAGCATGGCATGCAATAGCACTTCTACACTAAGATGAGACTCCCACATCAATGAAAGCTTCCTCCTATTCTTCCTCTCCCTTGTGCAATGGCAAGCTTCCCTTCTTCTTCTCCTTCTTCCTTATTTTGCTTTCTTTTCCTTTCTTTCTTCCTTTCCTTTTCTTTCTTCCTTTTGTTGTTGTTTTTTGTTTGTTGGATGAAAATTTCGGCCAAATAGAAGAAAGAGGGAAAATAAATGAAAAGAAAATAAAAGAAAGAAGGAGAAGTTTGTAGAAGAGACAAGAGAAAAAATATCTCTTCAAAGGTTTCATTTATTTAAAAGTTTGCCATTGCACATCATCCATAATAAAAAACCCGCCATCTTTGTGCTTTATTTACAAGTTTGCCATCACTCACAAATGTTTCATAATTACCCTCCAACTTTGTTCCTATATTACACCACATGCCATTGCATATGCCTCTCATTAAAAGCCATTCAACTTAGTGTTTTAATTACAAGGTTGCCATTCCACATGTTGTTTTCAAGGTGATGGTTATTATTAGAAATGAAAATGGGAATGAAATTAGCCCTACACTTGTATATTTAATTACTATTCATGCCATTTACTTACCACAATTGGTATGTTGCATTGCCCGCACACCCACCCCTATGAATTTGGTACACCCACAAATCCAAAGAGATAACACCATTACAATACACATATAATGTTACACTATTATTAATACATTAACACTAATACACCAACACTAGTACACGAATAATTATTTTTTTGTGTTAGCGTGGGATGAAATTACTTAAATTATCTTACTTTATAGTAAGGTATAGGTAAGAAAAGTTTTCATGTAACTAACAAATGATCACTCTCACACACCGTTGGTACAAATATACAAGTGTAGGGAATGGTTTCAACATCTATGTACACAGCTTAATGGACACGAACGTAAAAGAGTGTATTACAGTCGTATTACTTTTTACGATGGATTACAACAATAAATGAATAAGTAATTTGGGCATCATTCAAATTTACTTGAACTAGCCTATAATGCAAAACGAATTGCATAGTATGATACCTTTTTAGGATCATATTTATATGCATTACATCACATTTTATAGCTCATTTTCTGGGATAAACTTATGCTAAGTTGTGTGGCATTAACTTAATAATTATAAAGATTCTACGACCGCTCTGCCGTTAGTCATCTAACCTAATTGTGTATAACATCGTCCCGTGGTCTGAATAATTATTAAGTATTTTAAATTATTATGTTTATCCTATTCTGAATCTGTGATGCCTGTGATGTGTAATGAAAATGTTGAATGAGCACAAATTTTTACATAGATGTCTAATTATAGTTTTGGATCGGCTATTTAGTCCCACATTTTACTTTTCC
The DNA here is from genome assembly GCA_030789695.1 of Scilla litardierei. Lineage (NCBI taxonomy): Eukaryota > Viridiplantae > Streptophyta > Magnoliopsida > Asparagales > Asparagaceae > Scilla > Scilla litardierei. The sequence goes on along the minus strand of CM061136.1, from coordinate 7,965,009 downwards.
TGCATTTTTCTTTTTTTTGAGAGAAATTGTAGTGATAAAATTATGTAATGTCCAAGAACGATGAGTACTTTCCATGGAGGAGGAGGCCACTCTTGAAGTTGAAGAACTTAAAAATGGGACCCATGAGGTTTCCACAGTTGTAAATTTTCGCTTTCATTTTGCAATATGGACAGTAATATGGACTTTGGACATTATTTGTTTTATGTGGAACTGGCCAATCCACGCAATTAACTTATTCATTTAAAAATTGCCTCCGCATGAAAATGTTTTATTTATTATTAATTCATGCAAATTTGTGCACTGCTAGATAAAATGGCAAAAATTGCAAGCGTTGATTTTGAAGTGCTAGATGCATCAGACACTAATTACTTGAGCTGGCAGCTCGACGTTAAATTTCACCTGCGGGCTATGTCCCTCATTTTTGCTATGACAAAAGATGGAAAGACGACTGACATTGAAAAGGTGCAAGCCATTATTTATATTCATCGCCATGTGGACAAGAACCTAAAGACTGAATACCTTACGGTTGAATATCCACTTGAGGTGTGGACTGCCCTTGAGGAAAGATAAAAACATCAGAAAGATGTTATACTTCCAATGGCACGATATGAGTGGAAGAACATGATACTGCAGGACTTTAAGTACATAGCAGAGTACAACTCAGCTCTTTTTAGCATCACCTCAAGCCTGAAATTGTGTGGTGAAAAAGTCTCAGAAGATCGCATGCTGGAAAAGACGTACACGTCTTTCCATGAAAAGATGCGACACTGATGCAGTACCGTGAACGAAATCTCACTAAATATTCTGAGCTGCTGTCATGTTTACTCATGGCTGAACAAAATAGAGAGCTTCTCATCGCCACTCATAACATGGGCCCCCGGCATTGCCCCTAGTACTGCCCCATGGCACTGCCCCTACCCGAAGCTCGCAACACATCTTCTTTCAAAAGAAGAAAGATAATAAACAAAAATGAAAATCAGGGGGACCAAATAAAAAGGCCAGAGGACAAGTCCACCAGCAAAGAAATGAAGGTAGGCAGAAGTTCACTTGGTGCAGAAATGACAACAACAGAAATGATGCATCCCCACCTAAAAGGAAATGGGAAGACCATTTCCATAGCTGTGGTAAGAAAGGACACTGGTCTAAAGTGTGCAGAACTCCGCGACACATACAAGATTTGTACAAAGAAAGCTTAAAACAGAAAGCTGAAACAAATCTGGTGACCACCAATGCTCCAGTCTAGTTCACTGCTGATGACTTCGAAAAAGATGACTTGTTCGATTAGCGACTTTTATCTTTATTTTGAATAATAATGTTATGAGAGCTATCTGAATGATTGAATGAGGTATGAATAAAGGTGAAAATGTTTTTATGAAATGAAATGTGCTTATATGATTCATCTTTTAATAGACGAATTTCTCTCTTAACTGATTAGTAGACATAAACACATGTGATCCTTCAATACAAATGCTATTTTCATAGCATATGAAAAGCCCATTAATTAGCAGGGCCATTAAACATAATTGAAGGTTCTGTAAACGCAACACTGTTGCTCCCAAATGACACAGAAATTAAAAATAAAGGATGCATTATTCTCTCCGAATTCATAAAGGAACTTACTAAGTTTCAAGGACATCCATCCTGCAAATGTGAACGAATAATAAACATTTGTATGTAACATCTCAAGAAAAAGAAGTAAAATCCATACTTGAATGTTTTGAGAGCCTTTCATCGGGCCTCTATCATACAATAATTCGGAGAGAGGAAGCAAATTTGACGGAGCACCTGAAGGCTGAAGTGCCCGATACCAGCCAAGTTTCTACTTTGGCATGACAAATTTGGCCACCCTGGATTGGTTATGATGCACCTAATCTTATCCCCATCCTATGGGCATGACATGAAGAACCCGAAGATTCTTTAGAAGGGAGAAATCCCTTGCATCCCTTAAGGGAAAACTAATCACAAGGCCTTCTCTACTAAAAGTTGACAAAAAAAATCTCCATGCTTCATCGAAAGAATACAATGAGATATATGTGGACAAATTCACCACTCCTAACAGGCCATTTCGGTATTTATGGTACAGATTAATGCATCCTCAAAATATTCGTATCTGTGTCTACTATCGACTCGCAACCTAGCTTTTCCAAAGCTATTGGCACAAATAATAATGTTGCGGGTGCATTTTCCAGACAACCAAATAAAGTAAATACGTCTGGTTAATGCTGAGGAATTTACGTCACAGTCATTTCAAGAATACTGCCTAGCAACCGGGATAGAAATTGAACATTATGTGCCACATGTTCATATCCAAACGGGTTGAAAGAGTCATAAATAAAAAAACTCCAATGGATTACACGTCTATGAAATCCCAATTATCGGTGAATGCATGGGGACATGCAATATTGCATGCAGCATCATTAATAAAAATAAGAATAAGACCCTCTGGAGGTCAGAGTCTCTCTCCAATGCAACTTGCATATGGAATACCACCGAACATCTCTCACTTGAGAATTTTCGGTTGCGCAGTTTATATCCCCATAGCACCACCTTAGAGGACAAAAATAAGTCCTCAACGTCGTTTAGGTATCTATGTAGGGTTTGATTCACCCTTAATACTATACCTAGAATCCCGAACGGGGAACGCATTTAAGGTACGTCTTGAAGACGATGAATTTGATGGGACAGATTTTCCCAAATTGGGCCCATATACTGAAAAATCTGGAGCTACACAAATTATATCGTAGGATACAAAATATTTGACCCACTATGATCCGGTAACAAAGAAATGTGAAGACGAGATCCTGAATATCCTACAAATAAACAGTTACCGAACTCATTTACTGACAACCAAAAGATTGTCAGATCACACATCCCTGCTGCAAATACTCCAATTAGGATTGACATCCCCAAGAATGGATACAATCCACCAGCAGCAGAAGTGGATGTTCCTCAACAGAAAAGATGCAGACCACCAGGCTTCAAGGACAAAAATCAAAGAAAATGAAAAACTCCTGGAGACCTTGAGACAATACTACCACAGGACAATGAGCTCATGTCCATACTCTCACATTTTTCGAAATCCACTACAGAGGAAATGCTGGAAAAACTGAAATGAAAGTAAATGTTGTACCTACTGGAGAGGTGTTGAACAGAAAGAACACAATTGTCGACAATATATTCACGTATCATATTGCCACATACATCGCAAAAGCAATAATAATTTATAATATCATTTCATACTACGTTGCTTAAATGCAAACGTAGGGATTGGTCAAATATGGAACGAGTCAATAAAAGATGAGCTGGACTCGCTTATGAAACGTGAAGTGTTTGGATCTGAAGTCCAGAAACCAAAAGGTGTCAAATCTGTGGGCAAAAATAAGTATTGCATAAATAAGAATAAATAAGTACAAAATCTGAAACATGGAATTAACAAATTAAAATGAGCATGACTCATAAATGATGCTTCAGATTCCCTAAGTTATACACTGCGAATACCTTCGATTTGGCAAAGAAAATTTTGAATATGATGCTATTGGATGTTGTGACAGCATATCTCTGTGGATATCTTGATAAAGATAAATTTCACATTTCCTTAAAATGCCTGAATAGACGTCGGGACGTCTATTCTATTGAAGAAGAAGAATAAGAATAATTAATATTGTACAACCAAGAGAATCACTTGACAAAGCAAGGATTCCTACGAATGGTTGTCTTTGCATCTGTATAAGAGCAAAGGACATGATTTTATATCATAGTTGTAAACAACTTAAATCTAATCGGATCTCCTGAAGAGAAACCCGAAATATTTGTTCATGCCTGATTATCAAACATGAAATAAAAGACCTAGGCAAAATAAATTAAGTCATGGCTCACAGATTTATTGTCTAAAAAAATAAAATCATGTTACATTAATATTCATACGACCTAAGTGCGTTGAAGAAATTACATGGACCATTGTCATCCAATAAGTACACCTATGGTAGTACGCTCAATGGATGTACAAAAAGACCCCTTCCATTCGTTGGAAGAGGGGGATGATATACTTGGTTTTGAAGTCCCTTATCTAAGTGCAATCAATGCACTCCTGGCTAACTGCACACGTCCCGATATAGCAGCTGTAGTAAATTCACTGGCCAGAGATAGTTAGGCACATAAAAAGTGACATTAGAACCGAGTTAAGCATCTTCTATGCTTTCTCCATGGGTCGATAGATTTGGGCTTACATTATAAAGAATTACCCTCCATACTTATGCAAATACAGGTTACATGTCCGATCCCTATAATGAGAAATCACAGATTGTGTATCCACATTGGGACGTCCATCTACTACAGATCTGCAAAGCAAACTATGTTGGAAACATTGTCCTATCATTCTGAGATTCTCACCATTCCAGAAACAAATCAATGGAGTATTTGAGGGTGCCTGGTGGTACATCACATCCCAGTGACGACTGTGATAGATGCTGGTCTTTTAGAGCTGATCACATAATCTGACGACCATGCCACTTGCTTACCCACTTTTGAAGAGACCACATCAGAGGCGACGAAACAAAGCACACTTCTCCATAGTTTGTGGTTTCAGTAGCTGCTTAATGATGGTGATATTTGTAATCTGTGTATATTTTCGGAATGTTGTAAATAGGAGTGATGCAAATGCCTAAGAGATCTGAAAGCCTGAGAGCTTGTACAGATCAGGGGGAGTTAGAAGGAATTTGTACTCTTTTTCCTTAGCTATAGCTTTTTCCCACATGGTTTTTCATAGCCAAAGGCTATAACAATGTAAATCCCATCAACTCAGGATCCTGAAATATCCACCCCTTGTGAGACTCATATGACACCAAGAATCCCGAAGTATTCATGGGTATAGTCCACCCTTTTGGCTGGATAATAGGGAGAGTTGTAAATAGATAATGATGGGATTTTGTATTGGGATTATATCTTATCCATAGGATAAGATCATATCATTGTATCTCATCCATCCATCTACTATAAATAAAGGATTGGGGTCCTCCCCCAGATTTGATGCTTCACAACATTTTCTTCCATATTTCCTATTTTTGGCTTGGCAATTGTGATCGACCCCGGATATACACCCAGAGAACGATTGTAGTTTTACCGCAAGCGCACGGTCAAGTGGCGAGCGGGTATCGAACACGAGGAGGTGGTGTTGGCTCCAATCTATCCTAGGTTGGTTTGACTACGAATGTTTTATTGGTGGAGATGGTTATGGAATGATATAATGGAAATGGTGGTGGATGTTGGTGTCGGTGATAAAGAAGTCGGATAAAGTATCGATTCAAATTTAATACAATAAAAGAGTCTAGAGCTAGGGAATCCCTACTACGGATCGTCATACATCATTGTAAATAGTGAATCTCAATATTACTAGGCTTGTGTTGGGGTGAACTAGTCGTAACTGAATAGAGAACCAAGCTCACGCTCTCGCGCTATTGCTGGTCTATAGCAACCTAGATTAGGGTCCACTCTCATGCAAACCCTAACCTAAGCCACTAGCATTAGGATCGACATCATCGTTCAATCGCCCCTCAAGCCCACTCTCGTGCAAACTCGAGTTACGATCTAGGTTGTGATAGTTCGTATTCGTCCAATCTCTTGCAAACGAATATGGGTATAGATTTATAATAAAAATCCTAGCTTTGGTCCAATCTCTTACAAACCAAGTCTAGAGAATCTCTATTATAAACCTAAATCGAATATCTAGGCCTTCCCATCGATTAGAATCCAATCTCTTGCAAACCCCAATCGATGGAAATCCCTAGCTATCCGTAATAAATCGATCACAGCCTAACCTCCTAGCAATTCTAGCAATTTAGAAATTCATTCATCACAAATCTGAAATTAGATCCATAGGGTTTATCCCCATGCCCTAGAACAACAAATCTACTCAAGCATAGCAATAACGATATGAGAATCAATAAAAATCATTGCTTGCATACAAAAAGATAGAAAAACAAAGGTTCAAATAACAAGAACAAAATACTTAGCTTTGATGAAGATCTTCAATCCAAATACAAGCTTTTTGATCCAAGAGGGGGCCTAGGGCATGGCCTAACCTCTAAAATAATCACTAAGATAACATGTGGGAACCTCCCTAATGACGGCTACAAAACCCCTTATGTAGACCCCCAAAACCCTAGCAAATAACCATAGAAAACCCCTCAAATTCGTGCCTAAAAACAGCCCAAACCGCAACTTAAAATCTGGGCCCAGGCCGACTCGGCCGAGTGGAACATGTGACTCGGCCGAGTGGAAATTCCAGCACTGCAGCATCAACTTGCAGAAATTCTCCAGATTTCATCCGACCTCCGATTGGTGCGTTCTTAGCGGCGTTGGAACCGTCATGAAGTCTACTATCCATAAAAAATATGAGAAAAATACTTTGATTGCTGGAATGATAGAAGATTTCAAAATAGTGGAAGGCTGTCTGAAAATCTGGGCATGTGTGTCATCGGCGTCACTCGACCGAATGGGATTCTTCACTTGGTCGAGTGGACTTCTCTACTCGGTCGAGTGACAGACCCTGTAGAAAAACAGTAACTTCAAGGTCCTCAGGGGTCTGTCTCCGGGGGTGGCTTGGCCGAGTAGCTTTCATCATTCGGCCGAGTGGTAATGTGTGCTCGGCCGAGTAGGCCATCGACAGGTCTATGGGAATCGCAGTAGATTCGGCCTCTTCTCTGGAAAATTTCCCTGACGTACTCGGGTGAGTGAGCTTCCTCACTCGGCCGAGTAGGACTTTGTCATTCGGCCGAGTAAACGCTGAAAAACATTGTGCACGTATCCGTTCTGGTCGTCTGAGTGGGCTTTCTTGCTCGGCCGAGTGTGTGCTTCACTCGTCCGAGTGGCATGCTGTAAATGCCCAATCTTCTCCATTTCTCCTCCTCGTCGCTCCTATGAAGTTCCTTCTTCTTCCACTCATCCTCCATCGTCGATAGGTCTGCAAATGAACCGTGGGCGACACTCCAAAGTGGGTGCAAATCCTCTTGATCTCAAAATCGCTCCAAATCGCTCCATATCTCCTGAAATACGACAAAAACAAGAAATAGTGAAAAGCATCGCAATAGTGTCGAATAATCGTGAAAAACGCGATATGGGTGATCAAAATGGCATGTAAACATACAGAAAAAAGGTGTAAAATATGAACCGATCAAATTGCTCCTTAAGTATCTACACAAACATTGAAGCAAAAAATATCAGTTTCATGCTTCTCCATCATAGAAACCATAGTAATTAAGATAACAAGGGAATAATGAAACAAATAAGAATAATCCATATCATCTCCAAATCAAACACCATCAGTGTGAAATAAAACTCATAAAAATCCATATCAATGCCTCTGAAGCTACAGAAAAATGAAAAACACTTTGGGGACTCACGGAAGCTTCCAGCCATCCTTAAATATTAATCTCGAAATACAGAAATCAACCTTGCAACAATGCTTATGTGTCATCATTGGGCTCTTAGAAAACAAAACAGTTTTTCAATCTTGATAAATGAAGCCAACATTCACCATACAACCAAAAATAAATTTCATTGTATATACTACGATACAACAACCAACAACGCCTGACCAAGCCATGCATGAATCCTTAACCAATCGCCCTCAGAATAAACCCACATAAAAATGTCATTGCTGATTTCTCGAACTATATCAAGTAGACCATAGCAATGATCCAATATATAATCCATAGTAACGATGACTCAATTGCATTAAGTATGTTTCATTATGTGGCAATTTTTTAATTAGACGTGAATTAAATAAGGGTTCAGCTTGCTTGAATTGGCAAGGATTGCTAAGTCATGAAGTGTATGAAATGCACGCTGTCTATGGTTTCTTTGATGGAGCTGCATTAGGAGATTTGTATCCCAATATATGATTTTTGGCTAATGCTTTTGGATATCAGTTTCATGCTTGCCTTGCCTTAGTTTCTTGTTCATCTAAATGAACTCAGAAAAATTAGGGTATCCCAAACCCTAAAAGGGGTCGACAACCCTAAAAGAGAGAAATATCACAAGTTTTCGGAATATGAAACCCCTAATAGAGATAAATCCACAAATATTCGGCATATGAAACCCTTAATAGAGATAAATCCACAAATTTTTGCCACCCTTACAGCACAGAATGAAATCTCAGCTTGATCCATGGTGTAGATCCACCAACAATCAAACAAAACAATGAATTTAAATCAGAAATTATACATCCTTCTCAAATCAGTAGCCAAAAGACACAAGAGGAAACGCCCCTCACCGACAGCAAGCAACCTAGGGCACTCCCGACGAGATCCACGCAGTGGATCAACTTTGGCAACCCAAAAAGGCGCAAGCAACTCTACTGAAGGTCAGAATATTTTTGTAGGGTTTTCGCAAACAAGCAACAGGAAGCCACAAAAGTGATGAAGGAGGAAGCCCGATGTGAGGTGATAACACCCCGTGGGACCCACAAAAGCAAGATTCCAAGGTAATCCCCACAAAACCCGGAGAAAACGGGTTTGAGAATTTCTCATCCACAAGGGCGCCTCAAGGGCACCAACGAAGCAAATAACCCCCCCCCCTCCACATTCCACCAAAAGAACAGACTTACGGAATCCAAGCCCATGATCAAGCAAACAGTCGCGTGAACAATAGGATTTCCCACTTTCTCGACCACATTCCACCAAAAGAACAGGCCCTTGGACATGCCCCTGGGTAATTCTGTAAAGACATGGCTTTTTGCAAAAAGATGAATAAGCACGGTCTTTTTGGGTTCACTTAAAAATTGATAATTTGATGTTGTAGAATATGCCAATCAAAATGAATGAATCCGATTGTCAAAAAGATATGAGATATATGTTTTTTGATAATTTTCTCCTTGACCACATAATCAACATATTCCTCTTTTATTTTTTTTCGAAATTGAGTAAAGATTTTATGAATTAGATTTTTTGAATTACAATTCAAGAAGATTTTATTATGTATAGATAATAGGCCCAAAGCTTAAGTACCCATTTGGAATGGTAAAGAGAATCTTTAGCCGGTATAAATTGACTTTGGCTCATGTCTGGTATGCTTAGACTCGTATTGAGAGCTTCGACCCGTGTTTGGGGAAGGTATGGCTTGTTGTTGACAAAGTAGGCCAAAAGCATATCGACGATGATACCGACTTAAAAAGAGAAGTGCTATGCGAAATAGGATTCGCAGAGACGTTTAGGGTTTGAATTTGTATAAAGAAGCACTCAAAGGCCTTCTTACAAGAATCATCGTAATTTACACCGGCAGATACGTAATATCAAGATATACATATATCTTATTCAGCCACGGCAAGGAATCTGATTTGAACATTAGATAATTTCTTTTAATGCCAAGTACATCAGAGCCTCCTATAACTGATGTTTGTCATCTGAAACATTAAATCTATTATACATTTGAGGGATATTGATGTGATGTTTGTCCTACCATGACAAACCCACATGGGAAAAAGATACATTTGAGGGCTCTTCATGTGATGTTTGTCCTAATAGGACAACCCTACATGACACCTTTGTCCCATGCGGGAAAGGGAGAGGGGTGCCACCTCATCATGGTGGGGCCCACTTCGGGATGGGTGTGGTGTTGGGTATGTTGTTGTGGAAATCCAAACGAAAAGCCCACCAATTCTCTTTATTTCCATGATTTCCATTGACCTTTCCTGAAATCCAAAAGACATTCCTCTTCCCACTATTCACGGGTTTGCAATCATTCATTTTCCACATCGCCCCCTCTTTTTGCGCTTTTGGCCCTTGCTTCCCCCTAACCCCCAAACGAGACACACACACACACACACACACACACACACACACTTCCATCTCATTTTCTATTACGCGCGGGTCTCGCCTACTTTGTGTGTTTTTTCTTTGGTCCCGTGCACAATTAAGGGACATTGCCCATAGATTTGTCCCATGTGGCAATGTCTCATCACACCTAAAATCCCAAAAACGTCCAAATACAAAAACACCCAAAAATCCAAACAACACCCAAAAACAAAAAAAAAGCCCAAAAGCCCATGACCGAATCAAAAACCCCAAAAACTACAAGGCAATACCCACACTCACACCCTTTCTTCCCATTTGCACCAGGTTTTGCACCCCACTAAACGCCAATGTGGGGCCACATACTGGTTGTGTGCTATTCTTTTGTGTGCCAGCGCATTGTGTGAACGTGTTATTTCCGATCTAAATTACAAATGAGGGAAAAATCTTCAACATAAGACAAACCATGTACTAAAATGTCACATTAACCACAAAACACACCTAAAACCAAAACACTCGAACCACACACCCAGTTACTTTCAGATGTACCAAAAACACACACAACTAATAAAAAACACCAAGACACTCAAAACACTCTGACCATTTGAACCCGGTTTTGCACCCATCGAAACACCTGTGTGGATTCCGCGTCCTAATTGTGTTGAGGGTTTTGGGTGCACATGGACTTTGTGCATGTGTTATGTTTATCGGCTTGAAACATAAAACCTATACACTTGAGGAGTGTTAATTTGACTTTGTCCAATGTGGCATCCAAAGAGGGGTGTCACATAGGATGTACATTAAACCGAGGAAAAAAAATCAAAACCCCTCCCAAATCCCCCAAAACACTCAAAACTGCAGCCTCATTAAAAAAAAAAAATCAAAACTCAAGAAAATACTCACACTCATACCCGCAGCCCCATTGGGCACGGCTTTTTTCTAATAAATAATTAAGAGGAGTGCTGCCTGCACCGCATAAAATGCGGTGCAGGGTACTTAATTTTCCTAAAAAGAAAAAAAGAAACCATCGAACAGTTAAATCAAAAAACATTTAGGTCGCTTCCTTTGCTTTTTTGGACAAAAAGTACAACGCACCGCATGGGATGCGTTGCATTTAGCAATGCTCATAATTAAAAGGGTGCAAGATACTCTAGCTACCAGAACCCACCACGTGGGCGACAAAAGAGCATCCGAGGCGGGCATTGGTTTTAAATGTTTGAACCAAATCCACCTTGATCCCAAAGCTAATTATAATTACACCCCTTTTTTATGCTCGCTTCGCTCGCAGACAGATGGGGCCCACAAAGATCTGTCCCAACGCCGGTCATCACCAACTTTTCCAGTGCTCTCAATTCACAAACGCCGCTGCTAATTTTTACTGCCGGTGGCAGCTGCGTGGGGCCCACAGCCGGCGCCGTTTATTATTACTATCCAACTGTTAAATAAGTTGTTCGGTCGGAGCGCGGAGGCCACCTGCTCCGCCGTCCGTTGGGAGGCGCGGCCGCTCCAACAAAAAGTATATATTAATAATAAAAATAAAGATTTAAAGAAAGAAAGAGGGGTAAATCCCAATATCATCTCATTGACCCCAAGTAACAATTTTATAAAAACAAGAGAATTAGACGCAGGCATTATTATTATTATTTTAATAGAAGAAAGGAAATAAAATAAAATTTTGTTTGAACCTTCGTTCCCAGTTTACCCATATTTACAAAATTTCCTTTTCATATTTTCGAATTTAAAGGTTAACCCCTGTTACGACCTAGAAATCGTAAGAGTCCGACCCCTGCCCGGATCCGCTAACATACCCCATTAACTCACCATATCACAAAAGGACCGCCGCCCCGAAAAGTCCGGGGCATCACGGAGTCAGGCGCGCCTTGCAGCGTTTCCCGAACCGATTGAGGCGGACAACCGCAGCCTTCCGACCCACCGGGGAAAGGCACTTGGGGACGCTCGGGTAGCTAGGCCAGGCCTACTGACGGGCGCGGACGTACCCTTCCGTACCAGCGGGCCATACCCCAGGACCGACCGATCGGGATGGTCCGCCCGGCCCCCGCGAACCGCGGCACCTAGGGTGACACAGCCCGGCCTTAGTTCACCGCTAACGACAAACAGCCTAGGATACGGACACGTCTGACACATACGTCACCCGGCCGCCTGACAAAGCACCCCCAGGCGGCTGGCCTATCCGACGGTTAGTGCTTTCGGCCCTGACATCCCGACAAAAGCACCCCTCGGCCGTTGCGCCGCCTGCCAGAAGCGGATCAGGAACTCCTGTTCCCGACGTCCTCGTCCGAAGCTTCCGCTGACACCCGAGCCAGCTCAGCACGCCTAGTCATCACCCGTCAGGTATAAACACCTCCTCTCCTCTTACGGAGAGGAGGTTAGGAAAATTCTCTCATCTTCTATCATTCACACACGAGAGCAAAGGTCCTCCATATCTTTGCTCTCCCACCTATAGCTCGTCACGCGAGACGGACACACAGTTAGTCCGGCCGGCGTGTCTAGCCCCCCATTTAAGTCCTTTTACTGACTTAGGCATCGGAGGGGCTAAGGGTTGAAACCCAACCCCGCCCTTCTGACGAGTTGTTCGTGCTACAGGAGAGCTCGCCCCTTGACCAAAGTCAGCGTCAGCCTCCCGCCGTCCAACCTTCCTCAGCCGCGTCCGACGAGATACGATCCCGTGAGCTCCACCGGCAACGGATCCACCCTCTTCATCCCACTAATCACTTGTAAAAACAGCCTACCTAACCCCTCATTTCCATATAACCACCGTGCCCTTGGTTCCCCATAATACAAATTCATTGTACGCGAGTTCCACCTCGTAACAATTGGCGCCGTCTGTGGGAACGAAGGGTCACACCCATGTTAGACTCCATGCCGATTCCGCGGAACCCTGACCACGGCAAAGATCCCGTGGGACAGGAACCGCTCTCTCTGCAAATTACTCCGGCGTCCGACGCCCTCCCGGGCGTGGGCACCGAAACTGAACCTACTTCATCCCGCGTCGTCCTGAAAAACTTCGAGGCCATTACTCAGGCCGGGGAGGCTACCAGACAACTGAAACGGGGCCACCGCCCGGCCCCTTGGAGCCCCAGAACATGAGACGGAACCTCTGCCTTCAGTTCGAGGAGGAGGGAGAAAACGGGGGGCTCGCTGAGGAGATTGCGGCCCAACAGAGGCTCCTGGAAGAGGAGATGGAAGTTGCGCAGCGGTGGAAGCGCCTAGGGGAGGCGGCCGCGGCGCAAAGGCGTGTGGACGAGGCGGCAGAGACCGCCCGGAGGGCCTTCCAGCAAGAGGAGGCCGCCCGCCGCCAACTCCGCTTCATTGTCGCGGAACGCGAGAGGCTGAGGAGAGAAAACAGAAGTAACCAAGAGGTCTTTGAAGAGACGGCGACGGGCCGGCGGCCCGGGGGCGGACGGGACCCGTTGCTGAACAGGTCCCCGCATGGAGAAGGCGACCCGCATCACCAGCACCACCCCTCCGATACCCAGCATGAGGAAGCCGTTTGTCGACAGCTACGCTTCCTCACCGCCGAGCGCGAAAGGCTCCTCCGCGAGAATCAGGAACGGATGGAGGCCTGAGGAGAGTTAGCCGGGAGGCGCTGGCGCTGGGAGAGCCGTAGCCCACAACCCGTCGAGTCCTCGGCCCAGGAGAGGAGCCCCGTCAGACGACCGTCGGGCTACTCCCCGGAGGCGGGGGACCGTGGTCGGCCGTGGCGCGATAGGAGCCGGACCCCCGAGAGGCGGAGGGGGTAGGCCCCGGATCGCCCTACCTATCCGGAGGAGGCCACGCCGCTCGCACGGTGGATCACGTCCGCCCCAAGGCCCAAAAGGTTCAAACCCCCCCTCTTGGCCACATACAACGGGAGAGGCGACCCCCTCATGCACGTGCAACAATACCGAGGGGCGATGGAGGCGCAGGATGTGGACGAGGCGTTCCTATGCCGGCATTTTTCCCAGAGCCTGAGGGACACCGCGCTGGACTGGTACTTCGGCTTGCCCGCGAGATCCGTCGGGAGCTTTGGCGAGCTGTCACACAAGTTCTGCCAAGAGTTCCGGGCCGGGCGGACGAAGAAGAAGCCTTTGGACTATCTCTGCACGATAGTCCAAGGAGAAGGGGAGAGAACGGGGAGATACCTCCGCCGCTTTCAGGAAGAAAGGCGGGCGGTGGTGACATGCGGCGATGAGGTGCTAATGCTGGCCTTCAAGGCGGGGTTGCGAACTCGGAGCCTCCACAAATCCCTGCTCCGGGACCCGCCGGCCGACTACGAAGAGCTGGTGGCAATGGCGGAAAGGCACGCATTGGATGAAGAGACCCTCGGCGCAAAGGTCGTATACCCCCCGGTGAAACCATCCCGGGACGAACCCCGGCTGCACCCTCGGCCGAGGCAGGAAGAGAGGGGCCGAGGCCGCGATCAGATGGCCCTACCGCGGCGGGAGTCGCCCGAGCCTCGCCCACGAGATCGGCTTGGCCCGGCGCGCGAGTTCGCCCCGGCACGGAGGCCCCCCGGAGTCATCCCCAGACAGGAGGACCCCCCACCGGCGCAATATACGCGACTCAATGCCCCCATGATGGAGGTGCTGGCCGCGGCGACAAGGGCCGGGTTATTGCCGGAGCCCCCCCGGGAGATGAGGACGGACCCGGCGAGGAGGGACCCCCGGAGATACTGCCGTTATCACTGGGACCACGGTCACGACACCGACCATTGTTACTCCCTCAAAAGAGAGGTCGAACGACTGATCCAGGTGGGTCACCTGGGGAACTTTGTCGCGGGAAGGCGGGTAGCGACAGGCGAGAGAGACCTCCCGGAGGAGGAGGGACGGGGTCCGCTGACAAACCGCGATAAGGAGGAGCCCCGCCCCCCGAAGGCAGTCATGCGAATTGAGATGATAACTGGAGGCCCAACCTCGGTGGGACGGGCGCCCGCAATCCTGGAGGCCGAGGCCCGACAGGTGATGACGGCGGGCGCCGACCGCCGACCGAAGCGAAGGAAGATACCCCGACCCCCGATCACCTTTACTGAGGAGGACGGTCGGGGGGCACGGAGCCAGAACAATGACGCCCTCGTCATCGAGGCCCGGATTGGGGCGATCGACGTCGGCCGGCTCCTGATCGACACCGGTAGCTCCTGTGACATCCTGTTTCTGACAACGGTCGAGAGGATGGGGTGGGGGCGCGCAGACTTAGAGCCCTGTGTGGGCCCTGTCGCTGGCTTCACCGGCCATGCGATCCCCACCGAGGGAACGATCACCCTGCCCATGACCCTGGGGGAGGCACCGATGGTCGTCACCAGGGAAGCGCAATTTGTCGTCGTCAATGTCACCTCGGCGTATAATGGAATCATAGGTCGTCCACATATGACGGCCATCGAGGCGCTCCCCAGCCTGCAACATCAGACGATGAAGTTCCGGACTCCGCGGGGGGTGGGACAGGTGCGGGGAGGACGGGAGGTGCCCGGTGACCACGGCCAGGCGCCACCCCTGCCCAGGAGCCCGAGGCGGCCCCTGACGGCTCTCGTCCCTGACGAGAGGGAGGACTTCTGCGACCAGCGGCCGACCCCGGCGGAGGAAGTGGAGGAGGTCCCAGTGGCCTCAGACGAGGAAAAAACCGTCTCCATCGGGACGAAACTCCCGTCCGCATTGAAGACGGCCCTCGTTGCCTTGCTCCGAGAAAACGCGGACATATTCGCGTGGTCACCCGCAGACATGCCCGGGGTGGACCCGAGAGTAATCTCCCACAGGCTGAATGCGGACCCGGAAGCCCGACCTGTTCGACAGAAGAAGAGAAGTGCAGGGGGCGAAAAGAAGAAGGCGGCCGAGGAAGAAGTAGAGCGACTCCTCGAGGCCAAATTTGTTCGGCCGGTGGACTACCCCGACTGGCTCGCCAACATCGTTCTGGTGAAGAAGCCCAGTGGGAAGTGACGCATGTGCGTTGACTTCACCGACCTCAACAAGGTATGCCCGAAGGACAGCTTCCCTCTACCCCGAATCGACCACTTGGTGGACCAGGCGTCCGGCTATGAGTTGTTGAGCTTCATGGACGCCTTCTCGGGATACAACCAGATACCGATGGCGGAGGAAGATGAGGAGAAGACCTCGTTTGTCACTGATAAAGGCACCTTCTGTTACACCAAGATGCCCTTCGGACTGAAGAATGCCGGTGCGACCTATCAACGAATGGTTGACCGAATATTCGGCCCTCAAGTGGGGCGAAACCTGGAGGTCTACATCGACGACATGCTGGTAAAAAGCGGAAGGGCTCCCGACCACCTCACAGACCTGCAGGAAACCTTCCAGAGGGTCCGCCAGTACAACCTGAGGCTAAACCCCGCGAAGTGTATCTTTGGCGTGCAATCGGGAAAATTCCTGGGCTTCATGATAACGAAGCGGGGAATCGAGGTGAACCCCGACAAGGTGACGGCCCTCATCGATATGATGGAGCCCCGGACGATCCGGGACTTGCAGCGACTGAACGGCCGGATCGCTGCTTTGGGGCGATTCCTGTCGAAATCAGCGGAGAAATCGCTCCCTTTCTTCAGGGTCTTGCGCACAGCCTTGGTCGAAGCTAAAGATCAAAGGAAGGTGATCCCGTGGGATGACGACTGCGCCAGGGCGTTCGCGGAGCTGAGGGCATACCTACAGAGCCTGTAACGACCTGTTTTTCTAGTCGTATTTTGACTGTTGTGTGCGTGTATTTTTACGTCATTGATCCGGTTATTTTCGTCTGAGGGATTTTCGTCCGTACGTTGACGCGAGCGCGTCTTTATTTTAGTTTTGCCGTAGCGTAACTTTTGGGCCATTGCTTTTAGTTAAGAGTTAATTACTAATTAGCTAATTACTATTAACTATTTTAAAATCACAGAAATTATTTTTACTAATCAAAATCATTAATTAACTTATTATTAATATTATTTTTTTACTAACTTCATTTTTACTAAATTAATTTTCTGAATTTCTCTTACCCTATTACTTTTACCCTAAAACCTAACCTACCCAATTGAATCCCACCGAAAGAATCGGTGAGATCCAACATCACAGTAATCACCCCTACCTCACAACCACCCTATTCATCCTGTCCCTTCTCCTTCTATGTTCTTAAACCAACAAAGATAGCAACGCAACAGCAACCCACAGTCATCAGCACAACCCATCCCTCCACCATACGACCAACCTGCCCAACACCACCTCCTTCTCCCCCATTCAAATCAGCCACCACCATCAACCCCTTCACCATCAGCAACACCCTAACATCCACACCCCCAATTCTCCATCAACCTCTTACAGTCAAAAAGAAATCAACCCAAAAACAAAACAGAAATTGGAACCCAATCAACCAGAAATCAAGAACAAATCCCAAACCCAACCCCCAAAATCAACCCCCTCGGTCGTCGCCTGCACACGCCGTCACCCTCCACCGCATCATCGCCGTCGATCCACGCCGCCACCGCCTCAGACCGCCCACCGCCGCGCCCCGAAGCAGCCCGGAGCCGTCCCACCGTCGATCCGCGCCGCCTGGACGTCGATCCGCCCGCCGCCGCTCCAGTTCCGTGTCGCCGCCGCGATCACGCCTCGCCGTACACCGCCCCCGGCCGCCCTCCAGACCCGCCGGACCGCCCCCCGTGCCCCCTCGCCTCGTCGGATCCCGATCCGCCGCCCCCCACTTCTCCTCGCGTCGCCGGACCGCCCCCGAGCCCGATCCGCCTCCCCGACAGCCGGAGGCCACCGCCGTAAGCCCGTGCGCCCACCCCCGTACGTCGCCGCCCCGATCCGCGCCGCCCCGTGCCGGATCGCCGCCGTGCCGTGAGCCCCTGCACAAAAAGAAAAAAAAAAGGGAAAAGAAAAGAAACGGGAGAAGAGAGACAGAGAGAGTGAGAGAGAAGGTAAAGGTTAAGGGCTAGATAAGTTTTAATATATATAAGTTTATAAATTTATATAAGTTACATGTTAAGTTAATATTAGTTTTATTATTATTATTTTAAAGTTAAGTTAATATAAGGTCTATTAATATTATTATTATTATTAATGATAAGGTTAAAGTTATATTTTAATAAGTTTTATGATTAATTTTAAAGATATTATTATAAGGCTATACAAGTTATGTGTAAGTTAAAGTTAAGTTAATTCTGTTAACTTAAGTTAAGTTAATTCTGTTAACTTAAGTTAAGTTAATTCTGTTTATTAAATTAAGTTATTATTATTAAATAAGTTTAAGTTTGAATCTCTAATCTAAGTTTTTAAAAGCTATTATTTTATAACCCATTATCAATAAATAGGTTAGTAGTTAATTTAAAGTTAAGTTTTATTAACAGTTTCGTGTAGCTAACTCGTTCGTAACCCGTGTGAACCAGGTACACCGACCGCCTTTCAAACGCGCCTTTTTCTACAAGGCGATTTTGGTAACTCATCGTACCCTTGGCATGGGTCTTAAAAACAAAAACAAATGCATGCAACCTAGATTTATTTCATTATCACAGTGTTTTCCATTTTTAACTGTTAGCTAAAATTGCACGGTATCGTATCGTAAATTGCACAGTATCGTAAAGGGAGCAGAATTGGTCTACTTGACTTGATTGACAGAAAATTGTGACTGGAAATGTGACATTCTAGTAAATTGCACCGACACTGGGTTTTGGGGTAACTTATAATAGCGAGGGTGCGGGAGCGACTAGTCCAGCCTTTGTTGTCACCGTGCGGGTTCTAGCAACCCATCATAGTAGCCGGTGACAACCATCACAGATCACAGAGTATTGCATAGTATTCATAGTATTCATAGCATAGTTCGCCCGGGTAGCACCCGTGGTAAGAGGTGGCCTCTTGGTTGCTCATTGCACCCCGCATTATAAGTCACGGTCTAGGTATCGGCACAAATAGACTCTCGTTGTATAAGTCACTTTTAATATTGCACTTTTAACTGCTAGAAATTGATGATAGATGTACACCTGCAAGGTTACCTTTCTGCTCTCTTTCCCTTACCAGTATTGCTTGCACTTTACCTTTTTACTTTTAGATTGTCATGCTTGTATATTTGTTTCAATATCCATGTATAGAGATACTTTGAGTTACGTCTGATCCTGGCGACCCTTCTCTTTGTGGTGGACTCGCCAGATATCTCACAGGTCGAGGAATTTGCACCTGAGGCCGCAGACGCTGAGTTTGTGGTTGAGTACGACCAGCAGGACCAGCAGGACCCTGTGTATTGAGAGTGAGTGTGAGAGATTTGCTATGTTGTTTTTAGTGTGGATTGATGTATCTTTTGAATTCTGTTGTATTTTCCTTTCCTGTTAGCTGCTGGGTTGTAATAAGGTTGTAAAACCACTTTCATTATCAGTATTTTGGCGTATTTCTGCAACATAGCCTGTGTTGACTTCATTGGTGCCTAGCAGGACTTGTGCATGTTCCAAGCAGTAACGGGCCCCGTAAGTGGGTCGTTACAAGTTTGGTGGCCCATGCAGGTCCGCGCTAAAAGCCACATGAACAATACAGGAAGTTCAGAATATGTCGTATAAAATACTTGATGGAACTGATCAAACCTTATGAAATGCAGATAAGCCATGGAAAGGAACACTTCGGGAAGCGAAGACAGTGCCTTTGGATCCGGGATCAACCACCCGAATGAGGGTCCCAACCAGAATGATGCTGGCAATGGAGCCAACAACGGTTTGGGCGCAACAGCATTCCCAACTGCACCGTTGTCTGCCGAAGATTGCATGCGGGGCATGTATGCCCTTCATCAGCAGCTTGGACAGGCCTTGGAACAGGCT
Source organism: Scilla litardierei (assembly GCA_030789695.1). Taxonomy (NCBI): domain Eukaryota; kingdom Viridiplantae; phylum Streptophyta; class Magnoliopsida; order Asparagales; family Asparagaceae; genus Scilla; species Scilla litardierei. The sequence continues at coordinate 7,945,458 of CM061136.1, read as the reverse complement.
TTGCACAGAGAGCAACGAGCTGACCCAAGTGCTTATCACTTTCGAGGGATGAGCCCGAAGACCTTCGCAGGGACTGAGAGCCATCTTCAGGCGGAAGAATGGCTCAAGCGCATCACTGATGATCTGAGAGCATCTCAGATTCGAGAAGAAGCCTGGGTGGCTGTCGTCAAGAGGCAACTGACGGATGGTGCTAGAGACTGGTGGCAGGCGGTTGAAGACCGCTTGGGATTGCCGATTTCGTGGGATGTATTTACAAGTACCTTCAACGCTCAGTACTTTCCCCCACACGCAACGATCAAGATGAGGAAGAAGTTCATCAACCTGAAGCAGGGTTCGATGACGGTGGATCAGTATGACGCTGAGTTCTCCAGGCTCAGCAGGTTTGCTCCAGAGATGGTCACAAATGCTCTGACTCGAGCCCAGCAGTTCCAGCAGGGGCTCAACATTGAGATTCGGAAGATGATGGTCGGTGCTAGCCCGACCACACATGCTGAAGTTCTGGCCATTGCTCGTAACCATGAGATGGTTGAAGAGGAGGAAAAGGAAGAACGCATGTTGGCAGCATCTGCGAGGCCCCCACCGACTCATGCTGGGCCAAGCAGACGGCCCCAGATGCCTCGTCCTATTCAGCAGGTTCAGTTTAAGAGGCCAGGACCACAGCAGCAGGCCCTCCCGGTCTGCCACTTTTGCGGAAAGTCTGGACACTTCAAATCTGAGTGTCGAGTTTTTCTGGGCCTTTGTCTGGTTTGTGGAGAGTCTGGACATGTGGCTAGGAATTGCCCGCATCATAGGTCACGTGCTCCAGCTCCAGCTCCGGTTCCAGCTCCAGCCCCTCGTGCTGCCCCGACTGGGATCGCCCCACAGCGTCCACCACTACCTCCACAGCAGAGGGTGTTCCAGCAGGCAAGGCAGCCACCACCGAGACGCCAGGCTTACACCATGACTGTCGAAGAGGCCGAGGCCACCGGTGAAGTGATCACAGGTATAATTCTTGCATTATTAGTATATCTTTTCTTTCATTAGCGTTGGTTGCTTAGATTAGTGTTTGAACCTAGGTGTCGTGCTAGTAGCTGGGAATCCCGCCCTCTCCTTGTTCGACTCGGGAGCATCACACTGCTTTCTAGCGAGTCGATTCGTTCGCACCCATACCGTTCCTGTTACAACCTTATCTACTGGTTGGAACGTCAATACGGGTGGCGGAGTGATAAAGGCGACCAGTGGGTATCCTCAGTGCCCCGTGGTAATTTGTGGGCGAGCTTTATTCGCTAACTTCATGATGATTGATATCCCGAACTTTGATGTTGTATTCGGGATGGATTGGTTAGGAACTTTCCATGCCACCATCGACTGTTGTCGAAGGAGGGTAGCCTTCGACATTCCTGATCATCCGAAGTTCGAGTTCATTAGTGGGAGCAGATCTGTGGGACCGGTGAAGTACAAGGCCAGGTCGACCGAAGCAGTAGCAGCCGCGATGGACGCTGAGCCCGAGATACCAGAAGTGGTTCGAGAGTTCTTGGATGTGTTTCCAGACGACCTTACAGGTTTGCCTCCGGATCGCACCCTTAAATTTGCCATTGAACTAATGCCAGGAGCCCAGCCTATGTCCAAGGGACCGTATCGTCTAGCACCATCTGAGCTAGAAGAATTACGGGTCCAACTTGACGATCTATTAAAGAAGGGATGGATACGACCCAGTGTATCTCCCTGGGGATCTCCTATATTGCTGGTGAAGAAGAAAGACGGATCCCTTCGTATGTGCGTTGACTACCGCGATCTGAACAAAGTCACCGTGAAGAACAAGTACCCTCTACCGCGCATCGACGATCTTTTCGACCAGCTCGGTGGGTCAAGCGTCTATTCGAAGCTGGATCTGAGGACAGGGTACCATCAAGTGAAGGTGAAGGATGAAGATGTTCCCAAGACTGCATTCAGGACCAGATACGGACATTATGAGTACTTAGTGATGCCGTTTGGTGTGACCAATGCACCCGCGGTATTTATGAGTCTCATGAACCAAGTATTGTATGAATACTTGGACAAGTTCGTTGTAGTCTACATCGACGACATTCTCATCTACTCGAAGAATGCCGTGGAGCATGCAGAACATCTCAGGAAGGTTCTCGAGACCCTGAGAAGACACCAGCTTTATGCCAAACTTAGCAAGTGCGAGTTCTGGCTGAACGAGGTGGCATTTCTAGGCCACGTGGTGTCAGGAACAGGGATTGCTGTTGATCCTGAAAAAGTAGCCGCTGTTCAAAACTGGCCAGTCCCTCGAACGGTAACCGAGATTCGAAGCTTCTTGGGACTAGCTGGCTACTACCGGAGGTTCATCAAAGATTTCTCGAAGATTGCAGGAGCCATGACGCGATTAACGAGAAAGGATGTGATATTTGTTTGGTCGAAAGCATGTGAGGATGCCTTCCAGGAGCTGAAGAAGAGGTTAACGACTGCACCCATCTTGATCATTCCAGACCGATCAGGAGGATTCGAAGTCTTCTGTGATGCATCTGGCAAGGGACTTGGATGCGTGCTACATCAGCACGGTCGAGTCGTAGCATATGCATCCAGGCAGTTGAAGATCCATGAGAAGAACTACCCCACTCATGATCTTGAGTTGGCAGCAGTGATTTTTGCATTGAAGATTTGGAGGCACTTCCTATTGGGTGAGCACGTGAAGGTGTTCTCGGATCATAAGAGTCTGAAGTATCTCTTCACTCAGAAGGAGCTCAACATGCGTCAGAGACGATGGGTCGAGCTCATGGCAGATTATGACATTGACCTTCAGTACCATCCTGGGAAAGTCAATGTTGTACCGGATGCATTGAGTCGTCTTCCAGCAGTGATGACCCTTACGACTCAGTGGAGGTTGCAGCAAGAGATCCGAGACATGGGTATAGAAGTGATTCTACCAGGGATGACTGCATCTTTGATGGGCATGCATATCCAGTCGACCCTGGTAGAGAGGATCAAGTCTACTCAAATGGAGGATGAGAAGCTACGGAAGATTAGAGATCTGGTGATGGCAGGCCAAAGACCAGAGTTCAAGATTCATGCAGATGGGTCCTTGAGGTTTGAGGACAGGATCTGTGTACCGTCTGGTGCCATTAGAGATGGGTTATTGGAGGAAGCTCACAGTTCTCCTTACTCTATACATCCTGGAGGTACCAAGATGTATCAAGATCTGCGACAGCATTACTGGTGGCATGGCATGAAGAGAAGCGTCGCTCGGAGTGTAGCGAAGTGTATTGTATGCCAACAGGTGAAGGCTGAACACCAGAGAACTGCTGGCTTGTTGCGGCCATTGCCCATTCCGGAGTGGAAATGGCAGCACATCACAATGGACTTCGTGACTGGACTACCTAAGAGTACGAAGCAGAATGACGTTGTCTGTGTGATCGTAGATCGATTGACCAAGACAGCACACTTCATTCCTTTCAGAGTGGGTCAGTCTAAAGAAGTGTTGGCCAAGAAGTACATGTATGAGATTGTGAAACTGCATAGAGTTCCTATCAGCATTGTCTCGGACAGAGACACCATGTTCACATCTCATTTCTAGATGAGCCTCCAGGAGAGCTTGTGAACCCACTTGAGTTTTAGTACGGCTTACCATCCACAGACATATGGTCTGTCAGAGCTTACTATACAGATACTTGAAGACATGCTGCGGGCATGTATGCTGGACTTCAAAGGATCATGGGAAGATCATCTCCATTTGGTGGAGTTTGCATACAACAATAGCTACCAGTCTAGTATTGTCATAGCACTTTTTGCGGCACTGTATGGGAGGAAGTGCCGATCCCCATTGAGCTGGGATGATGTAGGAGATCGAGAGTCTTTTGGTCCTGAGCTAATCACATAAGCCATGGATGTGGTTCGGACCATCAGAGAGAAGGTGCAGCTGGCTCAGGACAGGTACAAGCATTGGGCAGATGCCAAACGTCGCCACTTGGAGTTTCAGCCCGGTAATCATGTTTTTCTGAAGATCTTGTCCAACCGAAGATTGATTCGTTTTGGTCAAAGATGAAAGCTTAGTCATCGATTCATTGGGCCTTTCGATATTCTGGAGTAAATATGATAAGTGGCCTACAAACTTGCACTGCCCCTGCCTTAGAGGGAGTGCACGATGTGTTCCACATCTCGCAGTTGCGTCGTTATGTGAGCAACCCTAGTCATGTCGTGGACTACTCAGAGATTGCAGTTCGTCCGGACTTGACATACGAGCAGCAACCAGTGAAGATCCTAGATCGACACCAGAAAGTCTTCGGGAATATGACTATTGATCTAGTCAGAGTGATGTGGCGTCGTGACTCGCCAGGAGAGTCGACCTGGGAGCGAGAGGAAAAGATGCGAGGACGTTATCCCTACCTTTTCTATGCCCTGTAGAGAATTCCGGGGACCGAATTATTCTAAGGAGGGTAGGATGTAACGACCTGTTTTTCTAGTCGTATTTTGACTGTTGTGTGCGTGTATTTTTACGTCATTGATCCGGTTATTTTCGTCTGAGGGATTTTCGTCCGTACGTTGACGCGAGCGCGTCTTTATTTTAGTTTTGCCGTAGCGTAACTTTTGGGCCATTGCTTTTAGTTAAGAGTTAATTACTAATTAGCTAATTACTATTAACTATTTTAAAATCACAGAAATTATTTTTACTAATCAAAATCATTAATTAACTTATTATTAATATTATTTTTTTACTAACTTCATTTTTACTAAATTAATTTTCTGAATTTCTCTTACCCTATTACTTTTACCCTAAAACCTAACCTACCCAATTGAATCCCACCGAAAGAATCGGTGAGATCCAACATCACAGTAATCACCCCTACCTCACAACCACCCTATTCATCCTGTCCCTTCTCCTTCTATGTTCTTAAACCAACAAAGATAGCAACGCAACAGCAACCCACAGTCATCAGCACAACCCATCCCTCCACCATACGACCAACCTGCCCAACACCACCTCCTTCTCCCCCATTCAAATCAGCCACCACCATCAACCCCTTCACCATCAGCAACACCCTAACATCCACACCCCCAATTCTCCATCAACCTCTTACAGTCAAAAAGAAATCAACCCAAAAACAAAACAGAAATTGGAACCCAATCAACCAGAAATCAAGAACAAATCCCAAACCCAACCCCCAAAATCAACCCCCTCGGTCGTCGCCTGCACACGCCGTCACCCTCCACCGCATCATCGCCGTCGATCCACGCCGCCACCCGCCTCAGACCGCCCACCGCCGCGCCCCGAAGCAGCCCGGAGCCGTCCCACCGTCGATCCGCGCCGCCTGGACGTCGATCCGCCCGCCGCCGCTCCAGTTCCGTGTCGCCGCCGCGATCACGCCTCGCCGTACACCGCCCCCGGCCGCCCTCCAGACCCGCCGGACCGCCCCCCGTGCCCCCTCGCCTCGTCGGATCCCGATCCGCCGCCCCCCACTTCTCCTCGCGTCGCCGGACCGCCCCCGAGCCCGATCCGCCTCCCCGACAGCCGGAGGCCACCGCCGTAAGCCCGTGCGCCCACCCCCGTACGTCGCCGCCCCGATCCGCGCCGCCCCGTGCCGGATCGCCGCCGTGCCGTGAGCCCCTGCACAAAAAGAAAAAAAAAAGGGAAAAGAAAAGAAACGGGAGAAGAGAGACAGAGAGAGTGAGAGAGAAGGTAAAGGTTAAGGGCTAGATAAGTTTTAATATATATAAGTTTATAAATTTATATAAGTTACATGTTAAGTTAATATTAGTTTTATTATTATTATTTTAAAGTTAAGTTAATATAAGGTCTATTAATATTATTATTATTATTAATGATAAGGTTAAAGTTATATTTTAATAAGTTTTATGATTAATTTTAAAGATATTATTATAAGGCTATACAAGTTATGTGTAAGTTAAAGTTAAGTTAATTCTGTTAACTTAAGTTAAGTTAATTCTGTTAACTTAAGTTAAGTTAATTCTGTTTATTAAATTAAGTTATTATTATTAAATAAGTTTAAGTTTGAATCTCTAATCTAAGTTTTTAAAAGCTATTATTTTATAACCCATTATCAATAAATAGGTTAGTAGTTAATTTAAAGTTAAGTTTTATTAACAGTTTCGTGTAGCTAACTCGTTCGTAACCCGTGTGAACCAGGTACACCGACCGCCTTTCAAACGCGCCTTTTTCTACAAGGCGATTTTGGTAACTCATCGTACCCTTGGCATGGGTCTTAAAAACAAAAACAAATGCATGCAACCTAGATTTATTTCATTATCACAGTGTTTTCCATTTTTAACTGTTAGCTAAAATTGCACGGTATCGTATCGTAAATTGCACAGTATCGTAAAGGGAGCAGAATTGGTCTACTTGACTTGATTGACAGAAAATTGTGACTGGAAATGTGACATTCTAGTAAATTGCACCGACACTGGGTTTTGGGGTAACTTATAATAGCGAGGGTGCGGGAGCGACTAGTCCAGCCTTTGTTGTCACCGTGCGGGTTCTAGCAACCCATCATAGTAGCCGGTGACAACCATCACAGATCACAGAGTATTGCATAGTATTCATAGTATTCATAGCATAGTTCGCCCGGGTAGCACCCGTGGTAAGAGGTGGCCTCTTGGTTGCTCATTGCACCCCGCATTATAAGTCACGGTCTAGGTATCGGCACAAATAGACTCTCGTTGTATAAGTCACTTTTAATATTGCACTTTTAACTGCTAGAAATTGATGATAGATGTACACCTGCAAGGTTACCTTTCTGCTCTCTTTCCCTTACCAGTATTGCTTGCACTTTACCTTTTTACTTTTAGATTGTCATGCTTGTATATTTGTTTCAATATCCATGTATAGAGATACTTTGAGTTACGTCTGATCCTGGCGACCCTTCTCTTTGTGGTGGACTCGCCAGATATCTCACAGGTCGAGGAATTTGCACCTGAGGCCGCAGACGCTGAGTTTGTGGTTGAGTACGACCAGCAGGACCAGCAGGACCCTGTGTATTGAGAGTGAGTGTGAGAGATTTGCTATGTTGTTTTTAGTGTGGATTGATGTATCTTTTGAATTCTGTTGTATTTTCCTTTCCTGTTAGCTGCTGGGTTGTAATAAGGTTGTAAAACCACTTTCATTATCAGTATTTTGGCGTATTTCTGCAACATAGCCTGTGTTGACTTCATTGGTGCCTAGCAGGACTTGTGCATGTTCCAAGCAGTAACGGGCCCCGTAAGTGGGTCGTTACAGAGCCCACCGCTCCTTGCGCGGCCGGAGGAGGGCGAACCCCTGGGGTTGTACCTGGCGACCACCGAGAGGGCCGTTAGCTCCGTCCTGATCAAGGAGGAAGGAGGAGTGCAACGCCCCGTTTACTACGCCAGCCGGATCCTCCGGGAGGCGGAGACTCGTTACAGCCCTATCGAGAAAGCCGCCTACTGCCTAATCACCACGGCCCGGAAGCTCCGACCCTACTTCCAGGCCCACCCCATAATCATCCACACCGACATGCCCCTCGAGAAGAACCTGAAAAGGCTGGAGCGGTCGGGGAGGATGCTCAATTGGAGTGTCGAGCTCAGCGAGTTCGACATAACGTACAAAGCCCGGACGGCAATCAAGGCCCAAGCGCTGGCCGACTTCGTGGTGGAATGCACAACGGAAGTCCCACCGGGGGACCGGACGGAGCTCCCATCGGAGACCACGTCCCCACGGAGGACCGGGGTGGGTGAACCCTCAGCACCCTCCCCGACGACAGTGGGCGAATTATGGACAATCCACGTCGACGGCTCCGCAACAGGCTCTGGGACAGGAGCAGGTATAGTCATTCAAACCCCGGATGGATGTTCGCTGGAGTACGCCCTGCGCTTCAGCTTCCCGGCCACCAACAATGTCGCGGAATATGAAGCCGCGGTGAACGGGTTGAAGCTCGCAAGGGCGGTGGGGGCGACGAACGTGTTGCTCCTGAGTGACTCCCGCCTCGTCATCCAACAAATCCTGGGGGGCTTCGAAGCCCGAGAGGAAACAATGAAGTGATACCTAAACCGCATCCAGATCGAACTCCGAAAGTTCGAGAAAGCGGACGTCCAACACCTACCCCGCTCCAACAACCTCCGGGCGGATGCCCTGTCAAAGCTGGCTTCCTCTTCGGCGGCCGAGATCGGGAAGGCAATCTACGTGGAAAACCTGGCGACGCCAACCATCGACGAGGGAGAGCTGATGTGCACAGACACGATGACGTCGTGGATGACCCCCATAATGAAGTACCTAGAGGCGGGCGAGTTACCCGAGAAACGGATGCTGGCAAAACAGGTGGAAAGGCGGGCCCTTTCATTCGTACTTCTCGACGGAGTGCTGTACCGCCGCCGCCGAGCCAATTTCGACGTCCTGCCCTACCTGAAATGTTTGGGCCCGGCGCAGGCTGAGCAAGTCATCCGCGAGGTGCATGAAGGCTTTTGCGGAAACCACCATGGCGGGCGCACCATCGCCCACAAAGTGATGCGCCAAGGGTACTACTGGCCGACGATGATATGGGATGCGGTACAGTACGTCAAGAAGTGCGAGGCATGCCAGAAGTTCTGCCGGCGGACGACTGCACCCCCGGCCAACCTAATGCCCATCTTGAGCCCGATCCCCTTCGCCAAGTGGGGGCTCGACATCCTGGGGCCATTCCCAAAGGCCTCCGGGGGAAGGAAATACCTAGTCGTCGCCGTGGATTACTTCACAAAATGGATCGAGGCAGAGCCGCTGGCGCGAATCGCGTGGACGGATATGAAGGGCTTCATCTGGCAATCCATCATATGCCGCTTTGGGATTCCCCGCTCCATTGTCACGGATAACGGAAAGCAGTTCGATTGCGAGGGCTTCCGCAACTTCTGCTCGGGCTGGGGAATCAAACTCCAATTCGCGTCAGTCGCCCACCCACAGTGCAACGGAATGGCGGAGGCCGCGAATAAATGTATCCTGAACCCGATGAAAAAGAAGGTGGACGCCGCTCTGGGGGCTTGGGTCGACGAACTGCCGGGGATCCTGTGGTCTTATCGTACCACCCACAAGGCCTCGACTGGGGAAAGCCCCTTCGTGCTAGCATACGGATCGGAGGCGGTCGTTCCCGTGGAAATCGGCGAGGAGACACTCTGGCTAAAGCTCTTCGACGAAGAAACCAACGGAGAAGGCCTCGGTCTCAGTTTGGAGTTGATAGACGAGGTGCGAGACCGGGCCCTGACCAGCCTCGTCAAGCACAGCCAAAGGATGGCACGGTTTTACGACTCCCGGGTGAAACCGCGGACCTTCAAGATCGGCGATTTGGTCCTCCGAGATGCCACCTTCCGCCCCGAGACAGCAAAGCGGGGAAAGCTGGCCGCTAAATGGGAAGGACCCTACACGGTCATCGACATTGTCGGGCCGGCCACGTACATCCTGGCTACCCCCGAAGGGAGCGAACTGGCCCACCCTTGGAACGCAAAACATCTGCTGAAATTCTACCAATAGTTGTGAGCCTTTCTTTTCTTATACGCAGTGTTCGTATCCATCCGTTCTTCCCAATATGGTAATTCCTGCACAAGTTTTGCAGTTCGATAAAACTCCGCACCTCTGGGGCAGGCCCAACCCTAGCCACCCAAACCAGAGAAGGGCACGGGCCGGGCTACGCGCCCGCTCCCCCCCTCCAGACCTCTGGGGCAGGGCCAACCCTAGCCACCCAAACCAGAGAAGGGCACGGGCCGGGCTACGCGCCCGCTCCCCCCCTCCAGACCTCTGGGGCAGGGCCAACCCTAGCCACCCAAACCAGAGAAGGGCACGGGCCGGGCTACGCGCCCGCTCCCCCCCTCCAGACCTCTGGGGCAGGGCCAACCCTAGCCACCCAAACCAGAGAAGGGCACGGGCCGGGCTACGCGCCCGCTCCCCCCCTCCAGACCTCTGGGGCAGGGCCAACCCTAGCCACCCAAACCAGAGAAGGGCACGGGCCGGGCTACGCGCCCGCTCCCCCCCTCAAGACCTCTGGGGCAGGGCCAACCCTAGCCACCCAAACCAGAGGTGGGCAAGGGCCGGGCTACGCGCCCGCTCCCCCCTTCCAGAACTCTGGGGTAGGGCCAACCATAGCCACCCAAACCAGAGAAGGGCACGGGCCGGGCTACGCGCCCGCTCCCCCCCTCCAGACCTCTGGGGCAGGGCCAACCCTAGCCACCCAAACCAGAGAAGGGCACGGGCCGGGCTACACGCCCGCTCCCCCCCTCCAGACCTCTGGGGCAGGGCCAACCCTAGCCACCCAAACCAGAGAAGGGCACGGGCCGGGCTACGTGCCCGCTCCCCCCCTCCAGACCTCTGGGGCAGGGCCAACCCTAGCCACCCAAACCAGAGGTGGGCACGGGCCGGGCTACACGCCCGCTCCCCCCCTCCAGACCTCTGGGGCAGGGCCAACCCTAGCCACCCAAACCAGAGAAGGGCACGGGCCGGGCTACGCGCCCGCTCCCCCCCCTCCAGACCTCTGGGGCAGGGCCAACCCTAGCCACCCAAACCAGAGAAGGGCACGGGCCGGGCTACGTGTCCGCTCCCCCCCCCTCCAGACCTCTGGGGCAGGGCCAACCCTAGCCACCCAAACCAGAGAAGGGCACGGGCCGGGCTACGCGCCCGCTCCCCCCCTCCAGACCTCTGGGGCAGGGCCAACCCAAGCCACCCAAACCAGAGAAGGGCACGGGCCGGGCTACGCGCTCGCTCCCCCCCTCCAGACCTCTGGGGCAGGGCCAACCCTAGCCACCCAAACCAGAGAAGGGCACGGGCCGGGCTACGCGCCCGCTCCCCCCCTCCAGACCTCTGGGGCAGGGCCAACCCTAGCCACCCAAACCAGAGAAGGGCACGGGCCGGGCTACGCGCCCGCTCCCCCCCTCCAGACCTCTGGGGCAGGGCCAACCCTAACCACCCAAACCAGAGAAGGGCACGGGCCGGGCTACGCGCCCGGTCCCCCCTCCAGACCTCTGGGGCAGGGCCAACCCTAGCCACCCAAACCAGAGAAGGGCACGGGCCGGGCTACGCGCCCGCTCCCCCCCTCCAGACCTCTGGGGCAGGGCCAACCCTAGCCACCCAAACCAGAGAAGGGCACGGGCCGGGCTACGCGCCCGCTCCCCCCCTCCAGACCTCTGGGGCAGGGCCAACCCTAGCCACCCAAACCAGAGAAGGGCACGGGCCGGGCTACGCGCCCGCTCCCCCCCTCCAGACCTCTGGGGCAGGGCCAACCCTAGCCACCAAAACCAGAGAAGGGCACGGGCCGGGCTACGCGCCCGCTCCCCCCCTTCCAGACCTCTGGGGCAGGGCCAACCCTAGCCACCCAAACCAGAGAAGGGCACGGGCCGGGCTACGTGCCCGCTCCCCCCCTCCAGACCTCTGGGGCAGGGCCAACCCTAGCCACCCAAACCAGAGAAGGGCACGGGCCGGGCTACGCGCCCGCGCCCCCCCTCCAGACCTCTGGGGCAGGGCCAACCCTAGCCACCCAAACCAGAGAAGGGCACGGGTCGGGCTACGCGCCCGCTCCCCCCCTCCAGACCTCTGGGGCAGGGCCAACCCTAGCCACCCAAACCAGAGAGGGGCACGGGCCGGGCTACGCGCCCGCTCCCCCCCTCCAGACCTCTGGGGTAGGGCAAACCCTAGCCACCCAAACCAGAGAAGGGCACGGGCTGGGCTACGCGCCCGCTCCCCCCCTCCAGACCTCTGGGGCAGGGCCAACCCTAGCCACCCAAACCAGAGGTGGGCACGGGCCGGGCTACGCGCCCGCTCCCCCCTCCAGACCTCTGGGGCAGGGCCAACCCTAGCCACCCAAACCAGAGGTGGGCACGGGCCGTGCTACGCGCCCGCTCCCCCCCTCCAGACCTCTGGGGCAGGGCCAACCCTAGCCACCCAAACCAGAGAAGGGCACGGGCCGGGCTACGCGTCCGCTCCCCCCCTCCAGACCTCTGGGGAAGGGCCAACCCTAGCCACCCAAACCAGAGAAGGGCACGGGCCGGGCTACGCGCCCGCTCCCCCCCTCCAGACCTCTGGGGCAGGGCCAACCCTAGCCACCCAAACCAGAGAAGGGCACGGGCCGGGCTACGCGCCCGCTCCCCCCCTCCAGACCTCTGGGGCATGGCCAACCCTAGCCACCCAAACCAGAGAAGGGCACGGGCCGGGCTACGCGCCCGCTCCCCCCCTCCAGACCTCTGGGGCAGGGCCAACCCTAGCCACCCAAACCAGAGAAGGGCACGGGCCGGGCTACGCGCCCGCTCCCCCCCTCCAGACCTCTGGGGCATGGCCAACCCTAGCCACCCAAACCAGAGAAGGGCACGGGCCGGGCTACGCGCCCGCTCCCCTCTCCAGACCTCTGGGGCAGGGCCAACCCTAGCCACCCAAACCAGAGAAGGGCACGGGCCGGGCTACGCGCCCGCTCCCCCCCTCCAGACCTCTGGGGCAGGGCCAACCCTAGCCACCCAAACCAGAGAAGGGCACGGGCCGGGCTACGCGCCCGCTCCCCCCCTCCAGACCTCTGGGGCAGGGCCAACCCTAGCCACCCAAACCAGAGAAGGGCACGGGCCGGGCTACGCGCCCGCTCCCCCCTCCAGACCTCTGGGGCAGGGCCAACCCTAGCCACCCAAACCAGAGAAGGGCACGGGCCGGGCTACGCGCCCGCTCCCCCCCTCCAGACCTCTGGGGCAGGGCCAACCCTAGCCACCCAAACCAGAGAAGGGCACGGGCCGGGCTACGCGCCCGCTCCCCCCCCTCCAGACCTCTGGGGCAGGGCCAACCCTAGCCACCCAAACCCGAGAAGGGCACGGGCCGGGCTACGCGCCCGCTCCCCCCCCTCCAGACCTCTGGGGCAGGGCCAACCCTAGCCACCCAAACCAGAGAAGGGCACGGGCCGGGCTACGCGCCCGCTCCCCCCCTCAAGACCTCTGGGGCAGGGCCAACCCTAGCCACCCAAACCAGAGAAGGGCACGGGCCGGGCTACGCGCCCGCTCCCCCCCTCCAGACCTCGGGGGCAGGGCCAACCCTAGCCACCCAAACCAGAGAAGGGCACGGGCCGGGCTACGCACCCGCTCTCCCCCTCCAGACCTCTGGGGCAGGGCCAACCCTAGCCACCCAAACTAGAGAAGGGCACGGGCCGGACTACGCGCCCGCTCCCCCCCTCCAGACCTCTGGGGCAGGGCCAACCCTAGCCACCCAAAGCAGAGAAGGGCACGGGCCGGGCTACGCGCCCGCTCCCCCCCCCTCCAGACCTCTGGGGCAAGGCCAACCCTAGCCACCCAAACCAGAGAAGGGCACGGGCCGGGCTACGCGCCCGCTCCCCCCCTCCAGACCTCTGGGGCTGGGCCAACCCTAGACACCCAAACCAGAGAAGGGCACGGGCCGGGCTACGCGCCCGCTCCCCCCCTCTAGACCTCTGGGGCAGGGCCAACCCTAGCCACCTAAACCAGAGAAGGGCACGGGCCGGGCTACGCGTCCGCTCCCCCCTCCCGCCCTCGGGGGCGGGGCCAACCCGAAAGGGACCACGTACCCATGACTCTCGGAAAGTCAAAAGGGAACAGGGGCACACGAACCGGGACGAAATGGCATCAGTTCCCGAGTCGGCGGCCCCAATGGGACTCGACGAAATAAAAGGACGCTCGAAAAACACGCTACCATTAATAATGCGCTCTAAAAGAGGACCCATGAAAGCCACCTGGCAGAGGCGGTTTCCCACGGACGCGAATTCGAGGAGCCCATTAATAATGCCAACTCGGCGCAATAAATAAGGGAGAAACCGTCAGTGGGATCTCCCTATAAAGACGCCACACCCCCTTCCGAAAGAAGGAGAAACCATCAGCGAGATCTCCCTATAAACACGCCACTCCCCCTTTTTTTGAAAGTAGGAGAACCGGCAGACATGAAAAACCGCCATTTGATCCCCCCCCCCACCGAAAAACGAGCAGGGATAAATCGCCCAAACAAAAGGGAGGTCACCGGCCATCAATGGTTCCCGCCGCCCAGGGCAGCGGCGCCCACATCTCCAGCATCGCCAACCGGATATTCCACTTACAAACGGATCGCTAACCAGATATTCCGCTTACACAAGCGAAATCCACCTTTCACGCCTCTGTCCCCTAAACAAGGATGAGTCGGGGAAAGAATGGCATCCGTTCAAAGCCGACTGGGTAGGCGAAAGCCCCCAGCACCGGCTGGCCAGTACCTCCCCGCCCTCGACCTCCGGCCGAGGACCTCGGAAAGGCTGCATCCCCGACTAGCCCAAACGGCGAGTCATGGCATGTCAGCTCGCCCATGCACCATCGGGCGCCGAGCCCCACCCTCAAACCGAAGCAGCGAGGCACAGGGTGGCGGAGGACGGCCCTATGCTCAAGAACCTCCCCAAGGAGCAAGCCGCAGCAGGACGGCTTCCCTCCTCGGCGCCTCTTCCGGACCGAGGAAAACCCTTTCCGCGGCAGGAGATGACGAAGAAACGGGGGGACAGCGGCCCGATCGCCAAAGAGACCTCGCAACACTTCAGAACAGAAGGCTGCCAATCGCCTCCGCGCCAAAAACGGCTCCAGTCAAAGCGGGCCCGCACGGCCCTCGGTTACTCCTAGATCCGGAAGTCAGTTAGCCCACACGACCGGGCGAGGATAGCTATAAAGCCCCTCCCCAAGCCGGATCTGACCCCACAACGGGCGACGAACTAAGAACTCATGTACAAGCTGTAGCTCAGCTCTTACACATTTAAATAAAAATAAAAAAATTCTTCTTCATACACTCAGATTTGTCGGAGAACACTGTAGCTCGTACCCCGCGATACGAGGCTTCGAACCGAGTTCCCCCCGCCCCCGCTCCCTGAAAGTCACCGACAACTTTCGCTCAATAGGAAAGGGGTGAACTGATGCTCGCCCTACGTACCCGGTTTGGTCCAAAATCATATCATGATAGGACAGCGTATCTCATCCCGAACCCCTTCGCCGACTCCCCGCCCCGCCAAAGGCAACGCAAGCCGACAACATCCCCTTCCCCGCGACCTAGCGGTCCCGGAGCCGGAAATGTTGGGGGCATAATTAGGAATTGTGTAACTCACACAAGAAGCCAAGACACGTGACCTAGAACGGACCGGTCGCAAGGCCCCGTCTCGTCAGAGCAGACCGGTCGCAAGGCCCTGTCTTGTCAGAGCAGCGCCACGATGCGACTTGACATAACGAAAGGACGATTGAACAACACGCCATCGGCAGCAACACGCCCCCCGAGAGGCCAGAGTGCCGGATACCGCCAGGGAAAAGCGATTCCCAAAGCGCGGGATTCCGCAGAACCCATTAACGGCACTAATCCCCCGCATTACCCAAGAAAAACCCTTCCACAGAATCTCGCTATAAATACCCCCCTTCAGAGGTCAGGGGGAAGGAGGAAGAGAGAACGCAGGGGATTCCCATCCCCTCACTCCGGGTATAAAATGGCCCCAAACGCCCCACCGAGCTACGAAGAAAGCCGACATCCACCGACGGACCTCACTCCCCCCGACGATGGCCGCCATAGCCCCACCGCCTCCAACCGGATATTCCCCTTACGCATGGGAGGCCCCGCCCGCCAGCCTCCCTCCTGCTCGTTACCGGATTAAACGAAAGGTCCGGAAGGCTAGCCACGGGCCGCCACACCCCAATTCACACTCACCCTACCGGGCGTGAGGGCGGAAACCCCCCACGGGTCTCCCAGCGACCCGCCTGTCTGCCGGCCCCCAATCTTCCCCGCGGAACCGGTCCACCGGACTCCCCCAGGGAGGGCGACGCCGCTACCGCTACCTCGTCCTCCGCCTCCCCCGGGGTTCCCCCTCGGTGCGCGGGATCCCTAGCGAGGAACTCTCCAGCGAGGCGACGGCGAGGCAGATCGCGAGGAAGCGAGGAAAGGGAAAGGAAGAAGCTCCACCCGACAAACGAGGGTCAGCCCCCCCGAAGGGGGAACCACCACGGGACTGCATCCCTGATTAAACCAAATGGTGATTCACGGCGCGTCGGCTCCTCCCCGGACAAGGAGGCAGAAGGGATTCAGCGGTCAATAGAAGGGAAGACCGCCCGGCAACGGGGATCTGCCCACCCCGATGTAGCGGGCGACGAGTATAAACCACCTCCCGTCCCGACCATAGGTTGGGTCGCACCTGCGCTATCGTTGTAAATATCATCTAAACCTCCGGTAAAGGTTGATGAATAATATTCCTCCTTACGGACTCCTCCCCTGAGCCCAAGAGCACAACAGCTGGGAGGTCCACCAGGCACAGTGCGGCTGAAGTCCCGCGAAAATCACAAACACGTCCGGTAAACACATCTCAGCAAAAACCACAACCTTCTCAAAAAGTCGGGCTCCCCCAAAATCCGACCCCGCCGCCACATAAAGCGGCACGCCGTTATGGGGCAACGCCCCACCTGGTTCCCACTCGGGAGGAGACCTCGCGATCCCGCAACGGTGGGCATTACCCCGTGGGAGCAGCGTCGCCAACCCTGAGCTTGGATCCAAGTCCGAGTCAGGTTAAAGGGTAATATTACGCCATCCGAGCTGAGCCGGGCTACCGCCTCAGACTCGAATGCCGGGGGCAATTGTTACGACCTAGAAATCGTAAGAGTCCGACCCCTGCCCGGATCCGCTAACATACCCCATTAACTCACCATATCACAAAAGGACCGCCGCCCCGAAAAGTCCGGGGCATCACGGAGTCAGGCGCGCCTTGCAGCGTTTCCCGAACCGATTGAGGCGGACAACCGCAGCCGCCCGACCCACCGGGGAAAGGCACTTGGGGACGCTCGGGTAGCTAGGCCAGGCCTACTGACGGGCGCGGACGTACCCTTCCGTACCAGCGGGCCATACCCCAGGACCGACCGATCGGGACGGTCCGCCCGGCCCCCGCGAACCGCGGCACCTAGGGTGACACAGCCCGGCCTTAGTTCACCGCTAACGACAAACAGCCTAGGATAAGGACACGACTGACACATACGTCACCCGGCCACCTGACAAAGCACCCCCAGGCGGCTGGCCTATCCGACGGTTAGTGCTTTCGGCCCTGATATCCCGACAAAAGCACCCCTCGACCGTTGCGCCGCCTGACAGAAGCGGATCAGGAACTCCTGTTCCCGACGTCCTCGTCCGAAGCTTCCGCTGACACCCGAGCCAGCTCAGCACGCCTAGTCATCACCCGTCAGGTATAAACACCTCCTCTCCTCTTACGGAGAGGAGGTTAGGAAAATTCTCTCATCTTCTATCATTCACACACGAGAGCAAAGGTCCTCCATATCTTTGCTCTCCCACCTATAGCTCGTCACGCGAGACGGACACACAGTTAGTTCGGCCGGCGTGTCTAGCCCCCCATTTAAGCCCTTTTACTGACTTAGGCATCGGAGGGGCTAAGGGTTGAAACCCAACCCCGCCCTTCTGACGAGTTGTTCGTGCTGCAGGAGAGCTCGCCCCTTGACCAAAGTCAGCGTCAGCCTCCCGCCGTCCAACCTTCCTCAGCCGCGTCCGACGAGATACGATCCCGTGAGCTCCACCGGCAACGGATCCACCCTCTTCATCCCACTAATCACTTGTAAAAACAGCCTACCTAACCCCTCATTTCCATATAACCACCGTGCCCTTGGTTCCCCATAATACAAATTCATTGTACACGAGTTCCACCTCGTAACAACCCCAATGCAGCTTTACCTTCATGCCACATTTGGCCGTTAGTATATGCGTTGTGGTATTGACGATATTTTAATGTAAGTTAAGAAAGTGCAAGTGTTACTAATTTTTTAATTTGACATTTGGTGTTGGAGTTGATGGGTTGGGATGCGTAACTTTAACTTATGAACAAAAATAATTTTGTTGTGAGTTGAGGGAGGCCTTTGGCCTCCCCCCTCAACATCTCACCATTTACTCCCCACTAAGTTAGTGGGGAGTCCCTTGGAGTTCTAATTCATATGAATATATAGAGAGCCATGGCTTGTGCCATGGATACTCCTAATTTGGTGATTATCTTCACTTCTTTTCCAAATTCCTTTAACACGTTATCAGCACGTAAATCTCTCATCTCTTGAGCTTTTCATCCCGTCTCTCAAAAATTAAACACCTACGCACGAAGGAATCTATTGTTGCGGCGAACCGTTGCGACGATCCTTTTTGGCGTATTAGGAGCGTGGATTTTTCTTTCTACGGATCTTATCTTTTTACAATCGTCCCTAGATCTTTGATCTAGAGGTAAACTCTTTTGAACCCGTAGAAAATTACAATATATTGATAACTATTATTTTACATAGCTTATTCTATAGGCATGTATAAATATATGGCAATTTGATAATCATTTAAAAAAAATCGATGGTAGCATTGCTCAAAGTTTCGAGATGCAAAGACTCACAGATCAGAAATAGCCATGTTCAATTTTCTATGAAGTATGAAAAAATTTTGTGATTCTTAGATATTAGCACACACAAAAAAATGACAAACTATTATGAAAAGGAAACATGAAAGTGGCATGTGATGCTGCATTCTTATGATTTGATCAACAATGAAATAATAAATGGTATTTTTACAATTTGAACACCGGGGAAATCACAAACCTCAATATTTTTTGAGAACGAAAGATGGAGTTTCCACATGAGGTGTGTCAATTCATAAAAATACCACATGTCTATTCCACTGCCTAACTCTGACTTTCAGATCTATTATAAGGTAAAGTTTGCAAGCTTTATAATGCCTAGCAAGTAGATTAACCCTGTTTATGATAGGTTTTCATTCTTGGGAACTTATTGTAATATCTGATTTTTTTATATTATTATGATTATTATGTGGAATTGTCTCTTTAAATAAATGTTGTAAACACACAAGGAAACTAAAGCACTTGTGATCAGAGATCTTTCGATGTAACAACTAGTGCATGCAGACAGAGTTCAGATATTGCTATCTGGGTATAACATGCTAATTTAAAGATGATATTGTAGAACAGTAAATTTGTTGGGCTGTTTATTAGGCCTGAAGCCTACTACATAAAAATTAATTCATTTTGTCTGGTTATTTGGGCCAGAAGCCCAGATAATTTAAATAGCTAATTGAAATTATTTTCATTAGCTAATTAGAATAATAATTAATTTTGTGTTCTAATTTGGGCCTGAAGCCCAGTTTATAAATGAAAATAAATTTTATGGGCCAGCAGCCCCATTTAGATTAACAATTACTTTTGAGTACTAAAAATGGGCAGAAGCCCAGTTAATCCTATTGCAAACTTAACAAATTAATTAATATTTTTCCATTGGGCCTGAAGCCCACAAAATCCTTGCAATTTTTAATGTGTCAATTAGAATTTTGAAACCGGGCCTGAAGCCCAAATACTAATAACATTTTAATATTGACTTATTGGGCCTGAAGCCAAATAAATTCAATTGCAATAATTAATTTGTTTATTTTTGGCAAATGGGCCTGCAGCCCAAATATAAATAATATATTAAAATGAATAATATTTATGGGCCTGCAGCCCCTTTCAAAATATTAATTTATTTTAATTCTTTGTTATGAGCCTGTTGCGTCATATTGCTAAAATTATAACACTCTTGCATTATTATTAATTTATGAAATATTAGGATTTTTTTTTCAAAATATAATTATCTTAAGGATCCTGCGACCGCTCTGCCGTTAGTAAACTAACCTAACGGTGTATGACGTCTCCCCGTGGTCCGAGAGATTATTATATTTTCTAGCCTATTTTTTCCATTTAATATATGCCTATGTTATATACATGCGTGGTTGTTTATTTTGTGCCTGTCGCATTTATAAACTGCGTGGATGTTTATATAAGCTAAAATGTGATTTTTGGGATCGGCCAATTTGATACCATTTTTAAATTCCTTGCAATTTTATTTTCTTTTTGAGAGAATTTGTAAGTGAGGATTAAATGTATTAATACCAAAGACCGATGTACCGACAAATGAAGACGGAGGCCAAAATTGGAAAATATAGGGACCCATTCTGGGTTTCCAAATTGTATTTTTCTTTTGTTTATGGACTGTATATTCGGACTTTGGACTTTGTATTTATTTGGGTATCTGGCCGATCCCCACATTTTACTTATTTTAATTTTTAATGCTTGAATTTCAATTTTAATTAAATCATGCTTATTTTAAATTGCGTAGATAAAATGGCAAAATTGGCAAGCGTCGATTTCGAAGTCCTTAACTCTGCAGGAAAAAATTACCTGAGTTGGCGAGTGGACCTGAAGTTCCACTTGCGTTCGATGGCCCTCCTTGGTTCCATTTTGGCTCCTTCATCGGCCCCAGCAGCGGCCGATGCTTCTGCTACATCTAGCAGTAGCACTCCTACCACTGTCTCCGACGTAGATAAGGCGAAAGCCATAATCTACATTAGGAAACATATAGATCGGACCTTAAAGGCCGAATACCTGACGGTAGAGGACCCAATGGAGCTGTGGACAGCGCTGGAGGCACGGTATAAACATCAAATTGATGTAATATTACCACGTGCCAGTTATGAGTGGGAAAATCTCAGACTTCAGGACTATAAGTCCGTCGCTGAGTACAATTCTGCACTTCATAATATCACCTCACGCCTGAAGTTGTGCGGTGAAGAAGTGACAGAACAACGCATGTTGGAAAAGACATTTACCTCGTTTCACGAGAAAGATGCAATCCTCATGCAGCAGTATCGTGAACACAACTTCACGAAATTCTCTGATCTGATCTCATGCTTACTTAGGGCATAGCAGAATCGAGATTTACTGCTAGCCACTCATAATTTACGTCCAGCTGACACTGCACCTATCCCTGAAGCCCACCAGGTTTCTCCCCAGAAGTGGAAAAACAAGAAGAAGGCTAATAATAACAAATGGAAAGCTATGATTAAGAATGGATGATGAGCAGCACCCCCATCCAACAAACAATACAGAAAAGAGTAACTTCATATGGAAGCAAAAGAACACTGACCAAGTGTCACTTCCGAAGAAGAACTGGGAGGATAAATGCCATAGATGCGGCATGACTGGCCATTGGTCCAGAATCTGCCACACTCCTCGCCACCTCCAGGAACTATATCAGGCGAGCCAGAAGTCTCTGCCTGAAACAAACTTGGCGGCTGTTCAGCCACCAATGATGTTCACTGCAAAAGACTTCGAGAACGACGACCTGCTCGATTAAGCTTCATCTTTTATCTATGCATTTAAAATTCATTGTTGCTTCATCTTTAATTTGCTTAAGTACGAACTTTTATTTTGAATGTCTTTTGCATTGACTTAAATAAAATTTCGTTTTACTTATAGATGAAGTATGGAATATTGTGGACAGTGCCTCGTTGCACCGGTGTAGCATTGATATTGCTCCCACATACAACGAGACTATAAGATGCAAATTCTCCTCTTAAACATATAGGAAATCTCCAATTTTCAAGGATATTTCTTTTAAAGAAAATAACTTGAAAATTGTGGCTAATATATATTGAATATCAATATGTAACTCATCAAGAGAATGGCCAGAAGACCATCTACTTACGAGTTCATTGGACCCACGTCGGGCCCCTATAATTTACAGATATTCTTCCTATAGAAAGCCAACTCGACTGAGCACCAGAAGTGTCTTTCTTTGCCATAGTTTTTAACTCTGGCAAAAAGGACTTGGTCATCCTGGATCAGCGATGATGGACGCATCATCAAATGAATCCATTGGAGAACCCGAAGATTCTTCAAAAGGTTGAGTTTCCTTGTCCCCCTTTGTCATAAGGGATAAATAATAGAGAGACCTTCCCTCCTGAAAGTGGGTTTTGAGTCTCCTGGCTTCATTGAGAGATACATGGTGACCTTTTACGGGCTTATTCACCCCGCAAATGGCCCATTTTCGGTACTTCATTACTGTACTGATATATGCATCTACTAGATGGTCTTACCTGTGCCTTTATATTCACTCGCAATCTAGCTTTCTCAAAAGCTTATAATGTGGGTGAATTTACTACACATATCATTCAAGACTTCTGCCAAGCAACTGGCATTAAAATTGAACATCCTGCAGCATGTTCAAACTCATAACGGGTTAGAAAAGTCTCTGGTAAAGAGACTCCAATGGATTTCACGTCCATTGTAAAATCACAGTTGCATGTTGATGTTTTGGGACCATCGCACTGCGTTCCGCTTCGCTTATCACGATACGGCCCGCTTGTTGCCATATCTTATTGCTGATGCTGCTTGCTTATGGTTTACCACCAAGTCTTGATAAATGTGAATTTAATGAGCAAAATCTCATTGAAATAGGCACGCTGTCTAAAGAAGCCTGAAGCTTCTGAGACCATATCATGGGACACAAAAGTTCTCATCTCGTTATGATCCGCATACTTTTTCTGTGTGAAGTTGAGATCCAGAAGATCCTTCACATTCAGAATAAAGTACATCAATTGACGGATAAATTTGCGGACAACCAGAAGATTGTTCGTTCACACGTCCCTGCTGCCAACACGCCAGCTAGGATTGACATTCCCAAAGATGGATGCAATCCACCGACAGCAGAATTGGCTGTACCTCAATTGAAAAGAGGACGCTTGCCAGGTTCAAACTATATAAATTCCTCATAATAGGAAGATTCTTGGATATATCAAAATGATCCAACCACAGGATGCTGAGCTCAGACCAGCAACCTCTCCCCTCCTAATTTCCCCTGCAGAGGAAATAACAGGAGAAACATCATTATATTACGTACGTACTGGAGAGATACTGGACAAATATAGCACAGTCGTCGACGACGGTTTTGCTTTCGCTATTGCCGTTCACGTCGCTGAATACGACGATGACGTCTACCCACTTTTCTATAGCGTAAACGCATAGATTGGCCAAAGTGGGACGATGCAATAAGAGTAGAGCTGGACTCACTCTTGAAAAGCAAAGTCTTTGGACCAGTAGTCCATACACCTGAATGTGTAAAAACCTGTGGAATATAATTCGGATTTCATAAAGAAATTGAAATGAAGGAAATGTGATCATTTTCATACTAATCCTACACTTCTCTGAAAAAGCCAATACATGCAGCTCATGGACGTTGTGACTGCATATATATACGGCAATATAGATATAGAGATCTATATAAAACTTCCAGAAGGGTATACTCTACCCCCAGAGATGGAAGAGAGACGTAGAAACGTCTTCTCCATAAAGGCTACAAAGATCATTAGTTGATCTTAGCAATATTCTGCCTGTGTATCTTTTTCGAAAGATCGATGACAGAATTTGTAATATTCGCCTTATATGTGGTCGATTTAAAGCTAATAGGATCTCCTGCAGAGACCATTTAGAAATCAGATAGCTTTAAGCATACCTTGGAAATGAAAAACCTAGGTATAATAGGGTCTTATCTCGGCTTATATATTTAACCCCTTCGTGGTGGAACCCTTTAATATCCTTCATACACCTGGAGTTTATGAAGAATGATGTCCACTTGCATCCTATTAAAAATGGATACTTATGTATGACACCTTCCAGTAGCTGGAAGAGGGGGATGACATCCTAGGTCCCGAAGAGCCTAGCTCTAGTGTACTTGTTACACTTATTTATCTGGCCAACTGCACGTATCTTTGATAGAACGTCTCCAGTAAAGTTGTGAACCAGATACAGTGTTGCCCTGGAGAGCAACACTAGACCAAGGATAAGCTGCTTCTGCGCAACTTCCAAGGGTCAAGGAATAGATATCGCATATGCAGGTTTAAAGATCATCGTGATGACTACAACACAATTGGCTGGCCACCTCCTAAATATCTACACATCATCCTCCAATGTCTACATCTTATGAGAAGCTCATCATCCAAGAAGCAAGTATTGAAAACGCTCAGCCAGGTCCAGCAGTACCTTGCAGACACACTGAAGACTGATCCAGTGAATACTTTAGTGGTGTCATCTACCAACTTCGAAGAGCATTCCACTCCAGAATGCCACTGCTTTACTATAGCCGCAAGATGAGTGAAACTTGTATAAGAAGAGTGATGATTGTATTTTCTTTCAGAACATGATGGATGTATAGACGAATAGGAGATGATTGTATAGATACATAGGAGATCTGAAAGCCTGAAGCTCGTACAGATCAGGGGGAGTCCCTCGATAGTTGTACTCTTTTCCCTTAAGCTGCTGGTTTTTCCCACTGGGTTTTCCACAGCTAAGGTTTTAACGAGGCAACCACAGTGGCTCTGGATCCAGAAGTATCCACCCCATTTGCATAACGAATCCTGAAGTATTCATATGCTTAACCCAAGGTAATGGAGAGATGAGGGGGAGTGTTGTGAGTTGAGGGAGGCCTTTGGCCTCCCCCCTCAACATCTCACCATTTACTCCCCACTAAGTTAGTGGGGAGTCCCTTGGAGTTCTAATTCATATGAATATATAGAGAGCCATGGCTTGTGCCATGGCTACTCCTAATTTGGTGATTATCTTCACTTCTTTTCCAAATTCCTTTAACAAATTTTAATTTCTAAATAATTATAATTTATAACCACAGTGGCCGCTCATTACCCTATGGCGGGCTCTCCCTCATGGAGAAGACCGGGGGCCTCTGCCTGATCCAGGCCACGCCAACATCCTCCCATACACCGCTACCTCCACCATCCCTTTATCCACCACCATCAACACCAAGATCTTCCCCTCAACCTCATCCCCACCTGCCATGACCACCGCACCATCCTCATCTATACCAACCTTGTTCCCCCTCATGCGGCGTCTCTATCAACTTTTTCATGGGCGGACCTTGTTTCTCACAACTTCACGCGCTCGTCTACTCATCCTATCCAGATCTTGGAGGGCAGACTTCTGTTCGGATTCATATGCCGATCTTGGATGAAGAAGCTCGTCGTCGGACAAACACCCTCTTGGGGTATGTAATGGTGCGTCGACGATACAATGTTTGGTTGAAGAACACTCGTACTTATATTTGGAAGCCGACCGGCTCCTTTGTTATGCACTCTCTTTCATGAGGTTTCTTCATGTTCCAAATCAAAAACCAGGAAGATTGCGAGCCCATATTGGAGGCAATGATAGCATTGTATGAGATTATACAATGATACAAACTCGCAAGAAAAATAATAATGACTGGTCTAAAATTAAAGTTGTTACGATCTTAAGGCCGGCCCAGAAAATAAAGACCCAAATAATTAAAGCCCAAGGGAACAGCTCTCCAACTATCCGGAATGAGAACACGCCCGAACGGAAAGCTCGCCCTAGCACTGGGAAGCTCGCCTCACCGAACGGCAAGCTCGCCCACAGAGTCAAGGGAATGGCTCATCAGCTGATCGAGCGGAAGGCTCGCCAGCCTAGCAAAGAAGAAGCTCGCCTACTCTCCCCACAAGAAGCACGCCCAGAGAAAGACTTGGGACGACAAGCTCGGACGCCGAGCTTGGCTCGCTAGGGGGTCGACCTACCATACACAAATATCTCCGACATGGTGACGTATGGCCGCCTACGCCTTCGATTAATGCCAGAGGTTAAGAACGAGAACTGATGGTCGCCCGTCACTTCTCCATTAATACACAAAATATCCTTGACACACTCTGATACCCCATTAATCCCGGGTTGAGGTGGTGCGATAATATCTCTGACATCTCCACCGACTTATCGCCTCCCAATTTATGCTCCAACCGAGCTCCAGCTAAGCAGAAGCGACAGGTGATTAGATGGCGCTCAACCGACTTTTGTCACTATAAATACCACCCTCCAGCCACCGATGAGGGGGTTGGTTAGTTGAAATCATAAACTTACACTCAATACAGTAGGGTCAGATATCATCCATGCCTTCCATTAAAACTCGCCACGTAAAGCCGATCTACCTTAAGATCGTACAGTGTGTCCGACCTACTCCTAAAAGAGTCATTTACTGACTTAACCATCGGAGAGGCTACGTATTGACAACCAACACAGCCTTTCTGACGAGCTGCTCTTCTCGCAGGAAGGTCAGCCCACCTACCAGACGAGCTGCGACCTATCGGCGACCTTGATTCTTCGTCTGCAAAGTATGTCCTAAGGCGTACTAGCCTCTTCTACAACCCAAACACTTGTAATCATTGTACCCTTGATTCCCCTTAAACAAATTCTATTGTTGGGCGGACTTAACCCGCAACACAAGTAATAAATCAAAAAATTAACACCGTAGCATAGGTTGCAAGATTGTAATCACATATGCAAAAACAATTCGTCAATTTGATGTCTGGATCAAAAGATATAAGCTCCTGAAGTTCGTTGCTCAATTCAGCTTTTAAACTGTCTGTGCGTAAAGAAGGCAGTTCTGGCTCTGCAGATTCACAAGCCTAACTCGTGAGAATTGCTGCTTCTGCTCGGTCAGAAACGATCGCTGGTCCGCTTGCGGGTCTATGGGCTTTACGCAAAGAAATCGGGCTGCGGCTGCGGCTGCGGCTTTGCATCACTTGTGGCTTGATGGATCTGTCGGTCAGGCAACGATTTCATTCAATTCTACAGACGATGTGTAAGTCATGGTGTTGTGGCTTGCAGCTGCGGGTCTCATTGATGCATGCGTGACTTTTGACCCTTGGGGTCTGCCGAGCGGGGCTTAGTGTATAGAAGAGTTCGGCCCGAAGCTCTGAAGGACCCAACCAATGTATGATGTGTAACTTTAGAAATCTTTTGGCTTGATTTCTCTAGGGATTTTCCTTCCTTGTTTGCTAACCCTTCTTGCGTGAATGCTTTATGATACCCTTGGCTCGAGAGAATCAAGGCTATGCGTGACTTTGTTGATGCCCATTGGCCTTGAACTTGTGCGTGACTTTGAAGGCTTGATGATAGGTGTTTACGCGTGTTTTTTCCACCCGTAAATCGATAGTATGGAGGCCCGGAGGGTGCGGGGTCAACGCGGTCAAAAGGCGACACGTGGGACCTCCGCGTTTGCCGTAGCAGCCACGTGGGACGGAGATGACCCTTGAGGTCGGTCGTGGACAGGAAGGCGCGGCTACGTTCTTCGGCGCGCCGAGGGATAGCCTCGGCGGGACGGTAACCTCTGGGATCGGTTGAAGGCAGGGTCGCTCAGTGAGGGATGCGCGAACCCTCACGTTGGCTTGTCGAGGGGTGGCCTCAGCAGAGCGACGACCTGGTGATGGAGACGAGCGGACTCGGGGATGATGGCGCTCGGCTCCGGTTGGGAAGACGCTGAGGGGAAGCCTCGGCGTCGCTGGATCTCCTGAACCT
This sequence comes from Scilla litardierei, assembly GCA_030789695.1. NCBI lineage: Eukaryota > Viridiplantae > Streptophyta > Magnoliopsida > Asparagales > Asparagaceae > Scilla > Scilla litardierei. Next base: position 7,918,348 of record CM061136.1, on the reverse strand, counting down.
GAATAGACGAGAGAGCTCGTCAGGGGGGTCGGACCTTGGTTCCGATCGAATCCCCTCCGATGCCAAAGTCAGATCTAGTCTGAGGGATGCTCGGTGGGATCGGGCTCGGTTCACGGAGAGACCAAGCCCCGATCCTCGAGCCGAGCTATGGAGGAGAAATATGTAAAGGCGGAAGAAGGTGTAAGATGGAGTTTGTGATACCTCTGTTGTAGATTGTGAAGATCCCCTGGTGGTGATGCCTCCCCCCTCTTTATATAGGTGAGTCCCATAGTAATGGGCCATGATGAGACATCATGGTCGCTATTGATGAGGTCGTGTTAATGGGCCATGTTGACCCACATAATTGCCATGCTTTATGGAGGGATAAATGCCATGAAGGTGGAGTGATGGCATTGAAAGTGGGCGCCATTATTGGGGAGTGATGGCCATGAAGTCGGTTGCCCTATTTGGCGAGCCATGAAGGTGGCTGCCATAATTGGCGGATCATGATGACACTGGGCGGTTGCCATACTTGGCGAAGACTTCCTCGATTTGGGCCCCGACTTCCTCCACTACGGAAGTGGGCAGCCTTTTGGGCCTTTGTCTTGGACGGATAAGCGTGGCCCGCCCGTGAGATCTCTGGGGCCGGGGCCCCAAGGCCGTAGCAGGCCGGTTGACCGGTCGTCGTTGACTTGGCTCTTCCGGGCCTGGTCAAAATAGTCGTAACAATAGGCTTTGGAGATGCTTGCGTGACTTGAAACTATGTGATTTGCATGATGGCTTGCGGCTTCAACTTGAATTCTTGCATGAAGAGAAGAACTTTTCTTCAAATCAATGAAGATGGAGAGAACTAGGGCCGACCAAGATGAGGGCTTTGTAGAGGGTAGGGCTGGCTAGGGTAGGGTATTGCATGTAGAATAATTTCTCTACTTGGGAGTTTAGGACTTGTGCATGAGGGGGTTATATATGAGAAGATCCCAGTCTTAGTAGCTCTAGACTTCTTTGTGTCTGATGTGCACAATAACTCTAGTAGCTTCCCTCTTGGATATGAACTCTTGTCTAGGATCATTGAACTTGGACATTTATTGATGAAGTAGAACTCCTTTGAATTTTTTTGCACAAATAATTTATCCACAAATTACTTCTCTTCCTTCGACCTTCTAGAAAAGTTTGACCAATGTAAGATTACCAAATTGCCCCGTTGGTCAATGTAGTCTTATCCTGATCTGAAAATTCCTTCACAAAAATATTAGTAGCCATGTGACTTTTTATCATCATCAAAATTAAAAATGTGACCTAGTTAGTGGGCCAACTAGGCCAACAATCTCTCCCTTTTTGATGATGGCAAACAAATATAGAAAATTGAGATAAAAAATAGAGATATGTCAAAACATATGCACATGATCATGAACATAGTATGATGCTCCCTGTCATGCCCCGCTTCCCAAAAATGTAGAGGCGAGACGTGAGAAGGTCCGCTCAGACTTGAAGCTGCAAAGCTCCAAGCCCGATAAGCGTCAATCAACAATAAATTGGCAGGTCCTTGCAACGCAATAGGAAACAACGATAATAATAATGAAGTGAGACAATAAGCAATTTATTAAATCTCAGAATATCCATAAAATAAATTACAATATCACAGAAAAGCCACCAGGCTCAAAAGGAAAAGCTAAGGCCCAAACATGGCCAACAAAGTACAACATACAAGCAAAGGTGCCACGCACCGACAACTAACAACAAGCCTAAACAAAGGAAGAGAACACAAGCGGTCTCTAAGACTAGTCACCAAAGACCACAAACTCCTCCTCGGCAACCATTGGCTCAGCGCCAGCAAACACTACGTCCTCTCCAACGAACTCTGGCTCAGGATCTAACATGTGTCACCCAAAAGAGAGAGGGGCACATGTCAGCAAGTCTAAAAAGACTTGGGCAAGGAAACTGAAAGGAAAGTAAACTAACACCCTAGCAGTTATAGTATGATGCATAGCATGACAAGTTTAGTATGGGAGTAACAAATAAGGTAAGGTGCAAGTATCGAGTAACAAGTAGCAAGTATGGCATGGATGACAGTTTTAGTATGAGTGTGCAAGCAAGACATGGTATAACATCAAGTACAAGTGAACAATTATCATGGCATGACAGGAGTAGCCAAGCTACTAACATTCTCAATCTTTTCACTAGTCACGTTTTCAAGTTATTTGTAGATGTTTACGCCTTACAGCTGAACTGTTGGTCATTCACACTGATTGGCCGCTTAACACTACCCCAGAACCCAGAGTTTACGCCTTACAACTGAAGTTGCTGATCGGGCAGACTCCCAGTTGATTGGCCGCTTAACCCTTACCCCTCCCACACGTAAACAAGCCAGGGTCCCTGCACACGATGCTCAGTAAATGAGCCAGGGTTGCCCCGCACAAGAGCTTGTTTCTAGGTTCACAATTTGGCGTAGGGTTGTACCCGCTAAAAGCAGGTGCCTAGCCGGAAACAAGTAGATCGGGCATTGGCTATCGACCAACACACGTGGCCCGCTTCTGGAACACGAGCCAGGAAACACAAGTATTGTAGCGTGTGCTACGAATGCGACATTCAACATGAATAGCATGGCATGACATGTAGTAAGGCGTACAGGTAAGGAATTAAACATGGCAGTTTAATATGCATGAGCAACAAGTTAAAAGGGTTGGACCTAGCTTCGTTGTCAAGCTAGATCAATTGAGGTGACGGATCTAGTTTCATTGTCAAACTAGATCAAATAGGCGTCTAGGCAGCTATCATTTCACTGTCTAGTCTCTTTTACGCTACGGTACAAAAGTGGCCTAAAACATGGCCTAAAACCCTAAGTGGCAAGTTTTACTTGCCTAGCACCGAGGATGACGATCAACGAGGCCGTCACAAAAATGTTAACTACGGAGATGAGGTCGCTGCCAAGGCAAAACAACATCAGAACAATATCTCTAACATCCATTTTATTAGGGTTTCAATAAAATCACAATGAGGGTTATGAGAATATTAAAGGATCGAACACTACCGTATAGAAGTAGAAGATCGATGCCGAGTAAGCACGGCGACGGAAGAAACGATCCGGGGAACCACGGCTCAAATCTGGAAATGTGGAGAAAATCTGGAGAAATGGGATTTTGGGGTTTTTGGGAGTTTGTCGACGGCCTAGAGGAGGTGGCCGGCCCAAATGGAGAGGGGGAGAGGCTCTTGAGGAAGGAGGAATGGCTAGAAGAAGGTTGGGGAAGATCAGAGGTCTAGGGGAAAGGAAATGGCCAAGGGAAATGAAAGAGAGAAAGGGAAACGATCGGGAGTATTTATAGGGATGAACCGGCGGCCGCCCAAAAATTAGGGTTTCTGGGTGATTTAGTCGGTCAACGAAGGGTGGCTGATCGACTAGTTTGGGAACTAGTCGGTCGGTCGTTCAACTGTGACCGACTAAAACCAAAACGCGAAAGAAGGAAGAAATCTGGGAAGTGAATTAGTCGGTCTGTAAAGGTCCGTCGACCGACTAGTTTGAGACCTAGTTGGTCGGTGAGTGTTCATGGACCGACTAACGATAAACAGTAACTTAGGTAAAATTAATCAAAAGAACTAGTCGGTCTGAGAGCAAGTTCTGACCGACTAGTTGCGAATCTCGTCGGTCGGTGATTGTTCTTAGACCGACTAAAAGTAAACAGTAACTCCTGAATAATTGATTCAATGAACTAGTCGGTTTGAGAAGAGTTCCTGACCGAATAGATCTCAATCTAGTCGGTTGGTCCCCCTTCTCGAACCAACTAAGGTGCACGAAAAGTGCCGAATTGAAGCGCGAAGCTTCGGGAAGATTCCTACGGCTTCTAGGATCAACCTATCTCTAAGACATGAGCGCTTTGAAGGTCGTCATGAGTGACTTACTCCAAGATCAACGATTCTAAGGAAGAAGCTAGAAAATCACAACGAAACGAACGAAAACGAAAGCTACGGAGACGAAAACCACACACAAGGAGAAAATCCACCAAGACATATATATATTATATCGATAACACTAATATAAAAAACCAGTCGTTACATCCTACACACCTTAGAATAAAGTCCGTCCTCGGACTTTCTAACATATCTAGTCGCTCTGGTAACTACCCTCAATCAGTGTCACGTTACATTTCAACTAGGTATATTCAATACAAGTGCTTATATATGTGCACTAGGTAGTCAAACATTAACACTACTAGCATGTATCATCCACGCACATCATACTCTTATACCCATCATAGCCATTCATACCCATACATGTATCTCAATCATATATATACATACCTTATATAGCTATTACTTACCTAGCACAAAAACAATAGTCCATATACTCACCACCAATTAAATAGTTCACACTAGTAAATACCATCGTAATACTCTTCGTTAGGTAGCTACCTAAGAACAAGGCAATAAGAATACACTACTCCCTATATCTCCTAGTACACATCCAATACCAAACACGTCAACATATGTAACCACACCACACCATTCTAAACTCGAGTTATTATATTTAATATACTTCCACCATTATTATAATTTCACAATATATATTCATTCAAACGCACACAGATACTTCACCATATATTTACTTCAAATATAATCATATAACTATAATCACGACACGCCACACATGCCATGGTCACCAATACTTATAATTAGGCACATACTTACCCGTGCATGGTGCACACCCACACACGCTAACATTTCATTCATATTTACCAATCATACAATTATAAACTCAGTACATCGACACACTTAGTTTTAGCTAGCACATATATATATTCACGCAGGCAAGCCCCCTAATAAATAACTATACCACAAGACCAACACCTATAACTATATACTGGTTTAGTGACCCACAATCATGTGCGTAACACAACCGGACACAAACAATCCAAACATTATACATACATCATCCAACACCTCACACCAATCACAGACAAATACACCAATGCACATAGAGTATACCCACTCAAGCTTGAGTGAAACTCAAAATCATAGCAGAATAATTCCATATACATAACACATCATCCATTCATATACCAATACTATTCTAAGGCATACACATCTACCAACATAACCATATACATATCATAATGTCAAACACCCTTAATATATAATCAGGTAATATCACATATTTCGATCACTTCATATACCATAATAATATTACAAACATCAGCGCACCTATAATTACAATACTCTCCCTGATACATGCATTCACCGTATAGTCACATACAAGTATCATATATTCATACCAATCAATATACAATCTGCGTACTTACACACACTCCTATAAATCTATATGACACGACTCATCATATGTAGCCTTAGTAAATAACTAGGCATCACTATACAATCATTCACACATCAGAACGTGTAATTCATACTTATCCCATATATACGTACATACAATCACGCAACACATTCGTATCCTAGCATCTATAAGCATGTCCACTCGTACTCGAGGGAACACTAAGACTTATATGTATTCACAGACATTATATATTCACACCTATTATCTTACATAAGTATCTATACTTATTCATGTACTACACACACCTAATCATTACATTCATCGCAATACACATATTCCATTATTCATCCATCTATAATTGGTACATCAATACATTTACTTCATCCATTAGTTAAGATGTGCAGTAGTCGGGTATATCTCATGGTATACATGCTTACGACATCTCAAAAAAAACAAGTAATACCAATCAAACAATTATAATCCTACTATCATATGTATATCACACTTATACTCATGCAGCTAATACATAACTACCTACACACAATATACCAATACCAACGCACATACAACTTCATATGCATCATGAAATTTAATACACTACGACGACACATCAAATTACACTAATGGGGCCCACCAAACTATATTAAGGTTGACACGGCGACGACAAGCTCTATTGGCTAGACGAAAGGAAAGCAACTGAAATCAAAAGCGTAACGAATAGGAGGATCGAAGAGCAGGAGAATGGTCGTGTAATGATGTAATGATGATCCATTAGGATACAGGAAAAATAGTGTGTAAAAGATATAAGTTAAAACGAAGAGTACGAAACTGGTCGATAAAATGAGTTGTTCGAAATAAGTTTGAGTCGAATATATATAATAAGAGGAAATGGTTTATTTAGCTTATATAAAGCTATCACGAGTAAAAGTAAATCATTTACACGAACATACATGGCATATGTTAGAAAATGTTATGCGGCAGTAGTTTAAAAAATTTGGAAAAAGTTTCGAGATTCAAGGAACGAAATCAGATCAAATATAGTGTGGGGAATTTAAGCTCATGCCAAATGTTTTTCCAAGTTTTAAAATTGAAGAGAAATTCCAATAAACCGTATTGAAAGTACTTTTTAGAGAATCCGGGTTCGCCAGCAGAAACTGATTTATACAAGGATCTTAACACACGAGCACAACGAACATAGTACTGATATATAAAAATAATTGTAGTTCTATTTTAGAAATCCTTTTTAGAAATTCGTATGATGAATGGAAAGGTAATAACATCTTAGTAGTATGGAAGTAAGTGGGAGGATATACATATATAGAGTTATTAAATTGGTAATAAAGCTTTAAAACCGAATTATGGAGGGTCTAGATCAGGAAATGGTTTCGAAAATAATTTTTACGAAAATCTGAACTAGGGAAAACGTTGGGCATAAAATCGATTTGCTGAAAGCTGAAGTCCTATGTGACTTGAAAGGTATATAAGAAGTAAGCACGATGCGGTATTCGAATAAGCTTTAATGGCATAAGTAAGAGAAGAAAATTACAATTCGGGTTAGGAAAAACAGGAGTACGGCTCAGAATAAAACTGGTATATTAGGACCTGTTCTTTTCGCCGAATGCTGGGGAAGAAAAGCCCGTTTGACACTGTTCATCTTCTGACACCGGGATTCCATGCGCACGTTCTCGCGTTCTGTTCGTTTGGAATTTGGGAGAGGGTCGGATTCTCGCAGACGTGGAGCTGGGAGTGGGAATCCACGGCTCAAAAAAAACCAACTCAAAAACCTCCAATTACGGAGGATTCCCACTTTTGTGGGCCCCTCACTCACTCCATTCGACGCGCACTTTGTTTTTTTTGCTTTGGTTCGTTGCTTGGGAGTGATAATACGTGGGCCCCTCTCTATGTACACCCTTGGTTACAAATTTCATACCCTTTTAATTATTTTAAGTATTATTTAATTAGTATATTAATTACTTAATTATTTTAAGTTTAGATACAAATAGCACTCAAAAAAATTGAGTGGACCCCACACAACTTTCTTCATCCAACTTTCTTCAATTAGAAGAACACACTACACGGAGTTGGACCCACCTCAACTTTCCAACTCCACAATCCAACCCCACTTTCAAACAAAAGAACACACTACACACCAATTTCTCTCTCTTCAGATTCCACCCTTCCCCAACTTTCCCAATTATACTTTCCAACAAAAGAACAGGCCCTTAGTGGATCACACAAAAAATTCTCCAACTCTATTTTCCATCCAACTTTCCAATAAAGAAACACACTACACCAATTTTCTCTCTTCCAAGATTCCACATCCCTACAACTTTCCACAAACAACATTCTTGCACAATAACATGCCCTTACCTAAACGCATGTCAGGGGACAGGCATTGACTATGACAAGATCGGGCCCCACATGTACTCAAACTAGTGAAGTCATAATTTAGGTTGATATCTTATCTCACCCAAAAAAAAAAACTTTACCTGACACATTACACATTGTTGCAACAAAGAATGTGTTACAAAAGACCATGAGATATGAAACATACATGAAGATAACCAAAAGAAATTAGATCAATATCAAGTGCAAACATTAGTATTTACAGTTAGCATGGCCAAGTAAATTCCTAAAGCTTTATTTTCAATTTTGGTCCCCTGACGAATGAACGAGGGAGGATGTTGTCTTTGATTTAGGTAGTTTGCATGTCTCCGTCTCGACAACGAGGACCAAAACGGACGCAAACGAGCTTGAGTCAGGATGATGAGGACAGTTGGTGTTAGGTGGAGGGCAGAGGGAATGTTTCTTTGTCTTGTTTAGGTCCCATTTGGGAATACAAACCTAAGTTCCCAAATATTGTCGAAATTATGGCTCGGATCTACTTTACAAATGCTGAATTTTATATAATTATTTAAACAACATGTGCATTTTGTACATGATTGGAAGACTAATTAATAATAATAGAATATATGATGTAAGATTTCAAGTTACTTGGCACATGTGTGTAAGGCTGCGATGCTCGTGGTCTAAACTATTTAGACTGAGCTGCGGAAGATTGAAAATCAAAATTTTCTTTACACTAGCATGCATAACAAGCCGCGTGATCTAATATCTACTAGTCTGGGAATTTAATGCTGATTTAAAAGCCATAACTTTGTGCGAGTACCCGTGAGCGATACCCGCAACTCCAAAACTTTTTTGGAGACGACCCAAGCTGCGCTCACCAACTAGCGCCTTAGTTGATTTCACCTTGATTATTAACTCCTTCGCGATTCACGAGCCCTTGTAAACTCGAACCGACTTCTCAAGCTTTGCTAGAGCGAGAAAGGGAGAGAAGGAAAAACTTTGATTTAGTGTGAGAGATCCTCCTTCAAAAGTGGTTTGAATCTCTCAACACTTTAGGGAGTCTGGATGTAAAATCCTCACACTTTTTTCTTAGGGACAACTTCAACAATTGGAGCTTGGTGTATCTTGGAAGAGAGAATCCCTTCCCCTTTTATAGACCTATGCAAGAGGAATAGTCTAAGCATGTCATGAAAAGAATGGGGAGGGACTACTCACACTCATGATATAATATGAAAATATGGTTTATCTTATGCTTATTCTACCATGCAACGATGCAAGTGGAGTTCAAAAGATTATAAGAAATTCCATGCATCTACGTAGGGGGAGTAAGTATAATTTCTTAAAATTTCATATTATTTCATAGTTTATATCATTTGTTTGTCATCATCAAAAAGAGAGAGAATGTTAGATATTGAGTACTCCTACTGTAGTTTTGATGATAATTAAACAAATAAAAATACTAATCATGTTTATTGAGTGTGTAGGAATTAAAATAAAATTTCATATTAATGAGTAAAATGCAAAAGGAAGAATGTTGATCGAGGAGCTTGATCAAGAAATTGAAGACAATCGATATGGTGCATTGGTCATGTGTGGAAAAAGCTCATTCAAATGTATAGGGGCTCAAGACTCTAAGGCATGAAAATAATGAAATTTAAGCTACGTCAAGGTTATATTTTTGATGTATTTTTATATATGAGTCGATGCCTTTAGAATTTAAGTAGGCCTTTGATTTTGAAGCCACACACACTTAAGAACATATGTACGCATAAAAATATTTCAAAATTCATTTTGAAAACATTTGGAGAGGGTATCACACTCCTTCATGGTATATTTTCATGTATCAGAAATGAGTCGACTCCCAGATGTACCGAAGTCGACTCCTGAAGCATAGGAGCTCCAAAGTGGGTATTGGGCTACTGAGTAGTGTCGACTCTCGTGTTCAATGGAGTGGACTTCTTATCAGCAGATGACTCCTAGATATACATGATTCGAACTCCTAGCCTCCAACTGTCTAATTAACTTACTCTTTGACCAACCATTGGGAGAGACGTTATGAGGGCAGTTTGGGCGTACTGTCTTGGACAAAATTATTTCCTATATATTAGAGGAAGGTGGTGGTATTATTATCATTGATTACAAGTTTTTAACCCTTCATCAAGTGATTTTAAGCTTTCATTGCTCTATTTAAATATTTCTCTCTTGGCCAAAACGATTCTCATTTTTACAAAGCCTTTAAGCAAAATTTTGGACCCTTAATTTGTCATTCTCTCAAGCTTTTATCTTGATTATATTGAGATCGCAATCAAGTTTTATTTTGATCTCTTTGGTTTGAGTTTTCATTTTACTTGAGATCAAACTTTATACAACCCAACGAATGGGCTGGAGAGAGGCGAACCGATCGCCAGGCCCAAAACTACAATGGGCTCTGGCCCAAAGGGGCTCACGAGCGAGTCGGGTGACGTGACCCAAGACCGCCATTCGACAGACGGTTGACCCCGCTTGAAGGGAAAAATGGCTCCCCAGATCGCGCGCGCCTTGATCGCCATTGAAGCCACCATTACGTCTGCCTTGATCGCCATTCAAGGGACCATATATGCGGGTGGGCACGGAGGAAGGAATGATAAACGCCATGAAGGCGTTGACATACTGGACTCCTATAAAAGACTCGAAAAACAGAATGCAAAGGACCAAATCTTGGACACTTGACACCCATGTATACCAACCCCTCAGACCTTCTTCCACGTCATATTTCTCCTCCATAGCTCGGCCGAGAACTCGCTCTCTCTCCATGAACTAAGCTCGGGTTCACCAAAGCACCTCTCAATCAAGATCTGGCTTAGGCATCAGAGGGGACTTTGTCAGAACCAAGGTCAGACCCCCTGATGAGTTCTTCATTTTACAGATCCGAAGAGACGTTACCTCGCCGAAGCTTCCCTTTGGCGTCCCATTGCTCGGATCCGAATGCCCTGGTGTCAGAGCCCATTCATCCGATCGATTTTGAAGGTTGTGATACCACCGAAGCTACCTTTTGGCGCACCGTCGATCAGACACATGCATTCCCGCTCAAGTGAACGCTCGGCCAATCGACCCTGAAGGCCGTCCCCGTCTCTCGGGACAACGACGACATTTGGATCTACAGACAACCATCCAGCGGTGAGAAAACATCCTGAAACATCTGGCACAGTCTATGTGAACGAGATCATCACCCACGTCATCTGCAACAACCAACATGGATCAGCACAACAATAGAGGGCCGCACATGCAGCCCATCGATGAGGAGAGTGACTATATGTCACCCGAGGCCGCACATAGCCGCTCTGTCGAAGAAACCGATGACTCGTGTTTGATAAACTGCGAATAGTTCTACCTTTTTGCCAAGGAGATGAACACCAACTTCTAGACCCTGGCGGTGGCTGTTCGGCAACTCGTGGGCCCACAACACCTCTTCGGGGAAACTTGGCGGGGTTCCCCGACCTCCCAGGGGCACGCCCCTTGCTGCACTCGATCGTGGTTGTAAACCATGGTGGGAGAAGCCCGAACTGGGAGCAGCGGTTCACCCTGCCAAACTTTTCTCCTACACGGTCTCAAACCCCCACATCCTTCCGAAATGAGGGGAGATAAAGAACCGAATGGACTGGGGACGAACCAACTATGACCTCGTCCAAACTATCCCGCTCAACCCGGGGCGATCATCCAGTCGCCCGGCCGCTGAGGACTTATGGGGGACAAGCAGGAGCCCATGCCAGAAGAGGCAGAAGAGTCGTGAGGAATGCTGCTGAAGGGAGAACACCCGGCAGCCAACACTGATTCCCAGTCGGGACGGCCGTATGGGCAGTCCCTCCTACGCCTCTACCAATCTGCCAAAACCGCCCGAATACCAAGACGAAGTGCCGCCAGATCAGGTTACTTTCGAAGCCCCCGCGGATGACCTGCCCACTGATGAGGGGTATCACCGTCGTGCGGGTACCCTCCAGGTTCAAGGTATTGACATTAGAGAAATACGAATGCACGAGGGACCCCCAGGAGCACGTCCAAGATTTCAAGGGGATCTTGGAGTTCTAAGGGACCAACGACGCCATACTCTGCCAAGGTTTCTATACCACCCTTCAGAGATTAGCTAGGGAGTGGTATAACAGCCTCTATGATTAGTCCATTGACAGTTTTGGGACCTGTCCCGGATCTTCTGCAACCAATTCATGGCTGGGCGACGGAGGAACCCGTGCTCAGACCTCTCGTTCAATATAGTACATAAGTCGGGCGAGACTCTGAGGGACTACATGAAGCGCTTCAATACCCAAAGGTTGAACGTGGAAAGCTGCCCCGAAGTGGTCATCATAGCGGCCCTGAAGAAAGGGCTCCGACATAGAAGCCTAAAGAAGTCGATGCATCAAGACCCCCCCAAGGGCATCGACCATATGTTAGCTCAGGCGGAGCAATTTATGCTGACGAAAGAAGCCCTGGCTGCGGAAGAAGAAGCCCCCCCACGGGGCCAAAAAGAACCCAAGGCGCGACAAAGGCACACGCCGCGAGCCGGAGGAGCACAAACGGGAGAAGAACCCCAGGGGAGACCACACAAAAGGGAAGCAACACCTGCCAAGTTGAACACAACCCGGGACATCTTCTTGACATAGGCCCAAAAGGAAGGCCACATCAATAAGCCGCCCCCGAGGATGAATTGTGACCAATGAGACGAAGAAAAGTACTGAAAGTATCACAAGGACACCGATCATGACACTGACTATTGTTGGTATCTAAAGAAAGACATTGACTAGCTGATCAGTCGGGGATACCTAAAGAACTTCATCGACACTTCAAAAGCAGGCACCGAAGAAGGCACTTCAATGCAAGGCGATAAAGGGAAAAAGGTCAATGTCGTCCAGACCCATCTACGCATAATCGAGTAAGGAGACAACCACGAGGACGAGAGCGACGAGCAAGGTAACCTCCCCTTCTTCTCCCCATCAGGCCAGTGCTGCTTGTCCACCATTATCTTACCTGCTTTATGTCTTCAAGATCAGAAATGTACCTTCCCTTTTTTCCTAATGTCAAATGTGAACGAGAGTTCTTACGCACAACTATTTTCCCTTCAAAACATAAACGACCACCTGGTGGATCTAATACCTCCTATTACAAATCGACTATTTAGTCGGCCATAGGGCTAGGGCAACTCCCCAAGTAGGCTAGTCCCCAGATTGATCGTAAGGCTTAGGGAAACTCACCCAGCAAGTCGATCACTTGATCGACCGTAAGGCTGGGGGCAACTCCCCCAGTAGGCCGATCACTCGATCGACCGTAAGGCAGGGAGTAGCTCCCCCAGTAGGCCAACCGACCTGTCGATCGTAAGGCTGGGGGCAGCTCCCCCATCAGGCCGATTACTTATCGACCGTAAGGCTGGGGCAACTCCCCCATCAGGCCGACTACTTATCGACCGAAAGGCTGGGGGAAACTCCACCAGCAGGCCAATCATTCAATCGACCGTAAGGCTGGGGGAAACTCCCTTAGCAGTCCGGTCCCCTGATCGATCGTAAGTCTGGGGCAACTCCCCAAGCAGGTCGATCACTTATCGACCGTAAAGCTGGGGACAACTCCCCCAGCAGGCCGATCATTCGATCGATCGTACGACTGGGATAGCTCCCCTAGCAGGCCGACCGACCTGTCGACCGTAAGGCTGGGGGCAACTCCCCCAGTAGGCCGATTACTTATCGACCGAAAGGCTGGGGGCAACTCCCCCAATAGGCCAGTCATTCAATCAACCGTAAGGCTGTGGGTAACTCTCCCAGTAGGCCAGTCATTCAATCGACCGTAAGGCTGTGGGCAACACTCCCAGCAGGTGGGTCCCCTGATCGACCGTAAGTTTGGGGCAACTTCCCAAGTAGGCCGATCACTTATCGATCGTAAGGCTGGGGACAACTCTCCCAGCAGGCCGATCATTCGATCGACCGTAAGACTGAGGGTAGCTCCCCCAACAGTTCGACCGACCTTTCAATCGTAAGGTTGGGGGCAACTCCCCCAGCAGGCCGATTACTTATCGACCGTAAGGCTGGGGAAAACTTCCCCAAGAGGCTGATCATTCGATCGACCGTAAGGCTGGGGGTAACTCCCCCAGCAGGCCGAATGACCTGTCGACCGTAAGACTGGGGGAAACTTCCCCAGCAAGCCGACTGACCTATCGACCGTAAGGCTGGGAGCAACTCCCCCAGCAGACCGATCATTCAATCGATCGTAACACTGGGGATGGCTCCCCAGCGGGCCAACTGACCTATCGACCGTAAGGCTGGGGGTAACTCCTCTAGTGGACCGATCATTTGATCGACCGTAAGGCTGGGACAACTTCCCCAGCAGGCCGATCACCTGTGGACCGTAAGGCTGGGGGAAACTCCCCAGCAGGCCGATCACCTGTCGACCATAATGTTGGGGGCAACTGTAGGAATATGATGCCCTCAAGGCCATTTATTCCTGTGTGAATAGCACAAACATCTTGTTCGTAATAACAGTAAGCTGTTTGGTAATAATTTATCTAAGTTATATTGTAATGTAGTCAACATTAGATATCAACTTAGGTAAAGTCCTGAGACTTTATGCAAGGTCAAACGGGTATCAAGATGAGTATCTCGATCATGGAGAAACGTTTGACCGTCTGTAGCATAAGTCTAAAATGGTTCGTGGTCGTAGATGTTCCGAAACAAGGATATCAAAACATCGGATAGACCATTGTGTCTTAGTCTTCACCGTTTAGCGGTGGCGATGATATCATGATCGCTTGACTTGGCGAAGTCGAAGACGAGACACAGGTGCTCATTAGAATGAGTTCACTGAACGATCCACTAGAGTTATCATATGGTTATATTGACCAATCTGTCAGTGATAACTCTGAGTGATGATAGGATAGTTGGTCTTTTGACTTGAGGTCATTTTGACAAACCTGTGCGTGAACGGTGTCACTTATATCAACTGACCTAGCTTCGAGGCAATGCCTGTCGAAAGGTCTTTTGATTGGGTGTCACTTGAAACGTACGAGGCGAGTAATGACCAAGAGAGGATTCGTCTCTCCCGGTCAATGGGAGTTAGTGTCGTAGAGTTAGTTCGGTCTTTAGTAAAAACTCTGCACAGATTATGTTGGAAGAAGTCCAACATTTATTGACTAAAGATTGATCGAAACTAACCGGAGTCAAGTTATTGGGGTTGACAGTTTAACCGTACCCCAGACTTGATCTACACGACACAGTTTAGACGAAGAGACTATAACTGCAGAAATCATCACAGACACGGTCAGGGTGGTCCCGACAATTCTCATGTTGATGAGCTAACCACATTATGATGATGCTGAAACAGGGACGGCAGCCATTGCTCGTGGTCTTTGTCGTATAGGGCTTCGAGCCCAACCTGTAGTAGGGTCAGGCCATAGGGTCACACAAAGAGTGCGACCTTCGTCTAGTAATATGTAGAAATTAGTTAGGGAGAATAATTGCATTTTTGATGCAAGGGATGAAATAATTGCATTTGATGCAATATGATAATTTAAGCTTAGATAGGGACTATTTTGCATTTGATGCAAAAGCGATTAAATGTGTATTAAATTGTTTAATACAATATTTAATAATATAAACGCAAGAAAAAGTTCACGGGTAAGACGGAAATATTCCGGTCTAGACCCAGGTTCGAACGGCGTCCAAATCGGACACCAAATGCTCAAGTTAGAGCCAAAACAGCCTAAAGTATCAGACCAGGCCAGGCCCAGACAGAACAGGCTGCCTGGGCTAGCCCAGGCGCTGCCTGGGCTAAGCCCAGGCTCGGCCTGGGCTAGCCAGGCACAAGCCTGGGCTAGCCAGGCACAAGCCTGGGCTTAGCCCAGGCTCGACCTGGGCAAGCCCAGGCGCAAGCCTGGGCTTATCCCAGGCTCGGCCTGGGCTCGGCCTGGGCTCTGCCCAGGCGCCTGGGCGAGCCCAGGCGCGGGCCTGGGCGCGCCCAGGCTGTTCTGCATGCACATAGTGCTGTGGGGCCCAGTTTTTGGGCTCCACGCCTAGGGTTCTGAACCCAAGGAGTGACGGCTGCAGATTTCAGAAATACATGGGTTTGGGCTGATGTTTGAACACTCAATTGGAGGGTCAAACGACCTCCGATTGACGAACGGTTTTTTCCTATGTGTTCACAGTTGAACGCTTGTCGTATTGATAGGTTGTATCAATTCTGAAGCTCAACGGTGAGTGAGTTAAAATTCACAGAAGTTTGCACTTTGTGAAGTGCAAACTAACTTGATTTTAAATTAACTCATTGTTTAGTCCTACATCGGATTTTGAGAAAAGGGGAAAGTCCGTCGCCTATATAAATAGGGGTCTCCCCCTTTCTCAAAACTCGTCCCAAGCTCTAGATCTGAGCGGCTCTCGTAAAATGTTGGAGCACACTCGGATCTAAGCTTAAATTAATATTTCTCTTCTCCCTAAATTTCTGCCTTACTCCTGCGGGCTCTAGCAAAGCCGCAAAGGAGTTCGGATTCTGGATCCGAAATTTAGGCGGAGGTTTCACTCGTGTGAAACTTTCTTCGGCGCGTGGTTGGCTCGGCGGCACGGGGATTGATCGCCTCGGGATGCGGAGCGGTTCGAGGAGCGGTTCGGGGAGCGGTTCGGGGAGCGGTTCGGGGAGCGGCTCGGCGTGGGACGGGAGCAGCTCGGAAGACGGCGCGGAACATCTCGCCTGCTCCAGGGCTGAGATTCCGGGTATGTGGTTAAAGTATTTTATTAGCATTAGTTTTGTTTAATCGCAGTAGGCTAGATCCTTCTTGGGATGGTCAGATCCATCCCAAGTCGGCATAGATCTTGGCATAGGGTCTTGGACCTTAGGGCTAAGTTAAAAAATTGTTTTTAACTGCATGTTAATTAGTTAACATAGTTTTTTCTTCCGCTGCTATTGTTTTTCTGTCTATGTTCCGTCCGACTTAGGACGGGACTAGAGTTTTTTGTGCCCTAAGGGACCGCCAATTCCCTACAGTGGTATCAGAGCCTAGGTTTGCGTAGTCGATCTAGGTACTGCGATTTCATTAAACTGATTAATCCTTTTAAATACTTTTAAATTTTTTAAAGTTATTAGATAATTTTAAAAATGTTTTTAAAGTTCAAAATTCTATGTGATAAATTTTTTGAACATGAAAATTTTTAAAATGACGTTTTAAAATTTATGTGATAATTTTAAAACTAATTAAAAGTTTAAAATTATTTTGGATGCCTAAAATTTTTTATATGATAAATTTTTAAGCATGTAAATTCTAAAATGGTGGTTTTAAATTTATGTGATAAATTTTAAAATTGATTTTAAGGCTTTAAATTTATGCGATAAGTTTAAAATATTTTAGATGTTTAAAAATTGTATATGATAAATTTTTGAACATGGAAAATTTTTAAAGTAATGTTTTAAATTTATAAGATATTTTTTAAAACTGATTTTAAAAGTCTAAAAATAGTTTATGCGATAAACTTAGTTTATTTAATTGTTAAATAGATATACACTTTCATTTTATGTTGATAAAATTAGTGTAGTTTTATTTTAATGGCTTGTTAATCTTGTCCCTTATTTGATAACACAAGACAACCCTTTAGGTTAGCCATTAAAAATTATTAAAACTTATTACTTGAATTTTAATGACATGATATGTTTTAATAAATCATTAACAACAATATTAAGACCTAATTCCTGATTAGGGTAGTCCTTTAAATGAATTTTCAATTCTAATTGTTATAATTAATTTTCATTAAAGGAATTCGCTTCTAGCGTTGTTAATAAAATTTATTAAAATCCTAATAACGATTAGGGTAGCACGTGAACCTTATAGTTGATAAGGACTTAATAAAAGTTATTAAACAAATCCTAAAATTTTGAATTTAAGGATTCAACTAGTTGATAGGATTAATTAGTTGTTAATAAAAGCTGTTTAGTCTATGGCATACATACAAAAATGACAAGCTTCATTCAATGGACCATGATCCAGTCAATGTGCTTGGCTAAGAGTTCTGGATCACCCTTTAAGGGATGGTGATCCTGGCTTAGTCAATTCCCTGGCTGAGTTCCGCTGGACCGCAATGTCGCGAATCATGATTGTATGACACACTGGACTATATCTAAGTCAAATACGTTAATGATCTTTTTCAAGATTAGCCGTAGCCCTCCTTGTTTTAGGGGTTAGCAACTATAGGGCCCGTGTTACAGTTGTTGAGATACACTCAAGCTGTGACATGGCAACCTTGTAGAAACCAACTTCTTAAATACATAAGATGTAGTCTAAGACCTGACCCAAACCGACGTGTCGTGCATACACCGAGCTGAGGGGCGAGTCAGGCTAGACATGAAAACAAGGGTCCGACTAGACTAGACATAGTGATTTGGATGAGCACACTCATGATCACGAATGGCTAGGGGCAAAAACCGATTAAGAGAGTCATATCCGATATGATCGATGAAGAGTCATCTTCCGATCGCAGAGTCAATCAACTTGTTGAGCTACACTCAAGGTTGTTTAGACTCAAGGTGATTGGAACTCTTACCCATTAATTTTAATTCGATTAAATCGTTCGTTATTAAGCTTTAAAACGTTCGTAAAATTAGTGGGAGGATATAGATAGATAAAAGCCAATCTACCTATATTTAATATTGAACATATGCTAAAACTAGGGCAAGACAATGTTTACCGAAAGAATCAATTGATAATATTGGAATTAGTTAACTGGTCAATAAGATGATTAATTGAATATCAAGTTAAATTCTAATTGATATAATTAAACTATATTCTCGTTGACATTAAATGACCTTCTAAAGAACAGACTTAAGAAATATGATTTCATTAAGTTCTGGGTCCAATAAATAAATTAAAGCTACATGTCACTCGTCTCTATATGAGACAGCTTGAACATATAGGACATTCAAAGTATGTTTCTCCCTACAACTTGTCGAGCTACCCTCAAGGTTGTATGGACAAACAATTTTGACCCGCAAAGTTCGAGAATTCGATCAAACCGTTTGAGTCAAATACGAGTGCATGAGCGATGCAAGACTATGTATCCCAACCGGATCTTGAGACAAGCAACTTCTTGAGCTACACTCAAGATTGCAAAGCTCAAGCGTTTGGATACATAAGTTGCTTGCATAGCTATTTATTTATGTTAATATCTAAATGTGATTTAGAAAAGGAAGAAGGCACTTCGGAAAGTCAATTGAGAAAGTTAGTTTAATTTATCATTAGTAGAGGAATAAGTAGGAGGAAATGAAAACGTGACATATTTTCATGTCACATTTCGGAATAAGTTGTTATACAAAAGACGTTTAACACATTTAGACGAATGTCGTCACATTGCTTCTGAAGTAATGTTTTGTGTTAAGTAATTTGTAAATAACTATATATATATTAAATGTTAATATATAAATACACAAGATAGTAGCAAACTTATATGGTAAAATTAGACTAGGCCGTATCAAGAGATTAAGCTTCACAAGTCACATAAAGAGAGGTCTGACCTCTCGTATTATGAAGTCTACGGACACTTGTGAGTCTTAGCCTCTTAGATACAATGGCCGAAACCCATCTGTAAGACAGTGGGAGAATGAGTTGTCGAACTCAGTCTCGTACATACTGATGTACCCGAGTCTATTTTTAACAAAATAAGTTATTCGTATATTTTACTAAGACACGTGTTCTTGATGAAACGCAAGTCTGATAAAATAAAGAGCGAAATGACGAAAGTATTTAAACTGATTCGATTAGATCGAATGGTCAAATACTTAGCTACATAAAATCTTGTGAAATTAAAAGAAAATGTGATTTTCTCTCAGGTCAAGTCTGTTAACACATCAGAGTGTTAAAATGTATGAATCACACTTAGTTAGACTTGGTGCGATCCATAAATAAGTGACTCTGAGTTAACTCCTCCATCTGGGTTAAGTCCCAGATAGTAATGCCTAGGTTTTGATAATATTCTATAAGGACATTATCAATAATATATTCAATAAATCAATCGTAAGGAAGTTGTATTATTACTCGAATCTCGTGAGACGGATTGTCGAGTTAAACATCATAACTGATGATGACTTAGTCAACTTCCGGGATAAAATTCGGAATAGTAACTCCGATTTAAAACTTGATGCAATCTGAAAAGGTCCGATGCGTAAATAAAATTTTGGAATTTAGTTTACATGACCAAGAAAAATGTTTCCTCACTTCTGAAAGTAAATCTTTAAGTTGAAAGATTGATGCAGAAAAGAAAATAGTGAAGTACAATAATGTTGGACGGGAACGGTTTTCATCCTAATTTCTTTAAAATGGATTAGTTGAAACCGTCTCGCCAACAGATGTGTACAGATCCACTCGGACCAAAGCCGATGTAAAACGCTTAAGTTGACCATGAAAATTGGAGCATTCACTTATAAGTTCGTTTTTCTAAATATGATTTAGACAGACTGACTTATATGAATTAGCCAGATAGTTTTCAAGGTCAATGGGAGCGTATAAATTACATGCGAATCATCAAAGGGATGGAACATACAATTTGACAAAGTAATCAAAAGGTTTGATACTTTATCAAGAATAGATATGAGCCATTTAAAATGACCATTAACAAATTTAAATGATTATCGTAAGGTACGATAAACTGGATAAGATCCAAGTAAAATAAAATATTATGGATTCCGACAGACCAAATGAATTATTTGAATGAGATTCAAATAGTTGGTCTGACATGAACATAGAAACCCCTTAAGTCTATAGAGTAGACGGTTTTAGCAGATCCACTCACGAAGGCTCTATCACATGAAGTCGGGAAAACTTATGTGTAAAAACGGTATAAGATACCGAGATAAATGGGCCTGAGTGCAAGTGGGAGATGTAGGAATATGATGCCCTCAAGGCCATTTATTCCTGTGTGAATAGCACAAACATCTTGTTCGAAATAACAGTAAGCTGTTTGGTAATAATTTATCTAAGTTATATTGTAATGTAGTCAACATTAGATATCAACTTAGGTAAAGTCCTGAGACTTTATGCAAGGTCAAACGGGTATCAAGATGAGTATCTCGATCATGGAGAAACGTTTGACCGTCTGTAGCATAAGTCTAAAATGGTTCGTGGTCGTAGATGTTCCGAAACAAGGATATCGAAACATCGGATAGACCATTGTGTCTTAGTCTTCACCGTTTAGCGGTGGCGATGATCTCATGATCGCTTGACTTGGCGAAGTCGAAGACGAGACACAGGTGCTCATTAGAATGAGTTCACTGAACGATCCACTAGAGTTATCATATGGTTATATTGACCAATCTGTCAGTGATAACTCTGAGTGATGATAGGATAGTTGGTCTTTTGACTTGAGGTCATTTTGACAAACCTGTGCGTGAACAGTGCCACTTATATCAACTGACCTAGCTTCGAGGCAATGCCTGTCGAAAGGTCTTTTGATTGGGTGTCACTTGAAACGTACGAGGCGAGTAATGACCAAGAGAGGATTCGTCTCTCCCGGTCAATGGGAGTTAGTGTCGTAGAGTTAGTTCGGTCTTTAGTAAAAACTCTGCGCAGAGTATGTTGGAAGAAGTCCAACATTTATTGACTAAATATTGATCGAAACTAACCGGAGTCAAGTTATTGGGGTTGACAGTTTAACCGTACCCCAGACTTGATCTACACGACACAGTTTAGACGAAGAGACTATAACTGCAGAAATCATCACAGACACGGTCAGGGTGGTCCCGACAATTCTCATGTTGATGAGCTAACCACATTATGATGATTCTGAAACAGGGACGGCAGCCACTGCTCGTGGTCTTTGTCGTATAGGGCTTCGAGCCCAACCTGTAGTAGGGTCAGGCCGTAGGGTCACACAAAGAGTGCGACCTTCGTCTAGTAATAGGTAGAAATTAGTTAGGGAGAATAATTGCATTTTTGATGCAAGGGATGAAATAATTGCATTTGATGCAATATGATAATTTAAGCTAGATAGGGACTATTTTGCATTTGATGCAAAAGCGATTAAATGTGTATTAAATTGTTTAATACAATATTTAATAATATAAACGCAAGAAAAAGTTCACGGGTAAGACGGAAATATTCCGGTCTAGACCCAGGTTCGAACGGCGTCCAAATCGGACACCAAATGCTCAAGTTAGAGCCAAAACAGCCCAAAGTATCAGACCAGGCCAGGCCCAGACAGAACAGGCTGCCTGGGCTAGCCCAGGCTCGGCCTGGGCTAGCCAGGCACAAGCCTAGGCTTAGCCCAGGCTCGGCCTGGGCAAGCCCAGGCGCAAGCCTGGGCTAAGCCCAGGCCGGGCCTGGGCTAAGCCCAGGCCCGCATGGGCTAAGCCCAGGCCCGCATGGGCTAAGCCCAGGCGCGCCTGGGCTCTACCCAGGCGCGGGCCTGGGCGAGCCCAGGCACGGCCTGGGCTCTGCCCATGCTGTTCTGCACACGCAAAGTGCTGTGGGGCCCAGTTTTGGGCTCCACGCCTAGGGTTCTGAACCCAAGGAGTGACGGCTGCAGATTTCAGAAATACATGGGTTTGGGCTGATGTTTGAACACTCAATTGGAGGGTCAAACGACCTCCGATTGACGAACAGTTTTTTCCTATGCGTTCACCGTTGAACGCTTGTCGTATTGATAGGTTGTATCAATCCTGAAGCTCAACGATGAGTGAGTTAAAATTCACGGAAGTTTGCTCTTTGTGAAGTGCAAACTAACTTGATTTTAAATTAACTCATTGTTTAGTCCCACATCGGATTTTGAGAAAAGGGGAGAGTCCGTCGCCTATATAAATAGGGGTCTCCCCCCTTTCTCAAAACTCGTCCCAAGCTCTAGATCTGAGCGGCTCTCATAAAATGTTGGAGCACGCTCGGATCTACGCTTAAATTAATATTTCTCTTCTCCCTAAATTTCTGCCTTACTCCTGCGGGCTCTAGCAAAGCCGCAAAGGAGTTCGGATTCTGGATCCGAAATCTAGGCGGAGGTTTCACTCGCGTGAAACTTTCTTCGGCGCGTGATTGGCTCGGCGGCACGAGGATTGATCGCCTCGGGATGCGGAGCGGTTCGAGGAGCGGTTCGGGGAGCGGTTCAAGGAGCGGCTCGGCGTGGGACGGGAGCAGCTCGGAAGACGGCGCGGAACATCTCGCCTGCTCCAGGGCTGAGATTCCGGGTATGTGGTTAAAGTATTTTATTAGCATTAGTTTAGTTTAATCGCAGTAGGCTAGATCCTTCTTGGGATGGTCAGATCCATCCCAAGTCGGCATAGATCTTGGCATAGGGTCTTGGACCTTAGGGCTAAGTTAAAAAATTGTTTTTAATTGCATGTTAATTAGTTAACATAGTTTTTTCTTCCGCTGCTATTGTTTTTCTGTCTATGTTCCGTCCGACTTAGGACGGGACTAGAGTTTTTTGTGCCCTAAGGGACCACCAATTCCCTACATCAACTCCCCCAGCAGGTCGATCGTGCGATCGACCGTAAGGCTGGTGACAGCTCCCCCTGCAGGCAGATTACACGATCGATCGTAAGGCATGGGCAACTCCCCCAGCCGGCCGACCATTTCGTCGGTCGAAAGGTAGGGTACCACTCCCCTAACAAATTGATCAAACCTCCGGTCCCGATTGGTTATTACCTCCTCAAGAAATGCTTCCCTCAACTCGAGTTGTGGAAAGGTGGACATGCCAAAACAAGGGGAGTCCAATACACGGAAAGAAAATAAAACACAGCTACAAAAATTCCATTCATATCAAAAGGGGATTTTTTACAAGAGGTATGAGAGGAAGAGACAATCTATGGCACACATGGGGCGGCAACCTTGGTGGGGGTCTCTCCAATCGGTTTGACACCTCCCACGTCCCATGTTCCCTGTCTCGACAGGCTGGTCGAGATTGGCTGAAGGACGAGGAAGTATTCACCGAACCCGCTCCTCATACACCTGAAAACCCTCCAGGAAGGAGTTTGCGATCTGCGGGTGTAACGACTGGTTTTCGTGTAATTGGATTATCTATATTAAAATATATGCTTGGTGGATTTTCTCCTTGGATGTGTGGTTTTCGTCGCCATAGCTTTCACTTTCGATCGTTTCGTCGTGATTTTCTAGCTTCTTCCTTCGATCGTCGATTTCGGAGTAAGTCATTCATGACGAGATTCAAATCGCTCATATCTTAGAGTTAGAGTGATCTTAGAAGCCATAGGAATCTTCCCGAAGCTCTGCGATTCGAATCGGCACTTTTAGTGCATCTTAGTTGGTTCGAGAAGGGGAACCAACCGACTAGATTGAGATCTAGTCGGTCGGAAACTCTACTCAAACCGACTAGTTCCTTGGATTAATTTTACTTAAGTTACTGTTTCTGTTTAGTCGGTCTAAGTTCATCTTTCGACCGACTAGTTGTTAAACTAGTCGGTTAAGTTTTGTACTCAGACCGACTAATTCTTAGTTCTTCTGTGCAGTCGAGTACTGTTCATTCTTAGTCGGTCTAAGAACGTTCGTCGACCGACTAGATGAGAAACTAGTCGGTCAGTAGTTGTTCTTTGACCGACTAAATCTAAATCCTATTTCTGTACAGGAGTTACTGTTTGGACTTAGTCGGTCTGCGTTGGTCAACCGACCGACTAGTTCCCAAACTAGTCGGTCAGTGGTTGTTCTCTGACCGACTAATCAGTGCCAAAACCCTAATTTCTGGGCAGCCGCCAGCCCTTCCTATTTAAACCCCTCCCAAACGTTTTCTTCTCCTTCCTCACGACCCAAAACCCTAGTTTCTCCCCCATTGAGCCCCCTACTACCTCAAACCCTTATTCCTTCATCCCAAGCCCAAAATCCATCATCCAAACTCTCCCTTAACACATTCTACCTCTTATCTTCCTCAAAATCTCATCAAACCCCCAAAATCCCCCAAAACCATATTTCTCCAAACTTCTCCATCCATTTCCAGATCTGAACCCTAGGTTTCCCCGGATCGTTCTTATGTTGCCGTGCTTGCTCGGCATCGATCTTCCGCTTCTATACGGTAGGGTTCGATCCTTTGGTTTTCTCATAACTCTCCTTATGATTTTATTGAAACCCTAATAATAAACTAGGTGGATGTTGTTTGATGATTTTTTCTTCGTGGCAGCGATTTTCTCTCCGTAGATAACTTTTGTGGCGTGCCTCGTTGATCATCTTCCTTGGCGTGAGGCAAGTGAAACTTGCATCTCTTGATTTGGGCCATGTCTTAGGCCATTTCCTTGCTTTAGCGTAAAAGAGACTAGACGGTGAAAGGATAGCCGTCTAGACGCCATTGACCTAGCTTGACAACGAAGCTTGGTCCGTCACCTTCATCATGCTTGTATGTCACGTTTACTTTCCTTAACGGTACGCGTATTAACTGTTCATGTCATCCATGCATCCTTAACTGCTATTGCATTTTAACTGTCATGTTTAATTTAAATTAACGGTACGCGAATATGTTCATGTCATTGCATTTCGCCTGTCACGTTTAATTTCAATAAACGGTACGCGTATTAACTGTTCATGTCATCCATGCATCTTTAACTGCCATGTTTAATTTAAATAAACGGTACGTGAATATTGTTCATGCCATTGCATTTTGCCTGTCATGTCTAATTTCAATTAACGGTACGCGAATAACTGCTCATGTCATTGCATACTTGAATACTCATCGTGATTGCGTAGCATCGCTACATACTAGTGCTACTTGTTCCAGCTAGGTGCACCCCTACGCCATACTTGTTAAATACACTTTCTGGCTCGTATTCCAGAAGACGAGCTCAACATAGCCTGCGGGCAATAGGGCACTCGTTGAGTGATCCCTTGTACTTGATGCGTGAACACAGCCTGCGGGCAATAGGGCACTCTCTGAGTGATCCCTTGTACATGACTACAGCCTGCGGGCAATAGGGCATCCATGTGTGGGTGATCCCTTGTACTTGTTACTTGACAATACATGTCACAACTACCACTTGTTACTTGATGTGTTCATTTGACGTGTTCATTTGACGTGATTTACTTGACTTGTACTTGTCCGTGTTTAAACTTGCAAAACTTGTTATCCATGCCATACTTGCTACGTGCTACTTGTACTTCCCTTTACTTGTCACTTCCATGCTATATTTGCCATGTCATGCATCATACTATAACTGCTAGGTTGCTAGTTTACCTTTCTTTCCGTTTCCTTGCACAAGTCTTTCCAGACTTGCTGACATGTGCCCCTCTCTCTTTTGGGTGTCACATGTTAGACCCAGAGCCAGAGCTTTGTTGCAGGGGATATGGTGTTGCTGATGCTGATGTTTGCTGTGGAGGTGAGTGAACACCAGGGGCCTGTCTTGAAGACCGCTCGTGTTCACTTCTTTGTTTAGGTTTGCTGTTAGTTGTTGGTGCGTGGCACCTTTGTATGTATGTTATACCTTGTTAGCCATGTTGGGCCTTAGACTCTTTTTCCTTTAGCCTGGTGGCTTTTCTGTGATATTGTAATTTGTTTATGGACATTTGGAGATTCAATAAAATGTCGTCTCATTTCCTTATTATCATCGTTGTTTCGTTTCTCTTTGCAAGGACCTGCCATAATAAGTGTTTTTTTACGCTTATCAGACTTGGACGGACCTTCTCACGTCTCGCCTCCATATTTTTGGGAAGCAGGGCGTGACATCGTGCCCAAGATCTCCTCTAATCCCCTCGCATCTTCAGCAACGAGCCACTCGTGGTCCACTTGCTGCAATGAAGCAATCTCAAACCAAAGCTCGTCCCTTTCCATCCTATGTGCCTCCCGGACGAGGGATAACGCCTCCTCCACAGACTCCACGGCCGCTGCCCGAGAGACGTCGATGGCCGCTAATGCTTCTTTCAGCCTCCCCACCTCCAACATCAATTTGGCGACCTAAAGAAGGCAGACTGCAACTCCTTGTGAGACCCCTCAGTCACTTTCTCAGCCGACTCTTCCCTCTGACGCTCTCGCTCGAAGACCACCTCACACTCGGCCATCTGTGCTGAGCGTCATCGTATCTCGACCGACATCGAAGATATATGCAAAGCAAAAGGGTTGAGAATGCCTGCAACTATTGAACGGAAAAAAAAGGAGGGCAAGGGAACAACCTGCTGGCTTTGCCAAACCATGTTGTCCGCTAGGTCCTCGGGACCAAATTTTTCTAGGAGGAAGCGATCCCTCGGAAGAGTGGAATTCTATCCAGAAGAGCGGCTACACCGCGGTCCACGAAGACCGACTTGCCAGACGACATCTCAGGGACGGGCTCGAGCACCAACAATATCCGAGCCGGATCGACGGGAGACCGTTCAGCTTAGCTGGGCCGGGAAACCTCTCCCGGAGCCCGTAGACTCTCCGCAATGATGGATAACGGGCCCTGGGCCACCACGTCAGCACCTCCCCGTTTCACCCTCTTCTCGAACATTTCAAAACCCGAGGGAGAGCACGCTCTCTTCTTCCTTTGACCCCTGACCAGCTCAGATGGATCCCCCTTGGAACTGGTTGAGCCCCCCACTGCAAGGGTCGGGTCGTCAGGAATGTTGACCAGACCTCCCACAATCGGGGGAGGATTCTCAAAAACCGAAGTTACGACTGGGTGTGCTTCTGCCGACCTCAATGTCCCGACCGGTGTCTCGGCCACCCGTTGCACCTCCTCCTCCCAGCGACGCGACGCGTGGCCAGATGGATTTCCCTGAGAGCCCTGGAAGCCCCTTCGAATGAGTCGGTGCACGTCGTATTGATGTTTGAACTCCTGACCTGTCATTCCTATAGAGAAAGGAGAATCAGAGGAAGCTAAGGAGAAGAACAAAATCTAAAGATCGGCTTTACCAGGGGACTACATGACGTTCTTAAGGAGGAGACTGTAAGGATCGCCTTACACTTGCAATACTAACAACAACACACTAGAGGGGGTGGTGAATAGTGTAATTGCAATAAATTGTCCAATTAAAATTAAACTTGCAAATGTGGAATAATAAATGCAAGAGGAAATAATTGATACAATCAACCCAAATGCAAACATAAGATTTTACCCTGGTTCACCAAACTTGGGTACGTCCAGCCACACCAATATTCACTATATTCCCACAAAGAGAAGTGAATACAAACCCGACAAAGAGATACCTCACCAAGAGGATTTTGCCCTACACGAGGACCCAACCAACCCTACACAAGGGTCAAACTCCCACCTAGAGAATTACTAACTCCCACTCAGAGAATTAGGGTTAGCCCTACACTAGGCCACCAAACTCCCACAAAGAGAGTTACTCCCACAAAGAGAGTTATTTCCACTAAGAGAATATCCTAATCCCACAAAGAGATAAACTCCCACAAAGAGAGAAAGACTAATTCCCACAAAGAGAATTAGTGTTACAAAGAAACACCAAGTAAAATAAATACTCTTACCTATGCCTTGAGATGCTTACTCATAGATGAATGCAAGGCATGGAAGAGGATCTCCAAGTGTTGAGATTTGCTTGAAAGCACTTGGATGATTTCCCTTGAGCTGGACTTCAATGCATGAAGAGGAATGAGAGCTCAAAGAGGGAAATGAGAGAGTTTGAGAGAGGCTTAATCAATCTCTAATGATTTGCAATAGCATCAAGAAGTTCCTATGAACTCAGCCCTCTCATATATATAGGAACCCTATATCAACCCTCAAAACCCAAGGAAACAGCTAAAAACAAAAAGCTGCAACGGCTAGTTTCTGGGCAGAAACGTCACAGACAGGCGACTGATGAACAAATGACAGTCGATGTCCAACGGCTAGAAAATATCCAACGGCTATAATCTGAGCCACGACAGTCGACTGATGAAGTCAATACAGTCGACTGTAAACAGGACAGGAGCCTGTAAAACCTTCAGCAGGCGACTGCTGCAGGGGATGGAATAAAACAGAGAACTGCACTCTTTCTCCCAATATGCATACAGGCGACTGATGACAAGAATACAGTCGAATGTAAAATAGTCAGGCGACTGTAAATCCTTCATCAGTCGGCTGCTGCAGGAGATGGAGAAAACAGAGAGAGGCATAAATTGCACTTACGCTTCTCAAACGACTGTTGACCAATTCACAGGCGACTGTAAATATACAGGCGACTGTAAACTGAGCATCAGTAGACTGATGCGAAAAGCTCAAGTAGAGTCAATAGAAATGTTGACTTGAGCCGTGCATTACAGTCGACTGTAGAAGGATCGACCGACTGGAAATCATCCAGTCGACTATGAATCCTTCAGCAGGCGACTGATGGAGAACCAGAGACTCCAAATGAGTCTTTGGTCATGATGAGCCTATTGGGTTGGATTCTATGATAATCCTAAGGCTCACTAAGATGGTTAAAATGCATATGCATGTATGAGTAGACCATCTATCAATGCGTTACATTATCCTAGACTCAAATGAGAGAGAAAGCAATAAAGGAAATATTACTTGGATTACATTGCTTTCCTTAGAGTCTAAGTCTTCAATCTTGATGCCTTGATGCTCTCCATCATCTCCAAGCTTTGGCACCCCTTGAGTCCAAGGTTTGGCACTTCTCCACTTGATGTCCATCCTTGCACCAAGTGTTTAGTCTCCAAAAATGATATTCTAGAAATGAACTATGAGACTAAAACGAGAGAGTCATTAGCAACAACATAATGTTGTGATCATCATCAAAATAACATTGGTATAAAACACCAATACTCAACAATCTTCTCCTTTTTGATGATGACACACATTATGTAAAACATAAAGAAATAAAGCACAATGCTAATGAGCTCCCCCTACTTATATGCACCAAGTGTAAAAGAGATACACATTAGAAAATACTCATTATACCAAATGAAATAATGAGACAACATGGTGACATATAATAGGTATGCATGGATTACATAAACCAATTGCAATAGACAATATCATGCAACATGAATGGTTTATACAATCACATATATCTCTCCCCATAGATATATCTCTCCCCAAATGCATATGTATGAAATACAAGAATTACATTTACATAATGCATATATCTCTCCCCCTTGACGTCGTCAAAAAGGTGGACATTATAAATATCCCCCTTTGTCATCTTAATTAAAGATGTGACAATATGCAAGAAATAAGGAGATGTATGATACCAAATTTGTAAAATTTAGTGGGTATCAATCACTATCCCATGCTCCCCTAGATCATAGAAAAGGTCAAATTTTGACTTCTAGGATCTAATACCAATTGTAAAGAAGAAGATAAACAATCTCTAACAATTGAGGTAATACCAATTGTAGACAATGAATCTTGGAATAATCCTCTTTACTAATTGATATACATATATTGGAGCCATGGGCCTAAAGTGTATCAAAGCAATAGATATGGAAAAATCAAGCTTCAATGATACACAATGATATTGCCAAAAATAAATATAACATGAAACATGTTGGCAATAACTAAGGGGTTTAGTTTGAGACCAAAACTAACCAATTGAGAATTGACACCAATTGTAGCAATGATCCCAAAGACACACCAAAATGAGAGTCAAAATATGTTTTAAAATATTTTAAACATACAACATATTAACTCCCCCATTGACATACATATGGATCAACAAATGCATGTATGTCAATGTATTCCCCGAGATTCCCATTTTCATGAAAAAATAAATTTGAAAACATTTTCAAAATCATGAAACACACACAAACAATGGGTATGCTAAGATAAACATTTAAGCACAATACCCATGCAATATGCATATGTGTGAGGAGCCTAAATATTAGGGAACCAAACCCAAGAGGAGTTTGATTTCCTAATGTAATCACATGAGGTGATCACATCCCTAACTAGAGAGTTGATGTAACTATCCCTCTCTTGTACACTAAGCTTAGTGAGAATCCATAAACTCAAGGATTTCCAAGGCAAGGGTTTTGCCTTTGCAAGAGGGGTGGATGTTGCATGCTTAGGTGTAGAAACGAATTTCTTGGCATGCATAGAATGAGGATTTGGCTTCTTAGCAAAAAATGAAGAGTTTTCATTATTCCTCATCACCTTGTGATTTACATGCTTCTTGTTGGTGTTATTGTTATACAAGAAGGCATGGTGATTCTTCTTAGGTGCTTTAGCAATATTTCTTGTATTGGCACCATAAGAGGAATTAGAGGTGGGTTTGGATACCACATTTTGAATATAACCCAAACCTCCTCTATGATTTACCGGATGTTGTTTTTCAAGCAAATCGTGGAGTGAATCCCTAGAATACACAAAGCTTTTGAGCTTACGAGATTCCTCTTCACGTTTTAACGTAAGTTGTTGAATGCAAGTTTCTAAGCTAAGATTTTGAGTAACAATCTTATCATTAGACAAACTCAATTCCTTAACTTGAGAGAGAAGTGTGTCTCTCTCACTAGTGTCACAAGCATGCAAAGCATCATGATTATTTACACTAGACGATTCTAAAGCATGCACCCTACTCATAGCATTATTAAATTTATCTTTCAATTTATCATATGAGTCGATGCACTTGCCAAGTTGGAGGCCACATTGAAGTGGTATTCGAGCTCCTCATAGGATAGCTTTTCCTCCTCAACATCCTCATCGCTTTCCTCCTTGACTTCCTCATCGTTTTCCTCCTCGCTAGAGCTTGATGCAGACCCTTCCTCATTAGCCATGAAGCACATTTCTTCTTTGGAGTTGAGCCACGCCTCTATCTCTTCATAGCTTGAGCTAGAAGAGATTGATGAAGAATCATCAAAAGCCGCGAAGCACATGTAAGCTTGCTCCTTGTCATCCTCTTCTTCATCACTTGATGTGTCCACATTGGAATCATCAAATGTGCCGATAAGTCCCTTCTTTTGGTTCTTGAACTGGGACTTGACTTTCCAATTTCTCTTCCCTTTGCCCTTATAGGTATCTTTGGTGGGTCTGGAAGGGCATTCGGTAGAAAGATGACCTTTTCATCTACAATTGAAACAAATAGAATTGTTAGACTTGGAGGCAAACTTTGACAAAGATTTACCTGGCTTGTCCTTAAGGAATGCCTTGAATTTCTTGAATTGCTTGGCAAGCTCGATGTAATCATCATCGCTAACATCTTCTTCTTCTTCATCTTCACTCGGAGCTTCCCGTTGGAACTTCTTTCTCCACTTGAATGACTCCTTCTCGACATGAAAAGCAACCCCCTTTTCCTTCTCGGGCTTGGTTGGTTGAACCTCTTCCTTATGTTGAAGTAACAATTCATGAGAAATCTCCAATGTATGCCAAATTCCGTTGGCCGATTTGCACATGGAGATGCGGTTGAACTCATTCGGAGTGAGGGCGCAATGGAATGCATACATAGCCCTTGCATTGACTCTGATTGAGTCCTTCTCTGCCTTAGTTCTAGAAGCCGCAGGTGAAGTAGGCTCCTCAAATGGTAACTCCGTGATGTCCCAAAGGTCTTGACCCTTCATGTAGACCATCATCCTGATCTTCCAACTAGGGTAGTTGGTTCCGTTGAAGAGCGGGGGTCGAACGGTTGAATGACCTTCTTCATGAGACGCGGATGTAGCGTTGAATGCATCATTGCAGTATGCTATAACCTTGCTTTGATACCAATTGTAAGGATCACCTTACCCTTGCAATACTAACAACAACACACTAGAGGGGGTGGTGAATAGTGTAATTGCAATAAATTGTCCAATTAAAATTAAACTTGCAAATGCGGAATAATAAATGCAAGAGGAAATAATTGATACAATCAACCCAAATGCAAACATAAGATTTTACCCTGGTTCACCAAACTTGGGTACGTCCAGCCACACCAATATTCACTATATTCCCACAAAGAGAAGTGAATACAAACCCGACAAAGAGATACCTCACCAAGAGGATTTTGCCCTACACAAGGACCCAACCAACCCTACACAAGGGTCAAACTCCCACCTAGAGAATTACTAACTCCCACTCAGAGAATTAGGGTTAGCCCTACACTAGGCCACCAAACTCCCACAAAGAGAGTTACTCCCACAAAGAGAGTTATTTCCACTAAGAGAATATCCTAATCCCACAAAGAGATAAACTCCCACAAAGAGAGAAAGACTAATTCCCACAAAGAGAATTAGTGTTACAAAGAAACACCAAGTAAAATAAATACTCTTACCTATGCCTTGAGATGCTTACTCATAGATGAATGCAAGGCATGGAAGAGGATCTCCAAGTGTTGAGATTTGCTTGAAAGCACTTGGATGATTTCCCTTGAGCTGGACTTCAATGCATGAAGAGGAATGAGAGCTCAAAGAGGGAAATGAGAGAGTTTGAGAGAGGCTTAATCAATCTCTAATGATTTGCAATAGCATCAAGAAGTTCCTATGAACTCAGCCCTCTCATATATATAGGAACCCTATATCAACCGTCAAAACCCAAGGAAACAGCTAAAAACAAAAAGCTGCAACGGCTAGTTTCTGGGCAGAAACGTCACAGACAGGCGACTGATGAACAAATGACAGTCGATTGTCCAACGGCTAGAAAATATCCAACGGCTATAATCTGAGTATCATGGTACACCTTAGTTAAATTGTTCCAAAGGAACAATTTACCCTAAAGTAACTACCTTGGGGGCTATAAATAAGACCCAAGGGTAAGCCATTTCTTACACTTTTGCATGGCATTTCTTGCATGCATTTCATCCTAGCGAAGCTCTGCCGAAATTCTTCCTCTCTCTTTATCCAAGTTCTTAGTCTAAAGTAGAGATTTAGATTGTGGATTTAGTAGCCTTACTCCGTTCGTGAGAAGACTCGATCCGTCGTGGCGAATCCGAAGGCAAAGTTCCGAGACTACCGTGCCGCATACGCAAGCGTAAGTCTCAACTTTATTTATCGATCATAACTCTGTTTTGACAGGATCCTACATTGGTATCGGAGCCATACGGGTTCGCCCCGGTCAAACCGCCGCCCTGTCAAACTATGAACGAGTCGTTGTCTTTTTCACGAATGGGTCTCCTACCATTACGGATATGGTAGGAACGCTTCGTGACGGAGAGAACGCAGCGGTTGTTCTTTTCACGTTAGGGTCTCCTATCATTACGGATATGGTAGGAACTCTCCGTGACGGGAAGAACCGACCGTTCATGTAGTATGTTATTTTTCATTTTGGCACACGGCCATTAGGAAATAACTAATTTCTCGACGAACGGGTGCTTCATCGACGAACGGGTGCTTCATCGAGGAAGATGATGGTAGTTATCTCCATCGGAGAAGATGAATTTTAGTGCATGTGCGCCATGGCCAAATGGGCTATGAAGGCCATGCACCCCCCTCCCCATGCAGAGGGGGTTGGCTACGGCCAATAACCACCGGCGACCACCCCATCAAGGGGGAGGAGTGCATGCGGCCACCCCATGAAAGAGGGGAGGCCGCCCTGGCAGGGGCCAGGGCAGCGCCCTGGCCTCAGGCCAGGGCCTGGCCGAGGCCAGGGCAGGGGCCCTGGCCCCGGCCAGGGGCCAGGCCACCCTGGCAGGGGCCAGGGCCTAGCCGCCCTGGCCGAGGCCAGGACAGGGGCCCTGGCCGCCGGCCAGGGCCTGGCCGGCCCCGGCCCTGGCAGAGGCCAGGGCCTGGCCGCTGTCAGTGCCACGGTCGGCCCTGGCAGCGGTTGTTCTTTGGCCAAGGGCCGGTCTGATCGGCACTGGCCGAGAGTGATGAAGACCAATTTTTGGTCGACCAATTTGGGTGTTTTGGTCGACCAATCCGGCGAAAGGTCTAGGTCGATCACGAATTTGCCGACTAGCCCATACGGGGTGTCAAAAGGCCTTGGTCAAACACGAATGTACCGATTAGCCCATACGGGGCTAACATTTTATGAAGTTTTTTTTAACTTGGGCTCTACTCCTTGAAGACTATCCATAGTGCTCTACTTCATGCGAGATTAGCCAAGTCATTGTGCTCTACTCTACGGAGATTAGCCAATGTACTTATGAAATTGTGCTCTACTCCTTGAAGATTAGCCGTAATGCTCTACTTCATGCGAGATTAGCCATGTCATTATGCTATACTCTACGGAGATTAGCCAATAAACTTATAGACGTTGTGCTCTACTCTACGGAGATTAGCCAATGTATTTTCAAATTTTTGAAAAAGGCGTTTTCAAATAGGTTATGTCCCGTCCTTAATCGGGATAGCGCAATTTAGAATTCCAAGTCCTATCACGATCCGGCCATGGTTATCTAACCCATGGGTGTGTAGAACAGGTCTCGTGGCTTGGCAATTGTTGGGCTAAAATTCTTTGCGCAAACTCTCACCTATTCTATTTTGAAAGATATGTTTTTCAAAAGTATTTTTTCCGCTGCTGGTACCATACAGGTATCATTTCTGATTTCTTTTTACTTGAGATAAGTAAGAGGGATACTTTGAAAGTTACTTCTAGATGGTAGTTGGGAACCTAGTGAACTTCTCGATTCTAGAGTAACATTTCAACGCATCCAAGGAACTTATCAAGTGTTTAAAGAATCGAAACTTTATGCATAGAATTTTGATCGTGTTTATCATCTTCTTTGCAGTTTTTTGAATCGAATATGTCTACCGCTTCTAAGAACATTGTCGTAGAGTTTAACAAAGGTGAAAAGCTCAACGGCGACAATTATAAACTTTGGTCAATAAAAATCCAATATGTTTTGGAGGAGCAAGATGTGCTTGAAACACTCCAAAACACAATGGAAGAACCTAAGTTGGGCAATACGGCCCAACACAAGAGGGACCGTGAAGCTTATGATACTTGGACTCGAAAGAACAAAATAGCACGTATTACGTTACTGTCCGCAATGGACAATGACATAATGCGTCTATTTCGGGAATTCGACCTAGCCAAAGACATATGGTCTGAGCTAGAAATAAAGTTTGGTGGAACTTCGGTTACCAAACTCCGCTCCTTAAATATTCAATTTGATTCGTACAAGATGCGGCGAGATCATTCTATGAAAAAGCATCTCCGCCACATGGCGAATCTCATAGCTGAATTGAAGGATGCGGGTCTTACGCTGTCTAACGAACAGCAGATCCAAGCAGTCATTCGTTCACCTCCCAGATAGCTGGGATAACATGAAAATGCACCTCACTCATAATGAGTGCATTAAAACTTTAAGCGATGTATCTAAACACCTCGAACTCGAGGAAGAGCGGATTCAAGCCGCAAAACCTAGTGCAGAAGTGCACATGGCCGCTAGTTCCTCACATGGAGGAAATAAGCGGAATAATAAACGCTTAAGGTTTGTGAACGAACGAAAGCAAGAACCGGAAACCTCAAAGAAGACTAAGTGGCAAAAGAATGTGCACTCAAAGAAGAAAAACTTGAAGAAGATCAAGTGCTTTAAGTGCAACAAGTACGGTCACTTCGCCCGTACGTGTACGGATGGAAGTGACAAGGTAACTTGTAGGGCTAGTTACATATGTGTTTCTAGTTCCATGTTTCTTGCTGAATCTAACTATTTTTGGTTGATTGATTCAGGGGCCACAGACCACGTAGCGAAGGACAGAAGGTTCTTCGTAGAGTATCAAAGGATAACTCAAGGGACAAAGTGGATATACGTCGGCAACAACACTCGTGTTGAAGTCAAGGGCGTCGGAACATGCAAGCTTGTTCTCGACAACAGCCGGACTCTATTATTGCACGACTTCCTCTTTGCTCCAGATATTCGAAGGAATATCGTATCCGTGGTCATGTTAAAGTCTTTAAGTTATGAATGGAGGTTCTATAAACAAAATGTTGACCTTGTTTGTAATAGTTCTTTAGTTGGGTCGGGTAATGTTTGTAATGGATTGATTGTATTAAACACTATGTGTGATGATTCTTCTTCTATTAATGAAAGTTTCCATTTGACAAATGCTTCTAACTCTGAATCTGAGATCATTTGTTGACATGCAAGACTTGGTCACATTGGACCAACTAGAATGGATAGACTTGCCAAAAGTGGCTTGCTATTTAATGTTTCAAAAGTTGAAATGTCAACTTGCGAACATTGTCTTGTAGGGAAAACTTGTCGCAAGCCATTTGGAACTGGCACAAGGGCCGAAGTTCCATTACAGCTTATCCATTCGGACATTTGCGGTCCAATGAATGTTAAGACAAGACACGGGAAGTCCTATTTCATTGATGACTTCACCCGTTTCGGTCACATTTATTTGATTTCCCACAAACATGAAGCTTTAACTTGCTTCAAAAACTATATGAGTTTAGTGAAAAATCAACTAAATCGCAAGATAAAGGTCTTGCGAACCGATCGGGGTGGAGAATATCAGTCAACGAGTTTTAATGAACTCTGTGATGAAAAGGTATAGTTCATCAAATAACTATGCCTTATACTCCGCAACAAAACGGTGTTGCGGAAAGAAGAAATAGGACATTGATGGAAATGATCCGATCAATGATGTCTCAGGCAAATTTGCCTATCACCTTTGGGGGTGATGCATTATTGACGGCAGCATTCATCTTAAACCGTGTACCCTCGAAGTCGGTAAGTTCTACTCCTTATGAGTTGTGGAACAATAGAACTCCAGACTTAAACATTCTAAAACCTTGGGGTTGTGCCTCTTATGCACATTTATCCTCTCACAAATATGGCAAATTTGGGCCACGTGGGAGGAAGTGTATCTTCATCCGATACGCTGAAAACTCCAAAGGATATGTTTTCGTCGGTTAAGAGGACAATGGGGGTCTTATAGAATTCGAATCGAGGGATGTTGTCTTCTTGGAAAACGAGTTTCCAAGACAGGGTGAGATAAGTCAAGACTTATCCTTGTTTGAGACTTGGGATCAAGAAGGATCGGAACGTTCGAGTGGGAGAATTCTTGGTGAAAAAGAAAATACGTTTCAAACTTCACCTATGAATGATACGAACGATACCAATCCTATTCCGAGTGGGAGTGATGTTATTCCAAGTGGGAGTGATATCATTCCAAGTGGGAGTGATCAAACTCAAGCAAGACGTAGTAATCGAACGAGGCTAACACCTCTGAGATTTGAGGATGAATTTCCTCAAACATTCATGACATTACTACAAGATGATGACGAATCTGCAAATTTCAAACAGGCCGTTGCATGCCCTGCTAAAGATAAATGGATAGCGGCGATGGAAGAAGAACTTCAATCCATGAAAACAAACCAAGTCTGGGACTTGGTTGATTTACCTAAGGGACGTAGAGCCATTGGGAACAAGTGGGTTCTCAAAATCAAGCATAAGGCTGATGGCTCCATCGAGAAATATAAAGCTCGCCTTGTTGCGAAAGGTTTCACGCAACAGGAAGGAATAAACTACGAAGAGATTTTTCTCTCCCGTCGTGCGTTTTACCTCCAAAGGTGAGGGTCTATGTTTGGAAATGTGTCCCAAAAATCCAAAAGAAAGCTATGGAAAAGGTTCCATACTCCAGTGCTGTCAGGAGTCTGATGTACGCCATGATGTGTACCAGACCGGACATTTGCTATGCTGTTGGTATGGTAAGCCGTTACCAATCCAACCCAGGACAAGCACACTGGAAAGCGGTGAAGAGGATATTAAGGTACCTCAAATGGACTGCGGACTATGCATTATGCTATTTGTAGCATTCCCCCCCTTGCATGGCGGTCCAAGAAGCTGTTTGGCTTAGGAAATTCTTAGACAGGCTGACGGATGCCACTGACTCAAGCACTGTTCCTATATACAGTGATAGTCAAGCTTCGATTGCCTATGTCAAAGATCCTTATAAGACCAAACACATTGATATTCGATTCAAGTTTGCGAAGAACTATGACAAACGGAAGGAAGTAGACATAGGATACATATCCACGCATAAGATGATAGCGGATCTCCTTACTAAGGCGATCCCCAGAGATGTGTTTTTTCAAACACTTATCATCTATGGGAATGCGTAGGTGCTGAGCTGTATCATATAATATTTCCCATGTCTATAGAAGATCAAAGTTTTAATTTGCATACAAGTTTCTTACAAATGATTTTATGTACATTTGTGTTTAAGTCTCAGCTATTTTTATTGTGTGTATGTCGGACAGATTAAGGTTGGCTCTCTCACATGAGCAACCGCCTTATCTTATCAGATGGATAAGATAGAGATGAGACTAGTTTAAAGTCAAAATCATTAAATGATTTAGAGTCGTGACTTAAACAAGATAGTCGAATGAAAGATCTGCATCATATGGATGCTTACAAAAGATCTGAGATCTATATCACAAGGATATTTGAAAGAGATCTCATAGGATTTTTAAATCCTATCTGTCTTATGCAGGATGAGAGTCCGGGAATATTTCATGAGTAGTAAGGGGACTCAAAAGATAGGCACTGTGGTGTCTGATCTTTCATCCGTACAACATCATTAAGACATACTCTCCCTGGGAAAGGAGTGATGTTGTAATACGTGTTCATACCACGTATGCATTTCGACCACTGAGTTAGTAGCAATAGTGTTTGCTATTATGTGAGACTCAAAGACCATACGGGTCTTAACTCTTACCCTCAAGGACTCCAATTGGTTCCTTTAGATTTGACGAGATGATCGCTATCTTAGCGTGTTGCTAATGGGCTATGATAATTCGGCTCGGCGGGGCACGTTAGAAAAGCGAATCAAGTCAAGATCAGAAGGTTCGCAAGAAGAGGAAGATTGATTTCATATTCGCATTTGGACTTTAATAATTCAAAGCTGGCCAGCCAATTGTAATCCAGATGGGATTCAATTGTTGAATATAAAGTATAAGAAATGTGAAGAAATAATCTAGGGTAAATCATGCGTTGAACTACTCAACTTTGCACCTTCGAGGTCGTTGTGTATCTCTAACAAGTGCACAACAACAGACTCTACGCGCATGACGGTCGCACGGTCTATTTCTCAGTATGATAGATGAAAGAACTAAGAGAAAGACGTTCTCTTACAATCCCCTCAAGTGTGAGTGGGAGACGTTGGATATGGAAGACGTTTGTACACCCTTGTGGGGGATGTACGAGGGAATACGGACCTCGAACGTCGCGTACACGAAGTCGTGTGCAAAGGGAATCTGTTCCCTTGCGGAGAGGATCTCTGGATGAGTAGGAAAGTCGCATTATATATGCATAAGTGCATGCGACATATGGCTAATAAAGGGGGAATATCTTAAGCTTATGTTGTACCATGCATATGGTACAACTTAAGCTTATAATGTGCCATGTATCATGGTACACCTTAGTTAAATTGTTCCAAATGAACAATTTACCCTAAAATAACTACCTTGGGGGCTATAAATAAGCCCCAAGGGTAAGCCATTTCTTACACTTTTGCATGGCATTTCTTGCATGCATTTCATCCTAGTGAAGTTCTGCCGAAATCCTTCCTCTCTCTTTATCCAAGTTCTTATTCTAATGTAGAGATTTAGATTGTGGATTTAGTAGCCTTACTCCGTTCGTGAGAAGACTCGATCCGTCGTGGCGAATCCGAAGGCAAAGTTCCGAGACTACCGTGCCGCATACGCAAGCGTAAGTCTCAACTTTATTTATCGATCCTAACTCTGTTTTGACAGGAT
Organism: Scilla litardierei; assembly: GCA_030789695.1. Classification (NCBI taxonomy): domain Eukaryota; kingdom Viridiplantae; phylum Streptophyta; class Magnoliopsida; order Asparagales; family Asparagaceae; genus Scilla; species Scilla litardierei. The sequence continues at coordinate 7,878,324 of CM061136.1, read as the reverse complement.
CCAACATATAATCTGAGCCACGACAGTCGACTGATGAAGTCAATACAGTCGACTGTAAACAGGACATGTGCCTGTAAAACCTTCAGCAGGCGACTGCTGCAGGGGATGGAATAAAACAGAGAACTGCACTCTTTCTCCCAATATGCATACAGGCGACTGATGACAAGAATACAGTCGACTGTAAAATAGTCAGGCGACTGTAAATCCTTCATCAGTCGGCTGCTGCAGGAGATGGAGAAAACAGAGAGAGGCAGGAATTGCACTTACGCTTCTCAGACGACTGTTGACCAATTCACAGGCGACTGTAAACTGAGCATCAGTCGACTGATGCGAAAAGCTCAAGTAGAGTCAATAGAAATGTTGACTTGAGCCGTGCATTACAGTCGACTGTAGAAGGATCAACTGGCAACTGGAAATCACCCAGTCGACTGTGAATCCTTCAACAGACCACTGATGGAGAACCAGAGACTCCAAATGAGTCTTTGGTCATGATAAGCCTATTGGGTTGGATTCTATGATAATCCTAAGGCTCACTAAGATGGTTAAAATGCATATGCATGTATGAGTAGACCATCTATCAAGGCATTACATTATCCTAGACTCAAATGAGAGAGAAAGCAATAAAGGAAATATTACATGGATTACATTGCTTTCCTTAGAGTCTAAGTCTACAATCTTGATGCCTTGATGCTCTCCATCATCTCCAAGCTTTGGTACCCCTTGAGTCCAAGCTTTGGCCCTTCTCCACTTGATGTCCATCCTTGCACCAAGTGTTTAGTCTCCAAAAATGATATTCTAGAAATGAACTATGAGACTAAAACGAGAGGGTCATTAGCAACAACATAAGGTTTTGATCATCATCAAAATAACATTGGTATGAAACACCAATACTCAACAGAGACTGTCCAGCAGGGCCCAGACCGATATCTCCTCCCTAGGCAAGGCCATCAAAAAGTCGACTGATGCTTAATCGGCCTCAGAAAGAGTCAACACCATCTCTTTGGTCCCCGAACTTCCCCACCAAGTAAGAATCTCAGCATTCCCAGGAAAGGTGAAGAAGATGAAGACGTTCTTCCAGTTGCCAACCCAACGGGGCAAACCCAATAAGAATTCCATGCCTCTCCTAGCAATGTGAAGCCATGTCCCCGAGGAGATAGGACGGACCCGGTGAAAAATAGAAGAAGAGCGGCAAGGCCGGCGCAAACCCGTGCAATTGACAGATCACAACGAAGCCGATCAAAGAAGAGAATTACCTTGCGAGAAGTAGGAGAGGGACATCAAAGATGGGACAGACAGGAGAGCTCTCCAAAGTCAGGGAAGAATAACAACTGGATCAGGAAGCACGAAAAGCGAACCCCTCTAAACCCTGTCGTTTTATATGAGAGGCGATTTCAAATCCGAACCGTTCAAGATGGAGCACATGTCAATATCCCTAAGGGAGAGACTCTCCGAATCTCGCACCCAAGAGGCAGGAGAATTCTCGATGCCCTATGCCATGATGACTTTTATTTAATGTGCCGTCTCGACTGACGCGTCCGTCAAACCCACACGTATCACATACCTCAGACCAAACCGCCACAAGCCAACCGGCCCGAGCGATGTGGCAATTGATATAACCTCCTGAATGGGCTGGAGAGAGCCGAGCCGATTGCCAGGCCCTAAACTACACTGAGCTTTGGCCCAAAGGGGCTCACGAGCATGTAGGGGTGCCCCAGCCCAAGGCTGCCATTCTACAGACGGGTGACCCTGATCGAAGGGGAAACCCACTCCTCAAATCGTGCCTGCCTTGATTTCCATTGAAGCCACCATTACGTCCTTCTTAATCGACATTCAAGGGACCATCAATGCGGACAGACACATAGGAAGGAATGATAAATGCCATGAAGGTGTTGATATACAGGACTCCTATAAGAGATCTGAAAAATAGAATGCAATGGTCCCAATCATGGATACTTGACACCCAGGCATACCATCCCCTCAGACCTTCTTCAACCTCACATTTCTTCTCCATAGCTCGGCCGAGAACTCATGCTTGGTTTCTCCGTGAACCAAGCTCGGGTCCACCGAAGCACCTCTTACTCAAGATCTGACTTAGGCATCGGATGGGACTTGGTCGGAACTTAGGTCCGACCCCATGACGAGTTCTTTGTTTTGCAGATCCGAAGACACGTCACCTCGCTGAAGCTTCCCTTCGGCGTCCCATCGCTCGGATCCGAATGCCCTCGTGCTAGAGCCTGTTCATCCGATCGATACCAGAGGCTGTCATCCCATCGAAGCTACCCATCAGTGCACCATCACTTGGACCAGCGTGTTCCCGCTGAAGTGAACACTCGGTCGATCGACCCCGAAGGTCGTCCCCGTCTCTCGAGACAATGACGACACTCGGACCTCCGGACTACCATCCAGCGGTGAGAAAACACCCCGAAACAAAAATCATTTTTCCATAGCTATTCACTATACACTTAAAGAGCTCCAATCTTCATTGGCTAAAAGAAAGGGTGTAACAACTTCTTCATTTTTAAGAAAAAGGGTTGTAAACCCCACACAATGGTGTGGTGGTAAATAGCTTGAAAAGCCTCTAATGTGTGAGGTTCTCTTTGTGAAGAAGTTGATTGGTTGGAAAACCACTTATTGGAGAAGTAGCAAGGTCGTAGAAGACATCAAGTTGCGACACTTTGTTCTTTTGGTAAGAGTGATTTAGTGGATGCTGGATGTAGGCCTAGGGTTGGCCAAACCCGAATATATTGTGCTTGTTTGCATTTGGCTATTGTCTCTATCCCTCACTCTCTTCACTTGTATTGTGATTTATATTTTCGTTGTGCATATATATACTCTCTTGCAAGTAATTTAGCTTTGTTGATTAAGTTTCTAGTGAAGTGACTTCCTTATAAGAGTTAGGCAACTTGGTAGAAGGGTTTAATTTTTAATTGAGCATTATTTTTATAGTACAACACTATTCAACCCCCTTCTAGTGTTGCTTGCCATCTACATGAACCCAAAAATATTTTCTTTCTTGTCTTACATTAATTGTTAAGGCCTTAAATATGTCACAAACAGTCATATGAAACATTAGGTAAATAACTAGAATTAATTAAAAATTAATCGAAGCATAAAACCTAGTTTTCATAACCAAATAATAGATTTCTGGGTGTACCATTCGACTAAAACAAATCTCTAGTAGACTAGGTGTGATATAGGTTTAACCCCTGTTTGGGTGGAAGGATTAGTCGACCAGAGTATAATGACTGGTCGACTAATCACAAAATTAGTTGACCTGTAACTCAACTATAGTCGAATAATTCAATGGGGTAAAAACTAGCTTTCTAGACTTCTGGATCTAGTCGACTAGAGTGTATAGACTCATCAACTAGCTGAGGCCTAGTCGACTAGGCAATTTACTCTAGTCGACTAGTAAATAGCCGTTGTAGAAAACACAATTTCCGCACCTAACTGTTTTCGAGCCATTGGGATGGGGTTTTGGATATTTTATCATGTAGAATATCACCTCTTTATATAGAGATCTCAGGTTATTTAGGTATGATCTATGGTGAAATGAAATGAAAAGGAAAAGGAAAAAAGGAAAGGAAAGGAAAAGGAAAAAAGGTATGATCTATGATGAAATGAAATGAAAAGGAAAAGAAAAAAAGGAAAGGAAAAGAAAAAGAAAAGGGCCCAAATCCCTAAAGCTCTAGCTCTATTTCTCCATACTCTTGAGCTTTCTTTCAGCTCTCCTAAAGATCAATCCTATAGAGTATAGACCCATTTTCCTAGCCACACTTCAATACACAAGCTTCGTCTTCAAGGTTTAGGGAAGTTGTAAGTCATTGTGTTCAAAGTGTTACCTCAAGTGTGAGGTGGCAGTGTTGTTCTCGGTGGTGAGGTGGTACACACGTGTTTAATCGAGTGGGTCTCTATACACCTGCTTATGGTGTAGTGGAGTTGGTTGTATAATCTAGTTGAATAGTTAATAGAAGCCAAGTGGGACTTGGGACTAGATATATGTCATTGGGCCGCATTATCATGATCTCATCATGATCTCATCATGGTCTCAATATCTCTCACATATATCCAAGGACTTTATCTATGCTATCGTACCATAACCACATATATACTCTGTAGTAAAGAAATGATCACACAAACAAAGAATCACCAAATAACTTACTATTATTTTGAACAAGATGTCTTTACAATTACAGTAATTGTCTAAAAGGCATACATTTCCCAACAATTATTGTTGACGGTTTGAAACTAACTTGAGTCTCGGCGAGGTTTAGGTCAAGAGCCATTTCAACCGCCTCATAATAGTTTGGTGTCTGTAGTGCACAGATTCAATCGATGGAGTGCTTAGGCAACGAGGAGGCAACGAGGAAGCCGTTGGCCAAGAAAACCCGAGGTTGGTCGTTCATATGATCATTATTTCCATGCCATTAAATTTTATTGCTTGCTTTACATTTACATCTGGATATTTCATGCTACAGTGGTAATATTATAATTTTTAGGATACTGATAAAGATACAGATACATGATATGCTATTAACAAACTATACTCATGATTTTTTTTGGATTAGGTCACTAGCAGCCACGAATAAGTAAGTTGTCGAAAATCCGTTGCGGAATGTTCTTTTGCTACACGTGTTTGATATTTCTCCAAATCCCATGGTGACCATATAATGTGGTACATATGTTCGCACGCAATGCACATGTATTTTAAACCAAATTTAGAGACAAATGTCTGTACAATAATAATAAAATACAAATATCACCTGAGAAGTTTTTTCAGCCGACATGATGCACTTTTATCGAGGGCATGTTCTTTTGCCAAGAAAGTTGCTGGAAAAATGAAAAATGACACTATTTATCTACTGTTCATGTACTTTCCCACCCAACTTTTCCAAATCTTGTTCTTTTACTTGAAAGTAAAAATAGGAAACTTTGCTGACGTGGCACATGAATTGACCGGTTTTGGGATTCTTTGTAATCCTCAAGAATTGTTGGGAAATTTGTGGATTCTACAATTATGTGGGTCCCACTATCCCATCTCTCTCTCCCCCTCCAACTAAGGGCCTGTTTCTTTTGCTTGCTTTGCTACGAGAAAGTGATTTTTTGATGCTAAATCAGCAAAGCAAACGAAAAAGTCTCCTGTTCTGTTCCAAACGAAAAACCAAAGCAAAGCAAAATTGTTTTCGTTTGCCTACATGGAGCAGAGCAAACTTGATCTGTACAATCCCCACAAATCACGGGGATTACAAAGCAAATTTGTTTGCTTTGGTGGCCCACCACCCCTCTTCTCCACTCACAAGCTGCCAGCGCGCGCAGAGAATTTAAGTTTGGGTTTTTTAAATTTAAGTTTTATTTTTAAAAATATTAGTTTATTAATATTTCTTCTACTTCCAACTTTTCTCATCCAACAATTCTAACCCAAAGAAACACATTACTTTAGTGTGGGACCCACAAACAAATACCAAACCCACTTTCCAACCCCTTTTTCTCCAAAAGAAACACAAAACTCTATTTCTCTTTCTTCAAGATTTACTATTCACAACAGTAAATCCCAATCCAAAGTAAATGAAAGAAACATGCCCTAACCAACTTTCCACTTTCTCATTCTAACTTTCTACTACCAAAACAACACAAGAAAGTTGGGTGGACCCCACTTTACTTTCCCAACCACACTTTCCATACAACTTTCCACCCAGTGCCTGTTCTTTTGCATGGAAAGTGAATGAGAAAGTTGGGACAGTTACTATTCATGCACTGTAGCAGTACTTTCCCTCCCAACTTTCCCAAATCATGTTCTTTTTCTTGAAAGTAAAAAGTGGAAAGTTTGCTGACGTGGCGGATGAATTGACCGGTTTTGGGAAAGTTTGTAATCCATAGGAATTGTTGGGAAAGTTGAGGATTCCACAAATTTGTGGGTCCCACTATCCCATCTCTCTCTCTCTCTCTCCCCCCAACTCACCAACTTTCCACTTTATCATTCCAACTTTCAAAATCCAAAAGAACACAAGAAAGGAGAGTGGACACCACTTTACTTTCCAAACCCCACTTTCCATACAACTTTCCACCCCAAAGAATACAAAACTCTATTTTCTCTCTCCTCAGATTCCAAACTTTTCCAACTTTCCCATTTCAACTTTCAACCAAAAGAACAGGCCCTGAGTCAAGTAAAAGTCAAATAATAATAATCTAATAAATTTTTTAAATACCACCTAATAAAAATTTATGAAGAAATAGTTTGAGATGTCGTGAGATGCCCATCAATCTCATACCAATGCATGAATGCAGAAAACAAAAGGACGGTTGCATGAGTAGATTGCAAAACCCCAACCGTCCAACTAAATACACAGCAAAGTTGCGGTGCATTCAATCACCGCCTTCCTTTTTTTTGGAGAACGACTATTTACACATCCACGTTCGGTGTGGGAAAGTGACGTTTTCCCAAAATAATAGAGAGAGAGAGAGAGAGAGAGAGAGAGTTGTGACACTTAAATTAATTTTTTTTTCAAATATCATCCACAAACACCATCAAATATCATCCACAAATATGATGGTGTTTGTGGATGATATTTGATGGGGCATTCTTTTCAAAAATGGAAAGTTTCGGTTACATATTTAGTCCACACCAACCCCAACGTCGATCTCAGCGAGAATGCGCCATTAAAAAACGTGGAGAAGACTAAGAGGGAGATTATCATGGGAGTCGGACGAAAGCATGGAAACTCTCGTGCAACGCATGCCACAAGAACCAACTTGATCCACCCGTTTATTCAAGTCCAAAATAATAACAATAATAATCTCGCACACAATTCACGAAAAGTCAAAGAAACGCAAACGACGTACATGATTCAACAAAATGCCCAATTCTGACCGAAGTTGCTTGTTGGTTAATTTGCGAGGAGTCTCATGACCAAAGTTATCGAATAAACCTGATGGTGTCCTTCGAAAATGCTTCCTCAATTTCACACCAACATGAATATTGGGGTCCTATAAATTCATGCACTCTTTGCACACACATGCACAAAGCAAAGAATTAGTCATACAATCACACTTGTAGCTTCTTCTTCCTCCTTGATAAATCATGGCACAATCTCTGCGCTTCACCGTCCGACGCAGCGAGCCGGTGCTCGTGGCTCCGGCCGAGCGCACCCCCCGCGAGTTCAAGAGGCTGTCGGACATCGATGACCAAGACGGCCTCCGCTTCCAGATGCCCACAATCAGTTTCTATCGGAACGATGATCGTCTCTCGGGCCGAGACCCCGCAAGGGTGATAAGGGAGGCCCTTGCCAAAGCCCTGGTGTTCTATTATCCGCTGGCGGGGCGGCTGAGGGAAGGCCCCGGCCGGAAGCTGGCGGTGGAGTGCACCGGCGAGGGGGTTCTGTTCATCGAGGCCGACGCCGATGTTCGCCTCGAACAGTTTGGGGAAGAGCTTCAGCCTCCATTCCCATGCTTTGAGGAGCTTCTCTTCGATGTTCCAGGGTCCGGTGGCATGCTCAACTCCCCGCTGCTCCTGATCCAGGTAACTGTGTGTGTGATTGTGTGACCCTACAATCCTACAGTCATTCAAGCATATATTCATGACTATATTCGTGTAGGTGACCCGACTGCTTTGCGGTGGATTTATCTTTGCGCTCCGAACGAACCACACGATGGCCGACGCGCCCGGCCTCGTCCAATTCCTCAATGCCGTCGCCGAGATGGCCAAAGGCCTCGCCGTTCCGACGGTCATGCCCGTGTGGAAGCGGGAGCTGCTGGAGTCACGCAACGATCCCCCGAACCCGACGTGCATCCACCGCGAGTACGAGGAGGTGCCGGACACAAAGAACACCATCGTCCCCCTCGACGACTTGACCCACCGCTCCTTCTTCTTCGGCCCCACGCAGATATCGGCCCTCAAGAACCGCCTCCCCCCTCGCCTCCGCAGCACGGCCTCCACCTTCGACGTCTTGACGGCGTGCATTTGGAAGTGCCGCACCATCGCCCTGAGCCCCGGCCCCGACGAGGAGGTTCGCGTCATATTCATCGTCAACGCCCGCAACAAGTTCGACCCGCCGCTCCCCCAGGGGTACTACGGCAACGCGTTCGCCATCCCGGCGGCGGTGGCGAGGGCCGACAAGCTGTGCGGCAACCCGTTGGGGTACGCGCTGGGGCTCGTCAAGAAGGCCAAGTCGGGCGTGACGGAGGAGTACATGAGGTCGGTGGCGGATCTGATGGTCCTCAGGGGGCGGCCGCACTTCACGGGGGTGCGGTGCTACGGGGTGTCGGACGTGACCCGGGCCGGGTTCGGGGACGTGGATTTCGGGTGGGGGAAGGCGGCCTACGGAGGCCCGGCGAGGGGCGGTGTGGGGGTGATCCCGGGGGTGACCAGCTTCTACATACCGTTCAGGGATGGGATTGTGGTGCCCGTTTGCTTGCCGGGGCCGGCGATGGAGAGGTTTGCGGCCGAGATTGGGAGACTGACCGGCAGTGGCCCCAGCACCCCACCGGACGAGCCGACTCCTGCTCGAGTCCCCCGCATTGAGTCTGCACTCTGAATATCACAGAGGAGTGTTCATGTTGCACCCTGAAATTTGGAGCTTATCTTGGTTGTTTGGTTGAACGAGAATACGGCCACATCAGCTTCTGCTGCAAGCAGATTTGTAATTTTTTTTACTGTTTGGTTGGCAACATGATAGCTAGAGGTGATCCATAAAAATACAAATGTTTACCAACCACTATCTGTGGGGTTGATCTGGAAGATCTTTACTGCCATTTCTGTTTCATGGCGTTTTCTTACTACATGATAGCTAGAAGTGATCCATAATCCGCACGAGACAACGAATCGAATTTACATCTAGATTATGACATAATTGAGAAAGAGACGAAAGTGTTAAGATGCAAAGAGAGGAAGCAAAAAATATTTACTTCATTGCATAAATACTCGAAAGATGTCAAAATAGAGTTGTAAGCGAAAAAAATGATATCTCAGTAATGGTACATAGATACATTGCAAGTTGTTTCCGGGTGTTTTCTCATCGCCGATTGATAGTTTGAAGGTCCGGGGGTCGTCGCGGTCACGTGAGAGGCGTGCGGCCTTCGGGGTCGGTCCGAGCGCTCGCTTGGGCGGGAACGCGCGGATCCGTGCGTCGATGTGCCAGAGGGAAGCTTCGGCAGAGCGACGGTATCCTGGGACGGTCGGTCGAACCGGCTTGGGCTTAAGAGCGTTCGGACCCGAACGATGGAGCGCCGGATGATGGCTTCGACTGGTTGGTGTCTCATTCGATCTGCACACACTTGAAAGCTCGTCAGAGGGGCTCAGACCTTGGTTCCAACCAAGTCCCCTCCGATGCCTAAGTCAACACTTGTCTGAAGGATGCTCGGTGGGATCGAGTATGGTTCACAGAGAGACCAATACGTGAGTCCTCAGGCCGAGCTATGGAGGAGAAATGTAAGGTGGAAGAAAAAGGTCTGGAGAGGTGCAATACCTGGGTATTCAGGATTCGATCCCTTGGTATTTCGTCTTTCTGGCCTCTTATAGGAGTTTGCATGTCAACGCATTTATGGCGTCATGTTGTCTCGCCCTTCGTGCCTGCCCGCTTTGATGGTCTCTTCAAGGGGCATGAAGGCGGACGTGATGGCACATTGACTGGTGTTCAAGACGTGTGCAATCTGGGGAGCGGTTTCTGAAGGGTTTTACGGGTCCTTATGGCCATAAAATCGACGATCGGCTTAAGTCGGTAGGACGACGAAAATAAATATGCAGCATAAAATATAGATTTAAAACATTTTTAAATCAGTGCATAAAGATATTAACCCTAGCCAAGATCTCTACTATTCCGGGGTTAGGTCCGACCAACCCATAAGGATAGATCTATCTAATATTTGCAATTATAAACGCATGTTAATTATTAAACTACATACCTTTTACTTCGTTTCCACAGAATACGAAGCGTCGTTTTCATTAACATTTCTTTGGCCCTCGCGTCGCTTCTCCTAAGCCGAACCGCATCCCGAGCTGCACCTCGTCCCGAGCCGAACCTCTTCCCAAACCGTACTGTGTCCTGAGGTGAACAACACCCTTGTCGTCGAGCCAACCATGCACCAAAGAATATTTCACCTTGAATGGATCTTCCGTCAAGACTTTGGATCCGATCCGAACTCCTTCGTAGCTTTGCTAAAGCCCGATCAGGAGCAAGGAAGAATTTAGTGAGAGATGGAATAATTAAGTTAAGTCTTAATCCGAGCGTGCTCCAAACTTTTGGGAGCTTCTCAGATTTGGAGACTTGGTGCAAGTTTTCAAGGAGAGTGTTGGCCCCTATTTATATAGGCGGCTGACCCCTCTCCTTTTTATCATATCTGATGTGGGACTAAAGAGTTATGAAGGAAAAATTAATTAAAGTTTGCCTTTCTCAAAGGCCAATCTTTAGCGAATTTTTCCTCCCTCACCGTTGAGCTTCGTAATTGATACAACCTATCAAATCGAAGTGCACTGAACTGTGAATGCATAGAAACAAACGACGCTCCATTTCGACTTCGTTTGACCCCTCAAACCTAGTCCCAAAGTTGGGCTAAAATCAGCAATTCGCTGAAATTATAGCCGCCACAGAAAATTGGTTTCAAAACCCTAGAGTGAGCCCCATAAATGGGGCCCAAAGGACAGCTGGGCACACCCAATGGGCACGCCCAGTCCGCTGGGCAAGCAGGGCAAGCCCGCCCGTGCGGGCGGGTCTGACCCTCCCACATTTACGGGCTGGCTTAGCCTGCCCAGACTGGGCTATGCCCAGTTCTAGCCATTTCTCCTTTTATTGAAGCTTTTACGCTCCTACTGAGCTCCGATTTGAGTGTGGTTTTTCGTGACATTCATGAAAAAATCCTCTTCATTTCTATGCCTTTAAAATACGCTCGCAAACAATTTGCGACGTATTTAAATATTGTTGCATCAAATGCAATTAATCCATTTTCATCAAATACAAATGAACCGAGGGCATACATTCCTCAACATCTCCCACTTGTACTCAGGATCATTTATCCCGAATCCATAATATTTTAGACTTATATCGCAAACTCTTTGCGACTTAATTAATTCACATACATCCAATGTACTATCTGTCTTAATTCTACCCATTACTTGATGAAAGTCTCACTCTATATGAGACCCTACAGCCTGACCCTACTACAGGTGGGGCTCGAAACCCCAGACGGCACTGACCACGAGCAACATATGTCGTCCCTATTTTGGTATCATAATTATGTGGTTAACTCATTGACATGAGCATTATCAGAACCACCCTGACTGTGTCGTGCTGAATACCACAGTTTTAGTCCCCTCGTCAAAACTATGTCGCTTAGTCAAGCATAGCGTACGGTCAAACTGTCAACCCCAATAGCTTGACCTTGGTTAGTTTCCATCAGTCTTTAATCAAATAATGTTGGACTTCTTCCAACATACTTTGGCCAAAGTTTTTCACTAAAAATCGAACCAACACATGCGACGCTAACTCCCATAACGGGATAGACGAATTCTCTCTCGGTCATTACTCTCCTCATACGCTTCAAGTGTCACCCAACCAAAGACCTTTCGACCGGCCATGCCTCGAAGCTAGGTCAGAAATCTAAGTGACACCGTTCACGTATCGGTTCGTACAATGACCTCACGTCTAAGGACCAACTTGCTTATCATCACAGAGAGTTATCACTGACAAATATGTTATGTTAACCATATGATAACTCTCGTTGGGTCATTCAGTGAACTCATTCTCCAATGAGCATATGTGTCTCGTCTCCGACTTCGCCAAGTCAAACGACCATGAGATCACCGTCACCACTCCATGATGAAGACGAAGACACAATGGTCTATCCGATGTTTCGATATCCTTTTCTCGAAACATCTATGACCACGAACGATTTCAGACTTATTCTACTAACAGTTAAACAATTCTCCAAGATCGAGATCCTCATTTCGATACGTGTTTAACCTCGCATTAATTCTGACTTTACCTAAGTTATAATGTCGACTACATTTTTACTAACTTAGATAACTTCGTACCATACAGCTTACTGTAATTTTGAACAAGATGTTGGTACACTTACAAAGATATAAATTACCTCGAGTTCGAGGGCATACCTATCTCCCAACATCTTTCACTTGCACTCAGGCCTATTTATCCCGGTATCTCATACCGCATTTACACATAAGTCTCTCTAGACTTTATATGGCAGAGCCTTCGTGAGTGAATCCATTAAACTGTATTTAGTTTTAGACTTAAGGAGTTTCTATATTCATGTTAGCCCACGCTTCTGAATCTTATCCAAAAATTTCTTTGGTCTCTTGGAATCCATAATATTTATCATGCCAGGATCTCATCCAGCTCATCGAGAGTAATCCAAATTAGTTTACTGGTCATTTAGATGGTTCATAATCATTTCTGATAAAGTGTCAAACTCTTTGACCACTTTGTCAAACCATATATTCCGGCTCCTTGATGCCTCGCATGCCTTTTATTTGCTCCCACTGACCTTGAAAACTCTATAAATCATATTTAGAAAACATATATATTCCAATTTTCGTGGTCATCATAAGCATTTACATCGAGTCTGATCCGAAATAGATCTGTACACAGCTGTTGGCGAGAAAGTTTCATCATAATCCGTTTATAGGAATTAGGATGATAACCGTTCTCAACCAACACAAGTTGTACCTCACTATTTTCCTTCTGCACCAATCTTCTAGACTTGAAGATTCACTTGCAGCCAAAGGAAACACTTTCCTTGGACACGTAAACTAAAGTCCATACATTATTTACGTGCAAGGACCCTTTTTCGAGTGCATCAAGTTATTAATCAGAGTACCTACTCTGAATGACATCCTGGAAGTTGACTAAGTCATCTTCGACTATGATGTTTTACTCAACTTATTTGTCTCACGAGACTCAAGTAATCCAGTAACTTCCTAATGATTGATTTAATGAGTATCATATTGATAAGGTCCTCATAGAACCTCACCAAGAACCTCAGCATTACTATTTGGGACTTAACCCAGAGGGAGGATTGTAACTTGGAGTCATTTTCCATGCATCGCACCATGTCTAACAAAGTGTGATTCATACTCTCCAACACACCGATGTGTTAGGAGACTTGACCTGAGAGAAAACCCATTTTCTTTTAATTACGCACGAATTATATAGCTAAGTATTCACTCTTCGACCTGATCGAAGCAGTTCAAATACTTCTACTACTGTGTACTCTATTTTATCAGACTTGTGTTTAATCAAGAACATGTGTCGTAATAAAATAAGTATAACATATCTAGGATAATTTAGACTTTGGTCTGAATACATCCGTATGTACGAGACCACGAGTTCTCCAACTCATTCTCCCATTGTCTTACAGAAGGTGTTTGGCCATCATACTTTTAAGACAAGACTTACAAGTGTCTTTCGACTCATAATACGAGAGATCAAAATTCTCTTTATGTGATTTGTCAAGTTTGTTCTTATCGGTACGGCCTAATCTATTTTGCTATAGATAAACTTTCTATAACTTGTGTATTTGTGTGTTAATATTTAATACAATATCATTATACAAAATATTCACACCGATACATTGCTTCAGAAGTAAAGTGATGACATTCGCCAAAATGTGTTCTCTTTTTTGTATAACAATCATCCTGAAATGGTGACATCAAATGTCACATTTTCAGTTCCTTCTACTTTTGCCTTTTCTTATCATAGTCAAAACTTTCTTTCTTAACCAACTTTGCTCAATGACTTCTCTGTTCTAAATCACATTTAGATAATACTTTCCCAACAAAATTATTAGCTGAAGCACCTCACATATCCAAACACTTGAGCTTCACAACCTTGAGTTGACTCAACAAGTTGCTTGACTCAAGATCTGATTTGGATACATGGTTTTGCTCTGCTCGTGCACTCATCTTCGAGTAAAACAGTTTGATCCAAGTTTCGAATCTTGAGTATCGAAATCGTTTTCTATACAACCTTGAGTTGACTCAACAAATTGTATGAAGAAACTTGCTTTGAACATCAGTATGTTCAAGTTGCCCCTTATAGAGGCGAGTGACAGGTAGCGTGCTTTTATTTTCTTGGACACAGAGCTCAAGGAAATCATTGTCCGCAAGCTTGTGCTAGGAAGGACAGTTTAAGATCAGTGAGAACCTGGTTTAGACTATCAAACTTGATTTGAATTGATATTCCACAAATAGTCATCTTGACCAGTTAACATATTCCTTTAGGATATTATATGTTGGATTCCTTCGGTAAAACATAGAACTTTCATAGTTTAGCATATGTTCAATGATTCTTAATTATAGTTAAAGTGGATTTTATTTAACTATATCCTCCCACTATTTTAGCGATCATCTTAAGCCATATAAATGAACGAATAAAAATATTTAGTGGGAAAGGGACACGACCACCCTGAGTCTTACAACCTTGAGTTGGCTCAACAAGTTGCTTAACTCTGTGATAGGTAGACGACTCTTCATCAATCATATCGAATGTGATTCCCGTATAGGTTTTTACCCCTAGTCACTTATGGCCTTGAGTTGGCTCAACAAATCATAAAGAATAGTCTAATCAGACCCTTACTTTCTTGTCCAATCCTAACTTACACCGGCACTCGGGTTGTTCACGACGCGACAGTTTGGGTTAAGTCGAACTACATAACATGTTTAATGGAATTGGTTCCCAAAAGATAGCCATGTTACAACTTAAGTTGACTCAACAACTATAACATGAAATCCCTGGTTCCCAAAGTCCAAACGTAAGGAGTGCTACGATTAACCTTGAAGAAGATTTTTAACGTAATTGACTAGATATAGTCGACGGTGTCACATAATCATAATTCGCATCCTTGCAGTCTAGCAGAACACGGCCAGGGATTTGGCTGGGCCAGGATCACTATCCTTAGTCGAGCTAGGGTGATCCACAACATTAGTCAAAACACACTAGACGGATCATGGTCCATTGAAGGAAACTTATTATTCATACGTGTGCCATCGACTAGATATGACTTTATTAAAATTAGTTAATCCTATCAACTAGTTGAATCCTAAAATTCGAAATTATTAGAATTGGTTAATAACTTTTATTACTGTCCTTATGAACTATAAGGATTTTTAAGGATGCTATCCTAATCATGTATTATGCATTTAAACAAGTTTAAATCATAGTATGTCCTTCAAAAAATTATCATATAATTATCTTAAAGTTTTTTAATGGCTAACCTAATAGTTCTTCTTGTATTATCACATAATTAACAAGAAACATTATATAACCATTAAAATTTATCGTCTAAACATTTTAGAATGACAACACAACAAATAAAATTATCTCATAAATTTTTTGCTAAACATGCAACTTAAATTTTATCTCATAAGTTTAACTTACATTAAAATTATCACATAATTTTAAAGATTTAATTATTAAAATAATCACATGATTTTAAAATTAAATCTAATTTTCAAAAACAATTTTCAAAAATAAAATGTCACATGAAAACGACAATTTCATAGTTTAAATAAAACATCCATCTGATGGAGAAACATGATGTATCACATACATTTTATAACTGCAAAATAAAGATCATGTAGCCTGGCTCTGATACCAATGAAGGGTTTTACGGGTCCTTAGGGCCATAAAATCGACGTTCGGTCTAAATTGGTCGGATGACGAAAATAAATATGCAGCGGAAAATATAGATTTAAAACATTGTTAAATCAAGCCCTAAAGATATTAACCCTAGCCAAGATCTCTACTATCCCGGGGTTGGATCTGACCAACCCCTACGGATAGATCTATCTAATATTTGCAATTATAAGCGCATGCTAATTATTAAACTACATACCTTTTACTTCGTTTCCGCAGAATACGAAGCGTCATTTTCAGCAACATTTCTTTGGCACACGTGCCGCTTCTCCCAAGCTGAACAGCATCCTGAGCTGCACCTCGTCCCGAGCCGAACCGCTTCCCGAACCGTACCGCGTCCCGAGGCGAGCAATACCCTTTTCGCCGAGCCAACCACGCGCCAAAGAAGATTTCACCTTGAGGGATCATCCGTCAAGACTCCGGATCCGATCCAAACTCCTTCGTAGCTTTGCTAAAGCTCGATTAGGAGCAAGGAAGAATTTAGGGAGAGATGGAATAATTAATTTAAGTCTTAATCCGAGCGTGCTCCAAACTTTTGGGAGCTTCTCGGATTTGGAGACTTGATGCGAGTTTTCAAGGAGAGTGTTGGCCCCTATTTATATAGGCAGTTGACCCCTCCTGTTCTCATCATATCCGATGTGGGACTAAAGAGTTTTGGAGGAAAAATAAATTAAAGTTTGCCTTTCACAAAAGCCAATCTTTAGCGAATTTTTCCTCCCTCACCGTTGAACTTTGTAATTGATACAACCTATCAAATCGAAGAGCACTGAATAATGAATGCATAGAAACAAACGACGCTCCATTTCGACTTCGTTTGACCCCTCAACGTAGTCCCAAAGTTGGTCTAAAATCAACAATTCGCTGAAATTACAGCCGCTACAGAAAATTAGGTTCAAAACCCTCCCACAAATGGGGCCCAAAAGGACAGCTGGGCAATGAGCGTGCCCAGTCCGCTGGGCGAGCCTGCCCGCATGGGTGGGTCTGACCCGCCCGCCCAGACTGGGCTGGCTTGGGCTTTTGCCCAGTTCTGGCCATTTGTCCTTTTATTGGAGCTTTTACGCTCCTACTGGGCTCCGATTTGAGTGCGGTTTTTTCGTGACATTTGTGGAAAAATCCTCTTCATTTCTATGCCTTTAAAATATGCTCGCAAAAAAATTGTGACGTATTTAAATATTATTGCATCAAATGCAATTAATCCATTTGCATCAAATGCAAATGAACTGAGGGCATACATCTCTTAACAGTTTCCTCAATCGTAGAGGGTCGACAATTTCCCCGACGTTGGCTTTGGCCGCCGCGATTTGATACGCTCGCGGGGCCTTCAGGTTTGGGCCCACCCCCGGGGGGTGTCGTGGGCTTGGCCTGCTCCGTTTGGAGGGGTTGTATCACAAGTTTTAAAGACCAAGCCATTTAATCTGATTAGGACTCTTAATCATATGCAATAACAACTCTGCATCTCCTTTATTAGGACTGAATACCAATTCAAAATCAATGACCCTACTTAAGGACATATCTGTTGGGCGTGCAGCGGAAACTGACAAACATCGACCCAAATAATCGCTATGCTGCGACCTTACAGACAGAGACAAGAGTAGCAGATATCCAATTAACCAAAACAAATAAAAGAACCTAAACAAGAAAGCACCAAATCAATCACAAAATGACACAAAGTTTATCCTTGTTCGGCCCGCTAATAGAACCTACGTCCAGCTTCCTGATAACGGTTTCTGCTAATATGATCAAAGCAAATACACGCGGCTCCTTCAATCTTCTCCAACAGATGAAAGCACCAAACAACTCCCAATTCGGAGTTCAAACGCTTCTCATGAGAAGAAAACACCAAGCTCTCACAAATGATCTCTCAACCAGAAAAGAAAGATCCCAAGAATAAGATTACAATGAAATTCACTCACCAAATCATGCACCCCATCTCCAAGAACGCGCGAAGAAGATGAACTTTGATGAGTCTCGTACACACGTTTCTCCTCTCTTCTCTTCTTTCTCGTTGTCTCAAAACAAACCGTAGGAAGTGTTTAAATAACCTCAGAAGTCATGTGGGGTTATGGCCGTTCCATTTGATTAACCATCAAATCAGTGTGTGAGCTAAGGTCTTCCCTATGTACTTGTGTCATACGTCCCCGATAAGTAGGGGTGGCAATCGGGTCGGGTGGGTTCGGGTCGGGTTCGGGTCGGGTCAGATTTGACCCGACCCGAATATGGGTTAACCCGAACCTGACCCAGATAAGATCTGGGTCAAGGTTCGGGAACACGTACCCGACCCAGGTGCAACCCGGGTAACCTGTACCCGACCGGGTGCAACCCAGGTAACCCGTACCCGACCCGGTTTGTCTTACGGGTCGGTTCGAGTCTGGTTTAGGGTGAAAAGAGTGATTATTTTGCAAAAAAACACTATCACGGGTCGGGTTCGGGTCGGGTTCGGGTCGGGTTCGGGTCAGGTTCGGGGTGAAAAGAATGAAATACTGGTCGAATTCAGGTCAACCCGGTCGAGTGGTTAAACCCGTACGCGACCCAGATTTTTATCCGGGTCGGTCGGGTTGACTCAAATTCGACCCGATCCGGATTGGCCCCTACCCATACCCGACCCAAAAGGCTGGGTTCGGGTCGGGTCGGGTCTATTTTGCCACCCCTACCGATAAGTATCCTACACGACATAAGTTATTCAAATTGATAATAACTTGAAAACTTGCATTAATAAAAAAGAACTTAAGGAGAGAATTCGTTCACTAATAAAAGCCCCCCTTCTTCGGATGCATCAAATCGAATATATACCTACACGTGGGTCACCTTATATCCATCTGGTGCACTCCTGTGTAAGTTCAAACAAATATGAAGTGCACAAAAAATGGAAATTAATAATTATAGTAACATGGAGTAAATGCAAACAAACTTGCAATTTATTACGGTACTTGTCAATGGTAATAGAACCTCCGCAGTCAGTGCCAGGTATTTTATCAGGAGGAAAATCATCGATCCTATTCTTCTTATTACATGCCAACATATTCAGGAAAAGAGAAAATAATTAAAAACAGATGCTAATGTCTTAGCTAGACAACAGAGTAAACATATCAAAAAGAAACATGAATTGTATAAATTGTCAGGAGTATTGATAAGCATAGAAGTCAAAGAGCCAAAGAGACTCATTAGTGTCTTCATCATCTCATTCATCTACATCATCTTCCTCCCTTGCCTATTCATCTTCTTCATCTTCCTGCTCTGCCTCTTCATCTACGTCATCTTCTCCTCTTCCCCTTTATCTTCATCGTCAATGAATCTAACTTCATTTTGCTCACCGAGTTGCACCATTCTACTTCATCCAAAATGCCATGGACACATAAAGACTCGGGTGCATCACCTTCAGCTCTATCATTATCATATACAATGATTTCATGTTTGTCATTACAGTGTCATGATTTATAAGCTTGGTATATAGTGTGGTCAACATTCATTTCATCTTCCTCCTCACATAATCCATCATAATCATTACACAGTCTGACATTACATACAACACAGAAATCTGTCAAGATTCTATTGTTCATTGCTTCTTGGTATGTTGTGTAATACACTTGATCTGCTTTCTACTAGAATGAATGTGTCATACACCGCCAAAAGTCTGTTACGTTTAAAGTCAACAATATCATGCTTTTGGTGAACTGGCATCTCTTAACTTGATGTGTCGAATCAACTACACTTGAATAGGACGACCTTATTTTCAGCACCACAATATGTCAACTCAATTATTTCCTCCAGTACGCTATAAAAGTTCCTGTCACTTTGACTAGACCAACTGCCTTTCACTGTGACTCCATCATTCATAGTCTTCTTAATTCTGTTATAGTGTTGGGTGTGGAATCGGTAATTATTAACCCTATAACTGTTGTAACATTTCACTCATACATACGGCCTAATAATACGATGTTTTATTCATTCATCAACATCGTTAGTTGGATCAGCTACCGATTTAACAAATAAAGGATATGTGAGAGTTTGAATAACTTTTCAAATAGAAGCAAGTGAAACAGTTTTATGCATTAAAGCATAAATTCAACATACGTGAGCTTGCAACCACTTTGCAAAATTCACAGCACGCAAGGCTAGCTTCTCATCATCTGCAGGTTATGGGTTCGAGAGGGCTACCTCTTCATCAATTTCATGAACATGAAATTGATATTTAAATCAAGTGTGTAACCCTTACCAATATTCACAGATAAAGAATACATAAGAAATGAGAGAGAAGTCAACTCTTACTGGATGAATTTCTCATTCTCTTCACAATTTATTAGAACATATAAATGGGTTGTCTTATACTCACGATCATCCAAATACATACGTTGCCCATAATTGGTGGACGTGTAAATGATTTTAAGCATCCCATTGCATCTACTAAACCCATCATCATTTCTGGGTGGCTTATTAAAACAAGTTACCATGTCTGAACGAAAGTAGAATGAGTAGAAAGTCAATATTTCCTCAATAATGTAAGCATCTGCTATCGAACCTTACACACGAGCTTTATTTTTAACCTTTTTCTTCAGACCATACAAGTACCTTTCGAACAGATACATCCATCTATATTGCACAGGTCCTTTAACCTTTGCTTAAGACAAATGGAAGATCAAATGTTCTATAACATCAAGTAACGACTGCGGGAATATCTTCTCAAGTTTACAGATGATTTCCACAATGGTTGTCTCTAGCATATGCATATCATTCACATGAAGAACTTTTGAACACAACTCTTTAAAAAAATTACTCACCTATGTGGTTGCATCTCATATGAATTATGAAGCATGCCACATAAGCCAATCGGGAGTAAGCATTACATGAAAGCATGACAATCATGACTCTTCAACCCAAAGATTTTACATCGCAAATTAACACACTTGGATATATTCGATGCATATCAATCAAGAAACTTCATGTCATTAACACATGTACATAACAACCTAGTCTCTTCTCTGTTAAGTGTGTAAACTGCCTTTTTGGTTTTAGCCATCTTCCTTTGTCATTTGGAATAAGATGTAACTCGTGTCGATAGCAAAGTGTAGCCAAATCAAGACGTTATGCAATACTATGTTTTGTCTTTCCACTCACATCAAAAATAGTGTTGAATATAATATCAAAGACATTTTTCTCAATGTGCATCACATTTAAGATGAGATGGACTAGATTATTTTTCATATAGGAAAGCTCCTAAAATACATTCCGCTTGGTCCATTTTTGGTGACCTCCAAAGTTAGGAATTTTAATTTTTTAAAATTCTTTTCCAAATTGAACTGTTGGTAAAGAGTTCACCTTTGCAAGCAATTCATCTTCAGGTGACCGATGGAGAGCAATGTCGAGCTCACGTTTATCTTTAAGAAATTAATTTTGTAAGCTGTGGTATGTATAATCATCTAATAAATATGCCCGATGATAATCAAACCAACAATATTTCATCCCATTTTGTAAATAAAATGTCTTTGAGTTCTCCATACAATAAGGAAATGCTAACCTCACATGCATACTCCATCCAGATAACATTTCATATGCTAGAAAGTCACCAATAGTCCACTTAAGTACCGCTCACATTGTGAACTTTTGTTTCCCATGTGAGTCATACACATGAATACCATCATTCTACAAGACATTCAGTTCATCTATCAATGACCTTAAATACATGTCAATATTCTTTATCCCTACATGTTCTGGCCCTCGATTATATGGTTGAGTTATCAAAAGCACTATATCCAAGTGATTTAAAAGATCTCTTTGCTCTTTTAAAAGAGAGCCAAAACATTTAGGGATGCGGAATATTGACAAGCAAAGAGAGCATGTTTTGCGTTTGATCCATTATCTATATCCCTCACTCTCTTTACTTACATTGTTGTTTAAATTTCCGGTGTGCATCCTTACTTTGATCGCAAGTGATAGAATAGTTGATTAAGTATCTAGTGGAGTAACTTCCTTAGGAGACTTAAAGTAATTTGGAAGGTTTTAAATTTTAATTGAGCATTATTTTCGTCGACATTATTCAACCCCCTTTGGTGTTGCTTGCCATCTATATGATCCCAATGAAGTTGTTCCTTTCTTAGGCACCACCTTAGACACCACATTTAGAAGCAAGTTGGGCCGATTAGACGAGGTCGAATGATGTCTCATGGCCTTTTAGCTTCTCTTCGATTTCATCTTCTCGCCTCTCCACGTCTGACCTTGGAGGTGCGTCTCAGGTCGACAGAGTCAAGCCAGAAGACAAGGGCCCCATGTAGATGACATTTTGACTGGAGCCCGTCAATGATGAGCCCAGCCAATCCTTAAAGTTGATACCCACCATGTGCTAACCTCTTGTGTTCTTGGGACCACCTGACTCTAGCTTGGGAGGTCAGCCAGGCCAGGCATTGGTAGTATCCAACAAGGATGACCTCGGCACCCGAGGTTAGCTCCTTAACAGCATTCAACAAGGATGACCTCGCACTTGGGGTCGGCTCCTTGCAGCTACACTCCACAAGGGCGACATCGGCACCTTGGGTCAGCTCCTTTATAGCTATGATCCACACCGATGATCTTGGCACCTGGGGTCGGCTCCTTGGTAGCTACACTCTATACGGGCGACCTCAGCATCTGGGGTCGGCTCCTTCAGCCTCATGACCCAACCACATGTCCACTCGTAAGATCAGTCTGCACGAACAAAGCGACATGATCTCGGGCATATATGTCGCCATCTAACCAGGCCATAACCAACAAATGGAATTCAATACACATTCAACACGTGCGTAACCGCATGCCTGGTTTTGGGGAAGCAACCACACTTGGATTTTGGGAATCTCCTTAACTCCACTGACGTGGTGTAAACAACCCGCTGCCCTACAAAAACATCAGATCTTCTTCTTCATGAGGTACATAATTCACAACCCTGAACTACACCTACACACCTCCTCCTTCCTACTTGGAATATACTTAAGCAGCGTAGTCGAATCGGAGGGCCACACCGCTATTCTTCTTATGCACGCTCTATCTGTTTTAGGCACCGGAGAAGGAGCTCAGCCCGACGAAACCCTGCCCAAGCCCCCATGTTTAGAAGATCCTCGCATCAACAGCTGGTGCAGATCCCTGCATTAACACACACAAGTAGATTTTTAGTGGTTGATCGACGGATTGAGAATTTTTAAAAAGGACATTTGGGTTGAACGCAGAAAAAAGTTTGTTGGAGTTTTTTTGGAAAAAGGGTGATGGATCATTTAGGTTTCTTAAAATTCAGCTATATTTGTTTCATTCACCAATTATACATTTAACTAATACCTTACATTTTCTCCATGTTTTAATGCATAATGTGTTATGAATGGGGGAGACCTTTGGTCTCCACCCACTAACCATCCACCATTACACCCACTTAGTAGTGGGTGTCCCTTGCGATCTAGATGATGTAACCACTATTTGAATGAATATAGGTATGGATATGGCTTAGATCATTAGCTAGTTCTTCCAACTTGTAACGCCTCGCTCCCCGGGATACCCAATAAGTACGTGTCCGTATTAGAAATTCACAAAGAGGCGGGTGCTACGAAAGAAAACAAACAAACAATACACCAGGTAGGTCCACTGCGCACTACTGGGATAGTACCTGTAGCATACCAGATGTCACAGAAACACAAAAGAGACAACAATCCAAACATTGATATACATATATATACACAAACTGTTTATACAACATCTCTGTACGAGTCTCATAGACAGTATAACAACCTACATCTCGCCAAGAGCAAATACACACCTCCAGTCCTCACACACACTCACACCACTCTCTACTCTAACCTGCTGGACTAGTGGGCCTTCAACTCCACGATCCAACACCTAAAAAATATCAACGGGGATACGTCACAGCGTGACCCAGTAGGATGTCCAAACCCAACTCACATGGTGCACAAAAATGCATTGCCCTAAGTAACAAACTGGAAACTAACTCAAGGCATGTTACTGCAATGGCATACGAAAATGTGAATGGTGTCATTAACAAAACACATACCTGCGGTAAGAGGATAGCCTGCAAAATAAAGTGAGTACGACATATAAGGGTGAACTGCAGTATTAAGAAACTAAACTTATCGTTGCAACATTTGGACTACAACATATATTACGAGCTTTAGGCCATTAGCATTCTTAGCAAATTAAAGCAATCCCTAACCACTCATGACAACTCTAATAACCAGCATGTTGGTTAAAGGGAAAACATTGTCAAGCATTAGTAAATTTAGCCTACCTTCCAAGGAGGGAATTAATCCTTGACAAAATCAAATAAACGAACATCTAGCATAAGTGGGTAATGATGTAATCATGCTACACATAGATTTTCACAGAATACTAACTTTAAATAAGAATACCAAGAAAGGTTCCATCTTTTGCATAGTTCGGCCAATGTACTTAAGGAAAGAACTATCTCTTCATTTATAATTTGGATGACTACATT
This sequence comes from Scilla litardierei, assembly GCA_030789695.1. NCBI lineage: Eukaryota > Viridiplantae > Streptophyta > Magnoliopsida > Asparagales > Asparagaceae > Scilla > Scilla litardierei. The sequence continues at coordinate 7,854,222 of CM061136.1, read as the reverse complement.
TTCCTTTAAACATGGAAAATGTGAGAGAAGTAGCAAGTAGGATTTGCGTAGCATTCCTAGCTTAAGTTTTCTAATACTACGGATATCATGAAAATACTTAAAAATTCGGCAGAGTTTCTCTTGTATTTATCAAGTTTCCAAATACAACATAAATAGTATTTAAAAGGGAACATGACATAATGATAACTCCCAACAACACCACCAACACCACCAACACCACTATAGACATCAACATAACCTTTCCAACTTCTAAATGAGAGCCATTCATTTAAACAATGTAACAAATGAGAACATTTCGTTTACTCCATGTAACAAAATGAGATCTATTCCATTTACCCAATGAAACCAAAATGAGATTAAGTTCATAAAGGGAGCAATTTTATCTTCTCATAAAATGAGGAAAATGATAAAGCTTCCATGTTACAAAATGAGAGCACTTTGCATAATTATAGGAACAAATTATTCAAGCAACATGGAACATAATTATTGCATCAATTAATTCAAATTAGCACCTCAATTCAACCTGAATGCTCCATGGTACCTTGGATGTTCAACATTCCATAATACTTCCAACATCCCAACATTTCCTAATAGTATTAATAATATCAACAATACCAACATCAATAGCATTAATATCACTACTAGCAATAACCACAAAAATAACAATATTTACTAACTAACAACCCACACTTTCCAACATACCACCATTCAAGCACCAAATACATCCATGGCAAGTTGCCCATCACATACATACAACCACAAATCACTCGGAAATGCTAAATTATGCCATGATGCATATGATGCGCAAGTGATGCGATGCAATGCAATGCAAGGGGATCCCATGAATGAGCTGGCGTGCACGTGTAAGAGCTTCTACTCCGTTATCAACGTGGATCCACCTAATGGATCAAGAAGTGGCCAACGGCGTATTCACCCGCCTCCTACCGCGGCACTTTGTCCATGCCCGTGCACTCCACCTCGTGTCCTAACGTGATCATGTCACCAGGTCAACCATTCCATATTCCGCAAGTTTCCAACATCCCTTTTCAATTTTCCAATTCATTTCATTTTCACATGTTTCTCATTTCATACACATTAAATTGAATAAAAAGTTTCCAACACCCCAAAATGAGAGCAATTTCATAAGAGTGGAAAATTATAGCTTCCAACAAGGTTAATGAAGGCAAGATGAGAGCAAATTCACCCGTCATTGAAACATGACATTATAGAGCATCATGATCCATATCATAGCCTCATATTACACTTCACAATTTAATATAACCTACTTCACATTTTTCTTACAAGGAATATGGAAGCAATCTTATTTAATCCATAAGACAAAATGAGAGCTATTTCATGCAAGGTAAATTGAATGTTGAACTTCCAACATTTCATACCAACATCCAACACCCCAACATGTCATACAAACTTCCATCATTCAAAAAGAGAGCAACTTCTCAAAATTAATGAATCAAAACATTTAAGAGCAACATGAAACTCTTTCATAGCATCAGATAACATCGAATAGCATAACATCTCTTAGCTACTAAAATTAAGGATGAAACTTCCAATAGTTTCCAACAAATGAAGGCAATTCCACACACGTTGTAATACACACAAGTTCCCACCACTTGAGTTGAAATGCAATTAAGTCAGGTATTGAAATGCAAGTGGATGCCAAACGCAACTTGAGGCAATTTGCATCCTTTAACAAATTTCATTAAGCACTTGCATGCGATTTGAGGGGAGGATATCCTTATGATCAATAATAAGTAATTTACTTCTTATAACAACTAATTATGAACTTAGTCTTTAAGTGCCAAGTTTGAAGGTATATTCCATTTTTCTCGTTTACTAATGCAACATTATGTTATGAAAATCATTAAGCAACATCTCATTATTAGTAAAGCAAATCATTCATTTGCATCAAGATGAGGGCAGTTTCACATATCGAGGGCAATTTCACGTATGAAAACGATCATTCAAAATGAGAAGGATTTCATTCAAAATGAGAAGGATTTTCACAGGATTAATAAAACATAGCATCCCATAGCATCATGAATATTTTGATAGCTCCCAAATAGCCCACATCTCATAAGAATTCAACATCAAAGCATCATATCAAGAAATTTCACAAAGAACCCTAAAAATGCCAACTTGCATGCCAAAATACAATGAATTGAAAACATATGAGTAGGGTTGGATTCCTACCTCTTGTAGGGACTCAAATCCTCTTCCAATTAGATGAAATCCCCCATTGATCTCTAGCCATGCCTAATTCGAAATTTCCCCATGAATCACCCTCTTCAAGCTCCAAACCCTAACTCCTCTTGATCCCAAACTCCCACAACTACAAGCTCATCACTAGGGTTTCTAAAGAAGGATGCGATATGAAGTTTGAGATTGAAAAAGAGAGAAAACAAGCCCAGCAAATTTCGGCCAGAACTGGATTTGGGTTTTGGGGGATTGTTTTGGCCATGGTGTTGAGAGAAATTGGAGAAGATGGAAGAGTAGATGATGGGAATGGGTTAGGACCTTACTTCTTCTCCTCTTCCTCTTCTTTTCTTCTTCTTTTTCCCATTCTTTTCTCTCCATTTCTCCCAGAAATTCCACAGCAAGGGGGCTATATTCGGCCTGGGCATGGGTAAACGGGAGAGAGGAGGAAGGAAACAAGGAAGTTTGTAGAAAATGAAAGAAAATGGGTATTACAAGTTTGCCATTCTCAATCACATTCATTTCTGGAATTTGCAGGACAGTCCCAATAGGGGCAGCTAACTCAATATTTTTGAACTACACTTAAGATTTACTCCTCTTATGAGTTGTAGATATAGGTGTTATGCATTCACATATCAATTTTCATGATGTTTCACCAAGTATTCAATTTAATACAGAATTTACGACGAAGGGTATATGTGCTGAAACTGTGCTGGAAAGTAAAACAGAAACTGTCCTATCTTGAGGACCAGATTGCTCCTAAATGCGGACAGATTCAGGAAAAATGGATAGCCACAAAGTTGTAGGGCTTGAAGTTAACTTTCCAACGAGACCAAGAACACACCATTTCATTTAGAATTGAAGGATAGATCGATGTTCCGGTAACATGTGTCAAAGCTGAGGAAAAACAGACATGCTGATTTCACGAAATTCATTTCCCAATTTTTAATCCGAATTTGGAAAAGTGTTCAACATGAAAGTTGGAGATAATAGTCCCAAGTTTATGCCGTAAAATTTCCAGGATATTCGTAATTCTAAATTAGGAGAAATCATCAACACTTTAAGCATGTACTTCTGCCCAAATTTCCAGCAACTCCAAAGTAGCAAGCAAGCAACTTCTACTTAACAATTAATCAAGTCAACATGTTGATACTTGAGGCAAAATAAATCTAAAACATAGCATCAATTAAACTCAACACTTCCTATAAATTCATTCGCATAATTCTCATTTCCATATACAAGAAAGTTGAATGAATGATAGCTTCCAACATACGAAAAGAGAGCAATTTCACAAAATAGATGAAACCAACAATCAAGACAATGGGATGAAACCAACAATCAAACCATCTTCTCTCATCTAATAGTCTAGCCCACCTATGGAAGCCCAATCTAACAATAATCCAAACCCAACTCTAGCTACCAAAATAACTAAGGCCTTAACAATAGTAATAATAATATCAATCAACATCATCAATAATAAAAATACCAATACCCAAAAATAATAACAACTTCACCAAAAATAACAACCAAACATCAATAACACCAATGTCATTCATTAATAACTATCACAACATCACCAATAATCATGAACATACCGCTTTACTACACATACTCACCAGCTAAAATCGCCAGGCACGCTAATGAACACTAATAGCACGCTAACACTAATATCAATTTACTATCCAACAACACACCCATATATCCAAAGCATATCATAGTCACCTTAGAACCATACATGTAGGAAATCACTATACACACAACAAAATTACTATACGCACACACGCAAACATCATTTTACACATATGGGCATTACACAACTCTCAACACGTTATCATGCACGATTGCCTCTAGAAATTTTTCTTTACTAGATTTCTTTCCAATAAACAAAAAAGGCGAAGGAATCTTATATCTGTTGGCGGATCGTTAGCCAACAATGCAAGGAGTTTGATCGTTTGGGTAGCCGCTGATTTTCCTACGTCCTCAAGGAGTGAGATTATTTTCTGCGGATTTTTCGCTCTCCGATCTTCCCTAGATCTAACGGATCTAGAGATAAGTACTAAAACTCCTAGATCTAAACATAGTTTATATATATTCATTGTGTTTAGATCAAATTACATGGACCAAATTAGATCATACATATTCATTGTATATCTCTTTAAATTACATAACAAATAAAAAACAAGCATCCACCGCCTGAAGCGGTTATTCATCCCGGCCTGCGGCCTCCCGGCCTCATCCCAAAAACCTCTCTGAAGGGGGAGTCTTTAACGGCACCCCCCGAAGGGAGAGTCTTTAATCGGCGCCAACCCCCCCGTCGGGGGGACATTACTTTGGAAACCCACCCCCCCAAAGGGGGGGTCTTTCACTACGCTCCCCTTCCCGACATGGGGGGCCTCCTAGCAGTGCCACCCCCCAGTCGAGGGGCCTTCCCGCGGGTGCCGCCTCCCCCCCAGTCCGGGGGTCTTCCCAGTGCGCCGCCACAAACGTCCCCCATCAGAGGGAGCATTCGTCGGATCTCCACCCCACCTGAAGGGGGGTCTCACTATGATGGCAGCCTCCCTGAAGGGGGTGGCCTCTTTTGTTCTTTTGGGGCTGGATCTAATTCTAAACCCTATGGTTAGGGTTAGCGTAATATAAGGCTGTACTTAACATATGACTAGTGGCCCATTAACCACTTTATGTTTATATATATATATATATATATATATATATATATATATACACACACACACACACATATATGATTTAATGTAGAAAAGGTGGCACCTGATCCAATGGATCAGGTGCTAAGACACAAAAAAGGTGGAGAGTACAAGCCCCCACACGGGCTTGTACTCGTGGGGCCCCATCTTTTTGTGTCTTGCACCTGATCTAATGGATCAGGTGCCACCTGCTCTACATTAATCCCATATAATGTACTCGTGAGGGGTCTCACTATGATGCCACCTGATTCAATGGATCCAATGGATCAGGTGCCACCTGCTCTACTCGTGGGATTAATGTAGAGCAGGTGGCACCTGATCCATTGGATCAGGTGCAAGATGTTGGATATTGGACTCCCCGGATTTGGTTTTGGATGATGAACAAACATAAATATAATATGAACTAACACTTTGTGAGCGCAGTTATGGAGATCGTCGCCAAATTCACATGAATATCAATAATGACGTCTCAAGACTTCTCAAAGCACGTGATCGTATGCCTAAAGCTTCGTTGAAGCTTATGGACCTTTTTAGAAGTCATGAAGCTTCGATTGAAGCTATTGAAGACGGTATCGTCAAGTTTATTTAATAGTCTTTAAGCTTCTTTCGTAGAATGTTAAGCCTTGAGTAGGTCTTACGTTTTAATTCTTCATAACGCTCATATCTTAGCTCTAGGATCTTAGCAGAAGTCCATACAATTCTTCCCGAAGCTTCGCGCTTCGATTCGGGACTTCTTGTGCATGTTAGTTGGTTCAAGAAGAAGAACTGACCGACTAGATCACGATCTAGTCGGTCAGCCAAGCTTCTTGGACCGACTAGTTTCAGTCAGTTAATTCTTAGCTCTTTACTGTTTACAGTTAGTCGGTCTAAGTTGACTCACCGACCGACTAGTTTGTGAACTAGTCGGTCAGTGATGCTTCTGTGACCGACTAGTTGAGCTTTCCCTGAACATGCACATTTGAGCTTGAGCTACTGTTTATCATTAGTCGGTCTGTGTTCATTGATCAACCGACTAGTTGATGAACTAGTCGGTCAACTTTCCTTCTTGGACCGACTAGTTTAGTTTACTGTACATGCCAAATTTTTCACCATACTTACTGTTTATTGTTAGTCGGTCTATGTTCATTTGGTGACCGACTAGTTGGTGAATTAGTCGGTCAACATTTGTTCTTGGACCGACTAAGTACAATTCTTCTCAGACTTCAGTTTTATCTGTTAGTCGGTCCACGTTGAGTAACCGACCGACTAGTTGTGAAACTAGTCGGTCAGCTACTCTTCTTAGACCGACTAGTTCCTTAGTCTGTACTTTGATCTTTTCTCTGTTTACTCATTAGTCGGTTTACGTTAATTGACCGACCGACTAGTTGATGAACTAGTCGGTCGGTGGTTGTTCTTTGACCGACTAGTTGGGTTCAGAAAAGAGCCGTTGGAGCTTTAATTGAAACGTTTTTCTCTCTCTCTCTCTCCTCTATCCTATATATACTTGTTGGGCTGCATTCATTGCTGCCAAGGCTGATATTAATGCAAGTTTAGAGATCAAGAGAAATCAATCCAAGCTCATTCAAAGCTCATTCCCTCCATTCAATAATCTCTCCTAACTCTTACTTCCAAAGAGAGATTCATTGAGTGTGAAGCCTTCCAAGCCAAGTGCTTGATTCTAGGTCACCAACATCCCTAAAGCTCTCCATCGCTGATCTACATCTTGGAGCTAGGGTTTGGTGCCACTTCTTCCCCAAAATCATCCTTGCCCTAATTCGTAAGCAATACTCAAGGCATAGGTATTTTGTTCGGTAAGAAGTTTTTCTCATTTCATTTCATATTTGATTTGTAAGTTTCACTCTCGGTTGTGAGAGTGTGGTTGTGATCCCGGGTTGTGGGAGTCACAAAATACATTTTGTATGATTTGACTTGTGGAGGATTTTCACAAGTATTTCATAGTGGAAATCTTGAGTTAGGGTTTCTAACTCAAGTATCCGGAGGGGATCCGGGTGGTTGGGACGTAGGATCACCGGGAACAAGTCGGGGAGACTTGGGTGGATCCGAACCCAGTAACATCTCTTGTTTGCGTTGTTAATTTTGTGTTGTCATTCAATTTAAGCTTCCGCAAATTGATTTGGTAGTTGTTTGCATTATAATTAGGAATTATACTCCTCGTTATTTTTAAAGTACTATTCACCCCCCCTCTAGTACTTGTGCAGTAGCTTGTAGGGCATTACATTTGGTATCAAAGCCAGATACTAAGCTATGTCTGCCAACGACAACAAGACCGTGCGTCCACCTTCCAACTATGACACCTTCAGGAACCGTGAAGGAGCATCTTCGGTGATGGAAGGACATTCCTCTACGAGGCCTCCATTCTTCAACGGTACCAACTACGGGTACTGGAAATGCCGGATGGAAACCTTCCTCCGGAGTGCATCCTTATGGAGGACCACAATGAAGGAATACATCGAGCCCGAAGAAGAAGATTTTGAGAAATGGACTACCACGGAGGTCGCCGCGGAGGTAAGCAATGCCAAGGCGATGAACGCCTTGCAATGCGCATTGGAGCCCGAGGACTTCAATAAGATATGCACATGTAAGAGTGCATATCAAATTTGGAACTCCCTCCTCATTCTACATGAAGGGACGAGTCGGGTAAGAGACTCTAAACTCGTAGTTGTAAACAAAGATTACGAAATGTTTCATATGCAACAGGGCGAGAAGATGAAGGAGTATTACGCTCGCTTCGTCGACATCATAAACGAGTTAGAGCTCTTGGCAAATCCTACACCCAAAAGGAGAAGTGTTCGAAGCTTATCGAAGGACTTCCTTCTTCTTGGGAAAAGCGCACCTTCGCCATCGAGGAAGGTAACGACATGAACAAGTACACCGTAGTTCAACTAATGGGTACTTTAATGTCATACGAGGTACGCAAGGATAGCAAGCTCAAATTGCAGGAAAAGATGAAGTCCTACCTAAAGCAAGACGAGCCAAAGAAGAAGGCTATTGCTTTCAAAGCCGCTCCATCCACATCCACATTAACCGATGATGAAGACTCGAAAAACAAGTTGGACTTGGAGTCCATGGCACTCATGGCCAAGAAGTTCAACCGTTTCTTCCGAAAAGGTAACTTCAAGAACAAAGCTAAATTTGGTTCTTCTAACGCTTCTTCCTCTCCTTTGTGTTTCAAGTGCAATAAGCCAGGACACATGAAAGCGGAGTGTCCTCTCAACAAACAAAAGGAGAAGTGGAAGGCGCCAAAATTCGATAAGTCCAAGAAGTACAAAAAGGGGTACAAGAAGGGACTTGTCGGAGCAACATTCACCGACTCCGAGGATTCTTCAAGCGGAGAGTCGGACGATGAGAACGTGGAGCAAGCGCACATGTGCTTCATGGCAAGAGAGGAGCACGATCAAGGATCCTCCTCTTCCGATGATAGTGATGACGAAAGCAATGAGGTAACCATGGACGATCTTAGGAATGCTAACTCTCAACTTTGGTCAAAATACACTAAATTAGTAAATAGATATACTAAAGTAAAAGATGACCTAGTTAGCATTCAAACATCGCCTAAGACTATCATCACCAACAACGACACCGTTGTTGAAGAGTTAAGAAATGAGATTGTTAATCTCAAATCTAAACTTGAACATGTTAGCATTGATGATGCGGAAGAACATAAGATAGCGGATTTAACTTCTCAAAACTCGACTTTGAGTATTGAGAACGAGAATCTTAAATCTCGTGTTTATGTGCTCACATCGCAAATATCCACTTTGGATATTTCTTTGCGTTCTCTCAAAGAGAAATATGAGGACACATTGGGCCGAATCAACAAATTCAACAAGGGTAAGGGCCACTTGGATAATATCCTAAAAGACTTACTTCCGGCCAAACACCACATTGGCTTGGGGTATATGATGGGAAATTCATCCAACTCGGTCACTACTTTTGTAAGGCCAACTTCCGAAGCCTCAACGAGTGGGAGCAAACACTCTATTGGTAGTTCATCTACCAATGGTGCTTCCACCTCGTCCACACCTTCTTTTGGAAAGAAACCCACTTTGGGTGAACCTCCAAAGAATGGGCATGCCTACATGTACACTCATACCATGCCACGTATGAACACACGTCCTACTCCACCGGCTCACTCATATGATGATTTTTATGCAACACATTCTCGGGCACGTGCACACAATGTGAGACACCCTCACGCACGTGTTCCCACACAAGCATATGTACACCCACCTCATCATGTGAATAATTCTCGTCGTGCACCATTCCATCATGTCCCGTATGCCTATCCACAACATGCATCACGTAGAAATCAACGTAGCATGCATGCACCCAATAGGATGAGGGCTCCCAAGATTTTCACAATTTGGAGCCCAAAGGACACACGCATGGACGAAAAACAAATGTATATGAATGCTTATTTTTTCGGATGTTGTGCATAGTAGAAATTATGTGGGGAAGTCTAAGTCCACTTGGACTTGGCTTCCAAAGGTCTAATCTTTTGGACCCAACGACCTTGGGTACCATGATATGAAATTCTCTATCTTTAGGTACTCAAGGAAAAGAAAAAGAAAAGGAGCAACAAATTTAAATTTAGCTCCAAGGGAAATTGGATACTCGATAGCGGGTGTTCAAAACACATGATGGGTGACGCTAGTTTGCTCTCCGGAGTGGTTCCCATAGCAAATGGAAACCGCGTCGTATTTGGAGGCAACGAGAGCGGAACCATCATAGGTGTTGGTAAAGTGGGTAACCCTTCTAAACCCCTAATTAGTGATGTTTATCTTGTTAGTGGTTTAAATCATAATCTTATTTCAATAAGCCAACTTTGTGACAAAGGTTACAAAGTTAGCTTTGCGAAAGGATTGTGTCATATTTTAAGAAAAGATAATGATAAATTATTATTTTCCGGCACTCGTCATAAAGATATTTATATTTTGGATCTTCCTAAGTCATATGAACAATGTCTCGTTGCCAACACAAGTGAACAACACTTATGGCATCGACGCTTTGGACATGTGAACTTTGGAACACTATATAAGCTTTCAAAATTAAATTCCATTAAAGGTTTTCCGAAGCTTGTTTTTGAAAAGAAAAGTTTTTGTGATTGTTGTCAACGTGGCAAGCTTCCTAAATCTTCATTTAAACCTAAGAAAAGCATTTCTACTAAACGGCCACTAGAGCTATTACATCTAGACTTATTTGGGCCAACTAGAGTTGCCTCCTTAGGAAATGCAAGATATGGACTTGTCATCGTAGATGACTATTCAAGATTTACATGGGTATTTTCATTGTGTAATAAAAATGAAGCTTTTGAAAACTTCACAATTTTTGTCAAGAAAGTACAAAATCTCTTAGGAACCACCATTGTCACTATTCGTAGTGATCATGGAGGTGAATTTGAGAATGAGTCTTTTGAGACATTTTGTGATGAAGTTGGTATTACTCACACCTTCTCTTTCCCTCGTGCACCTCCTCAAAATGGTGTAGTTGAGAGAAAGAATAGGACGCTAGTGGAGTGTGCTCGCACTATGCTTGATGATAGCCAACTTGGCCATCAATTTTGGGCGGAAGCGGTACACACCGCTTGCTATGTGTTTAATAGAATACTTTTGAGGCCCGGCACTAAACAAACTTGTTATGAATTGTTGTTTGGTAGGTTGCCTCAAGTTAAACATTTTCGTGTTTTTGGTTCGAAATGTTTTATTAAGAACACGTATGGTAGTTTGGACAAATTCGATCCAAGATCCGATGAGGGGATTTTTGTTGGATATTCTTCGCGTAGCAAAGCCTACCGGATATTCAACAAACGAACCTCAACGATCGAGGAGTCGCTTCATGTCTCGTTTAATGAAGGATTTGTTCCAACTAGAATTTCAAATGATAATGATTCTATGGATGTTTTATGTGATTCATTTGATAATTCTAAGTCTAATGATTCTATTGATTCTATTGAGACTAACCCAACTAACGAAGTTGTTGAGAATGTTCCTAGTGATCAAGGTATTCCCAAACGGCTTCATACCGTTCGTGACCATCCTCATGAGCAAGTCATTGGCAATATCTATGATAGTGTCAAGACGAGATCGCAAGTGAACTACTTCGCTCATTGTGCCTTTGCCTCCTCGATAGAGCCAAAGAATATTAATGAAGCATGCGAAGATAGCGCTTGGATCTTAGCCATGGAGGAGGAGCTCATTCAATTCGAGAGAAATGAAGTTTGGGAGCTTGTTCCATTGCCATCGAAGAACCACACCATCATAGGGACAAAGTGGATCTTCAAGAACAAAACCGACGAAAACCAAGTCGTCGTCCAGAACAAAGCTCGGTTAGTTGCTCAAGGCTATCGACAAGAGGAAGGTATTGATTTCGAAGAATCCTTCGCTCCGGTAGCTAGATTAGAATCAATTAGATTACTATTGTCTTTTGCATGCCATAAGGATTTTAAATTATTTCAAATGGATGTTAAAAGTGCATTTTTAAATGGAGATGTTGTTGAGGAAGTTTACGTTTCTCAACCTCCGGGCTTCATAAATGAAAATTTTCCAAATCATGTTTTTAAACTAAAGAAAGCGCTTTACGGCTTAAGACAAGCTCCTCGAGCTTGGTATGATCGCCTAAAGAATTTTCTTCTGGATTTGAATTTTAAAATGGGAGAAGCCGATTCTACACTTTTTGTTAAGCATGCGAATAATGATATAATTTTAGTTCAAATATATGTTGATGATATCATTTTCGGTGCTACTAACTTTGCTCTTTGCGAAGAGTTCTCTAATGTTATGAAGGAACAATTTGAGATGAGCCACATGGGTGAGCTCAAGTATTTCTTAGGTCTCCAAATTCACCAAATGGACGATGCAATCTTCATCCACCAAACGAAGTATACGGTGGAGTTGCTAAAGCGATTTGGAATGGAGAGTGCTTCCGGGAAAAAGACTCCAATGAGCACGACTACGCATCTTGACAAGGATACGGGCGGTAAGGATGTAGACATTCGTCTATATCGAGGTATGATAGGTAGTTTGCTTTATCTTACCGCAAGTATGCCCGATATTATGTTCGCCGTATGCGTATGTGCTCGTTATCAATCTCAACCTAAGGAATCTCACTTAGTAGCGGTAAAGCGTATTTTTCGCTATCTAAGTTACACTTTAGATTTTGGATTACTTTATCCAAAATCTAGCACATATGAGTTAATCGCATATAGTGATGCCGATTATGCGGGATGCAAATCCGACAGGAAAAGTTGTCACGACCCGCTTCCCTAAAATGGAGGCGAGACGTGAAAAGGTCCGCACGAGAGTGGAGCTGTGAAGCCCCAAACCCGATAAGCGTCCATAATACATAATCAGGTCCCTGTAACCACAACGGAATAACAATAATAACACAAGAAGAAACATGAAATAAAATCTCACATCTCAGAAATTTGTCCAACGAGAGAATAAGTCCAACATCCAGAAAAGCCACCAGGCTAAAAGAAAAGAGTCTAAGGGCCCAGAACAAGGCCAACAAAAGCAACGACAAAACAAAGTATAGGTGCTACGCACCGATAACAAAACAACTGTCTAAACAAAAGCAAAACACTACGAAGACACTAGGACTGGTCCCCAGTGTCCACGTACTCCCCGTCAAACACAGGCTCAGGCTCGGCGTCAGCAAATACCTCGTCCTCAACAAGGTACTCAGGCTCAGGATCTAACATGTGTCACCCAAAAGAGTAAAGGGGCACATGTCAGCAAGTCTAAAAGACTTGGGCAAGGAAACTGAAAGTAAGGCAACTAGCAACCTAGCAGTTTAGTATGCATGACATGGCAGTTATAACGTGAGTGCACAATTTAAACATGGCAGGCAATATGCACAAGAGAGCAATCATCGGGACAAGACAAGACAAGAGTAGCCAAGCTACTATCAATCTCAATCAATTCACATTTTGTAGGTGTTTAGGCCCTTCGCTGAATGGCTAGCATTTCAGACCGATCGGCACTAAACCCAAATCACATTTCACGGTTGTTTTGTAGATGTTTGCGCCCTTCGCTGAATGGCTAGCATGTCAGTCCGATCGGCCCCAAACACTACCCCACCCCAAAAGAGTTTACGCCTTACAACTGCAGTTGTTGATCAAACAGACTCCCAGTTGAATGGCCGCTTAACCCTCACCCCCTATACCCAAACGTAATGGAGCCTGGGGTCCCCGCACATTGAGCTCAGCTAGTGAGCCTGAGGTTTGCCCCGCTCATTGAGCTCGCATTCCTATTTCACATTTCAATATCGAGCGTTGGGGTTTCCAACTCATTATGCTCGCTTCTGGTCACGAGCCAGGAAACACACAATTCGGGCATTGGCTATCAACCAACACATGGCCCGCTTCTGGAACACGAGCCAGGAACACAGGCAATGTAGCAAAGCTACGCAATCACTGAAATGCATGAAGGATGCAATGACATGACAATTAACTTGCGTACCGATAATGGAAAGTAAACGTGACATGATAGTTGTGCAACATGCTAAATGTCGGAATTAGCTTCGTTGTCAAGCTAATTCCCCAATTTGCGCCTAGGCGAGTATCATTTCGTCGCCTAGTCTCTTTTACGCCTACAACAAGAAAATGGCCTAAAACATGGCCTAAACCCTAAGTGGCAAGTTTCACTTGCCTAGCACCGGGAATGACGACCACTTCGTCACACGGATGCCAATCTATGGGGAAATCGCTGTCACGGGGGAAACACACAACAAACAACATGAAATTCATTAGGGTTTCATAAAAATATAAATAGGTCAAGGAAACACCAAGGAAGCGATTTCTTACCGAGAGAAGGCGGAAGAAACACTCCGGGGAACCCTAGGATCAGATCTGGAAAAGATTGGGGAAGTTGGGAGAATTAGGGTTCTTGGGGGATTTTGGGGATTTGATGGATTTTGGGTGAGATTTGGGGAAGATGAGAGGTAGATGGAGAAGATGGATGGTTTGGATGATGGATTTAGGGCTTGGAATGAAGAAATGGAGCTTGGATGAAGATGGGGGATCAATGGGGGCGATTTTAGGGTTTAGGGTCGAGTTGGAGGAGAAGAAAACGTTTGGGTCGGGTTTAAATAGGATGGGCTGGCGGCTAGGGCAAAACTAGGGTTTACAGCACTAGTTAGTCGGTCAAAGAACAACCACTGACCGACTAGTTTGGCAACTAGTCGGTCGGTCGACCAACGCAGACCGACTAAGTGTAAACAATAGCTACAGGTGAAAATAGGATCTAGAATTAGTCGGTCCATGAACAAGTACTGACCGACTAGTTTAACATCTAGTCGGTCGATGAACGTTCTTAGACCGACTAAGAGTAAACAGTAACTCCTGAGAAATTTAGAAAGCTAACTAGTCGGTCCAAGAAGGATTGCCGACCGACTGGATCGTCATCTAGTCGGTCGATGCCCCTTCTTACACCGGCTAATGAGCACCAAAAGTTCCGATACGGAGCGCGGGGCCCCGGGATCGATTCCTAAGACTCCTAGGCTTGATCTAATAGTAAGATATGACCATTATGAAGTCCGTCACGAGTGACACACTTCGAAATCGACAATCCTAAGGAAGAACCGAGAAAACACGACGAATCGATCGAAATTGAAAACTACGGAGACGAAAGCCACACAAGAGGAGAAAATCGGTCGTTACAAAAGTACTAGTGGCACTTGCCATTTTATAGGAAATTCTCTTGTCTCTTGGTTTTCCAAGAAGCAAAATTCCGTATCACTTTCAACCACTGAGGCGGAATATATTGCCGCCAGTGCCGCGTGTGCTCAAGTTCTTTGGATGAGACACACACTTAAAGACTTTGGTATAAATTGTGATACTTGCCCTATCATGGTTGACAACCAAAGTGCAATATGTCTTTCCAAGAACCCGGTACACCATTCCCGTTCGAAACACATAGATGTCCGCCACCATTTTTTAGATGATCATGTTGCTAAAAAGGACATCATTTTAGTGTACGTTGAAACCCAAAAGCAAATCGCCGATATTTTCACGAAACCCCTAAAGGAGGCCTCTTTGTGCGGTTGCGTCGAGAATTGGGGATTATGGGTGAATCCGAGATATAGGATTCATGTTTCATTCAATAATTTTGCATGCTATTATATTTGGCAATATCTCTCGCATGCTAGAATTATTGGATTTTTTCGGGAATTTATGTGCCATTTTGATTTTTCGTTCGATTTATGCGTAATCGTCAAATTTTGAGTTTTCGATGTTTAATGGGGTAGTTTAGATGTTTATTGAGAGTTTTGAGATATATCGTCCAAGCGTATTGTGGAGAGAAATTGATTTTCAAATTTTTAACTCTTTAGTCGGTTCATGTTCAGTGACCGACCGACTAGATTGAGAACTAGTCGGTCAGTAAATGAACGCAGACCGACTAAATCTTGTCAGTATATCTTGGATTCAGCCACTGTTTACAACTAGTCGGTTCAAGCTCATTGACCGACCGACTAGATCGTGATCTAGTCGGTCAGTGCTTGAACTGTGACCGACTAGTTGTGCCAGGGACTGTTTGGTCTTTTGCGATTTCGACCGACTTAAACTCGATCTAAACCGATTAATTCTCACTTTAGTCGGTTGATTTTTTCTCTCCTCCAGCTCGAAACCCCGTCCTCCCTCTAAACCCTTCGACTTCCGATCGATCTCCGGCCATTTTCCGGCCGTCTCCGTCGATCTCCACCGTCGGCCCCTCCTTCTAGGTGATTTCTTCTCCTTCTAGGGTTAGATTTCCTTTCCTAGAGCTAGGGCTTGCTCGGTTTCTAGGGTTCTTAGGGTTTATCTTTCTTTTTCGGCTAGGGCTTCTACTTTTGATCATCGTGTGCCGTGTCTTGCTTCGACTATGGCAAGAACATGTATTCCGATCACTCCGTCTAGCCCCTCTCCGATGACCGTTGATCCAAACCCTTCGGATCCCGAACATCCAACCCCTCCGAAACGTCGAGCCAAGACCATCCAACCTTCGTCGTCTTCGCCTCCTCTCAAGAAGAAGAGGACGACGACCGCTAAACCTAGAGGTCAACCGAAACCCAAACCCAAGCCTAAGCCCAAGGCCAAAATTCTTGCCTCTCCTTCTTCGTTCCATACTCCTACCGATTCCGATACGGAGTATAACCCCGAGACCGAGACTCATAGGGAACCCACTCCTCCTATCCATCCCGAGTCTAGCACCCACCCTCGTACGTCTACCCGAAAGCCTAAGGGAAAGGGTCCGATGCCGGTGGGCGGTGTCGATATTTCGTTGTGTCGCGACGACCCTATGTGTCTCGCGGCGTACAACCGTATCGAACATTGCCCTCTGCTTCTGGAGCATTTCGTCCAGTTTAGCGACTTTATAGGGTTAGCTGATCTTCTCTCGTCGTCGGGTCTCCTCGATTACCTTCGATTTGACCCGAAGGCGAATCCTCACCCCTACCCTAGATTAGTGAAGCTTTTCTATGCGAATAGGATCCGGGGTCAGTACGATCAGACCCACTCTGTTGAGACGACCGTTTTGGGGACTCCTATAGTCCTCACTGCGGAAATCTTAGGAGAGATTTTGGGTATCTCTTCGTCTGGCCTTCTTCCCTCTGATATCTCGGTTGACGATATTTCTTCTCTTGATCAGACCATCCTTTCAGATATTTTCCATCAGATCCCTCCTGCCATGATTGGCGTGCCATTTAAATCATTCAAGCCTAATGTGTGGGTCCTAAATCTGATTCTGAAGTCGTGCTTGCTTCCCAAGTACGGCTCCTCATCTTTACCATCCCAGCCATTTTTGAAGCTTATCTATGCGATCTTCATGGGGAGCTCGATTAATTGGGCTCGAATTATACTCGATAAGATTGACTCTTTCGAGTGTATTCGAAAGTCCAATAAATCGGCTCATATCCCATTTCCTTGCATGTTGACCCTCGTTTTTCGTCATTTTCGTGTCACGCTGCCTCGTGACGATGAGCGTCCCCTTGGTCCTCCCCTGAATGTGACGACCGTCAAGAAATCTCTTGCGGCGCTTCGTCACGTTCAGAGGACGACACCTTCAGCGTCTGCCCCTGCCTCTGCCAGTGCCTCTGCTACTCCCGTTGCCACCCTTGATGATGTCGTCCGGATACTTCTTCGTCACGAGTCCCGCTTGGCTCGTACCGAGGAGGTAGTCTGCCGTATGGCTCGTCAGATGGGTGTTGAGCTTCCTCCTTCCGTGTCTGAGGATGAGGAGTTAGATGAGATGGCTGAGGAGGACATCGAGGAGCTTTGTCGTGCTTCACTCGTGCCCCCGAGGGCACTTTTGCTGGTACTGCTGCTGCTGGTGCTACCTCTTCCGGTGCTGCTGTTGCTGCTACCTCTGCTGGTGCCCCCGAGAGCACACCTGTTGCCACCACTCCTGTGGTGGATACTCCGACTGGTGCTCCCGAGGCCACTACGGTTGCTGCTTCAGAGGTTGCCACTTCAGTCGTCTCTCCTGCTGATCTTCCGGACGTTCCTGCTGATCCAGTCACCTCTTCTGCTCCTGCTGAGCCTGCAGTTGTTTCTGATCCTCCCGCTGCCTCTTGAGATTCTTCGAGGCCTCTCCTGATACTCATTGGATGATATATCTTGTAGTGAGAGATGTTGGGTAGGATAGTGTGGGTGGCTATGTATTTTGGATCATTTTGATGTTTTGTTTTGATATCTGTGCTGATGTATTTTGCATTCCGACATGATGTATTTTTTTTGATGATGTATGATGTATTTTTGTGCCCCGATCTGTCGATCGTCGGTGTGTGTATCGGTGATGTACTCTGCTTCATGCATTATATATATATATATATCAGTTGACATTTCATTATTTTGTGCAATGTATAATTTTTATGTCTCTGATGTTTGATTTCGTCGCTCGACGATATTCACTTGGTTTAATAGAAATTTCTTCTATGAAAACATAGAATTGTTTTCCATGCACTAAATTAACCAAGAAATGTTGATATTGGAAAGTATATTCCATAACTCAATCCGTTAAATTGATTTGAGTTTTGATGATTTCGTTTTATGATTTTTCGACTTTGGTATCTTTGACACACCTTGATTCAATTTATATTTTTCTCTTTGGTGTCACTTGAACCTTCGTCGTATTCTACGACTCCCGTGCTTTTTAATTTGAGGTCATTGTTGTTGTCGTTATTATCCTCCCGCTCTTTTTGCTTATGCCAAAGGGGGAGAGATATAATAATAACGATGTGCCAACAAATGAAAATTTAAAGCATTTCTCCAAGAATCTAACTTGATGTGTTAGATTCAGGGGGAGTTAAGATATATAAGTGGATTTTCAAATCCGATATTTCAATAACCTTCATTTGGTATTTCAATAATTCAACAATCGATTCTCATTTAATATACTTCACTCGTCTGCTTGATGCGTATTTTTTTGTTTAAATTGGAATTAACGTGTCATCAATGCAGGGGGAGTAAGTAAATTTCATTTGAATTATTATTTTATTATTATTATTTATGTTGGTTTGTCATCACCAAAAAGGGGGAGAATGTTGGATATTGGACTCCCCGGATTTGGTTTTGGATGATGAACAAACATAAATATAATATGAACTAACACTTTGTGAGCGCAGTTATGGAGATCGTCGCCAAATTCACATGAATATCAATAATGACGTCTCAAGACTTCTCAAAGCACGTGATCGTATGCCTAAAGCTTCGTTGAAGCTTATGGACCTTTTTAGAAGTCATGAAGATTCGATTGAAGCTATTGAAGACGGTATCGTCAAGTTTATTTAATAGTCTTTAAGCTTCTTTCGTAGAATGTTAAGCCTTGAGTAGGTCTTACGTTTTAATTCTTCATAACGCTCATATCTTAGCTCTAGGATCTTAGTAGAAGTCCATACAATTCTTCCCGAAGCTTCGCGCTTCGATTCGGGACTTCTTGTGCATGTTAGTTGGTTCAAGAAGAAGAACTGACCGACTATATCACGATCTAGTCGGTCAGCCAAGCTTCTTGGACCGACTAGTTTCAGTCAGTTAATTCTTAGCTCTTTACTGTTTACAGTTAGTCGGTCTAAGTTGACTCACCGACCGACTAGTTTGTGAACTAGTCGGTCAGTGATGCTTCTGTGACCGACTAGTTGAGCTTTCCCTGAACATGCACATTTGAGCTTGAGCTACTGTTTATCATTAGTCGGTCTGTGTTCATTGATCGACCGACTAGTTGATGAACTAGTCGGTCAACTTTCCTTCTTGGACCGACTAGTTTAGTTTACTGTACATGCCAAATTTTTCACCATACTTACTGTTTATTGTTAGTCGGTCTATGTTCATTTGGTGACCGACTAGTTGGTGAATTAGTCGGTCAACATTTGTTCTTGGACCGACTAAGTACAATTCTTCTCAGACTTCAGTTTTATCTGTTAGTCGGTCCACGTTGAGTAACCGACCGACTAGTTGTGAAACTAGTCGGTCAGCTACTCTTCTTAGACCGACTAGTTTCTTAGTCTGTACTTTGATCTTTTCTCTGTTTACTCATTAGTCGGTTTACGTTAATTGACCGACCGACTAGTTGATGAACTAGTCGGTCGGTGGTTGTTCTTTGACCGACTAGTTGGGTTCAGAAAAGAGCCGTTGGAGCTTTAATTGAAACGTTTTTCTCTCTCTCTCTCCTCTATCCTATATATACTTGTTGGGCTGCATTCATTGCTGCCAAGGCTGATATTAATGCAAGTTTAGAGATCAAGAGAAATCAATCCAAGCTCATTCAAAGCTCATTCCCTCCATTCAATAATCTCTCCTAACTCTTACTTCCAAAGAGAGATTCATTGAGTGTGAAGCCTTCCAAGCCAAGTGCTTGATTCTAGGTCACCAACATCCCCAAAGCTCTCCATCGCTGATCTACATCTTGGAGCTAGGGTTTGGTGCCACTTTTTCCCCAAAATCATCCTTGCCCTAATTCGTAAGCAATACTCAAGGCATAGGTATTTTGTTCGGTAAGAAGTTTTTCTCATTTCATTTCATATTTGATTTGTAAGTTTCACTCTCGGTTGTGAGAGTGTGGTTGTGATCCCGGGTTGTGGGAGTCACAAAATACATTTTGTATGATTTGACTTGTGGAGGATTTTCACAAGTATTTCATAGTGGAAATCTTGAGTTAGGGTTTCTAACTCAAGTATCCGGAGGGGATCCGGGTGGTTGGGACGTAGGATCACCGGGAACAAGTCGGGGAGACTTGGGTGGATCCGTGATTCGGAGTGAATATTGCATATTTAACCCCCTTATTAGTCCTATTTTGTGTCCATATGATGCTTAATTTATCTCTAATACATTCGTATTTTTCTCATCATCATTTCTTAGAGAAATTACTCTATTTGTGCACAAAACGTGGATTTGATTGTGTATTTCTGCATTTTTATATTTTTCCTAGCATCGTCTCGATCTCACGATTCCAACGACTATTTATTTGTATTTTTCTGAGATATGTGCTAATTTCTATGAATTTTTGAATGCAGAATACCATTTATTGGAAAATAATTAATTGCGCACGAATCTTGGCGCGCCACGTGGCCGCATCTCAGCGCTCCCCGCCAAATCTAACGGCCGTGATTTTCGTCGCACGAAATTTTCTCGACCGTTGGATTGAGATCCAACGGCCCACATCCGCGATCCAACGCAGCGAAGAGGCCGTCGTATCGACCGTTGGATGATGATCCAACGGTCCAGCGCGAAGGGGAAATCAGTGAAAAAGGCGGGGCGGCTTGGGACACATGTCGCCATCGCAGCGGCGCCTTGCCAGATCGACGGCTACGAAGCGAAGCCCGCTTCGCACTCAGATACGGAGCGACGTGGCCAATTTATCGCCCGTTGATCCAAGATCGGACGGCCAGGATTGATTCTGATTCGAATTCGAATTCGAATTCGCTGCGGCGACGTGGCACAATGGAGTCCCTTCGATCCTAATCAAACGGCGGACATGATCCCTTGAAGCGACTCGGAGAGAACGAAGCGAGCGGGTTCGGATCCAAGCCACGTGTCGACACGAGACGAGAACCCGCCTTTGATCAACGGTTGAGATCAACTAGCGGCTTCGCGGATCGGGTTTTAGGCGATTCGGGTGCGGGTTTAGACCCGTTAAGCTCTCTAAACCCGCAATGCTAATATATAAGCGTATTTCTAGGGTTTTGGGGGGTATTCTGGCGTATTTTGGGACTTTTGGAGCGGCTACTGTGCGTATTTCGCCAGGGGAAAATTATCAAAAATTCCAGAGGCTATTCTTCATATTCTAAAGGAGTTTTTGGTTCTAAAGTGGAGATTTGGTGATAAATTCTTGAACTTATACTCTGTATTTGGTGTATTTTATCGTATTTTGGCTATTATAACGATGTATTTGGCTATGAAATCTGATTTCCTTTGCACCATGCGTGGCTAATCTCCTTGTGCTATGGTTGTGATGTAATTAGGAGTATTTATTTGATGAATTTCATGTCTTTAGCCCTATTTTCATGTCAAAATCACTCGTAACATTGATTTCTACAACGTATTTGTTGGGTATTTGCTTATTGTCGATATTATTTACATCCCGTATGGCTAGGCCCTGACAAGGCTAGCCAATTCATGTTCACTAATCTGAACTTATTGTTGCATTTATCGTTTAATGAAATCAATGTTGCTAGTGATGCGTATACGGCCAATTTGACTAGTTTTCATCGTTTCATCTTCCGACGCCTTCGTGCCCTGACCGGACGATGCGTTGAGTTATATAAAAGACGTGATATTTCAGCGATTATTATCTCCTAATGAAATCACAACCGTAGCACATCTACTTCATATGTGTTGGTGTTGACGTAGTTAGGGTGTCGTAATTATTGATGCTTATATCTTTTCGCCCTATTTGCACTTGATTAATTCTTTGGCACGTTTTCATACGCTTGATCGCCATACTTTCCGACGTTCTCGTGCCCTGACCGGACGAAACGTTGAGTTATAGAAAAGGTATTGATATTCATTGATTGCACACACCCTAACGAAATTAAACCCAACACATGATCCCCATACTTGTATCCCTCTCCAAGTCACCGTAAATATCGTTTTCTTTTGCTATTTGATACTCTTGATCCTATATCTTCGTGTTTGATAGGTGGTTGGCTAACATCGTATTATTACTCTTTTCAGATTGACGTTCGTAGTTTTACAGGTCAGTTGTCCCGCGGATTCGATACCTGGACTCACCAGGATATTACTTGCACGATCTCCTGCGCTTGGGAGTAGTTCTCACATCATTTGAGACGAGGCAAGTTTTTGGCGCCGTTGCCGGGGATAACAGTACTTGTAAGCTACGATTTCAGTTCGTTTGGAGGAACATTCGGTGAGATCCTTCCATCTTATAGTCTAGGATTTTTTTTAATTTTATTTTTTGTTTTCTCTTTTAAAAATGGAGTATATGGAATACATGAAATTCTATTGCACGAACAATTTGTATGATGCAGAATATTATAAGGCACACAAACATAGGATGGAGAAGCTCAAGATCGTTGGTTTTAATCAGACTGATTGTGAAACTTTCTTTCAGGCCTGGAGGAGGTTCACAGATATAATATCGAGATATCCGTAGCATGGGTTTACAAAGAAAGAACTTATGGAGTCCTTCCTAGGTGGACTACGACCTCAGCTGCAGGAATTCTTGGGAGTCATGACGCCGACAGAGGCATGGAATTATATGGAGTCTTTGCAGGAGGACGAAGAAATCATGAAAGAGACTTCAGAGTGCGATTCAACGGAACCTTCAAGCCTTGATCCAGAGGAGCAAAGTGTAGACGTACCTTTGCACCACTTGAAAGAGGAAGTTCAATTGCTAATTCAGACACAGGAGGCCACATCCCATCAATTCCAAGAGAAATTCCTCGCTCGGAGTCGGCAGATTCAGCAATCTATTGAAAGTCTTAAGCTGATTTCCACTTGCTTAGAAGAAAAGAAATCTTTTGAAATTCGATTTCCAGAATCTAATGTGAGTTTATCTTCTATTGCAGGTACATCGAGCGAGCCATGTCACGATGAAGTCACAAATGAAAGCATTGACATGGCAGGAAGTGTGTGCAAAGTAGAGGATGAGCGAGCAATTTTGGATGAACAGGAGGATGAGACGACTAGGGACATTTGTTTAAAGAATATCACTATTGAGCCCGAACCATTCCCTTCCCCAGTTTTTTCCCAAAATCATCTATCCCTCTCCACTTTGACTGAGCATCATACCGAGCGTAGTGCACATTTCTCAGGGAGTTGTCATCACCATGCTCTATTTTACTTCACCTATGTTGATGACTATATTTGGAATGTGTTTATGGCAAAGAATTTTAAAATAAATTGGACTGACGTGACTCATCTCTTGCAGGATACAGGTGACCAGATTATAGAGATGCTGGGAGTTACGTTGCTGGGGTCCAATTTAGCTAAAGGAGGAAGAATAATTGCCGAGGAGCGCAAGGAACAAATTGAACAACTTCCTCCACCATTAAAGATTCAGGATCCGCCATTTGAACACGGTGTGTTCTTTCCAGTAGCGTAGAATTTTATTTGCTTTCTAGGATGCTTGCTTGAATAAACTCGTACCCTCTTCGACATTGAGGACAATGTCCATCTTTAGTTGGGGGGGTGTGTATGAGACCTTAGGATTTTTTTTCAAAAGCATGGCATAAGGAAAGAATGAACCACCAATCTCACATTTTTAAACTCCTTCATATACCTCAAATGCGGATGATTATGCATTAACTGAGTTCTAGCTAATTGTTTATGGCTTGAATTAATTTTTTTTTCCTTCATGAATTACCGTTAATATGCTATTCATGAAAAATTTTCGATTGTCATGATTAATATCTCGAAATAGTTTGAATTTATTTCATGCATGCTAATGTGATGAAAAAGCTTGAGTATACACGATTTTTTTTTAAAAGTCTTCAAGTTGAAGAGGAATTTGGCCTTGGTTATTAATGCTTTGCTCAAAAAAAATGATGGGTATTGAGTTGCTTAAGAAAAGAAAAATGAATGACAAAAGAATGATGAAAAATGAATGAATAAGTATGTCACTAATAAATAACTTGGTTGGCTCGAGTAGTACAGTCCGAGGGGTCCTTTTTGGCCTAATGCCCTATTATCGTCTGATTTGGGAGCTATTGACAGGAAACTCACTCATTTGATGGAGCGATCCAAGTTATACATTTTTCTGCGAATGTTGCTTGATGCGCGTTACGCGGAACGATTAAAAGAAAAGAAATGGTGAATATATATTAAGCAAATTCATTACCCATATCTTGAATGATTGTTTTGATAGGCCAATTCCTTGGAAACAAGAAAACTAGAGAAAAACGACGTGTTATACTTTCGCTTGCGCAAAACGATGCTTGTATGTTATTAATTCATACTAAACTAGAGAAAACATCATGTGAATGATCTTGGTCATTGATGTGTATATTGATGGTATAAATCATGTTGGAAAGCGTATTGTTGAGCCAGGCCATAAGTGATTGATACAATTATTTTTTATTGATCATCCGTATTTATCGCTCTTTTTGCTAGGGACTAGCAAAACGCTAGTTGGGGGGTGTGATTCGGAGTGAATATTGCATATTTAACCCCCTTATTAGTCCTATTTTGTGTCCATATGATGCTTAATTTATCTCTAATACATTCGTATTTTTCTCATCATCATTTCTTAGAGAAATTACTCTATTTGTGCACAAAACGTGAATTTGATTGTGTATTTCTGCATTTTTATATTTTTCCTAGCATCGTCTCGATCTCACGATTCCAACGACTATTTATTTGTATTTTTCTGAGATATGTGCTAATTTCTATGAATTTTTGAATGCAGAATACCATTTATTGGAAAATAATTAATTGCGCACGAATCTTGGCGCGCCACGTGGCCGCATCTCAGCGCTCCCCGCAAAATCTAACAGCCCGTGATTTTCGTCGCACGAAATTTTCTCGACCGTTGGATTGAGATCCAACGGCCCACATCCGCGATCCAACGCAGCGAAGAGGCCGTCGTATCGACCGTTGGATGATGATCCAACGGTCCAGCGCGAAGGGGAAATCAGTGAAAAAGGCGGGGTGGCTTGGGACACATGTCGCCATCGCAGCGGCGCCTTGCCAGATCGACGGCTACGAAGCGAAGCCCGCTTCGCACTCAGATACGGAGCGACGTGGCCAATTTATCGCCCGTTGATCCAAGATCGGACGGCCAGGATTGATTCTGATTCGAATTCGAATTCGAATTCGCTGCGGCGACGTGGCACAATGGAGTCCCTTCGATCCTAATCAAACGGCGGACATGATCCCTTGAAGCGACTCGGAGAGAACGAAGCGAGCGGGTTCGGATCCAAGCCACGTGTCGACACGAGACGAGAACCCGCCTTTGATCAACGGTTGAGATCAACTAGCGGCTTCGCGGATCGGGTTTTAGGCGATTCGGGTGCGGGTTTAGACCCGTTAAGCTCTCTAAACCCGCAATGCTAATATATAAGCGTATTTCTAGGGTTTTGGGGGGTATTCTGGCGTATTTTGGGACTTTTGGAGCGGCTACTGTGCGTATTTCGCCAGGGGAAAATTATCAAAAATTCCAGAGGCTATTCTTCATATTCTAAAGGAGTTTTTGGTTCTAAAGTGGAGATTTGGTGATAAATTCTTGAACTTATACTCTGTATTTGGTGTATTTTATCGTATTTTGGCTATTATAACGATGTATTTGGCTATGAAATCTGATTTCCTTTGCACCATGCGTGGCTAATCTCCTTGTGCTATGGTTGTGATGTAATTAGGAGTATTTATTTGATGAATTTCATGTCTTTAGCCCTATTTTCATGTCAAACTCACTCGTAACATTGATTTCTACAACGTATTTGTTGGGTATTTGCTTATTGTCGATATTATTTACATCCCGTATGGCTAGGCCCTGACAAGGCTAGCCAATTCATGTTCACTAATCTGAACTTATTGTTGCATTTATCATTTAATGAAATCAATGTTGCTAGTGATGCGTATACGGCCAATTTGACTAGTTTTCATCGTTTCATCTTCCGACGCCTTCGTGCCCTGACCGGACGAAGCGTTGAGTTATATAAAAGACGTGATATTTCAGCGATTATTATCTCCTAATGAAATCACAACCGTAGCACATCTACTTCATATGTGTTGGTGTTGACGTAGTTAGGGTGTCGTAATTATTGATGCTTATATCTTTTCGCCCTATTTGCACTTGATTAATTCTTTGGCACGTTTTCATACGCTTGATCGCCATACTTTCCGACGTTTTCGTGCCCTGACCGGACGAAACGTTGAGTTATAGAAAAGGTATTGATATTCATTGATTGCACACACCCTAACGAAATCAAACCCAACACATGATCCCCATACTTGTATCCCTCTCCAAGTCACCGTAAATATCGTTTTCTTTTGCTATTTGATACTCTTGATCCTATATCTTCGTGTTTGATAGGTGGTTGGCTAACATCGTATTATTACTCTTTTCAGATTGACGTTCGTAGTTTTACAGGTCAATTGTCCCGCGGATTCGATACTTGGACTCACCAGGATATTACTTGCACGATCTCCTGCGCTTGGGAGTAGTTCTCACATCATTTGAGACGAGGCAATCCGAACCCAGTAACATCTCTTGTTTGCGTTGTTAATTTTGTGTTGTCATTCAATTTAAGCTTCCGCAAATTGATTTGGTAGTTGTTTGCATTATAATTAGGAATTATACTCCTCGTTATTTTTAAAGTACTATTCACCCCCCCCCCCCTCTAGTACTTGTGCAGTAGCTTGTAGGGCATTACACAAGACACAAAAAGATGGGGCCCCACGAGTACAAGCCCGTGTGGGGGCTTGTACTCTCCACCTTTTTTGTGTCTTAGCACCTGATCCATGGATCAGGTGCCACCTTTTCTACTTTAAATCCTATATATAATATATTATATATATATATATATATATATATATAATTTTTGGATGTTGGGCCTGAAGCCCACAGCAAGCCTAAGGGGCTTCAGGCACATATGTTTTTATAAATAAATGGAGTATATCATAATTCTGTTTTAAATATATATTTAAATCAGAACAAATCAATTAAATCTGGATAAATATCAGAAAAAACCAGAAAATTACTGGAAAATTCTGAAAAAGTCTGGATAATTGAGATAATAATGTGTGGCATTAATATATTACTTTTGGTATGGTTTTTGTTAATAAAATTAATTATTGGTCTATTTTCTGTTAATTTCAACATCTCGTAATTTATAAAAATTGGATTAAATTAATTATTAATTCACGATTTAATAATTACAAGGATACTGAGACCGCTCTGTCGTTAGTTACCTAACCTAACGGGTAATGACGTTTCCCCGTGGTCCAAGTAATTATTAAACCTAAATTTTATATTTATCCAATAAATTGCTTGCGATGTTGAATAAATTAAATTGTTTTTGCCTGCGATGTTGCATAATTATTTGAATGTTATATAAACTGCCTGGAATGTTAGTAAAACTGGTGGTTTTTGGATCGGTCGTTTTTAGTCACCACTATTTATTTTCCTCGTATTTTTTTCTTTTTTCCGAGTGAAACTGTAGCGAGGAATTAATTGTAAAAGCCAAATTCTGGAGACACTTACCCTAATGACGGAGGCAAAAGTGCTAATGCTGGGACCCCCAAGGGTTTTCAAATTGTAATTTTAACTTTTTCGTACTTCGGATTGTATTATGGACTTTGGACTTTTATTATTTTTGATGGTGACTGGCCGATCCCCACGACTAATTTGTTTTACTACTATGCATGTTTTAATTTTTAAAAATAATTAATTCATACTTAGATAAATGGCAAAGATTGCGAGCGTCGATTTTGATGTTCTCGATGCGGCTGGCAAAAATTACTTGAGCTGGCAACTGGACCTAAAGTTCCACCTGTGCTCACAGGGCCTAAGTCTCACAATTCAAACTCCAGCTACGCCTGTGGCATCTGGTGAAGGGACTTCTACCGTTAGAGTCTCTGATATAAAGAAGGCGAAAGCCATTATCTATATCATGAGACATATTGATCGGACCCTGAAGGCCGAATATTTAACAGTGGAAGACACTCATGAACTATGGATCACTAGAGGACAGATACAAACATCAGAAAGATGTGATCCTCCCTCATGCACGTTATGAGTGGGAGAATATCCGACTTCAGGACTTTAAGTCCATAGCTGTGTATAACTCAGCTCTCCATAACATCACCTCGCGCCTGAAGTTGTGTGGTGAAGAAGTCTCGGATACCCGCATGCTTGAGAAAGAATATACATCCTTCCATGAGAAGGATGCTAGTCTCATGCAACAGTATCATGAACACAAGTTCACGAGGTACTCTGAGTTACTCACCTGCCTTCTTATGGTAGAGCAGAACAGAGACCTCCTCTGGCCACTCATAACATACGCCCTGCTGGCTCTGCTTCTCTCCCTGAGGCTCAAACAGTTTCTTTCCAGAAGATGAAGAACAAGCACACATGCAGATTCAATAAGGGGAAAGCTGCAAAGAAGCAGACCAGAGCTCCTCCCCAGAACAACAATAATGAGGAGAAGAAGAAGAATACGTGGAAGAGGAATACCTCTGGCCAAACGTCTGCTTCAAAGAAAAACTAGGAAGACAAATGCCACAGATGTGGCATGACTGCACATTGGTCCATGGTCTGTTGTACTCCACGCCACCTCCAACATTTGTATAAGGCAAGATTGAAGCCTTCCGCGGAAACAAATCTAGTGGATATACAGCATCCAACTCGGTTCACCCCCGAGGATTTCGAGAATGATGACTGCCTAGATGAAGCTGTTTTAGTTATCTTTTAAGCTTTTTCATTTATGTTTGATGTATCTTCTATTATGTCAATGTACTTCTTTATCTTCATTATGAATCGAATGTAGTTTTCCTTTTCATAAAAGTTTTTACATTCTTTTCTAGAGATAAAGTGTGAATGCATAGTGGACAGTGTCTCTACGCACACGATCCTTCGAGATAGATGCTACTTTAATAGCATCATTAATTATAATGGTCCAGTCACTACAATTTCGGGACTATATAATATAATAGAAGGATCAGGTGAAGCAATTGTATTGCTCACAAACCAAACACCCGTTATAATAAAAGATGCTTTATTTTCTTTAAAATCAAACAGAAATCTACTAAGTTTCAAGGACATCCGTTTAAACGGATATCACTTGGAAACTGATGATTTCAATAGCGTTGAATGTTTGTATGTTACTCGTCATAAGGATGATATTAAAACCATCCTAGAACGTTTTAAAGGACACATATCGGGCCTTTATCAAACATACATCCAACCTATAGAAGCTAATCTGATGGTGCACCAGCAGTGTTGTACATCACCAGAATTCAGTCTCTGGCATTATAGACTAGGTTACACAGGATCGGTTATGATGCACCGCATCATCTCCCAATCCCTTGGACACAATTTGAAGAACATGAAGATTCTTCAAAATGGTGATTTTCCGTGTCCCTCCTGTTATAAGGGTAAACTAATCACGAGACCATCCCACCTAAAAGTGGGGTTTAAGTCTCCTAGCTTCTTGGAGAGAATACATGGAGACATTTGTGGGCCAATTTACCCATCAAATGGTCCATTTTGTTACTTTATGGTACTTATAGATGCATCTTCAAAATGGTCGTTTTTGTGCATTTTGTTCATCTGCAACCTAGCTTTTTCAAAGCTATTGGCACAAATAATAAAGTTGCGAGTACATTTTCCAGATAACCAAATTTAAAAAATACGTCTGGACAATGCTGGAGAATTCACTTCACAAGTCCTTCAAGACTACTGCCAAGTAACTGACATTGAAGTTGAACATCCAGTAGCTCATTTTCACACCCATAATGGGTTAGCTGAGTCTCTTATAAAGAGACTGCAATGGATTGCTCGTCCATTGCTAATGCAATCACAGTTGCCTGTGGATGCATGGGGACATGTCATGTTGCATGTCGCTTCGCTTATCAGAATACAACCCTCTGGTGGTCATATTTTATCGCCGATGCAGCTTGCATATGATGCACCTCCCAATATTTCTCACTTGAGAGTATTCGGTTGTGCAGTCTATGTTCCCATAGCACATCCACAGAGGACTAAAATGGGGCGTCAACGCCGTCTTGGTATCTACATAGGGTATAATTCACCATCCATTATTAGATACCTTAAGCCCCTCACGGGTGACGCGTTTAAGGCTCGTTTTGAAGATTGTGAGTTTGACGAAAATTAGTTTCCCAAACTTGAAGATTGTGAGTTTGACGAAAATTATTTTCCCAAACTAGGCTCACAAACCAAGAAGCCTGAAGCTTCAGAGACCATTTCTTGGGACACTGAGACTTTGTCTCATTATGATCCACGTACTAATCCGTGTGAAGATGAGATCCTGAAGATCCTTTACATTCAGAATATAATACATTTACTCCCGGACAAATTCACTGATAACCAGAAAATTATCAGATCACACGTCCATGCTGCTAATACGCCAGCTAGGATTGACATCCCCAAAGATGGGTGCAATCCACCGGTAGCGGAATCAGCCATACCTCGAATAAAAAGAGGACGGCCGCTGGCTCCAAGGATAAATTCCATTGCAAGAGGAAAATACATGGAGAAATAACAAATATCCCACCATAGGATGCTGCGCTCAGACCAGTAACTGTAGTGCCCTGGGTAGCTACTGCACAAGTACTAAGGGGGTGAATAGTACTTTAAAATAATCAAGAGAGTTATTCCTAATTATTGTGCAAACATACAAACAACAATGCAGAATAGACTACAAACAACAAGAAATAGACAACGCAAACAAAGTATGTAACGGGTTCGGATCCACCCAAGTCTCCCTGACTTGTTCCCGGTGATCCTATGTCCCAACCACCCGGATCCCCTCCGGATACTTGAGTTAGAAACCACTAACCCAAGATTTAGCACTATGAAATTCTTGTGAAAAACCTTCACAAGACCAAATCATACACAATATAGATGTGACTCCCACAACCCGGGATCACAAACCTCTCTCACAACCGAGAGACACAATTGCAATATCGATTGAAATGAAATAATGAAACACTTACCACAAAATCCTATGCCTTGAATAAATCTTACCAAATTAGGGCAAAGATGGATTGTTGTGGAAAAAGATGTCACCAAACCCTAGCTCCAAGAAGTTGACAGGCAATGGAAGCCTAGGGTGGAGTTGGTGACCTTGGATCAAGCCCTTCGCATGGAAGGCTCACAATCAATGAATCTCTCTTGAAGAATAAGAGTGAGGGAGAGATTCTAGTGAGAAGAGATAGCTTTAGAATGGAGTTGATTTGTTTCTCTTTGATTTCTCTAAATCCCAAAATATGCAGCCTTGGATCCTATGAAAGAACCCCTCCAAGTATATATAGGATAGAGGAAAGAGAGGAGAGAAATTCGTGCAATAAATGCTCCAACGGCTCTATTCTGAAGCAGACTAGTCGGTCAAAGAAGGATCACTGACCGACTAGTTTCTCAACTAGTCGGTCGGTGAATCAACATGAACCGACTAAGAGGATGACAGCCAATAAAGTAAATTCCAGGCAATATGAACTAGTCGGTCTAAGAAGACTTGCCAACCGACTAGTTTCACAACTAGTCGGTCGGTGAGTGTTCTTTGACCGACTAAGAGATGAAAACAATAGGCTGAATTCAAATACAGCTAGTCGGTTTAAGAACAAATTCCAACCGACTAGTTTCGCAACTAGTCGGTCGGTAGTTGTGCTTTGACCGACTAAATGTAAACAGTACGTTAGGCTGAACAGAGGCAATGATAACTAGTCGGTCTTAGAAGGTTTCCTAACCGACTAGATCATCATCTAGTCGGTCGGTGAACCCTCTTTGACCGACTAATTGATCAACAGAGTCTAGGCTGAATTGAGCAAGGACATCTAGTCGGTTCAAGCGGAATTGCCGACCGACTAGATCATCATCTAGTCGGTTGGTTCTTCTACTTGAACCAACTAAGATGCACTAGAAGCCGAGGGAAGAAGCGATAGGCTTCGGGAAAGTTTCTAATGGCTTATAAGATAATCCTAGCTCTAAGATATGAGCGAAATGAAGATTATAATGTAAGTCCTACTCAAGGCTTAACATTCTATTCTATGAAGCTAGAAGACATTAAATTAAACATGACGAACCGTCTTCAAAGCTTCAATCTTCATTCTTGACTTCAATAATGGTCCTTGAGCTTCAACGAAGCTTCAGGCACACGATCACACGTATTGAGAAGTCTTGAGACGTCGCTTTTGATGTACGTATTCTTTTGGCAACGATCTCCATAACTGCGCTCACAAACAGTTAGTTCACAATATTTATGTTTGCTCATCATCAAAACCAAATCCGGGGAATCAATACTCAACATTCTCCCCCTTTTTGGTGATGACAAACCAACATAAATAATAATCAATAATAATGATTCAATTGAAATTTACTTACTCCCCCTGCATTGATGACACGTTAGTCTCGTATTAAATATTAATCATACGTATCAAGCAGATGAGGAAGATATGAAATATGAACCAATTATTGACATATAGGATCTAAATCCATTTTTATATCTTCACTCCCCCTGAATCTAACATATCAAATTAGATTCATGGTAAATTGCTTTGAATTATTAATTAGCACATCTTCATTATTAATTCTCTCCCCCTTTGGCATAAGCAAAAAGAGCGGGAGGATATCAACGACAAATACAATGGCTAAAAATAAAAGCATGAGAGTCGAAGAATACGACCACGGTCCAAATGACACCAATGTAAAATACCGAAGAAACTCAAAGCGTGCCAACGTGACCATAGTCGAAAATCGAAAAACGAAATCATCAAACCATAGGAGAAAATCGAAAAACGAAATCATCAAACCATAGGCAAAAATCGAAAAACGAAATCATCAAAACTCAAATCAATTTCACTTATTGAGTTATGGAACATACTCTCCAATATCAACATTCTTAGTTAAATAGAGTGCATTGAAAACAATTATATGTTTCCAAAGAATTCTATTTAATCCAATAAAATCGTCGAACCACGAAATCAACATCAGAGACAAAAATAATCCGATGTGAAAACCAAATGTAGCAAATTGATACCAAAAGTAATATGCAAAAGTGTTATGCCAAAAATAGATAGAACATCATAGAACAATGGCATAAGCAATTCTAGCATACTAATTGAAACAAAATGATACCAATGTGAATATTCTAACAATGCATGCATTCAACCCACATGGATACCTAATGTATATCAAATGTAAGAATATACTTACACCATTACGCTCCCCCTACTTTGGTGCATCGCTTTAAGCACCATCAACTCCATTTGAGTGAAAATCATTGCAAATCACGGAGTTGGTAGGGTTGGTATCCCACGGTGGCTTGAACCTAGAAAACATAATTCATGGAGCTAAAATTTGATTTGTTGCTCCTTCTCTTATTCTTGAGTACCTGAAGATAAACATATCATTCCATGGTACCCAAGGACATTGGGTTCTAAGAGATTAGACCTTTGGAAGCCAAGTCCAATTGGACTTAGACTTCCCAACGTAATCATCATTGTTCACGACATTCATAAAATAAGAATTCATGTATGCTTGTTTCTCATGCATATTTGTGTCCTTCGGGCTCCAAATAATGAAGATTTTGGGAGCCCTATTCCTATTGGGAACATGCATACGTTGTTGATTTCTATGTGATGCATGTCGTGGATAGGCATAAGATGCATGATGAAATGGTGCATGATGATAATCATTCACATAGTCATGAGGATGAACATATGCATGTGGAGGAACACGTGCATGAGTTTGTCTCACAGGGTGTGCACGTGCTCGTGGATGCGGAGCATAGAAATCATCATACGTGCGAACATGTGGGGTAGAAT
The DNA here is from genome assembly GCA_030789695.1 of Scilla litardierei. Classification (NCBI taxonomy): domain Eukaryota; kingdom Viridiplantae; phylum Streptophyta; class Magnoliopsida; order Asparagales; family Asparagaceae; genus Scilla; species Scilla litardierei. The sequence goes on along the minus strand of CM061136.1, from coordinate 7,820,376 downwards.
GTGTGTTCCTACGTGGCATGGTATACATGAAAGCATGACCCTTCTTTGGAGGTCCACCCAAAGTGGGTTTCTTTCCAAATGGGGGTGTGTACCTAGAGGAAGCACCATTGGTAGAAGAACTACCCATGGGGTGTTTACTCCCACTAGTAGAGGCATCAAAAGTTGGCCTAACAAAGGTGGCGGACGATTTGGACGAATCTCCCATCTTATACCCCAAGCCAATGTGATGATTGGCCGGAAGTAAGTCATTTAGGATATTATCCAAATGGCCCTTACCTTTATTGAATTCATGAATTCGGCCTAATGTGCACTCATACTTCTCGGTGAGAGAATGCAAAGAAGCATCCAAGGTGGACACTTGCGATGCGAGTGCACAAACACGTGACTTGAGATTCTTATTCTCAATACTCAAAGTTGAGTTTTGAGACGTCAAATCCGCTATCACATGTTCATCCGATTTCTCAAAATGAACATGCTCAAGTTGAGATTTGAGATTTACAATCTCATTTCTCAAATCCTCAACAACGGTGTCGTTGTTGACGATGATAGGCTTATGCGAGGTTTTAAGACTATCTAGCTCATTTTTAGTCTTAATAAATCTAGTAGCCAAATTAGAAAACTTATTCCAAAGTTGTTCGTTGGCTAATCTAAGTTCATCCATAGTTACCTCTTCGCCTTCATCCTCGCTTTCATCCTCGCTTTCATCGGAGGAGGTCTCTTGATCACGTTCCTCTTTTTCCATGAAGCACGTGTGTGCTTTCTCCACTTGTTCATCATCCGACTCTCCACTTGAGGAGTCCTCTTCGGAGTCGGTGAATGTGCCGACAAGTCCTTTCTTGTGCTTTCTCGACTTGTCGTACTTGGATGCCTTCCACTTCTCCTTGTGTTTGTTTAGAGGACAATCCGGCTTGATGTGTCCTGGCTTGTTGCATTTATAACACACGGGAGTAGAAGCATTAGTCGAACTAACTTTAGATTTATTTCTAAAGTTACCTTTTCGGAAGAATCGGTCGAGCTCCTTTGCCATACGGGCAATGGATTCTATGTCTAACTCTTCTTCCGATTCTTCATCATCGGTAGATGGAGCGGCCTTGTACGCAATCGCCTTTTTCTTTGGCTCGTCTTGCTTCAAGTACGCCTTCATCTTCTCCTTCATCTTGATCTTACTTTCCTTGCGTACCTCATAAGACAACAAGGTACCCATTAGTTGTACAACAGTATACTTATTCATATCGTTACCTTCCTCGATGGCGAAGGTACGCTTTTCCCAACAAGAAGAAAGTCCGTCAATAATCTTCGCGACTTTATCCTTTTAGGTGTAGATCTCCCCAATAGCTTCCAATTCGTTGGCTATGTCCACGAAGCGAGCATAGTAGTCCTTCATAGTTTCACCCTGTTCCATGTGAAACAACTCGAATTCTTTGTTAGCGACAACGAGTTTAGAATCTTTTACCGTACTCGTTCCTTCGTGCAAGATGAGGAGTTGGTTCCATACTTGATATGCACTCTTACATGTGTATATCTTGTTGAAGTCTTCGGGCTCCAACGCACATTGCAAGGCATTCATGGCCTTGGCATTGCTTACCTCCGCGACGACCTCCGCGGTAGTCCACTTCGCGAAATCTTCTTCGGGCTCGACATACTCCGTCAATGTGGCTCTCCATAGTGAAGCGCTCCGGAGGAAGGTTTCCATCCGGCATTTCCAGTACCCATAGTTGGTACCGTTGAAGTGAGGAGGCCTGACGGAGGATTGTCCTTCCATAACTGAAGAAGATCCTTCACGATTCTTGAAGACATGGTAGTCGTTGTTTGTCATAGCTATGAACTTTGGCTCTGATACCAATTGTAGTGCCCTGGGTAGCTACTGCACAAGTACTAGAGGGGGGTGAATAGTACTTTAAAATAATCAAGAGAGTTATTCCTAATTATTGTGCAAACATACAAACAACAATGCGGAATAGACTACAAACAACAAGAAATAGACAACGCAAACAAAGTATGTAACGGGTTCGGATCCACCCAAGTCTCCCCGACTTGTTCCCGGTGATCCTACGTCCCAACCACCCGGATCCCCTCCGGATACTTGAGTTAGAAACCACTAACCCAAGATTTAGCACTATGAAATTCTTGTGAAAACCCTTCACAAGACCAAATCATACACAATATAGATGTGACTCCCACAACCCGGGATCACAACCTCTCTCACAACCGAGACACAATTGCAATATCGATTGAAATGAAATAATGAAACACTTACCACAAAATCCTATGCCTTGAGTAAATCTTACCAAATTAGGGCAAAGATGGATTATTGTGGAAGAAGATGTCACCAAACCCTAGCTCCAAGAAGTTGACAGGCAATGGAAGCCTAGGGTGGAGTTGGTGACCTTGGATCAAGCCCTTGGCTTGGAAGGCTCACAATTAATGAATCTCTCTTGAAGAATAAGAGTGAGGGAGAGATTCTAGTGAGAAGAGATAGCTTTAGAATGGAGTTGATTTGTTTCTCTTTGATTTCTCTAAATCCCAAAATATGCAGCCTTGGATCCTATGAAAGAACCCCTCCAAGTATATATAGGATAGAGGAAAGAGAGGAGAGAAATTCGTGCAATAAATGCTCCAACGGCTCTATTCTGAAGCAGACTAGTCGGTCAAAGAAGGATCACTGACCGACTAGTTTTTCAACTAGTCGGTCGGTGAATCAACATGAACCGACTAAGAGGTTGACAGCCAATAAAGTGAATTTCAGGCAATATGAACTAGTCGGTCTAAGAAGACTTGCCAACCGACTAGTTTCACAACTAGTCGATCGGTGAGTGTTCTTTGACCGAGTAAGAGATGAAAACAATAGGCTGAATTCAAATACAGCTAGTCGGTTTAAGAACAAAATTCCAACCGACTAGTTTCTCAACTAGTCGGTCGGTAGTTGTGCTTTGACCGACTAACTGTAAACAATAAGTTAGGCTGAACAGAGGCAATGATATCTAGTCGGTCTGAGAAGGTTTCCTAACCGACTAGATCGTCATCTAGTCGGTCGATGAACCTTCTTTGACCGACTAATTGATCAACAGAGTCTAGGCTGAATTGAGCAAGGACATCTAGTCGGTTCAAGAGGAATTGTCGACCGACTAGATCGTCATCTAGTCGGTTGGTTCTTCTACTTGAACCAACTAAGATGCACTAGAAGCCGATGGAAGAAGCGATAGGCTTCGGGAAAGTTTCTAATGGCTTCTAAGATAATCCTAGCTCTAAGATATGAGGGAAATGAAGATTATAATGTAAGTCCTACTCAAGGCTTAACATTCTATTCTATGAAGCTAGAAGACATTAAATTAAACATGACGAACCGTCTTCAAAGCTTCAATCTTCATTCTTGACTTCAATAATGGTCCTTGAGCTTCAACGAAGCTTCAGGCACACGATCACGCGTATTGAGAAGTCTTGAGACATCGCTTTTGATGTATGTATTCTTTTGGTGACGATCTCCATAACTGCGCTCACAAACAGTTAGTTCATAATATTTATGTTTGCTCATCATCAAAACCAAATCCGGGGAATCAATACTCAACAGTAACCTCTCCCCTCCTTCAGTCCCCCGAAGAGGACAATACATGAGAAGTATCATTAAATTTCGTACGTACTGGGGAGGTACTAGACAGAAAAAGCACTGTCGACGACGACGACTTCGCGTTCGATATTGATGTGCACGTTGCTCAATGCTACGATGATATCGATCCTCGATCTTTAGCTGAATGCAAACGTAGAGATGATTGCCAAAGTGGAACAAAGCAATAGGAGTAGAGCTGGACTCACCCTTGAAACGCAAAGTCTTTGGACCAGTAGTCCAAACACCAAGAGGTGTTAACCCTGTGGGATACAAGTGGGTATTCATAAGGAAACGAAATGAGAATAATTAGATCATATGCTACAAAGCACGACTTGTAGCTCAGGGATTTTTCCAATGACCAGGGATAGATTATGAAGATACATATTCCCCGGTTATGGATGTGATCACAATCCGATTCATAATAAGCTTAACATCAATGGAAGGCCTAGAAATGCAGCTCATGGACGTTGTGATTGCATATCTATATGGCCATATAAATAAAGATATCTATATGAAACTTCCAGATGGTTTCAAAATACAAACAGAAATAGAAGATAGACCTCGGGACGTCTATTCTGTTAAGCTTCGAAGATCATTATATGGTCTTACGCAATCGGGAAAAATGTGTTAGTTCTTGGGTTCAAGACTAACGTTGTTTTGATGACGATCAATACATTATGTTAGCGTGCTAATCAATCTTATGTTTTAGTCTCCGTTTATCTTAATGATTATATGTTGACGACACAAAATATAATGCTTGGATGATATTACAAGGAATATCTTAAAGACCTCTAAGAGTGATGGTGTGCTCAAGCTTGGATGAAGTCATGAAGATCATCTAATGAAGCCAAGCTTGGAGCATGATGATGGATGGACATCTAGAGAAGCATTGTTAAAGCTTGGAGCTTGATGAAGGGAAGCTCATCAAGGAGTGCCAAAGCTTGGAGATGATGGGGAGCATCAAGTTATAGTGAGCTTGAAGACTTAGACTCTAGGAGATGCAATATGTAATCCATGTAATTTCTATTACTTGCATTTCTCTTTTTGAGTCTAGGATTATTGTAATGCCTTGATAGATGGTCATACTCTCATGCATTTGTATTTAACCATATTAGTGAGCCTTAGGATTATCATAGAATCCAACCCAATAAATTCATCTATCCCAAAGACTCATTTGGAGTCTCTGGCTCTCCTACAGTCGCCTGCTGAAGGTTTTATAGTCGACTGGGTGATTCCAATCGCCTGTCGAGCCTTCTACAGTCGACTGTGATGCATAGCTCAAGTCAACTTTTCTATTGACTCTTCTTAAGCTTTTCGCATCAATCGACTGATGTTCAATTTACAGTCGCCTGTGTTTCTACAGTCGCCTGTGAATTGGTCGACAGACGATTGTGCGCTTCTTGCATTTTCTGGGCTTTATCCCAATTTGCAAGACAGTCGCCTGTTGCTGTTTTTACAGTCGCCTGTATATTTACAGCCGCCTGTGAAATTGTCATCGGTCTTCTGAAAGGCGTAAGTGCGAAATATGCATCTCTCTCTGTTTTTCTCCATACTATGCAGCAGTCGCCTGTCTATTATACAGCCAATTGTCATTTGTTCATCAGTCGCCTGTATGCATACTGGGAGTTAGAGTGCATCTCTGTTTTTCTCCATCCCCTGCAGCAGTCGCCTGATGAAGGTTATACAGTCGACTGTCTGTTTTTAAGTCGCGGTGTAGTCTTCTACAGTCAACTGTCCTGGCTCAGATTATAGCCGTTGGAATTTTTATAGCCGTTGAACAGTCGACTGTCTTTTGTTCATCAGTCGACTGTTTGTGCCATAAACTGCCAAAATCTAGCCGTTGCAGATTTCTTTCCTTTGGGTTTTTGGCTGGTTTTATGGGTTCCTTTGGGCTTCCCATTTATAGGAGCTGGCTTAGTTCATTTAGAACTCTTGGTTATTATTGAATATCTTTGAGAATCAATAATCTCTCCTATTCCCTCATTTAGAGCTTCAATCTTATGCTATAGCATCTAAGCTCAAGGGAATTTCTCCAAGGGATTTCAATCTCATTCCTTTCTTGGAGACTATCTTTCTTCTCTTCATTTTCATACACTCAAGTGAGAATTGTTAGGATTCATTCCTAGAAGAGAGAAAGATCATCAAGTGCAATCAAAGCTAATCTCAAGCACTTGAGTTTCACTTGCATGCCTACTTCTTCACATTGGTAAGATCATATCAAGGCATATGTAAGTGTTTCGTTTTGTTTTTGTTTCGAAACCCTAATTCTCTTTGTGGGAATTAGATACCTCTTTGTGGGAGTAACTCTCTTTATGGGAGTTTGGTGTCCTAGTGTAGGGCTAACCCTAATTCTCTGAGTGGGGGTTAAAAATTTTCTAGGTGGGAGTTTGACCCCTGTGTAGGGTTGGTTGGGTCCTTGTGTAGGGCAAAATCCTCTTGGTGAGGTATCTCTTTGTGAGATTTGTATTCACTTCTCTTTGTGGGATTATAATGAATATTGGTGTGGCGGGACGTACCCAAGTTTTGGGGAACCAGAGTAAAATCCTTGTGTTTGCGATTGTTGTTGTTGAGCACTCTGTTTAAATTCCGCTGCTTATTGTGCTTTAATTTTAGTAACTTTTAATTAAGCACTTTGCCTGCCATTACACTATTCACCCCCCCTCTAGTGTGTGTGTAGCCCCGCAGGGTCCCTTACAAAATGTGGTATAACAAACTGAGTGAATTCATTGTTCAACATGGTTTCACCAATAATGATGTCTGCCCGTGTATTTTCATTAAAACCATGGGAACATGATTCATATTAATAGCTGTCCATGTAGATGACTTAAACATCATCGGATCTCCTGCAGAGATTGATGATATATCTGCAAGCCTCAAACTAGCGTTTGAAATGAAAGACTTCTAGGCAAGACTAAATATTGTCTTGGCTTACAGATAGAACACCTCATTGGAGAAATCATGTTACACCAATCCACATACACAAGGAAATGACTCAAAAATTTCCATATGGATAAGAGCCATCCTCTTAGTACACCAATGGTCGTTAGATCTTTGGATGTACATAAGGACCCCTTCCGGCCGCTGGAAGAGGGGGATGAAAATTAGGTCCTGAAGTATCTTACCTTAGTGCCATTGGAGCACTTCTATATCTGGCAAACTGCACGCGTTCTGACATATCGTTCGTAGTCAACCTATTAGCCAGATACAATTTAGCTCCCACAAAGCGCCACTAGAACGGAGTTAAGCAGCTTCTGCGCTACCTCCAAGGGTCGATTGACCTGTGATTACACTTTCCGAAAGGTGGATCTTCTACTTTGATTGGTTATGCAGATGCAGGTTACATGTATGATCCACACACCGAGAAATCACAGACTGGTTTCATTTTCACCTACGGTGGTACGACCATCTCCTGGAAATCTGTGAAGCAAACCACCACAACAGTCTCATCCAACCACTTAGAGCTCCTGTCGATCCATGAAGCTAGCAGAGAATGTGTCTGGCTTCGTTCAGTCTTTCGTTACATTATAGTGACGACCGGCCTAAAGACGGACGACCTTGAGCCGACCACTTTATTTGAAGATAATGCAGTTTGTATAGCTCAAGTACAAGCTATTTACATCAATGGCGACATGACAAAGCACATTTCTCCCAAGTTCTTCTGGACGCACGAGCTACAAAAGTAGAAGCAGATTGAAGTATGACAGATTCATTCTTGTAATAATTTAGCTGATCTGTTTGCTAAAGCATTGTCTAGATGTATTTTTAGAAAGCTTGTAAAAGATATAGGGATGAGACAGCTGAAAGACCTACAAGCCTGAAGCTTGTACGGATTAGGGGGAGTCACTTGTGTATTGTACTCTTTTTCCTTAAGCTGCTGAGTTTTCCCACTGAGTTTTTCACAGCTAAGCTTTTACCAAGGCAAACACGGTAACTCTGGATCCAGCAGTACCCATCATACATTAGCGTATTGGATCCTGAAGAATTCATATGCTAAGAATGGATGGATGTGGGGGAGTGTTATGAATGAGGGAGACCTTTAGTCTTCACCTACTAACCATCCACCATTACACCCACTAACCATCCACCATTACACCCACTTAGTAGTGTGTCCCTTATAGTCTAGATGATGTAACCCATATATGAATGAATATAAGTATAGCTATGGCTTAGACCATTTGCTACTTCTTCCAACTCTCAACGTAATGAACATTATTCATCATCTAATCGTCATATTTCATTAGGGTTTGGGCCGTGGCCCAACCAAGTAAAATTTTGGGGGTCCAAATTCGTAGTGGCACACAATAAAGGGCCTTTTTTGGGCGAGGAGAAAGGGGGAGGAAAAAGTCTGTTCCTATAATTGTCCTGTGGACTCGAAGAAATCCCCAGCGAACCAACAACCATCGTTATCGCTCAAATCTCTCTCCTCCGTTGTCGCTGCCGTCCTCTTTTCTTCTCCGATCGCAGGCGGCGGCCGCCATCGATTCCGGCGACGACTTCTCGATTCAATTCCCTCGTGCCAAGGTTAGCGGTCGTCAACTTCCACTTCATTTCCTTTCTATTTGTCGATGATCATCACAACGCAGAGAGAGAACGTAAAACATAAACAACTCCGAGGATTGAAACAAACCCTAATTCGTGACGGATCTATGATTGCCTGCATTAATTCCGTTTCTTTAAGGAGTATTTTATTGGGGATTTGTTGCATCCGTCTTCAATTTTGGGTTGATTTGGTATTTCCTTTTTTTTGCTTCATCCGTTGGGTAATTAATTTGTTTACGATCTATTTGCAACAATCTCTGACTAAATTTAGAATTTTACAAGGCGGAATCGTAATTAAAACTAGTATCCTGGTATAATTTCTCCTTTTTTGGGGTATCTTGTTGCTGAAATTTTCATTTAACTTCTGTAGTATTTTCTTGTTATGACATTAGTTTATCCATGTATTATTTTGCTTTTATCAGTTTACACAGAAGATTTTTATAGTGGGACAGTGGGTTTCTTATTCAATCACACTTGTAATTGAACGATGCTGTATTAATATTAAAAGCTTTATTTGAAGCATGAATCTGACTGCAGAACCAATATCAGAGTCTCCAGTATCATGAACTGTAAGCGTAATTCCTATCGGTGTTTTTGGTTGCGAGTTCTCCCTCAGTGCTTCCTTTTGAAACCTATTTTGACTAAGCCCATCATAGTTATGATGCAAAAACCATGTGGGTAAAACATCATGTTTTCTTTCACTTGCATGATTCAATGTTTCTTTGGAGCAGACTCCTACATCATTCTCATGTTGCTTTTTTATTTTTGTTTTGTAGAGGATCTAGTGGTTGGTTTTTGGAAGGTAACTTCTGCAAGGTCTAGGGTTCTACCTCAGTATCTGTCTGCTTCTTTTATTTGTTTTAAAAAAAATTTATAGCGAAGAACAATTGGCTGTTGATGTAAATTGGGTTCTGTTATAATGATGAATCAAGGTGCTGAGTCTACAATCGGTTACCATCCCAATCTGATGCAGGTGATTTTCGTTAATATGTAATAATATCTTAATTTCAAAATCTATTAAGTATTAAGTATTAACTGCAGCTTCACATGATATATGTTCAACTTTTGGGAGGCTGTTTTGTAAGGATCGCCTTAACCTTGCAATACTAACAACAACACAATAGAGGAGGAGTGAATAGTGTAATGGCAATAAATTGTGCAATTAAAATTTAACTTGCAAATGTGAAATAATAAATGCAAGAGGAATTAATCAACACAATCAATCCAAATGCAAACACAAGATATTACACTGGTTCCCCAAAATTGGGTACGTCCAGCCACACCAATATTCACTATATTTCCCACAAAGAGAAGTGAATACAATCTCATACGGAGATACCTCACCAAGAGGATTTTGTCCTACATAAGGACCTAACCAACCATACACAAGGGTCAAACTCCCACCTAGATAATTACTAACTCCCACTTAGAGAATTAGGGTTAGCCCTACATTAGGACACCAAACTCTCACAAAGAGAGTTACTCCCACAAAGAGAATTACTCCCACAAAGAGAGTGTCTAATTCCCACAAAGAGAATTAGAGAACAAAGAAACACCAAGTAAAACAAATACTTTACCTATGCCTTGAGATGTACTTACTCATAAATGAATGCAAGGCATGGAAGATGATCTTCAAGTGTTGAGATTTGCTTGAAAGCACTTGCATGATTTCCCTTGAGCTTGACTTCAATGCATGAAGGAGATTTAGAGCTCTAAGATGGAAATGAGAGAGTTTAAGAGTGGCTTATTTAAACTCTAAAGATTTTCAATAGCATTAAGAAGTTCCAATGAACTCAGCACTCTCATATAATAGGAATCCTATATGAACTCTCAAAAGCCAAGAAAACATCCAAAAACAAAAAGCTGCAACGGCTAGATTTTGGGTTGAAACGTCACAAACAGTCGACTGATGAACAAATGACAGTCGATTGTCCAACGGCTAAATAAATCCCAACGGCTATAATCATAGACTCGACAGTCGACTGATGAAGACGATACAGTCGACTGAAAATAGGACATACGCCTGTTAAACCTTCAGCAGGCGACTGCTGCAGGGGATGGAATAAAACAGTGAGTTGCACTCGTACTCCCAGTATGCATACATGCGACTGATGAACAAATGATAGTCGACTGTAAAATAGACAAGCGGCTATTAATTCTTCATCAGTCGACTGCTGCAAGAGATGGAATAAAACAGAGAAGCAATTTTCGCACTTATGCCTTTCAGACGACTGTTGCTGTAAATATTTTATCACTCGACTGATGCAAAAAGCTCAAGTAGAGTCAATAAAAGGTTGACTTGAGCAGTGCACCACAGTCGACTGTAGAAGGCTCGACAGGCGACTGGAAATCACCCAGTCGACTGTAAAACCTTTATCAGGCGACTGTTGGAGAGCCAGAGACTCCAAATGAGTGTTTGGTCAAGATGAGCCTATTGGATTGAATTCTATGATAATCTTAAGGCTCACTAAGATGGTTAAATGCATATGCATGAGAGTATGACCATCTATCAAGGCATTACAATAATTCTAGACTCAAAAAGAGAAATACAAGTAATTGAAATTACATGTATTACATATTGTATCTCCTAGAGTCTAAGTCTTCAAGCTCACGATACCTTGAAGCTCCCAATCATCTCCAAGCTTTGGCCTTCTCTTGAGTCCAAGCTTTGGCCCTTCTCCACTTGATGTCCATCCTTGCACCAAGTGTTTAGTCTTCAAAAATGATATTCTTGAAATGTAACTAAGAGACTAAAATAAGAGAGTCATTAACAACAACATAATATTGTGATCATCATCAAAATAACATTGGTATGAAACACCAATACTCAACATGTTTCAGTCTCTCAAACTATTCATACTATCTTAATATAGGAAAAATGCAAATATGTAAGAAAAATGGTCTTCATTCACTGGAGCATGAAAGGTGTGATATTAATTTGTTATCAACATATTATTATTGTAAGGAAACTGAAAGGAAAAATTGAAAATTTGGTGCAAAGCCCTGATTTATTTTAGAAAGACCTTGGAGGGGCAGGGAAGATAGATCGTGGATTCTGCTGATCACTTGTAGCTATCTTCCATGATCTGAATGGCATTGGAAAGGAGGCACTAGTAAATCAGGCTGGGGCATGATTGTAGGAGGTTGTAGGGATAAGCGAATACTTCTTTTTAAAGGACACATTGATATTTAATTGGGGTTTGGGCTGAAAACCCAAAGCCATTTACCTTAAGTTTCAATGTTGGTTGAGTTATAAGTTGTTTTTAAACCTGAAACCCATTCATGTCTTGTTAAACTCTAAACCAAGGATTGAGGTATCAACCGATACCATTTGGTTTCGGCCTTATCGGATCAGTACCGCGCCATACCGGTCCGAAACTATGTGCCCAGTATCGGTTTCGGCTGAAACCCTAGGTTTTTGTCAGAAGATGTGAAAGAAAAAAGAGAAGAAGAAATAACCCTAGCCCATTACCCTAAACACTAGCCCTTATCCCTACAGCCCGTGAAAGAACAGTACCCATTCTACTGTCTGTGCGTGTTCATTCACGGGGTGGTTTAGTGTTCATTCACGGGGATGTGATTCAATTATAAAAGGGAGGAGGGGAGGGGAGATTCAGAAACTTACCTCATCGAGCATAAACCCAAATTTCCTCGAGCAGAAACCCCAATCCCATCGATCAGAAACCCTAATTTCATCGCCCGGTTCCTTTGTTGCATTCGGATGTAGAATTAGCCGATGTTCGGTGTCGTTGAAGCGTCAACGAGGCAGCTGTAGGCGTCAAATAGGCGCTGGGAGCCTGGGAGAAGCCGCTGGGACTGGGAGAAGTCGAGAGTCTTGTCGCTGGGAGGAAAAGTCGCAGCCGCCGGGATTTTTCTCGTCGCTAGGAGGGGAAGTCGCTGCTGGGATTTTTGATTTTAATTTTCTTGTCGTTGGGTTTTCATCGATCGAAGAGGTAAGTAAATAAGTAATCTTATTACACAAATTACCACACTGCCCATGAGTTTAGGCATATCTACAAGTTCGACAGAAGTAGAAAAACGTAATAAAATATAAGTAATGGCATACTTGTAAATAATTAGAAATCTAGGGGAAATGTTGAAATCTCATCAGTAGTGCGGTTTGGTTCAATTACCAAAATACCCTTTCTGTTCGTTATAATTACAAGTTTGACATGAGTTGAAAACACAAGTAATATCAAGAATGGCATACTTGTAAATATAGGAAAATTCTGTAGACTAATTAGTCAGTGTGGAAAAATATTTTAAAATACATAATTAATCTTTAAAAATACGGAAAAATACTTTAAAATACATAATAAATACGGAAAAATACTTTAAAATACATAATAAATACGAAAAATATGGAAAAAAATACTATTTAGACTCCTGGAAAATATTATTTGTCTAACATCAATTTGAATTACTATATAATACGTAGTTAGAGGAAAAAGTACTTAAAAATAAAAGAGAAGCTACATTAATTAATGATCAATTAACTACATTAATTAATTACATATAATAGCATATGTTTAACTACGTTAATTAATGTGACATAATGTATAACTATATTTTTATTTCAATACAGTTCACTATAGAAATGGAGAAGCTATTGTTAGAAACTTAGAAATAGAAATTATAAAAAATGTTAGAAATTAAATGTTTATAAATTAATGTTAGAAATTAAAAATGTCAAAAAATATATAAAAATTTATACATTTAGAGTAAAAAATTATCTATTATGTTACATATGAACTTATTTATCTAAAATATTATCTATTATGTTATTATTAAGTACAAATGTTCACTAAAAAGATGTTAAAAGATGTTAGAAACTTAGAAATACTATAGAAATACTGAAAAGAGTAAAAAAATACTAAAAATACTAAAAATACTTAAAATAGTGAAAATACACTATCTATTACACTATAAATTCTATCAAAATACATTATCTATTACAAAAATAATACATATAGAAATAATTTCACAAATTAAACAAGTATTATTTAACAAATCATTATTTAACAAAGTATAATTTTTTCTATCAAAATTTCTCAAAAAAATTTAGAAATCATTATTTAACAAATTATATAAGTAGTTAAATACTTTATACTTTCTAGTATATACTAAAAGTAAAAACACTACTAAAATTATATAAGTATTTTAGATGTTCAACTAAAATATTAATAAATATTAAATACTAAAGACTAAAATTTCTAGAAAAAATAGATTAGAATTGATGATTGGATTTGGATTTGGCCTTTTAAATTATTTTTTGTCTCTTACGCATCATTGTTTGAGGCCTGCTGCATGCTTCGAGTAAGAAAAGAATTATTGTTATCATTATTCAAAGTTGTAAATGACTTAGTCACTTAAGTAACGATGGCTAGACCAATGGTTTGCATGCCATGCCATTAATTCCTTGTACGATGAACGTTTGATTGATTAACGGTAAGATTAAGAAAGCTTTGGACATACGATTGGTTTTCTTACCCTTTTACTAACCTCCATTTTTAATTTTTTTGAAAAACTATTTTTTGAAAATTTGATTTCTTTTATTTTGTGATAATTTAGAATAGATCTGTGATAACTATGTGATAATTATTGTTCGATTAATGCTGATATGCTCTAAGTTAATTATGTGATAATCGTTTGAGCCTAGGCTTGAATCACCCCAGCTCTGGCTGGGGATAGTGATTTTAACTAGCTAAACCTGCCTAGCCGTGTTCGACTGGACTAAACAAGAGTGCCTATTATCATAATGTGACGCCGTCGATTATATCTAGTCAAATACGTTAAAGAATAGTCATAAAAAGGTTTAGTAATAAAAAATATAAATTGTAAAAAATGAGGTTAGAAATTTTAAAAAATAGTTTGTCTTTTGAACTACAATTTATCCTTTGTTATATGTTGCAGTAATTAAAATGTCTCGAGGAACTCCAAAGGAGAAGACAGTGGATATTAGGTGGTCTCATTGTAAAATGATCGGAGATAACCATATACATATACGGTGCAACATTGTCGTAAAGAAATGCATGGAGGCGTGTCTCGCCTTAAGGAACACTTGACGGGAATTATCGGGGATGTGCAGACATGCCCCGAGGTACCGAAAGAAGTGCGTGCAGAGATGAGAGCACACATATTTGAGAAGAAGAAAGAAATGGTATATGCCAAATTTGAGAAGAAGAGGATCGAGGAAGAGATAAGGGTAATGCGTACAGAGGAAATATTAGATGACTCAGATGAGTATGAGGATTACACCGAGGAGGCGAGAGACCTTAGAACAGGTCTTAGAAGAAGTAGGCAAGAACTTGCCAAAGAAGAGATTAAACTTGAGGGCAGAAGGATGGGTGCATGATCGTCTGGGTCCAGGGCCTCTGGGTTAGCTAGATCGGGTAATCATGTCGGTCGAATGGCCAGTATATTCGCGTGCAGTTCTGCTCGCGATGTTGAACCAACCGATAGACCAGTCGGTGCTCTCAGACCCGGTGCCGACCATTTTTATTTGATGAAGAAGGGTAAATCTCAGTCAACCATAAAGAATACCTTCATGAAGATTGCCAAGTCCTATGCCGGTCGAGGTATGACCAAATTTTTCTACTTCAAGTTCAACCACATTCCATACAATGTGACCAATAGCCCATATTACAAGCCCATAGTGGATACTATTGCGGAATCGTGACGCGGCGTTGCTCCACCCACTGCTTGGGAGCTGTCACACACTTATTTGGACATAGAGTATGAAGAGATCAAAAAATATGTAGAAATTTTTCGTGTTCAGTGAGATGAGTACAGTTGCACACTGATGTGCGAAGGCTGGACAACACAAAACAGACGGAAGATTATTAATTTCCTTGTGTATTCGACCTACGTGACGGTGTTCTTAGACTATGTGGATGCAACCGACCAATTCCAGAACGGTCCATACATATTTGATCTTATGGACAAATATGTAGATATAATTGGGGAGCATAGAGTAGTCCAAGTAGTTATCGATAACGGGGCAAACTTCAAGTCAGCTGAGCAGCTGTTGATGCGAAAGAGACAACATTTGTATTGGACCCCGTGTGCGGCATATTCTATCGACTTGATATTTTCTGACATGGCAAAAGAAGAAATAAAAAATATTGCCGTACAAAGTCAGATGGTAACGGGATTCATAAACAACAAAGGATGTGTGCTCAGCTTGATGAGAAGAGAGACGGGTGGAAAAGAGTTGATCAGGCCCGTGATAATAGGATTTGCGACCCACTTTATTTCTTTGGACTCTCTGTACGTGCATCGAGATGACCTGCGGAGAATGATCACCTCAAGGGACTGGTCCGAGAACTTTCTAAGGCTCAAACCAAAAGATATGACCGTTGAAAACAACGTATATGATCTAATTCACGTGATGAATTCTGGCAGGATATCTCTAATGTCATCGCCGTATTTGAGCCGCTGGTGAAGGTTCTCCGGATGGTCGACAACGATGATAAAGCCGAGATGTGGTATCTCTACGAGGCCATGGACCGTGTAAAAGAGGAAATTCGGAAGAATGTTGATAGGTGATACAAAAAATGGTGGGACATGATCGACAAGAGATGTGATAAGCAGCTACATCAAGATATTCATGATGCAGGCTATTTTCTGAATCCTCGTTTCTAGTACTCATCCAATGCAACAAACGACAACGAGGTGCTGGTTGGACCCAGATGTGCGATCAAGAGGCTGGAACCAGACATCTCGAAGCAAATTGACATAGACAGAGTGGTAAATTGAATTCAGAAATTTTTATTTTGATATATAATTCGATTTAGTAGTTTACATTCTAAAATTATGATTGATAATTGTAGCTGGAGGCCTATAAGATGAGAGTTGGTTATTTCAGCTCCAGTAATGCGGAAATGACGATAAAAAGGGTTACTTTAGGTATATATATATATAAGGATTTTAGATTTCTATATGTTTCCTATAAAACGATCCATTTTTTCTGACCATTGAAATTTTTGCAGCACAATGGTGGTCAAGCGTTGGGATAGAGCAAGCTCCAACTCTTACACGCTTGGCTGTGTGTGTTTTGAGCCAAATGATTTCTTCTTCTAACTGTGAACGAAACCGGACCACATTCTCACTCATTCACACTAAGACCAGGAAAGGCTAACAATGGAACACCTTAAAAAGCTCGTCTATGTCCATTATAATATGAGACTGAGACAGACATGCAAGAAGGAGCGAGAAGGACGATCACCAACTGATCGATTTGGATCAGATTTTCTATGACGATAATCCATTGTAGGTATGGATCAGGGAGACAGAAGACATGATGCTCGATGATAGAGATAATTCTTGGTTGGACGAGGCGCTTGTGGAAGCAGAACGTACAAGAAGCAATCAACCTCCGCCAAGTCACGCCCCATCGAATATCACATACAAGCGAAAGAAGGCACCCACTCAGGCTCGACACGATATCGATGATGCTTCGTCTCCCGATGACCAAGGACCTACAGACGAAGGTTGTGGTACGTTGGCATCTATTCGCCCTACTGAGAGACGTAGGGACCATGCTTATGATACACCACATTCGCATGGGTATAGAGATCATGATAGGCAGCACCGAAGTGAAGAACGTGGGGACGATACCTGCGGTAGACACTCTGAATATCAATGGTATCAACGTTCTTCTGATATTATGGAGGTTATGATATTCCTGCCATTCATAAATCGTATTCCGGTGGATACTCAGGCAGTCATGACGGTTATTTCGCACCGTACAAACACTCTGATGTCTATGTAGATTATGACTATATGTACGGTTCAAACGTGACTGAGCAGTCCAATAGTCAAGGCAGTCATGATACGCCTTTCATCGAGCCGAGCCGGTTCTTAGCATATGATAACATGATATCATTTTAAGGGCCGGAACATATGCAGTATTCCTATTCTCCATACTACCGTGCACCACAGCCAGATGATGGGAACTTCGAATGAGACTTTTGTATTTTTTAATTTATTTTCTGCATTTTTGTATCTTTTGATGTATTTTATTTAGTTTTTGTATTACGATGCCATAAATATGACTCATCAATTTTTATTGTTGTTCTTTTATATTTATTAATTAGTTAATTTTTGTTACAAATGAGTAATGTGAAGTGTGAAAATAAAAATACATGAAAAATACATGAACAATACAAAAAAATATAGAAATACAGAAAAATACAGAATATCACACCATCCATGGGAGATTATCACATATAAGAAATATTTCAAGACTTGGCATTTAAATGTATTATCTCTTTATTAGATTCGGTCCTACGTTGACTTAGCTTAGTTTTATTTGTATTCATCTTTTTATTCATTTTTTGTAATATGAGGTCATATTTATGCCAGAGATTTTGTATTGATCTTTTATATTAATAAAAATAATGAAGGGTTGTTAGTTACAGCTAAAATTTTTTTTGTATGTATTTTTATGTATAAATTACAATGTAACTGTATGTAATACATCACTATGTCTATATAGTATATAGTATATACATATTTAAAGTATATCCGAAACCGATACCGAAACGAAGCTACCAATACGAACGATACGGACGAAACCGAAACTTGCTTCCGAAACCACCGAAACGGCCGATACCAATACCGTAACCTAAATTTTGGACGGACCGAAACCAAAACCAAAACCGAGACCTAAAACCTTACCGACGTTCCACATTAACCTTTCTCTGGTAAAATCAAATAACATGTATAATATGTAATTTCTCAACAACTTTTAGCCTTTTTTCCCTATTATGCTCGAAAATTTCATATCTGAAGAAACTTTGTAGCCTAATTAAAATTTTTTTCTGACATGACACTAATAAGAAAAATCTACTCATGGTGCATTCAGTTCGATTAAGCAACATGCTAAAAGGTATTGTTGCAAATAGGATGAAGGTGATACTGTATTATTATTATTGACAAACATATAAATAGTCATAATCCGAGAAATGATAACTTACATATGCAACACTTACAACCTGAAACCGAAATTAAAACCAAGGCTACAGCTTATGTGACCACCTAAATTAGGCAAAATCACAGCTTTTGAGTGACATTGAGACTGAGACCAAGTTTGCAACCTTGGCTAGGTTTATAAAAAATAAATTGATGATTAATAGGTATAGATTCTAATATAAAACCAGAGAAAAACATCATGACGTAATGCCATCTAGTATTGCCCCTTACATGTTGCTGAGGTGTCTAGGTCTATGTCAAGGGTCCTCTTTATGTTTATTTACGCCGCACATGGCACTACAATTTGTAGTTTTTTTCGTTCTCTTTTCTAAATCCCATAAGCTCAGGCACCTTTCCATTGGTTTATTTAAAACCAACCTGGTTCTGCTGTCTCTTACTGCGTGTTTAGTCAAATGTCATTAAAGTGTCTGTCCTCAACATGTGTGAGCTGCAACCTTGCTCTATAAAATTTGTCACTTGCTCCTCAGATATTGACTGATGATACTATTTGCTTGACATATATTTGCTAGAACTAATCACATGACAGTCACTAGAGTCATTAAAAATTTTAATTGTTTTACCACCCATATTCTCTTCTATCTCCACCACCTCCTTTCTTTTTGTTCTATTCTATCATCTCCAGGTTGGACCTTTCCAATGCTTTTTCCATCCTTCACCATTGAAAGTGATACATTATCTTTTCTCTTCTCAACTTCACATTCCGGCCTTGCTTACCCAACTGTTAATTTCAAAGCTAATCACATTTTGCAAGGTGGCAGGCTTACAATGGAAGGGACCGAATATGCTAGAGAAGGAAACCAGAGGAAAAAAGAATGATAAAGAAAAAAATAAGGGAAGGTGTTAGGGGAGATAGGATGACAGGCGATGGCTTTGACTGAAGAGTGGATTGAAGGGTTGGTGGTGGATGGAATACAAGGAGGAAGCAAATAATGGAAATAAGAGGGGAAATATAATGAAACTTAAGTTGATGTATTTTATAGAAGTAAAATCATGATCATTTTTAAAAAGAAAAAAGCTGTAAGGTTTACTAGGGAAACTGTTCACTTACACCATTAATGATATATGGGTACACACCAAGCCAGATACATGGAGTGAGTGGGGACATTTTATACATATTTTTTTACTAGAAAAACAATTTAAAGAAAAGGGTAAATGAAGGATGTTTTTGCTTCCCTTGGCATGCATTTTATTCGTTGTATTTTGTGCATACATATTTTCAACCGCTTATGTTGAGGATGCTTGTATTTTGGACTTCTTTTAACCAGAAAAATAAATTACTAAAATATGAACAATTTTCATACTTGTCAAGTTCGTTTTAGTTCGTTTTAGATTGTATACCTAACAGCTGAGTTCAGGTCAGACATGGACTGACATTCTCTGACTATATTTCTGTACTAGAAATATCAAGGTGTAGAGATGAGCCAGGGGCATGTGTCTCTAATGGCGGGGCATCATTCCTGGTCCTCATCAACCGGAGCAGTTACTGATTCTTGGAATTCATATGGGACAGCTAATGCTCCTATTGAAAATGGGGCCCCGTCAAGTTCAAGTTACCATTATGATGCATCGAGGGAAATAGCTGTTGCTGGAGATCCTCATAATGGATCCAGTTCTACATCTCACGCATCGACATCATCGAATATTGGTGCAGCAAATGTGACACAAGAGTATGCTAGTTATGCACCGTATTCAACTTCCACAGAAGGTTATATGTATAACAACACAGAATATCAAAATTATTACAACTATCAGCAGCCGGCAAGCAGTTCTTCATCTCAGCAAGTGGGAGCTTGTGAAAATTCAGGTGCTCCTTATCAGTCTTTTAGCTCATTTCAGCATACAGGCTCTTATGTCGCTCCTACAAGTTATTCAAGCACTTACTACAATGCTGGTGATCATCAGACAGCGGCAGGATACCCAAACAGTAGCTATGTTAATCAGGCCAACTATTGGAATGATGGAAGTTCCGGAAGTTATCCTCATCATCAGTATGCGAACTACACACCACCAGCTGCAAATTCTACCCACGTAACGAGCAACGCTGCAGCGAGTTCTCTTAATTATCAGCAGTATAGTCCGTGGCCCTATTATTACTATCCATCTGCTCAGACAGCTAGTTCCGATCCTGGGGCAGAGACGATGTTGGCTACCAGTGCTGCTCCCACATGCCCAGTTCAAGCTGCATCTGGTGGTTATTCATATCCAAGCAACCAGCCACCACCACCTGGCACAACATCATGGAGAAAAGAACCTGGCTTTTCAGTGTCATCTGTTTTGCAGGTTTGAATCTTCTTCATAATTGCCTTTATTGGAGGCATGTGTCTTATTTGTGCTATAGATAGTTTCTGATTTTGGCCATATCATGTTTTTATTATTGATTTCCGTTTAAAATATCACTTTGAGCTGTCATTTTGCTTCTGCAAAATTTTGCTTGCTTTCATAACTTTGCATTTCTTCTAATACCTGAACTACATAATTAATCCTTTTATTAGTAGGATGAGATAGGGCCACCAATTAGGTTGGGTGTAATCAATCATTTATCGGGGGACATGCGTAATTTTCATTTTTCAATTTTCTTGTGGAGAATGTGGGTACTTTTGATTTGACTGCCCATTTTTATTGAAAGATTAATATAAATTCCACTTATATAATAGGAAACTTTTTAATGATTTGTCCTCTTTTTGTTGTTTTCCACTTCTTTCTTTTCTTGGGATTGGTTTTGATTTGGTTTTTATCTTATCTTCTTTCCTTTTTTTTTGGTTTTGGTTTTTTTTTTTTTTTTGGGGGGGGGGGGGTTTGTTTTGGGGGGGTTGGGGTTGGGGGTGTGAATGTCTTGAGACAGTTATTGAAACCAAACTTTATGTTTTTTTAGAAGTTCCAACTATTAGTTTGCTCGTATGTCAATAATTTGGTGAGATTATTGGTTGCATATTGACATGACCAAGTGTGGATAAATTGAAGGGTGCTAGTTGTAAATGTATTTATGGCTGGAGGCATCTGTGATCAAGTATTGTATATGTATTTTGGCGAACATAACTTGCCAATATTTATAATATTACCTGCATCCTGTGGTTTGCTTTAATTTGCAATTCAAACCAGTTTGCCTTAGTCCATGTTCATTTTTGGTCTAGCCCTAGCCACGGTCATTTCCCAAGTTACAATCTCAATTGTCACTGGAACATTCATTATCTTACATCACAATATGCCACATAAGCTAACAAATTTATTGCCCAATTTCTGTCCCACATGAAAAGGAAAATAATAATAATAAAATGGTTATCTGATTATACCTCACAAGCTTGTCATTAACAGCTCTTGAAATGGTAGCAATCAATGGTTTGCATTTGATCTACAATTCCTGTGCATTCCTGTACTTACTGATAGCTGTAGAAGGTCATAGTTTTAAACAAATGAGATGGCTGATTTTAAATCATACGATTGGCTACTCTCAAATAGTATCCAAATAATGTCATCTGCCTTCAATAGTACTATACCTTGGCAATAGCTATCCATCGTGGACGCCACTTACCTATTCAGTTGTATTGAAGTTTGCCTGAAGAAAGTTATCTTATTGTGAATATTTCCTTTTATTTATTTATTTGTCATTATTTTTTGCATGACAGGATAAAAACAATGTAACAACATATTATCCGAATGTATCTTCTGAAGTTCCATCGCCTGCATCGCAGAGCCACCAAATGAATCAAATGCCCTCACACTTTCAGAAGCCTGCAGCTTCGAGTGCTCTACCTTCCGAGAACCGCGAAGATCAGCAAATGACTATGCAATCTCAAGGCTCAGTTTTACATGCCTCTTCCACTAGTCAGGTTCTTGAAAATTTCCAAGCCCCTATGCAAACCACCATGCTGGATACACACCGGGTAAGCAAAATGCAGATTCCAACAAATCCTAGAATTGCTACAAGTTTGGCCTTTGGCATGTCAAAAGCCGATAAGGACAGCTCAACGGCTAATGCATCAGTGAAACCTGCTTACGTCAGCATTCAAGTACCAAAGCCTAGTAATAAATTGTCCTCTCATGATGATGCCGAGGCCATAATGAAGGTGATCATATTCTGTACACTCTAGACATTTCCTAATTTTTCCCTACCATTCTGTGAGTTTCTAGTCATATGGTTCTTCTCATTTGTTTCAAGACAAAAGCATTGTTTGTGTTTCAAACATATACGCACCCTTGATGACAGCCTCCATCACTGCATGCACATACACGTGCAAAGGATTGTAATCATGTCATTTACATACTATTTTCTGTTTAATGAATGAAACATACATTTCGGTTGCAATTTTTTTCATCCTCAAATTGAACTTTGGACGGCGCTTTTTTGTTTTGCTCCTTACAGGGGGCTTTCCCAGCATCACTCTGCACTTATGTGGAAATGACTTTTGCTCGTTGCAAAGATGACACACAGAGAGCTGCTAATCAAAAACTTATGAAGGAGGTAAAAGCCATACCCTCGAATGTCGGATAATCTATTGCAATTAGCTTTGCAAAGAACTTTTATGCCTATAGCTTTCTAAGTGGAGTTTATGTAAGCAGTGATGTTATCAGGATGTTAATTTTCATTTTACATGTAACATATATTTTATGTTTGTTTCTTCCTTTCTATGTGAAAGATAAAGGGTAAGTTTGGCCTGATCATTTACTGAAATAATTTACTTCTGATTTTTGGGTGGCTACATTGAAGAAGGAATAGCTAAACTAGTGCAAGTTTGGCCTGATCATTCATGTATGTGGTAACCGTTGAAGAAGAAATAGCTAAACTTGGAACCAAAGGAGCTACTGTATACATTTATCTTCTTTGAGCCATATCATTTGTGACATGATGACAACACGTCTGTAATAGATACGATTAAGTGCATATGTACAATTGGACTATTTATTAAGTAGACTTCTATGGTTCAATTTATTTACTTGAAGTGTGGACATGCAAGGTCTGACAATTTCTATAATTGCTTGTATTGTTTCATTTTTTGAGCATCCATTGTTTCATTTTTTGCCATGTTGGCTTAAGACATCGGTTTGAGCATCCATTGTTTCATTTTTTGCCATGTTGGCTTAAGGCTCTGGGATCATGATGATTTAGGACATAAGGAAAGACCCATCACTGATGAAATTATTTGTTAAATAGTTTTTAAAAAATATTTCACTCCGAAAAAACTAGCACATATGAATATTTTAGAATTTCAATAAATCCTACGTAAAAATCATAAATATTTTGTAGTTTTATTTGTGGTCATTGAAGTTTCATGTCTGTTTTGGTGGGTTATTTTTTAACGTTTTAATTTATGTTGCCATTATATATAGTTTTCTGGGCTAATTGCGTATCATATAGGCTATTTGCATACCATTTTCAAACATTTTGAAAGAAACCTTATTATTTCTGATATTTTGGATTGAGCTATAATTTTTGGGCCATTATAAAATTATGTTAAATTTAGTTCTTTTAATATACTAGAGAGACACACATACACATTTGGATTTGTGCATACATATGCATAAATAGATATGTAGGTAGGTCTGTAGGCAGACTAGACAAATATCGAAAATGGACAGCCACATGGAAGATAATCATTCCAATAGTTCTTTTCAATGGATGATGCACACTAATAATCTTCATGGCTGAAAAACATATATGAATAAAGCTTATGATATGTAAATATCTTGTCCATGGATTTAATAGTTGCATTTTTCCTCCTATTATCAAAAAACCCTTCAGCAACCATTGGAATTAGGCATCTCCATTCTGCATGCTCTTTCATCCATGTATGATTTAAGGAGACGACATCATCCCATTCAGGTGGCAGTCCAAGGATTCATGGCAGGTCAGTCCCAGGATTCAAGGCAGTAGATTGCAAGACTTAAAAAAATCTACGTTACATGCCTTCCTTTATCCTCTTTAGATGCATTGTTTTAGACATCGAGCATCAGTCAATACATCGGTCGTTGTATTGGTGTCAGCACCAAAACGATACCATATGATCTTCTATATCGTGTTTTAAAATTTGACCCGATATTGGGCCATATCAACTGATACACCTGACATATCAGGCCAATATTGGCCGTTATTGCAAAACATTATTTTCTTAAGTTTCTCTTATATTTTAAAACTTGATAATTTTTTTATTTTCTTAAGTTTCTTAACAATAATGATACAACTTTAGATTCAAAGTTAGCAAGGCATAGGGATCATAAGATAGTTCGGAATTTAGGAAAACTAATAACAAATTCAAATATTTAACAATAGTAATATGGTTATAAAGAGTACATGTTACAATGTTGCTCATCAAAGAGGTTTTCTTTCTTATAAGCTTTGTAGATGATACAATCATTATAATGATTATGGTAACACATGTTTTCTCACTTAGAATTTCCAAATTTCATAGAAATATTCATTTCACCACACAAATTATATAAACTAGCTCAACATGGAAATAAACAAACTTGGAAAAAATTTACAATTATTTTGAATCCTTGATTCTTTGAGTCATTTATTATCTACATGTTTTTGTACCAATTGCAAGAGAAGTGCAAAGTTGTTCAACATGATTTATAGGCACTGTGATAGTATACGAGAAAACGACATTACCATTCGGTTATGATATTTGTAGAGTTGGTAGCAAAGAGAATTAGTTGCATAACCAAACATTGTGGCTATGTTATTCATGGCTCACGAGTTATCGTTTTACTAATAAAGGTTAAGGCTTATAACCTTTTAGGATGATTGTTAGCAAGGGTATCGAGCCATTAATGTGTAGGTACTTGTAGGTTTGGTAATTAGGCTGTATAGGCACTTTGACCCAAGGTTTTAGGTCTCGGTTTCGGTTTGGGTATCGTTCTTCCCAAAATTTAGGTTTCGGTATCGGTATCGGTATCGTCCGTTTCGACAGTTTCGAAAGCAAGTTTCGGTTTCGTCCGTATCGCTAATTTCAGCAGTTTCGTTTTGGGTATCTGTTTCGGTTTCGGAGATACTTTAAATATGTATATACTATATACACACAGTGATGGCTTCGGAGGTTCTTAAATCTAAACCTATCAAATACTATTAAATACTTAACAAACTAACATATTAATCATATAATATCAAATACTAAATACTAAATAGATGAACTAAATTTGAGTTCGTAATCATATCAAATACTAAATACCTAAAGTTTAGTACTTAAATGCTAAATATTAGATAAATGAATAGATCCTAAAGCTTGCATTGCGCGCCCACCGTTTTACCGTGCGCACATACCACTTATTTACAAGTTTGCCAAAAAATCGATGGGCGTTGCTTTGTGCACCCACCATTTTGCTTTGCGCACATACCACTTATTTACAGTGTTGCATAAAATATCCGCTTGATATGCACACCGACTGTTTTACTTTACGCACATACCACTTATTTAGAAGTTTGCCTTTTTAAAGAACGCAACATCTCCTGAAAAGGCGACTCGGGCCTCTTTCTCTCTCTCTCTCTTTCCTCACTCTCACTCTCACGTTAGATGGTCGAGGCGGGTTCGACGAGGCAGGAGGCAGGTTCGGCGAGGAGGTGACGTGATGAGATGAGTTCAATTTTTTCATCATCTTCCTTTTGTTCTTTTTCTTCTTTTTTCAACAATTCTTTCTTGGTTCTGTCTCTTCTTTGTCTAATTCTTCATCATTTTCAAGTCAAACCCCTCGGGGTTTCTCCTCTCTTTTAACCGAGCTTTCTATGCAACCGATTGATTCACGATTTTTTTTGGATTTTTTTAGAGAATTTTTATTTAATCACACATTCTTCTTCCTCTGTCTTTGACCGGTACTGAACGGTATCGATCAGTTTCGGCCGCCGAAACTGACCGATACCGTTTAGTATCGGCCGATACTGAAACTATTCCTTGGTTTCAGTATCGTCAACTGCCGATACTGATACGATACAGCCGATACCTCAAACCCTGCTTTGACCATGTTTTTTGGCACACAACTTACATTATACCTATATACATGAATGTAGTAAGTTGAGCTAAAATGTATTATTGCTTTAGATGGTATATGTTAATGATTAATTTTAGTGCATCATTATGATGTTGTTTGATCCTATTGATGATATTTGTTGATATAATCAATTATAAATATTTAGGATGTTATCACTACTCTTTACTTATTAAGATATATATTTATAATATGCGATATGAGTAATCCGATCTCGATGTCTATCGTCTGGATATTTCTAAATATCTGCTATCCGATATGAAAATTAGTCATCCGGATCATGATATCTGGTATTCAAAACACTGATTAGATGTAATGGGATGACATGATGCATACATATATTCATAATCACATACATATGAAACAAATAAGTATATGTATGTATATATGTTTGAATGAAACACATAGAGTGCACATACATGCGTAATTTCAAATTAAATACTCGTTGGAGTTTCTGTCTTGAATCCTTTCGAGGGGTTAAAGTGCTGTAGGGAATTAGAGAATGTGATTAGTCTAACATTGATTAAAATAGTAAGTAGATATATCTATTATACAAAAGAAGGCTGCTGACTGGGTTTGTCCCAGTCACAAGTCCAGTCACAAGCTGACTGGGACAAACCTAGCTCAGTCAGCAACCCCCTAAAAAACCCCGAGCCCCTTATTTACATGGTTGACATTCCCCTCAAAAACCCAAAACACCCACAAAGCCACTAATTTACGTGTTTTCCTTTTGCACCTTTTACCCCCGACGATACCAACACACCCACCCACACTTTTCGTTTCTTTTTCGGTTGCACGCGTGCATCCCATCCGGTTTGTGGGGGTTTTTTTGCTGTACACTGTGTACGGGTTATTTCTAGTTCTTAAATGTGTTAGGACTTATGCTTCAAATAAGGTTAATTATTTCAAGTTAATATGTGTTTTACGCATGTTAGCCATATTTATCCCAATTCATGGATCTGATTGTTTCCGTTGCTGTTGAGCATCATATCACATGCTTCAATGTGCATTTGCTAAGGATGCTTGTTTGCTATCAGATTCTATTAATATATTATTGTTCAGGCTTGAGGTGGAGCTTTTGCACCTTATCGTTTACTATGAGACTTTTGTTCCCACATGATTGGTTGGGATTGAGGTGGATCCATGCACCTTGCCATCCATTGCACATGTCATTATCTGTCTCTGTGTACAACTTGGTTTGCCACATGGTGTATCCTGGTTGACCTAGTGAGACATTATCTCCTCCTAGCGTTGGTTATACTTGCCCAGAGCCACGGTGAAGATTTGCTAGGGTTTGTGTTCTTTATTCTTTAGAGTAGCTAAATGTGTGGTGTGCCAAGTAGAGAGTGGGTTTAGTCCCACTTTGAGTAAAATAGTAAATGGATATGTAATTAGAAATGTTAGGACTCATGATCACAAATAGCATTAATTTTTTAAGTTAATATGGGTTTCAAGCTTATTAGCTACATCCATCCCTATTTGTAGACCAAGTTTCTTCGGAGTGGCCTAGCATTCCTACAATATTGAACATAAAATTATACTTATATGTATATTCTACGGATCTTATTGCCTTGTGGTATGATTTGCGCTAAACCCTACAATATTGAACATAAATTTATACATATATGTATATTCTATGGATCTTATTACCTTGTGATAGGATTTCAACTAAACTCCTATTTATAGTGCACCCACATCGACAATCACCCTTGGTAGTTCTAATCATTGACCTTTAATGGCAGGGTTTTTAGTGTTCACAATGGCCATCATAGTATGCTCACACGCTCACACCCACACACGCAATAACCCACCCACCCACATGCAGATGCATGCATGTTTGAATGCATGTATATATGTTACAATTGTACTGCATGTATATATTTTACAATTGTACTGCATGTATATATTTTACAATTGTATTGCTATATTTCTTTGCAGTTAATTTCTGATATAGCCAGTAAAGGATGGTTTCTTTTTTAATGTTTTCTTTCAGATCGTTACGAAGGCTACTGCAGATGGCACACTTTTTACAAGAAACTGGGATGTTGAACCCCTTTTCCCCTTGCCAAACTCCATTTCCGATGAAGCTAATCATAAGTATGTTTCACGGTTATTGATTTTTAACCCCTTTCCAAGCACCCTTTTGTTCCAATCATATCATTTAAATATTTCAATAACACATTTAGTTTCTGGTTGTATTTTTTTTTCTGGCTTTCCATATGTTTATATGAATTTAAGGATATTCTGCTTCTCTTCGATGAGTGATTGCACGATTAATTTTGGCATATTAGTTTGCCTTGGAAGTTGAATATCATGGGCATTGTTGAGTAGTCATGATCTTGAATGCTGACCGAATTATGTCTATTCTGATTGAAACATCTTTGTTCCACTGTAATTGAAGGGGTTTTTGTGTGTGCGCCCGCGCTTGTTTCTTTTTTTGCCTTTTGCCTTTTGTTGTTCTTTTTTCTTTTTTTTTTGGCGCGGGGGGGGGGGGGGGGGGGGGGGTCACTCTGAATGTGGAACTTTACTGTCGCATTTGTTGTGTTTAATTAGGATTAATAATTTAATATGGCAATGACAAGCACATAATGTAACTGTTGAGGTAAAATTTGAAGAGTGATTACGAACTTGTTACATGCTAAAGTATTATGGGTTTATCGGGAAAAACATAGCTTATAGATCCAATTGGTCAAATTATTTTGGGTCAAGTCGGGTCAAGTTAATGGTGGTGATTTGGATTAGAACATTTTTAACCCTGCAGTCCATCTACCTTAATTGCCCTCTGCCTTACTGGGGAGGCGGTGGGGGCAAAGCAGCTCATGATGACTTCTAGGTAACGATATCTTCTCTGTCTCTCTCCTCCTATTTCTTCTAGGTAACGATATATTTTGGGTGGCTGAAATTGTGGGTCAGTGTTGTTTTTTATTTTTGATGATTTTCTTAGAAATTTCTTGTATTAGATTACTAAAAATTACTTTATGATAATTATTGTATGTTTTTCTAAGTTCTTTTGATTGTTGTAGTTTGAAACCAAAATTTCAACTAAGTTTTATATTGGTTCCTTTGAAACTGGTACAAAATGGCCGGTATTTAATGGTATCGATCAAAACTTTTGACCATGATTTAGACTTGTTTCATTGGATGATTGCATGTGGGGTGTGTTCAGAGGGGTTTCTGTTAGGAACAAACCAAAAATCCCAACTTTATAGAGAAATAGTAGCACAAACTAGATAATTGAATACAATAAATGTGTATTCTCCTTCCAAGACGCCAAAGAGGATGTCCGCACTCGTCTACATATGAAATCACACCAATATCAAGTAATAGCCTCAGCCAACAAGCGACGGCTAGCCCCCATATATATAATAGAAATTAGGGTTACTTGGCGAAAGGGGCGCGTGCGCGTGGGCTTCATGGGCCGGCGGCCTGGGCTTGTGCATCTTGGACGCGGGTCTTCCTGCGGGTATAGACCCGCGTCCCATCAATACTCCCCCCAAAGAGCCACCTTGTCCTCAAGCTGGAAGTCTGGAGAACGCTGCGCCATCTCGTCCATAGCTTCCCATGTGTTCTCATGCTCTGGCAAGCCCTTCCATTGCAGCAACACCTGGCGCGCTTCTGTGTCTCCCCGCCAAACTCTATTCAACGCCTCGAGTTCCATCCTCACCTTCATATCAGCAGTAAGGGTCTCCGGTAAGAAAGGGGTCGGTTTGTGGTCGCCAATAGCCTGGCGCAACTGTGAAACATGGAACACTGGGTGAATGGCGGATCCTGGGGGTAATCTCAACCGGTAGGCGACCGGCCTTACTCTCGCCTCAAGGTCCAAAATAACGCGGTGCCAGCTTCTCATTCTCACTGTGAGCCATTGATCTCTGCCTGTAGGGTCTCAGCTTCAGGTACACCATGTCCCCTACCTCAAACTGCATGTCACGATGGTGTAAGTCTGCCCTTGCCTTTATAACCTGTTGCGCCCTCGCCAAATGGAGCTTCAGCTCCTCCAGAATCCGAGCCATCTCTGCCAAGTACTGCTTCACATCTGACACTGGCGTCGTCTCATGCCCATAATGTAATAAGTGAAGGGGGTCTCTGCCATACAGAATCCTGAAGGGTGTCGTCTGTGCTGTCGTGTGATATGATGTGTTATACCAGTATTCCGCCCACGCTAGCCAACGCGCCCACTCCTTAGGATTATTTGAAATAAAGCACCGCAGATAAGTCTCCACACTCCTGTTTACCACCTCCGTCTGTCCATCGGTCTGAGGGTGGTAGGCCGTGCTTTGCTTCAACGCCGTCCCCTGCAGCCTGAAAAGCTCCTGCCAAAATCTACTCTGGAACACCTTGTCTCGATCCGAGACTATGGACTTTGGAGGTCCATGCAGATGAATGATCTCCCGCAAAAATACATCTGCCACCGATACTGCGCTGTAAAGATGCCGAAGCGAAACAAAGTGCGCATATTTGCTGAGGCGGTCGACCACAACAAATATGACAGTGTAACCACCTGACTTCGGTAACCCATCTATGAAGGCCATGGAAAGGTCCTCCCATACTTGATCTGATACGGAAAGCGGCTATAGTAGTCTTCCTGGGGAAATCGCCTGGTACTTGTGACGCTGACACACGTCACACTCTGCCACCATCCTCGCCACCTCCTTCTTCATCCCCTTCCAGTAGATCTCCATCGCCAGGTAGGTCTTGAGGACCCCAGAATGTCCCCTAATAGCACTGCCGTGAAACTCCTGGAGTATGGCCGGTAGATATACGGATGTCCTCGGTAGCACAAGTCTACCTCAGTATAGCAGCCGTCCATCCTGAAGAGAATATCCGAAAACTCAGTCGACCCCTGTAGAAGAGCCTCTCGTATACCTGCTAACTCCGGGTCCTGCTCCACCTCCTGCTGTAGGGGGCCCCAGGCCTCAAGTACGGACACTGCTAGTGCAGCAAGCTCCGCCTTCTCTCACCGGGATAATGCATCAGCCGCCTTGTTCTCTAGCCCCGGCCGATATTCGATCTCAAACATGTACCCAATCAGCGTCCGCAGTCACTTCTGATGCTCCTCTGCTACCATCCGCTGCTCTAATAGATACTTCAAGCTCCGCTGGTCGGTGCATACCAGGAAGTTCCGCCCCAACAAGTACGACTGCCACTTCTGAATTGCCAAGACTATGGCCATCAGTTTCCTCTCGTAGACCGACCGCAGTCGGCCGCTAGCTGTCAACACCTGGCTGAAGTAGGCAATAGGTCGCTGCTCCTGCATCAGCAGGCCCCCAGCCCATGCCCTGAAGCATCCGCCTCCACCAAAAGGGTCTAGAAAAGTCTGGTAGTGCCAAGACTGGCACTGTAGTCATGGCCTTCTTCAGAACTTCAAAAGCTGACGTCGCCTCCTCCCCCAGTGGAACTGGTCCTTCTTTAATAGCTCGGTCAACGGCCAGACGATGGTCTCATATACCTCCACAAACCAGCGGTAGTAACCTGTCAACCCTAGGAACCCCCGCAGCCCCCTGAGAGTGGTAGGACGCGGCCAGTTCAGCATCGTCGCGATCTTTTCCCTGTTTGCTGCCACCCAATCTGCTGACACCACATGTCACAGGTACTCCACCTGTGGCTGTCCAAATAGGCACTTCTTCCGGTTCGTCACCAGCTGCTGGTAATGCAACTCCGTAAACACCACCTGCAAATGGTCCAAGTGCTCCTCCAATGTGCGACTGTACACTAGTATATCATCAAAGAAAACAAGTACAAATCGTCTCAGGTACGGACAGAATATCTTGTTCATAAGGGACTGGAAAGTGGCTGGTGTGTTCGTCAAGCCAAAAGGCATGACGAGGAACTCGTAATGGCCCTCATGCATTCTGAACGTCGTCTTGGGCACATCCTCCCGTCGCATCTTGATCTGATGGTAGCCTGACTTGAGATCTATCTTATTCAACCAGGCTGACTCATGTAACTCGTCCAAGAGCTCGTCTATCACCTGTATGGAAAACTTATCTGGCACTGTCTCTTTGTTTTTTGGCTCGATAGTCTACACAGAAACACTAGCTCACATCCTTCTTCACCAGGAGCACGCGACTAGAGAATGTGCTCACTCTAGGCTGAATCACTCCCGCCTCCACCATCTCGGCTACCATCCTCTCAATCTCGTCCTTCTGGTGATGAGGGTACCGATAGGGTCTGAAGCTGATGGGGAAACACCCTCTCGTAGTACAATGGCGTGCTCATGGTCCCTCGGCGGTGGCAGACCCCGAGGCTTCTGAAAAATCTCCTCAAACTGCGCCAACATCTGTTGCACCTCCCCCGGCACAGCATGTTCCCCACTGGTCTCTATGCCTCTTCCCTTTGTCATGGTATACAGCTCAACCAAGTATTTGCCTCCCTCAGCCCGTAAGGTCCTCAGTATGGTCTTCAATGACACTACCACTCTGCAAAGGCTGTGATCCCCCTATAGAGTGACCGCTCTCCCCTCGTCCTGGAACTCCATCCGCAGAAGCTTCCAATTCATCGTCATCTCCTCCAGTGTCTGCAACCAAGTCATGCCTAGGATGACATCCGTGCTCCCCAAGTCCAGAGGTAGAAGGTCCACCATCACCTGTATCCACTGTAAGGTCAGCACCAACCACCTGCAGACTCCCCGACTACTCTCCTTCTTTCCCGTGCCCATCATCACACTGAAACTCCCGCAGTCGGTCAACTGTAGTCCCTGCTGGTCCACCACTCTCCTGGAGATGAAATTGTGGATCGTCCCACTGTCAATCAGCACGGTCACCTCCTGCTCGCCGATCTCCCCCTTCAACTTCATGGTGTGGTTCGGTGTGAACCCTACCACGGAGTTAAGGGACACCTCTGCTACGTCTAGCTGATGGTCCTCGGGCTCCTCCTCCTGCTCAGGACTCTCGTCCTCAACGTCCCCATCTACGTCGTCATCCTCCAGCAGCAGAACCTGCAACTTGCGCCCTGCGCATCTGTGGCCTGGCGTGAACCTCTCATCACACCGGAAATATAAACTCTTCTGATGCTTTTCCTTCATCTCAGCATCCATCATTCTCCTGAACTGTCCTCCTGCTGGAGTAGCGCTACTCTTCTCCCCCGTCTTCTCCCTGCTCGTCTGGGCCGCCCCCGTGGTGGTCCCAGCTCCTCCAGCTCCAGACGGGGTGCCCCTCTGTATCTGGCCACTGTAGCCGCTCCTGACTCTCCTATCCTCTGTCTGAGCGTCCTCTACCATCTGCGCCATCTCTATGACCTTAGAAAGCCCCCTGGGCTTGTAGGGTCTCACTGCAGCTCGAAGGCTGGGCCTCATCCCCTTCAGGAAGGTGCCCTCCAGTGACTCGTCCGATACGCCATGTACTCTCCCCGCCAAAGTCTCGAACCTCTCAATGTACTCCCGCATAGGTCCCTCCTGCCCGAGGGCATATAGCTGCTCGTGAAGGTTTACCAAACGGGGATCTCTGAACTTCTCCAATACGAGGTCCTTCAACTCCTCTCAGCATCGAATCTGTTGCCTCCTCTCCTTCCACTGATACCACCCCAAGGCTCTCTCCTCTATGTAAATAGCGGCTGCCTCCAACTTCTGAGCATCCGTCATGCGATGTGCCGCAAAGTACCTCTCCGCAGTGAACATCCAGGCATGTAGATCCTCTCCACTGAACAGAGACATCTTCAACTTTCTCACCCTGCAATCTCCCCTAAAGTGCCCCTGATCGGGCCTCCCCTCAGTACGGTGCTGCGGGCGATAGTGCTGTCGCCTATCCTAGGTCTCGTACTGCCTAGGTGGCACTCCTCCGCGGTCCCCATATTCCCCTCGGTGACCTCCACGCCTACCCTCATAGTCGTCCCATCCTGCGTCATCTCCAAATTCAGCCCCATAACCTCCCCTGCCATCGTAGTACCCCTGTCCCTCTCCGGGGTCAAACCCACCACCGAAATCACACTCCGGATCCTCCAAATAGGGCTGAAGACCCCTCTCGAACGGCTGTTGTCGCCCACGCTGCTCGTCGGCCGCGTTGGTGCCCGCCAAGGCTCGGAAAAAGGGCCTCGGAAAGCCTGAGGGGCCGCGGGACCTGGGCGTGGCTGCCCAGGGCCGGGTCAGGCACGGCTATTCGGCCCCCGCGGCCTAGGGGGCCCGCCGTGGGCTGTCGGGTGCCAGCGTGCGTTCGCCGGCCCCTAGCGATACTGGGGGGCCGTCGTCGCCCTTGCCGATATCCAGGGGCTCCGTGGGGAGCCCTGCTGCCTTGCGCCAATCTTGAAGGCGACGGCTATGTTGGCTGGCCCCTTTCCTTGCCTCTTCCGCCCTTCGTCGCACCTCCTCGCGATAATCCTTCCTTTCCGGCTCCTCGTCTTCATCTTCCGTGACATACCCCGTCTTGTGGAAGACCCCATCCCCTCCTTCGAAAGCTTCCACCTTTTCCTTCCCTTTCACCAAAGGTGTGACCTTTTTGGAAGAACTAGGGTTTATGCCCCCCGATCCCATCTTTTCGTTGAAGGCCGCAAATTGAAATGCCATATGAGTCACGACCTCATCTGTTTTGCCTGGCCGCATCGCGATCTCCCCCATGATCTTCGTCAAATTAGCGATTGTCTCGCTATTGGCCGCCACCGACTTCTTAATCTCTTCGATTTCTCCATTGGTTTTCTCCGCTGCCACGTCGCTTCGATCCTTGTTTCTCGTTGCCGCCTCTATGGATCGTTGTCGCTCTGATATCAAATTGTTAGGAATAAACCAAAGATCCTAACTTTATAGACAAATAGTAGGACAAACTAGATAATTGAATACAAGAAAGGTGTATGCTCCTTCCAAGACGTCAAAGAGGACGTCCGCACTCGTCTACATATGAAATCACACCAATATCAAATAATAGCCTCAGCCAACAAGCGACGGCTAGCCCCCATATATAAAATAGAAATTAGGGTTACTTGGCGAAAGGGGTGCACGGGCGTGGGCTTCGTGGGCCGGCGGCCTGGGCTTGTGCGGCTTGGGTGCGGTTCTTCCTGCCGGTATAGACCCGCGTCCCATCAGTTTCTCACCTACTGGGGCGGGGGGGAGCTCATGATGACTTCTAGGTAATGATATCTTATCTGTCTCTCTCCTACTATTTCTTCTCTATTTATCTCCTTTTGGGTGGCTGAAATTGTGGGTCAGTGTTGTTCTTTTTTATTTTTGATGATTTTCTTAGAAATTTCTTGTATGAGATTACTAAAAATTACTTTATGATAATTATTGTAAGTTTTTCTAAGTTCTTTTGATTGTTGTAGTTTGAAGCCAAAATTTCAACTAAGTTTTATATTGGTTCCTTTTGAAACTGGTACAAAATGTCCGGGATTTATGGTATCGATCAAAACTTTTAACCATGATTTATACTTGTTTCATGGGATGATTGCATGAGGGGTGTCTCCAGAGGGGTTTCTCAACTTTTCTTCTTCTTCTTTTGGCCGGATTGGGGATTACACGCCGACCTCAACTATACCACCATCACCGTCCGACGCATGCACGCACATATACTATATATATATATATATATATATATATATATATATATATATATATATATATATATATATATATGTAGTTATGTACATTGTGAGAGAGGGGTCACATGAGGAAATTACCAAAAATGGCTCAAAAATTCCATTGCCGACTTCTCTCTTTGTTGACTGGCACCATTCATGTTGATCTAGGTGTCCAAAAATATAGATACATCAATATTCCTATGATTTCCATGTGATTTGCTGGAAATAGAATGGTTTTATATTAATAGGACTTTTCCTGTCCATAACTCTAGAAGCAAATAGCATGGGGTTCAATAGATTTTTGGTATATTTATTGTTTTAGTCTATGAAGATTTTCATGAATGGTGGATGTGTGTACAAAGATATGTATGTTATGTTAAAGGAGTTAGAATAGATGTTAACTGGACGTGCGCTTAATGCAAGTTTTATCTTCTCTCTCTCTCTCTCTATGAAGTCATGTTATATGAAAGGACTAATGCCTTTACTTTTATATTTATGTAAATATTTTAGAATTTATTAGAAGCACATGAAGTGGACACTTCAAATTTGGACATCTGAAAATGTTTTGTAGAAATCAAAGAAGATATTGTTATTTGACTGGGTTGTTTTCTATGTTATTGCAATTATGTACTATATCTGGTATCCTCTGAACTTTACAATACAAGTAGCGAGGTTTCAGTTAGATAGTCCTCGGCATTTAGACTTATTGTGGTACAAGTTCAAGTGTGGAATGCAATTTTGATATTTTCCGTTTCTGAAATTTTTGGCTTACCGTCAAAAACTTTAAATGAAAGTAGCTAGCAGGCCATTATGTCAAATGCGTGTATCCCTGTGGCATTTCTCTTGATCTTGGTGGTCCAAATTAGTTTCCATGGTTATACTCGACTTAGTTAATTTTCTATTGCATTTTGCTTATTGCTTGAATAGTATGTGTTGACCTTTTTACAGAAAGAGCATACCTCACTAATGGTTATGAGTAGTAGCATGCATATATTTTAGATACTCGGGCGTAATGCAATTTTCTAATCCAGTGCTTGACACAGGAAAATTTTGATTTTCTTTTACAAAGTTTATCTGATAATTAGTATGTTTTCTGGACACAGCATACAGAATTCTTTTACTACCTCTGCCTTGCCTAAATTTAAAAGAAGCCCAAGTAGACGCACAAAAAGTCGATGGGAGCCTATTGCAGATGAAAAGTTGGTTGAGAAAATGGCATCTGCCAATTATGAATTGGCTAAGAGTGCTGAAAATGTGGTAAGCTTCTGTCCTGTACTGTCTGCTACCGTACTGGAAGAGTTCTTGTTGTATGTTATTGTACATCTTTCATTCTTTATGATGATATCAAGACACTCTTAAGTATTTTTTTTGGCCACATGAGCTTGTACTTACATCGTCATATCGTTATCATCTTGACTACTATTTGCATGTCATCTCCGCTAAAATTTGAACTTAGAAATGCTAATGTTGTTTTGTGCATTCTGTTCCACTCTTCCCAGGTTGATAGTCGGAAAAATGGGAGCAACGATAACAGATGGAATGTAATTAAGTTTCTACCTGCTCAACAACAAACACCCTCAAGTAAAACTGTTCATAGGCCAGGGAAGAAACCCCGGTTTACAAACACATGTATAAATGGTGATGCTTCAAGTGAGAGTGATAAGGAACAAGGTTTGACAAAATACCATGCAAGTGCAATTGCACTGGCAGACTCACCCGATGAAAAAAAGAGGCGCGAGCATCGGTTTAAACGTTTTGAGAAAGTACAGGAAACCCAAGCAGAAACTAGGCATTATAGACCCAAAGTTTCTGGAGCTGGAAATACGTACACAAGAAAGGCAAGTGCTGTGTTGCTTGCTAAAAACTCTGAAGCTAGTTGCAGCAGGGCTGTGGAAGATATAGACTGGGATGCCCTTACGGTCAAGGGAACCTGCCAGGAAGTTGAAAAGCGGTATCTACGTCTTACATCTGCACCTGATCCAGCTACCGTAAGATTATCTAATGTCAGAAGTGCATTGTTTGATTTCTCATGATTTCCATTGCGGTTTCATGTTATTATTTGTGCAAAATTCTGGTTTCATGTTTTACATATTTGCCCTTTCATGTAAGGAGATATTTCATACAGGTGAGGCCTGAAGAGGTCTTGGAGAAAGCTCTCTGCATGGTTCAGACGTCTCCAAAGAACTATCTTTACAAATGCGATCAGCTTAAGTCCATTAGGCAGGACCTAACTGTACAGAGAATACACAATGAACTAACTGTCAAGGTTTTTGCTCAGCTTTGTTCTACGTCTTTTTTAGTTTAATGCATTGTTCCTTTTCCTTCTATCTTGGTTGACATCTCAAACAGGGATGGATCCATACAAACCTTTTTTTTGGAGGGTGGGTGGTGGGGGCATCAGTGCATTGCCTCCCCAAAATATTTTGGAAATTTTAATACATGCTTAGTAAAATAGAAAATTATTGGTTCTTTCTCAACTATGCCCCCTTAAATTTCTGCCTCAATTTCTCCTCAGCCATCGAAGAAAAACTAAAAATTTGTTATTTCGCACTCATTGATTTTTTGCTTATAACCATTCCTGAAAATTTTCTCATTATAATCATATTTTCTATTTGCCATTTTAGACTAAAATAGTATATCAAATTCTTGTGACTAGACATAGAATACTATCCCAGATGATTGTATAGATCAAAAGAATTAATTAACATCTATATTATTATTTACTGCATATTTAATGCAATATAAAAAAATCAGGCTTTTGATTTTGATTTTAGTGAAAACACATTTGAACTTTGAAAACTAGTAAGATTGGTTGTTAGTCTTTACTCCTATAACTATATTTTATTACTTGTTTGCTGGCAGTTATTTTGTTCTTTTTACAAGATAAATGTATTTTTAATTGTAGCCAATTTGTCTAATTTGCTTACTTTTCAGTGGTGTAGCTACTGTAGCATAGCTGTTGAAATTTGCTTATTTTTCAATGTATATGATGCACAAAATTCTGTTGACATTTGTAATGGAATAAAACATTTTCTTAAGCTCTCCACCCTCCACCCTCCACCCCCACAACAACCACTACCACCATCACCACCACAGACCCACACGTGCATGTACGTGACCCCCCCCCCCCCCCCCCCCCCCCCCCCCCCCCCCGCGCGTGCGCGCGAACCAAAAAAAACCACAACGCCAAACCTATGAATTCATATGTTCAGCTGAGTTCCTCCATGGTTATTATGATGCCGCAATTCCATTCTGAAACTCTTATTGGTTCAATTCTGTATGATCCATTGGTAGCTTGCTTTTAACCATGAAGTTTATTAGTTTTATGCATAATGCTACAGTTCTTTTACTGGTTTAGGTGTATGAGACGCATGCACGGTTATCTCTAGAAGCGGGAGACTTGCCAGAGTATAATCAGGTTCGTTTACATTGAGATTGAGTCTATTGCACGTTTATATGGTTAAAACTAATCATCAAGTTCTGCAGTGTCAACTAAGTCTGAAGCTAAACATAAGAGCACGACTTTTGTCATTCTTGCTTCTATGCAGCATAATTTTTATGTTATTATGTGGCTTTGATGCTGATTGATGCTTGACATTCCTGCTTAATTATGAAACGTATGTGAATAATATGTTACATGAAATTCATAATTTTACATTGTTGAGCATTATGCAGTTATAGAGAAATTTCTGACCCATAGTCTTCTGCCTTCGGCGGTGAACCACGTAGAACTTCTTCTACTTGAACCATCAGCTGTTACTTTCATTATATCGTAGATTAACAAGGTTCATGCTCATACCTGTTGCTTAAGTAGTAATGTTAGGAGAATTACTGTTTGATTGTTCTTGTTGTGGCCAGAAAGAAACGGTTCTAGGTGTGTGCAAGGATATGTATCTTAGGAGATGAAAGAAGATTCTTGACCATAAAATTATATGCTTTGTTGCGCTCCTACTGTTCACTAATAATCTATTTACATTTTTATATGATAATTTGTTAGGATTTGCAAGGGATTTGGGAACGAAATTTAGGGTTTTTATTGATAAAATAAGAATTACAGGATAGTTGGCCTCAATTCGAGAGGAGGACCGCTCTTCTAAGCCATCAATATGAGAGGATGGCTAAACTCTCCCCTTAATTTAGTGTTCTACTCTCTGATCTCTACTATATTCTCCAAATTCAGCCTAAAGAGGTGTCTAAAATTACTGCTTTGCTGCTAGTTCAGCCATCCTTGCATTTGATGCCCCCCTTTTGACGGCGCACACTCTTACTACGAGCCTATCATTACTTCCTCCAAAGAATCACATTGTTCTCAAGGTGGTGTTGTGAAATCCATAGGCATGCCACTCCAAATGAGGGTGCTCGCCCCCTCCCCCCGTCATCTTCAACTGCTATGCACTCGCCTTCATCATCCTCGACAATCAACACCTGGATAGCATGATCCCGCAATGATGTTTCGGGGTAAACTTCTCGTCACATTGAAAGCATAATCCTTTGACTTGTTTATTTTGGATCTCTGCATCCGCGAGCCTCTTGCGCTTGTTGGGTCAAGGCTTGCTGTTTTTCCTTGGTTTGTCTGAGCCCCCTCCTGGCGGGGACTTTTGTATCCCATAGTGCCACTGGTGCGGGAAGTGACCCCGCCCATCGTTCATGTAGCAACCCACTTCGCAGTGTTTCCGTCAACCATCTAGGCTAGCTCCATTGTATCCTTAACCCATTTGACCTCAGTATACGTAGCTCAGCACGGATGCTCGCTTTAAGTCTCTTCATAAAGTTTTTTCCTAGAATCGTTTCAGGCATACCTCTCACCCGGCCCGAGATTAACTCAAACTTTTCCATGTATCTTCGGATTGTTTCCTATTGTTTGAGTGTCAGGAGTTGCTCATATAGATCATTGACGTTCCAATAAGAAATTATTGAACTCACATAAGCGAACATGCTGCCTCTGATTCCTTCACTGAAACCAGGCTAATGACTTTTCCTCCAAATATATTCCTCTACCGTCATAAGCTTCTCCTCCTCTGTTAACCGGTTCACGGTGAAGTATCTCTGTGTCTGTAGACCCATCCATAGGGGTCCGTCCAGTCAAAGATCAACATCTTCATTTTTCAGACCCTTCCATCAACAACGCCAAAGTCTCATTGTCTTGCTCTCCAACTGGGCTGCCCGTAGTGGAAGCTGAAAGGCGTTCTGTTGTGCAGCTGTGGGACCTCCAAATTTTCCAGAAGGAAATCCTTCTGCTACGCTGTCGTCCTTCCATCCATCGTCAAACTAATATGGGTCTCCACCACCATCAAGCCCGAATAGACGTCATGGTGATGCCAAACCCTCCTTGAATCGCCAAGCCTTGGGGGCCATCTGCCTGAAAATTTGAATCTTCTCGCCGGCCCCTGGGGGCCTACCCAGGTCTCGCAGGCCCTGCATGGGCTCGTCCAGTGGCCGTAGGGCCCCTGAGAGTGCCCCAGGGGATGTCGCCCCTTGGGGTTGTTGCAATGCCTGATGTCCTTCCTTTTCCTCAGACGCTCTCCCCATGATTTTGGAGGAGGGTTTTTACTCCACGCAAGCGACCCGTTGTTCGGAAGCAGCTCTTCCTTAAAGTTGACGACTTTCCACCTTCTCTTGTTTGAAGGCGTCGTCTTTTACCATCGATCTATGTCACGTATTCGTCGTTGTTCATATCTAATGTCGTATTTTCTTTCGGATGGAATCCCTCATCAAAAGTGATGATTTTTTCCTTGCCCTTGTCCAAACATTCCTCCTTTTTCTTCGGATCTTCGTTGTTATTCAGATCTAACTTCGTCGTCTTTTTCTCAAGCGAAGGATTGCTAATCATCACCGAAATTCGTTCCATTAGGGTTTCCATCGACAATTCCACCCAAGATGGGATCATTGCCTCCATCGAATAGATCCTTTCCTTCATCGAAGATAACCTTTCCTCCATTGCATGCCCTTCAATTTTGCTTTCTAGTCTCTCTTGCAAAGCTTTCACCTTTCTTGTCGCTGTCAGGATATATGCTCTGATACCACTTCGTTAGGATTTGCAAGGGATTTGGAGACGATATATAGGGTTTTATTGATAAAAGAGGACTTACATGATAGTTGGCCTCAATTCGTGAGGATGAACATGCTCCCAAGCCATCAATTCGAGCGGATGGCCGAACTCTCCCATTAATCTAGGGTTCTACTCCCAAATCTTTACTATTCTATCAAAATTCAGTCTAAGGAAACAATTACCACAGCCCCACATACATTTATTAGACTAATTTTTCTTAAAACTACAGAATTGCCCAATGGTGTCTAAATTACAGCTTTGTCACTGGTTTAGTTGCCCTAGCGTTTGTTGCTGTTAGCCGCCCACTTTTGCCGATGCACCCCGCCCTTCACTACGAGCCTATTAATTGTATTTTTCACTTTGCAGTGTGGATATTGATTTTTTTACTTTTGGATTCAGCTATGCTTCAGTGCTATGCATTCATTAACTTATGTGTAGAATATTTTCTCCATTTTATTCTATTTTTCTTATCCCCTTTTTCTACCCCCTTTAAACATGACATGGTGCTTTTTGCCAACCAAAAAGCCCAAGCAGTGCCTTGTTGATCTACTTCATTTTAGCTTTTAACAACCGTTGATCATGATTTTTCTAGGTTGATTTAAAACCCAAAACATGCCCATCCTAAAGGTGCGCACCACACAACATTTAAGCACGAACATGGTCATGTTTAGTATATATATTGACAATTAGAAGATATTTTCTTATTCAAGGGGTATGTGCCTGATCTAACAATAACTAGATCCGATTAGGGGTGGTAGTTTGGAACCAGCCTGATAGGTCAAACTTACCCATACTTGACCAGAATTTTTGGTTATGGGTGGGAGCATAAACGGATTCAGGTTGCATCCGGGACAATTTGCTTGACCTGATTTCTAACCCAATTGGGCTTAGGCTTGTTGATCCTAGCTGGGGTCCATCCGAATTCAACCTGATTATATATATATATATATATATATATATATAATAATGGGTATCATATGACATGAGAGACATTTTCTCATATACAAGACACAAAAAGTGGGTTGGTACAAGCCCACATGGGCTTGTACTTGTTGTACCACCCCACTTTTTGTGTATAGGTATAAGAGGGGATGTCTTCCATGTCATATGATACCTATTATTCTCATATATATATATATATATATATATATATATATATATATATATATATATATATATATATATATATATGGTATGGGCTGACATATGAAATTTCATGTGCTATCGGCTCTGAAAACCCAAAAAATTGAATTTTTTTCGAAGTTATAAATATTAAAAACCCCCAAACTCCAAATATGAGTGAACCTAGGGGTATTTGACCATTGATCCATTCTTTGTAAAAAGTTCTATTGTTCTGAAACTATTGAATTTGCAACGAAAAGATTGAGGGTCAAATAGCATTGAATTCATTTGATTTTTGGTATAATGCCTATGCATGATGTGCAGAACAAACCCAAATTTTTTTAAAA
Organism: Scilla litardierei; assembly: GCA_030789695.1. Lineage (NCBI taxonomy): Eukaryota > Viridiplantae > Streptophyta > Magnoliopsida > Asparagales > Asparagaceae > Scilla > Scilla litardierei. Next base: position 7,777,244 of record CM061136.1, on the reverse strand, counting down.
AAATAAAAAAAATCATGTATATACGATGTCAGTCCGGGAAATTTTCATGTGCTAACAACACATACATTTTTCTCATTTATATATGTGTGTGTGTGAATATATTGTATATGTGACATCAAACATAAGAAATTTTCTATGTTGACAGCATAAAAGAACCACTTTCCGGTGGTTGTTTTAGAAAAAATTTAAGTTCACATTCAAAAACCCCACATATAGGTGACCTATGTGGATTTGATCCTTGATCCACTCGTGACAAAAAGTTTTATTGTTTTGAAACCAATAAATTTACAAGTGGATCGAGGGTCAAATAGTGTTGGATTCACTTGATTTTTAGATGTTGATCATTCATGATGTATAGATCGATTTTGATTTTTTTTAAAAATAGGGTAATAACTTAAAACATCACGTTTTCTGAACATTACTTAAGTATCCCAACATTTTTTTCTTGACATATCTATGCGACTAATTTTTTTTATTAATGATCAAAATACGCTTGTCTATTTCCTTTACATTTTTTCTTCTCCCCCTGTCATGTATGCCTTTTCTTCTTTTTATGATGTCTTCTTTCTCCTTCTATCATTACTTTCTTCATATCCGTCTTTCTTTCTGTTTCTTGATGTTGATCACGAGATCTCCATCATCTTCATCAAGATCCCGCCCACTTCCCCTTCCTCTTCTATTTCTATTGAGATTCCCATCATTTCTGCCGCTGCATAGTGCTTTAGCTTCGATGCCATATGAGCGACATGATTGGTCAGAGTAGGTGATGGTGTTGATGGAGAAGAAAAAAGAAGTGGAAGAAGAACAAAAAGAAGAGCAGAGAAAAAGAAAAGGAGAGAAGGATGAGGAGACAGTTGTAGGGGAAGAAATAAGGATGTGGATAAGAAAGAAGGTGGAAGTGGAGAAGAAAGGTCCCGCAATTGTTGGAGGAGAAGAAAGAAGATGAAGTCAATGGTATTTTGATCTTTAATAAAAAAATTGATTGCTTAGAGGCGTTAAATGATGCAAAAAAATGTTAGGGTATTTTAAGTGATTTTTTGAAAAAACGGTAAGGGTAGTTGAGTTGTTACCCTAAAAGATTTAAAAACAATAAAAATGGTTGTCAATATAAGAAAATTTCCTGCACATCAGTACATTTGCTTTATTCTATATATATAATTTGTTTTGTAGTAAAACACGAATAAAATGGCTCAATGATTGGTATAAATATTTTGTAAGATTGTGTTAACTATTTAATTTATATGTTCTATATGGAATATAATAATTTTTTTGTAGAATCTCAAAAACTAACTAATTTTAATGCAGAACTTGAAATGCTAATATTTCATAAATGACTTGGCTAACATGTTTAAACTCTTTTAAAATTTTGGAATTACGCTAAGATTATATATATATTTATCTCAAATTAATGTATATGTGCTATCAACACAAAAATTTCATGCGCTAATGCACATATACACTAATTATTTATATGTAAAAAAATATTTTGAATTTATTTTACACATCATGGATGATCAACAAACTAAAAATTAAGTGAATCCAACACTATTTAACCCACGATCCAATTGTTGCAAATTCAACGGTTTCATAACAATAGAACTTTTTGTAACGAGTGGATCAAGGTCCACTCATATTTGAAGTTTTATGGTCTTAGAATGCGTACAGTAACCTTGAACAACATTCAAAGAATATTGAGAAAATACTTTTTCGTGATGTCAGTGTAGGAAATTTCATGCATATCTAGTTATATATATAATGAATAATGTAGATGTGCTGATAGCACATGATAAATTTCCTGCGCTGTCAGCTTGGTTTGGTATTTAAAAATTTTAATATTTCGGGGTAGTTCTATACATCATGTATGACCATCACACCAAAAATGAAGTGAATCCAAAGCTATTTGACCATCGATTTACTCGTTATAAATTCAACAGTTTTAGAAGAATAGACTTTTTACAACGGGGGGATCGAAGGTCAAATGCCCTTAGGGTTCACCCATATTTAGATTTTTGAGGTTTTAGAATGTGTACAACAATCTTAAATTTTTTAAAATTTTTAATAATCCTTGAGCTATCAACACAGGAATTTTCATGTGATGACAGCACATATCCTTATCTTTCACACACACACATATATATACTAGAAATAACATGTGCACATAATGCACGATGACCTAAGAACAAATCCATACAGGATGAAGTGCACGTGCGCAACCGACAAAAGGACGAGAAGAGTGGGGTGTGTGTTGTCGGAAGGAGGCAGGACCTGCGCGCACCCGAAAGAGTGAGAAAAGTGTGGGGGTGTGTGTAGGTATCGTCGAGGGTAAAAGCGGTTAAACTGCAAAAAAACTTTGGGGATGCCAAAGCGCGTAATTCCCATCCACAACCACATACGGTAAAAGGGAAAATATGCGTTAAAGTGCAAAAAATGCAATGGTTTAAAGTGAAAAAAAGACCGAGTGCAAACCTAAATATGTGGAATTGGAGGGGCATTTTGGTTTTTATGAAAAAACAATGACAAGCTTGCAAATAATGAGAATGAGGGGGGCTTTTGTTTTGGTTCTCCATAACCAAAACCTAAACCCCAACACAAACACTCACACTCCACCAAGTGGGGCCCACCATGCACAACCTAGCCCACAACCTTTGTCCTAGTGGGATGAAGGTGGGGCCTACTTTTTTGTCTTATGTGGACATGACCATGGGGAACCATCCCCCACTTGTATAAAGGATATGTGTGTGTGAGATAAATGGGAATCAGGTGGCCAAGGAGAAAATCCCCTCCTTGGTCACCATCCAGTCCGCTCATCACCCATCAATGTAGTGGGGCCACACCCCACATTTGGGGTGGGTGGCCTAGATGCTGGCCAATGAGGGGATTCCCTCCCTGGTAACATGATTCACACACACACACTATAAATGCATGTGCACAGTGCACGACGAAAAAAACCCCACGAACAGGATGTTGTGCACGCGCACAATCGAAAAGGAGCGATAAGTGTGTGAGAGTGTCTCGGGGGCAAAAGGTGCGAAAGGCATACACGTAAATAAGTGGCTTGGGGGTGTTTTTTGGGGTTTTAAGGGGAATGACAACCATGTACATAAGGGGTTGGGGGGTTTAGGGAGCTGCTGACTGTGCTAGGTTTGTCCCAGTTAGCTTGTGATTGGACTTGTGAGTGTGACAAACCCAGTCAGCAGTCCTCTTTTGTATAATAGATATGTATATATAATATGTGTGTGATGGATATGGATGTGTGCTGACAGCGTAGAAAAAATATGGATGAATATGGATATGTGATGTCATCAAAAAAGATTTTTTTAAATTTTTTTGCAACGTGTTCTACAACTTGACATTCACACCAATTTTCAGGTGAATCCAACACTTTTTGAGCCTCCATCCATCCATTTAAAAACACCGCTCAAAAACTGAAACTGTCAGATTGAACCGCAATCTTTTTGAAATGCATGGATTGAGACTCAAAAGTGTTGAATTCACTTGAAAATTGGTGTGGATGTCTACAATAAGTTGTAGACCACATTGGGAAAAAAACTTATTGGCCCCCAAAATTGTTGACAGCATAGAAAATTAGAACCTGTGCTGTCAGCACACCTCCATATTTATCATATATGTATACACACACATACAGAGAGGTGTGTGTTGTGTATAACATGACTTAATCAGAACCCGACCCAATTCCTTAACTTAGTCAGGCGGGTTGGGTATGGGTTACTTGATGTTTCATAGGTCTTGATGTCCCCAACCTGAATCTTATTTGGATTAGGTTGGACAGGTCTTATCTAAGTTGGGTCAAACTTGATCGAACCGGATGCCTGAAACAAAGTAGTATGCCAGATAGCAATAGCTTTGTGATCAACTGAACTGTTTTAATGATCGTGTGGTGGTATTTGAAGCCAGATCCATCAATAACAACAAAATGACTTTACTACCATCACAAAAGCCGTAATCACTATCATTAGTGGAGACCAAGTATAATCTTCTTTATTATACTTACCACATAGGATTATAAAGTACATTCACATTTGTGTTTGGTTCTCTCTTAGTGAACAATAGTGAGTCTCAAATGCACACAACAGTTTTTTGAGCTTGATGAAAAATTGAACACTTAACCCACACTTGTTTAGCAATTTTTGTCATTACCTTACACTTTTAGTTGAGTGTTTTACACATGAAAATATCGTTTTTTCTTTCCACAGCTAGCCTCTAATTTGAATAAAATAGATCGGGATGTTTGTTTTACTTAGGACGGCCGCACCAACAAAATCTTTACGTCAAAGTTTTTGGTTCGGCCACATGAATCCATTTTTTTCCATTCATCTCTCTTAAAGAATATCTTCTTAATTATTAAACTGGCTTATCTTTTTTGTTGTCTCCATAAATCTTTATTTAGGACTACCTCTAATCCTTGTTACTCCTTTAACTACAAGTCTATCACCTAGTGGTGCACTCAGGGGCGGATCCACGTTGGACATGGGGGGCCCGCCCCCCTTTTTCAAAAATTTTAAGTCTATATATATGGCAGCTGCGGAAGCACGGGTTAAGTAAATTAATTAAATCTCTAGTTGCATGGTTATTTTCTTGGCAAGTTGGTGGTCTGTTCCGTCTTCAAGTAGCAGGTCGCGGGTTCAATCCTTGAGCCATGCAAAAAAGTTTAGATTTTACTTTTAAGTTTAATTAATTAACTCTCCCATAACATGGTGGTTTCGTTCACATGGGGTTCAATCCTTGAGCCATGCAAAAAATTTAAGATTTTACTTTTAAGTTAATTAATTAACTCTCAAGATTTTACTTTTAAGTTAATTAATTAACTCTCCCATCACATGGCTGTTTCGTTCACATGGTTGTTCGTTGGAAAAGCGTCCCCTCCCCAAGCAAAATCTCATGGCTTCAAGTGGTGCAAAACATTTTAGATTTTCGTTTTTTTCATGTTTTTAATTATAACTTAGCGGAGTCCGTATCTAATTGAGAACAAATATGCCCTTTTTTCTTCATGTTTTTAAGTATAACATAGTTGAGTCCACATCTAGTTGAGAGAAGAAAAACGGCTAAACAAAATTATTTATTAGTTTAAGCTTAAATTTCACAAGTCATCGTAAAACAGACAATTGTCGAATCACACAATGTTGTAATTTCTAATTAGCATTTTTAAATTGTCATAGTTAACTTAATCTATCTAAAATATTTAGTGACTGACTTCTCACATTCCCTTAAATTTAAAAGATTAATTAATTCTTGACTAGTTTCAATGATTATATTTTTAAAATTTCGTTTTTTTTTGCAAATTAACGATATAATCAGCGTCAGTTTCTTGTTCATATTTTCGTTAATATATGAACGATTTTGTGTTTAATAAATGCACGAGATAATTTGCTGCTTGTTTAAAGTAATTCAGTTTTAATTTTCGTACTTTATTTTCGTTTTCATGCAAGTAAAACTTGTTTTTTGTTTTCGACTTTCTTACTCAATCCTAGCACATATGTTGCATGTGGTCTGAGCAATGAATTTCATATCTACTTTGTTGTTCACTTCGTCATCTCAAATATACTTAAACGTAATGGAAAAACACATCCTTCGTCTCTTTGGACTCGTCGACTTAAACAACACCACATCTATGTACTTTACGAATGCAGTTTGTATGCCTTCTTGCAACGTCGCTCGGCCCCCCAACATCTAATCCTGGTTCCGCCCCTGGGTGCACTTGTTGACATCTGTTGCCTTTGTCCAAATCATCTCAACGAATTCACCCCATTTTTCATCTAAGGGAAGCAACCTCTAACTTTTAGTGGCTGCACTCATTTGCTTATCATATCTATAAGGGTGCTGCCACTTATCCATCTCCTTGTGTTTATTTTGTACTGAACATTTTTGGACATGCTGTTTTCTAACCGTGTTCAACATTCTGGCATACGGTATTGTTGGACTCTTGCTTTTTTTATAAAAGTTTTCCTTCGATTTCATAAGTATTCTATCACCACATAATATTGAACATGCACTTTATCCCAACATTCGAAATCTTGGTTGTGGTCTCAATATTGGTGTGTGGTTTTTAGTATTCGTATGGGCTTTATGGGAAGTACGGGTGAAATTTATCAGAAGTATCATTACGTGTGGTATAAATTGGCTTATCTTGGCATGCGTGTTGGTTACAGTGTTTGAATAACCCGTTATGTAACTTGAAATAACTCTTTACGTAACATAACCCAGCCTTTTTGTTATGTAACACCCCTGTGTAACTCAAAATCAACGTATCAACGTACATCTACGTTTTTTGTTGTAACATGTGTTACCTATGCTAAACAGTAGTATCGTGTAACTACGTTACATCCTAAAAAAGAAAAATATATTAAGATCTTGATCCCCTTTTGATGTGAACTTGTGTTGATATGAGCTTTAGATGTGACATGTGTTACCTATGCTAAACAGTAGTATCGTGTAACTACGTTACATCCTAAAAAAGAAAAATATATTAAGATCTTGATCCCCTTTTGATGTGAACTTGTGTTGATATGAGCTTTAGATGCGAGCTTCTTTCGTTTAACTAATATATAAGTCATGATAATCTCGTTAACTTTTTTCCTTATCTTGTAATTTGTATAATACTTTAAATTGTTAGCGAAGTATTAGCTTTAAATTATTTATTAGGTTTTTATTATTTCTTTATGTTGCTATTACGTATATTTAGCTTTATGTTAGTGAAGAGTTGGCTTTACATATGGTGATAATCATGCATGTTTGGTACTAGATGCTAATGAATATTGATATTGTATGTTATTTACTATTTGCCATAATTGTTATTAGTTCTCATATTGTTAAATATTGTTAAATATTTATCTTATTTATTATAAACATATTGGAATTAATTTTTTATTTTTCAAATTAAAAAATAAACAACCTTGTAACTTACACTATGTGTTATATTATATAAGTTATACATTATTCTAAGGTCTAGCGTTACACTTGGCATTACATTATTTTCAACATTGATTGGTTGTGGGTATAGCTTCATCTTTTACACGTGGTTTGTCTTTATCTTTAGGATATTACCTTCATCAATGGGTCGGAATTAAGAAAGATATGTTTTTAAACCAATTAACTTGGCTTCAGTTTGCTTGTTACAACATTTGATGACTTAGCCTCATGGTACAATCAAAGTGGTCAAATAACACACGTGTCACAATGAAACTTAAAGACTTCATTTGATCCCAATTTTGTTTCATGTTGCTACCTACAAATCTGACCCATAATTGCATGAATCGGTATCATCAAAAGTTTCAAACCTTGATTTTCACTTTAAATATTATTTTTAGCCAACATTCAACTTTTGGAACTTTAAACAATGGATTTCCTCTTATTTGTTAGTTAATATTGGTGGGGTTTCGGATGCATTGTTTTAGCATGTTTGAAATTCGCTGGTCGATACGTTACAATTGATACGTTGTGGTATCGGCCGATTTTTTTTAAACCTTGCTTTATGCTTTAACCATACCGCTTTCATTTGTGAACCACAGCCTTCTCTATTGTCATGTGGAATAATTGATGCTAAGTAGCAGTAATAGTCACTCCTAGGTAATTTTAACCATTAATCTGCACTATGTGCACATTACTTTTTTTTACAGTTTAGCTAGAGTTATATTCCACGTATTTTGTTTCAGTGTCTCTAATTCTAAATCCTTTATATCACTGCTTCTGTTGACATCTTTACTTAATAATACTTCTCTAATCATTTTATTTTATTATTAGTAACATTCATTAATTAGTTCTTGTATCGTGAATGTAAAAGATAAAGATCTAAACATGTTTTCTATATAAATTCTTCAAGTTTGTAAGTTACTATTATTGTGTAAAATTTGTCATTTTTACAAAGATCTAAACTTGTTTCCTTTATAATTTTATAAGTGTAAGTTACTATTCTTGTATAAAAACATCCCATATTAGTTGTATTGTCAACCATCAACATTGATCAGTTGGTGGTGGCGATAAAATAAATGTGTTTTCAAGCAGATTGATGTGCTTTTCAGGCACGTGTTATAACATTCAGTTTTCTATACTTTAAAAAAACCCTTGCTTGTAACTACACCAAAACATGAAATTTTTAATGAACTACCCTTCATCTACATCATCTTATGGTTCTTACTTGAGTAACCGCTAGCGTGTTGATACGATGGGGGTTCGACGAATATGGACGATGCGTCGAATATGGACGTGATCTCATTTGGAAATAAATTAATGCGAGGATCGTGTCATTTAATGAGAGAATAATATTAGGACTTTATTTGACAATATTTTAAATAGCAAGGGTGATTTAGTCCTTTTAACTAATTACCTAATTAGCGAGAGTCTTGTTATAAATAAAGAGTGAGAGGAGAGTGGGAAGTCATGCTTGAATTGTTGAAGAAATCCTTTAGTTTATTTGTAGTCAATTTGATTGATAATTTGTCTTAGGGCTTTAGTCGGAGATTTAGGCGTTGATCTCGAATCAAAAGCTAGGAGTTTGCCTCTTCTCAAATTGAGGCATTTATCTTGTTATCTTCATATCTGAAAACCCAATAAAAATCCTATTTTTATTCTCTTTCCATCCATAAAAATCCCATCTTTCCTATTAAAAATCCGATCTTTATTCCACAAAAAGTCTAGAACGCATTAATTGGTATCAGAGCACGCGATCCATGGCGATGACGAGATCCAAGGAACGGATTGACTTGTTGGAAGAGAGGATTGAAAAATTTGAGAGCAAAATTGAAGAAGAAATCCAAGGGATAAAGAAGGATACGGGAGATCAATTGGATTGGCGATTCGCGCAACTGATGGAGGCCATCCAACAAAACGTGACAACGACGAATCAAAGAATCAAAGTTTGGCGGCGATGAATCAAAGTGTGGTGGCTCTCACCCAAAAGGTCGACTCATATCTGGCCCAAACTCTAGATCCGAAGCTAAAGGCGACGCCTTTCGGCGAGTAGCTCCATTCCCAAGGTGATTCGGCACCAGATCTGAAGATTTCAAGTATATATCTACCAGATCCAGAACTCAAGGCGACGCCTTTCGGCAAGGAGCTCTATTTCCAAGGTGATCCGACACCAGATCTGAAGATTTCAAGCGTAGATCTACCAAATCTGGAGGAAAATGCGAATGACAGTGCAAAACTGAAGATGACGCGATCGGTTCACTGGAAGGCCGATCTGACTCGGGCAACCCCCAGAGGGCAATTCCTACTCGGGCGACCCCCGGAGGGCCGTTTCGACTCGGGCGACCCCCTGGAGGGCTGCCCGGACTTGGGCGACCCCTCGGGTGGGCCGCCTTGAGGCCCACGTGTCCCGGGAAACTTTTCAAGGGGCCCGCAGACCCCGGTTTGCAGCAGGGGGTCTTACTAGACCTTGGCTGCGGGGTTTTGGGCGCAGCCGATCTTCTAATGCGTTCACGGGAGATGACGAAGACCTCGGATGGCCTTTTGACCCTGGAGGGGATGCGTACGTTCATTCGAAGTAACATGGCACATGGACTGGATGCACCACATTGAGGACACGGTGGATTTTCGAGGCGGAGTAATGATACGATGGAGGTTCGACGAATATGGACGGTGCGTCGAATGCGGACGATGCGTCGAATGCGGACGATGTGGCTGTGATCTCATTTGGAAATAAATTAATGCGAGAATCGCGTCATTTAATGAGAGTATAATATTAGGACGTTATTTGGTATTACTTTAAATAGGAAGGGTGATTTTGTTCTTTTGACTAATTACCTAATTAGCGAGAGTCTTGTTATAATTAAAGAGTGAGAGGAGAGGGGGAAGGCATGCTTGAAGTGTTGAAGAAATCCTTTAGTTTATTTGTAGTCAATTTGATAGATAATTTGTCTATAAGGGCTTTAGTCGGAGATTTAGACTTTGATCTCGAATCAAAAGCTAGGAGTTTGCCTCTTTTCGAATTGTGGTATTTATCTTGTTATTTTCAGATTTGAAAACCAATAAAAATCCTATTTTTATTCTCTTTCCATCCATAAAAATCTCCCCTTTCCAATAAAAAACCCCATCTTTATTCCACAAAAAGCCTAGATCGCATCACGTGCACTCTAGGTGGCTTTTAAAGTCCATAGCCCCATCACTTCCCATCAGCATACCTCCATTGTTATCTCATTTCTATGAAGCTGAAAATGATCATTTTAACTCTAGGAATAAACCGAAATGCATTCTTTTCTAACATAGGATCAGTGGTTGGGTTTTTTTACCTATGTACATATCTAGATAGTAATTGTAGAGAGTAATTGCAGTCTGTTGGACTCTTGGCTTATGTGTGCTTCGGAGTTGTTCCATATAGCAAATTCATTATCTTTTTCTTCCTTTCTAGTTGTTGTCAGTATGGGAGAACCTTGAAGATAAGGCAAACCAAACTCTTTTCCATGCCCACAGTTTGCTAAGTCAGGAAGTTGACAATAAGTATGAGAGGTTGAAGTGAGGTCAACAGCCAGTCATGGAATTTGATCAAATCCTTTATGGAGCTTTGCACCATAGCCAGTTGCATCTTAATTGGAAATGTATTTAGATGAGGAACAAGATGATTACGTTTATAGTCAATGCATTCAATTAAATATAGTAGAAAACATAGCAGGGCTTGCCCATTATAAGTTCATTTGAAACCAATTATGAAAGCAGATATTCAAATGTTGCTTTTTTTCCTTCTTTCCATTAACAACCGTGCATTATTTTCTCGCAGTGTCAATCACAATTGAAAAGGCTTTATGCAGATGGGATCAAAGGATGCTACATGGAGTTTTCTGCTTACCATTTGCTTTGTGTAACATTACACTCCAATAATAAAAAAGACCTTTTATCAGCAATGGCGAGGTAATAAAAAATTTCCATACTCAAGCTGTGTGAAATGCTTTATGCATGTGTTTGCATGTGCTGATGTTTGTTTACGGTAAAGTAGGTCATCTCATGTTAAATCAAATCTTGTGATGTTTGTTCAGTCCTTTGAACTGATTTTTGTTGTTTTCTGTTTCATAACCAGCTTAGGTGGAATTTAGACAGCTCTCCAGTTGCATCAGTGACTTCTGCATGTTTCTTTATATGTATGCATATATTAGTGTACCCATAAGGAACTAAATTGAATGATTATGCATTTCATCTCCGTGCTTAACTGACTGTATTGGGCATTCAATCTTGCCTCTTCTTCTGAACTCATGACAGACCAGGTATTATGGTGGGCTCCATGGTTGCCTTTGTTCAGATTCTCTGGCAGATAGGTCAAGTAGTTAATTTACCAGAAATTGGGCGCCAATTAATGTATATTCTATAGTAGGACATTGGTCACGGACAAATCCACGCAATTTGTGATGAGGATCAAGTTGATTCGTTCTTATTAGTTGGAGTTAGTTTAGATTATATTTGATTATATTTGATTTTATTTGGTTTTATTTGTTAGGATTTTTAGTTAGAATTTTAATTGATTTATTTGATTTTATCTGTTAAGATTTTATTTGATATTTTAGTTATTTGGTTTAGTCCCACATCAGATGGGAGAAGATTTGTTTCTAGTTGTCAGCCTATAAATAGGCTCCAAACTTATTGTATAAGGCACTTTGAATTAATAGAAAAGAATTGCTTTGAGAAAAGGGTTCTCTTTTAAATCTTTGATGCAAGGGAGTGGGTGGAGAATGGACTGGGTGAGAAACTCTCAACCTCCCTTATTTATTTACGATCCCCAATTTTTTTCTCCAATTTTTTCACTTTAAAAACCTAGATCTATTTTTTTTTATTTTTCCTCTTTAGATCGTTCGTCCTACATCAATTTGTTTCTTAGACTTTGTCAACTGCCGATCACACCCAATCTAACTCGTTTTGATGGGGGAAGGCTTGGGTCATGATGATGATAAAAAAAATAAGTTTTATGTTATGATTATTTGTGTCTCGGTATATTATATTTAGCTATTGTATTTTACTTCCCATGGTGTGTTGCATGCTGTTCTCTGACCATATATTGTTTTAATTGATTAGAGTAATTAAGGGATTAATTTTAAGGTAATATTAGAGAAAAGCCCTGCACCAGAGGATTTAGAATCTGTAGGACATATACACACACCAAAGGAGATGAGGAGGAGAAAAGACCATGGGCATCATGGCTACAAAAAGAAGTGAAAATACAGTAATATGATGGCTAGGAATATAAACTTGTGGTCCATTGAATTAAATTAATGTGTAAAACAATGGATACGAAGTAGATATAGCTGTTTACTAGTTTCTCCTTATCAAATGTGGGAACTATATGGGTGTTGATCGGTTGAACTTAAAACTCGATAGTTGTCAATGATGAATATGGTCATGGATTGAATATAGTTCTGATCAGATGTCATTTTGACTGATGACTAAAATCAGGTGCAAATTGATTAAAGAGCCAATGTTAATCCCTGATTGGAATAAAAAAGAAAACTAAATAAATCACATGAAGACAAAGTAAATACTTGTTAGGTTAATGTTACAATGTAAGCATGCGGGGATATTTCAGATAGTTTCATGTAATAATGATTCAGTTACATAGATAAAAAACATTTGTACCTGTGTCTGCATTCTTAAACTTGGGAATATTGGATTATCCATATTTGTTATGAATAAATATGGAATTGGAGCTGGATTGGTTAGTTTTTATTTGATGTATCACGAATATTAACATAGTTTTCTTTTTTTGTGAAGTGAAGAAGTATGTACATAGAATTGTTGTGACCAATCAGTAACTAATTACTCATGAAGTTAAATGGAGAATGATGGATGTAAGTCTAGAAATGATATCATTATAAAATTGGCCGATATATGTAAACATAAAATGTAGCTGAAGTGTGAATGTCAAAATGGACATGGATGAGCAATGATGCAACTAAGAAAAGATAGAACATGAATGGGTGTGATAGCCTGAAATAGTAGCTGTGAATGGGTATATCAACCCTGAAGGTGTGAATAGGTTTAACAACCAATAATATCAAATAAATAACCCAACCTGAGTGTTAGACAAAATGCAATAATAAAAAAAGACAACAATAGCAACAATCAACAAGTGTTACTACAAGGATGCAAAAAAATAATAGTATTACAGTAAAGAGTGAGAGTGGGGAGATAGAACCAGCAATGCTACACAACGATAAGCGAACCACTAGTATAATCCACTATTTGGAGGACTCTTCCTCTAGTTTTCTAATTAAATATTTATTGGTTCAAACATCTTATCAACTTGCTTTATAGGAATTTTTGTAAAACACGCCTTTAATACTTAATCTTTGCACCAATACACGCATCCTTGTGTGGACTTTGCGCCCAAGAAATTAGACTTGCAATAATTAGCATTTATTCAAGGACGTCTTCTCAACAAAATTACAAATGAGAATTAAGATATTAAGCTCAATAAATACATCTGGCCCAAAATAGAAGAGTGCACAAGAAACTCTATAACAATAGAAAAAAACAAAAGGATAAGCTTGGTTTGGACCAGGGTTTGAGGAATCGACTGATACCATTAGGTATCGACCCTATCGTATCGGTATCGACAGTTGACAATACCGAAACCAATGGTTAGTTTCAGTATCGACCGATAATGTATCCGTCAGTTTCGGCCGATACTGGCTGAAACTGACCGATACCGACCGAAACTGACCGAGACCGTTTAGTACCTGTAGAAGACGGAGGAAGAAGAATGTGTAATTAAATAAAAATTCTCTAAAATCCCCAAAAATTTTGTGAATCAATAGTTTGCATAGAAAGCTCGGTTAAAAGAGAGGAGAAACCCTTAAGGTTTTGGCTTGAAAATGATGAAGAATTAGATGAAGAAGAGGCAGAACCAAGAAAAAATTGCTGAAAAAAGAAGAAAAATGACAAAAGAAAGATGATGAAAAAAATTGAACTCACCTCATCGCATCGCCGCCTCGCTGAACCTGCCTCCTGCCTCACCGAACCCGCCTCGACCATCTAGCATGAGAGTGAAAGAGAGCAGAGAGAGAGGCCCGAGTTGCCTTTCATGAGATGCTGCGTTCTTTAAAAAGGTAAACTTGTAAATAAGTGGTATGTGCGTAAAGTAAAACAGTCGGTGTGCATATCAAGTGGATATTTTGTGAAAACCCTGTAAATAAGTGGTATGTGCGCAAAGCAAAATGGTGGGTGTGCAAAGCAACGCCCAGCGATTTTTTTGGCAAACTTGTAAATAATGGTATGTGCACAAGGTAAAACGGTAGGTGCGCAAGGCAAGTCTTAGATTTATTCATTTATCTAATATTTAGTATTTAAGTACCAAACTTTAGGTATTTAGTATTTGATATGATTATGAACTTAAATTTAGTTTATCTATTTAGTATTTAGTATTTGATAATATATGATTAATATTTTAGTTTGTTAAGTTTTAATAGTATTTGATAGGTTTAGATTTAAGAACCTCCGAAACCATCACTATGTGTATATAGAATATACATATTTAAAATATCTCCAAAACTGAAACCGATACCCAAAACGAAACTGCCGAAACTAGCGATACGGGCGAAACTGAAACTTACTTCCGAAACCGTCGAAACAGACGGTACCGATACCGAAACCTAAATTTTGGAAAGAACGATACCGAGACCTAAAACCTTGTTTTGGACAATACAGATGCAACTAGAATGAGAGAGATTAGAATATAAAGCATATCTTGTTGGAACTCCTAGCGAGAAGAGAGTAAGACTGAGATTTCTTCAAGAAATTTAAAGACGTTTCTCAGTTGGATAACCCTAAGAAGAGAAAGCTAAGCTAACTAGAATCTTAAGAAATTTGGGAAGTGAGGCTTCTCACTTATATGAAGGATAGTTTTGTCTAAAAGAGCCCTTAAGCACCCCTATTTTTCGGGAGAAACCAAGCTGAAAATCCCCTCATGGTTAAGTGTGAAACCCCAAATTCAAATTAAAAAATGATAGTTTAATGCAAGTTGCAAGAGATTAATGGATCCTGTCATAAGTTGAAGGTCCACCATTGGCTTGAGACTAATACTAGTTAAATAAGATTATATCAAGAAACATGTGCATATATAAATTAGAGACCCTTAAGATCAATGAATCATTAAAATCGAGATACATGAGTATAGTTCAAGATAGACTATCGGTCAATCAACTACAGTTGAATGTTGGGCAAGATTCAACACAGCGTAAAGCATCAACACAGAGGTACAGTTGATTTTATTAGTCGCTTCCTGACCAACCCAAGAGTGGGCGGGCAAACAATGGATGAAGTGGTGGTTGACTGATGTGCTCTTTGGCTAAAAGTGTGTTTCTGATCAAAAGAAGCGGTCGACCGGTGGGTTATCTGTTGTGTTAATTACTTAACTTTGAGTCAACTACATTCCCCATTCTAGATGACGAGGTCAGGTGCAATCAATCACGATAGTTTCTAATGCATATAAGGAACTGATTGATGTTCAAATTTAAGAAATATCTAAGTCAATAGAAATGAGGATGCAACGTAAGCCGAGCATATTTAAAATTCAATTCCCTTACCTTACATAGTGATCTGTAAAATAAATTCTTCTGAAAGCTTTTGGCTGCATATGATGTGCTTCATGATAATAAGTGAAGTTGTAAGCTTTGAGCAATCATTGTGTAGTACTTGAACGTTGTGTCTTTTAATGTAACCATGTATAAGCATATATCACTTAAACATAATGCAATCCAAGCATGTATAGAGTCAATGAGCCAAACAAAAGTGTGGCAAACACTATTTATACATGTTATTAAAAGCTAAAGTATTATTGGCTCTAATTGCGGTTTTTTCCTTTTCGTCTTATTTTTAAACATTGCTTAAACACAGACATGGATAATGCCATGATGGAACTAAGTATTGAGGGTAATAGTCTCGTTTTTCGAAGCTTAGCTTTGTACATCTCGTTGCTTAATGCATGACAAAGACCTGGTTTTTAAGCCGGTTTTCTTTTCATCTTAAGTCGACTAAATGGCAATCCATCAGGACCATCACATATTGCTGAACACGACACTAGCATCGACCTCTACATTTTTTTGGGACCTAGGTTGTGCACTAATTAATACGAGTAAATAGAGTTTTTACACTTTTGGCATAGTTATAATTCATATTTGCATTTTTCGACTTTGTTCAATGGTCATTTTCGTATATGGCGTGCTGGAGTAAATCCTAAAATGCTTCCCTCACAATTTTACTGGTAAGATCAACTATCAACACAAGTTAGAATTCTGAGGATGATACAGAACGAGCATTTATCACATGTGAGTTTTTTAGAATTAGTTCAAATTCTACAAGGACTTAAGATCGAACACGAAGAAATTAGAGCTTCATTAGTATTTTTAGGAGTTTGAATTGATTTAATCTTTTGGTTTTTGAGTCCTTTTGTATCTCTTTTATTTGAGGCTATTAATATTTCTCATTAGCTTTTTTTTTTACTTTCTTCCTAACGAATTGTCTTTTATTTTATTCGAGTTTGAGGTCATTAAGAGTTTCCTTTCTTGGTTTCTTTCATTAAAGCTAGAGCAAGTTTATGATTTTAATTTAAGTCTTTTTGATGCCTTAATTATGTAAGGTAAATTTTTTAGAATTTCGTTTCGTTCAAGACTAGTTTTTTTAGAAGTCAAATTTTATTTTTATATATAATGGCCTTTAGGCCTTTCATTCTTATGTAATCATGAAATATTGAACAAAAAAAATTAAATTTTGAAACTGTGTTTTCAAATATATTAAAATCTCTATGTATTCAAGGTGCGAGAGTGGGCGAGGAGTTGCTTGGGTGTAAGGATGGAAGGAATCTTCAATGCACGAAGGTTGAAATTGGTGGTTGTTCCAATATACTTGATAATATGTCTAAAACCATATCTTTATCTTTGTTTTGAAAATCCCAATTTAATTTTTCCACCATTATTGAAAAGACAGAAGGGTTAACCCTTCCGTTTTTTTCAATTTTTTAGTTAATTGGTAGCAGAGCTAAATTTTCTTTCCTTTTCACCTTCATCTTCCTTTTTTCGCTTTTTAGCGCTTAGTTTCCTTTAATATAAATAGTCAGAACAATTTAGGATAGCAAAAAGCAGTTCAAAAAATCAAAAAATATCGTTCCGCTAGAGTAATTTGTGCAAACTGCTACTGTAATTTTGGTCTATTTTTAATGATTCTTGAGTCATTTTAAGTTCAATTTTGTGAGCCGCGTGAAGCCATATTTTATTCATCTGATATGTTATGGTTAATCGAGGGAAACTTTACAAGTTCTAGGCGCAATCTCATGCCCCTGAGCGGTAGTCTTGTACTCTTCAGGAGGTCACTGCATGCCCCAATGCCAAGGGAATGCCATGTCGGACCTTCTTTTAAGTTGAACATGAAGTCTTTGAAGCCTTTGAAGCTCGAACTATAGCCTTATCATGTGCCTGAGCTCCAAGCAAAGCTAATGTTGGAGACACCACCAATGTCAGGCTTTGAACCCGTGCTTGAGCCAAACTTCTGACCAAAGACACACGTTGAGTGAAATTCTAAGCCCGAGCCCAAAGCCAAGCTCAACTTGGAGCTACAGTTAGAGAGAAAATCAGGGGCCGATGGGCCGAGTCCAAATCAACACATCAAATAAAGTTTACGTTTGAGCTTGCCATTCGAGCCCCTTGTTAAACTTGAGGTTGAGCACACAGTTTATTATTCTGACCGATCCACTGCATACGAACAAGCAGTTATTGCATCTTTTCCTATATTGATCTTTGCCATCACTGGTTGCTCCCAACATGGTTTTATGTGCCTACATATGGCACTGCTTCATAACTTAAGGTTTAGTTTTCTCCAATCAGAAAAGATTTGATGCTGAATAAATTTGAAGCACATGCAAGTTTTTTTGAAAATTGAAGCAAATCCCACTATAATGACCAATGAAGTACAAGAAATTAGAGTTTCTTTAGGATTTTCTTTAAGAGTTCGTTTAGTCTTTTGGTTTTGAGTCAGTTATCTTTCTTCTCTTTTAGATCCTTTTGAATTTCTTTTGATGGAAGAGTTTTTTTTAACTCTTGAGATTCAGTTTATTAAGAGTTTTCTTTTTACTTGGTTTCTTTTATCTGGGTTTGAGTCAATTTAGGATTTTAGTTTGAGTTTTTAAACCTTAATTATAAAAAAATATTTCATTTTTAAACGAATTCTAGTTTGTGTATGTTTTTTTTTCTTAAGAGCCACAATTTATTTTTTGTATAAATTCATTTATGCCTTTCATTGTATTGAGGTCATTGAATATTGAGTAAAGAAAATTAAGTTTGTAAACTTTATGTCGTGAATTCATTAAAATCCATATGCATGCAAGGTGGGAGAGTGCTAGAGGAATCATCTATGCATGAGGTCCGAACGAATTTTCAATACACGAGGTGTTGAAGTCTATGGTCAGCGAGGCCTAAAATTCTATCTTATTTTTAGCTTAGAAAACCCGAAATATACTTCTTTACTAAATCCCACCACAACCCCGACATATGTAGCCCTTCTGTTTTTTCGTTTCCCATCAAAGGGCATTTTAGAAACTTTGTTAAGCTAATGTGCAAGGGAAACGAATTCTTGAACTGCTTGAAAAAGTATAAATGTGAACAATCAGTGTGCAAAAAGTGTAAGAAAAACTTGGAGAAATATTTCATATTCAGTGGCTATCGATTTCTATGAGAACATTGGAAGAACTGCTTGTTTGTGTGGATGGCACAATGGTTTTGTTTGGTAACACTGCGTACTTTTTGAAACTGGGATTTGTTTGGATGCCTCAATAGAATCTTGGAAACTGGTTTGGAGCCCGCCTAAACTTGCGTTACTGGGGTTTGGGGAACTTCATTCCGATTGGATATTCACAAACCTGGAAGGGGATGAGAAAGAGAAACTCCACATTTATGTGAGATCTTAGTTTCAGAAACAGATGTTTGTATGAATACAAACCTTGGTTTCATTTTTAACTTAAACAAAATCCCAATTTTACTAGTTGTATTGCCAAACTAGGCCAATCAGTTGAGATGAGCTAGTCTTCAGAATTTTTAGCTAGAAAAGTTAACCTATTTAAGGTTGTTGTGATAACAGCTAAAAGTACTAAACAAGCATCATGCATCAAGTTTTTATTTAAAAAAAAAACCTGAAAGCGAACTGTTTGAATTTTGTGAGTAAAATCTTCTGATTGACAATATCAATATATTCTGATGTCTACTTATCCATTCAACTATAAATTTCTTATAGATTCAACTTTAAATTTCCAATCTTCCTACTCCTGTGTACCGAAATGCCAGGTTATCAGATCAGGCTAAAGAGGATGACACTGTAAAGCATGCTCTTGCTGTCCGCTCTGCTGTCTCTTCTGGAAATTATGTCCAATTTTTTAGGCTCTACAAGGATGCTCCCAACTTGAACACTTCCCTCATGGGTTTGTAACTATTGGTGCTCATTAAGCATTTCATATCATCTTTTCAAATAGTCTTAACCATTTCTTAGTGATTCTATATTGCAGACCTCTACGTGGAGAAGATGAGATTCAATGCCATCAAATGCATATGTAAATCATATCGTCCAACACTCCCTGTTTCTTACGTAGCTCGTACGTTGGGCTTTTCAAGAGAAGCACAAATCACAGATGTTGAAGATAAGGGCACAATTAGATTGGATGAGTGTGAGGAATGGTTGAAAGCGCATGGTGCAGTGCTTACCATTGACAATAATGGAGAACACCAATTAGACACAAAGGTAAACCTTGTTATGTCGTACTTTTCATTTGAGTATATGATATATGTGATAATTTTTAATGGCCAATATCCATGTCTATCCGTAACTATAAAATTTAATATGCTAGGCAGGTTATGCTTGTTTCTGTTACACATGGGTGATTATCCGTAGGATTGTTGACAACAGTAAATGCCAAACTGTGAGAAAGTTAGGAACCCCGCCCCCCCCCCCCCCCCCCCCCCCCCACACACACACACACACACAAACACACACACACACACACACACAACCCACAACCCACAAACACCTCCTGGTTCTCCATCCTTGTGCTATTGCAATATCCCTATATTTCCAAAATTAAGTTTCATACCAAGAAACCTCGAATTCAAGTTTTGTTTATCCTGTGTTCTGGGCTCCATCTGAGCCGATCGTGGTCAACTGCCATCACTTTCCTAAATCCTTATCTATCCTGTATGCACCAACTCCGACCATAATGGCATTCTTTCTATTCCAGCTTTCTCTTGCCTAGGTTTGCCACAATCATTTCTGGCATCTGATCGCCTTGCCAGTTGCCACAGAAATTCTTGAACAGATACCACTGACACTTTTCTCTCTTCCCATAAAGCTTGCTACTGTGAATTTTCTGTTGGTGCATTTGATATTGTAGCCGACTTTGGGTGTACGGCTCTACACTATGAAGTTTAAGCCATGCGTGTATTTTCTGTTTTTAGTATATTTCCTGTACGTGACAACTTCAACGTGACAACTTCAACGTTTCTGCCGACACAATTTTTCTTTCTATTGCATGGAAGTTGGAGTTTGATGTATCTGGTCGCTTTTTCCATTGTCTTTCAGGTTAGCGCCCCCAGTCTTTACATGCCAGAACCAGAGGATGCAGTTGCACATGGAGATGCAAGCCTTGCAGTTGATGATTTTCTGACGCGAGCATGAACTTGAAGCTTGGCTGGCCTACGGTTGTTTTTGATGTATTATACTAAGAGGATGAGTGTCCAAGGGGCCGACTTGTTATCCCACACACAACAGAAATGGCCGATCCTTCACCAATTACTAGGAGATGTCTTGAGCAGCCTCCACCGCAAAGATGAAGCCGAACAGACCAAAGGTTGCAAGCCTTGCTTTAGTTTAATGGCTACAAGCACGGAATGGAATTTTGTGTGCAGTGCCCCCGGTACTTTATGTTTCTAAAAACCACGCCGTTCGCCAGGGAACAGTGGGTTGTGCTCATTCTGTATCTGGATTCTGATTCAGGGGTTGCACGGTATGATGGGTAAGGATACGTTGTAAGATAGGATGAGCTCATCATTTGCATCTTGTAAGAGTTCATCGTCGCAACTGTTTATTTCCCAAATGGTATACAAAATAAAGGTCGATATCCTTGATCAATTAAAAGCAGATTCTTTGTGTATGGCTCTGAGTCCTGCCATGTACTCGTCTTTCCTCCATCTTTCCTCACGAAATTCAGTCTTTACAACCATTCAACTTGATCTACATGCTTAAATTAGCCTAACTATGAAAAATCAAGCGATTCCAACCTTGTTTGAGAATAGGTCAAATAGGTGCCAGGAATGTGTTGTTTCAGTCGTTGAAAAAAGATATCACTTGATGCCTAGTTAAATAAGTTCAGAACCAATTGATTTTTCATGATGAGGGCCATTGTCAGCTCCATGTTCTTGGTGCCCTAAAATATGGCAATAACCAAACTCGCTACATTCCTCTCCAATATGACATTATTGACTTACTTTATGTATTTTCTAAGCGACTCTACCACTTCTTGCTTTATATGCATCGGTTAGATTGGGTATCGTTTCTTAAGTAATAGGAACGTGTGCCTTTATGGGCCATGCTAGGCCCATGGGCCTAGGTTGGCCCATATGCCTTGACTGTATGTTTTTTGTTTGGCATATATTGGGTTCGATGTTGAAAATGCTGGGAGACATTAGTAGATGTGCAAAATTTCAAAATCACCCAAAGATTAAAAATAGTTTTAAAAATCAATAAAATTTAAATTTAATTACAAAAAAACAACCAACTTCTCACCATGTTTTAAAACACCAAAATGCTAACATCTAGTGAACTCAAGTGTGTTTGCATATTCATACAGCCGTTACAAAAAACTTTTATCACAGCGAAACTGTTAAATTTACAATGTGTGTGTGGCTTAATGAACAAAACTCCATAGGAGGGTTCATTAGTTATTTGATATTTTAAGATTTTAACCTATGAAAATCAAACTTAACGGTTTCAACCGTCAAGAGTAAACTTTTTGTCCAAGGTAATGTGAAACTTTATGCCGCGAAACCGTTGTTAAATTTACAATGTGTGACTCAATGAGCAAAACTCCTTAAATGGTTTGTGTTTTGAAATAATGGACATTCGCACCATTTGATGTTGGTTATGTGAAGAGGAAATTCCTACTTGTATGTTATATATGAATGGACTTGAACACCACATCTGCATTCATGCATTTGATGATATGAAGAGGGATCAGAAGAGATACTCATACTTATAGCCATTAAACCACTCTATACATATGAGGTTGTAGTATAACTAGAGGTACTCTACCTCATTTGTGTATATCTCAATATTATTCTCTATATCAATAATATTATTTATATTCATCTTCTATCTATTCTTGTTATTTTTGCCATTATTAATTTTCTTGGTAGCATTCACAATGATACTCATCCTTCATTGTTCCACTAAAAGTTAATTAGTTATTGGGAATTTCTATGCACACATACCATTTTACTCGTGCGCACAATCTGTTTATTTACAATTTCGCCATTCAAAATTACTCGCCGCACAAATCCATTGGAAAATGACGAAAATAAACCCAGTTATACGCGATGAGTAAAATGCACAATCGCCGACGGGAGGCGCCGCCGCCGATCTCTCCACCCTCGCCCCCCTCTGCTGCAACATCCTCCGATCTCCCAAGGCCCTCCGCCACCCCCTCATCCGACAACCCCGCCCCGATCGATTCATCTCTCTCTACACTGAAGATTTAAGTCGCGATTTTGTAAGGATCGCCGGGAAAAATGGCGCATGGCGGTTACCCAAAAAAAACTCGGCGGCGGTGGACAGTGGGAGGCGACGAGGGTAGAAGAGGTTTAAATTTTGAATGGCAAACTCGTAAATAGTGATTGTGAGCGCGGAACAAACCATG
This sequence comes from Scilla litardierei, assembly GCA_030789695.1. Taxonomy (NCBI): domain Eukaryota; kingdom Viridiplantae; phylum Streptophyta; class Magnoliopsida; order Asparagales; family Asparagaceae; genus Scilla; species Scilla litardierei. The sequence continues at coordinate 7,754,365 of CM061136.1, read as the reverse complement.
TAATATAGCGCGTGGCAACTCCATTAATTAGTTGATTTAAGATTTTAAACTATGAAAATCAAACTTCAACGGTTTCACCCGCAAAAAGTAAACTTTTTCACCAAGCTCACGAGAAATTTCATCGCTGCCCAGCTGATGCTCGTTCCTCATAAATAATGGATAAAGGTTGCACTTTTGCCCGAACTGGCAAAAAAACTGAACAGATCACACCCCTCCGCTCCTCTCTCAATTCCCATTTTTGAAACAGTAGGGGGAAAAATGGTGTCTTCCTTTTGCTGGGAGCTCTCCTCTTCTTCTCTAATAACAACTCCACAGCTCTCTCAATGGAAATCCCCCAAGGTCCATTCTCTACTTGTGATTACCCCCCTAAACCCTAAACCCTAAACCCCATCCTCAAATTAACTCACTAATTCATTTTTTTGTTTGGCAGAATAGAGGAAGATGCATCTCACCGAAGAAAGTGAAGTCTGCATCTATAACTTCCAAATTTGAGCTCAGCCCACCACCATATCCACTGGTTTTCTTTCTCTACTTAACACCCGAATTAACTATCTCAACTTGGCCTTAAGCTTCAATGTCTTGCTCCTGCTTCTCTTTGTAGAATTCTTTGGAGCCTTACATGAGCAGCGAGACATTGGAGAATCATTGGGGGAGGCATCACAGAGCTCATGTGGAGAGCCTCAATGCGCGGATCGAAGGAACCGAGCTCGACGAGATGGGGTTAGAGGACGTTGTAGTTGCTTCGTACAACAGAGGGAATCCTCTCCCTTCTTTCAACGATGCGGCGCAGGTAACAAAAGCCCATTTGCATGCAATGTGTTTGATAATATGTTTCCGAGTATTGTTTGCGGTGCTAGTAGAGGTTGTTTTGATTTGCAGGTATGGAACCATGATTTCTTCTGGAATTCCATGAGACCGGGCGGGGGCGGGAAGCCTTCGGGGTTTCTGCTTGAATTGATCAAGAGGGACTTTGGTTCGTTTGATAGATTGTTGACGGAGTTCAAGACAGCCGCATCGGCTCAATTCGGTTCGGGTTGGGCTTGGCTCGTGTGTAAGTATTCAGGATCGAGAATGAAGATAGTAAAGTTCCAAGGTATTTCCACAAGCTGATTCCAAAGTTATATGTTGTTTGATTCAGACAAGGCGAACACATTAGATGTGGGAAATGCCATAAACCCTTGCCCCAAAGAAGAAGACAGTAAACTCATTGTGGCAAAGTCACCAAATGCTGTAAATCCCCTTGTTTGGGATTACTCTGTATGTATATGCTGCATTTTTGCCCTCTCCTTTTTTCTTAGCTTAGCTGTATGCTTTACAAATTTGATATCCAACTATATAATGATTTTATAGAATACGTGCATGTTTTTTTTTATTTTATACCGAATGCGTACTACTGTAATAGTTTTAATAGTTTTATCTTTATTATATCGACTATTTTGTGGGTGGGTGGGTGGGTGGGTGGGTGGAATGTTGTTTGGAGTTGGGGTGGTATCTTTAGTAAGCAAATGATTTTATCTCCAATATTTTGTAGATATGTCTTGTAAGTGACCTTGGTCTGAGGTCTTGTGCCTGGTATTTGGATCGGTGAAAAAAATCAATTCTAATGATCCTGCAATGTGTTCCCACGTCAGACAATTATTTGAGCATCAACTCATTGGACATGAGTTCATCTGTTGAATGTGACACAAGACTCATTTTTTCTCAGTATGCTCAACATGCTAATAGGGGTCAGTGAAATGGCTCTAACTGCTTATATGTTGAGTACATAATCTTTTTCTAACCTAATCTGATCGGCAAAATGCCGTGCTATTGACTACAAATCTCTCAAATCAAGAAATTTACTTTAGGATCCATGATATTACCAGATGAAATATCAACCTATCAATACCTACGGTATTGTTCCAGTAAATGAGCCAATTGAAAGAGAGGCTGCTAAGGTTGCAGATCCATGCATTCCAACATATGTACAACATCATTAGTCATTCATCTTAAGTGATTTAAGTATAACTAGGAACACCTGGCCCTATGGAGCTTAAGCAAAGCGTCTTTGTTGAAGTTTAATACATTTCATCTTTCTTGGACACTTCAAATTTCAAAATTTTGATTTGGGTACAAGGACATTTCATAAGTATATATTGCATGACACGCTACATGGACATCAACTTATTGCTCTTTAGTGTAGATTATTGCAATAACTGTAGGTTACATATGAGAAAGTGATGCAGAAGTGAACTGGTAGGGTTTGTGGTAAGGAAAGATTGGGGATTTGAGAAATTAAAAGTAGTGATTTTTGATAAGAAGGATAGAAGTTCTGACCTCGCATTTAGGTGAATTACTTATCCACTCTTACACATCGCATGCAAAGAGATTCAACCGTTAGGTTTTTCGCACCAGCAATAGTTTACAAATTCATTTTTTTTTTTCATTCTTTGACAATAATAAGTTCTAATGCATACTCATATTTATCGTAAAGACAAAGGTCTATATGGACTCAACCTCAGTCTCCTAATTAAACTTAATTCTTGAATAAAAGAAAATAAAAGATACTATCTCAAAAGGATACTTATATAACCAATAAAAAAGAAAAACAATAGGACTCAAAAACGAAAAACCTAAATCAACTCAAACTCAATAACTCAATCTGGATCGAATTGGATTCATATCATTTATTTTGGTTTTAAAGAATTCACTTCCTGGTGAATGACAACAAAGATGCACATCCAGACGACATTGGTGGAGAACGAAAGGTTAACGGCTCAATGTTGTAGATGAATAGTTAGCATCGAGCTCCCATGACATACTCAACATGGTAGCAGTAGAATCGATCCTCTACAGAGTTCGACAAAAACATGTATATCTTGTGCAAAGCCTCACAGTATGTCCAAAAATGAATCTCTTTAGGCAACTTCAATCATTATGTCATCATCAACTGCAAATCCTTGCAAACTTTTCTGTGATTCAGTAGCAAACTTTTAAGTATTATGGTTAATATTAAACAGTATTATGGTTAATATTAAAAATTTCACAAGTCTCAGAATGCATGTCACTTAAATGATATGCATGATAATCAGGTAATGCATTAGGTCTATGATCAATGTTTAGCTAAAAGGGCATCTGAACCATGAGTTGAAGTGACTTCTAGCCCATTCTTTAGGACCCTAACTACACTTTTAGGTCGGAAAGTAGCCAATATTATTCTTTCCTTCAAACATCAATATGCGTGTGTCTGTGTTGTGGACCTCCTAGATGTGAGACTAATCTAAGTCCTACAATCATGACCTACCTAATAGAATGTATGCATCATCCACTGGCAAATCATATCAGTGATAACACTCAAAACCTAGATAGACACTAAATAACGTTAGATAACATCATGTAAGTTCTCATTAACCCATGTAACAGATATGGCTATGGATGAGGTTCAACTTTAAGTTTCATTTTCTTTAAGATTGATTTGACGACAAAATTAATACAACTAGCTCAACCAATTATCACTCAAAAGACCTATCTTTATATTTGGGCATAGTAAAGAAACGTTCATTCTATGCTAATTCTCTTTACTCTTAGATGTGATAGCTAAACACATATCAACGGGCAAATGGACACTCATATGTATATGCTGATTTGCATCACTTGTGTCCTCCGTGCACCTCCTCAACTGTTCCATCATCATGATGCGGACACATCACCTACCCCACCGGCCATTCATGATGCGGGTCCACCTATCGTGACATACGTGAGGCGTAAGAGGCGCGGGATCGTCACGTAGTGGGTTTAGTGGGTTCATGGGTATTTTAGTCTTTTCAGGCTAAATTAGTAAATCCCCACTTTTCTATTTATTAGGGCTAGCCGTCATTGTTAGGGTTATGCTTATTTTGTTGAAGAACATTCTTAGGCATCTTGTGAGGGATTTTTAGGCTTTTTATCCGTTCAAATAAAAGCTAGGAGATCGGATTCGTCTCGAAGGAACTCAAGTTATCTTTGTTCTTCATCAAATTCCAAATAAAAATTCCACTTTTTAATTTTTCCTCCTTAAAAATCTGACTTCTATTGATTCGATCCACCGGATCATATCAAATTGGTATCAGAGCACTAAGATCCAATGGCGACGAGCACTAGATCGAAGGCGGATTTGATCGATGAGAAGATTCAAGGGCTACGGGAGGATCTCAATCGGGAGATCGAAGAACGGTTCGAAGGATTGAAGAAAACGGTGGTGGATTCCATCAAGGATCACGCCCATTCGCCAGAGGACATCCAGATCGAACTCCGAGGAATGAGGAAGGACGCCGCACAACAAGACCGAGATCTCCAAGAATTGAAGGGGTCAAATTCAGATCTGAAGGTCGCTACTTCAGATCTGAAGGAGGCAATGACGACGATGATGGTAATGATGTAAGCCCTAACGGTGGCGAAATAAGGAGATCGGGACAAGGGGATCCAAGGAGGGGATTCTACCCTAGAATCAGCCTCCCTAGAGCAAGCGCGGATGATGACAGAACTTCTACCTCAAGGCGACGGCTCGAGAGAATCAAGGGAGACGACGCGATCCGACCTAGAACCGCGCGGGGCTGTTCCGCCAAAAACAGACCCCCGCGGGTCTGATCGAATCGCAGCAGGCCCGTTAGGGCCTGCCAGAGGCCCGACGGCCTATCCCAGGCCTTCCCAGGCCTGGGCGAGGCCGCCCGGCCACCAGGGGCCTTCGGCGCCCCCGGCGGCCCCACCCAGGCCTGCTCCCGCCTGGGCGAGGCCGCTGGAGCCTCAGGAGGCGTCGACGTCTCCCTGGGAGGGCGCGGATGGCACGACGAGCCCATTTAGGGCTGCGCCCAGGGCGCAGGGCCCTCCCGCGGCTTCGATGGCTCGATACAGGAGCCTGGAGATGGTGGCACCCCCTTTCGGGGGTGCATGAGAAACGGCGCCACCAGCTGGGGTGCGAATTGGCCGCCCGCCCATGCTGGGGGCCGACGAGCTGGGCCGGCCCATCTTGGGGTCCGGCGGGCTGGGCCGCCCCTCCTGGGGGCCCGTCGAACCCTTCACGACCCTTTGGGGGTGTGGCGGGGTTCGTACCCCACTCTGGGGAAACTGCGGGGGCAGTGGGAGGCGGTTGGGCCTCGGAAGCAGCTATTGGGACTCCGGCGGGCCAATTTTGGAGAGCGGAGACCATCCCACCTGGGCCGAGGCCCGTTTTCGCACGACCACCAGAGTTTCCAGGACACCACTATCAGCTCGAGGCATGGGAGAGGCCTGCGTGGCCGGAGGAGTTGTACGGGGTTGACGGGGGAGGCCCAATTGAGACCCGAGGTGGTGGTTTGGGCCAGGGAGGTGGCCATGGGGGAGATAGAGGACAGCAAGGGGACATCAACGCTGACCGACGGCTGATGAAGCTGAAGATGCCGACCCTTGATGGACCGATCCAGACGGATGGATATACCGGGCAGAGAGATATTTTCAGGTGATGGGGTTGACGGAGCATGATGTCCTGAAGGCCATCGGGATTTATTTTGAGGGGAAGGCTCTAGCATGGTACCGGTGGAAGATAGCACGGGCCCCTTTTCGCACTTGGGAGGAGCTGTCAGCACTGATCGTGGATCGATTCCAGGAGACAACGGAGGGAGATTTCTACGAGTAGCTATCGGCCCTGAGGCAAGAAGGGACAGTGAGGAACTATGTGGAGAGATTTGAGATGCTGAATAGCCGGGTGAAGGGGGTGGCCGATGAGGTTATGATCGGGAATTTCATGCGTGGGTTAAAGTCATCAATACGAGCTGAGTTGCGGATGCAGAGCCCGGCGACCTTGGAGGATGTCCTTCGCTTGGCCCATAAAGCGGAGGAGAAGCATACGAAGGAGAGGAGGATATGGGGAGCCTGGGGACCCAGAGTTCCCGTCCCACCCCGGCAGCAGCGCCACAGAGGGCATCCGCTGCTGCACCTGAGACTCGAGGAGAGAGCCGTCCAGCTGCTCTGGGGCGGCGGATGACGGAGGCAGAGGTGAGGGAGAAGCGGACCAAGGGGTTGTGCTTCCGTTGCGACGAGAAGTTCACCCCTGGGCACAGATGTGCGAGCCGCCTACTGCAGATCACCATGGTACCCGACGAGAAGGGATACGTGGATGAGGAGGAGCCACTGGTAGGGGAGAAGTCTCACCTAGACTTCACGTAGGTTTCCCTGAACTCTGTGGTGGGGTTCACACCGAACCACATCATGAAGTTATCAGGACAGCTGGGGGACACGGCGGTGACGGTGCTGATAGACAGTGGGGCCACCCACAATTTCATCTCCAGCAGAGTGGTGGAGCGGCATGGGCCGCAGCTGAGCACCCTGGAGAAGTTACCGTATTGTTGGGGACATGGAATATGGAGGAGAGCAAGGAGCTTTATAAGGGTCTGTGCCTGACCTTGCAGGGAGTACAGATCATGGAGGACTTCTTGTCATTGGAGCTGGGAAACGTGGATATCATACTAGGGGTGCAGTGGCTGAAGAAGTTAGGAGAGATGAAGGTGAACTGGAAGCTCCTGAGGATGGAGTTCCAAGATGGAGATCGGAACGTCGTGTTGACAGGGGACCCGACCCTTTGTTTTTCTTTATTGGCCTTCAAGGCCATCACTCGGGTGCTGCGGGACGAGGGAGAGGGGTTCCTGGTGGAGTATCAGGGGCTGACAGCTGAGGGGGAGCAGCAGCAGGAGGAGACCGCAGCGGAGGTTGAGCAGGTACTAGAGCAGTACCAGGAGGTCTTTCAGGAACCGCAGGGGCTACCACCGTTTAGAGGGCACGAGCACGCAATTGTATTGCGTGATGGAGCAGCACCGGTGAGTGTGCGATCGTACCGATACCCGCATGTGCAGAAGGACGAGATTGAGAGGATGGTGCGGGAGATGCTGCAGGCTGGGATAATCCAGCCAAGTGTGAGTCCTTTTTCGAGCCCAGTTTTGCTGGTCAAGAAGGACGGGAGCTGGAGATTTTGCGTCGATTACCGGGCGCTGAATAAGGAAACTGTCGTTGACAAGTTTCTGATCCCGGTAATCGACGAGCTGCTAGACGAGCTTCATGGGGCGGCGATCTTTTCGAAGATCGATTTGAGGGCAGGGTACCACCAGATCTTGATGCGGCCAAAGGATGTGCCGAAGACTGCCTTCCGCACCCACGAGGGGCACTACGAGTTCAGAGTCATGCCGTTCTGCTTGACGAATGCCCCCTTTACTTTCCAGGCCTTGATGAATAAGGTCTTCCAGCCCTTCCTCCGGAGGTTCATTCTCGTTTTCTTTGACGATATCCTCGTCTATAGCAGGAGCATGAGGGAGCACTTGGACCACTTGGAGGTGGTCTTCCGGGAGTTGATGGCGTAGCAGTTGTTCGCCAACCGGAAGAAGTGCAGTTTCGGCCAGGAGCGGATCGAGTACCTAGGGCATGTTGTGTCGGCGGAGGGGGTAGCGGCTGACAGATCGAAGATAGCGGCTATGCTGGATTGGCCGGTGCCTACTACCCTGCGAGCTCTTCGCGGATTTTTGGGTCTAACGGGCTATTACCGGAAGTTCGTTAAGGGGTACAGCACCATAGCATGGCCCCTTACCGAACAGCTCAAGAAGGACGGGTTCCATTGGGGGGAAGAGGCCACCAAGGCATTTCAGGCCTTGAAGGTGGCGATGACGACGGCGCCAGTCCTTGCCTTGCCAGATTTCAGCCTATCTTTTGTGGTGGAGACTGACGCGTCGGGATATGGATTGGGGGCGGTGCTTATGCAGGAGGGACGACTCATAGCCTATTTCAGTCAGGTGTTGTCTGTTAGAGCACGGCTGAAATCGGTTTATGAGCGGGAATTGACGGCCATTGTCTTCGCGGTGACGAAGTGGCGGCCCTATCTGTTGGGTCGGGAGTTCGTGGTCAGGACGGACCAACGGAGCCTCAAGTATCTTTTGGAGCAGTGATTAGTTATTGAGGAGCACCAGCGTTGGTTGTCCAAGCTGGTGGGGTACCGATTCGACATCGAGTACAGGCCGGGATTGGAGAACAAGGCAGCCGATGCCTTGTCTCGCCGGGAGGAGAGCGTGGACTTGAGGGCTCTCTGTCTCTACCGATATGGTTGGACTGGGAGCCCATTTTTCAGGAGGCGGAGAGTCATGATGAGCTGGGACGGATCTGAGAGTTGCTGCAGTAGGGAAAGGAGTGGCCGACCGGGTATTCCTTACAGGGGCGCAGACTGCTTTACCAGGGGAGGTTGGTGCTATCGTTGGCCTCAGGATTTATACCAGTCCTGTTTCGGGAGTTCCACGGGTCGGTGACTGGAGGCCGTTCGGGGATACAGCAGACGTACCAGAGGATGGCTAGGGAGGTGTACTGGCCGGGGATGCGGAGGAGAGTTGCCCAATTAGTAGCTGCTTGTGACGTCTGCCAGCATCACAAGTATATGACCATGGCCCCAGCCGGGCTCCTACAGCCGTCGGAGTTGCCAGTGAGGGTATGGGAGGAGGTCACGATGGACTTCATTGACGTGTTAGTGGTTGTGCCCTAGGCCAAATAATTGGACCTTTATGTTATGTCATTTTCATTTATAAAATGTTTCTCTTATTATTGTTATTATTATATTGCTTGCATGTTTCTTTATAATAATGGTTGAATAGTTGTTTTATGCTATTCTAATAATCCCTAGTCATTCATCATTAAAGGTTTAATGAAGAATTAAGATTAGTATGAGTTTGGTAGATAATTATGAGATAATTATATGTATGGTGATACAAATCAAACTTATAGGTACTTGTTGGAGAACATGTACTGAATAGACTCGCTATGAGATCATTACATGGATTAATGTCATAAATGATCTCATAATAGTTATGTCATTGAATCCTTAGACCTGAGCTCATCACAGTTTCCTACATAAGGAACATCATATTTTGACATAAGCAAACGTTATCTTTAATCAGATAATCATAAAGGTTATGATCGAATATAATGTGAATTATGCAGAGGAAAGTGAATGAACAAGATGGAATTTGTCCCTCTCCTATGAGAGATATCTAATGGGCCCCTCGATAAGTAGGACTGAGAAATGCATGGCCGTGCTCAAATGAATGTCATTTGATTTTATCAGTCTACTTAGAAAGCGAGAAATTAAATGTTTGAACAATATAAGTATGACACTACCCATGACTTATGTTCAACTAAGATATCGTGTGACAAAAGGATTATGACATGTCATATTGGTTAGGTTAATATCGGACTAACGATATTCATATTAATTGGGTAGTCAAAATGTCTTGCTAGAGACCAATTATGACTTATGGGCTTCTAATGAGATTAGGCCCACTGCCAATTTAATATGAGCCTATTGGGTCGCACACAAAGAACGAATTGGATAGGATAGTGTTTAAACATGATTTCGAATATGATTTGAAATTCGTGATAAGGTGAAATATCTTAACCGTCAGATATCGTATCTCGTTAAGATATTATCCCTAAGATATCGTCGCTTAACTGAAATACGTTAATGTGTTAACGTGGGATTCTTATCCCTAAGATAGCGTCACGTAACTGAATGTTGTTAATGGGTTAACGTAGGATTTTATATAAGATATAGAATCACGATTTTCAGTTTTACGTTTTTTTTTCAATCTATCTCCTCCGTTTTTGAGAAAAACAAATAGCGAGAGAAACCCTAGTTGCGGCAAAGGAGCTAGCACCCTCGCAAGTCCTGTTCGTGACGTTCGCGTATGGATACCGATTGAGGGTGGTCGTTCGTAGAACAGCACCTATAATCCGACAGATTCAGATCGTCGCAGCACCTACAGTCCGACAGATTCAGATCGTCAGAAAGGTTAGTAATCTATTCGAATTAATTAGAATCGCATGGATCTTGGTAGGTTTCTATTTTTCGCTGCGTATAAGTTAGTTGTACTATGATAGAAACCCTAACATGACGGGCTGCCCCGTTCCGAGGAATATACAGTGATCCTCGTCGTAGTAGACCGCCTGAGTAAGTATGCCCATTTCATACCTATGAAGCATCCTTACACAGCGGTCTCGGTGGCCACAGCATTCATTCGGGAGGTGATACGCTTATACGGGATACCGGGGTCCATAGTGTCCGACAGGGACCAGGTCTTCTTGAGCGGGTTCTGGCGGGAGCTCTTCAGGGTACATGGTACGGTCCTTAAGAGGAGTACGGCGTACCACCCACAGACGGACGAGCAGACCAAGGTGGTGAAGCGCTCTATAGAGACTTATCTGCGGTGCTTCGCGTCGGAGACGCCTCGACAGTGGCACAGGTGGTTGGCATGGGCGGAGTATTGGTACAACACGTCGTACCACTCAGCAGCAGGGACGACCCCCTTCAGGATCCTCTATGGGCGAGACCCACCGTCCTTGCTGCGCTTCAGTGACCGGCAGACGTCGGTGTCAAGGTGGAGGCTTACATGGGAGACAGAGATGCTATGTTGGAGGAGCTACGTCGACATCTTTTGAGGGCTCAGCAGGTGATGAAGGCCCGGGCAGACGGCCACCGGCGGGACGTCCACTTTCAGGAGGGAGATATGGTGTATCTCAAGCTGCAGCCATATATGCAGAAGACGTTAGCTTGGAGGCAGAATGAGAAGCTAGCAGCTCGCTACTACGGTCCCTACCAGATTGCGGCCAAGATTGGGAAGGTGGCGTATCGGTTACGCCTGTCACCTTCCTCTGCGATACATTCGGTGTTCCATGTGTCGCAGCTACGGAGGGAGATTGGAGACTAGTCAGCCACGTCTACTCTGCCACCTACACTGACGGAGGACATGGAGGTATTGCTCGAGCCCCTGGATGTGCGGGCAGTTCGTCAGGGACCGGGATGACGAAGAGAGGTGCTGGTCTACTGGGTGGGCCTGCCTGATTGTGACGCCATGTAGGAGGCATATGACGTGGTTCAGGAGCAGTTTCCAGATTTCCACCTTGAGGACAATGTGGCTCTTTTAAGGGGGTATTGATGCGGACACATCACCTACCCCACCGGCCATTCATGATACGGGTCCACCTATCGTGACATACGTGAGGCGTAGGAGGTGCGAGATCGTCACGTAATGGGTTTAGTTGGTTTAGGGGTATTTTAGCCTTTTCAGGCTAAAGTAGTAAATCCCTACTTTTCTATTTATTAGGGCTAGCCGCCATTGTTAGGGTTATGCTTATTTTGTTGAAGAACATTCTTAGGCATCTTGTGAGGAATCTTTAGGCTTTTTATCCGTTCAAATAAAAGTTAGGAGATCGGGTTCGTCTCGAAGGAACTCAAGTTATCTTTGTTCTTCATCAAATTCCAAATAAAAATTCCACTTTTTAATTTTTCCTCCTTAAAATCTGATTTCTATTGATTCGATCCACCGGATCGTATCACATCACCACAAAACTCTCTAATGTGTACACTTCTGTTAAGATATTGATGGACAAAATAACCATACACATGTCACTTATAGCATTGGACCCCTTTTAAAATTTAGGAAGGTATTTCCCTTGAAGTTTGACCACCATTTTAACCCAATAAAAAGAAATACAAAAGGACCCAAACTAGAACCCAAATCGACTCAAACGCAATAACTAAATCTGGATCCAAATTAATTTCCATCAGAAAGCTAATAAATCTGCAGTTTTGGCCCATTAGAGGTGGTTTTGTAATTTTCAGATTTCTAGTGGTGTTTTCGTAATTTTCGGATTTCTAGTTGCAACGAGATCTAAAAACAAATTCGATACTTTTGAGGAGAAATACAACGCCAAACTTGAGGGCGTGAAGCAAACCCTGGCGAAGCACGGTGAAACCCTGGCGAAGCATGGTGACACCCTCGCGAAGCTTGGAGAATTCCTAGCGAAACAAGAAGAAGCACTAGTGCAACAACTCACGGGCATCGCGATGAAGTTGAATGACATAGATGAAAACCATAATCAAGCGAAAAATGCATCGACTTTGGAGAAGGGCAAGGACAATGTGATGGAATACGAAGATGGAAGGCTCATGGATGTCGAGAACACGTCGTCGGAGGCGGATGAAGAGTTCCATGGGGTTGGCAGCCCTAGCCGACCCCTCTAGAGGTTCCAGTAGGGTCGCACGGACCTGCAGCAATGCTGCAGTACCGTGCGGCCCTCCAGGAGGGTCAGCAAGGCCAGTCGACCCTGGCGACACCTTTGCAAGGGCGGCCAGCTCCAGCCGACCCCCAGAAGGGGTCGTACAACCCCTTTAGGGCATCGGCAAGGGCACCCAGAAGGGGCGTACAGCCCCTTTAGAGCATCTGCAAGGGCGCCATGCCCCTGCCGAGCCTCGGCCAGGGCGTATAGCCCCTGGCGAGCTTTGACAGGGGCACCCTGCCCCTGTCGTGGCTCTGCCAGGGCGTACATGCCCTGGCAATGCTTGGACAGCGTCCAGAGAGCGTAATGGAGACTGGCATGGGCCCCACGGATACCTCGCTCGGCACATGATGAAGGCTACCCCCAGGGGATTTTATGGAGTACGGTGATGATGCTGATGAGTTTCGAGTGCCTCACGGCCCTCGATATGCTGCGAAGAGGCGACAACACCTGCCTCTAGGCTATAAGGAGTTTCATAGGAGACCGATATGGATTGGGACTTGGATGACGAAGATCGAGGCCCTATACTTGGCGATGAGGATTGGATTGACTATGGAGACATGCAGGGAGGCCAACGGAGGGACTTGGAGGGACAGAGAGACAGATGGAGACACGCATGCCAGTTCAACCGGCCTAGACACTTCGAGGGGCGTGCTGAGCAGGCGAATTTGGGGTGGATAGCCGTGTACGGAAGCTGAAGATGCCCATTTTCGAGGGTGATGATTCATATGGCTGGATCTACAAGGCATCAAGATTTTTTTCGTGACGCACATGACGGAAGGGCAGAAATTGGAGGCGGCTGTCATATGCCTCAAGGGAGAGGCGCGGTCTTGGTTCTTGTGGAGGGAACAGATGGAGCCGATCATATCATGGGAGGAGCTGAAGGACCGTTTGGTGGACAAGTTCCGAGATACGCAGTGGGAGAACCTTCAGGAGCAGCTCATGGCACTGAAGCAAGATGGTTCCATATGGAGTATAGTAAGAAGTTTGAGGCACTGGCGGGACGGGTCAGAGACATCTGAGGAGACGCTGCGAGGGTGTTTCATGAAGGGGCTCAAGCCCAACGTACGAGCACAGCTTCACCTACATCAGCCTCGGTGACTGATACAGACGATGGATTTGGCATAGCGGGTGGAGGATCGTCTTATGGAGGAGCAGAGATCTAGAGGGATTGGTGGTGGCTCCTCTTTTCACAGCCCGCCTGTGACAGGAGGGCATCAGGCATTTACATGGGATAACCAGGCCATCAAGGAGAAGCCCAGTAAGCCACAACCGGGAGAATAGTTTAGGAAGATGTCTTACACTGAGAAGCGGAAAAAGAGACAGAAGAGGCTATGTTTCCGATGCGATACAAAGTGCCACAACCGGGAGAATAGTTTAGGAAGATGTCTTACGCTGAGAAGCGGAAAAAGAGACAAAAGAGGCTATGTTTCCGATGCGATACAAGGTTTATCATAGGGCACCGATGTGACGTACACAAGCTTCAAGTACTATTGCTAGAGGAGGATGACAACGATGTGGTGGGGGGGAAGAAGAGCCATGTGGAGATGAGCATCTCCACTTGGAGTAAGGCCGTCATAGACTTCATTCACCTCATTGAGGATACGGTTGATTTTTGGGGGCGGTGTAATGATAGATCTGTAGTTTTGATACATTAGAGACGGTTTTTTTAATTTTCGGATTTCTAGGTGGGCGTTTTTGTAATTTTCGGTCTTTTGGGGTTTTCTGCAATTTTGTTTTTGTTTCTGTTTAGTATTTATAGATTATAGGATGGGAGGGATTTTGGGAATGCTTCTTTTGAGAGATTATTCATAGGAGAGGTGAGATTATCCCTCTACATCGGGAGAGTGCGGACGTCCTCTTTAATTGGCATCTTGGGAGAGCGTCTACATATATAATTGTGGTCATCTATCCTTTCTATTTTCAGTTTTATTGAATAAAAATAAGATCTTTTGCCCCAAATCATATCAAAAGCGTGTCATCACATTTAACAAAAATTAATCAATGGCTAGCTGGCAATGGTTTAGTTGATTAGCGAGGTGGTTCCAAATCATCCCATGTGAATGATATTGGTGTGTCCTGACAGCAGGTCTTCTGATATTTGTCGCAATGCTTAATACCCATTGCATTATATCCCAGTGGCATTCTGCCCAGCAGATCAAGAGACGTGAGTCCTGTAGTTTAGATGGCTGAGGTTTGGCTGCATTAGCGCTCTTATGATAAAAAGAACAAACCTGATAAGCGATTTGCTTAATCTAATGAACATCGGATCATCACCAACACTTACAGCATTTAGTTAAAAACTTCTTCTTGTTCTGTGCATCCCTGTGTAGTAAGCTATTTCAAAGAAGTTGGCGCACCCATTGTTACTGGATCGGTCAGTTTTAGTCGATTGTTGATATGAAACAAACATGTAGTTCTTTAGTTACATGTTTGGACTTGCATCTACCACTAATCTGATCAAAATCATCTCATTAGATTTTGTTGTTTTTGTGCAGCCGCTCCTTGGAATTGATGTCTGGGAGGTACGCTACTCTATCGTCGTCTAAATACAAAGCTTGTCGTTCTCTGAATAACCCATAACAACGTAAACTGACCGTCTGCTACCTGCGTGTGAAACTGTCTCCTCGTCCGTGCAGCATGCTTACTACCTTGACTACGAGGTCTCGTTCTCATCCATAACTAATCCATCCCTAAAAAGTTTTACAATTGCGACATAGCAACTTATGGCCATCATTTCAAGACTGCTCCTCTTCTGTTCTTCTGGTGCAGAACCGACGTGGTGATTATGTATCTGTTTTCATGGAGAATCTTGTTTCTTGGGAAGTAGTCAGCTCGAGGCTTGAGACGGCTATGGCACGATCAGCAGAGAGAACAGGACAAGACGGGGGAATCGAAGGGGAGGAAATGGCTGACGGGGAAGCCATAGAGATGTATCTGGACAGCGAAAGCGAAGACTCAGAGGCTGAATGATGGAGGGCAAGATCATGTCAGCCCCAATGGCGATGGTAATGGCAAAGTCATAGCTGATCAGAATCTCGAAGGAAAGCTTCAACAACGCGGAGATTGATCTGGAGCAGACGCCATATGAATCGTTGTGGCCTTCTGCAGGATGCTAATCTGTTTCCGAGCGAAATGGCCTAGAGAGATGAGAGAGTGAGACATTGTATGCACTCATCGATTGAGTTATCAAGTGGGAAATTTGTATTTGTATGCAAATGTTCTTGAGGATTTGTTAGCGCCATGGAAGTCCTCCTACGTACAGACATTTATGCTGTGTTGTGCAAACATAGTGTTATCTAATATTTAAATTGTTTAGAAGAGTGGTTGCATCAAGTCAAGATGGCCGAGTTGGTCTAAGGCGCCAGTTTCAGGTACTGGTCCGAAAGGGCATGGGTTCGAATCCCATTCTTGACACACAATTTTGATTTTTATTTTGCTCTTTTTTTTTATTACAAATTTGTACTTTATTTGGAAAAGAGATAGCCCCCAAAAGAATCAAACTTCATTTTGGTTGCCGGAACTGTTGATGTATCAAAACGATCGTGGGATTGATCGGAAGATCCTTGATGGGGCATTGAATGAAACCACCCCTTGCCTTATTGTTTCCATTTTGTGTCGTTTAAATTCTCCTTAGCTAGCCGGCTCTTTAGATATTCCTCAGCAATCGGCGGATATGGTGCACTAGCGTCACTACCTACCAAGAAGTAAGAGCAAGACGGTAAGGACATGTTCGTTTTGTTGAGAATGGATTTTTGAGAAAGTTGTTAATTGTAACGGCCTGTATTTTTCCAATACTTTCATATTAAGTATTTAAAGAAAATTCAATTTTTAATTGTATTTTATAATGGTTTGTTAGCAGTCTTAAACTGATTTCAAAAATTTCCTATAAAAATATTTTGGAGTACCAGACTAGTTATAGAGTATTTTAGTAAGGTCGGATTTCATCGAATACCTCTAAAAGATCTGATAAAAATTCATTTTCAGATATTGCAGTTTTGGGTCAATGAATTTATTTTCTATACAAACGTTTTCAAAATGACTTCAAACTTCTGCAGTAGCATCCTATGATCATTTGGGGCTTCCCACATTAATTTCGTAATTTTCTGATATCGATTCAATAGGAAACCCGCAAACCCGCTTTCTAAACGTTTTGGCCAAAAACTAGTATCCCCGTAGCCCAAACTCTAGAACGGCCTTCGTATTCGCCATCCTCGTGACGATACGATCCTGTGGGTATGTTTTCGTAATTTTTCGGACACGTTTACTGATAGGGGCATTTTCGTAATTTTCGCTTTTTGTATTATCACTAATGACTTTCGATAATGGAGTTTTATCTTCCTAAATTACCCACTTAATCACCTAATCTAATCCCATTACCTAAACCTACCCGTATCTACCCCCATCTAACTCATCTCTCTCAGCTAACACACCCCCCTCTCTCATCTACCCCCCTCTCAATCTTTCTTTAACCCTATATATTCACTACCCAACCCAGGCACACAGCATCACTCTCTCTCTCTCTCTTCATTCGAACCCAACGAAACCCACCCAGACCCTCTCTCTATCACTCTCAGGCTCCCTCTCTCATTTTTTCGTTTCCCAAGCCCAACCCATGCAAATTTCACAGATCTCCCCTCCCTACTTCATCTTCCTCTCCAACCTCATCGCCGCCGGCGATAGCCCACACTCCGGGGGACCCCCGCCAGCGACGTCGACGCAGCTGCCGCAGCTCCACACCGTTTACCGCTCCAACGAAGCCACAGCCTCCGCCTCCCTCCGTCGCCGACGACGCCAACGAGGCCATCTCCGATCGAAGCCCGCCGCTCGACGAAGCGCCACCACCACGCCGCCGTTCGACCCGAGCTCGCCGCTGCTCCGCCTCTCATCGCCGTCGTCTTCCGCTTCCGATCGCAGCTCCGACGGCCTCGACCCGCCACCGCCGCCGTCGCTTCCCCCGGAGACGCCCGCCGCCTCCGCCGAGCCCGCCGCCTTGCCGCCCTCGCCGTCGTCCTCCCCCTCCGCCCACGTCGCTCTCTCTCTCCCCGCATGCAACGGCGACGTCGAATGCGTAAGTTTTATAAAATGGCAAACTTGTAAATATAACGAATATTTCGATTTTTCGTAAATTTTTTAATTAATAAATGAGTTTATTGGTTTTAAATCCATAACTAATTATATAGGGCCCAGAAAAATGTGAGACTAGCTCTAGAAAATCAGAAATGACATTCTGGACCCAATGGCGCTAGTTTCATCTCAATCCGACGCTTAGTTTTCTCAGAATTAATTTTTAAGCCTAAAAGATAAATACCTGATTTTCGTTCAAAAATCCGTATCTTCTTATTTTTACGTAAACAAATATGTGATAAAAATATATGCTAAAGTACTCTTTGAGACGGTCATTTTGACACCTCAATTGCAACTTTCCGATGTAGATTGCATCCAGAATAAATTCCTGAATAAATACGTCACTAATTGAAAAATAGATTTTAAATTGTTTTTGAGCTTTTAAAAATTCTAAAAATTACTATAAGCCTCAGAAAAATATTCCTTCTTGCAGTAAAATTATTTTCACCATATATAGTCTATATAAAATTTTAGAACCGTTTTCGATACCGTTTCAACTAGTTTTGAAAATCAAAAGGATCGAGTTTAATGAATAGAAAATATGGTACGCTTTAACCAATTGTTCTTGTGATTGCAGGTACCAATCTTCGTACACCAGCTCTTCCAGCTCCAACCTCGTCTTGCCACGACGAGCTCTAAAATCGTAAGTCACGACATATTCTAAGTTTAGAAAACTAGTCTACTGTGCTTGCGTGAACTTGTGACACTTCACTTATAGCCTCGAACGGCTATTCAAGTTAAACCAAACTAGAGAACTAAAATGAAAGTAATCTACCAAAGATTACTTTGCCAACTTTCAACTTTGGTGGTTGTAGCACTCGACTACCAACTTGGGTAAATTGTGTGCTAAGCCACACTACCACGTGCTCAAAGCACGGAAGTAACAGCTTTTGGTGTTGGACTTGTTTTTATCCTACTTGCTGGTTTTTTCAATGAGGAAGTCAACCAGTTAACCTGGTGTGACTAACATGCGGAACATCGTGTGGAATATAATGTGTGGAACATCCTGTGGAACAATCCTGTCTAGAACTTGTAATTGACACGTCACTGGGGTATTGGGGTAACTCATAGTTTGCGAGAGTACGGGAGTGACTAGAGTTCGATCTACATGTCAAGCTGCCTGAGTTTCGGCCTCCTGTCTAGCTGCCTGAGTTTCGGCAAACCATCCTGCTGCCTGGGTACCGGCATTCGTCTGGGTAGCACCCAGGCAAGAGATGAACTGAACGGTCACATATTGTACTCTCCGACTTGAGTCACGTAGTTACTTTTGCACAGTCACCTTTACTTTACGCATTACAGTTACTTTCTTTACAGTACATGCACTTTACTTTCCTTGCCAGTATAGTCACCTTTACTTTACGCATTCCATGCACGTTACTTTCTACACTTGTACAGACACTGCACCGTACTTTACTTTACTTTCACTTTGGTCTGCTTTGTCATACTTGTACAGTACCTCTCTTTCTTTATTTAGAATTATTGTGACTTACCTACGGTTCCATCTCCGTGGCACCGCAGACGACGTACATATGGAGGCAGATGCTCTAGAGTTAATAGCGCCAGACTTCGACCATGAGACCGCAGCTTCCAGAGCTATTTTCAGTTGTGTACCTTTTTCTTTCATGTATATCTGTTGGGACATCTTGTACGGAATGTATTGTAATAATTGGACACTATTTGGGTATTTTTGTACATCTCTGCATCGTGGCTATTTTGATTTCACTGGTTAACTGCAGAACCTGCGCAATTATCAAATAAGTAACGGGCCCCCGAAAGCGGGTCGTTACAAGTTTGGTGGCCCTACGCAGGTCCTCGCTAACTACCTCGTGAACATTATAGCAAGATCAGGATGTATAATATAAAATACTCAGATTGAACCTCGAGTACAGGATGTCTCGAGTGTTCACCTGTATTGGATATACGGGTGAAGTGTCCTTATTACCATCTTCATTAGGTCTTCTTTGATTCTCATCATCTTCTTTGAACTCTTAACCCTTGCTTAGGAATTCGTGTTCCATTCTTGATTATACCTCTCTAGTACCCTCTTTTGCTAGCAGTTATAGTGATTTTTCGTTAGTTGGATTATCTACCCACTTCATCACCTTCCTTCAGTTGATGATGGTACTCGTATGAATGATAAGCTTCCTTCAATGGACCATGATACCGGTCAATGTGCTTGGCTAAAGTCTGTTGGATCAACCTGGCTAGACTGGGCATAAGTGATCCTGGCTTAGTCACTTCCCTGGCCGTGTCCGCTGGACCGCAAGGACGTGAATCATGATTATGTAACACCATCGATCTTCATCACTAACACCCCTTTCTTTAGCTAATGATGGTCTCCTGATTATTTTTCTTCTTCCTAAATCGCGTTTAGTTCGCTTGAACTCCGGCTACGTTTATTCTAAGGAGGGTAGCATTCAATTTTCGATCACCAGAAGTCAAAATTCGACAACGGAAGCGGATCGAAGGACGCTCAGAAGTATTGGAGGATGGTGCTAGAGATTTTGAGACGAGCCAAACCTGACGTGTAAGTGTAGGCTGTTTGCGTCTTTTGAGCTAGTGTTTCTCTTCTAGCCCCTACTTCTATCTTGTACCCGTCTTGCTCTCTCCAAGGGTTTGACTTCCTTTCCCACCGACCACCTTCCTCCCCCTCTTTAATTCTTTTGTCCGTTTCCCCCCTCGAGATACGTGCCCGCCGAACCCTACCCTACCTAACCCCGACTTTCGGTGCCCCTCCCCCCGTTTTTAACCCCGCTCCTTCCTCCGCAAGCCTCCCCGTGCTTCCCCCCTTTCGCTTCGACATCGCCCTCTCCTCCTCCCGGCCTCTCCCCCAAGCGAGCTCGATCGGACCCCCGCATCGCCACTCCGAGTTCCGATCCGCCAGCCTCACCCGAAGATCCGCCAGCTTCCGCTTCACTCCATCCCGTAGGCCCTAGCTCCCCGCCATGGATCGCCAGCCAGTCAGAGCCCTCGTCGCCGCAGACCCGCAGCCGCCGATGGCCCATCAACGTTCCGTTGTGGGACTTTTGGCCTTGGCGACAACCATCGCCGCCTCCCTCGCTATGGCCGTGTGGTCGGGATATTGGGAACCCGCCGCTATTGGCATTATTTGGAGCTCCTTTTTCTGGTTCTTCCCCCTTGAGCTGCCCAGCCTCGATTGCTTCTTAGGGGCGCTCCTTGATGTTTTTGGGTTCGTGAGTTTTTGGTCATTAAATTGCTTAGGGCTGATGGTGTTAGCCGTGGATATCGAACAATGGTGTTGGGAAGGAGTATCTTTAGGATTGGGTATTGGATTCCTTTTGGCCTTAGGTGTTGAGATGAGATGCCAGTCTTGTGCTCTCATTTGGAGGACAGCTTTGATGCTGGCTTACTGTTGGATGTGGTGGAGATTGCTGGAAGCAGTGGTGACAATGATCTTGATCCATGAGAGTTGGCCTTATATCTGCCTTTTGGTAACGATCTGGATATTGGATTGTAATTTGGTAGCATGGCAGATGAAGTCTTTGGTGCTCTGCTGGTTACGTTGTAACAG
Source organism: Scilla litardierei (assembly GCA_030789695.1). Lineage (NCBI taxonomy): Eukaryota > Viridiplantae > Streptophyta > Magnoliopsida > Asparagales > Asparagaceae > Scilla > Scilla litardierei. The sequence goes on along the minus strand of CM061136.1, from coordinate 7,733,631 downwards.
CTTGCATGCATTTGGATTAGTCCTCACGTTTTTGTATGTTATGGCAATAATTTACATGATTGAGACCATGTAACCATCGTTTATATATTCTAGACGTTCCGTTCTTCTCTTTGGTGTGATTGCTTCTGGCTTATCACCTTATGTCCCAAGTTCGATCGGATGTCATCATCATCCTCATTATCATTTCCGAGTAATGCCATTATTTTATGTTTTGCCTACTTGATAAATCTGAAGTAGCTATCGTGATAATATATATTAGTCACATCCCATATTTTCTTATCACATTTCATGTTATTTACAACCTGATTTACAAGATTACTATCTTTTCTATCATTTATTTGCTTGAGCTTCTTTGTAATATCAATTATTTGTTTCAAAAATATTTTAAATTCCGAGGACGGAATTATTTTTAAGGAGGGTAGAATGTAACGGCCTGTATTTTTCCAATACTTTCATATTAAGTATTTAAAGAAAATTCAATTTTTAATTGTATTTTATAATGGTTTGTTAGCAGTCTTAAACTGATTTCAAAAATTTCCTATAAAAATATTTTGGAGTACCAGACTAGTTATGGAGTATTTTAGTAAGGTCGGATTTCATCGAATACCTCTAAAAGATCTGATAAAAATTCATTTTCAGATATTGCAGTTTTGGGTCAATGAATTTATTTTCTATACAAACGTTTTCAAAATGACTTCAAACTTCTGCAGTAGCATCCTATGATCATTTGGGGCTTCCCACATTAATTTCGTAATTTTCTGATATCGATTCAATAGGAAACCCGCAAACCCGCTTTCTAAACGTTTTGGCCAAAAACTAGTATCCCCGTAGCCCAAACTCTAGAACGGCCTTCGTATTCGCCATCCTCGTGACGATACGATCCTGTGGGTATGTTTTCGTAATTTTTCGGACACGTTTACTGGTAGGGGCATTTTCGTAATTTTCGCTTTTTGTATTATCACTAATGACTTTCGATAATGGAGTTTTATCTTCCTAAATTACCCACTTAATCACCTAATCTAATCCCATTACCTAAACCTACCCGTATCTACCCCCATCTAACTCATCTCTCTCAGCTAACACACCCCCCTCTCTCATCTACCCCCCTCTCAATCTTTCTTTAACCCTATATATTCACTACCCAACCCAGGCACACAGCATCACTCTCTCTCTCTCTCTTCATTCGAACCCAACGAAACCCACCCAGACCCTCTCTCTATCACTCTCAGGCTCCCTCTCTCATTTTTTCGTTTCCCAAGCCCAACCCATGCAAATTTCACAGATCTCCCCTCCCTACTTCATCTTCCTCTCCAACCTCATCGCCGCCGGCGATAGCCCACACTCCGGCGGACCCCCGCCAGCGACGTCGACGCAGCTGCCGCAGCTCCACACCGTTTACCGCTCCAACGAAGCCACAGCCTCCGCCTCCCTCCGTCGCCGACGACGCCAACGAGGCCATCTCCGATCGAAGCCCGCCGCTCGACGAAGCGCCACCACCACGCCGCCGTTCGACCCGAGCTCGCCGCTACTCCGCCTCTCATCGCCGTCGTCTTCCGCTTCCGATCGCAGCTCCGACGGCCTCGACCCGCCACCGCCGCCGTCGCTTCCCCCGGAGACGCCCGCCGCCTCCGCCGAGCCCGCCGCCTTGCCGCCCTCGCCGTCGTCCTCCCCCTCCGCCCACGTCGCTCTCTCTCTCTCCCCGCATGCAACGGCGACGTCGAATGCGTAAGTTTTATAAAATGGCAAACTTGTAAATATAACGAATATTTCGATTTTTCGTAAATTTTTTAATTAATAAATGAGTTTATTGGTTTTAAATCCATAACTAATTATATAGGGCCCAGAAAAATGTGAGACTAGCTCTAGAAAATCAGAAATGACATTCTGGACCCAATGGCGCTAGTTTCATCTCAATCCGACGCTTAGTTTTCTCAGAATTAATTTTTAAGCCTAAAAGATAAATACCTGATTTTCGTTCAAAAATCCGTATCTTCTTATTTTTACGTAAACAAATATGTGATAAAAATATATGCTAAAGTACTCTTTGAGACGGTCATTTTGACACCTCAATTGCAACTTTCCGATGTAGATTGCATCCAGAATAAATTCCTGAATAAATACGTCACTAATTGAAAAATAGATTTTAAATTGTTTTTGAGCTTTTAAAAATTCTAAAAATTACTATAAGCCTCAGAAAAATATTCCTTCTTGCAGTAAAATTATTTTCACCATATATAGTCTATATAAAATTTTAGAACCGTTTTCGATACCGTTTCAACTAGTTTTGAAAATCAAAAGGATCGAGTTTAATGAATAGAAAATATGGTACGCTTTAACCAATTGTTCTTGTGATTGCAGGTACCAATCTTCGTACACCAGCTCTTCCAGCTCCAACCTCGTCTTGCCACGACGAGCTCTAAAATCGTAAGTCACGACATATTCTAAGTTTAGAAAACTAGTCTACTGTGCTTGCGTGAACTTGTGACACTTCACTTATAGCCTCGAACGGCTATTCAAGTTAAACCAAACTAGAGAACTAAAATGAAAGTAATCTACCAAAGATTACTTTGCCAACTTTCAACTTTGGTGGTTGTAGCACTCGACTACCAACTTGGGTAAATTGTGTGCTAAGCCACACTACCACGTGCTCAAAGCACGGAAGTAACAGCTTTTGGTGTTGGACTTGTTTTTATCCTACTTGCTGGTTTTTTCAATGAGGAAGTCAACCAGTTAACCTGGTGTGACTAACATGCGGAACATCGTGTGGAATATAATGTGTGGAACATCCTGTGGAACAATCCTGTCTAGAACTTGTAATTGACACGTCACTGGGGTATTGGGGTAACTCATAGTTTGCGAGAGTACGGGAGTGACTAGAGTTCGATCTACATGTCAAGCTGCCTGAGTTTCGGCCTCCTGTCTAGCTGCCTGAGTTTCGGCAAACCATCCTGCTGCCTGGGTACCAGCATTCGTCTGGGTAGCACCCAGGCAAGAGATGAACTGAACGGTCACATATTGTACTCTCCGACTTGAGTCACGTAGTTACTTTTGCACAGTCACCTTTACTTTACGCATTACAGTTACTTTCTTTACAGTACATGCACTTTACTTTCCTTGCCAGTACAGTCACCTTTACTTTACGCATTCCATGCACGTTACTTTCTACACTTGTACAGACACTGCACCGTACTTTACTTTACTTTCACTTTGGTCTGCTTTGTCATACTTGTACAGTACCTCTCTTTCTTTATTTAGAATTATTGTGACTTACCTACGGTTCCATCTCCGTGGCACCGCAGACGACGTACATATGGAGGCAGATGCTCTAGAGTTAATAGCGCCAGACTTCGACCATGAGACCGCAGCTTCCAGAGCTATTTTCAGTTGTGTACCTTTTTCTTTCATGTATATCTGTTGGGACATCTTGTACGGAATGGATTGTAATAATTGGACACTATTTGGGTATTTTTGTACATCTCTGCATCGTGGCTATTTTGATTTCACTGGTTAACTGCAGAACCTGCGCAATTATCAAATAAGTAACGGGCCCCCGAAAGCGGGTCGTTACATTAATAGTGTTAGGGGTTGGAAATCTCGGGAAAAGAAAAGTTGGGGTATTTGTTTTGTTGGAAAGTGGATTAGAAAGTTTTGTGGATCGAACACAACTTTATTGTGTTTTTTTTGTTGAGAATGTTGTTTGGAAAGTTTGATGTGAAGTTCACGGGTTTTAATAATTATTAAACTAAGTATTAAAGTACAATAATTAATTATAATCCTTAAATATTAAAACACACACACCGAAGTGCTCCCTTTCAATTTTTTGGTGAGAATAGCGAATGCGCACATATGGAATTAAAAATTTAAAAAAATATTAAAAAAGTTACTAATGTTATGAGTGGGGGAGACTTATGGTCTCTCCCTCATTTATCCACCATAAACACCCCACTACATGGTAGTGGGGTGGACCTTTGGCATACTAGAGACCATTGGTCTCTCCTCCTATGATCATGATATAATAAAATGGGACCATTGGCCATTGTCATGGTTGATTGATCTCCAACACATCAGCACGATCAAGCTCTAGAAAAGAATTTTGAGCCACAAAATTTTCATACTTCCCACAAAATTTCCATCTTGCGAAGGAATTTTGTAGTTGCGGCAAAGTTTTTGCGACGACGATCGACTGATTTCTTTCATGGATTGCGGGAGCGGGGATTTTTATCTACGGATTTTATTTGTTATTCCCTAGATCTTTGCTATAGATGTAAAATTCTATTCTCGTAGATATATGTTATGGACCATCTTCTATTACATTTGTATGTTGATTGTTTTACTCAAATCAACATATCAAAAAACAATAGAATTAAAATCAGCAACATCCCCTAATTTGTGGCTTATAACAGATTTTTAATAGAAAAAAATAATAATAACAAAATTACACCCCCCCCAAGACTGGGTGGGGGGGCTTCAGAAGGGCAAAGGGCGCCGGTAAATCCGCAGGCTATGCTCACGGCCCTGCTCAGCAAGCGGGAGACGAGGAGCTCGAAATGATCGAGAGACAAGTTCGGTTTGCCCATCCAAAAAAATACGATTTATGAGTCTTTTTGTGGTATAGATGAAAAAAGTTATGATTTTGTCCCGGCTTTGTGTGGTTTACGCTCTGAATATCATGAAATTTCTGAGAGTTTTGAGTTTTAAAGTAGATTCACTAATTGAATAGTCATGTTGAAATTATGAAAGAAGCTTGCATATCTGAGTAACAATAGCTGTTACATCTCACTACTTTTAACCCTTACATGCATTTACGTATATCACTTAGGAAAGCTCTGATCATGGAAATAATTAGATTCTCTCTAGTACTGCTTTCTTCTCTGGTACTTGAGAATTTGAAGGGCTTTCCCTCCTATTGATTGCAGAAAGTAAAATAACTAACATGAAGAAGCAAAAACACAACAACCATACATTGATTTAAATGTCGACCAATATATCAGTATCGGATCCCAACCGATTCAATACCCTCGGGGGCACTGTCCCCCCACCCTCCCCCAGTCGGGAGGGGGGGCTCCATCGCCGCACCACCACCCCCCGGTCGGGGGGGGGGGGGGGGGGGGGGGGGGGGGGGGGGGGCTCTCTCTGATTTGCGCTGCCACCCCCCATGTTTTGGGGGGGAGGGAGGGGGTATCTCTGTCAGAGGGGGCTGATTTTCTGCGCCGCCCCCTCCCCATTTTTCAGACAGAGGGGTGCTCCTCCCTCGGCTCCTCCCCCTTGTCGGGGGCGGGAGAGACGTCCAGAAGCTCCGCCCCGGGAATGATGCCGGTAAAATTGAGAATTATTTTCTTGCTCGCAAATTAAACATAGGGGATTTGAAAGCAAATTGGGGTGATGACGAAATTGAACATTAGGGATTGGGGTAGATGATGAAATTGTTTTCAATTTCATTGTTTTGGAGGCTGAATATTATTTTTTGCAACACTTAACATATGGGCTATTAACCCATTTACCCATTTCTAATAAATAAAAATTGAGAATTTTTTGGGTGTTGGGCCTGAAGCCCACATCAAGCCTAAGGGCTTTTATTGACATAATTGGGTTATGTTATTTTTCTAATTTAAATATAAATTTAAACTCAGAAAATTTCAATTAAATCTAGAAAAATATCAGAAAATACCAGGTTATTACTGAAAATTCTGAAAATTCTAGATAAGTTGCTGTATTGCATTAATATTTATGTTGGGATGTTATTTATTTTTTGTCCATATAATACCAATTACATTACTATCTGCATAATTTGGATTGATTAGATTTTCTTAATTTAATAATTATGAAAGGTCCTGAGATCGCTCTGCCGTTAGTTATCTAATCTAACGGTGCATGATATGTCTCTACGTGGCCCAAGTAATTATTAAATATTTTATATTTCTCCAATATATTGCCTGCGATGTTGAAAAAAATGTATTGTTTATGCCTGTGATGTTGCATAATTATATTATTTATACTGCCTGGAATGTTGGTAAGACTAAGTTGTGGTTTTTTGGATCGGCCGTTATTAGTCACCACCATTAATTTTTCCTCGCATTTTATTTTTCCTTTTTGAGTGAAAATGTAGTGAGGAACTAAATGTAAAAGGCAAAGCCCGGAGAAACTTCACCTGAAGACAAAGAAAAATTGCTAATGCTGGAACCCCCATGGGTTCCCAAATTTTAATTTTAATTTTCTCGTAATTCAAAATGTATAAGGAACTTTGGACTTTTATTATTTTTGGTGGTGAGCGGCCGATCCCCACAACAGTCTTAGTTTTACTACTATGCATGTCTTAATTTTTGAAAAATATTTAATTCATGCTTATTACATGCTTAGATAAATGACAAAGATTGCGAGCGTCGATTTTGATGTTCTCGATGCGGCTGGAAAAAATTACTTGAGCTAGCAGCTGGACCTGAAGTTCCATCTGCGCTCACAGGGCATAAGTCACACAATTCATGCTCCAGCTACGACTGTGACAACTGAAGAAGGGACTTCTACTGTTAGAGTCTCCAATGTAGAGAAGGCGAAAGCCATTATCTATATCAGGAGACATATTGATCGGACCCTGATGGTCGAATATCTAACAGTGGAAGACCCTCATGACTGTGGACAGCACTTGAGGACAAATACAAACATCAGAAAGATGTTATCCTCCCTCGTGCACGTTATGAGTGGAAAAATCTCCTACTTCAGGACTTCAAGTCCGTAGCCGAGTATAACTCAGCTCTCCATAACATCACCTCACGCCTGAAGTTGTGTGGTGACCAAGTCTCGGAAACCTGCATGCTTGAGAAAACATATACATTCTTCCATGAAAAGGATGCTATTCTCATGCAACGGTATCGTCAACGCAAGTTCACGAGGTACTCTGATTTACTCTCCTGCCTTCTTATGGCAGAGCAGAACATAGACCTCCTACTGGCCACTCATAACCTACGTCTTGCTGGCTCTGCTCCTCTCCCTGAAGCTCACACGGTTTCTTCCCAGAAGATGAAGAACAAGCACAGAGGAAGATTCAACAAGGGAAAAGCTGCAAAGAAGCAGACCAGAGCTACTCCCTAGAACAAAAATAATGAGGGAAAGAAAAAGAATACGTGGAAGAGGAATACCTTTGACCAGACGTCTGCTCCCAATAAAAACTGGGAAGACAAATGCCACAGATGTGGCATGACTGGACATTGATCCAGGGTCTGTCGTACTCTACGCCACCTACAAGATTTGTATATGGCAAGCCTGAAGTCTTCTGCAGAAACAAATTTGGTGGACATACAGCCTCCAACTCGGTTCAACACTGATGATTTCGAGAATGACGACCTCTTTGACTAAAGCAAATTTAGTCATCTTATCAGCCTTTATCATTAATGTTTTAAATGAATCTTCAATTATGTCCTTCTTTATCTTGATTATGAATCGAATATGGTTTTACTTTTCAATAAAACTTTTTACATTTGTTTCTAGAGATAGAGATGAATTGTGACTGCCTAATGGATAGTGCCTCGCGCACAAGATCCTTCTTGATAGATGCTAAAGCATCATTAATTATAATGATCCCGTCACTACGATTTCGGGACTAAATAAGATAATCGAATAATCAGGTGAAGCAATTTTATTTCTCCCACACCAAACACAAGTTATAGTAAAAGATGCTATTTTCTCCAATAAACAAACAGAAATCTATTAATTTTCAAGGACACCTGTTTAAACGGATATTACTTGGAAACTGATGATTTCATTAGTGTCAAATAATTGTATGTTATTCGTCATAAGGATGATATTAAAACCGTCCTAGAACGTTTTAAAGGACTCTCGTCGAGCCTTTATCAAACATACATCCAACCTATAGAAGCTAATCTGATAAAGCACCAGCAATGCTCTACGTCACCAGAATTCAGTCTCTGGCAATTATAGAGTAGGTCACCCAGGATCGGTAATGATGTACTGCATCATAACCCACTCCCGTGGACATAAATTGAGGAACCTGAAGATTCTTCAAAAGGGTGATTTTCCTTGTCCCCCAGTTATAAGTGTAAAATTAATTAGGAGACCATCCCACCTGAAAGTGGGGTTTTGAATTTCCTAGCTTCTTTGAGAAAATACAAGGAGACATTTGTGGGCCAACTCACCCATCAAGTTCTCCATTTCGGTACTTTATGGTACTGATAGATGCATAGGCTCACAAAACAAAAGCTTGAAGCTTCTGTGACCATTTCTTAGGACACTAAATCTTTGTCTCAATATGATCCGCGTACTAATCTATGTGAAGATGAGATCCTGAAGATCCTTCACATTCAGAATACTTTTATTACCGGACAAATTTACTGATAACCGAAAAATTATCAAATCGCACGTCCCTGTTGCCAATACGCCGTCTAGAATTGACATCCCCAAAGATGGGTGCATTCCACCGGCAGCAGAATGGGCCGTACCTCAAATAAAAAGAGGACGACCGCCTTGCTCCAAGGATAAATTTCCTCGTAAGAGGAATATACCTGGAGAAATAAAGAATATCCCACCACAGGATGCTGAGCTCGAAGAAGTAACCTCTCCCCTCCTTTAGTTCCCGAAGAGGACAATACATGAGAAATATAATTAAAATTCTACGTACTGGGAAGGTACTGGACAGAAAAAGCACTGTCGTCGTCGTCGACTTCACGTTCGATATTGCTGTTCACGTCACTAATGTCGACGATGATATCGATCTACTATCTCTAGCTGAAAAAAACGCAGATATTGGCCAAACTGGAACAAAGCAATAGGAGTAGAGCTGGACTCACTCTTGAAACGCAAAGTCTTTGGACCAGTAGTCCAAACACCAAAAAGGTGTAAAACCAGTGGGATACAAGTGGGTATTCGTAAGGAAAATAAATAAGAATAATCAGATCGTACGCTACAAAGCACGGCTTGTAGCTCAGAGATTTTTCCAACGAGGATAGATTATGAATATACTTCCCCGGGTTATGGATACGATCACATTTCCGATTCATAATAAGCTTAAATGGAAGGCTTAGAAATGCAGCTCATGGACGTTGTGACTGCATATCTACATGACAATATAGATAAAGATATCTATATGAAACTTCCAGATGGTTTCAAAATACCAACATAAATAAAATATAGACCTCGGGACGTCTATTCTGTTAAGCTGCAAAGATCAAACTTCCAAATGGTTTCAAAATACCAACATAAATAAAATATAGACCTCGGGACGTCTATTCTGTTAAGCTGCAATGATCATTATATAGTCTTAAGAAATCGGGAAAAATGTGGAATAACAGAGTGAGTGATTTCATTGTTTCACAAGGTTTCACCAATAATGAAGTCTGCCAGTGTATTTTAACCACGTGAACATGATTCATAATAATTGCCGTCTAAGTAGACGACTTAAACCTCATTGGATCTTCTGCAGAGATTGATGATATATCGACAAGCCTAAAACTAATGTTTGAAATGAAAGACCTAGGCAAGACTAAATATAGTCTTGGCTTACAGATAGAAAACCTCAGCGGAAGATCCTGAAAAATTACTGAAAAATTTCCAAATGGGATAAATGTCATCCTCTAAGTACACCAATGGTCGTTTAGATCCTTGGGTGTACATAAGGACCCCTTCCGTCCGCTGGAAGAGGGGAAGGAAATGTTAGGTCCTGAAGTACCTTATCTTAGTGCCATTGGAGCAATTCTATATCTGGCTAACTGTACGCGTCCCGATATAGCGTTCTCAGTAAATCTTCTAGCCAGATATAGTGCAGCGTCCACACAACGCCACTGGAACAGAGTTAAACAGCTTCTGCGCTACCTCCAAGGGTCAATTGACCTGGGATTATATTTTCCTAAAAGTGGATCTCCCACTTTAATTGGTTATGCAGATGCAGGTTACATGTCTGATCCTCACACCGAGAAATCACAGAGTGGTTTTGAGTTCACCTACGGTGGTACAGCCATCTCTTGGAAATCTGTAAAGCAAACCACTACAGCTATCTCTTCCAACCACTCCGAGCTCCTCGCGATCCATGAAGCAAGCAAAGAATGTGTATGGCTTCGTTCAGTGATTCATCACATCTTAATGACTACCGACCTGAAGACTAATGACCTTGAGCCAACCCCGATATTTGAGGACAATGCAGCCTGCATATCTCAACTACAGACTGGTTTCATCAAGGGTGACAAGACGAAGCACATGTCTCCTAAATTCTTCTGGACGCACGACCTACAAAAGAAGAAGCAAGTCGAAATACATCAGATTCAATCTTGTAATAATTTAGCTGATTTGTTCACTAAGGCTCTGCCAAGATGTATTTTTGTAAATCTTGTAAAAGAAATTGGGATGAGACAGCTGAGAGACCTACAAGCATGAAGCTTGTACGGATCAGGGGGAGTAACCTGTGGGTTGTACTCTTTTTCCTTAAGCCTGTTGGTTTTTCCCACTGATTTTTTCCACAGCTAAGGTTTTAATGAGTCACACACGTTTACTCTGGATCCAGAAGTATCCACCACATTAGCATCATGAATCCTGAAGTATTCATATGCTACGTCCAAGGTAATGGATGGATAAGGGGGAGTGTTATGAGTGGGGGAGACTCTCCCCCTCATTTATCCACCATAAACACCACACTACATGGTAGTGGGGTGGACCTTTGGCATACTAGAGACCATTGGTCTCCCCTCCTATGATCATGATATAATAGAATGGGACCATTGGCCATTGCTATGGTTGATTAATCTCCAACAATGAATGCATAAAAAAACGACGATCACAATTAAAAATTAAAAAGAAATTGCGATCGCACGCTGCGATTCACAGGAATTCGAAGCGTGGGGCCCAATCATCATTACATGCTGGAATTTGAATCGGAATCTGTATATTTTGCAGAGAAAACACAATTGGGATGTTCAGCTGCCACGATGATCTACGTCGATTTTTTTTCCTCCGAATTTTCCTCAACGAAACGAATAAAACGTTGTAAAATGGTTGAAAAAGTAATGAATAGTACGTAAATAGTGCGTGAACTGTGGAAAATTCCACTTTCCACTCCAAACTCAAGAAAACGAACATGCCCTAAAGCAAACCATATGGAACAACTATCTTGACTTTATATGACTGTCTTGTTCTGAATTTCCAATCAAGCCCATCATTATTTAAATAATAAAAGGATAATTGTTGTAAACTTGGCGGCTATGGAGACCATAGCCCTATATTTATAGTGGTATGGTTACATAATGGGTGGATACCCACTAACGGGTAGGCCCACCAAGAAGCCCGTTTATAACACTTCCCCTTATCCATCCATTGTTGTAAGCCATGGTGAACGCTTCAGGGTTCATGAAGCTTATTTGATCATGGGGTTGGAGATACTTCTGGATCTCTAAGTTTAAGAGTGCTTGCCTCATTAAAACCTTTGCCAAGGAAAACCCAGTGGGAAAAACCAGTGGCTAAGAGAAAAGAGTACAAGTTTCTGTAACTTCCCCTGATCGATGGATAACATCAGTGGTGGATACTTCTGGATCCTGAGTTAATGTGGCTGCCTCGTTAAAACCTTTGACTGTGGAAAACCCAGTGGGAAAAACCAACAGCCAAGGAAAAAGAGTACAACACTACGTTAACTCCCCCTGATAAGTACAAGCTTCAGGCTTGTACATCTCTCAGCTGTCTCATCCCAATTCCTAGTACAAGTTTTCTAAAGGTACTGTGAGGCAAAGCTTTAGTGAATAGGTCAGCCAGGTTGTTGCAGGACTGGATCTGCTGGATGTCAATCTGGTTGTCCACTTGCTGTTCATGCGTCCAGAAGAGCTTGGGGGAAATGTGCTTCGTCCTGTCACCTTTGATGTAGCCACCTCGTAGTTGAGCGATGCAGGCAGCATTGTCTTCGTACATGGTGGTAGGCCCAAGATCTCCCGTCTTCAGGCCGGTGGTCTTGAGGATGTGGTTGATGATTGATCGAAGCCAGAAGCATTCTCTGCTAGCTTCGTGGATCGCGATGAGCTCGGAGTGGTTGGATGAGGTCACTGTGGATGTCTGCTTCACGGATCTCCATGAGATGGCCGTCCCACCGTATGTGAATGCGAAACCGGTCTGGGACTTTGCGGTATGTGGGTCGGACCTGTATCACGCATCTGCGTAACCGACCAAGTCGGTGGATACACCTTTCTTGAAGTATAGTCCCATGTCTACAGACCCTTGGAGGTAGCGCAGAAGTTGTTTCACTCCGTTCCAGTGGCGCTTTGAGGGCGCTGAACTGTATCTGGCTAGTAGATTTACTGCGAACGCTATATCGGGACGCGTGCAGTTTGCCAGGTATAGGAGTGCTCCAATTGCACTTAAGTAGGGTACTTCAGGACCCAGTGTTTCCTCCCCCTCTTCCAGCGGTCGGAAGGGGTCTGTTTCAACATCCAATGATCTGACGACCATTGGTGTGCTAAGCGGATGACATTTGTCCATAAGAAAGTTCTTCATCACTTTCTTTGTATATGTCGATTGGTGCAACAGGATTCCTCCGCTTAAATGTTCAATTTGTAGTCCTAGGCAAAACTTCGTTTTGCCGAGGTCTTTCATCTCAAAAGTCTGTGTGAGACTTTTGGATATCTCATCTATCTCTGCGGGAGATCCGATGATGTTCAAGTCGTCTACGTAGACGACGATAATTACGAATCCTGTTCCCTTTGCTCGTATGAAGATGCAAGGGCAGACTTCATTTGTTGTGAATCCTTGTTGCACTAGGAATTCACTCAGTCTGTTGTACCACATTCTACCTGACTGTTTGAGACCATACAGTGATCTCTGGAGTTTGACGGAATAGTCGTCCCGAGGTCTTTCTGTCATTTTTGTCGGTAGTTTGTATCCGTCTGGGATTTTCATATAGATGTCATTATCTATATTTCCGTATAGGTATGCAGTCACAACGTCCATGAGCTGCATATCCAGACCTTCCTTCGTGGATAGGCCGATAATGAAACGGAAAGTGATCGCGTCCATGACCGGGGAATAGGTATCGTCATAGTCTATTCCTGGTCGTTGGGAAAAACCTTGTGCAACAAGGCGCGCTTTATAGCGCACGATCTCATTATTCTCGTTTCTTTTTCTCACGAATACCCATTTATATCCCACAGGTTTAACACCTTTTGGTGTTAGGACTACATGTCCAAAAACTTTGCGCTTCGAGAGTGAGTCCAGCTCTACTCCTATTGCCTCGTTCCACTTTGGCCAATCCTCTCTGCGTTTACATTCTGCTAGAGAGCGTGGATCGGTCTCATCGTCGTATTCAGTGACGTGAGTGGCAATAATGAGCGCGAAGTTATCATCGATGATTGTGCTTTTTCTGTCCAGTACCTCCCCGGTACGTACATAGTTTAATGAAATTTCTCCTATATTTTCCTCTTCAGGGGTTGTTAGGAGTGGAGAGGTAGCTGGGCTGAGCTCAGCATCCTGTGGTGGTATCGTTATTGTTGCTCCAGGATTTTTCCTCTTTCGAGGATTCTTATCTTTGGAGCCTGGGGGTCGTCCTCTTTTTTGTTGAGGTACGGCCGCTTCTGCTGCAGGTGGATTGCATCCATCTTTGGGTATGTCAATCCTAGCTGGCGTATTTGCAGCAGGGACGTGTGATCTGACAATCTTCTGGTTGTCAGTGAATTTATCCGGTAAAATGTGAACTGTGTTCTGAATTTGAAGGATCTTCAGGATCTCTTCTTCACATTGATTTGTGCGCGGATCAAAGTGGGATAAGGTCTTTGTGTCCCATGTAATGGTCTTTGAAGCTTCTGGCTTCTGTGTGTTAATGCATAGTTTTGGAAAAATGCTTTCATCAAACTCACAATCTGCTAGACGCGCTTTAAAGGCATCCCCTGTAAGGGGTTCGAGGTATCTAATGATCGATGGTGAGTCGAAACCAATATAGATACCAAGACGCCATTGAGGACCCATCTTGGTTCTCTGCGGTGGTGCTATGGGGACATAGACAGCACATCCGAATATCCTCAAGTGAGAGATATCGGGCGGGTTCCCATATGCAAGTTGCATCGGAGAATAAGATTGACTACCTGACGGTCGTAATCTTATCAGCGATGCAGCGTGCAGTATGGCATGTCCCCATGCACATACCGGGAACTGGCATTGCATTAACAATGGTCTAGCGATCCATTGTAGTCTCTTTATGAGAGATTCGGCTAACCCGTTCTGGGTGTGAACATGATCTACAGGATGTTCAACTTCTATGCCGGTTGCTTGGTAGTAGTCTAGGAAGACTTGTGAGGTGAATTCACCAGCATTGTCCAGACGTAATTTCTTGATCTGGTTGTCTGGGAAATGTGCCCGCAATTTTATAATTTGTGCAAGTAGCTTTGCAAAGGCTACGTTGCGGGTGGACAAGAGGCACACATACGACCATTTTGAAGATGCGTCGATTAGTACCATGTAGTACCGAAATGGTCCACTTGCGGGATGAATAGGCCCGTAAATGTCACTATGTATTCTCTCTAGGAAGCTTGGAGACTCAGAGTCCACCTTCAGGGTGGATGGTCTCGTAATCAATTTCCCTTTGTAACAAGGGGGATAAGGATTTGCACCCTTCCGAAGTAGCGTCAGGCTTTTCGGATTAATTCCATGGGATTGGGATTTTATGGAGTACGGTGATGATGCTGATGAGTTTCGAGTGCCTCACGGCCCTCGATATGCTGCGAAGAGGCGACAACACCTGCCTCTAGGCTATAAGGAGTTTCATAGGAGACCGATATGGATTGGGACTTGGATGACGAAGATCGAGGCCCTATACTTGGCGATGAGGATTGGATTGACTATGGAGACATGCAGGGAGGCCAACGGAGGGACTTGGAGGGACAGAGAGACAGATGGAGACACGCATGCCAGTTCAACCGGCCTAGACACTTCGAGGGGCGTGCTGAGCAGGCGAATTTGGGGTGGATAGCCGTGTACGGAAGCTGAAGATGCCCATTTTCGAGGGTGATGATTCATATGGCTGGATCTACAAGGCATCAAGATTTTTTTCGTGACGCACATGACGGAAGGGCAGAAATTGGAGGCGGCTGTCATATGCCTCAAGGGAGAGGCGCGGTCTTGGTTCTTGTGGAGGGAACAGATGGAGCCGATCATATCATGGGAGGAGCTGAAGGACCGTTTGGTGGACAAGTTCCGAGATACGCAGTGGGAGAACCTTCAGGAGCAGCTCATGGCACTGAAGCAAGATGGTTCCATATGGAGTATAGTAAGAAGTTTGAGGCACTGGCGGGACGGGTCAGAGACATCTGAGGAGACGCTGCGAGGGTGTTTCATGAAGGGGCTCAAGCCCAACGTACGAGCACAGCTTCACCTACATCAGCCTCGGTGACTGATACAGACGATGGATTTGGCATAGCGGGTGGAGGATCGTCTTATGGAGGAGCAGAGATCTAGAGGGATTGGTGGTGGCTCCTCTTTTCACAGCCCGCCTGTGACAGGAGGGCATCAGGCATTTACATGGGATAACCAGGCCATCAAGGAGAAGCCCAGTAAGCCACAACCGGGAGAATAGTTTAGGAAGATGTCTTACACTGAGAAGCGGAAAAAGAGACAGAAGAGGCTATGTTTCCGATGCGATACAAAGTGCCACAACCGGGAGAATAGTTTAGGAAGATGTCTTACGCTGAGAAGCGGAAAAAGAGACAAAAGAGGCTATGTTTCCGATGCGATACAAGGTTTATCATAGGGCACCGATGTGACGTACACAAGCTTCAAGTACTATTGCTAGAGGAGGATGACAACGATGTGGTGGGGGGGAAGAAGAGCCATGTGGAGATGAGCATCTCCACTTGGAGTAAGGCCGTCATAGACTTCATTCACCTCATTGAGGATACGGTTGATTTTTGGGGGCGGTGTAATGATAGATCTGTAGTTTTGATACATTAGAGACGGTTTTTTTAATTTTCGGATTTCTAGGTGGGCGTTTTTGTAATTTTCGGTCTTTTGGGGTTTTCTGCAATTTTGTTTTTGTTTCTGTTTAGTATTTATAGATTATAGGATGGGAGGGATTTTGGGAATGCTTCTTTTGAGAGATTATTCATAGGAGAGGTGAGATTATCCCTCTACATCGGGAGAGTGCGGACGTCCTCTTTAATTGGCATCTTGGGAGAGCGTCTACATATATAATTGTGGTCATCTATCCTTTCTATTTTCAGTTTTATTGAATAAAAATAAGATCTTTTGCCCCAAATCATATCAAAAGCGTGTCATCACATTTAACAAAAATTAATCAATGGCTAGCTGGCAATGGTTTAGTTGATTAGCGAGGTGGTTCCAAATCATCCCATGTGAATGATATTGGTGTGTCCTGACAGCAGGTCTTCTGATATTTGTCGCAATGCTTAATACCCATTGCATTATATCCCAGTGGCATTCTGCCCAGCAGATCAAGAGACGTGAGTCCTGTAGTTTAGATGGCTGAGGTTTGGCTGCATTAGCGCTCTTATGATAAAAAGAACAAACCTGATAAGCGATTTGCTTAATCTAATGAACATCGGATCATCACCAACACTTACAGCATTTAGTTAAAAACTTCTTCTTGTTCTGTGCATCCCTGTGTAGTAAGCTATTTCAAAGAAGTTGGCGCACCCATTGTTACTGGATCGGTCAGTTTTAGTCGATTGTTGATATGAAACAAACATGTAGTTCTTTAGTTACATGTTTGGACTTGCATCTACCACTAATCTGATCAAAATCATCTCATTAGATTTTGTTGTTTTTGTGCAGCCGCTCCTTGGAATTGATGTCTGGGAGGTACGCTACTCTATCGTCGTCTAAATACAAAGCTTGTCGTTCTCTGAATAACCCATAACAACGTAAACTGACCGTCTGCTACCTGCGTGTGAAACTGTCTCCTCGTCCGTGCAGCATGCTTACTACCTTGACTACGAGGTCTCGTTCTCATCCATAACTAATCCATCCCTAAAAAGTTTTACAATTGCGACATAGCAACTTATGGCCATCATTTCAAGACTGCTCCTCTTCTGTTCTTCTGGTGCAGAACCGACGTGGTGATTATGTATCTGTTTTCATGGAGAATCTTGTTTCTTGGGAAGTAGTCAGCTCGAGGCTTGAGACGGCTATGGCACGATCAGCAGAGAGAACAGGACAAGACGGGGGAATCGAAGGGGAGGAAATGGCTGACGGGGAAGCCATAGAGATGTATCTGGACAGCGAAAGCGAAGACTCAGAGGCTGAATGATGGAGGGCAAGATCATGTCAGCCCCAATGGCGATGGTAATGGCAAAGTCATAGCTGATCAGAATCTCGAAGGAAAGCTTCAACAACGCGGAGATTGATCTGGAGCAGACGCCATATGAATCGTTGTGGCCTTCTGCAGGATGCTAATCTGTTTCCGAGCGAAATGGCCTAGAGAGATGAGAGAGTGAGACATTGTATGCACTCATCGATTGAGTTATCAAGTGGGAAATTTGTATTTGTATGCAAATGTTCTTGAGGATTTGTTAGCGCCATGGAAGTCCTCCTACGTACAGACATTTATGCTGTGTTGTGCAAACATAGTGTTATCTAATATTTAAATTGTTTAGAAGAGTGGTTGCATCAAGTCAAGATGGCCGAGTTGGTCTAAGGCGCCAGTTTCAGGTACTGGTCCGAAAGGGCATGGGTTCGAATCCCATTCTTGACACACAATTTTGATTTTTATTTTGTTCATTTTTTTTCCAATTTTGTCCTTTATTTGGAAAAGAGATAGCCCCCAAAAGAATCAAACTTCATTTTGGTTGCCGGAACTGTTGATGTATCAAAACGATCATGGGATTGATCGGCAGATCCTTGATGGGGCATTGAATGAAACTACCCCTTGCCTTTTTGTTTCCATTTTATGTCTTCAAATTCTCCTTTGTCGGCTCTTTAGATATTCCTTAGCAATAATAGGTAGATATGTTGTCGGCTCTTGGGGTGAGAAAAGCAGGGGTTTGTGTTTATTTTGTTGGAAAGTAGTTTTGAAAAGTTTTGTGGGTCCCACACAACTTTATTGTGTTTGTTTTGTTGAGAATGTTATTTGGAAAGTTTGATTTGAGGTCTACAGGTTTTAATAATTATTAAACTAATTATTAAACTACAATAATTTATTATAATCTTTAAATATTAAAAAACACACTAAAGTGCTCCCATCAATTTTTGGTGAGAATAGCGAATGAGGACATTCGTCTTCGGAATTAAAAATTAATTTTTTTTCGTCTTCGGAATTAAAAATTAATTTTTTTTAAAAAAGTTACAAATTCATACAAAAAAACGACGGAGCATGGTGCATCGTGCATTTCTCAGTGCTCCGTCGCAATTAAAAATTAAAAAGAAATTGCGAGCGTGCATTGCGATTCGCTGGAATTCGAAGCGTGGGGCCCAGTCATCATTACATGCTGGAATGCTGGAATTCAAAGCGGAATCCGTGTATTTTTCGGAGAAAACACAATGGAAATGTGCGAGGATCCACGTCGATATTTTTCCTCCGAATTTTCCTCAACGAAACGAACAGAACGCTGGAAAATGAGTTGAGAAAGTAATGAATAGCGCGTAAATAGTGCGTGAACAGTGGTAAATACCACTTTCCACTCCAGATTTAAGAAAACAAACGGGCACTGAATGAATCAAACTTCGTTTTGGTTGCCGGAACTGTTGATGTATCAAAACGATCATGTGATTGACCGGCAGATCCTTGATGGGGCATTGAATGAAACTACCCCTTGCCTTTTTGTTTCCATTTTGTGTCGTTAAATTCTCCTTTGCCGGCTCTTTAGATATTCCTTAGCAATAATAGGCAGATATGGTGCCCGCTCTTGGGGTGAGAAAAGCAGGGGTTTGTGTTTATTTTGTTGGAAAATAGTTTTGAAAAGTTTTGTGGTCTCACACAACTTTATTGTGTTTGTTTTGTTGAGAATGTTATTTGTAAAGTTTTATGTGAGGTACACGGGTTTTAATAATTATTAAACTGTTATAAACGGGCTTTTGGTGGGCCTACCCGTTAGTGGGTATCCACCCATTATGTAACCCTACTACTATAAATACAGGGCTATGGATTCCATAGCCACCACGTTTACAACACGTTATCAGCACACTCGAAGCTGAGCCGAACCCCTACCGACAGACGAACGCGACGCGAATGGGCTTCCTTCACCGAACGTCGCTAGATCCGGCGGGTAGGATCTAGAGGTAATCCTGAAACCCTAGATCTAAATTCGTATGCGCATATGTCTAGATCCAAGATCCTTGGATCGATTGTTTAATGAAAATCAGCGTTTTTATTGATTAAAAATCAAATTTTTACAATAAAAACGACTTTTTGGAGATTAAAAAATGATTTTCTTTACTAAAAATTGGATTTTATCCCATAAAACCATCAAACCCTAGGGGATCTTTTCGCCGGAATGCGAAACCCCCCCAAAACATGCGCCGCCGCCGCCGCCCCCGTCGGCTTGCGGCAAAATCGCCCCCCCCCCCCCCCCCCGCCGCCTGAAGCGGTGGGCACCCCCACCCCGCCGCCGCAAATGGTGGGCTCGCCCCGCCGCTGCAAGCGGCGGGCCGAACCCGCGGCGGGCGACCCCGCCGCTGCGACGGCGGGCTAGCCCCGCCGCCCGCGGCGGCGGGGCATCGCGGCGGGGCACCCCCGCCGCCCGCAGCGGCGGCCCCCGGGCGGTCGCCCGCAGCGGCAACCCCCGGGCGGCCGCTCGTATCGGGGCCCCCCGGTGCGCGCTCATGTCCCGAAACCCTAGCCGCCTGAAGCGGCAATCCGCGCGACCAAAAACCTTAACTAGGGTTTCACCCCGAAAATTCACTATTTTCAAACGATTTTCAGATTTAATTCGATTTTCCTTCGCTATAATCTGGTCAAATTACATGTGATTTAATTCAATGCTTTTTATTCGGAATATATGATTTTTACACGTTTAAAAATTAGGAAGATCCTGCGACCGCTCTGCCGTTAGTCAACTAACCTAACGGTGTATGACGTTGCCTAGTGGTCCAATAATTTTTAAACGAAAGATCTTAATTTTCCACTATAAACTGCCTGTGATGATTAAATTGCATGTAATGTATAAACTGCTCGTGATGATGCCTGCTGCATTTTAACTGCCTGCGACGAATGTTAAATATTTGCTGTGGTTTTGGATCGGCTAATTATCACCATTTTATTTTTCATGCATTATTTCCTTTTTGAGAGAAAAATGTAGTGAGGATTAGTTTGTAATATTACAAGCCCGGCGGACACCTCAAGAAGATGAAGGACCATTCCCGAAGAATAGGGGCCCCACGGGGGTTCCCGAGTTGTACTTTCATTTCTTTTTGGGACTATATGGACTGTAATTAATTTGGTGATTAGCCGATCCACGCAGCAAATATCTGTGTCTGAAGTGCTTAATTATTTATTTCTCTGTGAAAATATCTAATTATTGCCTATCTTTTAACATGCTAGAGTGATAAATGGCCAAAATTGCGAGCGTCGATTTCGACGTTTTGGATGCTTCAGGCAAGAACTACTTAAGCTGGCAGTTGGACATAAAATTCCATCTGCGAGCGCAGGGATTGAGCCACGCCATCGCTGTAGGCGATAAGGTTTCTGATATAGATAAAGCGAAAGCAATTATCTATATCAGACGCCATATCGATCGGACCCTGAAGGCCGAGCACCTCACGGTGGAAGACTCGTATGAGTTATGGATCGCCCTCGAGGATAGGTATAAACATCAAACAGATGTTATACTTCCCCGAGCGCGATATGAATGGGAGAACCTCCGTCTCCAAGACTTTAAGTCTATTGCCGAGTACAACTCGGCACTCTTTAGCATCACCTCACGCCTGAAGTTGTGTGGTGAAAAGGTGACGGAGGAGCGCATGTTAGAGAAGACGTATACATCCTTCCACGAGAAGGATGTCATACTAATGCAACAGTATCGTGAACGCAAGTTCACGAAATACTCAGAGCTTCTCTCATGCCTTCTGATGGCAGGGCAGAATCGTGACCTTCTTCTGGCCACCCATATCTCACGCCCTACCGGCACTGCTCCTGCGCCTGAAGCGCATCACAGCTCCTCCCAGAAGAAGAGGAGCAACTTCAAAGGCAAACCCCAAAAGGGTAAAGCGATGAAGAAGCAGGCTAGAGGACCCCCTCCCAGAAGCAACAATGAGGGGAGGAAGAAGAAAAATGTGTGGAAAAGAAAGGACAAAGGCCAGACATCTGCCCCCAGAAAGGACTGGGAAGATAAGTGCCACAGGTGTGGCATGACTAGACACTGGTCCAGGAATTGTCGGACTCCACGCCACCTGCAGGACTTGTACAAAGCGAGCCAGAAGCAAGCTGAGACAAACCTGGTGGTTCAAGAAGACCTGGCACCAATCAGGTTCATCGCTGAGGACTTCTCAAACGATGACCTGCTCGACTGAGGACATTATCCATTTTCTATGCATTGTAGCTTTCCTTTTGAGAAACTATTTATCTGCTTGTTTTTCTTCTCTAGCATGTTGAAGTACTTTTTTAGACATTAATTGATTATCCGTAGTATATCTTTTTGTGTGTGCCTTATACTGAGATATTTTCTCTTAAAAATAGATGGACTTTAAATGCCTAGTGGACAGTGCCTCTACGCACACGATCCTCCAAGACATCTGCTTTTTTCAAAGCATTAATAAATACGATGGCACCGTAAATACAATTTCCGATCCATCAGGTATCATTGAAGGATCAGGGGAAGCACAATTTATGCTCCCCAACAAAACACAACTACTTAAAAAAGATGTGCTTCTCTCCCCTTAGCTCGCATAGAAACCTGTTAAGCTTTAAAGATATCCGCTTAAACGGATACCACCTTGAAACAGTGAGCAAACAAAACAGAGAATACCTAGATGTAACGTCTCATAAAAACGGTGCTAAAAACACCGTCGAGTGTTTTGAGGGACTTCCGTCGGGTCTCTACCACACAAGGATCAGAGCAATGGAAGCAAACACACTAGAGCACCAGAAGTGCCACAATCAACCAGAATTCAAACTCTGGCACGATAGACTAGGACACCCTGGAAGGAATTGTTGGACGCAACGATCTAGGAACTTTAGTTTGATGATGACAAACATGTGCAAACTATTTATCGTGTGTGTTGAGTGTTTCAGGAACGGCGAACGTATGATTAACTCACGAAGCGAATTGGTCAATGTGCAAAGGAGAACAGGGAAGTACCAAGTTTTATTATATACTTATATAAGTACTTATATATGCTTGGTCATTATTCAAGGCTATGTTTTTTTGGGGCTTTGCAATTCTCCAAGGCTGCTGCCGATTTTTGTTGTCTCAATTCAAGTGCTCTTTGCATAAAAAGCCCCAAGAGCCGGCTATATAAAAAGGTGTTGTCTAGGGTTTGAAAAAGAGACACAGAGCCGAATTATTGGAGGCGCATCCAATATACACGGCCGCACTTCATGAAGATCTAAAGGTAATTAATTATTCTTTGTTTTTAAAAGCTAATCATTTTCTTGTTTGTTTTTAAGTGCAGGTACGCATGAAATCAAGCCGGCCTCACATTTCCAAAAAGCCCATGTTTGATTGCTCATTTTAAGAAGAGCCCATATTTTTAAAAGAGCCGGCCATGTAACCCTTCAAGATATTTTTTTTTGGCAGCACATTTAAAAAAAAACCCTAGGGGCAACAAAAATAAAGTATAAGAGAAGAGAGCCGCATGTTTTGATTTTTTGCTGTTCCCCTTGTTTTCATTGTCCACAAAATTCAAACAGAGGAGAGGGCATTAATCAAAAGGATTTTTTTTACTTCTCCTTGAAAAATCAAGTGCTTTTGCGTTCTGCTTTTTTTTGTTGTTGCAGCCGAATTTCACAGAGGAGAGAGAGAGCTGCACTTATATTCGCATCAAAAAACCCTTTAGACCCAGCAGCGGAAATTTCAAAAGGGGAGAAGGCCGAAAATTTGATGGAATCTTTGGCACCTTGAATTATCAAGAAAACGCACTGTGGAATCAAGGAAAAATAAAGGTAAGTGCTTTCACTTCATTAACTCCTTGTCTTTTTGATTTGGTGTGCAAAAATATTTGGCTGTGCATTTTTGGTGTGCACGAATTCTTGTTGTGTGCAAAATTGTGTTTGAAATACCTCTGTTTTTTTTGGCCGAACCTTGTTTGTGCCAAACTTTGCTTTGTGGGTGCTAAAAGAATTTCAGTGAGTGCAAGCATTTTAATGTGTGCCGAATTATTTTTTGTGTGTGCAAAAATTATCAGTGTGCGAAATTTCATTGTGCCGAATTATTTTTGTGTGTGCAAAAATTATCAGTGTGCGAAATTTCATTGTGCCGAATTATTTTTGTGTGTGCGCAAAAATTACTAGTGTGCAAAATTTCATTGTGCCGAAATTTTTGTGTGTGCAAAACTCTTGTGTGCTAGACTCTTTGTGTGCAGATCAGCGTTCGCAAGTTATTCGTGTGGCATCATCAAAGGAAGCTTGATATCGCAAGTTGCAAATCAAAGAACATCTGATTGCCGACCACCTGAGAGAGAGCCACTCGCTGCATCATCAATTGGGAGATCAAGGAGAAGGCCACAAGACTACAAACGAGTTCCAAAAAGGCCGCAAGTCGTAAGAAGAGCCACAACTTGAGTTGCACGACTTACAGAGACGACTACATCACGTCAGATACAGATCTGACCTGCGCCTATTGACAGAGACGACTACGATACACAAACTGAGCATTTCTGAACTCTAGTATTATTTTATTTGTGTAGTAGTAGCGATCTCTGTAGGGGAAACTTTACCTTTTGTGTTACTTTTGGGGACCTGACGAATTTGGGAGTCGTCACGGGGGGAGAGCATCTGACTAGATTGATAGTGTAGAGCACGTGGTGTGCGTACGAGCTAGGTGAGAGTAGATTTGGGATCTTGACTCATTGTAGCTGTACTTGATTACATATCTATCTAGTAGTTGCTTTCGGGGGCTGGAGTAGGTCGTGGGGACGACCGAACCAGGGTATATCTGTGCGTATTCTGTGATTGTTTTTTTATTGCCCTATCTGTGCCTATAACTGCGTGGGATTGTTCGTGGGTTGCACGAATATTTTTATTAGCCTATTCACCCCCCTCTAGGCTACGATCGAGATCCAACAAGTGGTATCAGAGCCAGTTTAGAGGATCTAGTCTAGATTTTTAGATGACCATGAATATATCTGATTGTGCTTTTGCTGAAGGTCAGTCTATAGCTCGTCCCCCTAAGTTTAACGGTGTAGACTTTGCATATTGGAAGGCCATGATGAAAATCTATCTAGTGTCTGTAGATTATGATGTGTGGGATATTGTTGAAAATGGTTATAGTCTACCCACTATTAAAATTGAAGACACTGTTATAATTAAGCCTAAAGACAAGTGGGATTTAGCTGATAAGAAACTTTATACTCTTAATGGTAAAGCTATGAATGCGCTTATATGCTCTCTTGATAAATCTGAATTTAATCGTATTTCACATTGTCTAACTGCGCAGGAAATCTGGCATACTCTGGAGGTGACACATGAGGGAACATCGCAAGTGAAGGAATCTAGACTTGTGCTGCTTTGCACAGAATACGAGAGCTTCCGCATGCTACCAACAGAATCAGTTAAAGACATGTTTGCGAGGTTCACGGACATCGTCTACAAATCCAGTTACCTCGGTAAGCCATACTCTAGCCATGAACAGGTACGAAAGATCTTAAGGGCGCTACCAAGCTCATTCAGGCCTAAAGTCACCGCTATTCAAGAAGCTAAGGACTTGTCAACAATGAAAGTGGAGGACTTGATAGGCAACCTGATGTCACACGAGCTTGAGTTGCAAAGTATAGAAGCCAGAGAGAAACCTGAAGAGAAGACCAAAGCTTCCACACCATTAGCTCTTCAAGCTAACGACGACGATCTTGATGAAGAGCAAGCCCTAATGGTCAGAAACTTCCGGAGATACATTCAGACTGATCAAGGAAGAGCTGAGATGGGAAAAAGGTTCATTCGTTCTAATAATTCTAATTTTGGTAGAAATTTCTCTGATCAGAAAGCTATTAATAGAAATGAATGTTTTAAATGCAGGAAGAAAGGGCACCACATAAAAGATTGCCACAACAACACACAGCTCAAGTTGCAAAAGGAAAAACGAAAGTGCTGACGTGGGACATGGATAGCGAAGCTGAGGAGGAGGAGGATGAACATGAAGCACACTCCTACATGGCATTAATGGCCAAACACAATGAGGTAGAATCTCCCACTAAAGCTGAATTCTTAGAAATCTGTAAAGGAATGCAACATAGAATTGATGAGCTTGAAGCTGATGTGGAATGTTATAGGAATGATAATTTTGATATGCAACAAACTGAGTATGACATGTCTATAGAAATGAAAAATCTTAAACAAGAGCTTGTTGCATGCAAATCTACCATCACCATTTTAGAAAAAGAGAAAGCTAGCTTGCCTGAAAAAATTGATTGTCTTTCATGTCCCTCTTTATTAAAGGATATTAGCATGTATAAGCTAGATAAGATAAAGCTTGAAACTGTAAATGAATTGCTTTCTGAAAAGATTAACATGCTAAATCTTGAACTTAAGGAAAAAAATGAGGGATTTTGAAAAGAAAGAAGAGGAAAACAAGCGAGCTTTCATTAGTAAATGCACTTTGCTTGTGAATGAAAATGATATCTTGAAATCCAAAGTCACCACCCTAGAATTGTCATTAAAGAGATTTTCCATTGGAAAACAAAATTTGGACATTATTCTTGGAAATCAAATTTATGGCAATAATAGGCGAGGACTAGGATATGGTCTTAAAAATGTTGAAAAATCAAAATATAAAAAAGTTCACATTGAAACAACAAAGGTTGGAAATTGTCATGCTAAGTGCTTTACATGTGATAGTATTGGTCACACATCGCATTATTGCAAATATAGGAACTCCAATATTAAATTCAAACAAATATGGGTTCCTAAATCTTTGTTGACTAACACTAGTGGACCTTGTTGGATTCCAAGGTCACACACGACACCTCTTTTGTAGGTGGATGGAAATTTGACGAGGAGCAATAAATTGAATGTCTCATTATTTTTAGCTCCTTAGTCAAACGGCGACGCGAAGGTATATCTTATTCTTTGAACTTAATGCATACCTTCATAGCAATTTTTTTGGTTAACATTTTTGTGTGCTTGGATTTTTTTTTTGTTTTTGTTTTTTTTTGCTTGATTGTTTTTAGTGTGTTTGTTTCATTATAAAACCAAAAGCAAAAAAAAATGAAAAAGACAAAAGCAAAATTTTTTTTTGAGCTTATTGCATATCTTCCTCTTTGCATCATTCTAGTGATATAAATGAATGATGATCATATCCTTGTAGAAAGTGTAGTATTATTATCATGGATACATGCGTATGTTTTATTTCTTAATAGCCATGCCAAGTTCGATGAATTGATAATATGTTTTCTACACGTACTTTCACTTCCACGAATATTAGACTATGTCGTACTTTTGGAGATACTATTTATGAATATTGGAAAGTGAATGTAGGATGATTATTAACTGAAAAATCTACGGGATATGTTGTGAGTTGACATGAATAAAAATTGAGCACAAAACAAAGGAAATGAATATGAAAAAAAAATGAAAATGGCTCCGTATGAAAAATGGATACAATTCATGGCAAATGCGCTACCCACGAGTATCCAACATAAGCTTTATGGGTAATCTTTAGCGTTGGTGTTTTTACTCGTCAAGCAATGTCACCCCCACATCTAAGAGTCCTTTTAGGCTATGTTTTGGGGTGTGATACCTTGAACTCATTTCTAATGAGGTGGGGAAAATCAATCCTAGGTGATATAAAGTTATTTGGAAAATGTGGATTGGTTTTGGTTGAATTTGTAAAAGTATCTCCCTTTGTACTTCTATGTTTAATAATTGCACTTACACGATGGTGTTGAATTCTAATTATCATTATCATTGGATTTGGAGTGCTAATTATAGAATGACGACATGCAAATTCTAGTTATAATTAATAATGCTCTCTTTTTACATGTGCTATGCTTTTAATCTTCATGAATACTCTTTTGATGATGCCAAAGGGGGAGAAAAGTGTTGAAAGATTTGTGGTATCAATGTTGGTTCAAAATACGGTATTATTGATTGAAGGGGGAGCATTGAAATTACATGAATATGGGGAGCTTGGAAAAAGGGGGAGCATGCTAATTTATATTGATATATTGTGCATGCTAGTAATGTTTGATCTCATCTCATTGAATATATCATATTGCATTACAGCCTTGGTCATACGTCAGACACACACACTTATTTGTACAAATCCTTTATGGGTTTGTCATCATCAAAAGGGGGAGATTGTTGGACGCAACGATCTAGGAACTTTAGTTTGATGATGACAAACATATGCAAACTATTTATCGTGTGTGTTGAGTGTTTCAGGAACGGCGAACGTATGATTAACTCACGAAGCGAATTGGTCAATGTGCAAAGGAGAACAGGGAAGTACCAAGTTTTATTATATACGTATATAAGTACTTATATATGCTTGGTCATTATTCAAGGCTATGTTTTTTGGGGCTTTGCAATTCTCCAAGGCTGCTGCCGATTTTTGTTGTCTCAATTCAAGTGCTCTTTGCATAAAAAGCCCCAAGAGCCGGCTATATAAAAAGGTGTTGTCTAGGGTTTGAAAAAGAGACACAGAGCCGAATTATTGGAGGCGCATCCAATATACACGGCCGCACTTCATGAAGATCTAAAGGTAATTAATTATTCTTTGTTTTTAAAAGCTAATCATTTTCTTGTTTGTGTTTAAGTGCAGGTACGCATGAAATCAAGCCGGCCTCACATTTCCAAAAAGCCCATGTTTGATTGCTCATTTTAAGAAGAGCCCATATTTTTAAAAGAGCCGGCCATGTAACCCTTCAAGATATTTTTTTTGGCAGCACATTTAAAAAAACCCCTAGGGGCAACAAAAATAAAGTATAAGAGAAGAGAGCCGCATGTTTTGATTTTTTGTTGTTCCCCTTGTTTTCATTGTCCACAAAATTCAAACAGAGGAGAGGGCATTAATCAAAAGGATTTTTTTTTTACTTCTCCTTGAAAAATCAAGTGCTTTTGCGTTCTGCTTTTTTTGTTGTTGCAGCCGAATTTCACAGAGGAGAGAGAGAGCTGCACTTATATTCGCATCAAAAAACCCTTTAGACCCAGCAGCGGAAATTTCAAAAGGGGAGAAGGCCGAAAATTTGATGGAATCTTTGGCACCTTGAATTATCAAGAAAACGCACTGTGGAATCAAGGAAAAATAAAGGTAAGTGCTTTCACTTCATTAACTCCTTGTCTTTTTGATTTGGTGTGCAAAAATATTTGGCTGTGCATTTTTGGTGTGCACGAATTCTTGTTGTGTGCAAAATTGTGTTTGAAATACCTCTGTTTTTTTTGGCCGAACCTTGTTTGTGCCAAACTTTGCTCTGTGGGTGCTAAAAGAATTTCAGTGAGTGCAAGCATTTTAATGTGTGCCGAATTATTTTTTGTGTGTGCAAAAATTATCAGTGTGCGAAATTTCATTGTGCCGAATTATTTTTGTGTGTGCAAAAATTATCAGTGTGCGAAATTTCATTGTGCCGAATTATTTTTGTGTGTGCGCAAAAATTACTAGTGTGCAAAATTTCATTGTGCCGAAATTTTTGTGTGTGCAAAACTCTTGTGTGCTAGACTCTTTGTGTGCAGATCAGCGTTCGCAAGTTATTCGTGTGGCATCATCAAAGGAAGCTTGATATCGCAAGTTGCAAATCAAAGAACATCTGATTGCCGACCACCTGAGAGAGAGCCACTCGCTGCATCATCAATTGGGAGATCAAGGAGAAGGCCACAAGACTACAAACGAGTTCCAAAAAGGCCGCAAGTCGTAAGAAGAGCCGCAACTTGAGTTGCACGACTTACAGAGACGACTACATCACGTCAGATACAGATCTGACCTGCGCCTATTGACAGAGACGACTACGATACACAAACTGAGCATTTCTGAACTCTAGTATTATTTTATTTGTGTAGTAGTAGCGATCTCTGTAGGGGAAACTTTACCTTTTGTGTTACTTTTGGGGACCTGACGACTTTGGGAGTCGTCACGGGGGGAGAGCATCTGACTAGATTGATAGTGTAGAGCACGTGGTGTGCGTACGAGCTAGGTGAGAGTAGATTTGGGATCTTGACTCATTGTAGCTGTACTTGATTACATATCTATCTAGTAGTTGCTTTCGGGGGCTGGAGTAGGTCGTGTGGACGACCGAACCAGGGTATATCTGTGCGTATTATGTGATTGTTTTTTTATTGCCCTATCTGTGCCTATAACTGCGTGGGATTGTTCGTGGGTTGCACGAATATTTTTATTAGCCTATTCACCCCCCATCTAGGCTACGATCGAGATCCAACAGGAATATGATGCGTCGCATCATATCTCAATCCCGTGGAATTAACCCGAAAAGCCTGACGCTACTTCGGAAGGGTGCACATCCTTTTCCCCCTTGTTACAAAGGGAAATTGATTACGAGACCATCCACCCTGAAGGTGGACTCTGAGTCTCCAAGATTCCTAGAGAGAATACATGGAGACATTTGCGGGCCTATTCACCCCGCAAGTGGACCATTTCGATACTACATGATACTGATTGATGCATCTTCGAAATGGTCGTATGTGTGCCTCCTGTCCACCCGCAACGTTGCCTTTGCAAAGCTACTGGCACAAATTATAAAGTTGCGGGCACATTTCCCAGACAACCAGATCAAGAAATTGCGTCTGGACAATGCTGGGGAATTCACATCACAAGTCTTCCTAGACTACTGCCAAGCAACCGGCATAGAAGTTGAACATCCTGTAGCTCATGTTCACACCCAGAACGGGTTAGCCGAATCTCTTATAAAGAGATTACAATGGATCGCTCGACCATTGTTGATGCAATGCCAGTTGCCGGTAAGTGCATGGGGACATGCCATATTGCACGCTGCATCGCTGATAAGATTACGGCCGTCAGGTAGTCAATCTTATTCTCCGATGCAACTTGCATATGGGAACCCGCCCGATATCTCTCACTTGAGGATATTCGGATGTGCTGTCTATGTCCCCATAGCACCACCGCAGAGAACCAAGATGGGTCCTCAACGGCATCTTGGTATCTATATTGGTTTCGACTCACCATCGATCATTAGATACCTCGAACCCCTTACAGGGGACGCCTTTAAAGCACGTCTAGCAGATTGTGAGTCTGATGAAAGCACTTTTCCCAAACTAGGCATTAACACACAGAAGCCAGAAGCTTCAAAGACCATTTCATGGGACACAAAGACTTTATCCCATTTTGATCCACGTACAAATCAATGTGAAGACGAGATCCTGAAGATCCTTCAAATTCAAAACACAGTTCACATTTTACCGGACAAATTCACTGACAACCAAAAGATTGTCAGATCACACGTCCCTGCTACAAATACGCCAGCTAGGATTGATATACCCAAAGATGGATGCAATCCACCAGCAGCAGAAGCGGCCGTACCTCAACAAAAAAGAGGACGACCCCCAGGCTCCAAAGATAAGAACCCTCGAAAGAGGAAAAATCCTGGAGCAATAATAACGATACCACCACAGGATGCTGAGCTCAGCCCAGCTACCTCTCCCCTCCTAACAACCCCTGAAGAGGAAAATATAGGAGAAATATCATTAAATTATGTAGTACTGGGGAGGTACTGGACAGAAAAAGCACAATCATCGATGATAACTTCGCGCTCATTATTGCCACTCACGTCACTGAATACGACGATGAAACCGATCCACGCTCTCTAGCAGAATGTAAACGCAGAGACGATTGGCCAAAGTGGAACGAGGCAATAGGAGTAGAGCTGGACTCACTCTCGAAGCGCAAAGTTTTTGGACATGTAGTCCTAACACCAAAGGGTGTTAAACCTGTGTGATATAAATGGGTATTCGTGAGAAAAAGAAACGAGAATAACGAGATCGTGCGTTATAAAGCGCGCCTTGTTGCACAAGGCTTTTCCCAACGACCAGGAATAGACTATTACAATACATATTTCCCGGTCATGGACGCGATCACTTTCCGTTTCATTATCGGCCTATCCACAAAGGAAGGCTTGGATATGCAGCTCATGGACGTTGTGACTGCATACCTATATGGAAATATAGATAAAGACATCTACATGAAAATCCCAGATGGATACAAACTACCGACAAAAATGACAGAAAGACCTCGGGACGTCTACTCTGTCAAAGTCCAGAGATCACTGTATGGTCTAAAATAGTCAGGTAGAATGTGGTACAACAGACTTAGTGAATTCCTAG
Source organism: Scilla litardierei (assembly GCA_030789695.1). Classification (NCBI taxonomy): domain Eukaryota; kingdom Viridiplantae; phylum Streptophyta; class Magnoliopsida; order Asparagales; family Asparagaceae; genus Scilla; species Scilla litardierei. The sequence goes on along the minus strand of CM061136.1, from coordinate 7,702,277 downwards.
TGCAACAAGGATTCACAACAAATGAAGTCTGCCCTTGCATCTTTATAAGAGCAAAGGGAACATGATTCGTGATTATTGCCGTCTACGTAGACGACCTGAACATCATCGGATCTCCTGAAGAGATAGGTGAGATATCCAAAAGTCTCACACAGACTTTTGAGATGAAGGACCTTGGCATAACGAAGTTATGCCTAGGCTTACAAATTGAACACTTAAGCGGAGGAATCCTGTTTCACCAATCGACATACACAAAGAAAGTGCTGAAAAACTTCCTTATGGACAAATGTCATCCGCTTAGCACACCAATGGTCGTTAGATCATTGGAGGTTGACACAGACCCCTTCCGACCGCTGGAAGAGGGGGAGGAAACACTGGGTCCTGAAGTACCCTACTTAAGTGCAATTGGAGCACTCCTATACCTGGCAAACTGCACGCGTCCCGATATAGCGTTCGTAGTTAACTTACTAGCCAGATACAGTTCTGCGCCCTCAAAGCGCCACTGGAACGGAGTTAAGCAACTTCTGCGCTACCTCCAAGGGTCTGTGGACATGGGACTATACTTCAAGAAAGGTGTATCCTCCGACTTGGTCGGTTATGCAGATGCAGGATACAGGTCCGACCCACATACCGCAAAGTCCCAGACCGGTTTTGTGTTCACGTACGGTGGGACGGCCATCTCAAGGAGATCCCTGAAGCAGACATCGACAGCAACCTCATCCAACCACTCCGAGCTCATTGCGATCCACGAAGCTAGCAGAGAATGCTTTTGGCTTCGATCAGTCATCAACCATATCATCAAGACCACCGGCCTGAAGACGGGAGATCTTGGACCTACCACCATGTATGAAGACAATGATGCCTGCATCGCTCAACTACGAGGTGGCTACATCAAAGGTGACAGGACGAAGCACATTTCCCCCAAGCTCTTCCGGACGCATGAACAGCAAGTAGACAACCAGATCGACATTCAGCAGATCCATTCTTGCGACAACCTGGCAGACCTGTTCACTAAAGCTTTGCCTCGCAGCACCTTTAGAAAACTTGTACTAGGAATTGGGATGAGACAGTTGAGAGATTTACAAGCCTGAAGCTTGTACTTATCAGGGGGAGTTAATGTAGTGATGTACTCTTTTTCCTTGGCTACTGATTTTTCCCACTGGGTTTTCCATAGCCAAAGGTTTTAACGAGGCAGCCACATCAACTCTGGATCCAGAAGTATCCACCTCTGATGTTATCCATCGATCAGGGGAAGTTACAGAGACTTGTACTCTTTTCCCTTAGCCACTGGTTTTTCCCACTGGGTTTTCCTTGGCAAAGGTTTTAACGAGGCAAGTACTCTTAAACTTAGGGATCCAGAAGTATCCATAGACCCATGATCAGATAAGCAGATAAGCTCTATGAACCCTGAAGCGTTCATCACGGCTTACAACAATGGATGGATAAGAGGAAGTGTTATAAACGGGCTTTTGATGGGCCTACCCGTTAGTGGGTATCCACCCATTATGTAACCCTACTACTATAAATACAGGGCTATGGATTCCATAGCCACCACGTTAACAACATAAACTAATTATTAAACTACAATAACTTATTATAATTATTAAATATTAAAAAACACACTGAAGTGTTCCCGTCAATTTTTGGTGAGAATAGCGAATGAGAACATTCGTCTTCGGAATTAAAAATTAAATTTTTTTTAAAAAGTTACAAATTCATACAAAAAACGACGAAGCACAGAGCACCGTGCATTTCTCAGTGCTCCGTCGCAATTAAAAATTAAAAAGAAATTGCGAGCGTGCATTGCGATTCGCTGGAATTCGAAGTGTGGGGCCCAGTCATCATTACATGCTGGAATTCAAAGCAGAATCCATGTATTTTGCGGAAAAAACACAATGGAAATGTGCGAGAATCCACGTCGATTTTTTTCCTCCGAATTTTCCTCAACGAAACGAACAGAACGCTGGATAATGAGTTGAGAAAGTAATAAATAGAACGTTGGATAATGAGTTAAGTAATGAACAGTGCGTGAACAATGCGTGAACAGTTATAAATACCACTTTCCACTCCAGATCCAAGAAAACAAACAGGCACTAAACCAAACCATGTGGAACAACTATCTTGAATTTATATGACTGTCTTGCTCTAAATTTCAAATCAATCCCATCATTATTTAAATAATAAAAGGATAATGATATTATACGTATTTTTTTTTGATACATGAGAAAGCGTGTTCCGCATGCAATAGAAATTGCCTCACTGGAAAGCGGAGGTCACTGAAAAATGGAGGTAAATGTTGGTAAACATCGCCGGACCACAGCACCACTGAGAAGAGGTCTATATTTATAAAAAAAGGAGAGTACTTATTTTCAAAATCCATAACAATGTTCAAGAAAGACTATGAAATACAAAGTCGGTTTGCTTAAAATCAGCCTAAAAACTCCCTCATGCAGCCTCGCAATCCCAAAAGGCAATGGCAAACACTGCAATAACCCATCTTGAAGACAGACTGATACCCAAGAAACTCATCATGCACGACTGGAGGATGATGGCAACAAGCAAAGCCAAGCAACCCAAAACAACCACAGCACACTGAAATTTAGAGAGAGTATCTTCAAACAAGCAATCGAAGTATGCACACGCTTGTTTAACAATCTAGACCGTGACATGCTACACGGCCATGCAAGCTAAATTTACTCGTATGAACATGTCTAATGGCGTTCACCATTATCGATCAGCGCTGTCTGTCGCGATCAAGGGTGTAGTGCAAACTAGCTGATTGAGATAAGCCGAGGTTTATTCAAGCTGTATTGCTCTGATCCATTTCAGAAGGCTGAGGCTCCAGTTCACTTTTCAAGCTTAATATCAGTATCCGGACCAATAAGCTAAATATCATGCCTAAAACATTAAATAATATACATCTTTGATGACTGCAGATAATGGACATAATACCCCTAAATGGTAAAAAAATGTGTTCACCTGAAACTAGAATCAAGCCCAACTGAGATGGATCTGATCGAACTTAACATGTCATTAGAAAACACATTACCTGTAACTGTTTCATCTTTTTCCCTCTGGGATATGAAGTAGCATGCCACCAGCCCAGCATTCCGCAATCATCACTCAGGATGCCTCCATGCAAGTCTCCTGGAAGGCAAACTGACCACCACTGCATACCACCACAATAGAAGTAGAGACATTATATACTATTTTCAATCAAGACACGTATGTGCTAGCTTTGTTTCAAATCTATCGACATTGCTATCTCGAGCTCAATGCTCAATTCACAGGTTCAAGATCGGGTTGGTTCATTAACTGGCCAAAGATTACCTCAGGCCGGATAAAGGTTGGGATGTTCACAACATTTCACAACCCTGCCTAGCATATTCTCTATGATCTGGAGGCACAAAAACGGGTGTTGCACTTTGATACATGCACGGGGTGTCAAGACACGTTAAGCATTCAAACTTAAGACACAAGGACATGGCTGTATATGCATACTATATATGCACTTAAGTATATACTCAACTCTAATGCGCGCTCTGGTGGGTGTGTGCGGGGGCGTGTGTTGAGTTCATATTGCTTATATCCATAAAGCAAAGAAATCAAATTTAGTAGAATTGACTATAAAACAAGAACACATTTCATGCAGTCCATATTTTTAGGTGAATAACAATGTATGTTTCAATGTTTTGGCACATCAATTTTTGGTTGGGAGACATGTCCTACATATCATATCATAATCTATATAAACAAAGAAAATTCAGTGCTTTATCTTTATTTCTCAGATCCATGCATACTCTCTCCCTATCCTCCTACCCTTTGCTCTTTGACCAAATCAGGAACACTTGTGCTGTCTCCATGGCCACCAAATAATTGGACCGACCAGAACCTTATCATTTCTCTGTCTTTATCGATTTCATCTCTCTTTGCCACCGAGCTCATCCTCCTCCACTTGAAGGTAGGGATGAGAATGGGCATGCCCAAAGCCCGATTGGGCTTCCAATTGGGCATGCCACATCATCATCCCTACCAATCCTTCACTGGTTCTTTCTAGAATTAGTGAAGGATTGGCAGGGGGGATGATGTGGCATGCCCAATTGGAAGCCCAATCGGGCTTTGGGCATACCCATTCTCATCCCTAACTAGAGTCCAGTTCCGAAAACTCAACCCTAGGAACTGTCTGCAATGCCCCCCTTCAACTATGTGATCCATAATCATAACATAGTAACCAAGGATTTGCAAATCGTGGAAACATAACCTCAATGTCGGGGGATTAAGCAGTTCTCCTAAGGGCTTCATAGCAGGTTGTCTACAGCAGCAATAAGCTCATACATCACGCTGTGATGTGCCGATAACAACTGCATTGGATCCTTACATACTGTTTTACATAATAGGAGAACAGAGAACAACTGCCTAAGCAACTGTTTCTTCTCATTGTGTAAAGATGTAAGAACTACATTGTAATTCAACAAAATTAAATAAGTCCAACAAAAAATCATGTTATTATATAGTAGGGCAAATTGCAGAAACTATCAAGATAAATTGCATAACCTACCAGTGTTCGATTGGCATAATAGTTTTTATCGCTTACTATAACTTACCCTTGTTCTACTGGCATAAGGGGTACTAATACCCATTTGCAGATGCAGTTTCTGCTAATTGCTTTAATTAGAAGGACAACAAAAACTTTTGCACTTTACCTTTTACATCGTCTGCCCTTCATCCGTAAGTAGACATCAATCATGCATGTTTCTTACCACTACAAAGTTCAGACCCAGAGCTTAAGAATCCAAGCATACGAGTATCCTTCATGCTGAACATTGTATCATATTTAATTCTCTTACAGGATAGACAAGTTAGAGAAAGTCCACAACTTAAACCTCATAAAACAATTCTGATCATCTACGAAACAGCTAATAGATTATGGGCTTTTTTGCCATGAAGAAAACGCCCTTGGGAGTTCCTGAGCAGCACTAGATTTCATACGCCTTTGAACGAGAGGCATCGTTGAGTAGTAACCAAGTTCAGAGCACCCCTGCATGCAAACATCATAGAGATTCAAACCCATGACCTCCAACCTCCCACGGGTAGTATCATGCCACTAAAACCAAGCTCATTTGGCAACTGAGATGTTATGTTAGTTTATACCTCATCAGTTTATTTACAGTTACTCTGCTATTTAATATAATTACGAGATGTATGCACCACTACATTTCTCCCCCAAACTATAAGCATGCCTCAAAGATTTTAAGTGTCCTAATACATTTTCATATGACACAAAAAAGGCAAGACAAGAAATATGCAAGCAAGACATGTGAGACAGTCACAACATGGTTCTGAGTAGATGGATCGGTCCTTCGGGAGGTAACATATGTTATGCTCTAGCGAACACAAGGGATGTTAGTGACCGATATGTGTGTTTGCGCGCCTACATGCGTGTGCATATATTTAGTAAAACGGTAGCAAAATTGAAACCAGTCAACATGTCGCAATTCTGCCCGTATACACACCCTCAAGAATAGTTTTAAGGAGAAAAAACCATAAGACAAAAGCACACTGCCATAGCTTCACTACTACACTATTGATTCAAATAACAAATACACAAACTCAGTGAACAAATATATCATACCTCAATAGCCCTTTCGTCGCGTCCATTGTATGCTGTGAGCATTCTTTACATAAATACATGATGATGTATCAACAGATTAGATTGATTCTAAATGTGCATAATAGCACGCTAATTATTCAAAGGGGGATAATTTCCTCAATACTGCCTTCATCTTTCACGGTTTCCCCCACAATACTATCATCAACTCCTTAAATTACAGAATACTATCATATACTTCATTTTCCCCCCCAATTTGCTCCTCTAACACCATTAACGGCATAAAACAATTAGCAACATAAAACTAATAAAAATCGACAACAATAAAATATATGAGTTAAAAGGCAGGAGTGATTATAAAGGAAATATGATAGCTATTCATTTTGACACAATCCCACATGGTAACTACAAGAGTTGAATCCGTGTAGATTAGACTATCATATGATAACAAAGGCTTGATTTTGTTACGAATAGTGTATATCATGATCGAAACTACACGGTATATATCAGAAATGATGAAGCTCAATTGATCAATGGAATTGCTTTTAGCTTGTACACTGACCTAAATAGAAATCAAACCCATATGAAAATTTATTGACAAAAAAATTATGAATACAACAACAAACATAACCAATTAGGGACAACCAACAACAAAGAGACAATACAGGTTTAAATAGCTAGAATTTTTTTTGCAATAAAATTTTTTTCATCTCTGAATCCTATTCTATGTTCCATGAGATAAATACAACTAAAGCAAATCTATGCACAAATTCTTTTTGGAGAAAAAACAGTGCTTAGCAAAATAATAGACAACGTCATACTACATACTAATCAGATCTATCAACAAAAGATTTAGTCTTTGACGGACAAAAATAATCTCGGACCCCATGAAAGGAGGTCCAAAAATAAATTAGAAAATATAAATCACTGAGAAAGGAAGTATCGAGCTCCGATCCGATAAGATCCAGGATCCCATAAGTCGCGATCCGGCTCAGATTCAGTTGATGCAAGGCGGGATCCGCCGCTCCAGCGGCCGGATCGTGGCGTTCCCGACCTGCACCAAGCGAATCAGAGGCGGAGGCGAATCAAAATAAGAACAAAATCAATCTCGCGCCATGGAAGAAAACCCTAACCCTAACCATAACCCTAAAAATAATTTTAAAATTCTGATTTTTAATGGAGAACGAAGAATCGATCACAAACGGAGCTTCAAAGAATGAGAAGAAACCCGTCTCGACCGCTGCCCGAAAAGCGAAATTTATAGCAAGTATCATCGAAGGAGATCAAGACACGTGGACTTTGATGGGAGATAAGCCTTTTTAGGGTAAAAAGGGGGCTTTCGAGCTGGGGAAAAAAGATTCGCGGACGGTGAATGTATGAATTTGGCGAGAAAGTTGTCAGAAGATTAATTTGGAAAAGTGACGTCAGATGAGATAGAAATGTAAAGGGCAGTTGCAATGTGCACAGACCTAATTGCTGCACGCATTGACCTTTTATTTACAAATTTGCCATTCAAAATTTTTCCTCTTTTACTCCTCTTCTTATCTGCCACCTCCCTCCCTCCTCTTCTTCTCCGTCGTCGCCGTCGCCGTCGCCGTCGCAGCCGCCGTAGCATCCAGCAACCCACTCCCACTACAACCCCACGCCACCCCTTGTGCTGCTGACCTCTCCACTTCTCCTCTACTAAGGGAGATTAGAGGGGACGATGAAGGGGAGATGTCAGCAACACTACGATGGGAGGGTGTGGTGGGATGAGGGGCTGCGGAGATGCTACTGCAACAATGGCTGGCTTCCAGCAACGATGGCGGAAGTGGCAAAGGAAAAAAGGGAGAGGGATACTGTGGGGATATATGATTATGTGTAAAGTGTAAAATTGATTTTTAATTTTTTTTGGGTGTGCGTAAAATGGTGTGTGTGTGCATCAATTAGAGCTGTGTGTATAAAATTGCCAATGTAAAGCGTTAACATATGATGTCATAATTAATTTACCACTATTGATGATTTTTCATTGTAATTCGTAAAAAACGAGTTTCAGACGTCATATCTGAAGTCATATCTATTAATTTCGCAAACCATTCTTAATTTTTGAGATAAATGGTAAGATGATGATGATGATCAATATGAGGTTTTAAAATCCTTAAAAATGAAGTGCTAAAAGTTGGGATGAAGAGGACCTCAATTCGATGCAGCAGATCGATGCGGCGGCAGACTCCCCCAAAACCCTAACCTCGTTAGGGTTATGGATAAGGATGGAGAGGGTGGGCCCCATGCTACTTGGGCCAAAAGCCCAATGCCCTTATAAAAAACGAAAAATAAAAATCAGCCTAACGGGCCTGAAGCATGTGGCCAGCCCGTGGGTCGCATGCCGAATTATTTATATTTTTCTGAAATTATATATATATATATATATATATATATATATATATATATATATATATATATGTATGTATGTATGTATGTATGTATGTATGTATGTATATAATAAATTTAGAAAATTACCCAAACCCGGTGAAATTTACAGAAAAATCCAGAAAATTTCTGGAAAATTCTGGAAAATTTTCAAAAAAATCAGGGAACAAAATGTGAGGGGATTGACAATGAAATAAATGTTTTGTGAGGATAAACTTGCTTGGGGATATCAATAGAATATGTTTTCAGACGTGTTTAGTATTTAAATTTTTCTGAACATGACCCGATTGACCCGGTGCATACCGCGGGTGGCCCAAAGCCTCTGCTTCCACCACATACCCGACGAAAATTTCTTTTTGGGTTAAAGTCTCACAAACATTTCTTGGGTGGGTCATATAATTCAAGGCATCTTTAATAACAAACGATAAACGCACAATTGATTTTAAATCTTCTCTGCACACATCACTAAGGTTTTCATCATGGATATAATTAATTCATATGTTTCCATATGAATTACATGTGATGAATGCTCTATATATCTGTATGATATGCTAAACAATTCATGCATTTATGCTCGCATATATAAATTATATATTATGGCACACAAATAAATAATTCTTCAAAAGTTTAAAAATCATATCTATTTTGACTATTGAATCTGAAGTTCAAATTTATATCTCAACATCATTTTGATCAAATAAAATAAAAATAAAAATACGAGGGATTATGCGAAAACTATTTAAGCAATTTTCTTAAAGATACAAATTTTGCGGTATATAGATCTCGCAGATCTATGATCTATATAGACCAATATGGACACCAAACGTTTGCCATAACACCGCAAACTCTTTTAGAGTAATCTCACTTTACAAGTAAAGATTCTTGAATCTATCCTTGCGTATAAGTTCACTTCTGAAGTCGTGACTTAATATATAATTGAGAAATATATTCGAACCCATGTATTTATTCCCCGTATGCTTGTTTCTCTATCCACATAAAAACTGAATGACTCAAGAAAATAATGGCTTGAAGACCATATATGAGCATTCAAATGGACTTTCAAAAGTCCCACATAAATTTTAAAATTGGAAGTATTGAAACAAACTCATTCCCTTGAATATGTCTCCTTAGAGATACTAATGTTCATTCTTTCTTATAAATAACAATATGGAAGACTGAAAACAGGGGAAGTCTATGACCAACGACGTCCTGATATATATACAAAAAGGGAAGATATGATATACCTCGACATGGAATAAGCAATGGCAAACTAAACCAAACCCAGAAGTTTTGGTAAGACACATACTACTATTTGCAATATGAAAGGTCATTAATTTATGACATAGATAATATATACAAAGCTAAGCTAATGACGAAATGTGATGTAGCTATTGTATGCTAAGCTATTCCCCGAGAACACAGACTTTGAAAAACGATAATTAGTTGCCATTACATAATTAATAGGAGTATGTTTCTAAAACTTATTAATATGTGTATGCTTTTTATAAACTCTTTTTGTTTATATGCATTTCATTCTACTGCAAAATTTTATGCTTTATTTTTAGCATATGTGAAACAATTATATATTGACACCTCAAGACGTTTGCTATTAATAGCATTTCACCCTCAGAATAGTCTAGTAGAAAACTATTTTGGGACGTCTGACTTGAGATTCAGTCTTTGCTAGTCTGAATACTCTATATGAGGATGCCCAGTACTCTCTGAAAAAGAAACTTACAAAGTTTCGATGGATATTCGTCAAAACGAAATCCTAATAAATGCCTCAATAATATAATGGCCTTAAAGACCATACTTGAGCGTTTAAATGGATTTTCAAAATTCCTAGTTAAATTCGAAAAGAGGAATTAAATGAAACCCCTGAAGTGACCGGAATCGTCCAAGTTTTAAACTTTAGAACTGTTAGGGCCAAAAATGACTGAAACAATTGAGATGCTAATGTGGATCCTTTGTTGCTGAGTCGGAGCCCGTCAGTCGGTTGAGTGGGACCCTAGGTTGGATGGACCCGGGTCGTTGGTGGATTGTGGTTGACTTGCAGGGCTTGTTCGACCCTCGAACAGATCGAGCGTCGATCGATTGGTGTACGGAAGCTCAGGTGCGACCCTCTCGTAGGATGTGGGCTCGATGATCTGCACCACAAGGAATCGTCAGTGGGGTCGGATCTGGTTCTCGACCCACATCCCCTCCGATGCTTAAGTTAAAATGACACTTAAGAGAGGGAGGAAGCTTAGAGCAGTTGAGATCGACCCGCGGAGACTCGTCTCAGGTCTCGCGTCGCAAGCTCTTTTGTGGAAGAAATATAAGATAAAGTATGTAGTCTCATAGTATCAGATCTTGTACCTCCTCTATTATGTCCGTCTTCCGGCATTTATAGACCTTCGGGGTCTCTTCAGTGACGTTGGGAGGATAACTGTCATCAATTATGGTGTCATGATCTTCCCCATTTAATAGGGGTAACTGCATCCCACATCGCCGCTATTTATGAGCTCACCTTCAATCCCACATTCAATTGGTGGGAGTGCAACGGGCGACTGGTATGTGGGCATTGACTAAGTCAGTTTCAGGCTTCTCTTATGGGCTCTGTGGGCCTTAGTCGCTCGTCGAATGAGTCCCCTCGAGTGCCGGCCCAATGACTCAACAATGGCCACAGTCGCTCGACCTCAGACAGTTTGCCTGTTGGGGTTAAGCGACGTTACATCGCATTAATGAGGTACAACAGTCGAGGAAATAATACTCAAGTTTTAGGCGCCAAAGCACCCGCTTTGCTGATTCGGATGATTTATCGGTTCGAAATCTAAGATGCTTAGAGCCTCAGATCTTCGACACATGTCTAATCACGACACGGTCGTCTAGTCGATATAAGGTGGTTCCAAAGTGGAAATTTGAAGTTATCGTCTTCATCGTTCTTTATTCAGATTTTCTCCTTTTGAAAATGGCTTCATCATCCGTCCCTGCCTCTGGAAGGAGCTTGGTTCCTGCTATGCAGAAGAACAAAGAGGGAGTCATGATGCCTGGTCTGATCGCCAACCAGATATCCAAAGTTGGAGCCGATCAAATTCCCGAACTTCAGAGAAAATATGTCCGGCTCGACCATCAGATTTGTTTGCCGGGGAGGGACGAAAGGGATCATCGTCCCGGCAATCAGGAGGTTGGGGTTTACGTCAAAGCCTTCCAACGAGGGCTTCAATTCCATATGCATCCTTTCATGCGATACTTTTTGAGCACATTGAACCTTTCTCTTTGTCAACTGATGCCAAATGCCATAGGTACATTGGTTGGCTTCATTGCTTTGTGTGTGATGAAGAAAGTTGAACTGTCACTGGATTGTTCAGTTACTTCTCCTCGATTACTCCCATCAAGAATCCGGGTTGGTATATGGTAACGGCTCGCCGATGCAGGAAGCTATTTGATGATCGCGCCTCCTCGAATTCCAACTGGAAAGACAAATTCGTGTTCGTGGTCTTTCAAGGTGATGCAAGCTTTTGCACTGGGTGGGGTGTGCCTAACTTAGGTCTCGCCGAGGACAAGCCTCTGTCCGGAGTGGAGAAGGAAGCCGTCGATGCACTGTTGAATCTGCCAGAGAATATAATGAAGACGAAGTGGTTGTGGTCTTGCGTCGGACCGTATGGACGAAAGGTCGATTCGATTTTGCACACCAACTATTCGATCTTCATTTCATGTCTTGACATGTTTTTATCTTGTAGGCATGGTTGGTCTAGAGTACCATGTGGACCCTACGCTGAGGGAAGTGGTCGATGCTTCTATCAGAAAAGCTGAGGATGGCTCGATCATCAGAGGAACTGCCCATTGTCGCTCATGGGGCTCCTGAGTTGGCTCGTCTCCAACGGAAGAAGAAGAAAAAGCCCTCCACCGAATTTGAGGTGGTTGCAGTTGAGGGAAATAAGAAAATGCGGCAACTTCGCCTTAGTGACTCTGACCCATCTGGGTCGAATGACGTCGTGGGTCAGCCTGGGCCTTTGGATGTGAGTTAGTTGCTTGGCGAGACCCACATTCACGAGCAGGAACATGGAGCTATACTAGAGGGAGATTCAGCCATTCAGGGGAAACCCGGCCCCCTCCGAAGCCCCTTCTGCATCAGGATTCCTGGCCTTAGGGGGCCAGTTCCCTCCAGTGTCTCTAGCCGAGTATATTCCCGATGAATTCAGACCACTTTTGCTTGAGAGTCGATCGCCTCAGGATCCATTTGATTGTCCCGCAAAGGAGATCATTCAAATGGAATTTCCAATGAAGAGAGACGATTCTGTTTTTTTGGAGTGCGGGACCGCCTCTCAGATTATCGAAAACACGACCCTTCCGCGGGATAGGGCCGTTCTGGAGAGGGTCGATTATGAGAGGCTTGCTTCAATTTCCGTCCACACAAATGTCCAGGTAACTACTGCGCTAGTCTTCATTACGGATGTTGCAGGTGTAGATCTTGACCATCATGCCTTGTATGCAGGTTCTCGTGGCCAATGCTGTGCAGCATCGATGCGCATCGGTGGTGGTGATATGTCCATATTTTACATATATTTATTGCATCATTGCAAGTCATATTCGCCTCCAAAATCCACATTTTCATACATTATCGCGCCTCTAACGCCATATTCGAGTTTTGTATAGCTTTATGGATTTTCAGGAGTTTTGGAGCGAATTGGAGCGATTTTGGGACATGGACATATCCGGTACGTCATTGGCAATGCTCCATGAGAGTTCACCAAGGCAAGGAAGAAGATTGGAGGAGTGGAGGAGAAGAGATCGAGAGATGGACACTTCATCTTCAGTTTCCCAGGCGACTCGACCGAGTAGCAACATCTACTCGGCCGAGCTGACACGCAGAATTCGCAAGGAAACGGCCATGCCCCACTCGACCGAGCAGACAGCCAGCTCGACCCGAGCTGTATCAAACAGAGCGACTATTTTGGGCCATTCTCCAAGGCACTGTAACTCGACCGAGCAGTTCACCTACTCGACCCGAGTCGTCACCAGACAGAGCAGCGTTTTGGAGAAGCTTCAGACCTACTGTAGCTCGACCGAGTGGACGTGCTACTCGACCGAGTAGCCCGTATCAACCAGAGCAGAATCAACAGCAAGCGGCAGCCTTATATCAGCTCGACCGAGTAGGCGCCGCTACTCGACCGAGTACGGAGACTCGACCAGTCAAGTTGGTAGGCCCAATTGCCCAGGTTTTCTGAGATTTTGTGGGGTCCATACTCCTTGTATATAAGTACAATTTTTACCCTATTTGCAGAGAGACTAGACTTTTAGTATTTTCCTTAGTTTTAATTAGAGTTTTGATATCAAGAGAATTTGTGTGCCGTCGCTAATTTGTAGTGACTAAAGCTTGGATTTTTATTGATCTTTATTGCGTGGAATCTTTATATTCTTAATTCTCTTTGGTTTGCTATTACTCTACGACGTGTTGGTAAGATTCTCTAAATTATCTATTGTTTTTGATGTTTTCTATTGCCGAGATGAATTCCTTTGCATCCATTGAATCTTTTATTGCTTTTGTATGATGCTTGAGTAGTTCTATCTCGGGCTAATGGTTTACCCTAGGATCTTAGGATTTAGATGTAAAGTAAGGATTTTTAGGTTGTGTTGGTATAAAGGGGACGTGTTTTGGTCGATCTAGCCAAATTTGTAGGAGATCTCGTACTGAGATCGGGACCATGATCGGTGAAAGCGATTAGCTTAAGGAGTATCTGACATGCGTTTATATTTCATATATTTACGCACGTTTCTTCCGTGTTTTTCCGTATTTTACCGCCGTCTTATATTCGTTTTCTCGTGTTTTCTTGTTTTCTTTCACTTTTCCGTGTTTTCCGTATTTTGCAGGAGTTTACTGGCATATGGGGCATAAAACGATGATATCATGTGTCCCCGGAGCAATGGGAGGAGTCACGCTTGATCCAGGGGGTCAAACGACGAAGATTGCATCTTTCAGCCCCGCACCCGATCGGTTGATCATCTTCAACCGATCGGGTGATGCACGCATGCACCACCTGGACGCAGCTTGGAGCTCACGAGAAGTCACCCGGTCGGTTCAGTGACCGGGTCAAAAGCTCAAACTCTCTGGAAATCGAAGCTGATTGCCAACCGATCGGGTGACCTTCACCCGATCGGTTCACCTGTAGCTGAATTCCAACAGCCACACGAAGATCCAACTGGTCTCCTCACCCGGTCGGCACCAAGATCCAACCGACCGCATCAATGTTTCAACCGACCGGTTCATCCTGACCGGGTGAAATCCCGCATTGCGCTGTAATTCTGTGAAGCAGTTCACCCGATCGGTTGACTTGTCACCCGATCGGGTGATGTTGTTTTCTATAAATAGAACCCTAGGTTTCCCAGATTCGGGAGTTGGTTATTTTTTGCTGTTTTCTTCATTTTGTGACGGCTGTAATTTTCCAGTTTTTGTAAGTTTTCGGATCTTTGTCAAACTTTAGTATTATCTTAATTGCTTTACTACCATTGCATTTCTATTGTCTGATCATGATTTTTACGGTCGATTTCTGTTTAGATCGCTTTTTACTAAATATGTGTGAGTAGTTTCCAAATCTGGGATTTTGACGGAAACCCCTTCGTGGCTCTTCCCGATGCGTCCATAGGGCTAGGAAATCGATAGTGATTAGGAATCTAATGGTTACGCGGGGTGTTTTATTGTCATCGGCGGGAAAAAAGACCGCCTTTGACCATTGGGCCAAGGGGGAATAAACTTGGCGGTTGACTCCCTAGCCATAGCTCACGCCCTTAGCGTAGGCGTCAAATCCTAGCGCGCGGGAGCGGTAGGATGAGACATTGGGAGTTATCGTTGCGAGCTTAGTGCTCCTGGAGTCAATCAGTGTTAATGGACACGGGAGTGCCCACTGATCGAATCCGGGAAGTCCGGCGTATCATCCTGGGCACCGACCGGAATATCGGGCCCATGGGAAGCCGGTACCGCTTTCAGAGGCAATGTCTCACCTTTAGACCCTAATTACGATCGCTACCCTACCCGTAGGCCGTATCGGCAAGAGTCACTCGATAGGGTGGAAACCAAAGTCCCGGATTTTTTCCTTCATATTGTCTACACCTTGCATTCCTTTACCGTGACAACCCATCATTCGATCTGGGCTAGCTCGCCCATGTGGTGATTTTGATCCTCTTTGGCACAAGCACATCCACGCCTCCCTGAGTTCGACCCCCAAGCCACACTACAACACCGTGCGTTTGCGATTACAAATATTTAAATCTCACGCCCCCAATCGTATCATTGCACACATCCGGCGCGCAGCCGTCGGGGGGCCGGTCAAGTTTATGGCGCCGTTGCCGGGGAGGCAACGTGCTTGTTATTTTTGGATTGCATGAACCCTTGTGTCTAGCTCACATCTCTACCTCGCGATAATTTTTGCACCCTACACTTTTCAATTTCACTTGTACATTGTAGATAGTAATTGTATAGTACTAATTGACTGAATCGACGTGCTGCTGTCGCTACATTCGGTTCCCGTTTATGCAACCCGTGCTTTTGACGTGTTTGTTATTTGTGCAGTTCTCTCTCTCTCTCTCTCCTTTCTTATAGGTTCTTTGCCCCACGACGAGGATGTTGCATGCAGTTTCAGGAGACATCTGGGATCACTCACACAATATCCGCTGTTTGGCACGAGGCTTAGCAGAATCCCTAAATACTTCGAATATACTATCCCTTCTGGCTGCCGCTGTAGAAAATCAGAGGAGGTATCATGATATGCAGCAGCACCTTGCCACGTCAACTCTCTTTCCTCATGATGAAGGGGCGTATATCGACATTCCTAGTTCCGAGTTCAGTGAGGAGAATTTTTCGCGGAGTTTTGTCAGGAGAGCCATCAAGCTGAGTCTGTGGGTTACGTTGGGCAGGAACCGATCGGACCCACACCATACTCTCTCGCTATCCCCGGGGTAAGGCCAAGGCCTCCTCCATCATCCATCCCATATTTCGTCTGGCCCATAGAATCATATCCTCTGCATTTTTCCCGCGGGATGAGTCAGGCACCGTGAATATCCCCGATCTTTTCATCCTCTGGGCCATGACTTTCCCCTTTGTTCGTGATGATGATGGAGTTAGCTTTAGGGCCCCTACTGTCCCTGTTCATGCTGGCGATTGGCTTGTTTACAAGCTTCTCGAGATTAGCAGGGCCGGGAAGGGCAAGATCTGTTGTGGGGGCATTATCACTATTATTGTTTCCTCCCCACAGTTTAACATTCCCATCCCCCAAAATCTTCCTACTGCTGCAGGACCCACACGTTTAGATCTTGACGTCCTACGGCACATTCATATGATTAGGTCCCGCCCCGATGGTCGTTTCGAATTCAATTACGGCCACCCCCCTCGCCCCTACACCATTCTCCCCAACCCCGCTCGCATGACTGTTGCTATCGTGGCGGATTGGACTTTTCCACCCGATCCCGAGTTTCTTGCAGGGTTGCATCTTCCTTTCCTTCCCCCGGACGCACGCAGACCACCTTCCCCTGCCGCCCACTTAGGCGAGCACGATATTCCTGCATCCCGGGGAGATATCGGGGCTGGCCTGAGTCACCCTGTTTCTGCTCCTGGCCCCATCACTTCTGAACACCTTTTTGCGGCCATCTCTGGCCTTGTGTCCAGTACCGACATGACCACTACCACCGGCACTACTTCCACATCACCTGCCGGCACCACTTCCGCCTCACGTCAGTCCACTTCCTTTGGTCGCAGCCAGGTCTCTGCCCGTCTTGCTCTCGAGAGGGAGGTCGCAGCCCTACGTGATCTTGCCATGTCCTCTGCCCCCTCGGACCCATCACCGTCCTCCTTTCTCACTCACCCACGCTTCCTTGCACTTGAGAGGAACGTGGCCGCCATTCTTTGCCTTCTCACTCACCTCCACGGACCACCACCACCCACACCACCTCGACGATCTTCTCCTCCACCATCCCACCCATCCCCACCACCCCCATCCCCACCCCCACCTAGGCGATCATCTCCCCCACCCACATCTATTCCCATCCAGGTATCCACTTCTCCTCTCATGACCACTTCCGTCGCCCCCACACCACCTTCTACCTCCTCCACCGTCACATCATATGTGCACCGCAAGAAATTGCCGGTGCGCTCCAAATCTCTCCCACCTCCACCCACTACCGTCACCATCACATCTTCTCCCCCCATTTCTATTTCTTTTACCACCGCCTTGATCGCCGTACTCCCACCACCACCCACCTCCACCGACACTCTACCCATCGTTCACACCACCACTGCACCTATTCCCCCACCTCTGTCCCCACTTCTCCGCACACCCCTCGCATCCCTCGACCACCCAGCCACACCCTCTTCCGAGGAGGGCGAGGATTCGCCTTCTCCTGATTTTTGATTTCACTTCGTTTTTTTGACATCCCCCTTGCATATCCCTGCACTTTCATGTTCATATCTCATTGCTAGCATTGTCATGTCTAGCTTGTGGGAAGTCTATTTTGGGTGTGTTGTCGTGTTTTGTTTTTGTGTGTGTGCTTGTTTTATTTTTGTGTGTCGTGTCATCTTTCTCTTTTTCTTTCTTTTTCTATTTTTCTGTCGTGTGGTTTGATTTTGATTTTTCTTTATTTTCATTTTTCGTATCTGTGTTTTTCTTCTTTTTCGTGTCTTTTTGTGTCTGTGCGTATTCCCCCCCATCTTCATTGCCCTCCCGTACTCACTCTTATTGCATTGAGGGCAATGCAAGCTTCAGCTTGGGGGAGTCGCACTTTGTGCGTCGTTTGAGTCTTTCTTTTTCGTGTTTGTGCCGTTTTCATCGTGTTTTAATTTTTCTTTTCTTCTTTTTTATCTCTTTCTCCTAGAGATGAACCCTATGATGAATTGCCACAAAATCACACACACCTAGCATAGCATCGATAATCACACTCACTAACCCCAGGATATCGAGTTCTCTTGCATTTCACGCATCGTGGGTCCACTTAGCTTTTTTGTGAGTCGTGTGTCGTGCCTAGCTGTTTGGTGTGCTTCTGCTTTGTGATTTTACTTTATATACCTGTTCAGGAATGACCCCTAGATTATCACACTTCGATATGAATGATGCGATATTTGCTTCTCTTGTCTGTTTCTGTATGCATGATTATATATTATCGTATGCTTCATTTCGCATGTGTCGGGATTCCACAATTAAGGACTAGGATAACCCATTTAGCCCATGCTCTAACTAGCGAGAATAGTTTCTTTTGCCCAAGTGTTTAGATTCTGATTTCCTTTTTGTTTTACTTGGTACAAATCCCCTCGTCGTGTACCGTTCTCCCACTTGGGAGAGTACACATGTGTATAGCGAAAAACCCCAAAAAAATCCAAAAAGAGAGAAAAGAAAAGAGAAACCCAAAAAGAAACAAAAGAAAAAAAATTGTATAGCCGAAAATCCAAAAAATATACAAATACCCAAAACCCAAAAAAATTCCCGTGTGAATATCTTTTCCTACTTGCCGAGAATAAAGGGAAGGCGAGAATTTGCACCGAGTGTTCTTCTCCACATCATCTCAACCCCCATCGGTTTCGAAAACACTTGGCTTAGGAACTTTTTAGCTATTATCTGGGCTTTAGTGTGGTGATTTCCTTAACCCTAGTTATGGAGTCCCTGACGCATGATATGTTTCGATTCTCTCTCTATTCTCATGCATGCTTGAACTATATATTCACCGCTTTATTCAATTCGAATTGATATTTGGGTCTTTTCCTGGATTTGTGTATATCGAGCTTTATCGCACATCGTAGATAGTGACACGGACTGCTAGCGCACGACCACACTCACTCGCGCTTCACCGCGTGGGCCCAAAGCACTTGTCTGGACTCGTACTCCTTGGTTTAGTGATGTGATTTGGCGTTTGCTTGCTTGGTGTGTCGTTTTTGATTTTGTTGGCCCTGACGGGCGATCTAGGATATATAGTTTTCTTTTTCTCTCTCTTTCTCTTTATTTTTCCCCTCCGAGCTCCTACTCTCACTCGTCTTCCTCGAGGACGAGGAAGAGTTCATCTTGGGGGATTTTGACGTGCGTTTATATTTCATATATTTACGCACGTTTTCTTCCGTGTTTTTCCGTATTTTAGCACCGTCTTATATTCGTTTTCTCGTGTTTTCTTCTTTTCTTTCACTTTTTCGTGTTTTCCATATTTTGCAGGAGTTTACTGGAATATGGGGCATAAAACGATGATATCATGTGTCCCCGGAGCAACGAGAGGAGTCACGCGTGATCCAGGGGGTCAAACGACGAAGATTGCATCTTTCAGCCCCTTACCCGATCGGTTGATCATCTTCAACCGATCGGGTGATGCACGCGTGCACCACCCGGACGCAGCTTGGAGTTCACGAGAAGTCACCCGGTCGGTTCAGTGACCGGGTCAAAAGCTCAAACTCTCTGGAAATAGAAGCTGATTGCCAACTGATCGGGTGACCTTCACCCGATCGGTTCACCTGTAGCTGAATTCCAACAGCCAAGACACGAAGATCCAATCGGTCTCCTCACCCGGTCGGCACCAAGATCCAACCGACCGCTTCAATGTTTCAACCGACCGGTTCATCCTGACCGGGTGAAATCCCGCATTGCGCTGTAATTCTGTGAAGCGGTTCACCCGATCGGTTGACTTTTCACCCGATCGGGTGATGTCGTTTTCTATAAATAGAACCCTAGGTTTCCCAGATTCGGGAGTTGGTTATTTTTTGATGTTTTCTTCATTTTGTGACGACTGTAATTTTCCAGTTTTTGTGAGTTTTCGGATCTTTGTCAAACTTTAGTATTATCTTAATTGCTTTACTACCATTGCATTTCTATTGTCTGATCATGATTTTTACGGTCGATTTCTGTTTAGATCGCTTTTTACTAAATATGTGTGAGTAGTTTCCAAATTTGGGATTTTGGCGAAAACCCCTTCGTGGGCTCTTCCCGATGCGTCCATAGGGCTAGGAAATCGATAGGGATTAGGAATCTAACGGTTACGCAGCGTGTTTTATTGTCATCGATGGGAAAAAGACCGCCTTTGACCATTGGGCCAAGGGGGAATAAACTTGGCGGTTGACTCCCTAGCCATAGCTCACGCCCTTAGCGTAGGCGTCGAATCCTAGCGCGCGGGAGTGACATGATGAGACGTTGGGAGTTATCGTTGCGAGCTTAGTGCTCCCGGAGTCGATCAGTGTTAATGGAAACGGGAGTGCCCACTGATCGAACCCGGGAAGTCCGGCGTATCATCCTGGGCACCGACTGGAATATCGGGCACATGGGATGCCGGTACCACTTTCAGAGGCAACGTCTCACCTTTAGACCCTAATTCCGATCGCTACCCTACCCGTAGGCCGTATCGACGAGAGTCGCTCGATAGGGTGGAAACCAAAGTCCCGGGTTTTTTCCTTCATATTGTCTACACCTTGCATTCCTTTACCGTGACAACCCATCATTCGATCTGGGCTAGCTCGCCCATGGGGTGATTTTGATCCTCTTTGACACAAGCACATCCACGCCTCCCTGAGTTCGACCCCCAAGCCACACTACAACACCGTGCGCTTGCGGTTACAAATATTTAAATCTCACGCCCCCAATCGTATCATTGCACACATCCGACGCGTAGCCGCCGAGGGGGCCGGTCAGTATCCTATGGATTTAATTAGGGAGTTAGTGAGTTCAATTAGAGCATGTGCCGCCTATCACGAGAGCGGGGCGATCACACGTGCATTGACGGGATCCACCGACGTCCTATATTACTAATTGACGGCTACCGTAATTGCGTCAATAAAAGCCACCAAAACACATCGAAGCTCTAATCCACGAGAGTGGCATAAACATTGTCGATTCTTAATGCACGGATCGTGTGCGCCTATCGCGAAAGCGGGGTATAATATGCGATACGTTATATTTATGGCGCTTAGAGTCATGAATTCTACATCTTATATGCGACAATCCCTAATAAAGCCAATGCAACGTAAGAGTCCTATTCTAGCATCGACATCCGACGATCCTAGTGGTGAGTCCTAATGCCCTAGTCTTTTATTATTGATTACAATCTTCCAACAAAAAATCTTTTGAAACCGACTGCTGGCTTTATTCTAAGATCTAGAAATCACCCAAGGAAATTACATCACTTACCTCCCTGTGGGATCGATATCTTTTATACTATTACTTGACACCGTACGCTTGCGTTAGGTACCGGGAATTCGTACTTGGGATACATCTAGCCCTCGGCATTCGTGCCTTTGCTAGGTGGGTTTTAAGTGTTGGTTTCGGGAGCATCAGGGGGCTAATCATGAAGTCACCTTGGGGCCGTTAAGATGGCCGTGGAGAAGTCTCAGGCGGAGATGGTTAGATTGGGGCTTCTGTGCAAACTGAGACGAAACCGGGTACTCGAGCTTAAGCTTGAGCTTGAGTTAAGCGAGTCTCGTAAGAGGGAAGCCGCCCAAGCTGCTCGAGAGAGCGAGCGGAAAAATCTCTACTGGATGAGAAAGCCAAGTTGGAAATCCGGCAGAATGAGATCATCATCTGTCTTGCCGACAGCTTTCGGGAAGTTGGCGCAGAGGTTATATCGGAGAGGTCGGTCCAAGAATACAAGGATTCATTGCCTGATTTCAACGAATTGTACATGCAGGTCTATGAACGATGTCGATCAGAAGTGAAGGACCGATTCACTAGCATCACTGCTGAGATCGACCAGATCCCCGTGTTGTTCCCGGCCATCGATTACGATGATTTGAGTCAAGGCACGGGTGAAGCCGCTCCTACTAGAGAAGTCGTCATTACGACAGGTGACGATGCAGGCGTTAGTGCTCCGGGGGATCAAGAGCATATTGATGCGCTTGATGGAGACCAAAGGCATAGCGACTCGTTGCAGAATCTTGACGCTCTTCTTACCCCACCAGAATTTTCAAATGTATATGGTGGTGATTGAGAAATAAACGAGGACAAGTTTGTATTGTAATATAAACACCAGAAAAGTTGGCTTATATCTCTTTAGGTATCGTCGCTCATACAGATGGTCGTAATGCAGGATGGCCCCTTTCGATGTGTTAAATCCTTGCTCAAGATGGTCAGGGTTAAGTGTTGGAAACATAAAGTTTTCTTTCCATAAAGTTTTTGATGATACAATCATTTTTTATATGTGTATATCAACTCTTTGGTTGCAGATTATCAAGTTCAAACTCCTCGCATATGACAGTCATCAAAGTTACTTTGCAAGATAAAGCATCAAAATGCAAGATGAAGCTCAAGCAATGAAATCTTATATCTTGAGAAAGATGGTGTAATTTTACTTTTTATCCTTGCATAACTTTAGATTGTTAAAGCCTTGATAATACTCTATCTTAGTTCTTTAGGACTCAGCCTCAAAATCCAAAGTTCAAAAAATTAGCAGACCATCACTTTCTCCTAGTCGACTAATACATTTTTTTAAGAAAAAATATATTCTTGGTCAAAATTAATTTTTTAATCAAAAGGATCATTTTCTGAAAAATTTCTCAAAATTTTGTTCCTAGTCGACTAATAAGTTTTCCCGGTCTACCAGACAGTTTTCCAAATAGTTATAACGTCAGTTATTATAACTGATTTCTATTAAATAATTTTCAAATTATTTAATGGCAGTTATAAACTACCTTCCAACGTCACTTTGTCAGTTCCTAGCCGTTTTTGGCAGTTTATGGAAGTTTATATCCGTTCTCTTTCAAAGGACACTTCAACATCCATTTTTGGTCTAGCAGACTAGTTAGTCGACTAATACTTTTGACTAGTCGACTAATTTTTTGGAAAACCGGCTCAGATATTTTTGAAAATTTAGGCAGTTGTCCAACGTTCGAAAACTAACTTTTTGGACTATAAATATACCCCCGGACCTCTGCATAAAACACACGAAAATTCTCTCACTTTCTCTTTTCTTAAGTTTTCTTTCTCTCTCTAGAAAGTGTGTGATTTTCACATTTCCATATGGGAACCTCTACAGAAATTCGGCCCCTTTAGGAAGTCCAATTTCTAAGAGTGTTCTACCACAATTCACATCTTGAACCTTGGAGATTCCATCACCAACCTTGCGCTATAATTCTGATATTATCAAGGCTATAGGTGATATTGTTTCATACTCTTTCTTTATTTCATTTGGTGAATCTCTTGTTGAAGAGATTGTACAAGTTTGTAACACGGGGAGTGTTGGCATATTTGTATGTTGATTACTTGCGGGGAGCAAGAGTCACGATCCCATCCTTGGGATACGCAGGGAGGCAGGGTACATGACGAGAACTAAAACGTATCTGCAGGTCCACTGCGCATTGCTGTGAATAGTACAGTAGTATTCAACAAACAGCCAACCAACAAACTCAAAACGACACAAAGTCATAGAGAAATATTGAAAGCCAATCACTGAACAATTTCATATACATCTCAAACATCCCAAGCATCAATTCATATAGCACAAGCATCCCTCACCCCAAAAAAAAATCCAAAGTACACATAGCTCTCTCCTCACCCCTCACCATCCAATCTAAGCTCCAACTCCCAACAACAGAACTCCAAACTCAACCTCCAGCTCTAACAGCCATCTCCAAGAACCACACCTGAAAAAGTCAACGGGGGCACGTCAACGCGTGACCCAATAGGAATGCCAACTCCCTCTAGTATGCTATTATGAAAATGCAACTACTTAGATGCACCCTTGGCAATGCGCAAATGGAACATGGTATGAGCTAAAGAAAATAAGCTAAAAGAAGCATGAGCATGGCTTAATGAATTGCAATGCACAACTTAAGAAAAGGCAACTACAATAAACAACGAGCAACATAATGAAGCATAAGACAAGTTATAAGAGCTACAAAGGTGAAGTGAGCTACATCATCAATCCAAATTACAAAATGAGTTTTAAGAGTACAAAATGGTCTCTCATGGCTATGGGACAATGGCTTTATACATGCATGGTTCATGGGTCATCATGGCGTGCCTTCATGTAAATTGATTCACATTTCCAACATCTCATTACCAACTTCATAACACGGTGTCATACACATCGTGCCATGCCCACCATACCACCACAAACCATACCACATTACCACCCAACATAAATGCATGCCATGTCCACCACATCCTTCCCACCATGTTTAAGCATTCATGTCCAAAAGCATATTACAAAACATAAAGACTAAGATCCATGATTCATAAAGAGAGGCAAGTAATTCACGTCCACCTTCTCATCTTCCATATTCCAACCAAGCAACATAAAACCCCTAACAAAGCCATGGAAAATAACTACAAATAAAAAGTAAGATCAACATCCAATGATTCAGCTTGCTGGAAATTGCACAATAGTCAGGTTGAATGGTGTTTTACTCCATATTTTTGTATGGAACATAATAATGCAATGTAACTGAAAGTTGTAGATACGGTAGTTTTGGATTCACAGATAAAATTTCATGCAAAAATATGAATTATATGATTTGTGGTGAATTATGTTGTGAAGCCTGTCAGATCTGTTTTTCAGACAGATTCCAGGGTCTGTCTTGATTGCTGATTTTGGGCATGTTACAGTCAGAATTTCGAAAATTATGTGCTGAGATGAAGATGTAGAAAAACTTGTTAACTTTTCAACAAGACCAAGAACAACAAATTCCATAGAGTGTGCAAATAATAGGCTCCATTTTTCTAAACCGTGTCCAGTGTGACAGAATTCCAGATATGTTGCAAAAATCGAATTTTTAACCTAACTTCCAGTTTGAATTGGAAAATGTTGTGAACATGAAAATTATTCATAACTACGAAATACACAACATATAAAATTTCCAAAGCATTCCTAATAGCAAATTAAGCCCAGCACTTAGTCAAAGTTTCAGCTTTTCAAGATAAAACTTTCAGTATCAAGAACAAAAGTGATCTATGAAAATTAATCATGTATTAAGCTCAAAATTAAAAATATATCAATTCTACAAATGACAATCAAATAGTATACTAGGGAAAATTGGATTCCTACCTCAATTCAAGAGAAGATAACTCTCTTCTCTTTCTCCTCCTTCCTTCTCCTTCCTCCTCTTCCTCTTCCTATCTGCTTTCTCTCTTTCTTTCCTCTTCTTCCTTTTTTTCTTCTTTTTTTGATGAGATAATTTCGGCCATGCATAGGAGAGGGCGAGGGAGAGGGAGAGGGGATGACATCAAAATGAAAAGAAGAGAAGAGAAAAGAAACAAGCAGAAGGGTGTAGAAAGGTGGAGAAAAAAATTAAATAAAAATCTCCTTTCTAGAAGCTTAGGGATTTACAAGTTTGCCATTATCTACACTCTTCCTCTTACTATACACACACACTCAAACTTAATTACACGTGTGCCATTCCTTTACACCTCTTTCTACTATGCATAGCACTTCTCCACTATTTACAATAATGCCACTCACTAATAATAATGAAACAACAACAATAATAAAAATAACAATACTACTAATACTAATACTACCATTAATACTTACAACAATAATACTATTAACAACATAGTAATATTAGCACACTACTATTATCATCAATAACATGTTACCTCTACTACACAAGGCCATTAAACATAATCAACCCAACAATACTAGTACTAACAATAATAAGCCATACTTACACTATATCTCACACAAAAAGATAGGCCCTAACGTATATGGCACTATGGGCCATTACAACAAGTGTTTTAGTGGATTGAAATCTCTACGGGGTAGAGGACTGGACCTACGATCACAAGGATCCGAACTAGGATGAAAATCTCTGTGTTTGCGTTTGAAATTCTCTGGATTGTGTTCATTTATTTCCGCATTCTTATTGCAATTTTTAATTAACTTTTAATTTTGCAATATCGTCGTGATTTACACTATTCATCCCCTAGTGTATTTGGTGTGCCAGTAGATCCAACATTTGGTATCAGAGCTTCATGGTTAAGATGGCCTACCCATATCCAACGAACACTTCAACGTCTTCATCACAATTTCCAGAAGGGCACTCTACTACAAGGCCTCCACTATTCAATGGTTCCAACTACTCCTATTGGAAGACAAGGATGACAATCTATCTTCAAAGCATAGACTACGAACTTTGGAACATGTTGGAAACTCAATACGAGAAGCCTACAACTCCATATGCCCAATGGACCACTAATGACAAATCTGCTGCAACCCGCAACTCAAAAGCAATGAATGCACTATTCTGCGCTATGGACAAGAATGAGTTCAACCGTGTCTCCCAGGCCAAAACTGCATATGACATCTGGCATACACTACAGGTAACACATGAAGGAACTAATAAAGTTAAGGAAATTAAAATCTCTGTTTTTGTTCACAGGTTTGAGTTTTCAGAATGAAGGAGAATGAACCAATTGGAGAAATGATTACTCGTTTCACCGACATTGTTAACTCCTTGATAACACTTGGCAAAACGGAACAAGTAAGGAAGATTCTTCGTGCCTTAATGTCAGAATGGGAGAAGACGACTATAGCCATAAAAGAAGACAATGACTTGTCAACTTGCACCGTTGAAAGCTTGGTTGGTAACCAGATGGCCTACTAAGTACAACTTTTAGATCGCAAAGAACAAGCAGAAACAAAGAAGAAAACTCTTTCCTTCGCCGCTTCATCAGACACCGATGAATCAGACGAATGTATTTTTGTAGGATATTCTACACATAGTAAAGCATATAGGGTTTATAATAAAAGAACCTTATGTATTGAGGAATCTCTTCATGTAAGTTTTGATGAAAATTTTACACCTATCACACATTTAGATGAAGAAGATTCTATACCTATCACTAGCTCTTTAGAAAATACTAAATTAGATGATGATAATTCTAGTAATTCCATTCCTGAGATTATTCCTGAAAATACAAGTCTTCCTAAAGCATTTGTTGAAGTTCCTAATCATCCACATGATTTAGTTATTGGAGATATTTCTGATAGAGTAAGAACTAGATCTCAAATAGAACAAATGACTAATTGTGCATTTATATCATCCATCGAACCAAAGAATGTTATTGAAGCATGTAAAGATAGTTCATGGATTATGACAATGCAGGAAGAACTTAATCAATTCAGAAGGAATGATGTATGTGAATTAGTACCTAGACCTTCAGATCAACCCATTATTGGAACTAAGTGTGTATTTAAGAATAAATTGGATGAATCTGGTCAAGTAGTTAGAAATAATGCTAGATTAGTTGCATAAGGTTGTAATCAGGAAGAAGGCAGAGATTATGATGAAACCTATGATCCTATAGCAAGATTAGAATCTCTTAGAATGCTTTTAGCATATGCATGTTACAAAGATTTTAAGTTATATCAAATGGATGTTAAAAGCGCATTTCTAAATGGTATTATAAAGGAAGAAGTTTACGTATAACAACCACCAGGATTTCAACATGAAAGTTTGGATACTCATGTTTTCAAGTTAAAGAAAGCATTATATGGTTTAAAACAAGCACCTCGTGCTTGGTATGAAAGATTGAAGAACTTTTTGTTAAAATCTGGTTATTCTATTGGAAAAATAGATTCTACTTTATTTACCAAACATATAGATTTTGATGTTATCATTATACAAATATATGTTGATGACATAATTTTTGGTTCTACTAATGATTCTCTTTGTCAAGAATTTTCTAAGAAAATGCAGAGTGAATTTGAGACGAGTCACATGGGTGAATTAACCTATTTCCTTGGACTTCAAATCAAGCAAATGAAGGAAGGTATATTTATACACCAGAGTAAATATACAAATGAACTCATCAAAAGGTTTGGATTAGAGAATTCTGCAGAAAAGAATACTCCCATGGGTACTTCATCAAATCTTGATAAAGATCCAAATGGTAAGAGTATTGATCAAACACTATATCGAGGTATGATTGGATCATTACTTTATCTTACCGCAAGTAGACCAGATATTATGTTTTCTGTTTGTATATGTGCAAGATATCAGTCTGATCCTAAGGTATCTCATTTGACTGCTGTCAAAAGGATAATTAAATATATTAAACACACATCTGATTTTGGTTTATATTATCCAAAATCAAATTCATTTGATCTAGTTTCATATAGTGACGCAGATTTTGCTGGTTGCAAAACTGATCGTAAAAGTACAAGTCGAACTTGTAACTTTTTAGGATATGCATTAGTATCATGGTTTAGTAAGAAACAAAATTCTGTTCTTTATCTACTACTGAAGCGGAATACATTTCCGCTGATTAGCATGTGCACAGATTTTATGGATGAAACAAACGATACTAGATTATGGCATTAAATGTAACAACAATCATGTGTGACAACACTGGTGCTATAAATTTATCCAAAAATCCGATACATCATGCACATACTAAGCACATAGATATACGTCACCATTTCTTGGATGATCATGTCCAAAAAGGTGATATTATTCTTAAGTGTATAGATACTAAGAATCAAATTGTCGATATCCTGACTAAGCCTCTTAAAGAAGAAACTTTTCTAAAACTTAGAAGAGAACTTGGTATAGTTAGTGAATTGGAATTTTGATTATAGATTACAGTTATATATTATGTTAATATCAATATAGAATTTTTCTGTAATTTTCAGAATTGTTTTATATTTTATTAGTCGACTAACAGATAGTTCTGGTCAACTAACCCGTTATATATTCATATATCTCATATATATATATATAATCATATTAATATATTTCATCTAATCTGATCGGTCAAATGTTTTAAATCCACTAGAAACAAAAAGAAAGGGAATCACTTTTATTTTCCCTCCAAAAATAGGACCAAAGTACAAAGCTCCTTGGAAAGGGGCATGGACTAAGTCCAATCCAATGGTCACCTGTAATGGTCTGGTTTCAGCATACACAACTTTCTGTATTGACGATAGTATCAAATACATTCAAAATGAGTAAATGAATTTTTTCTATTTTTTTCGTCACTCAAATACAATTTTACCCAATTACTAATTACTTTAACCCCCCATGCTTAACATGTTTAAACGTTTTACAATTTTTTTCTAAAATTAGTCAAAAATGCTAATCTACCGTATTAAAATTGTCCAGGTTAGTCAACAAAGCCAATAACCCTATTAATTGCTAATTAACCCTATAAATACCCCTTAATCCCCATTAATCCCCATTTTAAACCACGCACAGTATCTCTCTCTCTCTCTCTCTCTCTCTCTCTCTCTCTTATTTTCTCCCGTTCGAAACACCTCAGATCGCTCGAAGAACCCTTTCCCTCCCCCTCTCACTCTCGTCGCTCTCCCACCGACGGTCGACCGACACCCCCTGTTGCCACCTCGCCTCCGCCCGCCGACCATCGTCGGCGAGCCCCGCCCACGACCAACGCCTTCTCTCCTCCGCTCCTCCACCATCCCAGGTGAAGCCCCAGCCCTTTTCCTCGCTGCTGTACAGCCCACCGACGACGACCCAAGCTCGCCATCACCGCTCTCCGAGCTCCGCCCCTTCGCCGCCGTCCTTGCCCACCGTCTCCACCGCGTTCCGACACCGAGCACCCCCGAGAACACCCCCGAGCACCCTTCACTTTGAAGCAACGCCACTCGCCCTATCGTTGCTGGCGTCACCGCCGCGTCCCGCTGTCGACCGCCGCCCCGAGGCCGCCGCTTCCACGTCGTCGTAGACCCCTCTACCCCTGCTCCGCCGTCGACGTCCAAGAACCCCCCCAGCTCGTGAAAGTGAGAACGAGGGTGGGTTGATAACGTATATTTATTATATACGAATCCGTATAAAACTCGTATAAATATGCGTAAATAATTATTAAATAGTT
Source organism: Scilla litardierei (assembly GCA_030789695.1). Taxonomy (NCBI): domain Eukaryota; kingdom Viridiplantae; phylum Streptophyta; class Magnoliopsida; order Asparagales; family Asparagaceae; genus Scilla; species Scilla litardierei. The sequence goes on along the minus strand of CM061136.1, from coordinate 7,672,508 downwards.
TTATTGGTTTTAAATTAATAGCTAATGATATAAGCTTCAGAAAAATACAAGGCCAGCTCCAGAAAATCAAAAATGACATTCTGGATCTAATGGCATAAGTTTCATCTCAATCAGACGAGTAGTTTTTCTAGAATACATTTTAAGCCCAAAACTTAAATACGTCGTTTTCACTTGAAAATCCATAACTTGTTATTTTTACGTAAACTGATACGTGAAAAAAATTTATATGTTATAGTACTCTTCGAGACGGTCATTTTGACAGCTCACTTGAAACTTTCTGATAAGTATTTCATCCAGAATAAATTATTGAATAAATACGATAACTAATTAAAATTAGTTTTAAAACCTATTTTAAGTTTACAAAAAATTATAAAAATTACCAGAAGCTTCTGAAAATTTTTTCCTCCTTCAGTTAAATTATTTTCCTCATATCTAGCCTATATAAAAATTTAGAACGTTTTTCGACACGTTTCAATCATTTATAAAATCGAAACGATCAAGTTAAATAGATATAAAATAGTGTATTCGCTAACTGAGTATTTCTTGTGATTGCAGGTACCAATTCCCATGCACCAACTCCAGTGGAAGCTCTAGATCTAGTCCCAGCTTGCTACGACAACCTCGAAATCAGTAAGTCACAATAAATTCTAGATTTAGAAAATTAGCTAGTGTCCTCGTACGAACTTAAAACGTCACTTATAGCCTTAGAACGGCTATTGACTTGAACCAAAACTAGAGACCTAACCTAATAGGAAATTAATCAACTACAGATTACATTGCCAACTTCCAACTTTGGTGGTTGTAGCACACAACCATCAACTTGGGTAAATTGTGTGCTAATGAAACGATCACATGCTCGAAGCATGGAATCGATATCTCGAATGTTGGACTTGTTTTTATCTTCTAAATTTTTAACATCCACTGTGTTTTGGACACAATCTGCTTTGAAATGAGTTCCTACTTTCTGGTTTTCAGTAAGAAAGTCAACCAGTGGTCTTGGTTTGACTAGCATCATGTGATATATCGTATGGAACATCTTGTGAAACATCCCGTATAACACTTGACACTTCACTGAGGTTTTGGGGTAACTCATAGTTTAAGAGAGTGTGGGAGTGACTGGAGTTCATCTATATGTCTAGATGCCTATGTTTCGGCATCCTGTCTAGCTGCCTATGTTTCGACAAACATAAATATGATGCTTGTGTCAGCATCCTGTCTAGCTGCATGCGTTTCGGCATTCGTCTGGGTAAGCGCATCCAGACAAGAGATGAACTCAATGGTAACATATTATACTCTCCGACTTGAGTCACGTAGTTCTAGTGTAGCTTGCACGATCACCTCTACTTATGCATTACGTACACCTTGCCTACCACACCCGTGCAGTCACCAGTACTTTACTTGTCGTACTTATATCTATTGTGGTAGCATACTTCACTTGCTTATCCTGATTTACACTTGCACTACCACAGTACAGTTGGTTCTCTCAGTTCAGTTTATCTTTACAACTCAGTTGTGTACAGTTGTTGCTCAGTACTTTACTTTTCACTCTGGTTTGCTTGTACGTAGTTACTTTTTGTCATACTTGTGCACTGCTTCTTTTCAATATTTAGAATTGTTGTGACTTACCTATGGTTTCATTTATGGCACCGGTAGATGACGACCAGATCGAGGAAGTTGCCCCTGAGTTCGAAGAGCCAGAGTTCGACCCAGAGATTGCAGAGTTTTAGCCGCTTGTGTTGGTGTGTGTGATATTATGTATTTCCCTTTCGCATTTCCTTTCTGTACTTCCTTTTATGTATTTGGTGAGAGAGTGCTGCTTGCTGCTGTATTTTAAATTCGGACTGTAATAATGTATGTACGCTGGTTTGAGTATTTGGTACATCTCTGGATTGTGACTATATTAATTTCACTGGTAAACTGCAGACCTGCAATTAAAAATCAAATAAGCAATGGCCCCCTGAGAGCGGGTTGTTACAAGTTTAGTGGTCCATGCAGATCTGCGCAAAATACCCCGTGAACAGTATAGTAAAATCAGGATGTACCGTATACGATACTCGACTAAGCTGACATTTTCCTATGTATGCAGGTGTGACACTCAAAACGATGGACGGAAACACCTCTGAGAGTCCCAATGGAGCTGACCTATCTGGAGCCAGCAACCAGACCAGCAACGGACCACCTCCCACGGTGCATCAGATTTTTGATATCGCATTGCGAGAGATGGTTCAAGCTATCCGAGGAGAACAAAAGCACGGAGGAGGCATACAACAATTTCGGTCACTCCGCCCAAAGACCTGGAATGTCATGGATGGTCCTCTGAAGGCTGAAGAATGGCTGCGAAGCAACGAAGATGACTTGAGAGCAGCTCATATCACAGAATATGCATGGGTGGACACTGCCAAATCCCAACTGACTGACGGAGCTAGAATCTGGTGGAGCTCAGCTGAATGTCGTCTATAACGACCAATCGACCTGGCGACGTTCACCGACCACTTCAACACCCAGTACTTCTCACCCGAAGCTCAGATAGAACTGCAAGCTCAGTTCGTCGGATTGAAGCAAGGTTCCATGTCAGTGGAATAGTATGATACCCAATTCATAATGCTTAGCCGTTTTGCTTCCAGGAAGGTTGCCACCCCTCTGACCCGAGCTCAATGCTTCAAGCAAGGATTAAACATAGAGATCCAACGGAACTTGGTCGGACACCAACTCTGCACACATACTGAGGTCCTAGCTGTAGCTCGTGAACACGAGTTCATTGAGAGAGAAGAAAGGCGTGAGATAGCTGCCCCTCCCAGAAGGCCACTACCTCCAACCCCTGCTGCTGGACCCAACCGACGACCTCCACCCAACCAGGCATACATGCCTACCCTGCAGACTCAATTCAAGAGACATGCTCCACCACTACGCCCGATGTGTGATCATTGTGAAAAGCCAGGACACTTTCGATCCGAATGTCGATCATATCTGAACCTTTGCATGATCTGTGGGTCGAAGGACCATGTCGCAAAGGATTGCCCAAAGAGGCCACCACCTCCTAACTCTGCTCTGGCTAATGCCCCTGCCATGAATGCTCCACAATGACCACCACGACCTGCTCTGCAACGACAGCCACTCCCTCCTCATCAGCGAGTGTTCCAGCAAACACGACAACAGGCACCACCCCCGAGGTGCCAAGCTTATACTATGAATGTGGAGGAAGCCGAAGCTACGGACCAAGTAATCACATGTACGAGATATCCCATTCATCAACATATTCTATTATTTAGAAATCGTAATCTTAGACAAGTTATTTAGAAATCGTAAGCTTAGACAAGATTCTCGTAACCGTAGGTGTCTTCTTAGTAGCTGGTAAACCCTCCCTCATTTTATTCGACTCGGGAGCTACACATTGCTTCTTGGCGAGTCGATTCGTCAACACACATGATGTCCCCGTTGAACCTCTGACTTCTCGTTGGAAGGTCGACACCGCTGGCGTTTCCCTTAACTAGCTGATGCCTTCACTATTCTGTAGTGATTTGTAGACGAGATCTCTTCGTCGTGATAGAGATGCCAAGTTTCCGATGCTGTTCTTGGAATGGATTGGTTAGGGACATTTCATGCTACCATTGACTGTCGTCAAAGGAGGGTAGAATTCGAAATACCCAACCATCCTAAGTTCGAATTCCTTAGCGAAAGCAGATCGAAAGGACCAGTGAAGTTCCGAGCCAAACTTTCGGAGGTAGTGGTGACTGCAATGGAAGTCGAGCAAGAGAAACCGGAAGTAGTACGAGAATTCTTGGACGTATTTCCGGACGAACTCTCAGGTTTGCCTCCGGATCGCGGCCTCGAATTTACCAGTGATCTTATGCCAGATGCACAACCGATATCCAAGGGACCTTATCGCATGGCACCACCTAAGCTTGAAGAGATTCAGGCTCAGCTGGACGACCTCATACAGAAGGGATGGATACGACCCAGTGTATCTGTATGAGGTACCCATGTGCTACTTATGAAGAAGGACGTATCCCAGCGTATGTGCGTCGACTACCGTGAGCTGAACAAGATGACGGTGAAGAACAAGTATCCACTGCCTCCCATCGACGACCTTTTCGACCAACTTGGAGGATCGGGCGTATATTTGAAATTGGAATCATCAAGTGAAGGTGAAGAAGGAGGACGTCCACAAGACCGCTTTTTGGACCAGATATGGACACTACGAATTCTTAGTGATGCCATTTGGCATGACTAATGCACTGCTGTATTCATGAGTCTCATGAACCAGGTTCTGTATAACCATCTGGACAAGTTCGTAGTTGTCTACATCGACGACATCCTCATCTACTCGAAGGACGCTCAGGAGCACAGAGAACATATGAGGAAGGTCTTGGAGACGCTGAGACAACACCAATTGTATGCCAAATACAGCAAGTGTGAGTTCTGGCTTGACAAGGTGGCTTTCCTGGGCCACTTCGTGTCGGGAGAAGGAATATCTGTCGACCCCGAGAAGGTAGCTGATGTTCGAGACTGGCCGGTCCCTAAGACTATGACGAAAATTCGAAGTTTCCTGGGACTGGCTGGTTACTACAGACGATTCATCCAAGACTTCTCGAAGATCGCAAGGTCTATGACACGATTGACGAGAAAGGACGTAGTATTCGTCTGGTCGAAGGCTTGTGAAGATGCATTCCATGAGCTGAAGAGAAGGTTGACTTTGGCCCCGATTCTGGTCATTCCAGACAGGACCGGAGGTTTCGAAGTATTTTGTGATGCATCTGGTAAAGGACTTGGGTGTATGCTACATCAGCATGGCTGAGTCGTTGCCTATGCATCCAGACAACTGAAGATCCACGAGAAGAACTACCCCATCCATGACCTTGAGTTGGCGGCAGTTATCTTTGCCTTGAAGATTTGGAGACACTTCTTGTTGGGCGAGCATTTTCAGATCACAAGAGTCTCAAGTACCTGTTCACCCAGAAGGAGCTCAACATTCGACAACGACGATGGATCGAACTGATGGCGGACTATGATATTGACCTTCAGTACCATCCTGGGAAGGTCAATGTCGTACGAGATGCATTGAGTCGTCTCCCTGCGATGATGATCCTCACGTCGCAATGGAGGCTACGACATGAGATACGAGCAATGGAGATGGATGTCATATTGCCTGGAGTAACGTCTTCGTTACTCAACCTTCAGATCCAGTCGAACTTGGTGGACAAGATCAAGGCTGCCTAAGTAGGAGATGAGAAGCTGCAAAGGATCAGAGACAGGGTGATGGCTGGTCAGAGGTCTGAATTCAAGATCCACGAGGACGGATCGTTGAGATTCGGCTACCGCATCTGTGTACCATCTGGAGACGTCAGAGAAGCTCTATTGGAAGAAGCTCATAGTTCTCCATATTCCATTCATCCAGGCGGTACCAAGATGTATCAAGACTTGCGACAACACTACTGGTGGCATGGTATGAAGAGAAGCATCGTATGGAGTGTGGCGAATTGTGTAGTGTGCCAACAGGTGAAGGCTGAACATCACCGGTCTGTCGGTTTGTTACAGCCTTTGCCCATTCCAGAGTGGAAGTGGCAACACATCACGATGGATTTTGTGACAGGACTGCCCAAGAGTATGAAGCATAACGATGCTGTCTGGGTGATCGTTGATCGATTAACCAAGTCAGCACACTTCATCCCTTTCAGAGTGGGCCAGTCGACCGAGGTGCTTGCCAAGAAGTATATGGAGTAGGTAGTGAAGTTGCATGGTGTCCCTGTCATTATTGTTTCAGACAGAGACACTCGATTCACGTCTCACTTTTGGAAGAGCTTACAGGAGTGTCTGGGGACCTGCGTAAGCTTCAGTACAGCTTATCACCCTCAGACAGATGGCCAATCGGAACGCACCATTCAGATCCTGGAGGACATGTTGCGTGCGTGTATGCTGGATTTCAAGGGATCTTGGGAAGACCATCTTCATCTCGTGGAGTTTGCTTACAACAACAGCTAACAGGCCAGTATTGGTATGGCACCCTTCGCAGCACTATATGGCAGGAAGTTTAGTTCTCCCTTGAGTTAGGACGACGTTGGTCATCGAGAGCTCATCGGTCCGTACTTGATTGTTGAAGCAGTAGTAGTCAGGACCATCAAAGAGAAACTACAGTTGGCTCAAGATCGTTACAAGCATTAGGCAGATGCAAAGCACAGACATTTGGAGTTCCAACCTGGCGACCATGTGTTTTTGAAGATCTCTCTTAATCGTGGAATGATTTATTTTGGACGAAGAGGGAAACATAGTCCACGATACATTGGTCCATTTGATGTTTTGGAACGAGTAGGCGAAGTATCCTATCGCCTTGCTTTGCCACCTGCATTGGAGGGAGTACATGAAGTTTTTCATGTCTCACAGCTTCGACGCTACGTGAGTGATCCTTGTCATGTTGTGGAATACTCCGAGATTGCTATTCATCCGGATCTATCTTATAAGCAGCAACCAGTCAAGATCCTGAATCGACGACAGAAGACCCTCAAGAATAGAGTGATCAAACTTGTCAGAGTGATGTGGCGTCACGACTCGCCTGGAGAATATACTTGGGAGTGAGAAGACGATATGCGAGAACACTACCCATACCTATTTACCGAGTCAGATAATCTTACTAGTTTCGAGGCTAGTTACGGAAGCTATGGTGATGTCAATAGTAAGTATTTATAAACATCATCTCTTGTTTTCTTGATGCTGTGATATTGATGTGTCCATATTTTCTATCTTTTCATAGCATCATTCCATTGCATTTCGTGTCATATCTGCATCCAAATCCGGCATTTTCTTACGATACTGCAATTCTAAAGCCATATTCGAGTTTCGTAGAGTTTTGTGGATTTTCAAGGATTTTGGTGCGATTCGGAACCACTTTTGGATATTGACACATCCAGCATGCCCGTGAGTCCGTTAGCGAGGCTCTACAGGAGTTCACCAAGGTTCGGAAGCTTATGGGAGGAGTGGAGGAGAATCTGGTAAGAGAGAGGAGTTGTTTTGAAAATTTCCAAGGCGACTCGACCGAGCAGCATAGGCTGCTCGGTTGAGCTGATACACGAGCCCAGCAGAAGCGCATCCTACTCGATCGAGTAGCGTGGTGACTCGGCCGAGTCGTCTCTATTTTCAAGGCTCTATCCCATCAACGTCCTACTCGACCGAGCAGGACTTACTTGACCGAGCCAACAGGTGACTCAACCGAGCAAGGCCTACTCGGGCTGAGTAGGCAGAGCGACACTTTTGAAGGAGCCCCGATCCACTGACAGCTTGACCAAGTCGGTGGGCTGCTCGACTGAGTAGCCCAGACCCCTTCCCCTAAGCAAAGAACAGTTAATGCACCTGCTCGACCAAGCAGGCGTCTACTCGACCGAGTCACTGACTCGGTCGACGACATGCGGGTCTGGTCCGTTATTTTCGTGGGGGCCCCAGACGGATGCGAGGAGGCGATTTGGAGACTGAGGAAAAAATAGTTACGATTATGTTTTTTTGGAAGGAAGCGGAGGGAGGAAATGAGATCGAAAACTATTGTAGATCTAGATCTAGGTTTGGAGAATTGAGTTGTTTTTTGGAGAAAGATTATATTTTTATTATTTATTGCATCTTGGAATCTGCAGAATCTCTTTGGATCCCTATTGGCTATCATTCTTTCTCGTTTTCGGTATGTAAGATATTTATTTCTCGCTTGATTCAATTGCTACGATGTTTTCTTCGATAAAAATTGCATTTTTATTCGTCGTAATTGATATGTGTGAGTAGTCTTCCATAGGGCTGATGGGTTAGCCCTAAGACTCTAGGAAAGAGATGTAGATCTGGATCTCTAGGATGTACTGGGAATAAGGGGGAGTATTTTAGTCGATCCATCCGAATCCCTAGGAGAACTCGTACTGAGATCATGCCCACGGTCGGTGGAATTGATGAGTTTAAGGAGTATCTTTGGGATTTAAATAGGGAATTAGTGGATCCAACCAAGGCTCGTGACCATGCCCGGCTCGTGCCTTGAGGGGATCAACCGACGAACTATATCGCTACATTGACGGCTACCGCCATTGCGTCAATGAGAGCCACCAAAATACCTCGAAATTCTAACCCACGAGAGTGGTATGAGTTGAGAGATCAACCCCCTAAATCTAATACAACGTAAAGATCACATTCTAAAATCAACCGTTGACAGTCTTAGCGGTGATCCCTAAGGCCCTAGCTTCTTTTATTATCGAACTAACACCACAACAACAACAAATCTTCCCAAACCGACTGCTATCTCATTCAGAGATTTAAAATAATCTGAGACCCCAATACACTGTCACTGTCCCTGTGGGATTCGACAATCTTATATACTATAATTTGACACCGTCCGCTTACGGATAGAGCCCAGAGCTGACACCTAGGAACCATACTATGCCTAGCGACTGTGACACAGCTAGGTGAATTTTAGGTGTGAGTTCGGGGCGCGTCAGGTTTTTGGCGCCGTTGCCGGGGACAGTTACAGTGTATCTCAGTTTATTTTTATTTTGAAGAGTTTGCTAGCAACTCTCACCATCTCTTATCTTTCCACCCTTTTCATTCTTTTTAATTATTATCTTGCTACTCATGGTATTTTTCTGAGCTGTCTTGTGCATGATCAATCGCTTTGGGGCTTTTGATAAAGAATTGCTATTCAATCCTGAAATTGAAAAAACAGTAAGAACTCTCAGGGCCTCGAATAGAAATCAGACACTCTCTGATCAAATGGCAGAAAATACCGCCACTCCACCTCGCACCGGGTCCATCCGGGACCACATGAAACCGAGCTTCGGAAACAATTCCTCCATTTTGAGACCGCAACTAGCGGCAGCGAGCTTCGAGTTAAAGATCGGGCTCATAAATCTGATGTAGCAGGATCCCTTCTATGGGCATCCGCACGAGAACCCAAACCATTATATCGACACTTTTCTTGCAAAGTGCGATACATTTAAAGCCAAATATGTGAGTGACGATGCCATTAAGCTACGGCTCTTTCCCTTCACCTTGAGGGATAAAGCTTCATATTGGCTACGAGCCCACCCGTCCAATCACTTCACAACGTGGGAGTAACTAGCGCTTGCCTTCGTAGACAAATTTTACATGCCCTCTAAGACGGTGCGGATCAGAGGAGCCATCTCTAATTTTAAGCAGCTTCCGCAAAAATCTCTCTACGAGGCAGGGAAAAGGTTCAAAGACCTTCAGCATCAATGTCCTTATCATGGGATCCAGTCCTGGGATCTGGTACAAAGATTCTACAACAGGCTGCAACCCAGCACGAAGATAATAATTGATGCCGCCGCACAAGGCGCCATACTGGACAGATCGCCTGAGGAAGACATTGATCTACTTGAGCATATGGCAGCAAATAACTAACAGTGGAGCAAGGAGCGCACCATTGTCACCAGGACCGCCGAGGTAAAAGTTGTTAGCCACCTCGATTCTCACATTGAAACTTTGTTCAAGCAGATGGCTAGGATCGAGCAAACAGTTGGATTCCTTTCCAACGATTACCAGCGTCCCAGCATACCATCCTGTAGAGGAATATGGAGATCAAAGTTACGTTTCCAATGAGGGACATTATGACGGAGCCGAATCATCTGAGTCGATACAGTATGTCCTAGGGGATGGGCGAAATCAGTGGCAACATCCGGCCGCAAGGAATCACCCCGAATTGTCTTACGGGAACCCAAGTGGAGGGCTGTAACCTCCACAGTTTCAGAGGCCACCACCCCCTCCTCAACAACAACAAGGGCAGCCAACACATCAACAGCAGAGCAGATTTAGGGCAGATGGTCCGTATTGACCACCAGGCTATCAATTTAATCGCCCGCCCCAGCAAGTCTATGCACCAACGCCGCCGCTTCCAATCTGGAGACCACCTTAGAGACGTTTATGAGCGGACAAGTCAGGTTCAACCAAGACACGTCCACTTAATTCAAGAACATAAACACGTCGCTTGATGAGCTGAGGGGTCAGATGTCCCAATTATTTAAGAATCAAGGGAGGTTGCCTTCACAACCAGAGCCGAATCCAAGGGCTCAAGCTAATGCAGTGGTCTCTGTTACCATGCATGGAGGACGGACAACCGACGCTGTGATGGTGCCGGTCTTAAACAAAGAACAAGTCAAAATTGAGGATGCCACTATGGGCAATGATGAGGAAGAGGCTACAGATGAGCCTATCGTGAACGGAGAGAGGGGAGATTTGCCTTTCACCATACCTACCGTCACACCAGCACCAAGGAAAGATGCAACTAGTTCCGGTGAGCCGTCTCCTAAGAATGATGCAAAGGACAAGGGAAGCCGACCCCCTCCGTCGTATCCACAGAGGCTAGCTTTAGCTAAAATGGAGAAGAAGTATTCAAAGTTCACGGAACTTCTGAAGGGCATCCATCTCAACATCCCCTTTATGGATGCCATTACAGAAATTCCTATCTATGCGAAGTTTCTGAAGGACCTCATTACTGGGAAGTGGAAGCATGAAGAAATAAATCTTATGGAGGACTCTACCTCCATCATAAAGAACCATCTCCTGAGGAAGCTACCAGATCCGGGAAGCTTCACGGTCCCATGTTCTATAGGAGGTACGCCTATCAACCGTGCTTTGATCGACTTGGGAGCGAGCATCAGCTTGATACCGCTCTCCATATTTGAAAGATTACAAACTGGGAGTGAGTTGGAGCCCACAAACATGTCAATACAGCTGGCGGATCACTCGATCACATATCCGGTAGGCATTGCCAGAGACATCATTTTGCAAATACCTCCCGGATTGTGTGTACAGCTGGATTTTGTCATCATGAATATGCCAGAAGGAGGAATTTTCCAGCTCATACTTGGCCACCCTTTCATGGCGACGGCCGACGTCCTTATAGATGTTCGTGAAGGGACTCTCTCAATGAATGTGAGTAATATTGAAGCCCAATTTCGGTTGCAAAAGTCTATGAAGGAGCATGTCCGTGGAGAAGGAGCTAGTTATTTGGAGCTCCTAGAAGAGGAAGCCATAGGGGAGTATACCGTTGAGGGGGTCATGAAGGACCCGATAAGAACGAGTGTTGATGACGATGGCGACCCCATTTACAACAAGGCGGTTGCCGCCTATCTTCGTGTGCTTGATAAGGAGCCTATAGACAACTCTTTGCACCACAAGAAGCTGGAAGCCATCAGTCACGTAGCCGAGGAAAACCATGGAGAGGGAGCATGCCAAATACTGTCGCACGGTGTCGTTGGCAAGTATGATGCGCGCTCTCATACGCGCCAAATAACAATTGAAGAACTTGATGGAGTCGAGCTCATGACTTAAAACGAGTGCTTATCGGGAGGCAACCCGAATTTTTATATCTTAGATCTCCTTTTTCAGCTTTTGTTTTTCTTTATCTATCCCAAAAAACCAAATAAAAATGCTTTCTATTCCTTAAAAATACAATACTATAAAAATTTGATGGGTTCTTCCTTTTTACAGGTTGAACATTGAGGGAAGCACGCAAATCGAAATTTTGAATGGAAGGGAGCTAGAAGGAGAGCAGCTGATAGAAGAATAAATCACAGGAATCACAGGTGACTCGACCGAGCAGCCACTCACTCGGTCGAGTAGCAAGGAGCACAGGGAAATGCAAGGAAAACGTCGTACTGTCTACACGGCCTGAGTAGCCTCTACTCGGCCGAGTAGTCCCTTACTCGACCGAGTATCCATCTGCTCGATCAAGTTGAGGAAGGCACAGGAAAATATTGAAAAACGACGTTCTGCCTACACGGCCCGAGTAGCTTCTTCTCGGTCCAAGTAGACACCCACTCAACCGAGCAGTCACGTGCTCGACCGAGCAAAAGAGAAGATGGGAAACAACGGCAGCATGTTCTTCTGACTTGACCGAGTAGACCATGCTCGATCGAGTAGACGATGGAGTGTTCTAAAACTCGTATTAATCTTTTCTGACTCGACCGAGCAGTTACGCTACTCGATCGAGTCGCATTACCCTAAAGCATGCGGGGCCCACTTCCGAACGAGTCGGGTTATTAAAACCCAACTCATTTTCCTTTAGCCCTAAACTTTTTTTAATTCCCCAAATTCACTTCCCCGAGCACCCAACCCTCTCTCCTAGTCGACCCGCACCGTCGTCGTCGCCTTCCCCTCTGCAGTCCGCGCCGCAGTCCGCGCCGTCGTCCATGCCACCGTTCCGGTCCGCCCCCCTTCTCTCTCTCTCTCTCTCTCTCTCTCTCTCTCTCTCTCTCTCTCTCTCCCTCCCTCCCTCCCTCCCTCCCTCCCTTTCCCTCTCTCTCCCCTTTTCCTCCTCCCCCTATTCCCTCTCCCCCGTTCGAATCAACGGAACAACGTTGCTGGCACCACCCAGTACCGGCGGCGCTCCCCCCAAAACCTCCCCTCCACCCCCTCTCCTCTTGAAACAGCCCCTCACCTACCCCCCTCTCCTATCGAAACACCTCGCCGCCTCTCCATCCCCCACACTCCCTATGGCACCGCTCTTCAATCGACCGAGCACAATTAGTGCTCGGCCAAGTCATCGACCAACCCATCCGACCTACTCGACCGAGCAACTATTGTGCTCGGTCGAGCAGCGACACACATCTCCCATGCATATTTCTCCTTTCACCACTGCCATTCTATTTTTCTTCTATTTCAGGTACGTTTCACCTACAGAGGAGGACATGTCCCAGATCAGCTTGGGGGAGACCTCTAATCAGCAGCAGTCCCATACCCGCTTACAGTATTCTCACTGTGATCACCTTGTCGGTACACTCTATACACTCTTTACTTTTATACCGACACTACAGCTTGCCTTCTGCATTATGCATCGCACTATGGGGGTCCCACACCTCCACATCGCGGAAAGAGGAAGGCCACTGGCGCCTCCTCTTCTCCACCATCATGTCGCACTCGCCGTGCCACTACACCCACCGTCGAGGAGGAGTATGCGGGCGATCCATCGTCTACGTCCGACTCTTCTCCCTTGCATCACACACAAACCCCCGCCACTTCCGCCACCATACCCACTACTACTCCTTCCCCACCACCATCCCCTCCCGCCGCTCTGCTGCCAGGTGTGCAAACATTCGGCATCACCTTCCGTGACGACACACACCGCGACTGCTTCGTCGCGCTGTCGCAGAGGAGACTCATTCCCACACAGTTTATCGATGTCCCCACCCTCCGATGCCTTGGACTCCTGTAGGGAGTCCATTGGCTATACCGCACCATCAGTTTCGACCGACTCCTGGCGGTCCACGCACCCACCTACACACGCCTCACTCTGGAGGCATTGAGTTCCATCGCCCGCACCCAGGCAGGGGATGGCATTACCTTCTGGCTGCTGGAGCACAACTTCGTTGTCACATACGCCATGATCCGCTCCCGCTTTCATTTCCCAGCCATCCCTGACCCCCGAGCCGCCTTCTCCCCAGACGACGACCTAGCCTCGTTCGATGCCTTCGCTTTCTGGCATCACATTTCTGGTCTGGATCATTATCACCCCAGTCGGGTGAAGGCATCATCCATCGTGCATCCTTGCCTTCGCTACGCGCAATGCCACCTCACCACCACCATTTTTTGCAAGCCAGAGGTCGGGACAATGTCCCTACCCGAGCTTTCCCATCTCATGAGAATGACCCGACCTCTGTGCTTCCATCCTGACGGCTCCCTCCGCCCATTTGTCCTTTCTAACGCAGCCCACTGGCTGTGTTATCACCTTTTACAGACCGCCCACTCCCACTATGACACTGATATCTGCTGTGGCAGATTCGTCACCATCTTCGCACGGATGCTGGGTATCGATCTTCCTGATGACCTCGTGACCCCCCTGGCCCCACGTGCTTGACTTTAGGTGTGCTTGAGCACATGCACATTATTCGGCCTTATGGGGCACGTCACTGGACCTATCTAGTAGGCACCCATCACACACCCCACTTTGTCCTTCCCGCCCCTCACCTCACCACCATAGTGCCTGTCCAGCAGAGCTGGATGATAGATAGGGTCCACCCACTTCCCGCACTCCACGCCCTCAAGCCCCCCGGATCCCCCATCGAGGTAGTCGTCGATGACTGGGTGCTTCGCTCCTCCGAGGATGAGGAGCCCGACCTGGCCGCCATTGTGGCTTCCCTTCCAGCACTGCTGCACACCCTCCACCACCAGGAGGCACTACCTCTTCCACCCCTGTCTCCACCACCGTCGGGACCTCAGGGACTGTCACCACCTTCTGCCCCAAGGCCACTGCCGCTATCTCTTCTGTACCCCTGCCCGAGGGCACTGATATCTTATTTCCTCCCGAGCCTACTGCTTTAGACTTTTCAGAGCACGAGCCAGCCATCACCCTTCCACTACTTAGGGACCTTCTAGCATCCCTGCCTATCTCCATAGGATCCCATTTACCTACCTCTGGCTCCACTTCCTCACCGACAGTCGCTGTGCTTACCGAGAGCGTCTCGACTTCTATCCGTACATCTGTGTCGACGACTGCTCTATCTTCCGCTACCGCTGCTGCTACCACAGCTTCTCCAGATCTCGGCCACACTACACCTCACACTTCCATTGCCGATATCCCATCGAGTTCACCCTCTCCGACCTTTCAGCCTAGGCACCGTGGATTAGCTCCACGGGGCCATTTTATGAGAGTAGTGTCTCACAGTTCTCATCCTTACCGAGAGCATCTCGATTTCTGTTCACACATCTGTGTCGACAACTGCTCTATCTTCCGCTACCGCTGCTGCTACCACAGCTTCTCCGGATCTCGGCCACACTACACCTCACACTTCCACTACCGATATCCCATCGAGTTCACCCTCTCCGACCTTTCAGCCTAGGCACCGTGGATTAGCTCCACGGGGCCATTTTACGAGAGTAGTGTCTCACAGTTCTCTTCCTTCCCTCGACTCCCGTACCACTGATGCTCGTCTGACAGCGTTAGATGACTCGACTTCTTGCCTTCGGTGGGATTTCGACGACTTCATCCGCTCGACAGCCACACATCATGAGAGAGTCGAGGCAGACCTAGCTTCTATTATAGACCTACTGCGGACACGGGGCCCACCTCCCGTGATCCTTGCTCACGCCCCTCCCCCCAGGCCAGCCCATGTCTAGACGATGCACCACTAAGTGCACCACACTCTCAGGCTTCTGCAGGGCCTGCCACTTCTACACCTGAGTTGGTCGCCACAGTCATTTCCACTTCAGTCGTCGACACACCCACTTCTGCACCGGTGGAGACTGCTATTGTCCTATTTTCAGCTGCGCCCATCACCACCACTTCTGATCTCCCAGTTGACACACCTATCGAGCCACGGCCCACTGCCGCATTATCTGCTCCACAGCAAGGGGACCCATCACCACCTTCAGAGGGTGGTGCCCTTGCTTGATGCTGTCCCTCCACCACTTTTTGTTCATGTCTTTCCCTGATCCTATTTTGTGCACATCTGTCTTTTTGGGGCCCTAGTCTTACACAGCTTGGGGGAGGACCCGCCATGCATCATTCCATGCATTTGCATCATCTCTTTATCATTGCATCATATCATGTTTTCTTTCTTCCGCATAGTTTTATTTTCTAGTCCTTTTCTATCCCCTTACCCACCCACCCTCTCTAGCATCATTTTCCGCATACTAGAGTTTTCTCAGCAGTGAGGACACTGCTGCGTTTAGCGGGATGAGCGCTATCGCTTTATTTTTCATTTTCTTTTATATCTTATTTTATTTTTCACCTTTTTACTTTACTTTTCCACCCATTTTCCACCGTTTCATCTTTTTTCTCATTCAGCATCACGTTTTTCACTTTTTTCCATGCTTACATGCCTGTTTTCATTTTCTTGTTTTCTCCGCCCTTTCTCCCTTTTAGCTAGAATTGTTCTGCATGATGATACTTCTGATAGCCCTCAGTAGCTACTCACGATGTTTATATCTGTTGACATGTTATTTAGATTAGTCTCAGTTTTACTATTTATATACTGGCATATTCTCTAGCTGATCTTTCTAATTTAATGCCTGATTTGAATTGAAATTGAATGTATGAAATAATATCTAGTACGTCTTTTGTTGAGCAATGCACCTAAGTTCACGCATCATTAGTACATTTGAAGCACCTGGTTGTTATCTTATCCACTTCTGTTTGCATGCCTGATATTATTGTGCTTTATTTCGCATGCTTTCAATATTCACTGAGATGAATGAAAATATACATGCTAGCTACGAGTTTAGTTAGAGTATTATCCCATTGAATCGTTGTGCACCTCCGATGAGTGAACCGAGTGATATATTATTTTCCTTCTCCACATATCTTTATGATTCTCTACATATCATTTGGTTTCATCCCCTACAGCTACTTCTACCGTATCTGCTTCCCAAAAATCCCAAAAGAAAAAGATAGCTTCCAAATAAAAAAATGTGAAAATAGAAAAGGAGAAGAGAAGAGAAAAGAAGGAAAGAAAATTATTTCCTATCCCTTTATTAGAAGCTACTACAAATACTTGGAAAAAGACAAAAATTTCCATATCCTATTTCTAGATGCGATGCCTTAAGCTAAGCTTAGGAGGGTGAACCAATTGATCATATGAGTGAGTATAACATTAGAGTGGAGATGGTGCACAACGGATATATTCGATAATGCTTGAACTTTACAAAATATTTTAGTTTTGGAGATTTTTCATGATTTGAAGTGAATATTTGAATGACATGATCGTTTTCCATTCTCTATTGCATGTTGGTGTGATCTATTTGTGCTCCACTTATATCTATTGATTGAAAAAGTGCATTGCTAACTCTTTTTATACTCGACTCTATAGATTGCATAAAATTGGTATGAGTTGATGGCATGATTTTAGAAGATCCCTACTTTTGCCTTTATTGCATGCTAGCCATATGATTGGTAAGACTTGAGGATACTATTAGCATATGTTTTATTATTCGAAGCATCGTGATATACTGCTGAGGCTTGAGATCTGATTGAACATTCTAGCACTCTCTTCCATCTCTTACCTCTTTTATTTTCTTTTGTTTATCGCCTGGCATACCTAGCATTCGTCTTCCTCGAGGACGAGTAAGAGGTAAGCTTGGGGGATTTTGATGTGTCCATATTTTCTATCTTTTCATAGCACCATTCCATTACATTTCATGTCATATCCGCATCCAAATCCAGTATTTTCTTACGATACTGCAATTCTAACGCCATATTCGAGTTTCGTAGAGTTTGTGGATTTTCAGGGATTTTGGAGCGATTCGAAACCACTTTTGGATATGGACACATTTAGCATGCCTGTGAGTCCATTGGCGAGGCTCTACAGGAGTTCACCGAGGTTCGGAAGCTTATAGGAGGAGTGGAGGAGAATCTGGCAAGAGAGAGGAGTTGTTTTTGAACTTTCCAAGGCGACTCAACCGAGCAGCATAGGCTGCTCGGTCGAGCTGATACACGAGCCCAATAGAAGCGCATCCTACTCGATCGAGTAGCGTGGTGACTCGGCCAAGTCGTCTCTATTTTCAAAGCTCCATCCCATCAACATCCGGCTCGACCGAGCAGGACTTACTCGACCGAGACAGCAGGTGACTCAACCGAGCAAGGCCTACTCAGGCCGAGTAGGCAGAGCGACACTTTTGAAGGAGCCCCGATCCACTGACAGCTCGACCGAGTCGGCATGCTGCTCGACCGAGTAGCCCAGACCCCTTCGCCCAAGCAAAGATCAGTTAATGCACATGCTCGACCGAGCAGGCGTCTACTTGACCGAATCACTGACTCGGTCGACGACATGCGGGTCTGGTTCGTTATTTTCGTGGGGGCCCCAGACGATGCGAGGAGGAGATTTGGAGACTGAGGAAAAAAGAGTTATGATTATGTTTTTTTGGAAGGAAGCAGAGGGAGGAGTTGAGATCGAAAACTATTGTAGATCTAGATATAGGTTTGGAGAATTGAGTTGTTTTTTTGGAGAAAGATTATATTTTTATTATTTATTGCATCTTGGAATCTGTGGAATCTCTTTGGATCCATATTGGCTATCGTTCTTTCTTGTTTTTGGTACGTAAGATATTTATTTCTCGCTTGATTCAATTGCTACGATGTTTTCTTCGATAAAAATTGCATTTTTATTCGTCGTAATTGATATGTGTGAGTAGTCTTCCCTAGGACTGATGGGTTAGCCCTAAGACTCTAGCAAAGAGATGTAGACCTGGATCTCTAGGGTGTACTGGGAATAAGGGGGAGTATTTCGGTCGATCCATCCGAATCCCTAGGAGAACTTGTACTAAGATCATGCCCACGGTTGGTGGAATTGATAAGCTTAAGGAGTATCTTTGAGATTTAAATAAGGAATCAGTGGATCCAACCAAGGCTCGTGACCATGCCCGGCTCGTGCCTTGAAGGGATCCACCGACGAACTATATCTCTACATTGACGGTTACCGCCATTGCGTCAATCAGAGCCATAAAATACCTCGAAATTATAACCCACGAGAGTGGTATGAGTTGAGAGATCGACCCCCTAAAATCCAATGCAACGTAAAGATCACATTCTAACATCAACCTCCGACGGTCTTAGCGGTGATCCCTAAGGCCCTAGCTTCTTTTATTATCGAATCAACAACACCAGCACAACAAATCTTCCCAAACCGACTACTATCTCATTCATAGATTTAAAAATAATCCGAGACCCCAATACACTGTCGCTGTCCCTATAGGATTCAACAATCTTATATACTATAATTTGACACCGTCCGCTTGCGGATACAACCCAGAGCTGATACCTAGGAACCATACTATGCCTAGCGACTGTGACACCGCTAGGTGGATTTTAGGTGTGAGTTCGGGGTGCGTCAGATATCACATTATATTTCATGTTATTTAAAACCCGATTTATTAGATTTCTATCATCATTTATTTGCTTGAGCTTCTTCATAACAGAGATTATCTGTTTCATGAAGTTCGAGAAATTCGGAGGACGGAATTCTTATAAGGAGGGTAGGATGTAACGGTCTGGTTTCAGCGTACACAACTTTCCGTATTCACGATAGTATCAAATACATTCAAAATGAGTAAATGAATTTTTTCTATTTTTTTCATCACTCAAACCTCAAATTTGACTTCATATTCGTGTTCCTCGTAATGATACGATCCCGTGGCTATTTTTTCGTAAATTTTCAGAGTCGTTTGCATAAAGAAAATGATATTTCAATATTAACGTTACTAATTAGCTTAACTTATTCACTAATTACAATTTTACCCAGTTACTAATTACGTTAACCCCCCATGCTTAACACATTTAAACGTTTTACAATTTTTTTCTAAAATTAGTCAAAGGTGCTAATCTACCGTATTAAAATTGTCTAGGTTAGTAAACAAAGCCTACAACCCTGTTAATTGCTAATTAACCCTATAAATACCCATTAATCCCCGTTAATCCCCATTTTAAACCATGCACAGTCTCTCTCTCTCTCTCTCTCTCTCTCTCTCTCTCTCTCTCTCTCTCTCTCTCTCGCGAAACGCCTCAGCCCGCTCGAAGAACCCTTTCCCTCCCCCTCTCACTCTCGTCGATCTCCCACCGACGGTCGACCGCCACCCCTTTTCGCCACCTCGCCTCCGCCCGCCGCCCATCGCCGGCGAGCCCCACCCACGACCCCCGCCTTCTCTTCTCCGCTCCTCCACCATCCAAGGTGAAGCCCCCGACCTTTTCCTTGCTACTGCACAGCCCACCGGAGACGACCTAAGCTCGCCGTCGTCGCTCTCCAAGCTCTGCCCCTTCGCCGCCGTCCTTGCCCACCGTCTCTGCCACATTTCGATGCCGAGCACCCCCGAGAACACCCCCGAGCACCCTTCACTTCGAAGCAACGCCACTCGCCCCGTCACCGCTGGCGTCTCCGCCGCGCCCCGCTGTCGACCGCCGACCGAGGCCGCCATTTCCACGTCGCCGCAGACCCCTCCGCCGTCGACGTCCGAGAACCCCCCCAGCTTGTGAACATGAGAATGAGGGTGAGTTGATAACATATATTTATTATATATGAATACGTATAAAACTCGTATAAATACGCGTAAATAATTATTAAATAGTTTTATTGGTTTTAAATTAATAGCCAATGATATAAGCCTAAAAAAATGCAAGGCCAGATCCAAAAAATCAGAAATGACGTTTTGGATCTAATGGCGCTAGTTTCATCTCAATTAGAAGAGTATTTTTCCAGAATAAATTTTTAAGCCCAAAACTTAAATACGTCATTTTCACTTGAAAATCCATAACTTGTTATTTTAACGTAAACTGATACGTGGAAAAAATTATATGTCATAGTACTCTTCGAGACGGTCATTTTGACAGCTCACTTGAAACTTTCTGATAAGTATTTCATCCAGAATAAATTATTGAATAAATACGATAACTAATTAAAATTAGTTTTAAAACCTATTTTAAGTTTACAAAAAATTATAAAAATTACTAGAAGCTTCTGAAAATTTTTTCCTCCTTCAGTTAAATTATTTTCCTCATATCTAGCCTATATAAAAATTTAGAACGTTTTTCGACACGTTTCAATCATTTATAAAATCGAAACGATCAAGTTAAATAGATAGAAAATAGTGTATTCGTTAACTGAGTATTTCTTGTGATTGCAGGTACCAATTCCCATGCACCAACTCCAGTAGAAGCTCTAGATCTAGTTCCAGCTTGCTACGACAACCTCGAAATCAGTAAGTCACGATAAATTCTAGATTTAGAAAATTAGCTAGCGCCTCGTACGAACTTAGAACGTCACTTATAGCCTCAGAACGTCTATTGACTTGAACCAAAACTAGAGACCTAACCTAATAGGAAACTAATCAACTACAGATTGCATTGCCAACTTCCAACTTTGGTGGTTGTAGCACATAACCATCAACTTGGGTAAATTGTGTGCTAATGAAACGATCACATGCTCGAAGCATGGAATCGACATCCCGAATGTTGGACTTGTCTTTATCTTCTAAATTTTTAGCATCCACTGTGCTTTGAGCACAGTCTGCTTTGAAATGAGTTCCTACTTTCTGGTTTTCAATAATAAAGTCAACCAGTGGTCTTGGTTTGACTAGCATCATGTGATACTTCGTATGGACCATCTTGCGAAACATCCCGTATTACACTTGACACTGCACTGGGGTTTTGGGGTAACTCATGGTTTGAGAGAGTGTGGGAGTGAGTGGAATTCATCTACATGTCTAGCTGCCTATGTTTCGGCATCATGTCTAGCTGCCTGTGTTTCGGTAAACATAAATATGTTGCCTGTGTCAGCATCCTGTCTAGCTGACTGCGTTTCGGCATTCGCCTGGGTAAGCACACCCAGGCAAGAGATGAACTAAATGGTCACATATTATACTCTCTGACTTGAGTCATGTAGTTCTAGTGTAGCTTGCACGATCACCTCTACTTATACATTACATACACCTTGCCTACCACACCCGTGCCGTCACCAGTACTTTACTTGTCATACTTATAGCTACTATGGTAGCATACTTTACTTGCTTAGCCTGCTTTACACTTGCACTACCACAGTACAGTTTGTTCTCTCAGTTCAGTTTACCTTTACTACTCAGTTGTGTACAGTTGTTGCTCAGTTCTTTACTTTTCACTCTGGTTTTCTTGTACGTAGTTACTTTTTGTCATACTTGTGCACTGCTTCTTTTCTATATTTAGAATTGTTGTGACTTACCTATGGTTCCATTTATGGCACCGGCAGACGACGACCAGATCGAGGAAGTTGCCCCTGAGTTCGAAGAGCCAGAGTTCGACCCAGAGGATGCAGAGTTTTAGCCGCTTGTGTTGGTGTGTATGTTATATTATGTATTTCCCTTTTGCATTTCCTTTCTGTACTTCCTTCTATGTATTTGGTGAGAGAGTGCTGCTTACTGATGTATTTTAAATTCAGACTGTAATAATGTATGTACGCTGGTTTGAGTATTTGATACATCTATGGATTGTGGCTATAATGATTTCACTGGTAAACTGCAGACCTACAATTAAAAATCAAATAAGTAATGGCCCCCTGAGAGCGGGTCATTACATCACCAACTCCCTAAGCAAAGTAATAGGACGTGTACTTGTGTCCTTCTTGTTGACCGGTTTAGTCGACAAGACGTTTCGATTAGTCGACCAGAAAATCACAGTTTTTCGCATCATCCCTTTACAATATTTCATGAGCATCGATTAGTCGACTAGACGTTTCGACTAGTCGACCAAAAAATTACAATTTTCCGAAAAACTGCGATTTCGAATGTTTTCTTCCATCGTTTTTCGCACCAATCGGTTCTTCAACGTTTATAACATTTAAGGGACGTTTCCATTGATTCTCTTTTCAGTTTTCGATGTTTCAAAATTTCGAATTTCCCTCCTCAAATCCTTATTTAAATTCTGTGGATCTTCATTCCTTCATGAGAAAAACCAAATCTCAATATTTCGAATAACCTCTCCATTTCAGAGAAAGAAACTACGAATTCCACATATGTACTCTTCTTTCTTATCTAATGTTTACATTTTCACATCCTCATTCTTCTCATAGATTCATTCCGGCCGAAGAAGCCCGCGCGAAATATGCCGCCATGGAATTCACTCTATTCTATCCTGAACAGTCAATCGCTTTTAATGATCCGAAAAATCAAAACTTCAATCTCCATCATCTTCTACATACAGTTTCTCACCGTTTCTCTCTTCCACCTTTGGTGTGAAGACATTCCATATTATCCACTCCTTGTGAAACAATTTTACTCTAATATGGTTATTTATCAAGATGACAGAAACATCAATTTCGACCCCAAAGTTCAAGTTGTAGAAATGCATCTCACTTTTGGAACTCTTGCCGAATGTCTTGGATTCCCTTGATCAAATGATCAAAATCTCGGATTTCCCATGGATCATCAACCCACTCTTGATTTACTTAGTCTCAATTTTCGTACTTCCAGTATGATCGCTATGAACTTACATCCAACTCCTCGCCTTCTCCTCAAAATCATAACTAACAACCTTCTTCCAAAGGTTGGGTCTTTTAATTACATTGATGAAACTCGCCTTCGCATTCTCTATAATATCATGCGTGGCGTAAAAGTTGATTGGTCCATCTCTCTCATGTTAGCCTTAGTGAAACCCGTTTCAAACCACATCATCCTACCTTGCACGATCACTCGAATTCTTCAACATTTTGAGGTTCCTCTTAAGGATGAAGTGGCCATTTATAATCCACTTTGCTTTGATCACTCAATCTTGAGTCGCATGGACCTTCAACCAACTCCACATATTGAAGAAGAGCAACCGATCATTCACACCCTCGTCATCGCATGATTCCCATATCCCCAAATGTTCGCCCTCACTCATCTCGGTTCCCCCTCCAAGAACAAATTGATCATCTTCAAGATGATATGCATATCAATTTAATTTGCGGGAGTTCAAGAACATTTGCATGGTTTTGAGAATAGTATTGCACAAGGTAGGCATGACATGCATGCAAGCTTTGACGGCATACAAGGGACTCAAGCCCAGATTATGAGTCTTCTTGTACAGTTGAACCTTATTCTCCATCAACCTCTCACCAACCATCTAGGCCTCCTCCGCCATTTTGAGCGATTTCAGGAAAATTTCGCGTATTAGTCGACGAGGACCATCAGTTAGTCGACTAATTGTAGTTATCAGTGGTTGTTGTCTTCAATTGTTTGTTTTGATATTTAGTTGTTTTTAATTGTTGTGTGGTTTGTTTGTTCTGTCATTACGTCAGTCTGTACGACGTTAGTTTGACTTAGGTTGCTTTTGCTTGATGTTGTCTTATCCGTCCTTGGTCATATGTACGACCTAGTCAATGTATTACTTCTGCAGCTTTAATGAAGTTCAGTTTGCTTTAGTTCATATTCTTCCCTGTTTTTTTAGCATTCTG
Organism: Scilla litardierei; assembly: GCA_030789695.1. Classification (NCBI taxonomy): domain Eukaryota; kingdom Viridiplantae; phylum Streptophyta; class Magnoliopsida; order Asparagales; family Asparagaceae; genus Scilla; species Scilla litardierei. The sequence goes on along the minus strand of CM061136.1, from coordinate 7,648,650 downwards.
CACAAATTAGTCGACCATCACTTTTTATTAGCCGACTAATTTACTAAAATTGCTGAAATTCATCCCATTTTTGATAATTTCAAAGGGAGAGAAAAATATAAAATGAAATATATAAACATGTTTACATATGCACATATAATATGCACACATATACATATTTTTCATTATCATGAAAATTTTACTATCATTCCCAAGGTCTCAAGCTCTCTTTATACACATTCATTTTTTATGATATATGCTTTTCTAAATTACATTGTTACACAATTATTTACATTGGCAAATTGATTATTTATTCTATCAAGCATATATTCAGGGGGAGCTTTATAATTAAAATTTATTTTTTACCACATATATTTCATATTATCTTAAGACATATTGTAATCATCAAAAAGAGGGAGAATGTTGGAAACATAAAGTTTTCTTCCCATAAAGTTTTTGGCGATACAATCATTTTTTATATCTGTATATTAACTCTTTGGATGCAGATTATCAAGTTCAAACTCCTCGCATATGACAGTCATCAAAGTTACTTTGCAAGATAAAGCATCAAAATGCAAGATGAAGCTCAAGCAATGAAATCTTATATCTTGAGAAAGATGATGTAATTGTACTTTTTATTCTTGCATAACTTTAGATTGTTAAAGCCTTGATAATACTCTTTCTTCGTTCTTTAGGACTCAGCCTCAAAATCCAAAGTTCAAAAAATTAGCAGACCATCACTTTCTCCTAGTCGACTAATACATTTTTTAAGAAAAAATATTCTTGGTCAAATTAATTTTTTAATCAAAAGGATCATTTTCTGAAAAATTTCTCAAAATTTTGTTCCTAGTCAACTAATAAGTTTTCCTGGTCTACCAGATAGTTTTCCAAATAGTTATAACGTTAGTTATTATAACTGATTTCTATTAAATAATTTTCTAATTATTTAATGGCAGTTATAAACTACCTTCCAACGTCACTTTGTCAGTTCCTAGCCGTTTTTGGCAGTTTATTAAAGTTTATATCCGTTCTCCTTCAAAGGATACTTCAACAGCAATTTTGGTCAAGCAGACTAGTTAGTCGATTAATACTTTTGACTAGTCGACTAATTTTTGGAAAAACGGCTCAGATTTTTTTGAAAATTTAGGCAGTTGTCCAACGTTCGAAAACTAACTTTTTGGACTATAAATAGACCCCCAGACCTTTGCCTAAAACACACGAAAATTCTCTCATTTTCTCTTTTCTTAAGTTTTCTTTATCTGTAGAAAGTGTGTGATTTTCATATTTCCATAGGGAAACCTCTGCAGAAATTCTGTCCTTTAGGAAGTCCAATTTCCAAGAGTGTTCTACCACAATTCACATCTTGAACCTTGAAGATTCCATCACCAACCTTGCGCTATAATTTCGATATTATCAAGGCTATAGGTGATATTGTTTCATACTCTTTCTTTATTTCATTTGGTGAATCTCTTGTTGAAGAGATTGTACAAGTTTACAACACGGGGAGTGTTGGAATATTTGTATGTTGATTACTTGCGGGGAGCAAGTGTTTTAGTGGATTGGAATCTCTACAGGGTAGAGGACTGGACGTAGGATCACAAGAATCCGAACCAGGATAAAAATCTCTGTGTTTGCGTTTGAAATTCTCTAGATTGTGTTCATTTATTTCCGTATTCTAAATGCAATTATTTATTAACTTTTAATTTTGCAATATCATCATGATTTATACTATTCACCCGCCTCTACTGTATTTGATGTGCTAGGAGATCCAACATTAAGCTGTTGCACCAAGTCCAAAATAGACCACCTCGTTCAGTGGCGAGGGAGTGGCCCCCTCGACTTATGTCTGACGGTGCGAGAGGGTCGTTCAATGGTGAGGGGGTGCCCCTTCGACTTATGTCTGACGACACGAAAGGGTCGTTCAGTTGCGAGGCGGTGGCCCCTTCGACTTACGTCTGACGACACGATAGGATCGTTCAGTGGCGAAGGGGTGGCCCTTTCGAATTATGCCTGCCAACATGAGAGATTCGTTCAGTGGCAAAGGGGTGGTCCTTTTGACTTATGACTGACGACTCGATAAGGTCGTTCAGTGGCGAAGAGGTGGTCCTTTCGACTTATGCCTGACGATACGAGAGGGTCGTTCAGTGGCGAAGGGGTGGCCCATTCGACTTAAGGCTAACGACACGAGAGGGTCGTTTAGTGGCGAATGGGTGGCCCCTTTGACTTACAGCTGATGACTGTGAAAGGTCATTCAGTGGCGAAGGGTGGCCCCTTCGACTTACGGTTGACGACACGAGAGGGTCGTTCAATGGCAAAGGGGTGGCCCCTTCGACTTACGACTGACGATACGAGAGGGTCGTTCAGTGGCGAATGAATGGCCCCTTCGACTTACGGCTGACGACTGTGGAAGGTCATTCAGTGGCAAAGGAGTGGCCCCTTCGACTTACGGCTGACAACACGAGAGGGTCGTTCAGTGGGGAATGTGTGTCCCCTTTGACTTATGGCTGACGACACGAGAGGGTCGTTCAGTGGCAAAGGGGTGGCCCCTTCGACTTACGACTGACGACACGAGAGGGTCCTTCAGTGGCAAATGGGTGGCCCCTTCAACTTACGGTTGGCGACACGATAGGTTCATTTAGTGACGAAGGGGTGGCCTCTTCGACTTACGATTGACGACATGAGAGGGTCATTTAGTGGCGAAGGGGTGGCCCCTTCGACTTACGGCTGACGACTGTAGAAGGTCGTTCAGTGGCGAAGGGGTGGCCCCTTCGACGTACGGCTGGCAACATGATAGGGTCGTTCAGTGGCAAATAGGTGGCCCCTTCGACTTACGGATGACGACACAAGAGGGTCGTTCAGTGGCAAGGGTGGACCCATCGACTTACGGCTGACAACACGAGAGGGTCGTCCAGTGGCGAATGGATGTCCCCTTCGACTTACGGCTGATGACACGATAGGGTCGTTAAGTGGTGAAGGGGTGGCCCCTTCGTCATAAGGCTGACGACACGAGAGGGTCGTTGAGTGGCAAAGGGGTGGCCCCTTCGACTTACGGCTAACAAATGTGGAAGGCGTTCAGTGGTGAAGGGGTGGCCCCTTCGACTTATGGCTGACGATATGATAGGGTCATTCAGTGGCGAAAGGGTGGCCCCTTCGAATTACAATTGACGACATGATAGGGTCGTTCAGTGGCGAAGGGATGGCCCCTTCAACTTACGGATGATGACATGATAGGGTTGTTTAGTGGCAAAGGGGTGGCCCCTTCGACTTACGGCTGACGACACGAGATGGTCGTTCAGTGGTGAATGGGTGGCCCCTACGACTTACGGCTGACGACACGATAGGGTCGTTCAGTAGCGAATGGGTGGCCCCTTCGACTTACGGCTGATGACATGAGAGGGTGCACATGAGTTTTCATCAAAGTAATTTTTTAATGAATGTGTCCCGTCAAGATTCTTCTAAGGATCAGATCCTTTTAGCGAGGACTTTGATGGGGTAATTCTCATAGAATTCATAAATGCTCTATCGAAGAAAGTTGTTTCGAAAAGAAAACAGAATTGTATTTGATAAAAACATGTTTATTGAAGAAAGAAAAAGTGTACATGCATTTCCGAATCTCGTCGAGGGTTGCTTTTGTTACACGCTTTTCATTTGATCTTGATCTTAGAAGCTCACTAATCGACCACCTTAGTGATAGGCGACACCGTTATCTTGCCCTTTTGGTTCGAAGGCCCCTCTTTGCTTGTTGATCGCTGACCGAGTTCTTGGGGTGCCTGCGCTTGACTAATGTGTCGATTTCTTTCTTGTGTGTCCAACAATTGTTGGCATCATGCCCATAATCATTGTGGTACTTATAGAACTTGAGGTCGTCCTTTTTTCTTCTTCATATTTTCCCTTCTTGGCGGATTCCTGGACCAGTTCTTCTCATTGGGCATAGGCTACGAACTCCGTCTTGGGCGTGTTTGGTCTTGCATAAGCTGGGCGCTCCTTGCTTCGAGGGCTCCTCTCCCTCTATCTCTTGTCTCGAGATTCCTAGTGAGGGGTTCTCTGGGATGGCTTTTCTCGCCTGGTGTCTCCAAGGCAGGCATGGGTGCCTTTTCCAGAAGCTTCAGTTGGTTCATCCGCTTCTTCAGAGATGGTGAACCGATCGGTTATATTGAACAGCTCCACGAGGTTGTTGGGTGGAAACTGGTGGAGGGCCCAAGTGTTTGTACTGCACTGCTTGAGTGAAAGCCGCGATGATAGTCACATCCGGTGTGTCCTATACTTCGAGCCTTTCGTCAAATCACTGGATGAGGGCTCGGATTGGTTCCTTATCCGTCTGTTTGAACGTAAAGAGGTGTGAGGACTTTCTTTTGGGACACCGACCCGGGACAAATTTCCTGCAAAACAAATTGGTCAATTTGTCGAATGACCCAATAAAGCCGTCGGGTAATCCGTTGTACCATTCCTCCGCCGTCTTGACTAGGGTAATGTGGAAAGCTCGGTAGAGGTACAGCTCATTGACCCCATGAAGCAGCATCATATGTAGGTATTTGCAGATGTGTGCCCAGGGGTCGCCTCTGCCATCATATGTCGGCAAGGCGGGGAGTTTGAATTTCAGGAGAAAAGGAGCAGACGTGATGTTCTCCTTCAACAGGGTCTGTCGAAGTGCGGAATGGATAAGCTGGAATCTCCCATCCCCGTCTTGCATATATGTAGCTCCTGAGGATCGGTTGGGAATTTCCTCTCTCCTCACATACCCACCAGCAAAATCGAGAGGGTTGTAACCTGGAGAGACCCCATTTATTACTTGATCCAGGATGTTGTGAGTCGCTTGCTTATAGTTGGAGGGACCGTGTCCTCCCTGGAAACTGAAGGTACGGTTATCATTCCCCATTTTGCCATACTGGTGAGATGTGGGGGTTGTATTGAGTGGGGCGATCTCTTATCGATCCACCTCGGATTTCTTGGATCCCTAAGCATGGTAGCATCTCGTCGGTATCAGAGTTTGATTTTGAGGCGGCAGTTGCTCATTTACGAGCGGTGGATCTCCTATGCTTTGATGTACCAGAGTCACCAATATGCTGAGACTTTTGTCGACCCGCTCTGCAAATTGGTTGAATTGCTCATGGGACACATTCGGTACTTTGGTGACCCTCATGTGTCTTTTTGATGAGGATGTAGAATCTGAGGCATCCTCCACCTGGACGATGTTTGTTTTTTGTTTCTCGCTTGGACCTGGGTTCGGTCCGACGTTGCTGGGTCCAGCCGACATAACTTATTGATTTCTTTGGGATGTCGAACTGATGAACGCTTCCCACAGACGGCACCAAACTATTAGGGCCAAAAATGACCAAAACGATTGAGATGCTTACGTGGATCCTTTGTTGCTGAGTCGGAGCCTCATCAGTCGGTTGAGTGGGACCCTATGTTGGATGGAATTGGACCCAGGTCGTTGATGGATTGTGGTTGACTTGCGGGGCTTGTTCGACCCTTGAATAGATCGAGCGTTAGTCGATTGGTGTACGGAAGCTCATGTGTGACCCTTGCGTAGGATCGGGGCTCGATGATCTGCACCACGAGGAATCGTCAAGGGGGTCAGATCTAGGTCCCGACCCAAATCCCATCTGATACTTAAGTTAGAATGGCACTTAAGAGAGGGAGAAAGCTTGGAGCAGCTGAGATCGACCCGCGGAGGCTCGTCTCAGGTCTCGTATCGCAAGCTCTTTTGTGGAAGAAATATAAGATAAAGTATGTAGTCTCAGAGTATCAGATCTCATACCTCCTCTATTATGTCCGTCTTCCTGTATTTATAGACCTCCGGGTTTTCTTCAGTGATGTTGGGAGGATAACGGTCACCAATTATGGTGCAATGATCTTCCTCCTTTAATAGGGGTAACCGCAGCCCACGTCGCCGCTGTTTATGAGCTCATCTTCAATCCCACGTTCAATTGATGGGACTGCAACGGGTGACTGGTATGTGGGCCTTGACTGATTCAGTTTCAGGCTTCTCTCGTGGGCTCTGTGGGCCTTAGTCGCTCTTCGAACGAGTCCCCTCGAGTGCCGGCCCGATGAATCAACAAGAACGATACAATATACCACCCTGGATTGATGATGCAAGACATTATTAATCAATCTTATAATCCTGAAGAACATGAATTTTCTTCAGAAGGGTGCGTTTTCATTATCCCATTTAACGGGAAAATTGATTACGCGATCATCTCCACTACACGTGGACATTCTCTCTCAAAACTTCCTCTAATGGAATTTAAGATGATATATTTACTATCATCATTAAATTAATAAGACCTCTGGGTCTCTTGAGAATACTTGAGGGATTAAAGTGGACTTATCCACTCCCTATATAGGGCTGATGATGTACCTTTGTATACTCATCTGTATATTCTCTAAAATGGTCATAATCAAACCTATTATCCAACTACTGTTTAGCTTTTTATAGCATATATGACACATTACTAAATGTCGAAAACATTTGATAATACTGGGAAATCAACCATAATTTGCAACTGGAATAAAGTTGAACTCCCTGGAGTCTGTGTTCACACCCAAACTGGGTTATAAGAATAAATCATTAAAATGATGGGTTTTTCGTATATGCGTCCCCCCCCCAAAAAACGTCTAATTTGAAAAGAGTCCCTCAAAAATAGCTTTGCCAGGAGGTCCCCCAATTCATCTAACTCACGTAAAAAGAGTCCCTTTTAACGAAATCTGTTTAAAATCGTAACTAGGGCTAACTCGGGTCTAGTTAAGGTGCAGCTTAGGTGAGGTTTAAACCCGATAACCCATTCTTAACACATTCTTAACCCAATAACCACTTCTCCTCTCCCCAAAACTAGGGCTGACTTGGGTGTTGGAAAGGGACGACGGGGTTGCGGAAAGGTGATGTGATGAGAGGGAGAGGTGGTCGAGGCAGTTCAGGGCGTCGTTCTTGCAGGCAGAGTTGGATTGGGAGGAGGAGAGGATGGATTGGGATAGGGATATGGCGGTTTCTAGGTCATGGGAGGAGATGTAGAGGGCCGAGTGGATGATGTCGGTGGGGGATGATAGGGGCAGGGAGATGGAGGAGATGGAGGAGATGGAGGAGATGGAGAGGGCCGAGAAAAGATTGCTCTTGCTAAAAAATCAGCCATTTTCCACCCCAAAAGTAGATCAATGGGTTAGTGGGCTGGAGGAGGAAGAAGGAGGTAGGGGTATAACGGTCACTTTGTATTTTCTGTTAGAAGAGACAGAATATTCTCTTCAAATTAGCCATGCGAACTCTTTTCATGTGAGTTAGGTGAATTGGGGGACCTCCTGGCAAAAGCTATTATTTGAGGGACTCTTTTCAAATTAGACGTTTTTTTGGGGGACGCATATATGAAAAACCCTAAAATGATTTAAACGGATTACTCATCCGTTAAAAATCCAGTTGATGGTGACTGTATGGGGACATGCAATTACACTGCAGACCATCAAAACGCTTCCTTAGAACCCATTTATATGGGCCTGATCACACCATATAAACAGTTTTCGAGAACTCCTAACGGAGGAAGCGTTTAGAGTACATCTTATAGATTATGTCATGATGTGTTCACATCCCCATAGCACCACTATGAACCATCAAAATGCCGTCTTAGAACTATTTATCAGGCGTAATTAACCCAGATAAATAGATTCCAAGCACTCCAAACGAGGGAAGCATTTAGAGCACATCTCATGATTGTGCCTTGATTGGTCATCATATAAAGAATCGATAGTGAAGATTAGATCCTGAGATCCTTCACATTCAGAACTCTTTAAATTCCCAGTATTAGGTCCAACATGGATATTACCATCAACCCTGAGCTTGAAGCTTAGTTGACCATTTCAATATCATGAATCACGAAGAGATCTTGAAGATCCACACTTATGAAACTGTTAAATAGTTTTCGGACATATTAACTGACAAACCAAATATTGTAAAAATCACAATCCCTACTGCTAAAAATCTAGCTAGGATTGACATACCAAAAATAATGGATGCAATCCACCAATAGCAGAAGCAGATGTCCTCAATGAATGATAGGACATACCACGAGGCTCCAAAAAGAGGACAACTCTTGGAGACTTTTGAACAATACCACCATATGAAAGTGAGCTCATGTCTATATCCTCTCCCTTTCCAGAACCTCTAGAAGAGATGAATCTGGAATAAATTGAAATATTATTGAATAATGTATGTACAGAGGGCGGTGTTTGGATTAAAACACACACTTGTCGACAATTTCTCACATTTCATTTTGCCGTTTTAATGATAATTATAAATATCGTTCCATACTCCGTTTCTTGAAGCAAACGTAGAGATTGGCCAAAAATATGGAACGATGCAATAATAAGCTGAGCTGGACTCACTTATGAAACATGAAAGTATTTGGACCAGAAGTCCTGATATCAAAAAGGTATCAAACCTGTGGGTATAATGAACATTGTATAAACACAAATATAAATAAATAAAATCGTATGCTATAAGCAACATGCTATAGCTTAGAGGTTCATTTCGCTGAAACCAAGAAGTAATCAAGTAAGATGAGCTTGACTCACTTACAAATAAAACTGATGCATCAGGTTCGCTGGTTATGTTTGCGAAAATCCTGCAATTGGCAAAGGAAAATTTTGGGTTTTTGCTGCTATGGATGTTGTGACAGCATACCCTTATGGAATTATTCTTAATTTCCTTACTTATCTGAATAGACTCTGAAACATCCAATCTATGAAAAAATATAAAATACAACCAAGAAAATTCCTTATGAACATAAGGACTCTTTCTAAAGGTTGTCTTTGCATCCTTAAAAGAGCAAAGAAAATGATTTGAGATAATATTTGTAAATGACTCAAATCTCATCGGATCTCCTGATGATAAAATCGAAATATCTGTTTAAGCCTATATGATTTGAAAGACCTAGGAAAAAATACTAGCTTACAGACTTATCATCCAGAAGATGATCACATCATCCAGAAGATGAAACACCTCCAAAAGATGAAATTTTCATCCAGCAGACGACAACATCATCCAGAAGATGATCATACAAAAGATAAAAATATCATCTAGCAGATGAAAATAACATCCAGAAGATGAAAATCATTTGACATTTAACTTCATACACAAACATGAACAATTGTAATCTACTAAATACAACTATTGATTGTATGGATGTACATATAGACCCCTTCCGTTCACTGGAAGAGGGGAAGGATATCCTAGGTCATGAAGTGCCTTACTTGAGTGTCTTTGGTATACTTCTTTATCTATCCAACTGCACGCTTCTCTATATAGCGTTGGCAGTAAATCTGTTTAGCCAGATACGGAACAGCGCCTGCAGCGTGCCACTAGACCGGAGCTACGCATCTTCTGCGCTACCTCCAAGGGTCAATACTATAAAGGATCATCTTCAATGTTAAATGTATCTGCAGATGCAGGTAATAAATCATTGCGATGAACACTGGAAGGACATGCCACCTCCTAGAAATCTGCAAAGCACGTGACTAAGGCAACATCATCTTACCATTTCGAGAAGCTCATCATTCGAGAAGCAAATCAAGAGTATGCATAGCTACGCCCTGAAGTACCTCGCAGATACAGTTATGATTGGGTCAGAGACTAGAGACATGGAGCTATCTATCGAGTCTGCAGACCATGCCACTTTCCTATCTCATCCTTGAGAAAGCTACATCAAAGACGATGAAACAAAGCACACCTCCTTAGAGGAGATCCTTTAGATTCAGTAGCTACCATATAGGTGTAATACTTGTATAAATGACCGATGCTTGTATTTTGTATTTATTCTTGGAATGGTGTAGATGAGATTGATGTATAGCCGCCTAGGAGATCTGCAAGCCTGAAGCTTGTACAGATTAGGGGGGTTAAATGTAAAGTTGTACTCTTTTCCCTTAACAGTGGTTTTTCCCACTGGGTTTTCCATAACCAAAGGTTTTAACGAGGCAACCTCATTAACTCATGATCCAGAAGTATTGTAATGGCCAAGTGTGCCATATACGTAGGGCCTATGCTTTTGTGTGAATATAGAGTGTATATATGTGTACTATGTATTGTGTATATGCTTGTATACAAGTGAATACATATTTGCGCGTGCTTTATGTGGTTGATTATGCATGTGCATGTAGTGTGTGCCGTGAACTATGAAGTGGTATAGTAATATTGTATGACTGTGTGGAGTAGTACGAGAAATTAGACTCATTATTGGTGTTACTAATTGATGCTAATTGTATATTCTTATTGGTTGCTTGCATGGTTACCCATGGATGTTCGTTAAATACTTATGTGTTAGTAATATAGTGTGTTTAGTAATGTCGGTATAGAGTACATGCATGAATGGTGAGGTGATGCATGGATATGTGATGCATGAATGTGGTTGTATGATGGTGTGTGTATGTGGGTGAATGGGTGTGTAGGATTGGTGTAGAGGGGCTAGTGTGAAAGGGGTTAAGGTTAGTGGTATTGTTGTAATTATTGTAGAGTGTGTGTGCATAATAGGAGGATGTGAGAAGTAATGTCATACTTGTAATTAAGGAGGTAAGTTAGATGGCAATTGTGAAGGAATATGAGTAATGGCAAATTTGTAAATAAGAGGATTCTTGGAAGAAATATCATTGGTTCCTTGATTCTCCTACGTTTCACACTCTTCCCTTCTTTTCTTCCTTTTATTTGGAGAAATGGCAAACTTGTAAATATAGCTTCTTGACTCTTCTACGTAATTCTTGGCTCTTCTACTCTTTTCTCCCAAATTCTCCTCGTTTCTAAACTCTTCTAAAAATATCTCACTCTCTCCCCCAAAGATCAGGCCAAATTCATCCCTTCCCCTTGCTCCCTCTTAGACTTTAGGGAGGCTGAGCACCTGTAAGGCTACGTCACCCTCACTCTGCACACACACGTAGCATTCATGTCGTCGTTTGGGTGCTGTTGCTTATTCTAGGAGCTTGTGGAGGAGAAGAAGAGAAGGAAGAAGGAGAATGACTTGAAGAAGGAGGAGCCATAGGGATTTGGGCTACCTCCTTGTCTCTCATCACTCCTAAGGTAGTATTCCATCTCCAACTAGTATTAAAGTTGCATGCTTAGTTTCATGGTTGTTGTTGTTGTTATACCGTTTCTTATGTTAATCCTGAGTTTGTATGGTTGTAGTGAGCAATCCTGAGTTTTGTATGGTTGTGCACGGTGAGCAATCCTGAGTTTTGTATGGTTGTGTGCGGAAAGCAATCCTGAGTTTTGTATGGTTGTGCGCGGAGAGCAATCCTGAGTTTTGTATGGTTGTGCGCAGTGAGCAATCCTGAGTTTTGTCTGGTTGTGCTCGGTGAGCAATTCTGAGATTTGGGTGGTTTTGTGCGATGAACAATCCTGAGTTGGGCGGTTGTGCGCGGTGAGCAAATCTGGACAGATTTATATGCCGATTGTTTTGCTTAGTCCTTCCAATCCAGACTTGAGTTTGCTGTGAAGCTTTTGTGGCCTGAAGATTGGACTGTTATCTATAACTTTCATGTTGTAAACTTTTACCAATTCGAACTGGAAATAGGGTTAAAAATTCCATCTTTACAACATGTCGGAATTTCATCCAATCTGGACACAGTTTGGCAAAACGTAGATCAGTCCCTGCACACTCCATAGAAATTGATGAGCTTGGTCTCGTTGGAAAGATAACAACTTTTTCTACAACTTTTCCTGAGTTCACATTTTTGTGATTCTAACTGTAACATGTCCTACACTAGCAATCTTTACAGCTCTTAGAATCTGTCTGAAAAACAGATTCGTTAGGTCTTACCAATCAATTCCCCATAAATTAATCAGTTCATGTTTCTGCATGAAAATTTATAGGTGAATCCAGCACAACTATATCTACAACTTTCATTTATATTGTATGTACATGTTTGATACAAAATTATGGAGAAATGTGCTTCTTAATCTGACTGTTCTGTTTTTCCAGCAAGCTGAAAGATTTGAATGTTGTTTTAAGCTCTTTTTGAGGTTAACTTTGCCATTAATGTTCTCAATCATTTCTGTTGCATGGTGATATGTGGTTTATGTTCATGACATATACATATAATGATGTGAATTTGGTTATATGTTTCATGTATATTATGAGAAATGAGAAAGGGAATGCACAAGACGATGCATGTTCCAAATGTGTGGGGAAATGTGGAAAGAAAAGAAATGGAAAGTGTTATGTTTCATGAAAATGACTAAGTCCTCTTAAAAGAGGGTGACACGGGTTGGGGGGAATCCCGAAGTATCGGGTAGGCCTATGTGATGGACTGGTGTGGTGACTTTGTGGTTTTGTGAGGTGGGTATACTTGTACTCCTGACGGGCTAGCGCGTCGGGGAGTGTAGAGTGGTACCCGAGGCTCCTGACGAGCTAGCGCGACGGGGAGTCCTCTTGCTCTTCCACACAGTTGGGAGATGTCCAGTCCCATACGTCGTATTCGATATTAGGGTTCCAAAAGCTAACTTTGTATGAAATTGTTTGACTGACTCTCTTTTGCGCTTTAGGCGAATTTGTTGTAATTTGTTGTACTATCGTCACCCCTCCCCTTATACCCTTTGCTATAGATCTGCTCTCTTTTTCCTATGTGCAGCATTGTTCTTTGGTTGGTATATGGAAGATGAGAAAGTGTAAGTGAAGTACTTGCCTTTCTTTTGTGAATCATGTATTTTAGCCTTTATGTTTTGGAACATACTGTTGGACATGGATACTTACACATGGTGGGAATGATGTGGTGGACATGGCATGCATTTAGGTTGGGTGGTAATGTGGTATGGTTTGTGGTGGTATGGTGGGCATGGCATGATGTGCATGACACCTTGATATGATGTTGGAAAAGAGATGTTGAAAATGTGAATTATCTTTACATGAAGGCATGCCATGATGACCCATGAGCCATGCATGTATAAGGACATTGTCCCATAGCCATGACAGACCCTCTGGTACCCTTAAGTCTCATTTTGTATCTTGATTGATGTTGTAGCTCACTTCATCTTTGTAGCTCTATGTTTCATTATGATGCTTGATGTTTATGCCACGGCATACACTCTGCCTGCTCACGTGCACCTTTTACACACTTCATGTAAGGGCTAGTTTGGGTATGGTAATTCCTACAGGCTCACGCTTTGACGTGCCCCACCATTGACTTTTCAGGTTCAGATGTTGGAGTTGGTTGGTGATCATGAGGTGCAACAGTGGAGTTATGTGGATGAGTTAGGTTGTGGTGGAGAGATGAGAGGAGAGAGTGTTGTACTTTTGGGGTTTTGCTTGGGTAGTGACGAGTTGTTCATGATGGATGTATGCACAAATGAATGATGTATAGATATCAGACTTTTCTTTGGGTTTAGTTGTTGTACAGTTTCCCTCTGTGTTTCTTTTTTACGCTTATGTTATTGGTTACTTGGTTGTACTTCGGGAACATTACAGGTACTATCCCAGCAGTGCGCAGTGGACCTGCTTGCGTTTTTGTACTTTTCCTTCGAAACACTCGTTGCCTTAGGAATACCTAGGACGGATTCGTACTTCCCGGGTATCCTGGGGAGCTTGGCGTTACAGTTGGTGGCCTATGCAGGTCACCGCACTGCGGCTGTGTAAGGATAGTGTGTGTAGTGTTCTGAGGGTAGTTTGGTCTTAAGGTAGGTAGGAGTTCTGCCTTAAGATATAGCCCTGATATCAGAAGTCTGATGTATAGAGCTCTGATGGTAGACACTAGAATGTTGATTGAGTAGGGATGTGTGTACATATCTATGTGTGTATGTATGTGTACCTATCCGTCTGTAGCTCTATAAGTATTGAATTTGACTTGTCGAGCATGTTGAGATGATCTGCTCGCGTGCATATGACTATAGTATATGTATGAATGATTGTATAACTATGTGCTTGTATTTGAAGTATATGTGAATACGTGGTTGACTTATGAGTAGTGTGAATTAAGTTATATACCTGATTAAGGTGCAGGTAGTGTATAGATGTACTGTACAGTGGCTATATATTGTATGTGATATATGCACATGTAGAGTGTGCAGATGCGTGAGTGGATCCCTAAGTTCCACCCACGTATGTGTGTATATGTCTTGATAATAATATTGTTGTGAGTGGATGCATGTGATGAACATATGATACATGTATGGCTGTAAGCTGGAATGCTTACACCTGTGGATGGATGGATATATTATTGTATGGCTATTTATGTGTATTGGTATTGATATGTAAGACTCTGTGTGATGAGACATGTGCGAATGTTGGATGGATATTAAGGGACGTACATGATTGTATGTCTGGGTATAGAGGTGCATGTGTTTATGTGTTAATGAATGGTAGCCTATGAGTAATGTGTATCATGGGATTATATAATTGAATGATCTCTAGGCCGTATATAGATATGGTGTGCTGTTTGTATTTGTGTAAAGTGGTAAATATGTACATAGATATGGTGTGTTGTCTGTATAGATCCGTGTGTTCCACTCAGGTATGAGTGGTCATGCTCTAGAAGTATTAGAGTTGTGTGCTTGATATATATATATGGAAGATGTGTATGGTTGCATATCTGGTTGTAAGCGAATACGCTTGCCCCGGTGTTTGGATAGATATACCATTATATGAGTATCTGTGTGTGTGTTGGTGTTGTTGTATGAGACTTTATGTGATGAAGTGTATGTGTGTGGTTGGATACATAATAGGAGACATACGTGGTTGTAAGGCTATATCTATATATGGAGATGCATCTGTAGGTATATGAGGTTATCATATCTATGTGTGCTTGTATGTATTTGTAATTATGCATACCATACCTCTGTGCAGGTATGAGGCGGGTGAGTATTGGAATATGAGTGTATTTGGGGTAGACTTGGATGGTTGCTTGAATATATGTGTATGTAAGGATGACTCCTCGCAGATGCATGTAAGTATGCATATATGCTTATGTGTTTGTCGATGTATGTGTATGCATCCGATATATATGGTCGAGTATGTCTTTATAATATATTCGTGTGTGCAGCTACAACTATAGCTAAGGCTACTATTTTAGATACTTGTATGATTATGTTTTGGGATGGTGCTATTATAAAGTATATATGATTATGGGTGGTTGACCTATAAGCTGTATGCTTAGGGAAGCTATTGTATTGCGTGAGATGTATATAGCGTGTATATACTTAGCATGTGTTATGGGGATATTGTATGTGAGCCTCTGAGCTCTGCTCAGGTATGAGTAGGTATGTTAAAGGAAGCATATGAGCTTATGCTTGCTTAAGGAGATTTATGTGTATAAATGGTAATCTATGAGGGGTGTGTATCATGTACCTATATAGTTGATTGAGCTCTAGGCGATGTATAGATATGGCATGCCATCTATATTTATAATATGTGGTGTATATGTACATGTTGATTGTGTAGATCTATGTGCGGATCTTTGTGTTCTACTCTGGTATGAGTGGGCACGCTAGAGTAAGCATAGTGGTTATATTTGCCCATAGTGATCTAAGTGTGTAGTAGTGATCTATGTGCTACATATATGATTAGATGTATAGTTGCGAGCATGTACGGGTATACATGTTTGCGGGTACATATGCTGTTGTATGGGTATATGTGTGTAATGATGTGGGTGTATGTTTGAAGGTACTTGTTGTGCTTGTTTTAGTATGTCATGTCATAACGTCAGTAATGACATGTGTGTGTGTTTCATGTCATAACATTGGTTATGGCATGTGTGTGCTTCATGTTGTGATTCATGTCATAACATTTGTAATGACATGTTTACGTTCTTACACAACATGTGTGTTGATATGATTTGTGTATGCCAGGATGTGTAACATGACTGTATATTAGCGTGTATGGGCGTATGCCCATGCATGAGTATGTATGTGCTTGGTTATATATATCTGCTTACATATTATGGATATGTGTGCCTTATCATTAGTAGTAAGGGGATGGTGGTGTATTGTGTTGTATGACCTTATGTGACAACATATATATGTGTATGTTTAGATGTATCCTATGAGACATACATGGTTGTATGCATATGTCTATGTATGTATGTGTATACGTAGGAGTGTATTAGCCCTATGTGAAGTACCATGATTGTGAATGCTTGCGTGTATATATAGTATGTATGACTATGTTTTTCTGTATATATGAGGTAGGTCTGTATCAGAGTGAGAATGAATATGTGCATAAATGTGTATACATGTATAAGTATTTGTAAGAGTGTAACTATTTGATATATGTGTAAGTGTAGCCATATGAGTGTGCCGTGTTTTGTTATAGTGTATGTATGCTTGGGGTATAGTGACCTTAATGTCTAAGTCTGCACATCCTTTAGTTGACCCCTAGTTTGGGAAGTCCGAGGACGGACTTGATTTTTAAGGTGGGTAGAATGTAATGGCCCCGGGTGCCATATACGTAGGGCCTATGCTTTTGTGTGAATATAGAGTGTATATCTGTGTACTATATATTGTGTATATGCTTGTATACAAGTGAATACAGATTTGCGTGTGCTTTATGTGGTTGATCATGCATGTGCATGTAGTGTGTGCAGTGAACTCTGAAGTGGTATAGTAATATTGTATGACTGTGTGGAGTAGTACGAGAAATTAGACTCATTATTAGAGTTACTAATTGATGCTAATTGTATATTTTTATTGGTTGCTTGCATGGTTACCCATGGATGTTCATTGAATGCTTATGTGTTAGTAATATAGTGTGTTTAGTAATGTGGGTATAGAGTACATGCATGAATGGTGAGGTGATGCATGGATATGTGATGCATGAATGTGGTTGTATGATGGTGTGTGTATGTGGGTGAATGGGTGTGTAGGATTGGTGTAGAGGGGCTAGTGTGAAAGGGGTTAAGGTTAGTGGTATTGTTGTAATTATTGGAGTGTGTGTGTGCATAATAGGAGGAGGTGAGAAGTAATGGCATACTTGTAATTAAGGAGGTAAGTTGGATGGCAATTGTAAAGGAATATGAGTAATGGCAAATTTGTAAATAAGAGGATTCTTGGAAGAAATATCATTGGTTCCTTGATTCTCCTACGTTTCACACTCTTCCCTTCTTTTCTTCCTTTTATTTGGAGAAATGGCAAACTTGTAAATATAGCTTCTTGACTCTTCTACGCAATTCTTGGCTCTTCTACTCTTTTCTTCCAAATTCTCCTCGTTTCTAAACTCTTCTAAAAATATCTCACTCTCTCCCCAAAGATCAGGTCGAATTCATCCCTTCCCCGTGCTCCCTCTTAGACTTTAGGGAGGCTGAGCACCCATAGGGCTACGCCACCCTCACTCTGCACACACCCGTAGCATCCCTGTCGTCGTTTGGGTGCTGTTGCTCATTCTAGGAGCTTATGGAGGAGAAGAAGAGAAGAAAGAAGGAGAAGGACTTGAAGAAGGAGGAGCCATAGGGATTTGGGCTACCCCCTTGTCTCTCATCACTCCTAAGGTAGGATTCCATCTCCAACTAGTATTAGAGTTGCATGCTTAGTTTCATGGTTGTTGTTGTTGTGGTTATACCTTTTCTTATGTTAATCCTGAGTTTGTATGGTTGTGCGCGGTGAGCAATCCTGAGTTGGGTGGTTGTGCGCGGTGAGCAAATCTGGACAGATTTATATGCCGATTGTTTTGCTTAGTCCTTCCAATCCAGACTTGAGTTTGCTTTGAAACTTTTGTGGCCTGAATATTTGACTGTTATTATAGCTTTTATGTTGTAAACTTTTACCAATTCGAACTGGAAATAGGGTTAAAAATTCCATCTTTACAACAAGTCGGAATTTCATCCAATCTGGACACAGTTTAGCAAAACGTAGATCAGTCCCTGCACACTCCATAGAAATTGATGAACTTGGTCTCGTTGAAAAGATAACAACTTTTTCTACAACTTTCCCTGAGTGCACATTTTCATGATTCTAACTGTAACATGTCCTACACTAGCAATCTTTACAGCTCTTAGAATCTGTCTGAAAAACAGATTCGTTAGGTCTTACCAATCAATTCCCCATAAATTACTCAGTTCATGTTTCTGCATGAAAATTTATAGTTGAATCCAGCACAAATATATCTACAACTTTCATTTATATTGTATGTGCATGTTTGATACAAAATTATGGAGAAATGTGCTTCTTAATCTGACTGTTTTGTTTTTCCAGCAAGCTGAAAGATTTGAATGTTGTTTTAAGCTCTTTTTTAAGGTTAACTTTGCCATTAATGTTCTTAATCATTTCTGTTGCATGGTGATATGTGGTTTATGTTCATGACACATACATATGATGATGTGAATTTGGTTATATGTTTCATGTATATTATGAGAAATGAGAAAGGAAATGCACAAGGCGATGCATGTTCCAAATGTGTGGTGAAATGTTGAAAGAAAAGCAATGGAAAGTGTTATGTTTCATGAAAATGACTAAGTCCTCTTAAAAGAGGGTGCCACTGGTTGGGGGGAATCCCGAAGTATCGGGTAGGCCTATGGGATGGACTGGTGTGGTGACTTTGTGGTTTTGTGTGGTGTGTACACTTGCACTCTTGACGGGCTAGCGCGTCGGGGAGTGTAGAGTGGTACCCGAGACTCCTGACGGGCTAGCGCAGCGGGGAGTCCTCTTGCTCTCCCACACAGTTGGGAGAGGTCCAGTTCCGTACGTCGTATTCGATATTAGGGTTCCAAAAGCTAACTTTTGTATGAAATTGTTTGACTGACTCTCTTTTGCGCTTTAGGAGAATTTGTTGTAATTTGTTGTACTATCGTCACCCCTCCCCTTATACCCTTTTCCATGGATCTACTCTCTTTTTCCTATGTGCAGCACTGTTCTTTGGTTGGTATATGGAAGATGAGAAAGTTTAAGTGAAGTACTTGCCTTTCTTTTGTGAATCATGTATTTTAGCCTTTATGTTTTGGAACATGCTGTTGGACATGGATACTTACACATGGTGGGAAGGATGTAGTGGACATGGCATGCATTTAGGTTGGGTGGTAATGTGGTATGGTTTGTGGTGGTATGGTGGGCATGGCATGATGTGCATGACTCCTTGATATGATGTTGGAAAAGAGATGTTGAAAATGTGAATTATCTTTACATGAAGGCATGCCATGATGACCCATGAGCCATGCATGTATATGGCCATTGTCCCATAGCCATGACAGACCCTCTTGTACCCTTAAGTCTCATTTTGTATCTTGATTGATGTTGTAGCTCACTTCACCTTTGTAGCTCTTATAACTTGCCTTATGTTTCATTATGATGCTTGATGTTTATGCCACGTCATACACTCTGCCTACTCATGTGTACCTTTTACACACTTCATGTAAGTGCTAGTTTGGGTATGGTAATTCCTTCTGGGTCACGCTTTGACGTGCCCCACCGTTGACTTTTCAGGTTCAGATGTTGGAGTTGGTTGGTGATCATGAGGTGCAGCAGTGGAGTTATGTGGTTGAGTTAGGTTGGGATGGAGAGATGAGAGGAGAGAGTGTTGTACTTTTGGGGTTTTGCTTGGGTAGTGACGAGTTGTTCATGATGGATGTATGCACAGATGAATGATGTATAGATATCAGACTTTTCTTTGGGTTTAGTTGTTGTACAGTTTCCCTCTGTGTTTCTTTCTGCGTTTATGTTATTGGTTACTTGGTTGTACTTCGGGAACATTATAGGTACTATTCCAGCAGTGCGCAGTGGACCTATTTGCGTTTTTGTACTTTTCCTTCGAAACACTCGTTGCCTTAGGAATACCTGGGACGGATTCGTACTTCCCGGGTATCCTGGGGAGCTTGGCGTTACAAGTATCCACCCCTTGTGATACTTATAAGCATTATGAATCATGTAGTATTCATATGACGAGTTTACAAAGATGGATGGATAAGTGGAAGTGTTATGAATGAGACCTTTGGTGTGAAAGGCTCTTGGTATCTACCAGGATTGTAAACCCCTTAGTATCCATATATTGTAACGTTTTATCTAACAGAGATACTATATTCTATGGCCTCAACTTTGAGGTTGATTAATTCTCAACAAGTAGATAATTTTTTTTTGTTTTTCTAAAACAAAACATTTTTTAACTATACAAGGTAATTTCTGTAATTTATTGAGCAAATTACTGTCAAATTATCTACTTCAAATCCATTTCAATTTGCGTCTAGAATATTTATCATTCTATCAGGTAGTCTCTCTGGTGGTTTAAATGCTGACATTGTTTGGTTTTCTAAACTAAATGAATATTTTCTCGAGGGTCAACTTCACCCATTCTTGCTTGCCCAAAAAAGGAAAAACTAGGCATATTAGCTGCTTACGTTAACAAAAACATATTTTCTCCTTTTCTTTAAATTTTATATAGTACTGTTGTACACCTCGTGGATGATCACCACACCAAAAATCAAGTGAATTCAATTCTAGTTGACCCTCAACCTAATTGTTACAAATTCAACGGTTTTAAAGCAATATAACCTTTTGCAGTGGATGGATCGAAGGTCAAATACCTTTAGTATTCACCCATATTTGGGGGTTTGGATTTTAGAATGTGTACAACAGTCCTATTGAAAATTTCAAAAAATAAGGAAAATGGGTTTCTTGTGCACATGCATTTCTAACCTCTCTGTGCATGTGCACTGTTGCATTATTTTTTTAATACATCGGAAAAGGAACATACAACAAATTAGAAGGAGAACCCTCTAGTTACTCCCACCCCCATAATATTCATCTGAATTATCGACGATAAGGAAGCTGGTGGGAGGTCCCACACCTGTAGTTTAGCATCTAAGTGGCAACCTATGGTCGCAAGAGCATCGACACAGAAGTTCGCCTCATGGAAGATATGTCGAAAGGAGCATAGCCGTAATCCAAAGGTCAAATGATATCCAAAATTAAGCTCAGGAGAGGATGGGATAAAACACCAAGCGCAACAAGAAGGTGTAGAGCCACATGCGAATCCGATTCACATATAATGTCATGATATCCCTTACTCTAAGCAATTTATAGACCACATCTGAGAGCCCGAAGTTCTGTATTCAGAATGGAACAGAAACCAATGTAGGCGAAGAAACCAAGTATCCAATTCCCAACCTCACTGCGGAGGATGCCCCCAGCCACTAAGATTCCCGGATTCCCTTTGCTAGCACCATCAACATTCAGCTTGAGAATCCCCCTAGGGGAGGGGTCCATCAAATTATAGAAGTCTGAAGAAGTCACGAATGACCTGCTAAATAACCGAGCCACCTCAGATGCTGTGATAGCAATATGCCTGATAGTAAAGTACTCGTCATCAACCACATCCGAAGGAGTGAAAAGTCACCGGCACCTGGCACCCCAAATCTTCCGTAAGCAAGTAGCAAAGAGTGCAACTTGATGGGAAGGCAAGAGCCTCTGATGGAGAAATTACGCGAGCCAATCAGAGAGCTGTAAAGTACTGGAAATATGGACGTAGGAAAGAGAGAATCCCAAACCATCCTCGCCTTCGGACAGTCACAAAGAACATGAAGTGAAGTCTCAGAGACAGAATCGCAGAAAGTGCAGGCGCCAAATACCGAAATGCCACGCCCGAACCACAGTTCATTAGTAACAACCCTGTCTTTACAGACTAACCAGAGGAAATGCCGCCATCTGGCAGGTAAGAGCAATTTCCATAACCATGCAAATTTGAACTCCCCACTTATAATGGAATCTGTCAGCAAATGAAAATATGAAGATTGAGTGGTAAACTCCCCATGAGAGCTAAACTACCAAATATAACTATCATGTAGGCCAGTGACACGGGGGAGAGGGTATGCCATGATCGACTGCGCCACATCTTCTAGAACTGTCAAAAGCAGCTTTGTCACATCCCAAGAACCGTGTCGTATAAACTCACAAACTCGTATCTGGGTTGATGCCATGTCTAATGGAGATGAAAGATAAGAAATAAGGGGTTTCCCCAGCCAATTATCCTTCCAAAAATCTATAGAAGACCCATCACCAATCCGCTTCACAAGCCACGCACATAACCCTTGCAAACCATGAACAACACTGCGCCAAGAATATGACCTGTAACGGCCAGTGTTTTGTTGTACATCTTAGTCGTTTACCTTCCTTGTCTCACACTGTTAGCACCATTATTATTTTTTAAAAATGAGTATCCGTATTTTCCTTTTAGGGCTAGCATATTTTATTTTGCGTACTTGTATTATCTACGTATCCTATACGCATAGTCTTTAGTATTTTTTTGATTTAACTATTTTTATTTTCCCTTTCATGTTTAAAATTTAAATTCAAATTTTTTTCCTAAATTGTAAATGAGACTTTTGCTCATTTTTTTCATTAATACCAAATCACACCTCTAATTGCTAATTAAATTTCTTGTTCCCTTCCTTTTTAACTAAGTTTTTTAAAAGTTTCCTTTTAATCCCAAACTTTAGCAATTAAGCCTAGGACTTTCCTTTCCCATACTCACGTGCAACACCCCTAGGCTTTGTGGGTGTGTGTGGGTGTGGGTGTGTGTGGGTGTGCGTGTCTATATATATTAAAACCTTATATAAAAAATGTGAGCTCTTCACGGAGGGAGCGACTCAGGGGATCCTATTGGTGGCTGTTCTCTGCCGGATCTCACAGACGGAGGCAATCTAGGGTCTTCATCTTCAGGGCCTGTGATTAAGGATAAGGTGGCAGTGCAAGGGGAGGGTTGGCAAGTGGTGGGCAGAAGGAACCGCAGAAACCATAACCTTGGAGGCGGCCATTCCACAGGTGATCGGAAACCTCAAATCGATCGAAAACTTCAAGGGGAAGATACGAAGTTAAGAACAGAACAAGCAATCAAAATCGTGGAGCAAATTATGGTCCTGATCCCAAAGTCGGTAAGTCTACAGGTGATGCACGCAACCTGTTTGACAAAATTCCAGTTCGGCCTAAATTTTCGTTGCAAATCAACACTTCTGGTAAAAAAATTTCTTGGTCAAACATCTGTGCTAACCGTAGATCTTATGAGGAATCCCTTGCAATGTCATACGTCCCCCCTGTTGTTGAGGATAATGGGGAGACTCTTGGTAGGGTCTGTGGCCCTATGCTTGTTAGGGGAGGTGAAAGATGGAAGAACACCCTGGTAGGCTATGTACTAGGTGATGTGCCTTACTATGGCCAAATAAGAGCGTGGGTTGATAGACTCTGGAAACTAAAGAAAGGGATTCTAATCTATAGTCGGGATAATGGATTTTTCTATTTTCGTTTCAAATGTGAAGCTGAATGTGAGAGGATTCTTCATGGGGGTCCTTGGCTATTTGATGGACGCTTGACGGTGCTTCAAAGATGGAGTCCAACACTTCGACATGATCGTGAAATTCTATTGGCGGTGCCGGTCTGGGTCCAGTTTCATGGTCTCCCCCTTAATATGTGGACATTAGAAATTCTGAATATAGTTGCGTCGGTTGTAGGCTCCCCCATTTGCCTGGATCGTGCAACTGCTAACTTAGAGAGACTATCCTATGCCAGATGTCTTGTTGAAGTTGATGCTAAAAAACCGTTGCCGAGGTCTGTGGGAATAAAGCTTGATGATGGGGGTATCATAAATATTGATACTAAATATGAGGGTGAACCGCCGAGGTGTAGCCACTGTGTGTGTTTTGGCCATGGTGATCAGCAGTGCCCAGATTTACCAAAGCTCCCTTCAATCCAAACAACAGGTAGCTCGGGGATCTTGGAAGCAGAACAGCCTATTCAAATGGAGGTTGTTCCTAATCATATTCATAAACCAATTACTGATGCAGAACAGCCTATTCAAATGGAGGTTGTTCCTAATTCTATTGATAAACCAATTACTGAAGCTAGCTTGGGTGTTGGGCATATCTCAGTGGAAACCTCAGGCACATTAGCTGTTAAGAATCCTCTAAGTGCTGTGCATGGATCAGATCTGGAGCCAGCTATGGGAGAGTCTCGTCCAGGTAGTGGTGTGGAAGCAGGTAAATTTGAGAATTCTATGCCTATATCATTTGCAACCAATAGTGTTCAAGAGTCTATAATCCAAGCTAAATTGTGCCCCACGGCTTCTACCGAACCTTCAACTAATAATGGACATAATATGCCATTGGAAAAGTTGTCTGGTTTATGCAGGTCGGCTCCTTCTCTTTCTGAGGAAGGAACAGTGCCAGAAATAGATATAGTTCCTTAAGTCCTGACAAGTGTGAACCCGGAATGGGAAATTGAGGTTCAGGAGTTAGTCGGTTCCTTGGAAAATTTGCATACTACAAATTCTCAACAGGCAGTCTCAGAACATCATATCCCCCAGGCAGCGAGTACTAAAAGGAGTATGAGGTTGAAGGAGGGGAGTCTACAGCAACCCAACCGTGTTTAATGACAGTCCTAATCTGGAACAGAGGGGCCTAAATAATTCGATTAGGCGGAGAGATCTTAGAGATATCATGAAGAAGTTGAAGTCCTCTTTAGTGGCTCTGTTAGAGACTAAACTTAAAGATTTGTCTGTTAATAAGAATCCGTGCATACCTAAGCATTGGCTGGCCTTTGATAATTTCGCTGTACAGAGAGGAGGGAGGATCTTGCTGGACATGGACCCTAATATCTGGCAAGGCACGGTCATGTCTTCTTCTGCGCAGCATATTACTGTCCTATGTAACAATGTGGGTGGCTTTTCTATGGTATTTACAGCGGTCTATGCCCTGAACACTAACTTTGAAAGGAAAATGTTATGGCGTCAATTGGCTCAAGATTCCAACAATCTACAGAACGAGCCCTGGCTAATCAGTGGTGACTTCAATTGCGTCCTATATACCAAGGACAAAATTGGGGGCCGTAAACTGGATGATGGCATGGTGGAAGATTTCAATAATTGCATTACTGACTGCTCACTTCAGGAGATTAAAAGTTCTGGCCCACGTATGAGTTGGTGTAACAAAAGATTGGGCAACGGACGTATTGCGGCCCAGCTTGACAGAGTTCTTTGCAATGATGTTTGGATTGCTAAGCTGTCGGAATCATACATGGTATATCTGGATCCTCACACTAGTGATCACTCACCGATGGCGGTTAAATTGCACTCCCAGGTATTGTCTAGCCCCAATCCATTTAAATATTTTAATCATTGGTCAAAATTGCCAGGGTATAACGAGCTCATCGAAACTAGCTGGGCCCAGTACATGCATGGTTCCCCCATAGCCTGTCTAACTTATAAGTTTAAGAGATTGAAATATACCTTGCGTAATTGGGTCCGGGAAAAGCAAGCTGGATACTCTATTGATTTATGCCGGAAAAAACTGGAAGTCTTGCGGAATCGCCAAGATTTTAATATGGTAACCAGCCTCTATTATGAGGAACAGAAATTGCATAATAAGCTTGCTCATTTGATTGGTATTGAAGAGGCAATGTATAGACAGAAAAGTCGTCAACAATGGATCAGTTTGAGAGATATGAACACGAAATTTTTTTACAATGCCATGAAAGCTAGGCAGGGATTTAATAACCTGGGGCATTTGGTGGATGCTGATGGGAACCAGAACATGACTCTTGAGGATCTGAAAGTTGAAGCTCCTAATTTCTGCGAGCAACTGTACCACCAAAGTGATTACTGGAATGTATTTCCCCACCTTGTCCCTAAACGCAAAATTACAGTTGAGGCGGCTAACTGGCTGGATAGGAGAATATGCAAAGATGAAATAAAATGTGTAGTGTTTCAAATTGGAGCAGATAAAGCATCGGGGCCTGATGGGTATAATGGATATTTTTTCCACCAACATTGGACCCTAATTGAAGGAGATGTAATCAGGGCGATTCAGTATTTCTTCAGTATTGGAGTGATGTTTTCCCAAGTAAATCACACCTTTCTCACTCTAGTGCCCAAAAGTGCTAATGCGTCTAATCTGGGGGATTATCGGCCTATTGCATGTTGTAATGTTATTTACAAAATTATCAGCAAGGTATTATGCAACAGGCTCAAAGAGGTAATCCATGAACTGATCTCGGCAAATCAGGCTGCTTTTTTGGAGGGCAGGCTACTCTCTGACTGTGCCTTGCTAGCCCATGAACAAATAAGAGATTTCAGCAACCCTATGGGATCCAGAGCATGTATTAAATTGGACTTGAGGAAGGCATTTGACAGTGTCAACAGGGAATTCGTTTACTTCATGCTACACCAGCTAGGGTTCAACTGCACATTCATCAACTGGATTAAGGAATGCATCTCCACTCCTTCTTTATCTATCTTGGTAAATGGTTCGCCTGAGGGCCACTTTATGGGCAACAGAGGCTTGCGTCAGGGAGACCCCCTTTCTCCTTATCTCTTCGTCATTGTTATGTAAGCTTTCTCTCTCCTAGTTGGTAAAGCTATTCACATACGCACCATTCATCCCATGAGGCGCACAGGTTCTATTTCACATCTGCTCTTTGCTGACGATCTCCGTATCTTCTGTCGGGCTAATCATGCATCTTTTAAGGGTCTCAAAAATCTGCTGGTTGAATTCTCTAACTTCTCTGGGCTCCATATCAATTGGAATAAAAGCACCGGGATATTCAGCAAAGGTACCAAATCTCCATCTAATCTTGCCGAGTTCCTGGGAATTAAGTTGGCTTCCACATTCACCACATACCTGGGTTTACCTCTTTCAACAAAATATCTTAAAGCTCCTCAGTATAATAGATTGATTGACAAATGCAAGAAGAGGCTCCTAGGTTGGACTTCAACGTCCCTATCGATATCAGGTAGAATTGAGCTGGTGAGGTCTGTAATCTATGGTACGGTTTCATTCTGGATGCAAGCTTTTCGCATGCCTTCCTCTATTCTCCGTACAATTTCAGCCGCCTGTAGGAAATTCATTTGGGGTAGCACTCAGATTTGGTCCTGGAATGATGTTTGCAATCCTAAAGAGGAGGGAGGAGTAGGTCTAAGATTACTTTCTGATCTAAATCTGGCCTCATGAGTCAGATTGACTTGGAGACTTCTATCTAATGAAGGGCTTTGGGCTGAATATATGCGGGAAAAATATGGAGACCCAAGCACCTTCTTTGCAGCTACAGGGCTTGCGACACATTCGGGTACGTGGAAGTTCATGCTTCATTGCAGAAATTCTTCTCAAAGGCTTATCAAAAGAACGGTCTGTGATGGCAAATCCACCCTATTCTGGCATGATAATTGGTTACCGGATGGTCCTCTGAAGAATGGGCATCTAATTCATGAGGAGCTAGCCATAAACGAGTCGCTGACTATTGGCAGGGAACAAGCTGGATAAATGACTCGGCCATTGACATGATAAAACCGAAACTTCAACATATAGTCCCTAAACCCGGCTCAGATTACTGGACTTGGGCGCCTGGAGATAACTTTCGGTTTAAAGATGCTTGGGACGGGGTCAGACATAGAAGTGATATATTTCCCTATCACAAACTAATTTGGTTTAATAAGCATGTGCCGAAGATGGCCATAACTCTCCTGCGAGCATTTAAAGTCAAGCTATTGACCAAGGATTTCCTAATCAACTGGGGGATAAGCAGTGAAGGGAAATGTGTACTGTGTGAAAATGATGCTGATGAGAGTGTTCAGCATATTTTTTTCAATTGGGATTTTTCCAAGTACCTGCTTGGCCGCAGCTTGCTAAAGCTGGGTGCGAGAGGACCATATCCTGTTGACGTGCGTTTATATTTCATATATTCGTGCACGTTTTCTTCCATGTTTTTCCGCTATTTTCTGCCGTCTTGTACTCGTTTTCTCGTGTTTTCTTGTTCTCTTTCACTTTTCCGTGTTTTTTGTATTTTGCAGGAGTTTACCGATGTAGGGGACATATAACGAAGATATCATGAGTCCCCGGAGCAACGGGAGGAGTCACGCGTGATCCAGGGGGTCAAACGATGAAGATAGCATCTTTCAGCCCCTCACCCGACCGGTCGGTCACTTCCAACCGATCAGGTGATGCATGCGTGCACCACCCGGACACAAGCTGAAGCGGGCGGAAAGTCAACCGATCTGTTCAGAGACCGGTTCACACGCCCCAACTCTCTGGAATTTGATGCTGAATGCCAACCGATCGGGAGACCTTCACCCGATCGGTTCATCTGTAGCCTATTCTCCGAGGCCAAGACACAGAGCGATCAACCGACCGGTTCACCCGACGGCACGAAGATCCAACCGGTCAGCTTCAACCATCAACCGACCGTACTGTATGAACGGGTGAAGTCCCATGCTGAGCTGTCGAAGAACGAAGCAGGTCACCTGATCGGTTAACTTTTCAACCGATCGGGTGATATCGTATTCTATATATAGGACCCCTAGGTTTTCCAGAAACAGGAGTGGTTATTTTTTGCTATTTTTTCTCTCTCTTGATGGCTGTAATTTTTCAGATATTTGTAAGTTTTTCGATCTTTACCAAACTTTTATATATTGTTATTAGCATTGCTCTTACTGCTTTTCAATCGCTTGATCATGTTTTTAACGGTCGATTTTGGTTTAGATCTCTTTTTAGTGAATATGTGTGAGTAGTTCCCAAATCTGGGATTTTGGTGGAAACCCCTTCATGGGTTCTACCTGATGCGTCCATAGGACTAGAAAATCGATAGGGATTAGGAATCTACCGGTTACGCGGGGTGTTTTATTGTCATTGGCGGGAAAAAGACCGCCTTTGACCGTTGGGCCAATGGGGAATAAACTTGGCGGTTGACTCCCTAGCCATAGCTCACGCCCTTAGCATAGACGTCGAATCCTAGCGCGCGGGAGCGACAGGATGAGATGTTGGGAGTTATTGTTGCAAGCTTAGTGCTCCCGGAGTCGGTCAGTGTTAATGGACATGGGAATGCCCACTGACCGAACCCGGGAAGTCCGGCGTATCATCCTGGGCACCGACCGGAATATCGGGCCCATGGGACGCTGGTACCACTCTTAGAGGCAACGTCTCACCATTAGACCCTAATTTCGATCGTTATCCTACCCGTAGGTCGTATCGACGAGAATCGCACGATAGGGTGGAAACCGAAGTCCCGGGTTTTCCCTTTATATTGTTTATCCCTTGCATTCGATTTTCCGTGACAACCCATCATCCGATTCGGGCTAGCTCGCCCATGGGGTGAATCCGATCCTTCTTGACACAAGCACAACCACGCCTCCCTGAGTTCGAACCCCAAGCCACACTACAACACCGTGCGCTTGCGGTTATAAATATTTAAATCTCACGCCCCCAATTATATATTGCACACATCCATCGCGGCCAAGATCCGGGGGGCGTCAAGCTTTATGGCGTCGTTGCTGGGGAGGCAACGTGTTTCTTTCCCACTTTTCACTTCACATGTGTTTGTTGGTTTTAATGCGCAGGAGTTCAAGACGTCTCGACGACTTGATTCTCGTTGATCCGGAGATAAACTCCACCCTAAGGCGTCTTGCCACAGAGAAGCGAAGAAGAGAATAGCCGGAAATCATGGGGGAGAACACCCCACCTCACAAGTCCCTGCTGGAGTACTCGATGCCATCCATCGAGTCCACCTCCGCCATCCGTCCTCCTGCTATTACGGCGCAAAGCTTCGAGCTTAAGCCGTCTTTGGTGATGTGGATCCAGCAGGATCAATTCTCGGGGGCACCCATGGAGAGCCCCATCGAACATTTGGACTCCTTCTTGGAGAAATGTGACACCTTCCGGATAAATGGTGTCACAACTGAGGTGATCCGTCTGAAGCTATTCCCCTTCTCTCTTCGAGATAAGGCCAAGCTGTGGCTTAGGGGGAAGGACCCAAATATGTTCAACACCTGGGAGAAGCTTTCAAATGCTTTTCTGACGAAGTTCTTTCCTCCGGGGAAGACCATGAAGCTAAGGAGTGAGATATCCTCCTTCTCCCAGGCCAGCCACGAGTCCTTGCATGAAGCTTGGACGAGAAATAAGGAAATGCAGCGAAGATGCCCTCATCATGAGCTTCCGAAATGGCAGATAATTAATCTGTTCTACAACGGATTGAGGGATGACTTGAAATCTTCCATGGACGTCGCGGCTGGAGGGTCCATTATGTCAAGAAGTGAAGAAGATGCCGGACAAATTCTAGAAAATATGGCATCAAACAATGAGCGGTGGTGTGACGAGAGAGGCACACCTAGATCTGGGGGTATCCACAGAGTCAAGGACGTCGACAAATTATCCAGCAAGTTTGACTTGCTGTCGACCCAGATCTCCGAATTGATGGTAGGAGCCGGTGGTGCCGGTTCACAACACATTGCGGCGGTGGAAGCCGAAGTCTTTGGAGAATTCGACGGTGGTGACATCTCACCACCGTTGGACCAAGCGAGCACACTATTTTACAATCCTATGGGGAATGCACCTTTTCCACCACGAACCAACTCCAATCCGGCCTATTCTCCGAACAACCGGAACCACCCCAACCTTAGCTACCAGGCGCCATATCAGCAGCCGCCGTCTCAGCAGTAGCAACAACAGATATATCAGCCGGCTAGGCCTCAGCAGCAGCAGTTTCAGTAGCAGCAACCTCCACAACAATATCAGCAATATGCTCCCAGGAATCAGCAACCCGTTCAGCAGCAACAGCAATATAGCCAACAGAGGGCCATCTCTCCGGTTGAGTCCCTTTTGACTCAATATATACAACCAGGAGAAGATAAATCTGAAGCTGGGAATGGGGCACCGGGCTCTTACGGACCAAGTAACCCAGCTGGGGTTACACGTGGCAAACCTTTCAAGGTCGCAAAACTTATTGCCGCCAAAACCGGAGGTGAACCCGAGGGGAGCAAATCAGACCTTGGTACTTACGCACGAGCATGCGAACGTGTCCGCTATCGTCTTGAGGAGCGGAACACAAATCCCCACAAGAGTGCCCCCAAAGGAACCGGAAGCACCATTGGTCATGGAGCGACCGATTAAAAAAATTGAATGACGCCGGTGCTTCGTCGCCAAAGCCAACAACTCCGGAGGGAGTTCCTGAAGAGGAGAAGAAAAAGGACGAGGAAGGGAGCCTCAGGGTATTCAAGCCCGTTGTGCCTTTTCCGTAACGGTTAGCCCAAGCCAAAATAGACGAGAAGTATGGCAAATTCTTTGCCATGGTCAAAGATCTAAGCTTGCAAATCCCCTTCCTTGAAGCTATAGAGACCATACCATCCTACGTGAAATTCCTCAAGGATTTGGTGACAAAGGGTTCTAGAAAAGAGAAGGTC
Source organism: Scilla litardierei (assembly GCA_030789695.1). NCBI lineage: Eukaryota > Viridiplantae > Streptophyta > Magnoliopsida > Asparagales > Asparagaceae > Scilla > Scilla litardierei. The sequence goes on along the minus strand of CM061136.1, from coordinate 7,617,580 downwards.
GTTCTGACGGCAGAATGTAGTGCTCTTATCCAGTAAGCAAATCCTCCTAAGCTTAAAGACCCGTAGAGCTTCTTTATCCCTTGTGCGATCGGGGAGGTAAAGATCCGTCGCGCGCTCGTCGATCTTGGAGCGAGCGTCAGTTTGATGCCCCTGTCGTTGTATAAGAGGATAGGGATGGGCGACTTGGAGCCCATCAGAATGACCCTACAGCTTGCAGACCGTTCGGTAAAATATCCGGTGGGGGTTGTAGAGGATCTCCCTGTCAACATTAAAGGGGTGCATGTGCTTGTAGACTTCATTGTCATGGACATGCCTGAAGATGCACACACCCCCATCATTCTTGGACGGCCTTTTATGGCCACTGCCGGCGTTTTGATAGACGTGAAGAATGGGAAGCTTTCCCTTAACGTCGGCATTGAAAAAGTCGAGTTTGACTTGGGGTTGTCGATGAAGCACCCCGATCCCCGGATGATCCAAGATGCAACGTGCTGGAGTTAGAAACAGAGAGAGCTGTGGAGGAAAGCTCCTGGGAAATTCTTTCAAGAAATCCCCCCGATAGCTTGGGGGACTCAGAAGAACCAGTCGGCCCGAAGAAGAATGATGTTGCTGGGATAACGGATGCGGCACACACTATCCCTCCCGGATTCCCAAAGGCTTCTACTATGAGGAGAAAAGGCAAAGAGCCCATGGGGCTCACCGGGGATGAGGTCCGGATCCTTAAACGAGTGGCGGTGGACGCCAATATGAGGGAGAAGCCCCCGGACCCCGTCAACAAAGGGAGAGTCGTCGAGCGAGTCTTCTTGTCGCCACCGACTACACCAAAACCTACCAGCTCTGAAGCTGGAGCGATGCCAGACTTTAGGCATCACCCGTGTCGCCCACCTTGAACATCATCTGCAGGCGTCGAGCTAACGACGTTAAACAAAAGCGCTTCATGGGAGGCAACCCATGTTCTAAACCTTTGTTTCCAATTTTTAGCACTATCTTTAACTTTATTTTATCTATTTTAATAAATAAATCCAGCCGCAAGAACTTCCATTGATGGACTTAGGCCATTTGTGCACTTTTACAGAAAACAAGGCCCCAACCGATCGGTTGATAACTCAACCGATCAGTTGGGATGTATCAGCTGACGGCCGTATTAGTCACTTAACGAACCGATCCAGTGAAGATATGCGAGACCGGTTGGCAAACCGGGTGAACTGGGGCTGAAGTCTCGAGAAATTTTCAGATTTTGTCAACCGATCTGGTGATGAGAAGCATGACCGGATGATTGATCGAGTGAACAACACCAAACTCTCGGAAAAATTTGTGGAGAGTTCAACCGATCGGGTGAGTTATCAACCGATCGGTTCACCTGTAGCGTCTCTTCAGCTGAAAATTTCGACCCATAAGTCAACCAATCGGGTGACAACTCACCCGATCGGTTTGACTTAAACCCTATAAAAAGCCCCCGCCCAGACCGTTCATTTTCTCGCCTGATCTCGACTCTCCTACCGTCGTTTCGTCTTCCCCCATCTCCCAACGACCGAAAAACCCTCTCCCACGACCTCCACTCCCCCTCTAGCCTCTCTCTCCACCTACCCCTTCAATATCTCCATCATTCTCTCTCTCTCTCTCTCTCTCTCTCTCTCTCTCTCTCTTCGCCTCCTCAAGCCCTAATTCCACGATCTCCCCCCATTTTCGAATTTTCGCTGAAAGGAGCCGCCGCGGCATCACACTTGTTCCAATTGCGTTGCGTCGGCTTCACACTTTTGCCCTAGAATTTCATTTTGCTCGATTGCCGTGTTAGTGTGAATTTCATTTTGCACAATGCCTCCTCGCCGTGGTAAACCCACCAACGCCAGCACTTTCAACCCTAGACCCACCCGGCGCGCTCGTCGCACACAATCCCCCACCCAACCCAACACCGCCACCAATTCATCCACCAACCCATGCCCCTCTGACCCCGTTTACATTGGCGATACCGAATACCAGGTGTCATTCCATGACGACGACCAAGCCGACAGATTCATGTCCATGCTCCTCCTGGCAGGAGTTGGTGGTCAGGCAACTCAGCAGTCAGTCGAGCGTGACCTGCCCGTCCTTCAAAGCCTCATTCGTCACATTAGCGCTGACTCACCCGATGTCTCCGAGCTTCACATCCCACCCCCCACCACTCCTGGTCCTCAGCACAGGCCCACATCACCACCCCCAGAGGGTGGTGCCTCTGCTTGATATATTCACATCCAGTTTTTGCCTCCCCCTATTTTTTAGTGCACATCTGTCTTTGCGGGGCCCTGCTTTACCACAGCTAGGGGAAGGACCCATTCACGCATCAGGTCCCTTCTTTATTATTTTTATTTCCTTTCTTTTCTTTTATGGACCTCCCCCTTGCATATCTCTGCATTTTCACGATCACCTTATATCGCTAGCACTGTAACGTCTAGCTTGGGGGAAGTCAATTTTTTATGTGTGTCGTCGTGTGCTGTTTTCTGTGTGTGCTAATTTTATCTATTGAGTCGTGCCATTTTCTGTCTTATTTTTTCTATTTTTATGTCGTGTCGTGTGATTTTCCTTTTTTACTTCTTTTATTTTCTGTTTATATGTCGCGTGGTGTGATTTCTCTTTATTTTTCAGTTTCATACGTGTGTTTTTCTTGTCTTTCTTATCTTTTTGTGTGTGCGTATTCCCCCCATATTCATTGCCCTCCCGTATTTAATTCTTTTGCATTGAGAACAATGCAAACTTCAGCTTGGGGGTCACACTTTGTGCGTCATTTGAGTCTTTCTTTTTCGTTTTTGAGTCCTTTTCATCGTGTTTTTATTTTTCTTTTCTTCTTTTTCATCTCCTTCTCCTAGAGATAAACCCTATGATGAATTGCCACAAAATCACACACACCTAGCATGGCATCGATAATCACATTCACTGACCCTAGGAAGTCGGTCCTCCTGCATTTCATGCATCGTGGGTCCATTTTGTTTTTTTGTGAGTCGTGCGTCGTGACTAGCTATTTGGTGTGCTTCTACTTTGTGATTTTATTTTATGTACCTGTCCAAAAATGATCCCTAGATTATCATGTTTCGATTTGAATATGCGGTATTTGCTTCTCATGTCTGCTTCTGTATGCATGAATATATATATCGTATGTTTCATTTCGCATGTGTCGGGATTCCACAGTTAGGACTAGGATAACCCATTTAGCATACGCTCTGATTAGTGAAATATCTCCCTTGCCCAAGTGTCTAGAATCCGACTTCTTTTTTGTTTTACTTGGTGCAAATCCCCTCATCGTGTACCGTTCTCCCACTTGGGAAAGTACACATGTGTATAGCCAAAAACCCAAAAATTCAAAAAAAAAAAAGAAAAACCAAAAAGGAAAAGAAAAGAGAAAATTGTATAGCCAAAAAGCCAAAAAAATACATATATCCAAAACCAAAAAAAAAAATTTATGAGTGTGAATATTTTCCTACTTACCGAGAATAAAGGGAAGGCGAGAGTTTGCACCGAGTGTTCTACTCCACACCATCTCAACCCCCATCGTTTTCGAAAACACTTGGCTTATGAACTTTTTAGCTATTATCTAGGCTATAGTGTGGTGATTTACTTAACCCTAGTCGTGGAATCCCTGATGCATGATATGTTTCGATTCTCGCTCTATTCTCATGCATGCTTGAGCTATATATTTACCGCTTAATTCAAATCGATTCGATATTTGGATCATTTCTTGGATTTGTGTATATCGAGCTTTATTGCACATCGTAGATAGTGACACCGTTTGCTAGCACACGACCACACTCACTCGCTCTTCACGGAGTGGGCCCACGGCACTTGTCTGGACTCGTATTCCTCGGTTTAGTGATGTGATTTGGTGTTTGTTAGCTTGGTGTTTGTTTTTTATTTTGCTGGCTCTGACGGGGAATTTAGGATTTTTTTTTGTTTTCTCCTTTTTCTCTCTTTATCTCTATTTTCTCCCTCCGAGCTCCAACTCTCACTCGTCTTCCCCCGAGGACGAGGAAGGGTTCAGCTTGGGGGATTTTGACGTGCGTTTATATTTCATATATTCGTGCACGTTTTCTTCCGTGTTTTTCCACTATTTTCTGCCGTCTTGTACTCGTTTTCTCGTGTTTTCTTGTTTTCTTTCACTTTTCCGTGTTTTTTGTATTTTGCAGGAGTTTACCGGCGTAGGGGACATATAACAAAGATATCATGAGTCTTGGAGCAGCGGGAGGAGTCACGCATGATCCAGGGGGGTCAAACGACAAAGATAGCATCTTTCAGCCCCTCACCCGACTGGTTGGTCACTTCCAACCGAACAGGTGATGCACGCGTGCACCACCCGGACACAAGCTGGAGCGGGCAAAAAGTCAACCGGTCGGTTCAGAGACCGGTTCACATGCCCCAACTCTCTGGAATTTGATGCTGAATGCCAACCGATCGGGTGACCTTCACCTGATCGGTTCATATGTAGCCTATTCTCCGAAGCCAAGACACGGAGAGATCAACCGACCGGTTCACCCGACGGCACGAAGATCCAACCGGTCAGCTTCAACCCTCAACCGACTGTGCTGTATGACCGGGTGAAGTCCCATGTTGAGCTACCGAAGAACGAAGCAGGTCACCCGATCGGTTGACTTTTCAACCGATCGGGTGATATCGTATTCTATATATATGACCCCTAGGTTTTCCAGAAACGGGAGTGGTTATTTTTTGCTGTTTTTTCTCTCTCTTGACGGCTGTAATTTTTCAGATATTTGTAAGTTTTCCGATCTTTACCAAACTTTTATATAGTGTTATTAGCATTGCTCTTACTGCTTTTCAATCGCTTGAACATGTTTTTAACGGTCGATTTTGGTTTAGCTCGTTTTTAGTGAATATGTGTGAGTAGTTCCCAAATCTGGGATTTTGGTGGAAACCCCTTCGTGGGTTCTCCCCGATGCATCCATAGGACTAGGAAATCGATAGGGATTAGGAATCTACCGGTTACATGGGGTGTTTTATTGTCATCGACGGAAAAAAGACCGCCTTTGATCGTTGGGCCACGGGGGAATAAACTTGGCAGTTGACTCCCTAGCCATAGCTTACGCACTTAGCGTAGACGTCGAATCCTAGTGCGCGGGAGCGGCAGGATGAGATGTTGGGAGTTATCGTTGCGAGCTTAGTGCTCCCGGAGTTGGTCAGTGTTAATGGACATGGAAATGCCCACTGACCGAACCCGGGAAGTCCGGCGTATCATCCTGGGCACCGACCGGAATATCGGGCCCATGGGACGCTGGTACCACTCTTAGAGGCAACGTCTCACCATTAGACCCTAATTCCGATCCTTATCCTACCAGTAGGCCGTATCAGCGAGAATCGCACGATAGGGTGGAAACCGAAGTCCCGGGTTTTCCCTTCATATTGTTTATCCCTCGCATTCCATTTTCTGTGACAACCCATCATCCAATTTGGGCTAGCTCGCCCATGGGGTGAATCTGATCCTTCTTGACACAAGCACAACCACGCCTCCCTGAGTTCGACCCCCAAGCCACACTACAACACCGTGCGCTTGCGGTTATAAATATTTAAATCTCACGCCCCCAATTATATATTGCACACATCCGTCGCGGCCAAGATCCGGTGGGCGTCAAGTTTTATGGCGCCGTTGTCGGGGAGGCAACGTGCTTGTTATTTTAGGATTTCATGAACCCTTGAGTCTAGCTCATATCCCCATCTCGCGATAATTTTCGCATTCTTCTTTTTCCATTTCTATTTTTTTTTCTTATTTTTATTTTTATTTTTTATTTTATCTGTTTCTTTCCCACTTTTCGCTTCACATGTGTTTGTTGGTTTTAATACGCAGGAGTTCAAGAAGTCTCGACGACTTGATTCTCGTTGATCCGGAGATAAACTCCACCCTAAGGCGTCTTGCCACAGAGAAGCGAAGAAGAGAATAGCCGGAAATCATGGGGGAGAACACCCCACCTCACAAGTCCCTGCTGGAGTACTCGATGCCATCCATCGAGTCCACCTCCGCCATCCGTCCTCCTGCTATTACGGCGCAAAGCTTCGAGCTTAAGCCGTCTTTGGTGACGTGGATCCAGCAGGATCAATTCTCGGGGGCACCCATGGAGAGCCCCATCGAACATTTGGACTCCTTCTTGGAGAAATGTGACACCTTCCGGATAAATGGTGTCACAACTGAGGTGATCCGTCTGAAGCTATTCCCCTTCTCTCTTCGAGATAAGGCCAAGCTGTGGCTTAGGGGGAAGGACCCAAATACGTTCAACACCTGGGAGAAGCTTTCAAATGTTTTTCTGACGAAGTTCTTTCCTCCGGGGAAGACCATGAAGCTAAGGAGTGAGATATCCTCCTTCTCCCAGGCCAGCCACGAGTCCTTGCATGAAGCTTGGACGAGAAATAAGGAAATGCAGCGAAGATGCCCTCATCATGAGCTTCCGAAATGGCAGATAATTAATCTGTTCTACAACGGATTGAGGGATGACTTGAAATCTTCCATGGACGTCGCGGCTGGAGGGTCCATTATGTCAAGAAGTGAAGAAGATGTCGGACAAATTCTAGAAAATATGGCATCAAACAATGAGCGGTGGTGTGACGAGAGAGCCACACCTAGATCTGGGGGTATCCACAGAGTCAAGGACGTCGACAAATTATCCAGCAAGTTTGACTTGCTGTCGACCCAGATCTCCGAATTGATGGTAGGAGCCGGTGGTGCCGGTTCACAACACATTGCGGCGGTGGAAGCCGAAGTCTTTGGAGAATTCGACGGTGGTGACATCTCACCACCGTTGGACCAAGCGAGCGCACTGTTTTACAATCCTATGGGGAATGCGCCTTTTTCACCACGAACCAACTCCAATCCGGCCTATTCTCCGAACAACCGGAACCACCCCAACCTTATCTACCGGGCGCCATATCAGCCGCCGCCGCCTCAGCAGCAGCAACAACAGATATATCAGCTGGCTAGGCCTCAGCAGCAGCAGTTTCAGCAGCAGCAACCTCCACAACAATATCAGCAATATGCTCCCAGGAATCAGCAACCCGTTCAGCAGCAGCAGCAATATAGCCAACAGAGGGCCATCTCTCCGGTTGAGTCCCTTTTGACTCAATATATATCCAACCAGGAGAAGATAAATCTGAAGCTGGGAATGGGACACCGGGCTCTCACGGACCAAGTAACCCAGCTGGGGTTACAAGTGGCGAACCTTTCAAGGTCGCAAAACTTATTGCCACCACAACCGGAGGTGAACCCGAGGGGAGCAAATCAGACCTTGGCACTCACGCACGAGCATGCGAACGTGTCCGCTATCGTCTTGAGGAGCGGAACACAAATCCCCACAAGAGTGCCCCAAAGGAACCGGAAGAACCATTGGTCGTGGAGCGACCGATTAAAATATTGAATGACGTCGGTGCTTCGTCGCCAAAGCCAACAACTCCGGAGGGAGTTCCTGAAGAGGAGAAGAAAAAGGACGAGGAAGGGAGCCTCAGGGTATTCAAGCCCATTGTGCCTTTTCCGCAACGGTTAGCCCAAGCCAAAATAGACGAGAAGTATGGCAAATTCTTTGCCATGGTCAAAGATCTAAGCTTGCAAATCCCCTTCCTTGAAGCTATAGATACCATACCATCCTATGCGAAATTCATTAAGGATTTGGTGACAAAGGGTTCTAGAAAGGAGAAGGTCGTTCTGACGGCAGAATGTAGTGCTCTTATCCAGCGAGCAAATCCTTCTAAGCTTAAAGACCCGGGGAGCCTCTCTATCCCTTGTGCGATCGGGGAGGTAAAGATCCATCGCGCGCTCGTTGATCTTGGAGCGACCGTCAGTTTGATGCCCCTGTCGTTGTATAAGAGGATAGGGATGGGCGACTTGGAGCCCACTGGAATGACCCTACAGCTTGCAGACCGTTCGGTAAAATATCCGGTGGGGGTTGTAGAGGATCTCCCTGTCAACGTTAAAGGGGTGCATGTGCTTGTGGACTTCGTTGTCATAGACATGCCTGAATATGCACATACCCCCATCATTCTTGGACGGCCTTTTATGGCCACTGCCGGTGTTTTGATAGACGTGAAGAATGGGAAGCTTTCCCTTAACGTCGGCAGCGAAAAAGTCGAGTTTGACTTGGGGTTATCGATGAAGCACCCCGATCCCTCGGATGATCCAAGATGCAACGTGCTGGAGTTAGAAACAGAGAGAGCTGTGGAGGAAAGCTCCTGGGAAATTCTTTCAAGAAATCCCCCCGATAGCTTAGGGGACTCAGAAGAACCAATCGGCCCGAAGAAGAATGATGTTGCTGGGATAACGGATGCGGCACACACGATCCCTCCCGGATTCCCAAAGGCTCCTCCTAAGAGGAGAAAAGGCAAAGAGCCCATGGGGCTCACCGGGGATGAGGTCCGGATCCTTAAACGAGTGGCGGTGGACGCCAATATGAGGGAGAAGCCCCCGGACCCCGTCAACAAAGAGAGAGTCATCGAGCGAGTCTTCTTGTCGCCACCGACTACCCCAAAAGCTACCAGCTCTGAAGCTGAAGCGATGCCAGACTTTGGGCATCACCGTGTCGCCCACCTTGAACATCATCTGCAGGTGTCGAGCTAACTACGTTAAACAAAAGCACTTCATGGGAGGCAACCCATGCTCTAAACCTTTGTTTCCAATTTTTAGCACTATCTTTAACTTTATTTTATCTATTTTAATAAATAAATCCAGCCGTAAGAACTTCCTTTGAGGGACTTAGGCCATTTGTGCACTTTTGCAGAAAACAAGGCCCCAACCGATCGGTTAACTCAACCGATCGGTTGGGATGTATCAGCTGACGGTCGTATCAGTCACTCAACGAATCGATCGGGTGAAGATATGCGAGACCGGTTGGCAGACCGGGTGAACTGGGGCTGAAGTCTCGGGAAATTTTCAGATTTTGTCAACCGATCGGGTGATGAGAAGCATGACCGGTTGATTGACCGGGTGAACAACACCAAACTCTCGGAAAAATTTGTGGAGCGGCCAACAGATTGGGTGAGTTATCAACCGATCGGTTCACCTGTAGCGTCTCTTCAGCTGAAAATCTCGACCCATAAGTGAACCGATCGGGTGACAACTCACCCGATCGGTTCGACTTAAACCCTATAAAAAAGCCCCCGCCCTGACCGTTCATTTTCTCGCCCGATCTCGACTCTCATGCCGTCGTTTCATCTTCCCCCCTCTCCCAACGGCCGGAAAACCCTCTCCCACGACCTCCACTCCCCCTCTAGCCTCTCTCTCCACCTACCCCTTCCATCTCTCCATCATTCTCTCTCTCTCTCTCTCTCTCTCTCTCTCTCTCTCTCTCTCTCTCTCTCTCTCTCTCTCTCTCTCTCTCCGCCTCCTCAAGCCCTAATTCCACGATCTCCCCCCATTTTCGAATCTTCGCTGAAAGGAGTCACCGCGGCTTCACACTTGTTCCAATTGCGTTGCGTCGGGACATCTACGAGCGAAGATCTTTATCTCGATTGGGTAATTTCGCTCCTTAGCTCAATTTTATATTTTGCCCTAGAATTTCATTTTGCTCGATTGTCGTGTTAGTGTGAATTTCATTTTGCACAATGCCTCCTCGCCGTGCTTAACCCACCAACGCCAGCACTTCCAACCCTAGACCCACCCGGCGCGCTCGTCGCACACAATCGCCCACCCTACCCAACACCGCCACCAATTCATCCACCAACCTACGCCCCTCTGACCCCGTTTACATTGGCGATATCGAATACTAGGTGTCATTCCATGACGACGACCAAGCCGACCGGTTCATGTCCATGCTCCTCCTGGCAGGAGTTGGTGGTCATGCAACTCAGCAGTCAGTCGAGCGTGACCTGCCCGTCCTTCAAAGCCTCATTCGCCACATTAGCGCTGACTCGCCCGATGTCTCCGAGCTTCACATCCCACCCCCCACCACTCCTGGTCCTCAGCACAGGCCCCCATCACCACCCCCAGAGGGTGGTGCCTCTGCTTGATATATTCCCATCCAGTTTTTGCCTCCCCCTATTTTTTTAGTGCCCATCTGTCTTTGTGGGGCCCTGCTTTACCACAGCTAGGGGGAGAACCCATTCACGCATCAGGTCCCTTCTTTATTATTTTTATTTCCTTTCTTTTCTTTTATGGACCTCCCCCTTGCATATCTCTGCATTTTCACGATCACCTTATATCGCTAGCACTGTAACGTCTAGCTTGGGGAAGTCAATTTTTTCTGTGTGTCGTTGTGTGTTGTTTTCTGTGTGTGCTTGTTTTATCTATTGAGTCGTGCCATTTTCTATCTTCTTTTTTCTATTTTTATGTCGTGTGGTGTGATTTTCCTTTTTTACTTCTTTTATTTTCTGTTTATATGTCGCGTGGTGTGATTTCTCTTTATTTTCAGTTTCGTATGTGTGTTTTTCTTGTCTTTCTTATCTTTTTGTGTCTGTGCGTATTCCCCCCCATATTCATTGCCCTCCCGTATTTAATTCTTTTGCATTGAGGGCATTGCAAACTTCAGCTTGGGGGTCGCACTTTGTGCGTCATTTGAGTCTTTCTTTTTCGTTTTTGAGTCATTTTCATCGTGTTTTTATTTTTCTTTTCTTCTTTTTCATCTCCTTCTCCTAGAGATGAACCCTATGATGAATTGCCACAAAATCACACACACCTAGCATGGCATCGATAATCACATTCACTCACCCTAGGAAGTCGAGTCCTCCTGCATTTCATGCATCATGGGTCCATTTTGCTTTTTTGTGAGCCGTGCGTCGTGACTAGCTATTTGGTGTGCTTCTACTTTGTGATTTTATTTTATATACCTGTCCAGGAATGACCCCCTAGATTATCATGTTTCGATTTGAATATGCGGTATTTGCTTCTCCTGTCTGCTTCTGTATGTATGAATATATATCGTATGCTTCATTTCGCATGTGTCGGGATTCCACAGTTAGGACTAGGATAACCCATTTAGCCTACGCTCTGATTAGTGAAATATCTCCCTTGCCCAAGTGTCTAGAATCCGACTTCTTTTTTTTTACTTGGTGCAAATCCCCTCGTCGTGTATCATTCTCCCACTTGAGAGAGTACACATGTGTATAGCCAAAAACCCAAAAATTCAAAAAAAAAAAGAAAAACCCAAAAAGAAAAGAAAAGAGAAAATTGTATAGCCAAAAAGCCAAAAAATACATATATCCAAAACCAAAAAAAATTTATGAGTGTGAATATTTTCCTACTTACCGAGAAAAAAGGGAAGGCGAGAGTTTGCACCGAGTGTTCTACTCCACACCATCTCAACCCCCATCGTTTTCGAAAACACTTAGCTTAGGAACTTTTTAGCTATTATCTAGGCTATAGTGTGATGATTTCCTTAACCCTAGTTGTGGAGTCCCTGACGCACGATATGTTTTGATTCTCGCTCTATTCTCATGCATGCTTGAGCTATATATTCACCGCTTAATTCAAATCAAATCGATATTTGGATCATTTCTTAGATTTGTGTATATCGAGCTTTATTGCACATCGTAGATAGTGACACCGTTTGCTAGCACACGACCACACTCACTCGTGCTTCACGGCGTGGGCCCACTGCACTTGTTTGGACTCGTATTCCTCGGTTTAGTGATGTGATTTGGCGTTTGTTAGCTTGGTGTGTGTTTTTTATTTTGCTGGCTCTGACGGGCGATTTAGGATTTTTTGTTTTCTCCCTTTTCTCTCTTTCTCTCTATTTTCTCCCTCCGAGCTCCACCTCTCACTCGTCTTCCTCGAGGACGAGGAAGGGTTCAGCTTGGGGGATTTTGACGTGCATTTATATTTCATATGTTCGCGCACGTTTTCTTCCGTGTTTTTCCATTATTTTCCGCCGTCTTGTATTCGTTTTCTCGTGTTTTCTTGTTTTCTTTCACTTTTCCGTGTTTTTTGAATTTTACAGGAGTATACCGGCGTAGGGGACATATAACGAATATATCATGAGTCCACGGAGCAGCGGGAGGAGTCATGCGTGATCCAGGGGGTCAAACGACGAAGATAGCATCTTTCAGCCCCTCACCCGACCGGTTGGTCACTTCCAACCGATCGGGTGATGCACGCGTGCACCACCCGGACACAAGCTGGAGCGGGCAAAAAGTCAACCGGTCGGTTCAGAGACCGGTTCACATGCCCCAACTCTCTGGAATTTGATGCTGAATGCCAACCGATCGGGTGACCTTCACCCGATCGGTTCATCTGTAGCCTATTCTCCGAAGCCTAGACACGGAGAGATCAACCGACCGGTTCACCCGACGGCACGAAGATCCAACCGGTCAGCTTCAACCCTCAATCGATCGTGCTGTATGACCGGGTGAAGTCCCATGCTGAGCTGCCGAAGAACGAAGCAGGTCACCCGATCGGTTGACTTTTCAACCGATCGGGTGATATCGTATTCTATATATATGACCCCTAGGTTTTCCAGAAACGAGAGTGGTTATTTTTTGTTGTTTTTTCTCTCACTTGACGGCTGTAATTTTTCAGATATTTGTAAGTTTTCCGATCTTTACCAAACTTTTATATAGTGTTATTAGCATTGCTCTTACGGTTTTTCAATCGCTTGATCATGTTTTTAACGGTCGATTTTGGTTTAGATCGCTTTTTAGTGAATATGTGTGAGTAGTTCCCAAATCTGGGATTTTGGTGGAAACCCTTTCGTGGGTTCTCCCCGATGCGTCCATAGGACTAGGAAATCGATATGGATTAGGAATTTACCGGTTACACAGGGTGTTTTATTGTCATCGGCGGGAAAAAGACCGCCTTTGACCGTTAGGCCAAGGGGGGATAAACTTGGTGGTTGACTCCCTAGCCATAGCTCACGCCCTTAGCGTAGACGTCGAATCCTAGCGCGCGGGAGCGGCAGGATGAGATGTTGGGAGTTATCGTTGCGAGCTTAATGCTCCCGGAGTCGGTCAGTGTTAATGGACATGGGAATGCCCACTGACCGAACCCGGGAAGTCCGGCATATCATCCTGGGCACCGACCGGAATATCGGGCTCATGGTACGCTGGTACCACTCTTAGAGGCAACGTCACACCATTAGACCCTAATTTCGATCGTTATCCTACCTGTAAGCCGTATTGGCGAGAATCGCACGATAGGGTGGAAACCGAAGTCCGGGGTTTTCCCTTCATATTGTTTATCCCTCGCATTCCATTTTCTGTGACAACCCATCATCCGATTCGGGCTAGCTCGCCCATGGGGTGAATCCGATCCTTCTTGACACAAGCACAACCACGCCTCCCTGAGTTCGACCCCCAAGCCACACTACAACACCGTTCGCTTGCGGTTATAAATATTTAAATCTCACACCCCCAATTATATATTGCACACATCCGTCGCGGCCAAGATCCGGGGGGCGTCACCTGCCGACTTACAAGCCGTTGGTGATTTCTTTCTGAGGCATTTCGGTTCAAAAAATGCCCGGAGTCGCCTTGCTAAAACAGCCCTTTCTGCTATTGTCTGGCACTCATAGAGGGAGAGGAATAGGAGAGTCTTTGAGAATATCAAGCGTTGCAAAACCCAGGTATTTGAGGACATCGCTTCTGACATTAGGATTGCTTTAAAGGATCAAGATCTTGCTGACAAAGATGCGACCGAAGCTTTTTCAAATTAGGAATTCAGAGATACTGATTAATATCCATGTCAGAGTATCCATGTTCATAGTATTGCTAGTTCTGATATATTTTTGTTTTTCTACATCTTGTAGCATTTTTCTGTACGGTTCTTGGGTTCTGGTCAGGCAATAGGAGATGACAGTAGGGAGTGACGGCGCTTGTGCCCTATCCTCCCTCTATTAAATCCCGTTTCCCTTTCCGTTCCCTTTTGTATTGATTTTTAAATACTTTAATAAAGTTTACACTTACCTTTCACAAAAATATTAAAACCTTAGCCTACCCTAGTTTTTCTTCTCTCTAATCTGAGTTATCAACCCTAGGCTGCATGCTCTCAGCCGCACATACTAGGAGCCCAAGCCCCTTTGTTTTCAAACCCTACTTCTCTCTCTATATAGCTAACCTAACCCTATTCTATCACTCTCTCTCCTACATTATATATAGCAACCTAGGGCTGTTGTTTGGCAGCCGAAACCTAGAAAACAACTATGGTTCCTAAAATTTTGAGCCCCACAAAAGAGCAGCTCTCCTTCCATTTTATTATTATCAAACCCTATATTCCTCTATCTTTTCCCCAGGCCGAAACCCTAGAACCCATTCTCTTGATGTCCTTGTAATGCCCTGATAGCTACTGCACAAGTACTAGAGGGGGGTGAATAGTACTTTAAAAATAATCAAGAGTATAATTCCTAATTATCGTGCAAACTCAACCAACAATGCGGAAATGAAAATAGACAACAATAAAAGACAAGCGCAAACAAGCAATGTAACGGGTTCGGATCCACCCAAGTCTCCCCGACTTGTTCCCGGTGATCCTACGTCCCAAACACCCTGATCCCCTCCGGCTACTTGAGTTAGAAACCTCTAACTCAAATTTGCACTATGAAATTCTTGTAGAAAACCTCTACAAGATCAAATCATACACATAACAAAATGTGACTCCCACAAACCGGGATCACAAACTTCTCTCACAAACCGAGAGAAAAACTTGCAATATCAATGTAAATATAAAATATAAACACTTACCACAAAACCCTATGACTTGAGTAAAACTTACAGATTTTAGGGCAAGAAGGATTTTGGGGAAGAAGCAAGCACCAAACCCTAGCTCCACCAAGATGACCAGTAATAGGTGGCTAGGGAGAAGTTGGTGACTTGGATTCAAGCTCCTAGCTTGAGTAGCTCACAATCAATGAGAATCTCTCTTGAGGAATAAGAGTGAGGGAGATATTCTTGTGAAGAGAGGGAGCTTGGAAATAGGAATTAAATGCTCTCTCTTTAATTCTCAAAGTCTCAATAATATCAGCCTTAAATGCTATGAAGAAGCATCACAAGATTATATAGGAGTTAATCAAGAGAGAGGGAAAATTCGTGCATTTAATGCTCCAACGGATCTATTTCTGAAGCAGTCTAATCGGTCTAAGAAGGATCACTGACCGATTAGTTTCACAACTAGTCGGTCGGTGATTCTTCTTGGACCGACTAAGAGGTTGACAGCCAAGAAAGATAGTTCAGGAGGTTTAGAACTAGTCGGTCTAAGAAGACTTGCCAACCGACTAGTTTGACAACTAGTCGATCGGTGAGTGTTCTTTGACCGACTAAGAGTTGAAAAACAATAAGATGAACACAAGAGAACTAGTCGGTCTAAGAACAAATTCAGACCGACTAGTTTCTCAACTAGTCGTTCGATGGTTGTTCTTGGACCGACTAATGAGTCAACAGTAGCTAGGCTGTGAAAATGAAGATATAACTAGTCGGTCTAAGAAGGATTCCAACCCGACTAGTTTGACAACTTGTCGGTCGGTGAACCTTCTTGGACCGACTAATTGGTCAATAGTGCCTAGGCTAAAATGAGCAAGGAGATCTAGTCGGTTCAAGAAGGATTCTTAACCGACTAGATGACAATCTAGTCGGTTGGTCCTTCTTCTTGAACCAACTAAGATGCACTAGAAGCCGCGAAATGAAGCGTGAAGCTTCGGAAAAGTTTCTATGGGCTTCTAAGATAATCCTAGCTATAAGATATGAGCGTTATGAAGATTATAATGTAAGACCTACTCAAGGCTTAACATTCTACGAAAGGAAGCTAGAAGACTATAAAATAAACTTGACGAACCGTCTTCAAAGCTTCAATCCGAATCTCTTGACTTCAATAATGCTCCTAGAGCTTCAACGAAGCTTCAGGCACACGATCACGTGCTTTGAGAAGTCTTGAGACGTCACTTTTGATGTACGAAGTAATTTGGCAACGATCTCCATAACTGCGCTCACAAAGAGTTAGTTCACGATATTTATGTTTGTTCATCATCAAAACCAGATCCGGGGAATCAATACTCAACAGTCCTCTCTTCCTCCATCTCCCCTTGACAGGCACCCGACCACCCTACTCACGGCCGAGAGCTCCTTCCACCCGCCGGCCAAGCCACATGCAGACCCACCGTCGGCCTTCACACGACCTTCGACCATCGACAGCCTTCCTCCGGCCATTCCCCATGCTCCTGACCACCTTTTCCCCTCTCTTCATCCCCACGGCCAGCTCACACCCACCAGCCTATTCTTCCCAGGTCGTAACCCACCTGAACCCAATCGGCAGCCTCTGCGCCCTCCCCGACGTCCACTGTCCTACTGTTCGCCGCCCGCTGCCCTGCTGTTCGTTGCCGCTGTTTGCTATTTCGCTGCCGCCTCTGTCGCAAGACGACGTCGCTGCTGCCCCTCTCCGTAGACGTCATTTCACTGTGCTACCCGCAGCCGAAACGATCCCAAGGCGACCTTTCCCGTACTGCGCTACCCGCAGTCGAGGAACTGGAGACGACGAGACCCATCACCGTTTTAGATCTGACGTCAGACTCATGCGTGATTGTCGTACTAGGTTGGTTCCCCTCGCTCGTAGTAACCCACACTATACGTCATTGAAACCTAACTAAAAATCGACAACTCAAACCTCTAAATTTACTTTTACGCTCCTTTAAACTATTGTGAAAATCGACACTATACGTACTTCTCGTCACTTCAGGCAAGTGTGTTCACTTGCGTAGTTACGGCCACGTTTTAGGCCATTACTTCCTTAGTTTGAAAATTGTTGAACTAGAGAAGCAGACCTGAAATGATAGCGTCTGGTACACCCTCACGACAGCCTAGGCTTAACGAAGAAGTCTAGGTACAAACTGCTATAACTACTATGCTAGGAACTATTTGTGTGTGTGTGCGTGTGGACCCCATAGAATGAAGAGAACATACATTACCTTTGTCATGCCATGTAACATCATTCTTGAAATGTTTTGCACAACCTGCGGGGAATAGGGCACTCTCCAAGATAGAGAGAGTGATCCCTTGTCTGGAATACACAACCTACGGGGAATAGGACACTCTCCAAGATAGAGAGAGTGATCCCTTGTCTGGAATACACAACCTACGGGGCATAGGGCACTCTCCAAGATAGGGAGAGTGATCCCTTGTCTGGAATACACAACCTGCAGAGAATAGGGCACTCTCCAAGATAGAGAGAGTAATCCCTTGTCTGGTCTTGTCTTGTGAACAAGTTTGGGGTAGGGTTGAGCGGTCACACGGTTTAGAGGGTTTGGCCGCCCTCTAACCGTAAGGCGTGAACCCTTTTCATGACACACGCGTCTTGTCTTGTCTTGTCATGTAGCCGGTAGCACACGCTACGGCCATTGCCATGTCATGTTTACTTTCTTGCACAGTCTTTACTTTCCTACCATGCTATTAAATGTCATGCTGTTGCATCTTATAATTTTTCAAGTAAAGAACATTTCAATATCTGTCATTAAATTTCATACACTTTGCAGTAGAGTCGTCTTACCTTTACTTGTAGACTCTGCCTGACATACAACTCCTTTTCTCTTGGCTGTTTGTATGTCAGGTACCGAGACAGAGTTCGTGGACCAGGAGGCAGTACCTGAGGACCCGGAGTAGGAGTACGTTGCTCAAGAGTACGACCCGAACGAGGACCAGTCCTAGAGTTCTCTGCTCGTAGCACCATTTTGCTTTCTGTTTTAGGTTGGGTGCGTAGCACCATTAGTTTCCTTTTCAGTTGTAACCATGCGAGGCTTTCTTTATTAGACTTCTTGTACTTACTGGATTATTATCTTAATGAATAATGATGTTCCTTTAAGTACTATTATTCTTCTGAACTTTAAATGCAAGAACATGTACTTCATTTGGTGTACCTCGACAGACGCTTATTGGGTCTAAGCTTTACAGCTCCTGCCCATGCGGACCTTAGTCTCATCCTCGCTTCTGTATTATGGGAAGCGGGGGCGTGACAGGTTTTTGTGGTGGCCCATGCAGGTCCTGTGAAAAGTTCGGAACGATAAAAGTACTCGAATTCATTTAATATCCAGTTTAACTTGTGCAAAGTCTAATAATACCTAGTTAGATTAGTGACCCTTGTTTGACCTTAGTTATTATCTTTTTACCTTAGGCACCATCTTAGTGTCATCTTAACCGGCACTAACTTGTTCATCTCCGGTGCACCTATGTGCATCATAACCTGGAGATTTGTAACAGAGCACTCCATTCCCACCCACCCACTTCCAAAGTGTTGGGATATCACTATAGGGAACAGAGTGGTGACAGTTAATTTGGGATGTCGATCGGTTCCGGTGGTGATCAGTGGACATGAGTTTTATGCCGACTTCATTGTCCATGATCTATCGCATTTCGACGATGTCCTTGGCATCGATTGGCTGGGAGATTTCCATGCATCGATCGACTGTCGCGGTAAGAAGGTGGTGTTCAAGATACCAGGTCACCCGAGGTTCGAGTTTCATAGCAGAGAGCGATCGCTTGGGCCCGTTAGATTTCGGGCCAAGCGGGTGAAGTTGATCATTGTCGCCATGCAGATGGAGATCAGGAGACCAGCAGTCGTCAGAGACTTCGACGGCGTCTTTTCAGATGATATTTCAGGTTTGCCACCCGACAAAGCTTTGGAGTTCAGTATAGACCTTATGCCGGGAGCGCAACCTATTTCGAAGGCGTCGTATCGTATGGCTCCTGCAGAGCTTAAGGAGCTGCGGAAGAAATTGGACGAACTGTTGCAGAATGGATTCATACATCCTAGTGTGTCATCTTGGGGTGCACCCGTCCTATTGGTGAAGAAGAAGGATGGATCCCGCAGGATGACTGTGGATTACAGAGGGCTGAACGTAATGAATTTTAAGAACAAGTATCCGCTGCCCCACATTGATGATATTTTTGACCAGCTCGGAGGTTCGAGAGTCTTCTCGAAACTGGATTTGAGGAGCGGATACCATCAGCTGAAGGTGAAGAATGATGACAATCCAAAGACGGCATTCAAGACAAAGTCCGGACATTACGAGTTCGTGGTCATGCCTTTCAGTGTGACCAACGCTCCTGCAGTGTTCATGAACGTGATGAATTTGATCTTCTATGACTTTCTAGATAAGTTCATTGTCATCTTCATTGACGACATTCTTATTTACTCAAGGTCTGAGGAGGAGCACAGTCGACATCTGAGGATAGTGTTGGAGACACTGAGGCGTCATCGACTTTATGCCAAGTATAGTAAGTGCGAGTTTTGGTTGGACAAAGTCGCATTCCTGGGACACGTGGTGTCCGGAGATGGCATACCAGTAGATCCAGAGGAGGTCAGAGCAGTAAGCGAGTGGCCGACACCGCAGTCAGCATCAGATATCAGGAGCTTTCTTGGTTTAGCTGGCTACTACTGTCGGTTCATTAAAGATTTTTCGAGGATTGCAGAGCCGATGACGAAGCTGACGAGGAAGGATATGGAGTTCGTTTGGTCAGAGGATTGTGAGAAGGCTTTCAGTATTTTGAAGGAGAGGTTGACCACAGCACCGGTTTTGGCTATACCGGTTCGGAGCGAAGGCTTCGAGATTTACTGTAATGCATCCGGCAAGGGTCTCAGATGTGTTCTACACCAGCATGGTCACATGGTCGCGTACGCTTTTCGACAGTTGAAGAATCATGAGAAGAACTACCCGACGCATGACCGGGAGGTAGCAGCTGTAATATTTGTGCTGAAGATCTAGAGACACTTCCTGCTGAGTGAGAGCATGAAAATTTTCACTGATCACAAAAGATTGAAGTACATATTTACTCAGAAGGAGCTCAACATGCATCAGAGACGATGGTTGGAGCCGATGGCAGATTATGAGATAGATCTGCAATATCACCTGGGAAAGGTGAATGTAGTGCCAGATGCTTTGAGTAGACTCCCCACAGTGATGATGCATACTGCCCACTGGAGAGTTCAACAGGAGCTGAGAGGGATGAACATTGAGGTTGTCCTACCAGGAGTGATTGTTTCGTTGATGAACTTGCAGATTCAGTCAACGATTGTGGATCGTATCAAGGTAGCTCAGGCAGGAGATCCGAAGCTGCAGAGGATCAGAAGGCAGGTAGAAGCTGGACTTCGGACGGAGTTTATCATTCACGAGGATGGATCCCTGAGATACGACAGTAGACTCTACGTACTTGCAAGAGACATTAGAGATGAGCTATTGAATGAGGCACATAGCTTGCCTTATTCCATCCATCCTGGAGGTACGAAGATGTACAAGGACCTCCGTCTGAACTATTGGTGGATTGGCATGAAGAGGAGTGTGGCACGGAGTATTGCCAAGTGTTTGGTATGCCAGCAAGTGAAGGCTGAGCACCATTAGACATCAGGATTGCTACAACCTCTTCCTATTTCAGAGTGGAAGTGACAGCACATCACGATGGATTCGTGACAGGTCTACCTCGGAGCCCGAAGCAGAACAACGCAGTTTGGGTGATCGTTGACCGATTGACTAAGTCTGCACATTTAATTCCATTCCGAGTGGGACAGTCCATGGGAACCTTGGCAAGAAAGTATCTAGAGGTAAAGATATTTTACTTCTCTATTTATATTCCCTCCTTAATATTAGTTCGTGATGTAGACCATGTACGTGCAGGAGAATGTGCACTTACATGAAGTTCCAGTGAGCATCGTATCCGACAGAGACTCGAGATTCACGTCTCAGTTCTGGAAGAGTCTACAGGAGAATCTTGGTACGAGTCTGAGTTTCATCATGACGTACCACCCGCAGACCGATGGCCAGTCGGAAAGGACGATTCAGATTCTGGAGGATATGCTGAGAGCTTGTATGCTCGATTTGAAGGGTTCGTGGGAGGACCATCTCCACTTAGTGGAATTCTCCTACAACAACAACTATTAGGCGAGCATTGGCATGACGCCATTTTCTGCACTATATGGAAGGAAATGTCGATCGACACTAAGCTGGGATGACATCGGAGACAGAGAGCTGTTGGGTCTGGAGATGATTGTAGAAGCGGTGGATGTCGTGAGAGACATCAGGGATAAGCTCCGGATTGCTCAGGATTGCTTCAAGCATTGGGCGGATACCAAGAGACGACCTCTGTAGTTCCAGCCGGGAGATCATGTTTTCCTGAAGATTTCTCCGAACCACGGAGTCATTCGTTTCGGGTAGAAGGGAAAGCTGAGTCCGAGGTATATTGGACCATTTGACGTGCTGGAGCGTGTGGGAGAAGTGGCGTATCACCTTGCTCTACCACCATATTTGGAGGGAGTTCACGACTTGTTTCATGTATCTCAGCTACGTCGATACATCAGTGATCCATCGCACACTGTGGACATTTCAGAGATCACGGTCCGACCGGACCTAAATTATGAACAGCAGCCAGTGCAGATTTTGGACCGTCAACAGAAGCGGTTGAGGAACAAGGTAGTCGACCTAGTGAGAGTGATGTAGCATCACGGATCGCCAGGAGAGTCCACCTGGGAGAGAGAAGATGAGATGAGAGAGCGCTACCCTCATTTGTTTCCTGAGCAGTAGCTGTTAGAAATTCCAAGGGCGGAATTTTCTTAAGGTGGGTAGGATGTAACGCCCAGTGTTTTGTTGTACATCTTAGTCATTTACCTTCCTTGTCTCACACTATTAGCACCATTATTTTTTTAAAACTGAGTATCCGTATTTTCCTTTTAGGGCTAGCGTATTTTATTTTGCGTACTCGTATTATCTACGTATCCTATATCATAGCCTTTAGTATTTTTTTGATTTAACTATTTTTATTTTCCCTTTCATGTTTAAAATTTAAATTCAAATCTTTTTCTCCTAAATTGTAAATGAGACTTTTGCTCTTTTTTTCATTAATACCAAATCCCACCTCTAATTGCTAATTAAATTTCTTGTTCTCTTCCTTTTTAACTAAGTTTTAAAAGTTTCCTTTTAATCCCAAACTTTAGCAATTAAGCCTAGGACTTTCCTTTCTCATACTCACGTGCAACACCCCTAGGATATGTGTGTGTGTGTGTGTGTGTGTGTGTGTGTGTGTGTGTGTGTGTGTGTAAAGTGTTCCTAGGGTGCCTCCTTAGATTCAATCTAAGGATGCGCCCCCATTTCCCACCATCTCCTACATTTTTTTTGAATTTTTTTCTTGGGATTGTTGTTTACCTCATGGATGATCAACATACCAAAAATCAAGCCGTTCCAATACTTGTAGAGCCCTCATCTATCCCTTGCAACTTCATGGGTTTTTCAGCACGTTTTCGGACCGTTAAAGTTGCAAGGGATATATGGGGGCTCTAAAAGTATTGGAATGACTTGAATTTTGGTATGTTGATCATCCATGATGTCAACAACCACCCCATGAAAAATAAAATCCAAAAACATTGTGGGAGATTGGGAAAAATGGTGGCGACTCCTTAGATTTCATCTAAGGAGTCGCCCTAGGAATATATATATATATATATATATATATATATATATATATATATATATATATATATATATATATATATATATATATATATATATATATATATATATATATATATACTAGTCATAACCCGTGCCCGCGGGCACGGTTCATTTAAGATTTTCCCCCGCGAAATATTTGTTCTCCAAAAAATTATTTCCACAGCCAAAATTTAAAAGAACAAATTAATGTAAAAATATTTAGTGGTACGGGCGCCTTCGGCATGGAACAACAAATTCGGCACAGACGCCTTCGACACGGGGACAATAAATTCGGCACAGGCGTCTTCGGCGAGGAACAACAAATTAGCGTAAACAAATTAGCGTAGAACAACAAATTTGGCGCGGGCGCCTTCGGGGCGGAACAACAAATTAGCGTAGAATAACAAATTTGGCACGGGCGCCTTCGGCGCGGAACAACAAATTAGCGTAGAATAACAAATTCGGCATGGATGCCTTCGACGCGAAACAACAAATTATCGTAAACAAATTTAGCGGGCGCCGAAGCCAAACCGATTTTCTAGTGAGTTACTCCTAATACATGCATGTTGCTTGAACAAAATAAATGGTAAACAACTACCTGTTTAAAAGTTGACATTTCGTTGGATCAAAAAAATTTGCCCAAGTCGTGCTCTGTCAATTTCCATATTCTCTAATAAAAATTATTCCTAAAGGCTTTTGCAATATTTTCCATCGTCGGGTACAAAGCAGATGAGAAGAAACATTATTTATGCCTCAATATTAATCTTGCAAATCAATTGGTTATACAAATCAATTGTTTGAAAAGAAGCACAGGTTATTATGTTTACAAATCAACAAATACGAATACGAACATTTCTCAACATTCTCAACATTCTTAACATATACTTTCCAAATTCTCAATTATAATATCTTGAACTCAGTTGATGAAAACATGCACAAATTTGTTGATATCTCACTACATATGATGGGGGGATCGGGTCTCGAACCCGTGCATCCCCTGAGGGATGCATGAGAGTTTCCCGTTGAGGTGAGCCATTAGAATCTCACATTACAATGTTTCATCAACCCATATGCCATGAACCACCAGCACAACACCATCATCAAGCGATGCCCATCATTCCTGACTGAGATCAATGGGCATGAAGCACATCACCAGCTACACATGCATTTCCTTTACTAATCAGGCACCTCTTCAGGCACCTCGAACATCCTCAAATTGATTAGAATAAATTGCTTCATCTTTCGCACGATTTGTCCCAATTATTTCTGACATAAGGACAAACAATTAAAATAAGTAACCCAAAGATTGTCGTATAACTTAAATGTTTGTCCCTTCCCTCTTGATCATATGAGAAGTTGAGATCGCTAGATGTGCAGATAACAATGAAGAAGGTTGATGATAAATATAAAATGATTGTCAGCTGTATTTTTAACATACGATCATTGTATTTTTCTTCTTGCATTACTATGGGCCTGAGTTGGACTCGGGATGCCAAATGCCAACCTCAGAGTAGCCATCTTCTGTGGTGCAAGCGCGGAACATTCCCCTGGTATTAAAAGACATCGCCACTTACCCCTCTGGCAGAAACGACAATGAGTCCTACATTTCCTTAAGGAACGTTCTTGACGACATGAAACGATGCCTCTTTGAGGGAGAGACCCTTGTACTCCATCAATGCAGCAACTTCATGGGCAACCGTGGCTTGAATGATTGCCTCACCATGCCCCACTGCTCAGACTGCACATAGGGAATTGGCATATGTTCCTGCACCAATGATCGGCGTATCACCAATTCTGCCCACCATCTTGTTTACCAGCCCGCCAGTGGAGGTTGTTGCGGCTAAGTTTCCATTGCGATCCACTGCGACAACCAACTGTACCGATTTGGTTGTCGCCTTTATCTTCTGCTGTCTTTGTTGGCATCACAAGTGGAGTGAAGTCAATCTACATGCAATCAGATCCAGCGTCAGCACTTTTCGTTGCAATAATACTTGTAGGAAATAAATTTTTCTTCAAGAAGAACTTCTCACAAGCGGAGAATTTTGTTGTATTTTACCCTTTAAATGAGCAGTAAACTTCAGAAACTTCTTAAACATAGAGAACATTTTCAGATTCCGACAATATTTACAAAACATTAACCCTATGACAGGGAAATGAATCAAGTATTGTTGGAAAACATGTTTCCCAGTAAAACTGCTAGTCAAATGCCTTTCTTTATTAGAAAGGACAGAGGCACGACTATAATACAGCACAAATCAATTCCCAGAATGGACCAATGGAACAACCCTAATCATCTGCATTTTGCAACCAAAAGAAATTTACAGAAGAATCCAAAGAGGAATGAGAAGGGACGATTGACGAACCTAAAACAGTAATGAGAAGGGCATTGCCATTTGCATTGTCATTATGGCCTGTTTGTTATCATGCAAATTTAATTGACCTCATGTACTTTATAAAAGAAGCACATGTTTAATAAACTGTAAAATAAACTGCTAACAAACGTATGCTCGTGGATTATCATACAGTTATTAAACATTGCAATGAACTGCTAACAACTTATTAAAATTGCAATGAACTGCTAACAACTTATTAAAATTGCAATTGTACAGGTAAACTTATTAAACATGAACATAAACTATAAAACTTCCATCCAACAACATACCAATAGCAAAAAACTTATAAATAAATTCATCCAGTGTGTAAAAACAGAACCAATCGTTTGTTTGCTTGGCTAAAGGTATCATGTGTTGGCTACAGATATGACTCAAGCGATAGAATACTATTGTTTTAAACACAGATATCACACACTCAAAATACACATATACACCTACTGAAATGATGCTCACAGATTTTCAAATAGAAAAAATATGCAGCAATGATAAAATCTGAAACATATAAAAGCTCAAATTTGAAACATGGCAACAATATAAACTATGACGGCATGCATACCAAACAAATACATATGCAGCAAAAATCAGTATACTGTTGCAATGTGTAAACTGCAATACCAACAGCTTTTTAGTAACATCCTGCTCCTCGGACCCTTTACTTTTTCCTTCAAAGCTGCTAAACCAAACACAAATTTTGCCAGAAACTATGTATTATTGAAATGCCCTCATTTCCCATTTAGCATTTTCTAGTATCCAAAAAAATCAGCGCTCACAAAATCAGCGCTCACAAATTAAACGTCTTTACATATTATACAAAAATATGCATCTATGGTTACCTGGAGGTCATTTGGCACAAATCCAGCATCTACAGCAGCTTGGGTGGCCCCAACTACAGAAAAGATAAAATGATAACAATTAGCGAGTGGCCCCAATTGGATTCTTATGATAATGAGATTCTCGTTGAAGATATATCTACTACTTCCTTAGATTAAAACTTAACTAAATCAAATGGAAAACATAGAAAATGAAATTGACAGAATATATAAAGGAAATGAATTCGGATTTACGGTACATCTTATAGTTATTTCTTTCCTCTTCCACAAACATCAATCTAGCTCATTTTCTTTTGTAGTATATCTTCCTATATATCTATCTAGCGACACATAACCCTAGCCGTACATCTTCCTAAAATACACATAATCACCAGAATAAAACATCTTCATTTGCCAACCAGGCTTCACTTTAGTGTCAAAATAGATTTGGGATTATGAGATGCATCTCAACCAGGCTTCACTTTAGTGTCAAATAGATCAATTGGTCGAATTTCGTTGAATGCATCTCAACATTTTGCCAACCTAAAATACTCATAATCCCAACTAATTACAACCACTAAAACATCTCCATTTGCCAATTGATCTTCCATCAGCATCAGAATAGACTCGGCAGCCAAACCCTAAATCCTAAAATACACATAATCACCGGCATCTATACGAAAAAGAAACCTAAGAAAGGAGGTGGTTACCTGCCCTTCGTCGGTGTCGCCGTTGTCGAGGAGGTCGGAGGGATTTCTGGAAGGGCTAGTAGCAGCAGGGGAATCTGATTCAGGGTCAGAGTCTTGGTCGTGGAGAAGGTGCTCCTCTACTGGATTGCGATGAAAGACCCTACAAATTTTTGATGGAGAAGTTGCTCCTTTACTTCTTGCGTGTGGGGAGAAAATGAAATACCCTAGGCGATGAAGAATTGGGCTCTTGCTGATTGCGTATGGAGATAAGGCAACGGAAAGGAGTTGGGTTCTGCTGCGTGCGTGTGGAGAGAAGACAACGGGACGGAAGAGCAAGAGCCCCAAAACGCCTCTTGCTATTCCCCAAAATTTTGTTATCCCCCAAAATGCATGTTTGCGTGTGAGAATGCCTCTTACTCTCCCCAACGTAAAACAAAAGTAAAATTAGACCCTCTCCCCAACGTAAAACAAAAGTAAAATTAGACCCATAATCAAATGAGGGTGCTGTTTTCCAAGAAAAGATATCTAAAAATATAAACTTATCATCTCAAACCCTCATCCAAACCGTTCATTCCCCAAGATTAAATCTTAGCCGTCTTTTATCAACCAGTTTGTCCTAGTCAGCTTGTCCTAGTCAGCCCTAGGATTCAAAAATCGCTGTCAAATGTATAATAGATATATATATTGGAAGCAATAGAGGGCTTCGCCAAGGTGATCCACTATCCCCCTATCTTTTTGTTATTATTATAGAGACATTCTCCATTCTTGTTGAGAAGGCCATCATCTCCCGCAAGATTCAGCCAATGAGGAGGTCGGGAGCTATTTCTCACCTGCTGTTCGCGGATGATCTCCTTGTTTTTTGCCGTGCTAATAAAGCTAGCTTTGTTGGCATCAAGTCCTTACTAGCGGAGTTTGCCACCTACACTGGACTTCAGGTCAACTGGGATAAAAGTGTGGGTTTATTTAGTAAGGGGGCTAAACATAAAGATGACCTGGCAAATTATTTGGGAGTCAAAACTGCATCAACAATTACTACTTATCTTGGATTGCCTCTCTCGTTAAAGTACCCAACGTCGCAACATTATAATAAATTGGTGGACAAGTGTAAAAAGAAATTGAGTGGCTGGTCTACTTCTGTCCTGTCTACTGCAGGGAGAATTGAGCTTGTTAGATCAGTCATTTATGGAATGGTGGCCTTCTGGATGCAAGTTTATCACATACCTATGAGTGTCTTGAGATGTATTACGGCGGCCTGTAGGCGTTTCATTTTTGGGAGCTCAAAATCTTGGGCTTGGGAGGATATTCGCAAACCGAAGTTGGAGGGTGGCGTGGGGCTCAGGAATTTGGATGAACTTAATGTTGCTACGGGCTTGAGGCTAACCTGGCGCTATCTGGAATCTGAAATCTTATGGGCGCGATACATGCAGCATCGATATGGGGGTAATTTGGGATTCTTTGCGACTAAATCAAGTGTATATCATTCGGGAACCTAGAAGAGGATGTTGAAGTGTCGGTAAATCTCCCAGCAATTGATAATGCGGACGGTCAGAGACGGAAGCGCTACGCTTTTCTGGCAAGACTACTGGATCGATGGAGGGCCCCTCAAGGTCCGATTTCATGTCCCCCAAGGTGCCGAGCATTACACAGTTTCGCAATATTGGGAAAATGGCGAGTGGAGCCAAGAACCGGCCATTGATCCTATTCGGCATCTGCTCCAGAATTTCAAACTCAAACCCGGTGTTGATGGGTGGAAATGGATCCCTAGTGCGGCTTTTACATTCAAAGAGGCTTGGGAGAAGGTGCGTAGAAGAGGCCAAGCTTTCCCATTGCACAGGTTAGTCTGGTACCCCAACCATGTTCCAAAATTTACGCTCACTCTATTAAGAGCATTGAGGGGGAAGCTGATGACTAGGGATAAATTCAGAAATTGGAATCAACTCGCTAGCTCCACCTGTGTTTTGTGCGATAACAATGAGCAGGAGAGTATTGACCACTTATTCTTTAAGTGCCAATACACAGGTTATATATTGAGTAGAGCCTTCCTGAAGTTAGATGTGCAGGCCCCTTCTCCTGCTTCTCTTCTGGATGTGGGGAAACTGATTTTATCAAAATTTCGTGTTAAGGGATGCTTGAGTTTGCTGGCTAGAACCTGCCTGGCATCGATAGTCTGGCACATCTGGAGGGAAAGAAATAGAAGGATTTTTGAAAACGAGAAGAGATGCAAGACTATACTTTTTGAAGATATTTCTGCAGACATCAGAGTTGCCGTGTATAATCAAGATCCTTCTACGGCTGAGGAATCTAAAGTGTTTGGGAATTGGGGCTTCATAGACACAGGCTAAGTCATATTTTTTCGGCTATCTTATGTATTTTTTGCCTGTCCTAGTTTGTTTGGAGGGACTCTTAATTGAGAGTGACGGCGCATGTGCCCTATCCTCTCTCTACTGAGTTCTGCCAAACAAGCGAAGGCACTTGTACATTGTACATTACTCAATAAAATCTGAAGCTAACTTTCCATATATATATATATATATATATATATATATATATATATATATATGAAAAGTAAGTGTGTATGTATTGATATGAACAAGAGCTACATCAAGGCGGCGCCAACAAGGAGTCAAGGCGAGGGAGAGGCTAGGAAGCAGTCACCCCGCACACAACAACCAGGCGAGAGCCAAGAAAGAACTTAAGCTGGGAGGCACTCAAAAAGGCGGCCTACAAAATACCCCAGCGCTCAAAAAGGGAAGTATCCACAGGATCTAAGTCGTCCGGAATGCAACCGACAATGGCGTCCACGATGTCCAAAGAGATACGAGCCAGAAGGGCGGTCGCAGGGGACCTGAGAGCTCTGAATATGCGGCAATTCCGCTCCCTCCAAATGTGCCAAACCGTCGCAGAGAAGACTAACAAGGAGAGCCTCCCCCTGTGGGTGGTCTTCCCCCTGGCTCCAAACCGCCGTTTCAGCGCGTGAACTTCAACGGTAATGGACTTGGAGTCAGGAGGGAGGCCTAGGCGAACCCTGCATCCCCCCAGACACGAGCGCTGTACTCACAGCGGAAGAAGATATGGCGAGCCGACTCGGGGAAGAGGCCGCAGAGAGCACAATCAGATTGTTCCCGAATACTGCGCCTAGCCAGCTGCTGAGTGGTGCGCAGGCGATCAGAGAGGGCCCACAGGAGAGTAAGGGAGTACTTGGGCGTGTGCCCGACGAACCAGACCACCGGAGCAAGCCTGTCAGGAGTAGAGGAACGAAGAGTAGCGGACCAAGCGGAACAGAGAGAGCACCCCCGTCTTTGGACCACACCCAGACGTTAGGGCCATCCGTCACGGAAACAGGAGCCAACAAGGGAGCAAGCAAAGCAAGCTCAGAGGGAAGGGACCAAGCTGCACCATCCCAGAAGTCAGCAACCCGGCGGTATCTGAGAGGGAGGGGTGGGGAGTGCAGGTCCGCCAGAGGGCCACAAGGCAGCCAAGGATCATACCAAAACGAAGTGGAGCAACCATCGCCAATAGCCCGGCGGAAGCAAGTAGACGCCAAGTCTCAGCTCCGAAGCATAAGTTTCCAGGTCCCCGAATCCAAAGCCGAAGGGACACACTGGAAGAGAGGGGTGCTCTTCAGGTACACACAGCGCATGTAGGAGGCCCAGGGAGAGGGAGAATGAAGAAGTCTCCATAGGAGCTTCACCCCCGTGGCAACACCCACCTCGCAGAGACTACAGAGACCGATACCTCCTTCCGCACGTGGGAGGCACATGTCATCCCACCTCCAAAGGTGAAGCTTCGTCCCTCAGATGAAGTCACGGCACAGACGGTCAATCCCAGAGAGGACAGAAGCAGGTATGCGGAAGGACTGCAGCCAATAGGAAACAAACCCATGAATAACCGTGCGAACCAACTCAATACGACCAGCCGTGGACAAGAGCCTCAAGGACCAACAAGAAATCTTGGCCCGGCACTTATCAAAGAGCCCCGAGAAGAGCCTGGCAGCAGGATAAGTAGCTAAAAGGGGAAGCCCCAAGTATTTGACAGGAGGAACCTCAAGGGGAATGCCAAGAAGGAGGGACAGCTGACTACCAATGTTACACCCCTTACTAAGAAACAACTTGCTCTTCCCCTTATTTACCTCGAGGCCCGACATGAGGTAAAACGATGCCAGGAGCTCGCCAAGGCCGACAAAGGAGGACTCCTCAGCTTTACAAAAGACAAGCATGTCGTCAGCGAAGAGGAGATGAGAGGGGATCCCCTGCACCCCTCTCTTTGGAGGTCGGATAACCCCAGAATTAGTTGCAGTGTCCATCAGAATAGTGAAGGCCTCCATAACAATCACAAAGAGGAACGGGGACATGGGATCACCTTGACGGATGCCTCTGTTGCTCCCAAAGAACCCAGCAGGAGAACCATTGACGAGCACAGAAAAAGAGGGAGAGTCCACACAAGCCTTGACCCAATGGATGAATGTGGGAGGGAAGCCAAGGCGCCCCATGAAGAAGTAAAGAAACCCACGATTAACACTGTCAAAGGCTTTGCGCAAATCCAGCTGGATACAGGCCCTAGATCCCAGAGAAGCAGAGTAGTCCCTGATCAGTTCATGGGCAAGCAGAGAGGAATCTGAGATCAGGCGCCCCTTGATAAAAGCCGACTGGTTCCAAGAAATGAGGCCGGGGATCACAACCGCCATCCTCCTACTAAGGACCTTAGAGATGATCTTGTAGATAACATTGCAGCAGGAAATGGGCCGATAGTCCCCCAAAGAGGACGCCGAGGGGACTTTGGGGATCAGGGTGAGGAACGTATGATTGATCTGCTTCAGGATACAACCCGACGAAAAGAAGGAGCACACCACCGAGAGAACGTCCTTACCAACAATCCCCCACATCTCCTGGAAGAAGAGGGGAGGGAAACCATCGGGACCGGGAGATTTATCTTTGTCCAAGGAGAAGAGAGCCTCTTTAATTTCCAAATCGCCAACGGCCCCACCAAGCCAGTCATAAGCACCCGGGGAAATAATGTGCTTGGGGATAATCTCAGGGAAGACGGAGGAGTACGAGTCCTGATGGAATAGAGAGGTGAAGAACTCCACCGCATCAGCACGGAGAGAGTCAAGCTTGGCCACAGGGTCCCCCCAGGCCCAATCAGGTGCAGAAGACTGTTACCAGACGCGCGGTCCCTGGCTGCAGCATAGAAGAACCTGGTATTTCTGTCCCCCTGGGAAAGCCAAGACTGGCGGCTCTTCTGTCTAGCCTGGCTCTCCTCGCACGCCAAACTAGAAGCAAGAAGATGCCTGAGTGAGCGCTCCTGGCGTAGTAGATCCGGGCAAGAGTGGAAGCCAGCGTCCTCACAAATGGTGACAATGTCTCTCCTGATGGTGTCGGAAGGGGGGAAGGGCCGCCGACCAACAGGCCAGCCCCGAATGGCCACCTTGAGGGCCTTGAGCTTAGAGACAAGCCTGAGCATAGGGGATCCAGGGAAATGTTCTCTCCAAACAGATAGAAGGAGGGCGTAGAATCCTGGTACCTAGAAGTAGTGACCAAAGAATCTAAATGGTTTGGGCCCCGAGTTGGGAGGAGGGATTACCTGAATAAGGAGCGGAGAGTGGTCGCTGGTCGCCGGAGAGAGATACGAGGCATAGGCATCAGGAAGGACCGCTAGCCAATCGGGGTTCACGAGGGCCCGGTCAAGCCTACAAGAGATACGTGGCCCGCCAGTAGCACAATTGCTCCAACTAAGATGGTCACCAATACATCGAATATCATCCAATCCGCAGTCCTCAATACAAAGGTTGAAGTCAGCCAACATGGCCGGGGTAAGGCACCTACCCCCAACCTTCTCCCCAATAAATCTGGTGACATTAAAGTCGCCAACGACTGCCCAAGCCTTACCAACCACAAGGTATCTGTCAGCGCGAAGAGAATCCCAAAGGCGGAGCCTATCAGAAGCCAAGTTGGAAGCGTAAACAAAGGATACAGAGACAGTGAACCCACCAGTGTTAGCACAGTCGAGGGTGACATGTTGCGCCGAAGAAGAAATCACATTGCAGTCCCACACAATCGGGTCAGCCATCACCCAGATGCGGCCTTTCGGAACATGTTCATAATTGTGAAAAGCAACCCACCCCTTGGGGAAACACGAAGAAACAATGTCTCCCAAATGGTCACAAACCTTCGTCTCCAATAAGCCCACCAGCGAAGCTTTATATTTACCAACGTGATGCCGCACATCCCTACGGAGAGCACTAGCATTAAGCCCCCGCACGTTCCAAGCGAAGATAGACATAATCAAGGGATGGGGTGTTGGCTTCGTGTTTGCACACGAGGGGGAGCCGACCCTCTTTTATTTGGTTTAGTGGATGGGGGCATGGATTTTTTGGAGGAGGGGACATAGGCGAGATTGGGTATAGTGGTGGGATGGGGGCAAGGATTAGGGGGAGGGAGTCTGGACAAGGACGAGGAGGGCGGGGCGGGCTTAGAACCGGAAATTGGCTGTCGAAGTCCTCACCAGCCAGCACTCCCAAAGAAGAGCCAATATCCCCAACCGACTCACAAGCGAGTCCCCTATCATCAGAGCGAGTCTCAGCCCCAGAAGGGGGATCGCTCACAACTGGGGCGGAACTGGGCAGAGAACGCAAGGAGGGGCCGCCCCCCACAGAGCTGGGAGCACCTCCGGGTAGGGAAGGAGCAGAGCCTCCAAACGGGCTCAGGACAGTGGATTGGACGGGGGTGGTGCACAAGGAAGGCACCTCGCAGAGAGGCGACGGAGACAGCATCGCATGGACGGGCGGAGGATGATCTACCGGAGCGCAGAAGAAAACAGGGTCGGAGAGGGGCATTTGGGCGTGACCCAGAGCCGGAGAGCACAGGAGATGCTGCTAGGAAGACGAAGAAGAGGAGGAGGAGTCAGCGCCTCCTAGCAATTGAGGGGACGCCTGGCACAGAGTGACAAGCGAGGGCGGATGAGGGCTTGGAGCAGGCATCTGACTGCAAGGACCGGGGTTCTGAAGCTGTGCCAAGTCAGCAGGAGGGGGCATCAGCCCGCAGGCGGCTGAAGTAAGGGTGCCCTGAGTTTGCTGGCCGACCAGAGAGGAGACAACCGGTAAGCCACTTGGAGCACGGGGGGAGGGCAGCAGCGCATCAAGAGCCGGAGAAGAGACAACTGCGGGAACCCTGGGAGCATTACTCGGAATGAAGGGGGGAGAGGAAACTGCGGGGGCCTCGAAGGCAATATTCGGAGGTACTGCGGGAGACCCCGCTACATCCGCAGGCACCTGAAGTCTCACAGGCGATTCACATTGGGAGGTATCATGGCCAAAGCATTGACAATGGTCACACAGCGATGGGATTTTCTCATACTCAATGGCCACCGGTATTATGGACCCATCCGCAAGTCTAGCAGAGATAGAGGACGGGAAGGAAGACACTGAGTCAATCTCAACAAAACACCTCGCGAAGGAGAGCCGGGAGGCATTAGCTGTAGCAGCATCGGCGAAAAGAGGACGGCCCAGGATGCTAACAAGTTTACCAATGATGACGGGGGACCAAAATTGTATCGGAAGATGCGGAAATCGGATCCAAATAGGCACCGAGGACAGCAAGTACCTGTCAAGGCCAATTTCAGGCGCCCAACGCCTAAGAACGAGGAGCCGGCCATCTAGGAGCCAAGGGCCACCATTCAGGATGTCCCCACAGTCCACGTCGTTGGCGAATTTGAAGAAGAAAAACCCATTTTCACGCGAGTGGACATGGACTTCCCCCTTCGATTTCCAAGCACGACCAATCTAAGCCATGAGTTGGCCATAGTATGGACGCTGGCCCACGAAATAACCAACAAGCGTGTGCGCCCAGTGCCCCACGGCTTGAGTAATATCAGACGAGAAGATGTCCGCTACAACCCCGCCTTCCACCAAAACAGGGGGCGAAAACTCCAAGCCACAGTTAGGAACGACTCGGGGGGCACAAATAGAGCTGAAAGAAGCAGATGTTACATAGGAGGAATGGGGGTTTTGAGCTAATTTTCTTTGTGGCATTCCACCAAGCACCTGGTGGCCGGCAGCAGAAGAACAAGCCGAGTTGGACTCATCACCAAGGGGCTGGGGAGC
Source organism: Scilla litardierei (assembly GCA_030789695.1). Taxonomy (NCBI): domain Eukaryota; kingdom Viridiplantae; phylum Streptophyta; class Magnoliopsida; order Asparagales; family Asparagaceae; genus Scilla; species Scilla litardierei. The sequence goes on along the minus strand of CM061136.1, from coordinate 7,583,257 downwards.
GACTGCCCCGACACCCTCCCTACTAGGGCGGGAAGAGCCCCGAGCAGTAAGTCGCCGATGACGGCTACCGGGAGTGGGAGGACGCAGAAGATTCACAGCAGTGTGGGCAGGGCGGCGACGACCCGTAACTGCAATCCACGGCGCCTCGCTGGCATGAACTAGCGGAGGGGGCCTAACAGGGGGGAAGCGGTGGCTGACCGGCAGTGATTCGGGTTCAATATTACATATTTAACCCCCCATTTAGCCCTATTTTGTGCTCACATGATGCTAAATTTATCTCTAATTCATACGTATTTTCTACACATTTATTTATTAGAGAAAACACACTATTTGAGCACAAAACCGCTATTAATGAAGTATTTCTGCACTTATTATATTTTTCCTAGCACCGTCTCGATCTCACGATTCCAACGACTATTTATCTGTATTTTTCTGAGATCTGTGCTAATTATTGTGAATTTTTGAATGCAGAATACCATTTATTGGAAATAAAATAAATTCGCACGAATCTTGGCGTACATGTGGCTTCGATCCAGCCGTCCCCGCTCTAATCCAACGGCAGCAGAAATTAACAAAGAGAATTAATAAGGGCCGTTGGATTGAGATCCAACGACCCCGCGTCGACGCAGAAGCGGAAAAAATGGCGGGTGACGTGGCCACTTGAGGGGCCGTTGATCGATCATCGAACGGCCTGAAGCAGCCATCAGATGTGAGGCGACGCGGCGCCATGAGGACCATTCGATCAAGATCGAACGGTCTCGATCCAGCCCGACGCAGCTGCGGAGCGCGCGAATCTTGGCGATACGTGGCACGATCTTGGCCACCTCCCGCGTGAACGAACGGACAGGATGGAATCCGAGTTTGCATCGGATGCGGGCTGTAGCAACGAGCTACGTGGCTTCATCTGGATCGCTGCTATTCGATCGGACGGAGGACAACGAAGCGAACTCGGATTGAAACGAAGCGGGCGCGGATCCGCTATGATGCCACGTGTCAGCTCCCAGTTCAATCCCGCTTGGATGTGCGGTCGTAATTTGCCCCGCTCGAGATCAACGGCTAGGATGCAATCGGGCGCGATGTGGATGCGGGTTTCAAATCCAATAAGCAATTTAAACCCGCAAGCCTATTATATAAGCGTATTTAGGGTTTTTTGGGCGTATTCAAGCAGATTGGGGCGTATTTTGGGCGTATTGGAGGCTCTAGGAGCCGTATTTTCCCCCTGAAAAATTCTGTAAAATTCCAGAGGCTTGTTTTATTATTTTCAGAGAGTTTGAAGTCTTTTCAAGGAGAATTGATGATATATTTCTAAACTTCTACCTCGTATTTTAGTGTTTTTCATCGTATTTTGCTATAATCTTGATGTATTTGGCTATGGAACTTGTTTATTCTGATATTATGAGTAGCTAAAACTTAATTGTGCTTGGTATGGAGTAGTTAGGGGATGTAATTTGTGTTAGTTTGGTTGAAATTCCTTGTGCTAAATCGTTTAAACGTCGCTAAATTTGTAATCTTTGTTCGTAAATCGACTTTTTTTAGATTCCAAAAGAATTAATTTAGTTGATGATCGCCCCAAAAGGGTGAGTTTTGATCTCCCCAAAAGGGAGTTTCATACCGTAGTTTTGATCTCTCCAAAAGAGAGTGTCATATCGTATTATAGCTTTAGCGACGATCTCATTGAATATCGTGTTTGAACCCCCAAAAGGGCATCTTCCGATGAGTTGCTCCCAAAAGGAGAATTCATTGAGTTATATTGGGTATTTTCCGGTGAATTGCTTCCAAAAGGAGAATTCATTGCGTTATATCTATCAACCAAATTAATACGAATCGTTGATCCTAACGAACCCATACCATGTGCATACTTTTTAAAGGTATTTTCGTACACGAATTTATTTGTTCGCATTTTTCACGTGTTCACATCACCATCATCGCCATCATTGCTGAAGTGGTTAGTTTCTTTTCGTAGGATTTCTATTTGATTTGAATTGTGGTTGCAACAGATTTCTTCCCATGGATTCGACATCTGGACTCCCAGATTTTACTACTTGTACGGACTCTTGCACTTGAGAGAGAGCACCTTTCCGGTCCCACCAAGTTTTTGGCGCCGTTGCCGAGGATAATCTCCTAAGGTCTCATACACACCCCCCAACTAAAGATGGACATTGTCCTCAATGTCGAAAGGTGTACGAGTTTATTCAAGCAAGCAACCTAGAAAGCATATAAAAACTACACTACTGAAAAGAACACACCGTGATCAAATGGCGGATCCCGAATCTTTAATTGTGGAGGAAGTTGTTCAATTTGCTCCTTGCGCTCCTCGGCAAGTAATCTTCCTCCAACGACTAAACTGGACCCCAGCAACGTAACTCCCAGCATCTCTATAAGATGTCCACCTGTATCCTGCAAGAGATTAGTCACGTCAATCCATTTTAGTTTAAAACTCTTCGAAATAAAATTATTCCAAGAATTGGTTGAATGCATTGCCATCACGCTCTATCACTACATGGATTGATTTGCAGGCTGAATTTCTAAAGAAGTTTTTTCCTATTCACAGGACACAGGGACTGAAGCGGCAGATTATGAACTTTGCCCAGAAAAGCGAGGAAACATTCTACCAGGCATTTGAAAGGTTCAATGAGTTGCTGCTCGCATGTCCGCACAATGGCTTCGACAAAAGCAGGATTATTGGCTTCTTCTACGATGGACTGCAGCCGCAAATGAAGCAATTTGTAGAGATGATGTGCAATGGAGGATTCTTTGATAAAGAGCCAGATGAAGCTTGGACGTACCTGGAGGAGATAGCAGAAAATGCGCAGACATGGGACACTACTTCAGACTACGAGAGAGGAGGCCATTCTGCACCATCCCAGCCTACGCGAGGAGTGGCTTATAATTTGAAGCAAGAGGATGCGTTGGAGGCAAAGATGGATGCCATGATCTCAAACAAGCTTCATGCAATGAATTTGAAAGAGGCCAAGGCAGTTGAGATAGAGCAGATTTGCGCACTTTGCGACGTCAGTGGCCATGACACCAGTGCATGCCCCACACTTCCAGCCTTGAAGAGCATGCTAGGAAATCCTACTGGGGTGAATCAAGTTTCTTCGAACTACCAGAACTTCAATTCCAACGAGGGGTGGCGCAACAATCCAAACTTGAACTGGGGCCCCAATCAGCAGACTCAGCAGCAGCAGGCTCCCCCTCCGTTCCAACAACCTCAATACAACAACAACAACTATCAAGGTGGGAACCGGAGGAGGGACCATGAGCCAGTGCAACAACAGCAGATGCAACCATTTGGCGATGCGCTTCAGCAACTTATCCAATTGCAACAAGCTCAGATGCAGCAGCAGCAGGCTCAATTTCAGGCTCAGCAGACTCAGAATCAGCAGATGAGCGAGAGCTTGGCGAGGCTTACAGCGACATTAGAAAAAGGTAAGCTTCCATCTCAGTCAATTCCAAATCCTAATATGGGCTCATCTTCTTCTGCAGGAAATAATATGAAGCCTTGCCAAGCGGTGTCCACTTTGAGGAGTGTAAAAGAGATTCAGAAGCCTGATCCACCGAGCAAACAAGCTGAGCAGGAAGAGGAAATTCAGATCCAAGAAGAGGGAATCAAAGAACAAGAGGAGGTGCAGGAAGAGAGCACGGATGTGGGTGTGAGCAAAAGCGTCATTAAAGAGAAGGAACCCGCAGCATATGTACCTGCAGCACCCTACCCTCATCGGCTACTTCAGAAAAGCAAAGATAAGTATCAAACTGAGATTCGTGAAATTTTTCAGAAGTGCCAGATCAATATTCCATTGCTTGATGCTATTAATCAAATACCTGCTTATGCTAAATTTCTGAAAGATTTGTGCACTGTTAAAAGAAAGTTAAATGTGAAAAAGAAAGCATTCTTGACTGAACAGGTTAGCTCTATTGTGCAACAAAATACACCACCTAAATTTAGAGACCCTGGATCACCCACCATCACTTGCACCATTGGCACTAAGAAAATTGGAAATGCTTTATTGGATTTAGGTTCTAGTGTCAATATATTGCCATATCCTATTTTTGTGCAGCTTGGGTTAGGACAGCTAAAGCCTACATCTGTTATATTGCAACTAGCTAATAGATCTATTAAAGTTCCAAAGGGATGCATTGAAGATGTCCTCGTTCAGGTGGACAAATTTTACTACCCCGCGGACTTTATAGTTCTAGACATCCAGGGACCCCAAACTGCCAATGCTACTCCTATCATCCTAGGTAGACCATTCCTAGCGACATGCAATGCTTTAATAAATTGTAGAGATGGTCAACTGAAACTAACTTTTGGCAACATGACTTTGGACTTGAATATTTTTAATACTTGCAAGTTGCCACATGTGGATGATGAGATTGAGAGGGTGCATATGATTGATTCGTTGGTGGATGATTATATTTGTTCTGAATTTTGTGATGATGCTTCTATTGTTGAGACTTTTATTGGTGATTCTGATGACATATCTTTTGTGCAGGAGAACGTGAAGGAGCTCAATGTGGTATGGGAGCCTAGGTTCGAGGCTTTGCCACCTAATGCATCAATTCAAATTTCATCTGAGGTGGAGGATCCAAAGCCAGAGTTGAAGCCACTTCCTGACTATCTTAAGTATGCTTTTCTTGGAGATGAAAACGGCTTCCCTGTGGTAATATCTTCTAAACTTACTCTAGAACAGGAAAGCGCTTTACTTGATGTGCTGAGGAAACATAGAGGTGCTATTGGTTGGTCCATTGCTGACATAAAAGGTATAAGCCATATTGTATGCATGCATCACATTTATTTAGAGGATGACGCCTAACCCACTAGAGAAATGCAACGTAGGTTAAATCCAACATTAAAAGAAGTGGTTAAAGGCGAGGTACTAAAATTATTGGATGCAGGCATTATATATCCTATTTCTGACAGCAAGTGGGTTAGCACTACACAGGTTGTTCCTAAAAAGTCTGGCCTCACCATGGTTAAAAATGAGAATAATGAGCTTATCCCAGTTAGAGCCACCACAGGTTGGAGGATGTGCATAGACTATAGGAAGTTGAACTCCCGAACTAGAAAAGATCATTTTCCTCTTCCATTTCTTGACCAAATTTTAGAGAGGGTGGCTGGACATGAATATTATTGCTTTCTAGACGGTTATTCAGGTTATTACCAGATTGAGATTGCACCTGAGGACCAGGAAAAGACCACTTTTACCTGCCCCTTTGGTACTTTTGCATTTAAAAGAATGCCGTTTGGTTTATGTAATGCTCCAGCTACTTTTCAGCGATGCATGCTCAGTATTTTTGATGATATGGTTGAGAAAATTGTTGAGGTATTTATGGATGATTTTTCAGTATATGGTAGCTCTTTTCATGATTGTTTAGCTAACTTGGCTCTTGTTCTCGACAGGTGCATTGAAAAGAACCTCCTATTGAATTGGGAGAAGTGTCATTTTATGACCACAGAGGGACTTGTCCTAGGTCACCTGGTTTCTAAAGATGGTATACAGGTAGACAGAGCCAAGGTAGCAGTAATTGAGAAGCTAACAAGTCCTAAATGCGTGAAGGACATCAGATCATTTTTGGGACATGCAGGATTTTATAGGCGGTTCATCAAAGATTTTAGCGCTATATCTCGCCCTCTTTGCAACTTACTTACTTTAAATGTGGACTTTATTTGGACACCTGAGTGTCAAATTTCTTTTGAAACTTTAAAGAAGTTGCTGATTTCTGCTCCAATTTTGCAGGTGCCAGACTGGTCCCTACCATTTGAAATAATGTGTGACGCAAGCAATTACGCAGTTGGTGCAGTCCTAGGCCAAAGAAAAGACAAAGTTCCAGTAGCGATTTACTACGCTAGCAAGACACTAAATGACGCTCAGAGGAATTATACGACCACAGAGAAGGAGTTGCTTGCTGTAGTATTCGCGTTGAAAAATTCAGGAGCTATATTCTGGGATCACCAATTTTGATATATACTGATCACTCTGCTTTAAAATATTTGTTGTCTAAAAAAGATGCTAAGCCTCGATTGATACGATGGATTTTATTGTTGCAGGAGTTCAATGTCACAATCAAGGACAAGAAAGGCGTGGAGAATCTAGTAGCTGACCATTTATCACGATTGACAGTAGGCCTTGATTCAGCGGATGTGCCTTTGAAGGACTCCTTTCCCGACGAGCATCTTTTTAGCGTCTCCACCTCTCCATGGTATGCTGATATCGTTAATTACCTGGTAACTGGTAAGACCCCTGACACTTGGTCTCTTCAAGACTTTAAACGGTTCAAGTACGAGGTAAAATATTTCTTCTTTGATGATCCGTACTTATATAAATATTGTAGTGACCAAATTGTTAGGAGATGCATTCCTGATCATGAAATAACCAGTGTGATACAATTTTGCCATGATGGAGTATGTGGTGGACACTTTTCAGCGAACAAAACTGTGGCAAAAATCTCGCAATGTGGCTTTTATTGGCCATCTATGTTTAAAGACACATTTCATTATTGCAAGACTTGTGCTGCATGCCAACAATTAGGGGGTATTACTAAACGTAACATGATGCCTTTAAACCCCATTTTAGAAATTGAAATATTTGATTGTTGGGGCATAGACTCCATGGGACCTTTCCCACCTTCATTTGGATATGCCTATATTTTGGTTTGTATTGATTATGTTTCTAAATGGGTGGAAGCTATTCCTTGCAGGTCGAACGACACTTCCGTTGTGCTTAAGTTCCTCAAAGAGAACATTTTCTCTAGGTTTGGAGTGCCCAAGGCCTTGATCAGTGATGGAGGGTCTCACTTTTGCAATCGCATGTTCGCTACTTTAATGAAGAGGTTTGGGGTCACACATAAAGTTTCTACTCCGTATCACCCCCAAACCAATGGTCAAGCAGAGTTGGCAAATAGAGAGATCAAAGGAATTTTGCAGAAAACGGTGAATCCATCAAGGAAAGATTGGAGTTTGCGCTTACCTGAAGCGTTGTGGGCCTACAGGACGGCCTACAAAACAATTTTGGGGATGTCACCTTATCGTCTAGTTTTTGGGAAGTCTTGTCACTTACCTGTTGAGATAGAGCATAGATCTTATTGGGCTATAAAGAAAATGAATTTTGATACTGATGTCTCTTTTTCTTCTCGCAGGTTGCAATTGTTGGAGCTGGAAGAGTTGAGGAGAAATGCGTACGACAACGCTAAAATATCAAAAGAGAGGATGAAATCCATCCACGACATGATGATCTTGAGGAGGGAGTTCACCCCAGGCCAAAAAGTATTGCTATACAATTCCAGGCTGCACATCTTTCCTGGGAAGCTTTGCTCTAGGTGGTATGGACCTTTCGTCGTCAAAGAAGTTTTCCCACATGGCGATGTGCTCTTACTAAATGAAAAAGATGGAAGCGAGTTCAAGGTGAATGGCCAGATATTGAAACATTTTCACGAGCCTTGGACCAAGGAAGCGAGCACCATGGATCTCACAGACCCACCTTCGGGTGGGAACTAATCAGGTGTGTTCTTTCCATGATTCCCTCTTCCTAACATTGAGGACAATGTCTATTTTAAGTTGGGGGAGGGAAATAACTTTTAGGATTTTTATTTTCTTTTTCTTTTTCTTTTAGGACTTTTTTTTTCTTTTTCTTTTAGGATTTTATTTTTTTTAGTTCCCTTTTTGCATTGAAAAAAATTTTTGAGTTAAGACATATCACCAAAGTCTATCTTTACCTAGAAATGACCCCTATGTGATGAAATTTCTCGATATTTATTCACCACCGTACACTCGTGATTTATTTTCCCCACCACTATTATTCAACATTTCAATCTCATTTTACATGAATTTGAGTGCTTGTGGTGAGTTTCTTTTTATACATCTCAATGGCAAGATTACTTGATGACTTAATGAATCTAGAAATTATGGATTAGCAAGTGGTATGCTTTCATTGGAACACACCAAAGTTCATGTACCAATAATTCATAAATTAAATGGAGCATTGTTCTTTATCTCGTATTCATTGCCATTTGCATGCTTGGTGTGATTCTGGGTAGAAAAACGTACCACGTCATTTGAAATGATTAGGATACCCATTCTTGTGAAAAATTAAAGAAGAGGAAGTTATCTTGCCACGTTGTTTATGCACACACAAAAGAAGAAAAAATGAGATGAATGAGGAAGAAAAACATGAATAAATGTGCTATTAAAGAAATAACTTGGTTGGCTCGAGTAGTACAGTCTGAGGGGCCCTTCTTGGCCTAATGCCCTATTATCGTCTGATTTGGGAGCCATTGACCGGAACCTCAATTATTTAATGGAGCGATCCAAGTTATATACTCTTCCGCGAATGTTGCTTGATGCGCGTTACGCGGAACTACGAAAAAAAAGCGAAAGAAAATAGAGGACAAGTGTGCATAATTAGCGAGGCAAGAGAACTTCCAAAGCTTAAAGAAAATACAAGATGTGGTGTGAGTCCCTATGAATAGAGATTGACGTGTGTATGCTTTGATACCATTTTATTTTTGATGCTTGCCTTGCATGAAACATCTACGCTCCAAGTTAAAATATTTGATTGAACGGTGTGGGCCATTGATTTTGTGTACTATGAGCTATGAAGTAATGGATAGTGACTTTGAGTCTATTTTATAACCATTTGAGATGCTTGACATTCATTTTTGAAAACCCACAAGTACCATTACTTGATGAGCTTGAAATTTTGATATTAGTGTGCGGTTATCTCTTTTGTCATAGTAGTATGATGGTGAGTAATCTGAGATCTGATAAGGTGATCTAGGCGTACTTTCAATCGCTCTTTTTGCTAGAGACTAGCAAAACGCTAGTTGGGGGGTGTGATTTGGGTTCAATATTGCGTATTTAACCCCCCATTTAGCCCTATTTTGTGCTCATGAGATGCTACATTGTTCTCTAATTCATACGTATTTTCTACACATTTATTTATTAGAGAAAACACACTATTTGAGCACAAAACAGCAATTAACGAAGCATTTCTGCACTTTTTATATTTTTCCTAGCACCGTCTCGATCTCACGATTCCAACGACTATTTATTCGTATTTTTCTGAGATCTGTGCTAATTACTATGAATTTTTGAATGCAGAATGCCAATAAAATGAAGAAATACAAGCGCACGGATCTTAAAGCGCCACGCGGCAGCATCGGAGCGGCCCTCACCCAGATCCTACGGCGCTGGCAAAATGGCTACACGGCTCATTATACACCGTTGGATCGCGATCCAACGGATGTCAACAACGCAAAGTACAGCAGCGGAGCGCGATCTCCATTGCCACGTGGCGAATTATCGACCGTTGGATTCGAATCCAACGGCCCGCATCACACCAGAAACTCCTTGGCGACGTGGCTCAGTAACGACCGTCGATCACAGATCGAACGGTCACGATTCTTGGGCGCTGACGAGATGGGGCGGGCGACGTGGCCGGATCCCGAACGTCGAACGAAGATCCAACGGCGGACGAAAACCCCGCATTTTGAATCCAAACTCGCGAGCACGCGAGATCGCAACCGTTCGATCGTTCGATCGAACGGTCCTTGTTCACTCCGAGTTGGGTTCGGAGCATCGAAGGCGGATGCGGGCGCGCACGATTTTTGGCACACACGTGGCGCCCGTACGTTGAATCCCGCAGTTTTGAGAGTTGATCGGACGGCCGTAGTTTGCCCCGCTTTAGATGTGCGGCCCAGATCCATCCGGGTGCGAATTCTGTGCGGGTTTGAACCGGTTAAGCCCAATAAACCCGCAATCTTATTATTTAAGCGTATTCTAGGGTTTTTGGGCGTATAATTGGCGTATTGGAGCACTTAGGAGCCGTATTTTCTTCTGCAAAAATTCTGTAAATTTCCAGAGCCTATTTTCTTATTTTCAGAGAGTTTTGAAGACTTTTCAGAGAGAATTGGTGATATTTTCTTCAACTCTAGCTTGTATTTGGGTGTTTTAGCTTGTATTTTGCCCTTAAACTTCCGTATTTTGCTAATAAACTTATGAATTCTGATCTGAAAATTGTGTATTTCTGCACCATGAGTAGCTAAATATTTTATGTGCATGGTATGGAGTAATTAGGTGATGTGAATCGTATTCATTGGCTGTATTATTGCGCTTAATCGCTATATTTGCTAAAGTTTAATCGCCGCTCTTAAATCTACTTTTGCATATTCCAAAAGAATTGTTCTAGCAGATGATCACCCCACAAGGGTGAGATTTGATCTCTCCAAAAGAGAGCTTCATACTTCATATGTACGTTTACAACTTTAGCGATATATTATTAGAATTGATGCGTTAACTCCCAAAAGGACATCTTCCGACGATTCGCTCCCAAAAGGAGGTTTCGTTGTGTTATACTTGATCAACCAAAGCTTACGATTCGCTGATCCTAATGAACCCATGCCATGTACATGCCTTTTATATCTATTTTTCACAAACTAGAGTTCGTTGTTTGCATTGATTGCACGTAACAATCCCATCACCACACATTTTTCATACCACCTTCACCATCACTATTAAAGTGCTTAGATTTTATTCGTAGTTACTCTATTTGATTTAGACTTGTGGTTTCAACAGATTCTCCCGAGGATTTGACATCTGGACTCCCAGATTTTACTACTTGAACGGACTCTTGCGCTTGAGAGAAGCACCTTTCGGAGCCCACCAGGCAGCAACCGCAGCAGACAAGGGGGCCCCTCCCGAGGAAGACGAGGCCGCGAAGCCAACACCCACGAAAGACGAGGACATGGGGCCAACACAAGAGGGATGCGAGGCCACGGGGCCAACACCATAGGAAGACGATGCCATGTGAGGGCTTGGCGGAGAAAACAGCACGGCGTTGGGCCGAAGCCCCAAGCGGTGGAGCAAGCGCCGATCGCCCTAAAAATCGCCTGGGATCGGAGGAGCTGTGCTGAAATTTTAATATATGATATATGATATATATATATATATATATATATATATATATATATATATGAGGGATCAAATGACCCCCAAAAATAACCCCCAAAAATGACCCCCTATCAAAAATCCTATGCCCCCCAATTTTTCGGAAGATCCGAACCGTTCATCTTGATCTCCACCCTCTAAATACCTGACCAACCAATTGTCAACCCGATCCCATGTGTTTTGCCTATTCATCCATCCGACCCAAATTTAACGGTTTCGCATGAACATAACTTTTGCGAATGGTTGATGAACGGGTAAAACACATGGGATCGGGTTGAAAATTGGTGGGTCATGTATTTAGAGGATGGAGATCAAGATGAACGGTTCGGATCTTTCGAAAAAATGGGGGGCATAGGATTTTTGATAGGGGGTCATTTTTGGGGGTTATTTTTGGGGTTCATTTGATCCCACCTCATATATATATATATATATATATATATATATATATATATATATATATATATATATATATATATATATATATATATATATATATATATAGGTTGAATTGCAATATCCGTTTTTCACGGTGGGGGAATTTTGGGCGATCGGGGGCCGGGTGGCGCCAACGGCAGCTCTGGCGGCAAGGATAAGTTCGCCGGCCAGGGAATCACTAATTCTGATCCTGATCGCGGTGGGGACATTCAAAGGCCATCTGATGGCACCAAGGACTTCGCAAGGGTGAGGGAATTGGAATCTGAGTGGAGGTTAGTTGGAAAGAAGAAGGTAAGAGGGAATTCCAGAGGCCTAAATTCTGGAGGTCACACAAGCAAATTGGTGGCCGGTGCTCAACATCCCAAGAAGTGGGAGAAGGTTAACCCTAGAGTTCCTCCACGAAATATATTGGATGGCGACCGTAAGGTATTTGCTAGAATTCCTGTTGGACCAATTATACCAATTAAAATCAATACTTCGGTTACCAAAGTGTCTTGGTCTGATGTGTGTGCTAATAGAAGAACATATGACGAATCCTTGACTATGTCTTTTATCCCCCCGCTCTCTAAGGAAGATGGTTCTCTCATTGGTCGAGTGCAGAGCTCGTTGATAGAAAAGGGTGCGGAGAGGTGGAAGAACACTTTAGTCGGATATGTTTTGGGTGATGTGCCATACTATGGGCAGATCAGAGCGTGGGTAGACCGGCTATGGAAGTTAAAGATGAAAGTCCAGATATTCAGTCGGGAAAACGGCTTCTTCTACTTCAGGTTTGAAAGTGCGGAGGAATGTGAGAGGGTGCTTTATGGAGGCCTTTGGCTTTTTGATGGTCGGTTGATGGTATTACAAAGGTGGTGTACAAACCTGCGGCATGATCGAGACATCCTATCTACGATTCCGGTATGGGTCCAATTGCATGGCTTGCCCCTAGGCATGTGGACACTAGACATACTGAATATTGCAGCATCAGTTGTGGGTGTTCCTATCTGTCTAGATAGAGCCACGGCCAAACTTGAAAGGTTGTCATATGCCAGGTGTTTAGTCGAGGTGGATGCTAAGAAACCCCTTACAAAAACGATTTCTCTTGAGTTAGATGATGGAGGCATAGTCAAGCTCGGTGCGGAATATGAGGGAGAGCCTCCGCGTTGTAGTCACTGCATCTGTTTTGGACACTCAGACAACCAGTGCCCTGATATGGTCAAGCTCCCTTCAATCCAAAAAGGAGAGGAAGGAATGCAAATGGGGGAGGGTGACAGTATGAAGGGGTCATCCTTGGGCGAACAAAGCCATTCGGAAATAATTATGTCTGAAGGCGAAGGGATAAGAATCCTTAATAAGGAGGTCACAGCTCCTATGGCTCTACCCGCAGATGGCTCTGGACAGGGAAATTTACAGCTGGCGAAAAATAGAGGGTTGGTCAATAACAATCCTACTGGGATTAATGCGGAGATTGGGGTAAATGCTAATGAAGATACCACTCATAATGTCGTTGAAGGAAGGAAGCTACACAACCTGGGAAATTTTGTTGAGGATCCTGTACTCAACTTAGCCGCAGTGGCTGCCGATCAGGAGGGGGGAGCAAATGGTCCCACTGACTGCAATGGGCAACCAAATTTGTTGTTACAAAGTGAGCAGATTCAAACCATGCTTAATAATTTACAGACAGGCAAGGACGGGGGAGGTGTGATGGGCAATGTAGTAGCGAACGTGGCTGCAGATAGTAAAGTCACATCCGGGGAGGCAAAAAATTACCAGGGCCGATCCAATATCACGCATCCCAGTCACAACTCTATTCCTTCTTTATTAGAGGAAGCTATGGAATCCGAGATTAACAGGATCCCGGAATCAATGGTTACAGACAATCCTGAATGGGCTCAGGAAGAAGAACTGTTATTGACTTCTACGGAAGATGGAAAGCCTAAAAAGAGTGCAGGACTTCCAGGAATAAGTACAAGGAAGAGCGCAAGACTCAAGGAAGGGAGTCTCGCACGTAACCACCCCAACCCCCAATAAATGTCTGTTCTAATTTGGAACACTAGGGGGTTGAATAACTCCATTCGTCGTAGAGATCTCCGTGATAAGATGCAAAGGTTAAAGCCCTCGGCGGTTTTCTTACTGGAAACAAAATTGAAAGGGGAGGGGATTAATAAGAAGTGTGGTATTCCTAACAACTGGAACATTATACACAATCTCTCTGAGCACAGAGGAGGGCGGATTATCATTGGGCTGGATTCTTTTGTTTGGCAGTATACTCTTCTATCTTGCTCGGCTCAACATATCACAATCAAATGTGCTAATGCTGGAGGGTTCAATGCGGTTCTCACTGCTATTTATGCATTCAATACTGGAGAAGGAAGAAGGGAGCTATGGCAACATCTGCGGTTTGATGCAGGTCGCATATCTAATAAGGTTGCCTGGATGATAGCAGGCGATTTTAATTGTGTCCTATTTGTGAAGGACAAAGTGGGGGGCCGGAAATTAACTGAGAATATGGTGGAAGATATCTGCAGTTGCATCAATGATTGTGGGCTCCAGGAGCTAAAGAGTATCGGGGTTCGCATGAGCTGGACCAATAGAAGGCAAGGTGGTGGTAGAATTGCAGCCAGACTAGACCGCTCCTTCTGTAATGATGAATGGAAATCACTATTATCAGAGTCTTATGTGGAATATATTGATCCTGGAACTAGCGACCATTCCGCTATGGTGATCCATCTGCACTCTCAGGTTCCCCCTAGCCCTAAACCTTTCAAATTCTTTAACCATTGGACCAAGTTGGATGGATTTGCAGAAATAATGGAGGTTTATTAGGATGATGCCATGTTCGACAATCCCCTGTATTGTCTGGTGCGCAAGCTGAAACGTATTAAACTTGTGTTGAGGAAGTGGGCTAAGGACCATGAGGAGAAGAACTCAATCTCAATTTGCCGGAATCTACTATCTAAAATTCGGCAGCACCCCAATATTCATGAGGATATAATGTTGCAATTCCAGGAGCATAGTTTATATTCGGAATTATCCAAACTTCTGGGATGGGAAGAAGAAATGATGCGTCAAAAAAGCAGACAAGAGTGGCTGAGCCTGGGGGACAGGAATACGAAGTTTTTCTATAACTGCATGAAGGCTAGACAGGTTCACAACAATCTGGGGCACCTCATTGATGCTGAGGGTAGGAAGAATAAATCTTATGAGAAGCTCAAAATTGAGGCACCGTAGTTCTATATGGAATTATATAACCAGGAGCACTATTGGAGAGTTTTTCCAAGGCTGGTACCAAAGCAGAAATTAACCCCTGAAGCTGTTGCTTGGTTTGATCGGCGGGTATCGATATCGGAAATTAAGGATGCCGTCTTTCAAATAGGGGCAGACAAATCTCCGGGACCTAATGGGTTCAATGCCTACTTCTACCACCACAACTGGAACCAAATAGGTAATGATGTTACTACCGGGGTACTGTCATTCTTCAAAACTGGCGTTCTTCTTCCCCAGTTGAATCACACATTTCTCACGCTTGTGCCCAAAAATGGGAATGCAACTTCCCTTGGTGACTACAGGCCAATTGCATGCTGCAACGTGATTTACAAAATTATCAGCAAGGTCATATGCAACAGACTAAAAGAGGTAATTCATGATCTCATCTCTCCAAATCAAGCTGCTTTCTTGAAAGGTAGGCTACTTTCTGATTGCACCTTGCTAGCCCATGAAGAAATAAGGGATTTCAGCAAGCCTATGGGGGCTCGTGCATGCATAAAATTGGACCTCCATAAAGCTTTTGATAGTGTGAACATAGAGTTCATTTATTATTTTCTCCACCAGCTGGGTTTCAACCACAAATTCATCAACTGGATCAAGGAATGCATTTCAACTCCATCTTTCTCGGTTATGGTCAATGGATCCCCTGTGGGGCATTTTGGAAGCAATAGAGGCATTCGGCAAGGAGACCCCATATCCCCATATTTGTTCGTGATTGTTATGTAGGCTTTCTCTCTGTTGATTAGCAAGGCTATCATCTCCCGCTCCATTCATCCTATGAGAAGATCAGGTTATATCTCACACTTATTGTTTGCTGATGACTTGTTAGTCTTTTGCAGAGGCAATACCCATTCTCTTAAAGGGCTACAATCTTTACTTGAAGATTTCCATAACTTCACGGGTCTTCTTGTGAATTGGGAGAAAAGTGCTGGCATCTTTAGTAAGGGTACAAAGAACCCTTTATTTCTGGCAGAACAGTTGGGGATTAAACTTGCTTCTACCATTACTACTTATTTGGGGCTTCCACTCTCATCCAAATATCCGAAGACTCCTATGTATAGTAGGCCCATAGACAGATGCAAAAAGAGGCTCTTGGGCTGGTCTACTACCTCTTTGTCTATCTCTGGCAGGATTGAACTGGTCAAAACGGTTATTTACGGTATGATCTCCTTTTGGATGCAAGCCTTCCGACTTCCTATCTCTGTTCTGCGCACTATTACGTCTATTTGCAGAAGATTTATATGGGGATCTTCTCGAGCTTGGGCATGGAAGGATATGTGCACCCCCAAGGATGATGGGGGGTGGGGCTCAGGCTCCTCTCGGATATCAATTTGGCTTATGGTGTTCGCCTTACTTGGAGATACTTAACTTCAGGGGGGGCTGTGGGGCAAATATATGGAGAGGAAATATGGCCACTCTGGTGAATTCTACGCGTCAGAGGGAAACTTATTACATTCGGTCTCGTGGAAATTTTTTCTCCACTGCAGAAGCATATCGCAGAAGCTTATTAAAAAAAGGTGATGAATGGTAGAACTACTCTCTTCTAGCATGATAATTGGTTGCCATGTGGCCCGCTGAAACATTTGCACGCTATCCCAGAGGGAGAAAGCTTAAAAAGGTGGCGGATTATTGGAATGGTACTGATTGGCAGCTTGAGTCAACCTTGCAATGCCTGAGGCCGATTCTTCAGGGCAATAGCATCTCGCAAGGAGAGGACGCGTGGAGTTGGATTCCGGGGCCTATTTTCCGTTTCAGGCAAGCTTGGGAAGGTACTAGAATTCGGGGTGAGAAATTCGCTTATCACAAATTAGTCTGGTATACCAAAAAAATTCCTAAAATGTCGCTCACGTTGTTGCGTGCATTCAAATCAAAATTGCTTACTAAAGATAGGCTCATCCAATGGGGGCTAAACTCGGATGGGATCTGCCTGCTTTGTGAGGGCGCAGGGAACGAAAATTATTTTTTGCCTGCTCCTTCAGCCGCTACTTGCTTAACCGAATGATGCTTAAACTCGGTATCATTTCTAATATCCCCACTAGCTTGCATGAAGTCGGAGATCTGTACCGGCGCAAATTTTGCAAAAATAATACCTTGGGTCTGCTGGCTAGGAATGCGCTAAGCGCCACTGTGTGGCACCTTTGGAGAGAGAGAAACAAGAGATTATTTGAAGGAAGCAAGATGTCCGCTATCCAAATATTCTCAAACATTGAGGCGGATGTCAGGATTTCACTCCAGGACGCTGATATGGACGACATTGAAGCGGCAGATGCCCTCTCCAATTGGGGGTTTAGAGACAATGGTTGACAATGGCTGATAGACATTCTTGTATATATTTTATTGTGGAAATTGTGGGGTGTGGGGAACCTTTAGTGGAGAGTCACGGCGCTTGTGCCATATCCTCTCTCTATAGAGTCCCTATTCCCTGGTCTTTCCATTGGGTTCTGTAATTTTGTACAGTTTAATAAAGATTTCATTACACACACACACACACACACACACACACACACACACACACACACACACACACACACATATATATATGTTGACTAGGATCCATTCGGATGGATCAAACATGCGGATCCATCCAAGTGGAATTTAAAGCTAGACAATGTAAATAGAAAATCCGACCGTTGGATGTATTCTAACATGTTTAAACTAGCTCCAAACAAAATTTCAACTAATTTGGACATGTTTTGCACATGCATCAAGTGGTTGCAAAATCGATGTTTTTGAATAGTTATAAAATCGACCTATTTTGCAACCACTTGATGCATGGGCAAAACATGTCCAAATTAGTTGAAATTTTGTTTGGAGCTAGTTTAGACATGTTAGAAGACATCCAATGGTCGGATTTCTATTTACATTGTCTAGCTTTAAATTCCACTTGGATGGATCCGCATGTTTGATCCATCCGAATGGATCCTAGTCAACCTATATATATATATATATATATATATATATATATATATATATATATATATATTATTTTTTTTGGAAAGTTAGTAGATCTTTATTGGTAGTGAAATATACAACACAAAAGGGTAGGCATGAGGAAGCAGTATAAAGAGGATAGGGCACAAGCGCCGTCACTCTTTAATAAAGCTTCCCCACCCTAGAGCAATCTATACAAGAATGATATATTACATAGTTAGCCCAAATCACGAAACTCCCAATTTGAAAAGATAGCTGATTCAGCATCATTGGAAGGATCATGGCATCTCATAGCAATTCGGATGTCCGCTGCAATCTCATCAAAGATGTAAATTTTCCCCCTACTTTTCCCATCAAAGATCCTCCTATTACGTTCACGCCAAATATGCCATACAATTGCTGAGAGAGCAATCTTTGCCAATCTGCTCACAACACACTTCCCCCCAAAATGCGACAAGTAATAGCTCCCAACCTCTCCAATGGTAGGGCCAACCTGAGAGGTAACATTCAATTTTAGGAGAGACCTTTTAAGAAGGTAACTGGAGAATGGGCAAGAGAAAAATAGGTGATTTATATCCTCAATGTTGTCCTCGCCGCACAGCACACAATTAAGAGGAAAATTGAGACCCCATGTACTGATAATGTCTCTGGTTAGCAGCTTACCCCTGAAAGCACGAAGCAAGGTGATTGCCCATTTCGGAATATGGCCAGAGAACCAAACCAATTTCTGAAACCGGAAAGGAATTCTACGAGTCCGGGCCCCTTCCCAAGCTTCACTGAACTTGAACTGATCAACATCCCCATAGGCCGGTACCCTACTGGGGCAAGGCATTGTGGGCGCCCAGGCCCATTGATCCGACCCACTTGTCACAGCCACCTTCGCCATGTAAGTGCGGACATCCGCAAGGTCAGGGTGATCGGCCCACGCCCCTTGGATCCAATACTCACAAACCCTCTTCATTGAGGAGTCATGGGGAACCGCTACCAAATTTACAAGAGGTCCACAATCCAGCCAATTATCATGCCAAAAAGTGTAGATCGCCCATCTTTCACCACTCTCCTGATAAGCTTGCTGGAAATATTTCTGCAGTACAACATGTGCTTCCAAGTACCTGAGTGCGTAACTAACCCCTTTACAGCAAAGAACCCTTGAGTCCCACCATATCTTCCTCTCATATGCCTTGCCCATAAGCTATTGGAAGTAAGAAATCTCCACGTTAGCCTGACCCCTGCAGCAACATTTAGATCCTCCAGTAGCCTTAAACCAACTCCCCCCTCAGACTTAGGGGTACACATATCAGCCCATCCCCAAGCTCGAGAAGAACCCATAATGAATCGCCTGCAAAGTGCAGAGATTTCCTTTACAATGGAAATGGGCATACGAAAGGCCTGCATCCAGAACGCCACCATACCATATATAACTGATTTAACCAGCTCGATCCTCCCCGTAATAGATAATAAGGACGAAGACCAACCCAATAATCTCTTCTTGCACTTATCCACCAGTCTACTGTACATAGGGCCTTTGGGGTACTTGGAGGATAAGGGCAAGCCCAGATAAGTGGAAATGGTAGTGGAAATTTTAATGCCCAGACAATCCGCAAGAGCAGACTTGTTCTTAGTTCCCTTACTAAATAAAGCAGAACTCTTATTCCAATTTACATCCAGGCCGGTAAAACTTTTAAATTCTAGAAGTAAAGATTTGATGAACACTTTTAATTTCCTCGTCAGAGATTCTTCTAATTAGCCAGGTGGATGCCTCATTCGTAAGGATGCGCTTCGGAGTAAGAGTGGAGAATGAGCCTTCATAGTGAGATTGATTATATAGATCCACATAAAAATCAAGAGCGTCCTTTTTCAGAGCATCATAAGAGGTGGATTGCCTTCCAAGAGTATCCATAAAATAACTCAGATTGTTGTGGCTTTCCCTGGATTTCATTGCAGTATAGAAAAATTTAGAATTGCGATCTCCCAGTGTGATCCATTCTTGGCGGCTTTTTTGGCGTAACATCTCCTCTTCCAGACTCATAGCATTTGCCAAATCCTTCATCGCCACTTGTTCAAGGGCCTGGAGAGAAGCATCCATGTGTAAGTGAGGATGATTCCTAATCACCTCAAGCTGGGAACGGGATTTGGCCACTAGCTTGCTAGCATTATAATTGGAGGACCAACTACGTAGTAAAGGTTTTAGTCTTCTTAACTTCTGGGCCAAACAATACATCGGAGTGCCTAAAATATAGCCTCCCCAGCTCTCCTCAATAATATCAGAAATCCCTGCGCATTTCGTCCAGTAATTAAAGAACTTGAAAGGCTTTGGTTCGGAAAGTACCTGGGGGTGAAGTCTGACCAACATCGGAGAGTGGTCACTTGTAAGCGGGTCTAAGTACTCCGTAAATGAATCAGTAAGCAGATCCAGCCAATCACCACTGACAAAAACTCTATCAAGACGGGCAGAGATCCTCCCCAGCCCCCCTCTATTATTGCACCAACTGTATTTCCGCCCAATACTCTTGAGTTCATGAAGGTGGCAAGCAGCGATACAATCATTAAAGTTAAATAGAGACTTTTGATCCAGCCGACGTCCACCAGCCTTATCAGCAACAGAGAGTACACAATTAAAATCTCCAGCGACCATCCAAGGTCCCGCACTAAGCTTGTCCGCGTCTCTCTTAAGCGACTCCCATAAACTTTTCCTCTCCCCCTCAGTGTTACGGGCATACACTCCAGTAAAGCAACAAGACAACCCACCAGAGTTAGTGCAAGAGGCAGTGATATGTTGATCTGAAGAAGAGATGAGAGTAATACACCATATAGAAGGGTCCCATGCCATCACAATCCGACCCCCAGTCGCATTGTCCAAGTTATTGATAGATTGCCAATTTTTCGGAATTATGGAAGAGTTTTTACCCACAAAGGATTTGAGTTTTGTTTCAAGTAGAATGATGGCAGATGGCTTAACTGTAGATAATCTGTATCGAAGGTCTCTGCGACGAACCGGGTTATTTAAACCCCTAGTATTCCATATGAATACTGTCATTGAGCAACCGTTTGTTTGGGAGTACACCCCTGAATTCTGGAACTCCTCCTAGCTCCGGCTTCAGCAGGGCACTCAGACTTCTTCTTTGCCTTCTTCACTTCCTCTGCTTGCTGCAGAAAATTGATCTCCTCAGCCACCCAGATTGGGTTATCTATAGCAATCTCCTGCGGGACACGGTCAATATCCAACTCCATGGTGCCCTCAAGCAGTGAAGGCAAGGGATTGGGGACCCTCGGCCCTCTCAAATCCAACCCAGCGGTACGGTCGACGTGCCCTGTTTCGACAACCAGATTCACGTCGCCAGCATGCGAAACACTGTCACCCAGAGGTCCGGTGCCGCCGTCACCTTCCCCCATGCTTTCCCGAGCTGGAGCCTCTGTCACCAATTTGGAATGTACCGTTTCTCCTACTTCCTGCGAGCCTTCACATGGCAAGCCTTCACCTTCAGGCAAGTTAGACACCACGGTGGCAATCAAGGGTTGCGGCAGATTAGACTTATCACCTCCACCCGTTATCACAGATTCATCCATCACAAGGCCATCCACTAAGGCCTCCGAAGTAGCAATCCCTGAGCTCTCAAGATTCCATGTATTTGAAGAGCTAGTATTCATTAACCCAGGTTTCAAACCGACCGTAATGTCATTAGATTGGATTGAAGGGTGCTCTGCCGTGACCGGGCACTGGGCGTTAGTATGGCCAAAGCAGACACACTTACTACATCTAGGAGGCTCTCCTTCGAATTTTGCCGCAATGGTTATTATTTCTCCACCATCCAGCTCCACCTCAATAGATTTGCGTAAAGGGGAGAATGCATCCACCTCTACAAGACAACGAGCGTAAGTGATCCTCTCTAGGTTTGCAGTGGAACGGTCAAGGCACATCGGAGTGCCGACGACAGAGGCAATAATATTCAGTGTCTCAAGATTCCACATATAAAGCGGAAGCCCATGCAGTTGCACCCAAACAGGTACTGAAGTCAGAATATCTCTATCGTGACGAAGATTCAGACTCCATTTCTTCAATACTACCAACCGACCATCAAATAGCCAAGGACCCCCTTTCAAGACCCTTTCACATTCCTCCGCAGACTCAAATCTGAAATAAAAGAATCCGTTATCTTTGCTGTAAACCTGCACCTTCTTCTTTAACCGCCATAGCCTCTCACGCTACAATTTGTCCATAGAACGGGACATCACCCAGAACGTAGCCCACAAGGGTATCACGCCATCTCTCCGCCCCCCGTTCTACCAAACTACCAGGGACCCTCGCACGAGGAATACCATCCGCAGCAACTAGTGGAGGAACCAATGTCATTGCCAAATCCGACCCATAAGTCCTTCTCTCAGCACAAACGTCCAGCCATGTTCTTTTCTCCATACTAGTATTAATTGTAATAGGAACCTTAGGTCTTGGAGGCAAAGAGTCGAATACCTTAGGGGCTGCAGCCGTGGTCTTCTCCGACTGGGAATTGCGATGAGCCCTCAGGTATCCCATAGGATGACCTCTATTTGAAGTCACATCTCTAAAAACCCTGCCGCGGCCTCCATTGTCGAACCTCGCCCGACCATCTTGAACAGATCTGACCCAGCCTCGTCGGACCTCCTGCCAACCATCATTTGAACCCCCATTCGAAGCCCTCCCCGGCGGAAGAGATCCGCCCTTAGAACCACCGCCAAGATCGCCCCCCACCGCAACTCCCCGAGAATCCCCCAACACCGCACCTTTAGAACCCTCTCCGACTCGAGGATCCGCACGAGATGAACCTGCCCAGACATCACCCTCAGTATTACCAGTCAAGATCCACCGTGAGTCGATGATCTTGACAGAACCGCCGTCACCAGCCTCCTGATCGCCTCCGGAATTTTCGGTCCCCCTCATATATATATATATATATATATATATATATATATATATATATATATATATATATATATATATATATATATAACCTTTGCCTACCCTAGTTTTTCTTCTCTCTAATCTGAGTTATCAACCCTAGGCTGTATGCTCTCAGCCGCACATACTAGGAGCCCAAGCCCCTTTGTTTTCAAACCCTACTTTTCTCTCTTTATAGCTAACCTAACCCTATTCTATCACTCTCTCTCCTACATTATATATATCAACCTAGGGCTATTGTTTGGCAGCCGAAACCTAGAAAACAACTCGGGTTCCTAAAATTTTGAGCCGCATAAAAGAGCAGCTCTCCTTCCATTTTATTATTATCAAACCCTATATTCCTCTATCTTTTTCCCCAGGCCGAAACCCTAGAACCCATTCTATTGTTGTCCTCCCTTCCTCCATCTCCCTTTGACAGGCACCCGACCACCCTACTCATGGCCGAGAGCTCCTTCCACCCGCCAGCTAAGCCACGCGCAGACCCACCGCTGGCCTTCACACACCCTCCGACCATCGACAGCCTTCCTCTGGCCATTCCCCACGCTCCCGACCACATTTCCCCCTCTCTTCATCCCCACGGCCAGCTCGCACCCACCGGCATATTCTTCCCAGGCCGTAACCCACCTGAACCCCGTCGGCAGCCTATACGCCCTCTCCGATGTTCGTTGTCTGATGTCCTACTGTTCACCGCCCGCTGCCCTGCTGTTCGTTGCCACTATTCATTGTTTCGCTGTCGCCGCTGCCGCTAGACGACGTAGTCGCTGCCCCTCTCCGTAGACGTCGTTTCGCTACGCTACCCACAGCCGAAACAATCCCGGGGCGACCTTTCCCGTACTGCGCTACCCGTAGTCGAGGAACCAGAGACGACGAGACTCATCACCATTTCAGATCCGACGTCAGACTCGTGATTGATTTTCGTCTAGGTTGGTTCCCCTCGCTCGTAGTAACTCACACTGTACGTCATTGAAACCTAACTAAAAATCGACAACTCAAACCTCTAAATTTACTTTTACACTCCTTTAAACTATTGTGAAAGTCTAGACCGACGATTGGACAATTTTGACTGTACACATAGGATAGAATCGTCGAATAGGTTGAACGTTCGAACGACTTGACTTGGAACTTTATGATGGCCACGTTCAACTTAGAAAACAAACCATAATAGGAATTTCTAAAACTAAACATGACACCGTCCCCTTAAATTTATTACAGCGAACCATAACTGACACACTTGTCACGCCCCGCTTCCCAAAAATATGGAGGCGAGACGTGAGTAGGTCCGCTCAGACTTGAAGCTACAAAGCTGCAAGTCTGATAAGCGTCAATCAACTTTAAATAGCAGGTCCTTGCAACGCGAAACGAAACAAAGATAATAATAAGGAAATGAGACAAAAGAGAAATCTCAGAAAATCCATCATAATAAACTCCAATATCGCAGAAAAGCCACCAGGCTAAAAGGAAAGAGTCCAAAAAGAGGCCCCAGCATGGCCAACAAAAGTACAACGTAGAAAAATAAAGTAATGGTGCTACGTACTGACAACTAATAGCAACCTAAAGCAAAAGCAACTCAAATCTGTCTCTAAGACTGGTCACCGGTGTCCGCAAAACTCCTCCTGGACAGACTTGGGCTCAGGCTCAGCGTCAGCAATTACCACGTACTCAGCAACGATCTCTGGCTCAAGGTCTAACATGTGACACCCAAAAGAGCAAGGGGCACATGTCAGCAAGTCTACAAGAGACTTGTGGAAGGAAACTGAAAGTACAGGTAAACAACCTAGCAGTTCTAGCATGATGCAATGAAATGGCAGATATAGCATGCGTGCAACAAGTAAAGTAAAGTACGAGCATGGCATTTAAATCATGGCATGGATGTCAAGTTTTGCAAGAAACATTCCCAAGGTCAACTACAAGTATAGTAAGCACGTCGTGCACAGAGATTACGCCTTTTGGCTAGAGTGGCTGCGTGGCCAGCTCCTAGCTCAAGTGATCGCTTATCCCGATCCCTCCACGTGTATCGGGCATTGGCTTTTGACCAACACATGAGGCCCGCAGCTGGATCACGAGCCAGGAAGAGTTTTTCATGATGGCATAGGGGTGCACCTAGCCTTAACAAGGAAATCAGGCATTGGTTTTTGACCAACACATATAGCCCGCTTCTGAATCACGAGCCAGGAAGTGTTTTTCATGATGGCATAGGGGTGCACCTAGCCTTAACAAGGAAATCGGGCATTGGTTTTTGACCAACACATGTAGCCCGCTTCTGGATCACGAGCCAGGAAGTGTTTTTCATGATGGCATAGGGGTGCACCTAGCCGGGCAAGGAAGTACAAGTATTGTAGCGTGTGCTACGAATGCAACATTCAACTTGGATGACATGTAAGATGCAATGCATGGCAGATAACAGTTTAAGTGCGTACAGATAAGGAATTTAAACATGGCAGGTAACAATGCATGAATGACATGGCAAGGTGGCAGATCTAGCTTCGTTGTCAAGCTAGATCTTAAAGTTGCGTCTAGACAGCTATCATTTCACTGTCTAGTCTCTTTTACGCTAAAAACAAGGAAGTGGCCTAAAACATGGCCCTAAGCAAAAGTTGGCAAGTTTCACTTGCCTGCACGTCAAACGTCTGAATACACCGTTTAAAGAGTCCCAAGTCACAAAATAACCTACGTGCACAAGTCCACCGGCCTACAGTCCCATTTTATTAATCTTGATTAGTGAATTTAAAACATTTAAAAACATCTATTTTAGTCTTGATTAACAGGCAATAGGTTTGGGGGCCTAGGGGTGCAGATCGTTACCTCAACACGACGCGAAAGCTACACTGGCGTCGAGTAGCGACGCCAGAGGTTGGAATAAAAGAACGCGCTCCTAGTCCAGATTCCAAAATAGATTCCTCGCTCGAATAGACTGGGCAGCAACTAGAGCAACGAACCACGATTCCAAGCTAGCACGTGCGACGACGGGCTACGACGTATCGCAACGTCGTAAACGGCAAATCCTCGAAGAGAAAGCACCTAGGTGGGGCCCACAGTAGTTCTAGGGGCCAATGGGGGACCCACAACACCTCCGGAGAACTTGGGGCCCACAGTGGCAAGCGGTGCGAGAGTTGCGACGTTGCGACGAACGTCGCTCGGTCAGACACGGGCCGGTGCGAGTGGGTCTCTCGGTCGGACACATGTGCACAGCCGGTCGGTCGCTGCGGGGTGCGATGTGGAGCGGGGGCTTGGTGCAGAGTGGGGGAGCGGGCGATGCGGGGGAATCCCTCGGTCGGTGCGGGCGGGAGCGTCGGTCGGGCGCTTGGGCTGCAGCGGATGCGGGGTGCGGTGCGGAGCGGGCGGAGGCGGGGAAATCTCTCGGTCAGACCGAGAGATGTCCTCGGTCGTAGAGGGGCGGTGCGATGCAACGAAGCGGGGGCACTTGGTGCGGTGCGGAGCAGCGGGATGCAAGCGGGGCTCTCGGTCGGTGCGGGGAAACCCAAGGAAATCCCTCGGTCGGACACGGCGGCTGCGGAGCTGACTTGCGACGAACGTCGCAAGCGAGCTTGGGGGGTTTTTGTGACGGCTAGGGTTAATTGCTTACGAAAATAGGTTAGCCTAGGGGTTGTTTATATAGTATAGAGGGGTTGACTTGGTCTAGGGCTAATTCTAATAGGATTAGGATTTAAAAATAATTAAAAACTAAATCTCTCTTTCTCTAACCCACGCATGGCTAGGGTGCGGCCAAGATGAGCTAGGATTTGGCTCAAAAATAGTTTGAAGTATTATAATCTAATAAAAATTATATTTGGCTAAAAATACTTTAAAACTTAGTTATTAAAAATATTATAAGCTTTGCTAAAAATGTAAAATAGGTCAAATAAACTCCAAAAATTGTAAAATAAATATTGGGGTGATCGAGACGACGAGAGAAAGAAAACTAAGAAGACGGATCTCAATTTCGACATCGAGGGACGAAACTAAAAATAGAAACGTCTCACGTCAAAAGTGAAAATCACAACGTCTCTTCGAATAAGATCAAATCGTGGGAGAACGACCCGAGAAATGCCGTTCCAAATTAGTGCCACAATTTAATACTCTCAGAGACGTTCACAACGACATATCACACCAAAGTGTTCATAAACAAACAAAGTCTAGAATAAGTACGTGCACGGTCAAAAGCACGTGCACGAACAAAGTACGATCAGAAAGCGACCGTTACATCCTCCCCACCTTAGAATAAAGTCCGTACTCGGACTTTCTAACTATAAATATAACTCTAGCTAGACTAGTAGCTATCCCGACCACATCACATTATAATTCAACCAGTTATAGTCATTACCAATGCTTATACATACACTAGGTAGTCAAACAATAACTCTGCTAACAAGTATATATTTATTCATGCACATATTTCAATCATATATATATGCATACATCCCTTATGTGACTACTACTAACCTATCACAAACAATAGTTTAGATACTCCAATAAGATTAGTCTCACTCTAGCAAATACAATCATTGCTCTACGTATAGATAGCTACCTATGCACAAAACAAACACGGGTATACTACTCCCTAATATTTCCTAGTATACAGCCAATACCAAACACATCAACTCATGTAGTCACACCATACCATAATTAAATCAAGTTTCACTATATCTAATATGCATTCACCACTACTATAATTTCACAATACATATCCATTCAAATGCATGCAAATATTTCACCATATATTCACATCACATACGGTCCTATAACTGGATTTACGACATGCCACATATACTATAGTCACCAATACCTATAAATAAGCACATACTCACCCGTGCATGGTGCACAACCACACACGCTAACATTTCATTCATATATACCAATCATGCCACTATATACTTAGCACATCTACACACCTAGTTTAGCTAGCACACATACGTTCACATAGGCAAGTCCTTAGTAAATAACTATACCGCAAGACCAACACCTATAACTATATACTGGTATAGCGACCCACAATCATGTGCATAACACAACCAGGCACAAACACTCCTATCACTATACATACATCAAACATTGCTATATGCAAACTACAGACATACATAACAATATACTTAGAGTATACCCACTCAAGCTTGAGTGAGACTCGAAACACATATCAGAATATTCTATATACGTAACACGGTATTTATACCTACCTATACCAATACCACTCAAATGTATACACATTTACCAATATAACCATATACATACCATATGTCAATCACACCTAATATTTAGTCAGGTAACACTCACATAGTTCAATCACTCTATATACCATAATAATAATACAGACATCAGCACACGTATAATTATAATAGCTTCCCTAATACATGCATTCACCGTATAGTCACACACATGTAGAACATATATTCACACCATATCCTACTACCTATAATTAGTATACCAACACATCTTCTTCATACATAATTAAGATATGCAATAGTCGTGTATACCTCATGGTATACACGCATACAACATCCCGTAAAAGCAAGCAATACCAATCAAAATTATAATCCTACTACCATATGTATATCACCTATATACTCATGCAGCAAATACGTAACTACTTACGTCTAAGCACAATACGTATCTACGTACGAGCACATACTCACACGTACTAACACATAGGTCATATAATAGGCCTACCCACTTAACTATACGTACACCTATTATTATCACACCTAACATACACATAACTTTACCAACATATTATTTCAACCATTATAAGTATTTCCAATTACATACACCCCATTAGATATTCCAACATTGTTCCTTATATACACAGACGCCCCTAGAGTGGTATAGCTATCCTCACACATATCTATAAATACCAACACACAAACAACTTCATAACATCACGAATAACTCTGAGTATGTATATATCACACAATAGGCAAACATTAATATACTACAGGGAGTACACTCATTCAAGCCCACATACTCAACCTAGGTACATGCACCATGACAACATCACAAAGGTCCAAGGGCCTACTAAAGCCTAAGCAATAGAGGGAGATCGAGGTCGAAAGCGTGACGAGGGAAGGATCGATAAGCACGAGTTCAGATAGGACGAATACAAGGAGACAACTTGGTTAGGTGAAACAGTGCCTCATTAGTGAATGTTTAGGTAGAGGAAAGGGAGATGTAGTGATACTTATATAGGATTGAGAAGGAAATAGTATAAATAACATAAGCTAAAATACGTGAAATTTGAAAACTGTTGTACTTCAAAAGTTGGAATCCTCGTCTGTATAAAATATTTGGAGATCGATAAAACAAGTTGTTCGAAATAAGTTTGATTCGAATATTCATAAATAGAGAAAACGGTTTATTGGCTTATATAAAATTATCAGGAGGAAAGTGAATCATTCACACGAACATGAAGGATGTATCTTAGAAAATGCTATGCAGCAGTAATTTAATATAATGTTGGCAAAAGTTTTGAAATTCAAAGAATGAAATTAAAGTAACTGAAGAATTTAAGCTCGTGTTAAATGCTTTCAAAGTCTTTAAGCTAGGGAAAAATTTAAAATAATCAATATTGAAACTACTTCCAGCGGAACCAGAATTTGCCAAAAAGAAACTGATTTACACAAGGTTCTTAACATACGAGCACAACGAGCATGGTACGGATATAAAAATAATTGAAATTCTATGTAGTTTAGAATTTATTCTAAAAGTATGTATGGTGAACGGAAAGATAATAATAACTTAGTAGTAGAATTATCAAAATTGGTAATAAAGCTTTAAAACCAATTTATGGAAGGTCCGAATCAGGAAATGGTTATGAAATAGTAAGTTTACAAAAATCTGAAATAGAGAAAACGATGAGCATAAAATCGACTTGCTGAAAGCTGAAATTCCATGTGACTTGAAAAGTATATTAAAAGTAAACACGATGTGTCATTCGAATGGCATAAATAAGAAGGAAAAATTATAAGTCGAATTGGGCAAAATAAGAGTACGGTTCAGAATGAAATTAGTATATGAAGGGACAAGGTATTTACATAGGTATGAAAAGTATAGGCTGGAAAAATATCATAAGCTGGTATTCAAAAGTCTCGACAAAAGTTTTAAAATTTTAAGTCAACAAAAGAGAATGAAGTCTTAGTGTATATATAAAAAAAATTTGAACAAATTTAAACTTAGGGAAAAAAGAAATCGAAAAATACTTTCAGAAGATTCAAGATTTGTAACGGAGAGATTCGAAAATTGACGACGATCGTCATGAGGTGATCTCGTGAATCGAGGCAAGGAAAATGGTCGGATGATCAAAACATACATACGCCTAGGATACGACCCAGGAAACTCTACGGGAAACTCCTACGGTCGACCAACTAAAGATTAAGAAACTTGGCGCTATGACTTCTTAAGGAACAAGACTGCAATGAAATGCGTTCAGCTTGGCCCGAGATCGATGAACCCAAGCGAACGACAAAGAAATTCTAGAAGTCTAATATGGTCAAAGTTAGACAAGAACCACTAAGGTAACTCCTAAGACGGTGAAATCAATTCCTATCATGGAGTCTAACTCACAATCATGGGCCTCTAACTAACAAGCACAGACGTCTAACTAAGTCTTCTTACCACCTTGTGACATAGGAAAACGACTAGACTAGGCTCAAGGCTTATGACTCGGATGTTGCAATTTATTTAATGGACATTCCATAGTTATTATCGTTGTTCCGCTAATTCGCAGTTGCAAGACGGACCTGCATGGGCCACCAACAAAACCTGTCACGCCCCGCTTCCCAAAAATATGGAGGCGAGACGTGAGTAGGTCCGCTCAGACTTGAAGCTACAAAGCTGCAAGTCTGATAAGCGTCAATCAACTTTAAATAGCAGGTCCTTGCAACGTGAAACGAAACAAAGATAATAATAAGGAAATGAGACAAAAGAGAAATCTCAGAATATCCATAATAATAAACTCCAACATCGCAGAAAAGCCACCAGGCTAAAAGGAAAGGGTCCAAAAAGAGGCCCCAGCATGGCCAACAAAAGTACAACGTACAAAAATAAAGTAATGGTGCTACGCACCAACAACTAACAGCAACCTAAAGCAAAAGCAACTCAAATCTGTCTCTAAGACTGGTCACCAGTGTCCGCAAAACTCCTCCTGGACAGACTTGGGCGCAGGCTCAGCGTCAGCAATTACCACGTACTCAGCAAAGGTCTCTGGCTCAGGGTCTAATATGTGACACCCAAAAGAGCAAGGGGCACATGTCAGCAAGTCTACAAGACACGTGTGCAAGGAAACTGAAAGTACAGGTAAACAACCTAGCAGTTCTAGCATGATGCAATGAAATGGCAGATATAGCATGAGTGCAACAAGTAAAGTAAAGTACGACCATGGCATTTAAATCATGGCATGGATGTCAAGTTTTGCAAGAAACATTCACAAGGACAAGTACAAGTATAGAAAGCACGTCGTGCACAGAGATTACGCCTTTTGGCTAGAGTGGCTACGTGGCCAGCTCCTAGGTCAAGTGATCGCTTATCCCTACCCCTCCACGTGTATCGGGCATTGGTTTTTGACCAACACATGAGGCCCGCTTCTGGATCACGAGCCAGAAAGTGTTTTTCATAATGGCATAGGGGTGCACCTAGCCTTAACAAGAAAATCGGGCATTGGTTTTTGACCAACACATGTAGACCGCTTCTGGATCACGAGCCAGGAAGTGTTTTTCATGATGGCATAGGGGTGCACCTAGCCTTAACAAGGAAATCGGGCATTGGTTTTTGACCAACACATGTAGCCCGCTTCTAGATCACGAGCCAGGAAGTGTTTTTCATGATGGCATAGGGGTGCACCTAGCCAGGCAAGGAAGTACAAGTATTGTAGCGTGTGCTACGAATGCAACATTCAACTTGGATGACATATAAGATGAAATGCATGGCAGATAACAGTTTAAGTGCGTACAGATAAGGAATTTAAACATGGCAGGTAACAATGCATGAATGACATGGCAAGGTGACAGATCTAGCTTCGTTGTCAAGCTAGATCTTAAAGTTGCATCTAGACAGCTATCATTTCACTGTCTAGTCGCTTTTACGCTAAAAACAAGGAAGTGGCCTAAAACATGGCCCTAAGCAAAAGTTGGCATGTTTCACTTGCCTGCACGTCAAACATCTGAATACACCGTCCAACGAGTCCCAAGTCACAAAATAACATACGTGCACAAGTCCACCGGCCTACAGTCCCATATTATTAATCTTGATTAGTGAATTTAAAACATTTAAAAGCATCGATTTTAGTCTTGATTAACAGGCAATAGGTTTGGGGTCCTAGGGGTGCAGATCGTTACCTCAACACGACGCGAAAGCTACACTGGCGTCGGGTAGCGACGCCAGGGGTTGGAATAAAAGAACGCGCTCCTAGTCCAGATTCCAAAATAGATTCCTCGCTCGAATAGACTGGGCAGCAACTAGAGCAACGAACCACGATTCCAAGCTAGCACGTGCGACGACGGGCTACGACGTATCGCAACGTCGTAAACGGCAAATCCTCGAAGAGAAAGCACCTAGGTGGGGCCCACAGTAGTTCTAGGGGCCAATGGGGGACCCACAACACCTCTGTAGAACTTGGAGGGCCCACAGTGGCAAGTGGTGCGAGAGTTACGACGTTGCGATGAACGTCGCTCGGTCAGACACGGGCCGGTGCGAGGGGGTCTCTCGGTCGGACACATGTGCACAGCCGTTCGGTCGCTGCGGGGTGCGATGAGGAGCGGGGGCTTGGTGCGAAGCGGGGGAGCAGGCGATGCGGGGGAATCCCTCGGTCGGTGCAGGCGGGAGCGTCGGTCGGGCGCTTGGGCTGCAGCGGATGTGGGGTGCGGTGCGGAGCGGGCGGAGGCGGGGAAATCTCTCGGTCAGACCGAGAGATGTCCTCGGTCGTAGCGGGGCGGTCGGTCGTAGCGGGGCGGTGCGATGCAACGAAGCGGGGGCGCTTGGTGCGGTGCGGAGCAGCGGGATGCGGGCGGGGCTCTCGGTCGGTGCGGGGAAAACCAAGGAAAACCCTCGGTCGGACACGGCTGCTGCAGAGCTGAGTTGTGACGAACGTCGTAAGCGAGATTGGGTGGTTTTTGTGACGACTAGGATTAATTGCTTGCGAAAATAGGTTAGCCTAGGGGTTGTTTATATAGTATAGAGGGGTTGACTTTGTCTAGGGCTAATTCTAATAGGATTAGGATTTAAAAATAATTAAAAACTAAATCTCTCTTTCTCTAACCCACGCATGGCTAGGGTGCGGCCAAGATGAGCTAGGATTTGGCTCAAAAATAGTTTGAAGTATTATAATCTAATAAAAATTATATTTAGCTAAAAATACTTTAAAACTTAGTTATTAAAAATATTATAAGCTTTGCTAAAAATGTAAAATAGGTCAAATAAACTCCAAAAATTGTAAAATAAATATTGGGGTGATCAGGACGACGAGAGAAAGAAAACTAAGAAGACGGATCTCAATTTCGACATCGAGCGACGAAACTAAAAATAGAAATGTCTCACGTCAAAAGTGAAAATCACAACGTCTCTTCGAATAAGATCAAATCGTGGGAGAACGACCCGAGAAATGTCGTTCCAAATTAGTGCCACAATTTAATACTCTCAGAGACGTTCACAACGACATATCACACCAAAGTGTTCACAAACAAACAAAGTCTAGAATAAGTACGTGCACGGTCAAAAGCACGTGCACGAACAAAGTACGATCGGAAAGCGACCGTTACAACACTGCTCGTGACGAGACGCTCCCAACGAATGTACTTCTCGCCACTTCAGAAAAGTGTGTTTACTTGCGTAGTTACGGCCACGTTTTAGGCCATTACTTCCTTAGTTTGAAAATTGTTGAATAAGAGAACCAGGCATGAAATGATAGTGTCTGGTACACCCTCACGACAGCCTAGGCTTGACGACAAAGTCTAGTTACAAATTGCTATAACTGCCATGCTAGGAACTATCTATGTGTGTGTGGACACCATAGAATGAAGAGAACATACATTACCGTTGTCATGCCATGTAACATCATTCTTGAAATGTTTTGCACAACCTGCGGAGAATAGAGCACTCTCCAAGATAGAGAGAGTGATCCCTTATCTGGAATACACAAAGATAGATAGAGTGATCCCTTGTCTGGAATACACAACCTGCGGGGAATAGGGCACTCGCCAAGATAGGGAGAGTGATCCCTTGTCTGGAATACACAACTTGCGGGGAATAGGGCACTCTCCAAGATAGGTAGAGTGATCCCTTGTCTGGAATACACAACCTGCGGGGAATAGGACACTTTCCAAGATAGAGAGAGTGATCCCTTGTCTGGTCTTGTCTTGTGCACAGGTTTGGGGTAGTGTTGAGCGGTCACACGGTTTAGAGGGTTTGGCCGCCTTCTAACCGTAAGGCGTGAACCCTTTTCATGACACACACGTCTTGTCTTGTCTTGTCTTGTAGCCGGTAGCACACGCTACGGCCATTGCCATGTCATGTTTACTTTCTTGCACAGTCTTTACTTTCCTACCATGCTATAAAATGTCATGTTGTTGCATCTTATAATTTTTCAAGTAAAGAACATTTCAATATCTGTCATTAAATTTCATACACTTTGCAGTAGAGTCGTCTTACCTTTACTTGTAGACTCTGCCTGACATACAACTCCTTTTCTCTTGGCTGTTTGTATGTCAGGTACCGAGACAGAGTTCGTGGACCAGGAGGCAGTACCTGAGGACCCGGAGCAGGAGTACGTTGCTCAAGAGTACGACCCGGACGAGGACCAGTCCTAGAGTTCTCTGCCCGTTGCTGGCTTGGAGTTTCAGCTTTCCTAGTTTGGGTGCGTAGCACCATTTTGCTTTCTGTTTTAGGTTGGGTGTGTAGCACCATTAGTTCCCTTTTCAGTTGTAGCCATGCGAGGCTTTCTTTATTAGACTTCTTGTACTTATTGGATTATTATCTTAATGAATAATGTTGTTCCTTTAAGTACTATAATTCTTCTGAAGTTTAAATGCAAGAACCTGTACTTCGTTTGGTGTACCTCTACAGACGCTTATTGGGTCTAAGCTTTACAGCTCCTGCCCATGCGGACCTTAGTCTCGTCCTCGCTTCTGTATTATGGGAAGCGGGGCATGATAGGACCACACGGGAGGGAACGAATCAATGCTAGAAATGGAAGGAAGAATATCCTCATGGAGTTTATATTTTGCTCGCAGCAGCCGAACCCAAAGAGAGTGACGTTCCTTCAAAAACCTCCACGCCAATCTCTGTAAGAGTACAAGATTATGAAACTTCTTCGAACGAATGCCAATGCCTCCCAGTTTCTTCGGCTTGCACACCTCTTGCCAATGTACCAGATGAATCTTCTTCCTGTCCTCAGACCCTCCCCAAAGAAAAGACCGATTCCACCTGTCTATTGTCGCTGTAGTATGCTTAGGAAGTCTGGTAGTGAGCATAGTATATGTATGTATCACCGACGTGACTGAGGAAATGAGGGTAGCTCGCCATGCCAGACTTAAAAACTTGGACTTCCACCCAGAGAGCTTGGAACTAATTTTCTCCACCACCTCCCTGTAAGTATGTTTAGTGACTCTCATATGAATTAGTGGCACACCCAAATACTTTCCTAGGTCCAATGAAGATACAACACCAATGGCAGAACAAATATGTGAGACATGATGATGCCCAGCTGAAGGTGAAATAAAACACCGGGATTTCTCTTCGCTCCAGAAGCATCACAAAACTCATCTAATAATCCCGAACCTTCCGTGTATTATGAAAACTAGCCCGTTTAAACAGAAAAAGATCATCAGCGAATAACAAGTGTGAGATGGCTGGACCTCCACGACCCAAAATAATATGCTACCAGGACTTGTTCGTCACTGCTGCAGAAAGTAGTCTCAAGCGCTCCATACATAAAACGAACAAGTATGGAGAGAGAGGATCCCCGTGACGCAAACCCCGCTCTGGCAAAAACCACTCTGAAGTCTCTCCATTCCACATCACAGAGATCTGGGAAGAAGAGACACAGAACATAATAAGCTTGATCCAGGAAGCAGGGAACCCAAAAAGAGAAAGCGTTTCCTCTAAAAAATCCCATCTAACACGGTCATAGGCCTTCTCTAAATCAATCTTCAAGGTAAAAAGTCCCTCTCGACATCTCGACCTCCTGATGGTATGAATCATCTCCTGAGCCACCATGATATTGGCCGATGTTTGTCTCCCGGGAATGAAACTAACTTGAAGAGGACTAACTAGATCATGAAGGATAGGACGAATCCTATTCACCAACACTTTAGTCACCACTTTATATAGAACACATCATAGGCTAATAGGTCGAAACTATGTTAACCTTTCTGGATGCTAAATTTTAGGAATAAGTACAATTAGAATTTTACAAAGCTCCTTATCAAATTCTCCTCTAGCCAAGGCCTCTGAAACCAAAGCCGTCAAAGAATGTCTGACGGTATCCCACATCTCCTGGAACACACCAGCTTGAAGACCATCGACACCAGGTGATTTCCATGGTTTCATTTGAAAAGGTGCAGTTTTGACTTCCTCTTCCAATATCAGACGTTCCAAGGCAAGCCGTTGAGGAGAGGGGATAGAGGGACATGAAGGATGTGAAAAGCTTGATATGACAACTGCATCCCTCCTAAACAAGTCTCTACAGAAATCTGTAACATGCTGCTGCAGCTCTCTGCTTTCCATAATCCACAAACCAGATCCATCTTTCAACATTGAGATATGACTATGACGTTGCCAACAAATAGACGTCATGTGAAAGAACTTGGTATTTCGATCCCTTTGAAGGAGCCAATCCACCCTAGAGTTATGTGCCCAGAAGGTCTCTTCCATGTAGAGAATTTCATCATACTCAGCAATCAATCTTTCTTCCAGCTTACAGAGTTGGTGCGAAGATTTAACAGAAAGTTCCTACTGTACCCCATCAATTCTCCCCTTTAGACATTTCTTCCATCGAAATAAATTTCCAAAGGAGTGCTTGTTCCACAAGTGTAGGTACCATGCCACCTACTTCAACTTACAACCCCACTCCCCTTGAGCCCGAGCCCACATAGCAGCAAAAGAAACTCTAAAACCCTCCTCCAAAAACCATATAGCTTGGAACTTGAACGGATTATGAAGGGAGTTTATCTAACTAAATGGTTCTGGTTGCAGAAAAAGGGGACAATGATCTGAATACAATCTCGTCAAATGTCTAACTAGGGCACATGGAAATAGCTCGCACCAAGAAGGATTAGCCAGCACCATATCCATGCATTCGGAGACCCGTGCATAACCCCTCCATTGGTTACACTAAGTGAATGTATTACCAACAAAATTGAGATCCATGAGCCCACAAGACGAAATCATAAATTGGAATCGAGCTCATCGGGATATAGAAGGTACTGCTCCACCATACTTTTCCACCGCACACCGAATATCATTAAAATCACCCATGACCAACCAAGGTAAATCCACTCCAAGTGCAAATTGTTCTAATTGCTCCCATAAATGCCAGCGAGCATGTCGGTTAGGTGGGGCATACACCACAGAAAGTGGAGATGTTGGGCATCCACTCCTCCGAATAAAGGCATGTATCAAATGAGGTGTTGAGAAAACTAACTCCAGATCAAAAGAGAGTACATCCCAACAAAGCCATAAACCACCAGAGTAACCCACATGGTCAACTACTAATTCATGCAAAAACTTCATCTGACGTACAACCTTTCTCGCTCTTTCCTTAGAAATTCTGGGCTCTGCAATGGCGAGGAGGGATGATCTGAAACCTTGTATTAATTCCCGAACCCCCCTATGAAAAGAACATTTCCCCGCCCCATGACAGTTCCAAAACATCAGATTCGTCAAGAAAGATGAGGCAAAGTGTCTAGAACAACATTCTATCTAGACTCGAGTAAACCGTCTGACCCAGAAACGTCCATGGGGGAGAACAGCATGGTGGAACTATCATTATGTTCCCCAATCAAAGGATGCAGCTTACGCTCGGGGACCGAAGTCATGGCAGCGTCTAAACATCAGGCGGTTTCCGATGTCGAGCGTCCGAAAGAAGCAGTGGTCCTTGGTCGGATGCACTACCAGCGAGGCAGACTGAATGTGTCAAACACGATGACTCATTGGAGATGTCCCTAAACGGGAAACAATGGCTAGTGCTAGATATATCCCTCAATGGGACCATGGCCGTGGAAGAAGGCAACGTCGCCAGTGCTGGAACTGCCTTCATTCCAACAAAAGTCGACAGCCCAATACAATTTGGGACTGTAACATGAGTTTGAGCAGTAGAGGAAGGCATTGGTAGAATAGTAAAGCCCAAATGTCCAATGGAATTGCGGGGCCCACGGGCTTTTGCTCAAGCATTGAAATGCTACTTCTTTAATTGAGAGTTTGGGCCCACTGATGGCCTACACGACTGTGACAAGATACGCCCCTCAGTTTGATAAGAAAGTGATTATCCCAAGGAATGGGAATCGACGTCAGTAAAATTCACATCTGTCTCCTCCAACTGCCCCTCCAATTCTTCTTCCCCCACATTCTCCATCAATACCGCAAAATGAGAGCCCGTCTGACCAGCCGTCCCGCCTTTCCCAGACCTCGTCACCAGCTCCTTCCCTGTCGGACGACGAGCACGGCGGTCCCTCGCCACCAAACAGGGGCCGTAACCCACCGGCTCTGACATAATCACCAGAGAATTTGCCACTCTTTCCCCCGATTCAACTATTCGAATCTGCCCCGAAATTCCAGTGGTCATCGTCTGAGTTTCTACCGAAGGATCAGTCGACTGATAAGGGCAAGGGTCCTTATGACCCCACTCGTCTACATGAAAAGCAAATCATCCCCAGCCCCTCATATTGAATCTGCTGTCATCGACCCTCAAAGAAGACCTTCGTCTTCAAGGGCTTGTTCGGGTCGATCTCCACACATACCCAAGCAAAGTGGGCTTTGAGAACAAGGCGTGTGTGAGAGTCTAATTTGATCATCCGTCCGACATAGTTGCCCAACGTCGTAAGGATACGGTCGTCGTAATATTCCATTGGCAAGTACGAGAAGCAAACCAAACCTGTCATGGAATCAAGGGTCGCTGAAGAAGGCGAAAAGTCTGGCACCCATCGGTGTACAGTGAGATAGTGACCGAAGACAAGCCACCGGCCTTCCTCCAAAGCAAAGCTAAAATCCTCACTGCAGTGAAACCGCACCATTACAAAGCCTTCCCCCAACTCAATGAAGTCCAACTCCCCTTTGGGCATCCAGAGATGCACCAGTCTCGCTTCAAGAACCGACAAAGTAATATTGCGGCCAAGCAATTTGACAATAACATCCATCTTGTATTGCCGTCGTAGTCTCTGTTTGAAGTCAGGGGACAGAGAGATGTTATCCCATTCTCCCATTTAATGTACCTCAATGTCATCCTCACCAATAACATTACCTCCATCCCTGACTGGAGCAGAGAGATCTGCAGAACCACTACCCAAATCTTTGAACGACTTCGGAGTGAGGCCAACAACAAGATCCCTTCATTTTATTGTGTCACAAATGTCAAAGTCGATCACCTCCATAGCATCCGATATCTCCACACAGTCCTCACTGCCTTCCGATGGCTTGATCTTTTTAGTACTACGCTTCAAGTTATCATCTTCTTCTCGAGAAGTCGCATGGATTCCCTTACTGGAAGAAATTCCACCCTCCACCGTATTTCCATCGTTGTCTTCCATCTTTCTCTCAGCATCTAGATCTGTCCTCCAGATCTAGCGACGGTTGATGAAGCATACACGTGGAGGTTGATGAAGCCCATGCGTGATAGATCTACCGCCTCCTTTAAGCTTTCACAACGAACGGAAGTTAGAGAGATCGTGTTGATAACGTGTTATGAAGCATGCAGTTGCATATACCTCAAAAAATACTTAAACGTGATGATTTATATCATAATAGAATTTTAATGATCATTTTAGGGGGAACAATTTTGAAACCCTATAAACTTATTCTAATCCTTGAACTGAACGATGTATGTTTTAAGCTGTACGAGGGACTCAAAGAAACAAAACAAACTTAAGGGGTCTCATGAAAACGAGAATTGGTCGGGTTTACTTGAAAATTAACTGGTAAATTGTTAAAATCAAACTAGATATCGTTTAATATCTATAAAGTCTGATATGGGTTCAGTTCATTTTCAATCAAAGGCTCCAATTAACGAAGTATATAGTCGTTCAAACAAAATGTTGTCATGCAATTTGTATTACTACTTTTGAACAATAATGCGATTCCGAACTCATTCATTCATGCTAACTTTATCAAAACAATTTTTAGCTAAAACATAGAGTTCATTCATGCTAACTTGATCAAAACAATATATATATATATATATATATATATATATATATATATATATATATATATATATATATATATATATATATATATATATATATATATATATATATATGGAAGTTAAAATAAGGGTGCTTCTATTTGCCCTTTGTTTTTTCTAAACATGACACGCTTTTCATTGCAAGCTTGCCATTATTTTTTAATACATCTTTCTACATTCCACTCTCCTTCCATTGAAGTCGTTGCCTCCGTCGTCTCTGTGAAAATTGGCTCGATTGAGGTGCTGGATAGGTATTAGTACATCAGCCGAGCTACCTTGAGCAGAGCTAGCTCGGCTGTGCTCGAATCTGACCTATCTGACTATGTACAAGTCAGATACGAGGATGTCAAGATATTGGACTTCGACGGTGCATTGGTTCCTCAGTTCGAAGGAGCAGTGGCGCATGGATGGACAGCTCTATAGTCTGAGCATTGGGTAGCTCGGACGGCTCGGCTCGGCACTTCGTTTGCTCGGTCTTCGGTGGTAAACTCGACAGTACGGAGGGGGCCCACTATAGCGTGGCGCTCTATTTGTTGTACAGTTGCGATAGGCTTTGAATTCCGTTAAAAGCGGGATTTGTATTTTTGGAATCTCTCCTCAATGATGACACCTATTGTACCTAAGGGCTACATATATGGTGTTTTAGGTGAGGGTTTCTAAGGTGTGGAACACAGAGAGAATTTTGAGTCGCCATTTGTGAGAGCTAACTTTGATACATTGTTGAGAGCTTTTGGGAAGAATTTGTGTGCTTCTTCTTCGTTGTGAATAGAGAAGATTTGTATCCATTCTTTCCTTTCGTAATAAAGCTCATTGGTGTTCCCTTGGCCGGCCGACTGCCTAAAGTTGTTATCTTTCATAGCTCTTCTGCAGATTGTCGGTTGCTTGTCCTCGTCTCGATCGTTCGACGGTCCTTGACTTCCGTGCTTGTGCATAACAAACTGGTATCAGAGCTTAGTAGTTTCGGAGATCAACGTAGGAGGTGAAGATGAGTAATGTTGGCAATGACAACTCCTTGAAGGCGTCTACTTACAGGGGGCATGCTCCAGTGTCTCGAACTATTGTGTCCAACTCGAAGTTCGAAATTGAGAAGTTTGATGGAAAGATCAACTTCAGTATGTGGAGATGCAATGTCTTGGATGTCTTGAATCAACTTGGTCAAGATATCACATTGGACGAGAAGCCGACATGCATGTCTGATTTGGAGTGGAAGACTCTGAATCGGAATGCATGTGGTACCATCCGTCTGTATTTGACAAATGAGAAGAGTACCCTTTCATGAAGGAGATGAATGCAAATAAGTTCTGGAAAGAGCTTGGCAACAAGTACATGAAGAAGACCATCCAGAACCGAATGCATTTGAATAAGAAGCTTTTCGGTCAGAAGCCTGAGGAGGGTGTTTCTATTGAGAAACATCTCGACTACAATAACAAGCTTTTCACTGATCTGAGGAACATCGACGTGAAGGTTGACGATGAAGAAAAAGCTATGATTCTCCTCAACTCTCTACCCATAGAATATGAGTACTTGGTGTATGTTCTTACCTATGATAAGGAATCGATCACATTTGAAGAGGTGTCCAATGCTCTGACAAGCAATGAGTTCTGGAAGAACGATGAGGACACGAGAGGCCGAGCAAGCGAGAAGGGTGGAGCTCGAAAAGGGTATTTTCGATACAAGTCCAGGGACAAGAGTAGAGCCCCTTCTCGCAAGGACTTGGCGAAGGACCAATGTGTTTTCTGTGGAGAAAGAGAACATTTGGTCAGAGATTGTCTTAAGGCGAAGAAGAAGCACGACGCAACATCCAACGTCGTTAAGGGCATTAAGGTCGAGGAATGGGTATTGGTCGGTGCTTCAGAGGACATGACGTCAGATGGTTGTATGCTCGACTCTGGATGCTCATTCCATATGTCTCCATATAGAGAGTACTTTACCACTTTCCATGTAGGGGGTAAGAGTACGGTCTTATTGGGCGATGACCGAGCTTGCAACACTATGGGTATCGGGACAGTTCGGATGAAGATGGGTGACGGTATTACACTAGACATCGATGAGGTATGCTATGTTCCTGACATAAAGCATAACATCATATCGCTCTGATCACTCGAAGCCCAGGGTTGTCGAGTGACGATGGAAAATGGTGCACTGAGGGTGACCCGAGGAGATATGATCGTGATGAAGGGGAAGCAGAAATGCAACCTCTACTACTTGGATGGTTCGGTCTTGACTGGCACTGCATCTCTGACTAATGAGGCTAATCGAGACGACTCGCTTCTGTGGCACATGCGTCTAGGTCATGGTGGCGAGAAAGCTTTGCAAAAGCTGATCGAAGGAGATTGTCTTGTAACGGCCTGATTTTGTTTTACACGTAATTCAGTAATCAAAAGAGTTCAAAAATAGTTAAACGATTTTTTTCTATTTTTAATGGGTCGCCTCAGTCATTGTAGTCCAGACTCTTGCTTGACTAAGGCCGAGCTAACAGCCTCTTGGGGTAGCTGCTAGGTAGATGATCAACTGATCGCCCTCATCAGGCTTCATCAGGAGTGGAGGAATGCGAGGATACTCCTTTAGTTCGGAGAAAACACGCTTGCAGTCTACATCCCACTCTATGACCTTACTTTCCCCTTTGGGGGGGATATGGCCTTCCTCAAGACTTTGAAGAAAGGAATGGACCTCTCCGCTGATTTAGACAGGAAACGCCCGAGGGCGGCGATCATGTCATTCACTCTTTGGAGCTTACTAATTGTGGTCGACTCCTTCATACTGATTATTGCTGCCACTTTATCAGTGTTGGCCTCAATCCCTCGGCTCGTGAGCATAAAGCCGAGGAATTTCTCAGACCGAACTCCGAAAGAATATTTGGTTGGGTTCAACCGCAGCTTGTAA
Organism: Scilla litardierei; assembly: GCA_030789695.1. Classification (NCBI taxonomy): domain Eukaryota; kingdom Viridiplantae; phylum Streptophyta; class Magnoliopsida; order Asparagales; family Asparagaceae; genus Scilla; species Scilla litardierei. The sequence continues at coordinate 7,540,513 of CM061136.1, read as the reverse complement.
CATCAGATCTCTGCAAAGGTCTCGGTGAGATCTATAATATAGTCAGTCGAGTTCTTCGACTTGACCAACATGTCATTAACATAGACCTTCAAATTCCTTTTGATCTGTTCTTTAAAGACCTTGTTCACCATTCGCTGGTAAGTCGCTTTAGCGTTCTTCAGTCTGAAGAGCATCTTCATGTGGCAGAAAATACCTCGATCTGCAATGAAGGGAGTCTTCTTCTCATCCTCAGGTGCCATCTAGATCTGATTGTAGCCGGAGAAGGCATCCATGAAGCTCAAGAGCTCATATCCCGAAGCACTGTCAACAAGATGATCGACCACACCTTATTAAGTTGGTGAAGCCCGAGGTAGGGGTAACTATCTTTGGGGCACGCCTTATTAAGTTGGTGAAGCCCACACACATCTTCCATTTTCCATTCGCCTTCTTCACCATCACCACATTAGAGAGCCACTCAAGGTAGTTGAACTCTCTGATGAAGCCAGTCTTCAGAAGCCGATCAACCTCTTCGACGGCCTCCTTCATTTTGTCACCCCCGATGTTCCTCTTTTTCTGCTTCATCGGCTTAAAGGTTGGGTCTACATTCAACTCTTGAGAGATGACCTTGGGATCAATGCCTGGCATATCATCGGGAGACCAAGAAAGACATCTGTATTCGCCCTCCAAAATATGATCAACTATTCCCTTAGGTCAGAAGGAAGTCTTGACCCAATGTAAACAGTCTTTCCTGCATCGTCAGACACAGAGATCAACTCTGTCTCCTCGACCGGGGTAGGTTGTCAGTCCGCCAAATCCTTTTTGTCGTCAGTGAGATCCTCCGGAGGTACTTGCTCCGTCCTCCTAATTGTGGCAGATAGTATGTAGCACGACCTAGCTTGCACCTGATTCCCTTTCACCATTCCGACTCCTTGGGGAGTCTAAAACTTAATCGTTTGATGAAAGGTGGAGACTACCGCTTCTACAGAGTTAAGAAGTGGCCGACCTATAATCACATTATAAGCAGAGTTGATTTTCATCACGATGAAGTTTGTCATTCGGGTAACTTGACGAGGGAACGTCTCGAGGGTGACCGATAGCGCAATCACGCCCGCGACAGGAGCAGCATGTCCTGTGAAGACAACGAGGGGATCAGGACATTCTTTCTATTCTGACGAAGCCAATCCCATCTTCTCCAGTGTGGTGAAGAAAAGAACGTCACACGAACTTTCCGTATCGACGAGCAATCTCCGCACTTTGACTGTGCTGATGATGGCGCTGATGACGACGACGTCGTTATGCGGTAGCTCCACACCCTCAAGATCCAAAAAGATATTAGGGGTATGGCATTCCGCGGTCGCTTTCTTCCTACCGCAGTTGTCATCACACTCTTAGCATACTAGCTTTGCAAGGAGGTGGGTATCTCGTTCTGTGTAGGGCCGCCAGATATAATGTGGAGGACACTGATATCGGGCAGAGTTGAGGCATCATTCGCAGGCGAATCGAGCCTCCGCATACTTTGGTTGATGGTTCGAGTCGACATAGTCTTCTTGTTCAGCAAAGACGGTGATGTTGACTCGTATTCCCACAAACGATGCCAACTGTTGACAAATGAAATCAACGAACATTGAGATGGAGCTGACGATTGTCAGCTGAGGAGTGGAACCCGCGGTGACTGGAACCAGGTCAGGGAGAGTCGTGTTCGAGCTATCTAGGTGAAGCCTGACCTAACTCCGAGCGGCTCTGAGTGCGTTTCACAAATATGAGTTCTAATTAATTTACTAGTGAGTTCTAATTTATTATTAATTTTTAAGTTGTGATTGTTTTTATACTTGACAAAATAGAAGTTCATGCTCTTTAATATTTACTAGTATTAATTTGTGTCATGCGAAGAACATCTTTTCTGTTTAACCCATAGCAACCCATAGCGTATTTCTGCTTCACCTATGGCCTATGTTCTCTTTATGTCTTTCTTCAAGGATCACATGTATTAGCTATCTGCAGCACAGACAAATCGTCGGGAGGTCGGATCAGGGTTCCGAACCAAATCCCTTCTGATGCTTAAGTCAGTATGTGACTTAAGATGTCTCGGAATAGGGATGACAATACGGGCCGGCCCGGGCCAATAAGAATTTGGGCCATCCAAGGGCGGCCCGGGCCCGGCCCGACAAGAATTCGGGCGCCCGGCCCGGCCCGATAAGCTCCAACAGTAACAGTATTTGAGAGTTAGAAAAGGTGAAGTTGCGGCATTTTACCTAGTGCTCATGGCACATGGTATAGCAGAATCTTTTCTGCGTATAGTAGTAATGGATTCACATATGATTATCATTAGATACAAAGAGCATCGATGAGAGCTTGCCACAATAGCATTGTGTTGTTCCAAACAGTAAGTTTTTACAAATAGAAGGGTCTTGAGTACAATGTATATAATATATATATATATAATAGGAGGGGGCAAGAAAGTGAGAGAAATGGAGTTTCTTACAAACAGTTGAGAGCAATATGAGAAATTAACAGGAGCTAATGCGACTAATTATTAATTAGCATCTCGGATTAAGCCATTCCAAGATAGCACTCCTCACCGTGTCAAGAATATGATAGTGCGCCACTAGACCTCGGGTATGGGACTATATAATATACCGTGGGCCACCAGGCCGCGGCTTAATTGAAGAAATTAATGTCCCCCAATAACCTATTCAACCAAATGAGGATTTCGGGCCGTGTCGTGCCGTCCAATAAGCCGTGTATATTGGCATGGGCCTGGCACGATAAGAAACCGGGCCGTGTCGTGCCAGTCCGATAAGCTTTTCAGGCCAAAATCGACGGCCTGGGCACAGTGGTATCGGGCCGGGCCCATGCCGTGCTACCAGGCCAGGCCAAAAAGTGCCACCCCATGAATTTGATGCTTTGTGAGGGAGATGTTACGGTGGCCCTATCTTGGATTCTCAATACTTCTGTCGCTCCATCCATGCATGGTACAGAGAGAACTGGTCGCTGCCTTGGCTATGCTACCAAAGGTTCTAGGAAATTCGGAATAGGTGAGCACACATCGGCTTACTTCTCTGAGACTAAGAACAACATTGGCAAAGCAATGATAGCTGCTTTTGCCACCAATTATTGGCACAAACAAAAGGGAGTCAATAAAGTAGTGGGGTCGGAATCCGAATAACCCAAATGGATCCTTCAAGTTCAACTCATAGTTTTGTTTGGATCCAACTTCGATCATCAATTTAGGGTTAGAGCACACGAAACCATGGTTTTTGAAACTTGCACGCAAGACTAACTCCTAAATGAAGCTCCAAGCTTGACTTGAGCTCCCTCGGTTCAAAACTTTAAATATGTAAATGTAGCCTAAAGTTGGAGGGACATAAAGGAGGAGGATGGCAAGAATAACTGTCATCAATCAATGTGGTGGCTTCAACATCCCATATGAATACAGAAAACTACAAGACAAAAAGTCCATGGACCACTGCAAGAGGCTTGAGGACAACATGATTGAGATTTGAGGATGTCTTTGAACTTTGGATCTGTGGAACTGAGGAGCAGGCAGCCTTTGGAGAACATGATTCTGACAAAAACCCTATTATTTTGAATGGGAAGAACAGATGCTGGGCCCATGAGAGTACCCCCTTTTTTCATTCTGAGCAGATTCTTTTCAGATTTTGATAAGAGGTTTGCATGTTGTCAGATACAATGATTTACAACTTGCATCCCTCTTTCAGGTCTGGTGGACCTTTGCATTTGTACAGCCATGGAATCAAGATCTCTTGTGGCCACTTCCAGCCAAATCTTTTTTTTCTTTGGCTGAGATGTGTGTACAAAAACAATTTGACATGCAGAGAGTCAGAATGCTGGTTGATATAACAGAGCAAAGATTGCTGAATAGATTCTCTTTGAGGCCCACAGGCACCAGATGCCCAATCCAAAACAATATTTATAAGCACTGCTTTTTTTTTAAATCACCCCTTCTGTGTTTTAATGCAAAGGAACTTGATGAGCCTTGTATGTCTCTAAAGGACTGTGCTATATACACCCCAAACTTTGGGGGTGTGTGCAATGATTTTTTTTCAAAAATGAAAAATATATCTCATCACTTTGTCTCATCACACACGCTCTTTCTCCTGCTTTTTTCCATTTTTGGAAAGAAGTCATTGCATAGACCCCTACTTTGCCGGTGGGGTGTATATATCTCAAATTTTCAATGAAGGGATAAAAGATACATCATGAGTAATGATACTCGGACGCCGAGGTCATCGACCTACTTACATGTCAAGTATCAGCAACAGATTTCTTTTGTACCTATTTCATATTTACCCACCAATCAAAGCTCTAGGACTGCCATTGCAAGCCCTAGGGCAGAAGTATGCGCTAAGGGATCCAATAACAAATGCAAAAGTGCAAAGTTCATTCATTCTTAAGTTCATTGATGCGACCAGGGTGCGACGACCACAACATGGATAATTTTGTAATTTTTGGGAATTATGGGATAGTTTTATAATTTCTAGAAATTTTAGGAAACACAGCAATTATAAGTAGGCGGCGTCTAGGGTTAGGGATTTTATGTGGAATATTGTGAGAGAAATTATCTAGGAGTTGATTAGAACCCTAGCCCTTAGAAATTTAGGCTTTGATCTCGAATATAAATTTAGGAGAGCGGCATCCTCTCGAATGAGACCACCTATCTTGTTACTATTATCAAAAATCAATAAAAATTCCATCCTTTTCCCAGATCTTCCACAAAACCCCAATTTTTATCTTATTTCCTCTTGTGTATCGCATCAAATTGGTATCAGAACCACTCGATCCATGACGGCGACGGAAGAAAAGAAATGGGATGAAGCTATGTCGAAGTTGAAAGATTAAAGAAATCGATGGAGGAGATGCGATCCGATGCGAAGACCTCAGAAGCTGATATTGGAAGCCTTCATGTAATCAAACCAACAGATATCGCAATAAATTGCGACGTTATCCAATGCGAAGGATTCATATCTGAGTAAAGCCGAGGACATCAACTCGGATCCAATGAGAAAGGCGGGACCTTTTACGAAAGGAAAGGAGAATGTCGATGAATTTATGGCAGGGCTCGTATACAACGCAGATCTGGAATCTGAGGAGGAGGCAGAAGATACATTGGGACGGCGACCCCCCCAACCACAGGGGCCCCACGGCCCCAGCAAGAGGCGACAAACCTGGCATGGCTGATAGGCGCCTCGCGGCTTCCTTGCGGTTGGCCAGGGCTATGTCGAACCCTGGCGAAGTCGCCAGAGGCTTGGCATACCCCAGGCGATGGCCCCCAGGGCCCAGCAGAGCCGGGCTGGGCGACGTGGCCTCGTGGCCCCCTGGCAGCCCTCCAGGGCCCCGGCTAGCAGCCACCGAGCCGCCAGGGGACACGGGACCCCCTGGCGGTCCGTCCGGACTACGACAAGTAGGTTCAAGGGTGTCGAGGCTCCCGGGATGACTTGGAGAACCACAGGGGGCTTGCAGCCTTGGTTATGCAACGAAGAGACCCCAACGGTGAATTCTGGACTACAAAGAGTTCGATCATTATGATGATGAGGTGTCAGTGTATGTGGACGACGATGGAGGATCCAATTGGGCAGATGGAGGTTGGGAGAATGACGAAGGAGACAAGGGATACAGATTTGGAGACTATGATGGCCCACGGATCCTTCACTGGCAGTACTGCTATGACCGGTACCGAGGGAGAGCATCACCTGGGGATTTCAACACAGACAGCAAGGTCAAAAATTTAAAGATGTCGGTCTCTAAAGAAGAAAACCTTCTTGGTTGGATCTACAGGGCGGAGAGGTATTTTGATGTGACGCACCTCACTTTAGCAGAGAAACTGAGGACGGTAGAGACATGCTTGGAGGGTGAGCTTTGTCTTGGTTTCGATGGAAAGAGCATCAACGGCATTTGCACTCGTGGGATGAATTCAAGAATTGCCTGCTACACCGATTTCGGGACAACCAGGGCGGGACCTTCATGGGCAACTCTTTGCTCTTAGACATGATGGGATGGTCATAGATTACATCAGGAAGTTTGAGTTGGTATCAGGCAGTATAAAAGGGCTGTCTGAGTACTCCTTAAAAGGGTGTTTTATGAAAGGTCTCAAAGCTAATATTCGGACAGAGCTACGCATCCATAGACCTAGATGGCTATTGGACAACATGGAGCTGGCCCAGATGATAGAGTATCAGCTGGCAGAGGATCGGCGGGCCAAGGAGGCCTGGGACGGACCCACTCTTCGTAGCCAAGGAGCGTCAAGGGAGGAGAAGGCACTGTCAGGAGAAATCCAGTCCAGCCAAGAGAAGAAGAATGAGCTTCCATTGAACAGCGGGGGATCAAGCGGCTTACAGACCAAGATCGAGAACAGGCGCACCAAAGGTCTATGCTTTCGTGTGACAAGAGGTTCATGCCAGTTGCAAGGATTGTGCTCTCCGAATGTTGACTATAGAGGATGATGAGGCAAGGCCAGAGAAGGAAGAGCCGGGAGGGAACGAGCACCTTTACTTGGAATAGCATGCCCATGATTTCCATGACATCGCATTGAGGACAATGTGGTTCTCTGGAGACGGAGTACTGATGCGACTGGGGTGCAGCGGTCACAACGGGGGTAATTTTGTAATTTTTGGGAGGGAGTTAGGTGGCAGTTTTGTAATTTCTGAAAATTCTGAGGAAAACACCGATTATAAGTAGACGATGGCTACGGTTAGAGATTTTATGTGGAATATTGTGAGATAAATATCTAAGAGTTGATTAGAACCGTAGCCTTTGGATATTTAAGCTTTGATCTCGAATACCAAGCTAGAAGAGCAGCGGCCTCTTGAATCAAGGCCGCCTATCTTGTTATTTTTTTTATCAAAAATCAATAAAAATCCCACTTTTTCCACAAATCTTCCAAAAAAAACCCCTATTTTTATCTTATTACCTCTTACGGATCGCATAATTCATCCTTACTTTTGCCAATCACATAGCCAAATACAGCAGGCCCCCGTACTCTCCATCTGATGGGTCTTCAGAAGAGAACCCAATAATGCTAAATCACTGGGTAGAAAAAAAATGGCAAGAATGCTTGATCATTGATGCCATTTTCTCATAAAAGCATGTGTGGTGTTCAGAGTCCAGAGGGGCAAGAAAGAAGCAATGATGCTTCTTCCTGCCTATAATTGATGGTGGCAGGACATCCTAGGCCCCATCTGACAAGAATCACACAAATGTGGGGGGAGGAAAGACAAGGAAGAGTCTTTTATTTTCCAACAAAAAGTTGATGGCAAAATGATCATAAACCATCAAGAGGGCACAGGCTTTACCAAGAGCAACATAATGTTCTCATCATCTCATTCACAACAAAAAGTTGGGGTCAAAAGGGTGTAAAAGATGACAGAATGACAGGATGCACCAAAAGGAGGAGAACATTCACAATTTACAAAATATTCCAAGCTTTTCAAAAAGCTGATGATGGAAAGTAGATGGGAATGATTTGATCAAAATAGAGCCTCATCTGTGTAACTGCAGCATAGACGATACCATTTACAATCAAACCAGCCTTAATTTACAAAAACTGACGCAAACTATTCATGGATTTGATAATGATTGTAATTGACGAAAACTACACCGTTGGAAGTAAGGTAGGTTTGCCATATTCACTTTAAGTTGTTCCGTAAATAATTGTAAAGTTCACAATAGTATGGTAAAGTATAAGGTAATTTTGATGAAAAGTGAATGGTCAATATCAAGAGGGTTTTAACGAATTTCTAAAGTTGAAGCATAATAATATTGTTTTCAGGGATGGTTTGTATAGTTTTCCTAAATTTAGCCCACAAACAAAGGGTGCTTGCAAGCAGTTGTTACATACTTGAAATCCAATTCTAACAGCAAAATTAAGCAACCAGTTTCAAGAATTGAAGGATATAACACAACTTCATACTGCAAAACAAGCATAACCCAAACCCCCGTTACCTGATCCACGACATGTACTTTACACCTAGATGTTGCCGTTACAGTTGCTATACACACGATCCTAAGCTTCCTGGGCTACATCATGTCCTTTAAACATAGCGAAAAACTTAACACTGGATTACCACTAAACCGATAAATTAAGCCAGATAACTAACCTATCAGCGAGCCTAAGAACTCGTGGAGCCAGCATCCGGGCAACACCGGGCAATGCCGGAGATGTTAGTGTACCAAGGATAAACCAATTGATGCTCAGCAAAGCGACAGCATCGGAAGCTGGTTTGTTCTTTATGGTCGAGAAGAACTGAACCACGCTGTTCAGAGACATGCCTACAACGGTAAAGAGAGCAGCTACCAAGGGCATACAGGGGTCCTCAGCTTCCCAGATGATCATGCCAACAATGAGGGACAAGACTGAACTGAAGAGGCTCCGAGAAAGAGCGACCACCCTTCGCCGTTCCAATATTTCATCGGTTAATGAACCACTGGACGAGTATGGAGTAAGATGAGGCTTATATGGGGATTGTTCCTGCGATTTGATTTTCTCTGTGTCATCGAATGAATCCCCCCGCGTTAGAAAATCTTGGCGAACCTCTCCGCCGCTCTTGTAGCCAGTGCTCCATGAAGGGACCACATAATCACGGCTAAGCGGAATGCCTTCATGTACACTGCGCAGTTTTTCGTCATGGGCTTTGTAATCCCATGGGGTTTTCCCCTGAATCTCGTTCAGTCGCAAGTTTTCATCTTTAAGATCCAGCAGCTGTCAGACAGAAGAGACCTTGTATGCATAAGTCAAAATATATGGTCGTTTCGTCAGCCTTAACATGAAAGATGTATCAGATTATCCAATGTCATAATAATATTAGCAGCTAAGACATGTGATTAGATATGCCGATGCACTACATAAACTACCAATGGAATGACTCATTCTCAAACAAAGTAGCTTCTATTATGACAATTTATACATACGTACTTTCACAATATGATGTCAGAAGCTTTGCCTGTGACTCTGGTGAGCACAGCAGATGCCTCAGAAGGGAAACATTTCTGCACAACTTGGAAAAGTTCTCATTGATGTGGCAAAAACAAGAAACCTACGGTACAACATGGTGACATTATAAAGGAGGTGATTTCCACTTTGACACACCTTGAAAGCAGCAAGGAAAATTGAACACCTTGCGCAACAATAAATTTGATGCCCAATAAGAAAGGCAACATAACATAGAATAGTTGTCAATATGGTAATATAAAACTTAACACTGCCTACACGAAGAATACTACCCACATTGGTTCTTCAGTTGAAACTCTAAAGCGAGAAGCTGGTTTTAGGGATTATAGTTATCTTTCTAATTTGCAATGCATGGTGCCACTTCGCTGCTTTAGGAATTTTTACATATTCTTCGGAGTGTTCATCCATTCTCTTCTTTCCGGATGGTCTCCTCCCAAAAGGACGCCTTAATACCTCAACAGTCTGTTATGCTCGTCATCGTATGGCACCACTTTAGGGCCATGACACTAAGGGTGAGCATCGGTCGGTTCGGTTCGATTTTTGGCAAATTTTTCAAAACCAAAACTGAACCGACCCCATGTACAAACTGACCGAACCGAACCGAGCATATGTGCTGGACCTAAACCGAGCCAACCCTAGCGGTTCGGTTCGGTTACAATGCAACTATTCGACTAGTGTTTAAGCACTAGTCGACTAGTCCTCTCAGGCATTGTATTTTTTCGGTTCGGTTAGTTCAATTCGGTTGACTTGACTGAACCAGACCAAAAATCGAGCTGAACCCGATGATTTACCTCTCAAAACCAAACCGACCCGACCGTTTTCAATAGGTTCGGTTCAGTTTCGGTTCGGTTCGGTTTTTCGGTATTTTTGCTCACCCCTACAAGACACTATATGATGATTCATTATTTAGTATTTAGATTATATTAAAGCTTAATAACGTTGAGAAAATTCCATCAACCTAAAACAGTTATTTGAAAGCAACACCTCGTACCAGCCACCAGTCAACACACAGGTTTGTCAATAACCCTAATTTCAAGTTATGGGTATAAAAGAGTTATTAAATTTAGTGTTTAATTATTAGTTTTGAGTCACACTTACATTTTTTGTTGATTTTTTTAGAAATTTAAGAATTTTGAGGTTTTTCTGAGTTATTTCAAGATTGAGACCAAGGGTATTTTGTAATTTTGTAATTCAGGTCCTGAATAATTTTTTATTAGTGTGCCCGGTTAAAAGAACAGAAAACTATTATAAGTACATGTTATGAAAATTTTCCTTCGTTGTGGTGTGGTATAGGATGACAATTGATCAAGGGGTGAAGCCGGATATAGGGTGAATATGGGGTGTCCGTCCCCAAACTCGTTAATACCTAAATCCCTTGGTTTATTTTTGTTTAAATCTGTTACGACATGAAACCTAAATCAAAACATCCTTTATTACAATTTTATTTTGCTCTCCACAAAATAACTTCTAATTAATTATGATACCCTCAACCATTAGATCCCAATTTCATCCCAAACAACTCCAAAATCCTTATAATCACAAACCAACAATGATTATGAATGATCTCTTAAATCTGTAAATGCTTTTGCCCAAGATCTTCTAGAATATCGTTTAACCAAATAAAAGAGAGAGCATGCCAGCAGCTCTTCTAGAAGATCTGTAAAAGACTTTTTCTAGTGTGTGAGGGTGGGTGGGTGGGTTTTGTTTTGTTTTTGTTTGTTTGTTTGTTTGTTTTTTTTTTTTTTTTTTTTGGGGGGGGGGGACAGAAGGAAAAGAAAAGAAAAACACTTCATGCGCAAAATAGGAGGAAGAGAGGAAGAAGGGTGTCCCTAGCCCTAAACACTTCATGCGCAAAACACTGCATGTTTGTCAAGAACCCTAATTTCATGTTATGGGGATAAAAGAGTTATTAAATATAGAGTTTAATGATTAGTTTCGAGTCCCACTTACATTTTTTGTAGATTTTTTTAGAAATTTAGGAATTTTATGATTTTTCTGAGTTATTTCAAGATTGAGACGAAGGGTATTTTTGTAATTTTGTAATTTTGTAATTCTGGTCCTGAATAAATTTTTATTAGTGTGCCCGGCTAAAAGAACAAAATTCTATTATAAGTAGATGTTATGGAAATTTTCCTTCGTTGTGGTGCGGTATGGGATGACAATTGATCAAGGTGTGAAGCCGGATATAGGGTGTTCATCCCCAAACCAGTTAATACCTAAATCCCTTGGTTTATTTTTGTTCAAATCTGTTAAGACATGAAATCTAAACCAAACAGCCTTTATTACAATTTTATTTTTCTCTCCACAAAATAATAATTCTGATACCCTCAACCATTAGATCTCAATTTCATCCCAAAACAACTCCAAAATCCTTAAAATCACAAACCAACAATGATTATGTATGATCTATTAAATCTGTTAAAGCTTTTGCCCAAGTTCTTCTAGATTATCTTTTAACCAAATAAAAGAGAGAATGCCAGCAGCTCTATTTTTAGTGACAGGTGCCATGATTATGAATGATCTCTTAAATCTGTTAATGCTTTTGCCCAAGTTCTTCTAGATTATCTTTTAACCAAACAAAAGAGAGAATGCCAGCAGCTCTATTTTTAGTGACAGGTGCCCTGCCTCACACACACCCACCCCCCGGCCTGGGCGCCTGGCCAGACCCAGGCAGAGCCAGTGCGCCCCCCAAAAAAACGACTTTTTTTTTGTTGGGGGGGGGGGGGGGGGGGGGGGCAGAAGGAAAAGAAAAGAAAAACACTCCATGCACAAAATAAGAGGAGGAAGAGAGGGAGGAGGGGGTCCCTAGCCCTAAACCCCAGTAATCCCTATCCCTTTCTGAGTAGCCCCATGGTTAGCCACTTGCACCAAAAGAAAACTTGTTTCTCTTTATTCTAAAAGGGAATCTAACTTTTCCTTACTCTACATCATTTTCTTGTGCTTGTAGTCTTACAAGCCTCAAACTATCAAAAGCTTTATACATCTGTCAATCTGATGCTCCCAACAATCAAACAAAAAAAAATTTAAGATGTGATTCCAGCAATTTTTGATTGATGATTTTTGATATTTTTAGATTGAACTTGACTACTTTTTTTTTGAATTCATCGGAAATCAGTTTAAATGAGCCCCTACGGGCTCAAACCGTCGACCTGTCACAAAGGGAGGGACGGCCATGCCACTGCGCCAATTGGCGCTGGCGAACTTGAATACTTCGATAGTTTACAATGTATGATATGATACAGTCTCCTAATAAATAGGCACAACCTTTTTGTCATTATGAATCACGTGTGTACCCCTCAACTGCGTATTTAAGATCTGAAAATGGAATTTTACAGTTATATTATTTCTCTACCTACAGATTTTGGGAGTTTACAGTTTATTACATCTCTACCTACAGAAATTAATTTCTTAGAGTTTTTAGTTGGCGAGAAATCAATCCAAACGACAAAACATCTTTAAGCTAAAGGCTCTGTGCATTAAAATCTTGAGACGGGCAGCACATGAATTTGTAAATAGGGTTTGACAACACTCGAGGGATGTGAATAGCGTTTTAAAAATCCCAAATGACAAAGTACCCAACTTTGTGTTCGAAAGATCACAATACAAGTAATGAAAACTAAAGAAACAAATATACAGCAATGCAACCCAACTAATACTTTGGAAAAACAATCACAAGGTAAATAATGATAATTGATCAACAGTACCAATAACAAATGCAAGAATAATAAATGCAGGAATGTAAAAGAGTATAGAATTACAGAGATATAACTAGCAACACAAACACAACGGTATCTGGGACTACCAGAAGTAAATGTTTGGCTGGGGCTGTCTAATACAAGAAGTAAATGTTTGGAAATGAACACATTATTTTCTATTTCTATTAGCAACTTTTAACCCCGCAGTATTACATAGCTCAAAAAGAATATGCCAGTCCCCTCTCTGGATATAAGAAAATTATTGCGCCTGTGATGAATGTTTAAATAAGAATCAAATCGAAATCAGGAAGTTAAGTTAGATACATTCTTAAAATGATCTGCTCGTGATCAATTAAGTTAAATGTAAACTAATGAAAGTGGTTAGGACAATGCTGAATGAGGTTTAATGCTCTAAGCCTACACTCTCCAACAGGAAACAGCCAGAGAAAAGAATTTCATATCAGAAAGCATAACGGGCATCCACTTGTGCTTCCAAAGACAAATGCACATGGGCAGCCATGTGGGTCCCACCAAGGTCTGCATCAAAGCTCTTATTAACCTATGGGCATAACTAGAGCAGCATCTGCATGGTTTGTAATATCTTCGAATCTCACTTCTTCGTCAAGTTCACTTTTTTTTTTTTTTTTTTTTTGGGGGGGGGGCAACTATTTTCAGAACTTCACAAATTATTTTTTATGTTAAGGTAAATTGGTCAAAACTACCTTTACATTTCACTACTTTTGTCAAAACTACCGTTGTGTTCTCAATTATTCAAAACTACCATTAAACTTATCCAAAACCAACCAAAACTGCCTGAACTTTGTTTTTAAGGGGTACTTTGAATAATGTGAAAAATAAAGGTAACTTTGACAAAATTTGATGAAAATAGTAAACGTCAATGTATTTTTGAATAATTTAGCATTATGTGAATTAACAACCTTTCAACTATTTCTGTTTTTTCTGTTGTACTATAACCCATTTCTAAAATTATACATAATCAGTAATTCATTTGAACTAATGCACTGGCATTTTGCCAGGTCAACTCACCTCATTCTCTAACTGATCAATTCTGGAAAGAGCTCTTTCATGCTCTACCTCAATCTCCTCAAATACAGTCTCTATGACCTTTCGCTCTTTAATAGCTCTCTGCAACCGCTGTTCAAGTTCCATGTTTTCCCACACGACATTTTCCCACCGTGTCTGCAGCTCATGCAAGTGCATCTCTAGCTGTCATGATCAACATCACAATTTAGAACAGCAAGACAAAAAATGACAAACATCAAAGAAATAACCAACACCCATATGATTACAAAAAGAAACTTGACGAGATCGCTTGCAGAAAAAGATAGCAATGAAGACCAAAGATGTTATGATAGGAGTGCACATAAGGGGTCTCAAACCCAAAACCACCCTCGTACACAAGAAGACAGAAAACCCTGCGAGATCTTCGGGTAGTGGAAGCTCAATACCGTTTTCTCACCCCCAATTTCCCTCACCAAAACAAGCTCTAAGATTTCAAAGCACCAACAGTCCATATAATGGGTAATTCATCATTACCATCATCACAATCTATGTGTTGCCAAGTAGGTGTGTTGAATATGCAACACCAAGGAACCAAAAGTTGGTATGATATTATTCTAAGCTATAACCTAGTATATTTTTCTTTGTAATAATTTATTACATGGAAGAGATCAAAGCAAGAAATTACTCAATCTACTACATGAGCAGAATTTCGGTCTATGGCTTCAACTGCATTTACATTATTAGGGGGCAGTGGTTACTCTCTGGCGTGGATATGACTACACCTGGTCCAAACCTACTGCTTTTAACAACAAGAATGGCATTAAGATATCACATATTATTGTCTTCCATGAAAGGGAAAAGTAGATTGATATTCACCATGATAGGCACCATTCTATGCAGACAAAGTATATTGTTCTTCCTTGTATCATCTGTGCCAAGTTGCTGACTTGTAGGCTAACAGCACAGCTTTCAATTAATTTCTTGTAAGCAACTCTTGATGCTCATTGCATCGTGAATTTTAAAGCAAATGTTTATCTATTAAAAGGGAAGTATGGTCACTTGATACATACTGTTCTTTGTCCTAAATGCATTGTATATATAAGCACGCCAACGCAAATTAATCATTTCTCCGGATAAGAAAATATGATTTACAATTTGAGTTATCAAAGAGATTTCATATAGATATCACTATCACTGGACACACAATTTTCTTTACCCTCATCTTCATTAGCATATATAAAAAATCGAGGTCCAGTACGAATCCAGAGCTTCTCAAAATTGCAACAAAAATTGGTACTGACACTTTATTTTCATCCAAAGACACATGTGATTCTAATGTAGCGCGGAAGTTGTTTGATCCTTCATGCTCAAATATTAAATAAGAATTGGTAAAGGAAGTTTCTGAACCAAATAAGTCAACAAAAGGTGTTAAAGATGAATTTTGAGCATGATAATATACTCTTTTCGCACACAATTGAATAGAGTTATCTTGCTACATGATAAAGTTGAGCAGATACATCCACGAGCAAATGCACTTGGGGGAACAAACATTTAGGAGCCTTTGGCAAAATGAATATACTTATCAGATGTGCTTACACTCATTCCATGGATAGGCTGATGCATAGAGCTGTTGCCCGTCATAACGGTCAGTATACACCAAATACTACTAATTATGAGTTGATGATCCGTGATCATTTGTTGTTAATACAATAAACTGACCTAAAGTAACAGAGCAGAGCAGAGAGACAGGTAATTTTGTTCATCATCTTAACCTTCATAGTTCATCCTAAAAAAATAGTGGTCGGCTTCTTGGACTCAATAGAAGAGAGTTGGATCATGATCACATCAAATTATGATGTGAGATACTCATTTTTCACGCATCATGATATACAACTTTCTCTTCTATCAAACCAAGATCTTCCATGTCCATTTTTATCACCTACATCCAATGTCTTCTTCAGTCTATCCCTCGTTCTCCCCCAACATTCATATCTTATGTTTTTCTAATTGGTACAATAATATACCTTCAATGTATATGCCCAAATCATCTCAAGCGATATTCTCTCATCTTATCCTCGATAAAGATCACGCCTATCTTTGCTTGGATATCATTATTTGTTATATTTATCTTTTCCAGTGTTTCCATACATCTATCGTAATATCCGCATCTCTGTCACACCCAAACTTTATTCATACTTCTTGGTGATACCCAACATTTTGTACCATCTAACAAAACCGATCTAATCGTCATCTTGTAAAATTTATCCTTTAACTATAATGGTATATTTCAACAGCACAACACTCATGTTGCGACTCTCTACTTCAACCATTATGCCAACATCTTTCTTATCTATTTATCATCTTCCATTTATCCACTTGAATAACCAATCCGAGATACTCAAAATACTTCCTGATATATGTTCCCCATCCAGCTTCACCATGCTATGGTTTTTATGACTCAATTCTATTAAACTTGCATTTTATATACTCGATCTTGTTCCTTTTAAATCCGAAATCTTGAGTCTCTAACGTATACTGATACGGAAACCCTATCTCCTAGCTTTGGATGAACGGACCAAAGCCTAAGCACCTTCATAATTGACACCTAGTTGTTCTTCACAATTAGGCATATCCTAACCCTAGCCCACGCCCTCACTTATATAATGTTTAGGCGTGGTGCGTACAACAAAACTAGCAAAACTTATTGTGCATAAAGAAACTTCACACAAACAGTCGGTGCGCATAGCAATTACTCCTTCGGCCTCCTCTCGTACGTAATGATCGCATCATTACTCCGCCCCTAAAAGAGCCACCTTGTCCTCAAGGTGGTGCATGAAGTCTGCGGAGGCCCTACTCCAAGTGCGCACAAGCCTCCTCCCGGATCAAAAGGATGAAAATGATCACCGCTTTCACTGCCGTTCTGAAGAAATCCAGATCTGAAAACTGGAAGATCTGGATCTGAAGATTTCAGATCTGGATCTGAAACTTGAAGATCTGGATCTGAAAATTCCAGATCTGGATCTGAAAGTTTTAGATCTGGATACGAAACTTGACGATCTGGATCTGAAAATTCCAGATCTGAAAATTTCAGATCTGGATCTGAAACTTCCAGATCTGGATCTGAACCTTGAAGATCTGGATCTGAAGCTTCCAGATCTGAAAATTCCAGATCTGGATCTGAAACTTCCAGATCTGAATCTGAAACTTCCATATCTGGATCTGAAACTTTCAGATCTGAAAATGACAGATCTGGATCTGAAAATTTCAGATCTGAAAATTCTAGATCTGGATCTGAAAATTTCAGATCTAGATCTGAGATTTCCAGATCTGGATCTGAGACTTCCAGATCTGGGACTTCCAGATCTGGGACTTCCAGATCTGGATCTGAATCAAGCGTGGAATCACCCTGATTCTCTTCTCCGTGGATCCTCTTGCCTCGATCTCCTCCCTTCTCGGCCGTTAGGGTTTGAAGCATCGCCATTATCTCTGGAATTGACGCCATGGCCTCCCTCAAAAACTTCAGATCTGAAGTTGCCTCTTTCAGATCTGAAGTTGCCTCCTTTAGCCCTTGGATATCACGTCTCGTTTGCGCAGCTTCCCTCCTCATGGCCCGAAGTTGTTGTAGCAAATCACCCATGGATCGTAGAAGCTTTGATACCAATTTGATACGATCCGGTAGATCGTATACTCAAATCAGCGTTTAAAAGTGGAAAATATGAAAAAAAGAGGAATTTTTATAGAAATTTCAGCGAAGAACAAAAGATAAATTGGGCCTCTTTCGAGACGAAACCCTATCTCCTAGCTTTGGATGAACGGACCAAAGCCTAAGCACCTTCATAATTGACACCTAGTTGTTCTTCACAATTAGGCATATCCTAACCCTAGCCCACGCCCTCACTTATATAATGTTTAGGCGTGGTGCGTACAACAAAACTAGCAAAACTTATTGTGCATAAAGAAACTTCGCACAAACAGTCGGTGCGCATAGCAATTACTCCTTCGGCCTCCTCTCGTACGTAATGATCGCATCATATACATTCACAAATATAACTTTACATTAACACCACTTTTAATCTTATCTATCAAAATAATATCCTCTACAAATAAGACATCAAGATACATCATCTTGAATATGCCTAATGAGTTGATCAATCACTATAACAAAGAGAATATAACTTAGAGCCGAACCTTAATGTTACCGAATGGTGATCAAAAAGTTAAATTCATAAGTCTTTACATTGATGATTGCTCATTGATACATATCTTGAATTAGAATAATGTACTTTAGATGGACCCTTTCTTTAGTAAGACATATCACAGAAGCACTATAGGAACTCTACCATAACCTTTTCCTGATTAATAAAGATCATATGCAAATCTCACTCCCTTACTTTATATTGCTCCATAATCTGCCTGTTAAGTTGGATTGTCTCTGTTGTCGAATGTCCTAGTCTGAAACCAAATTAATTTTGTGATATGATTATATTCTTTTTTAAACATAAACTTGATTACTCTGTCCCCACGGTTTTATGACATGACACATTCACTTGATTATATGATAGTTAGAACAATTTAGTATATCATTTTTATTCGATACAAAGGTACCAAAGTGCTACTTCTCCATTCTTTTTGTATTTTATTTGATTTCTAAATTTTGTTAAATAGCTTAACCGGTCATATAACGGCTACATCTCACAGGCATTTTCGCACCTCAATAGATATCTCATCCGGTCCATATGCATTTCTTGGTTTCATTCTCTTAAAATTTCTTTACATCCATACTCCACGTCTTTAGATAAAATAATGATTCAGTTCTTTTGAAGAAACCTCCTTATCTCTTACATTCTAGGTATATTTTTCATTAAAGAGTTTGTTAAAGTATGCTCTCCACCTATCTCTGCTCTCCTTATTTTGATCAAAATTTAATTTTCATTTTTATCCACTTAACTATGCTCAAGTCCAGTGCTTTTTCTCCCTCATTAACGCTAGTCAATAAATGTTCTTCTCACTTAATTATATCTAACTTCTTATAAGCATCAATATATACCATAAGATTAACCTTTATGTATAACTCTTTTAGCTTCCTTCTTAGCTAATTTATCTCTTTAAGTCATTATCATCCTTAATCTTCCCATGTTTCAATAGCTATCGCGCTTAACTCTAACAACAAGCTTCACTTTCTCGTTTCACCAAGATGTCTATTTACCTGATGGTGTAATAATACCTTTAGACACGCCAAGCTCTTTGGTCGCTATCATTCTAATACAATCCAACATATTCTTTCATATAGCACGTGTTGTTGGGATCTCCCGCAGATGGCAAAAGACACTAGAAGTGGATGAATAGTGTTTTCCAAATAAATTCTTAACTTAAATATACTCCCTCTAAAGTCTACCTAAAAGATCAATTAGTGTCACTTAACTTGATTCTTAATCAATAATCTCACATATTTGCAAGTAAAAGATAACCATAAATGCAAACCAATATTCAAATATAGTCAGAAAATTTATCCCGATTCATCACTCCGGTCTATGTCCAGTCCCCACTCACTTGGGATTTACTCCACTATTAACTTTCATCAATGGTAGAATACTACACTTAGCTTACAACCCGAGGACTTTGTCTTGCCTCTTTACAAGGAGACTTTCTACTTGACTCACAACCCCAGGACTTGCACCAACCATAACAAGTGTGGATTTTACAACACCACAAAGTGAGGATTTTCAAATCACTAAACAAAACAACAAATATGCTTACTACCTCTCAATAGAGGATTTTACAACATTGCTTTGGTGGAGTATTACAACTTTTATATAGCCAAAGATTGAAGCATGTGTGAAAGTGGCTAAGGAAAACAAAGTCTTGATCTCAAAAGAATAGAGATGAAAGCCCTATGTGATCAAAAAACCTTAAGGCCAAGGGAAACTTGTTTAAAAGCTTGTTATAAACTTTGACCGGAAATTCTTTTGAATGGATTTAAGATGGCTTTAAAAACTTTTCTTTTTCTCAAAAAAAATTGCCCGGTAAATTCATAATAACCTCATATAATAACCCCCTATTTATAAGGGATGAATCTGTACAAAACAGATTCCCAAAATGCCCTCCAACGGTTAATAAAAAGGCTAGAAAAATCTTACGTTATAGGCCAACGGCTAGTTACTATTCGACTATTGTATACTTACCAGTCGACTAGTTGTCAGGTAGTCGACTAGTCAAGTCTTCAAATACAGATTGCTCTATGTAAAAACCAGTCGACTATAATTCATGTACTAATCGACTAGTATTCAATAACTAATCAACAGTCTCATAACTCAGTTGACTACTCTCTGACATACTTCTATCCTACTTTCCAAGCATCGTAACTGGTTGATTGGAAGTCAGAGTGGTCGACTAGTTTGCCTAAAAAACTTAAGTTATGGCCTAAAACTTTAGAAAAACTTTTCAAAATGATTTTAACATTTTTAAACAATGAAAAAGGTTTGCCTAAGTGTGTGAAGCTTCAATAAGTGGATGTACAAAGAATCCAAAGACAACTAAAAATACATCAAAAAAAAACTCAAAAAATACCATGGTCCTGAATCTTTGATGTTATCCACTAGAGCTTGTTGCATATCTTGACTCTTTGTACACTGTGAAGTTTGAGTAAGCGTCAGCACTTGACTTTGGGCTCCTTCATAGGTGAGCTCCACAAGTCTTTGGTACAAATCATCATCCTAGCTTTGACACATCATCATTAGTAATTAATCCTTAATATATGCATACTCACAAACTTGATTAATACACTTAATTGTTTGCTAATCATCAAAACATATTAGAGGTGCCTCAATATCCAACATTCTCTTCCTTTTTGATGATGACAAATAAATGCTACATAACATAAAAATTTACAAAATATAAATACTTCCCCTGCATTGATGAATATTGTTAGAAAAAATATCTTTTAAACTCTCCTTGCATCCATGCATGTTAGAATAAGCATATTCAAAGCACATTGCATATATGTATCATAATGGTGTACCATATGGCCATAGTGAATGTATATGAGTTCAAGCTTGTATCATGTGTCAAAATGTACTAACGTATTTCGTCTATCAATCTCAATTTTCTCCCCTTTTGGCATTATCAAAAAGGGTGGAAGAAAATCATATCAAGAAATATCAAGTATAACTAATTTTTCATATCATACATAAAGAAATTTAAGTGTAAGGAAATTTCGTAATCATAATACCAAGGCATAACACAATTCTTCAGTATACATAAAGAATGGAATATTCTCTCAATAAGGATTACTTAATACCATATTTTATGTTATCAAACATCAACATATTTTATGTCTATATATTTTCTTACCTTTTTGGCATTATCAAAAAGGGTGAAGAAAATACAAAACAATCTATTATGAGATAAATGAGACAATATGCACTTCCATAGTATAACACAATATTTTTGTCATTCGTTAAGAATGGAATTGTTTCCAAAAGGATAACTCAATATCTTAAAATTTTCTAATTTTCTGAGTCAGATCATATCCTTAATTGAATAACATATTCAATATTCAAAATGAAGTTCAAAAATAATAGTGTGATACTATAAAAGGTCACCATATATATATATATAATAGTGTGATACTACAAAATACGTCACCATATATATGTATACTAGTCATAACACGTGTCATCGGGCGCGGTTCATTTAAAATCTTTGTTTCCCCAAAAATTATTTCCCCTTCCAAACTTTTGGAACATATAATAGTCCACTTCACAATTTAAAAGAACGAAAATTTAGCGGCCGCCTTCGGCGCGCGCGCGGCCGCATAATTAATTAATTCCATGTAATTAACGCATTCCACATAATTCATTCTTTCCCATACGTAATTTCACATTCCTAAATATTCATCTCAACCCTTCTTTTACCAAGATTAAATCGTAACCATTCTTCTTCATTCCACATAATTAATTCTTTCCCATAAGTAATTCCACGTTCCCAAACACTCATCTCAACCCTACTTTTATCAAGATTAAATCCTAGCCATTCTTCTATCAACCTCTTTATACATCAGCATGACATTAGCTTGTCCTAGTCAGCAAGGTAATTCAAAAAGGTCCTCAAATGTTATATATATATATGAAAATTTTCAAATGAGAACATTTCGCATCGTGCGAAAATGTTTAGTTTTTTTTGAAAAAAATTTCAAAAATTCTTTTTTCCACCCTCATTATATGTTGTTATACCCCTCTCAAAAAATAATCGTTGAGAAATAATGTCATTTGGCCTTCGATCAAGACATTTCATCAAATTCGCACGTTTTGAGACCGTTAAATTTGTAACGGGTGGATGGGTGCTCTAATCCCCAACGGGTTCAACCATTATTTTCTCTGGGGTATATAATTGTATGGATTAAACATCAAAAAAAATTTTAAAAAAATTTCAAAAAAAAGATAAAAATCTTTTCGCACTGTGCGAAAAGCCTCTTCTTCGCAACCGAAGATCGCTATATATATATATATATATATAACTCATGTGGCACTATCTATGGTGAACACATGTAAAAGAAAGTGTCGTAACAATGTGTTAGCAAAGCGACAAGTATCACATCTCACACATAGTTAGTATGATTCAATATATCCGTAAGATTCATGCTACATGACATAAAATAAAATATATGTTTGAGATACATCCAAAGATATATAAACATGTGCGTGACTAAAATGTATCAACCATATGCATGTAGGGTCACAACATCATTATTCCAAGAATATCCATAAAGACTGAAATATGAAATATGAGCTCAAGAATATCAATATGTCATTCGTATAAGATGATATCAAATATATGTTACACAGCTTAACAATATCACATCATTGACCAAAAATTATATGGGTATGAATCATAGTCATGAAATATATCAATCATACCACTAGAATATCACCAACGTTAATGTTTCATAGCCAACCATGAACCAATCATACATGGACAAGGTGATAGGGCATTTTCACAATATTCCAATAGTTGATGACGATGGCTTGAATATAAGTTCATCATTCTCCTTTTCCAACGAATGTAGTTAGACCCATCGAACATTGGTGGTTCTTGCCCTTGAGTGATGTTTGTTGACGCCATCATCAGACCTCGCTCTGATACCATGTGTTGGTATCAACGAATGAGCAGTAACCTTAGCTCTGGTACCACGTATTGGGATCTCCTGTAGATGGTAAATAAACACTAGATAATAGTGTATAGTGTTATCCAAATAAATCTCAACTTAGAATTTTTCCCTCTAAAATCTACCTAAGAGATCAATTAGTGTTTACCTAAATTGATTCATAATCAACAATCTTAAATATTTGCAAGTAAAAGATTAGCAGCGAAAATGTAAACCAATTATGTAAATATTGTGATAGAGCACATGAGACAAATAAGAGCAATGCAAAGACAGAAGATTTATCATGGTCCACCACCCCGGGCTACATTCAGCCCCCACTCACTTGGAATTTACTCTACTATTAACTTCTCTCAATGGAAAAATAGTACACTTACACCAACCACCACAAGTACGGATTTTATAACACCACCAAATCACCAAGCAGTACAACAAATATGCTTACCACCTCTTAATAGAGGATTTTACAACCTTGCTTTGGTAGAGTTCTACAACTTTCATATAGCCAAAGATTAAAGCTTGTGTGGAAGTGGTTAAGGAAAACAAAGTCTTGATCTCAAAAGAATAGAGATGAAAGCTTTAGGAGATGAAAAAACTGAGAAAATTACTTAAAAGCTTGCTAAAACTTTGGCAAAAAATTCTTTTGAAGGGATGTAAGAGGGCTTCAAAAACTTTTCTTTTTCTCAAAAAAAATTGCTTAATAACTTCATAATAACTTCATACAACAACTCTATTTATAAGGGATGAATCTGTCAAAAACAGATTCTCCAAAATGCCCTCCAACGGCTAATAAAATGGCTAGAAAAATCTAACCGTTATAGGCTAACGGTTAGTGCCGACTATTGTACACTTACTAGTTGACTAGTTGTCAGGTAGTCGAATAGTCAATGTACATTGATTGACTAGTCAAGCATGTCTTCAAAAGCAGATTGCTCCATGTAAACCCATTCGATCATAGTTCATATACTAGTCGACCAATGTTCAACTAGTCGACTAGTCTCATAACTACAGTCGACTACCATCTGACATACTTCTAGCCTAGTTTCCAGACGTTGTGATGCAGGACGTGGTGTGATTTAAGGTTTTTTGGGGAATTTGGGAAAAATCTAGATAAACTAGGGTTCCAAGGCTTCTCGTCAAGGATTCCAAGGCTTCTCGCCAAGGAATTGGGGACCTTTATCAGGTTTGTGGTAAGTTTCCATTGAAATTTTCATTGATTGATTGATCTCAAAGATACAAACCTAAGGCCTTTATATAGCCTTACAACTGGACACACTCTTCACACATCCGATGAGGGACTAACTCCTAAAAAACTAGAACACTCAAAAGACCTCAAAATACCTAAAAACTTAAACTCAAAAATAAAATACAAATACAAATACAAATAAAATTCGGGATCTGTCAACTATGTTACAACCTCAGATCGTTGGCGAGGAACATTATGAAACTGCGCAAGGAGTTAAGCAAACTTGTATCCCTATCATTCTTCTCGACTTGGGAATTTCACCTCCTGGTTAAACGTGGCAAAATTAGCACATCTGGGTAGAAATTAGTAGTCCATTGTAGATCAGTAGTCCTCTGTAGTTGGAGAAGACGTGTCTACGAACCCTGAAGTGTAATAAGATGCAAATAGGCAGACGAACATCCTCCGATAATTTCTCCCAATTCACAGGAGACAGAAAAGCATTCAGCACATGTTTGTTAGTTAGAAGAGGAAGGTCTGGGATAATAAACTCGATGTACTCAATAGGATCCAAGGGCGTTTCTTTTGGCAGTTCTGGTACAGGCTCAACTGATAGTTCTGGATAAGGCTTTGTCTCAGGTTCGATGTGCGGCAGAAGATCAAACTCTAGTTCAAATTCCGATTGTGGTACATGATCAATCTTCGGTTCAGGCTCCGACTCTGTTCAGGCTCCAATACTGGCTCAAGTTCCAAGTCAGGCTCAGACTTTACTTCAAGCTCATGTTCCAATTTGGGCTCGGGCTCCAACTCGAGTTCAAACTCACCCTCTGACTCATGTGTTGGATCAATCTCTGTCGTGGGCTCTGGATTGAGTTTGCACTGTTGTTCCCTCTCTAATTGTTTGCAAAGATTGCGGAGCTCACGTATCAATTCGATAGGATCCTTCTCAACCTTCGAACTTGAGGATTGCTGTGGTTCCTGGGAAATGTACTGATGCTTAGAAGAATATCGACATCGAAGAGCAGATCTGAAAGTTAACCATCGATGATAAGGAACTTGAATATTCAAGCATCAAGATATCGCTTCTCCTCTTAGCTTGAGCCATGCATACTTATATTCTGCTTCATTAGAGAAATCAAAACAGGAGAACTTTTCAAGATAGTACTCACGATCATCATATCCAAATTTATCGTTGAAGCCATAAAAGAGTGGTAATTGTCTCCACTTCTCAAGCTCAAAATTTGTTCAGGGAATAGAATATAGTCATTGCAATAATCATCATAGTGATTGTATCCCATAATTTTGAAAAGATTTACTTGTATGGATGGTACCTATACGTAGTCAGCCGAGTCAGTTATCCACTGGTACAAACCGTTCTGAATTTGGACTCCAAATGTGTCGGAATCGTCAAAATACAAAAGCTGCACAGAAATTTCTCAAAAAATAGCTCAAAATCCGAAAAAAATGAGACGGCTCACTGTTGGGCCATTGACCGGTCAATCGGCTCAACTGAGCTGTTGACTGGTCAACCGGCTTTGCTGAGCCAGATCGAAGGCGGCTTTCGGCTCAGGCGGCTCGAGCCAGCTTCATGTCAGCTCGATGTTGACTCGTCCTAGTCGATGAATAGTACCGGCTCGGCTCGGGCATGGGTTCGGCTCGACCGAGTCGATACTATAGCACATTCAGCTCGGTCGACGCAGACACCTTTCTCCAATGATTTCGGCGACCGCTTACCACACCGCTTGTTCCTGTAAATTCGCCTTACGGTGGGGAGCTCTTCTGGGAGGGTCGACGACGCAGGTCGTCGCCGGAGACGGCGTCGATGTGCTTCGAAAGGGTTAGTGCGACAGCATCTCGAGCTTTCTTCGACGGAGGAGGCGTTGCTATGCGCAGGAAAGGTCGCTTGGATATTCCGCAGTCGTTAATGGGCTCGATGACCCTCTGTCAGCGCGCGTGCGAGCTCCGATGAGGTGGGTGAAGGCATTACTATAGCTTCTGAACAACGAGACAGTATGGCTGGGGGAGTTGTTTGAGGCGACGACGTTGGTCTTTTGGGTTAGGGTTTTGCTGGAAGAGTGCGGCGGTGGTTGTGGCGGATACTGAAATTCAGGGTATGGTTTTAGACTTTGTTTTTTCTTTTTTGTGGCTTTTAGGATTCGGCAATAGCGAAGATGGGATCTTCGGCTCTGATACTATATTGATGCAGGACGTGGTGGGATTTAGGATTTTGGTGGGAGATTTGGGGAAGATCTAGATAAACTAGGGTTCCAAGACTTCTCGTTGAGGATTCCAAGGCTTCTTACCAAGGAATGATGGAATCTTTCTCAGGTTTGTGGAAACTTTCCATTGAAATTTTCAGTGATTGATTGATTGATCTCAAAGATACAAACCTGATGCTTTTATATAGCCTTATAACTCAACACAATCTCTTCACTCATCCGATATAGGACTAAACTCCTAAAAGACTAGATAAAGAGTTGAGCTCAAAAATAAAATACAAATACAAATAAAATTCTTGATCGTATCCCTATCACATCGTAACTAGTCGACTAGGTATCAGAGTGATCAACTAGTTTGCCTAAGAAACTTCAGTTATCGCCTAAATCTCTAGAAAAACTTAAAACATTTTTAAACCATTTTTAAACAATGAAAAATGTTTTTCCTGAGTGTGTGAAGCTTCAATAAATGGTTGTACAAAAAAATCTAAAGACATGACTAAAAATACATCAAAAAGACTCCAGAAATATCATGATCTTGAATCTTTGATGTTGTCCACTTGAGCTTGTCCATGTATTGACGCCTTGTACACCATAAAGTTTGGGTGAGCTTCAACGCGTGACTTTAACCTCCTTGGTTGTAAGCTTTATCTTCATAGGTAAGCTCCACAAGTCTTTGGTACAAATCATCATTCTAGCTTTAAACTCATCATCATTAGTAATTAATCATTGATACATGCAAACTCGCAAACTTAATTAGCACACTTAATTGTTTGCTCGTCATCAAAATACACTAGGGATGCCTCAATATCCAACATGTGTCCCCCTTAAACTCCCAATCAGTCATCTTAGAACCCTTGATTTGAATCTTCCATGTGTATTTTTTAATGTTTATCACTTAATATAGAATCTATCTTAATTTATGGCTCTTTTGTCACTTCGTACGATGCAAATCTAGAATCAAAATTCTATGTTTGGTAGTTATACTCTCTTCTAGTACTGCCTTATAATTTTTATAATCTTCAATTTACCCTTCTAGTCAAAAGGAAAGTTTGAATAATTCACTTTTGGAAATTTTGACACGTAGAGATGTTTCTATTTAACTAGGGTTTTGGCCATCAATTAAAAAAAATCCAAAGTCGCTAAATAATACTGAATAATAAGAGAAAATTTCTTTTGATATATAAGAGGAAAAAATAGAAATTCAAAAGAAAACTTGCACCCTTATTTATGTAATCCAACAAATAGCAATCTTAAAACAATGAGATATTTGTGATACTTTAGTGGTTTATTTGTTGATTCATTTTGATCTTGAACTTTAGGCTGTTCTAAACTTTGGACAAGCATAACACTTTTGTGATTATTTGAATAAACAAAATATAAAATTTGTATACTATTAACTTTCTTTTTATGTTTTATCTTTTTGAATCAAGTTGCGATCTTACAATGTCATGATTTAATATTTGATTGTTAACTGAGTAATAGAATCTATCTTAATTTATGGCTCTTTTGTCACTTCGTACGATGCAAATCTAGAATCAAAATTATATGTTTGGTAGTTATACTCTCTTCTAGTACTGCCCTATAATTTTTATAATCTTCAATATACCCTTCTAGTCAAAAGGTCGTTTTTTGAAACCAAGGGGCAACTAACATTAAGTTATTGGCTAGTGAGAAGTCTAAAATAGATTTTTTCATCTATATGTTTATCCCCAAACCTAAAGCCTCCATGAACACTCTTATAACCCATCATGTTTGAAGATAGATGACCACTACGATCACCCTCAATAAAAAGTTTTTCTCCAACCAGTATCTTTTGCACTATAGCTTTAAATATATCCAAAATTGTTGTTTATTTGCATCATCCAATCAAAAAACAAGAAATACTACACAAACAAAAAACCAACAAGAATACAAAACTGTGCACCGACTTAAATAGAATTGTTTTGACAAACATATCTGCCCAACATGCATGTTCAACAAGCATGTCTGACATACGAAGCAGCCCTAAATATACAAGCATACATGTGACACAAGAAAATGGCTTCATGTGACCAAGCCCAAAAATTTGAGAAAGATGCTTCCTTGCTTCTACTGTAGGTGCTGCTCATCATTCCTACCCGCCAAGTCTCTATATAAAGTGATCACTATAAATTACCTTGCTTGATATGCAAATGCCAAAAAGGCCTCCGTTCAAATAATTAAGTAGACTTAATTCTAGTCGTTCTCGATAGTGCTCTCAACATAAAGAAGTGTTGAAAAAAAATATGATGCAAAACATCCAAAATATCCCAAGATTATTATAGGATTTTTAAGGATTTTTGGTATTTTTAGAGTACACCCCTGAATTTGGAAGCCTAGGAGTTGAAAGAGAATCCCGAGCCTACTTGTATTTTCAACATTTTCAATTGAACAGTGCAGCCCAGCACTATACGGCCCACACTTGCAACCTGCAATTGCGGCCGACATGTGCAGCACACACACGTGCATGGCGTGTGACACACGCTGCAGGGGCCACGAGGCAAGCACACGCTTAATTGCGCGAGGCGCGATCAAGCAAACCGATGCCTCGTGGTGCAACTGAGAGCATCAATCGCAGGATCCGATGGTGCAGTATAGAATGAAAGCGAACAGGTCCGAATCCAATTCCGACCCGGATCCGATATTGTTTCACTAAACCGATTAGGATGTTTAAATGGCATTTAAATCATTTTTAACCTAGATTTTGATGAGAACTTTCTGTAAAAGTTTGTGATTATTTATAGAAATACAGAGTGCAAACTGAGTGGCCGATAGATGGTTGGGTTAGAGCCAAAAGAAGAGAGTTTTCTCTAATATTTTCTTCTCTAAATTCTCAACGGACTTGGTTTTTCCATTGAATCAAGTGTCATACTTTGTCATTTAGGATTTATTGAAGTATTAGTGATCTCTCCAACTAGACGTATAGGATGAAGCCAGTATAAATTTTAATGACATGTGTTTTTCTTTTATTTTGCATATAGTTTTCATATATTGCTTGTGATGCATATTTTCTAACAAAAGTCATTAGCTTAGTTTGTTGGTTTAATGATTCTTAGGGATTTCGTAGGGCAATTGTCCTCTTCAAAACGTATCAAATGGGCATAGGAGCCCAACAGTTGGTCTCAGACCCGCAATAATTTGATCAGAGTGAAATAAGTTTAAGATAATGACAGAGAATTCTAAAAATAGTCCAACTGAAGGAGTAATTGGTTCGAACTCGTATATGAATGGCTCATATGCGACAGTTGAGGAGCGCAAGACAAAATTGAGAAGTTCGATTGTAAAGAAAAACTTCGAGATACAGCAATACAAGAAAAAGGCAATCTTAAGATAGGATCGTGTCCATAAGATGATATATAATATGGATATTTTACCGGCAAATATCTTGGGCATGAAGCAAATGGAGATAAAAGATTCAGTTATGACAACCATCCAGCTTAGTTTATCGAACGATGTGATTTATCAAGTGTCGGAGGAGACTATGACTAATGGATTATGTGAGAATCTAGAGAAGTTATATCTAAAAATCATTCATTAATAGGTTGTTCTTGCTAAAAACTCTCACATTCAAGAGGTGCAACAAGACTTCATTGAAGAATCAAATGGATATATTCAATGGTTTAGTGATGAAGATAAGGGCCTTTGAATTGACGGTAAAGGCTTAACAGCTAATGTCGTTGCCAGAACGATACATGATGTTCATTAACATCATAATCTACCATCATGATACTTTTAGTCTTGAGGATGTGAAATAAGGCTCTACAGCAAGAAATTAAGAGATCAAATGGTAGGAGTATGTTTAAGTGGACGAGATTCAATCAGCCATGACCTATTTTATTCGAGACAAAGCAAGCGAGAGGCGAGATAGCGAGAGGAGATCGAGATCAAGGACTCGAGGCATATCGTACAATATTTGCAAGAAACATAAACATCTGAAAAAGAAATTACCCAAAGAGAAGGAACAAAGACAAGGAGGATGTGCAAGCATCTTTGTTGGTTACGGTTGTGCAAACTAATGAAGTTGTGTAGATGGATGAAGTTAAGTGCGATGAGGCATATGTCATGCTCATATGTTGAAATCATGCATGAGTCATAGATTCAGGAGTATCATTTCACATGACGTCAAATAGGAAGTGTCATTATACCTATCATAGAAAAAAGGATGCATCAGTCCTTATCGTTAACAATGACGCAAGGCTGGTGGAGTTGGTACGATGAAAATCAAAATGAATGATGACGTATTATGCACGCACGCACGCACTAACATATGACATGTACCAAAGCTAAGCCATTGGTTTCTTTGAGTGCATTGAGTTCCATAGTTTGCAAGGTTACGATCAAGAAGGAAGCTCTGAAAATATCGAAATGATTAATAGTGTTGATGCAAGATGATAAAGGTTAGAACTTATATCTGTTGAACAAGACGACAATCATAAGAGATTCCCACATTAAAGTTAAGAATTTGCATGAGATTGATTTGACCAGGCTATGGCATCTTAGGCTTAAACATGTCATGTAGAAAAACTTAGATGTTTTAAGGAAGCATAATTTGATCAAAATGATGAACTTCAAGGAGCTTCTGGAGAAGGCGAAATGCCTAAAATTTACAGTAGTATTGTTGAAGGAATTTTAAATCGAAGATATATCAACTGCACCTTGATTCACAGAATTTCATCTTCAGCAATCGACAGAAAAATTCCAGATAAGATTTGAACGGGGAAGCCAGAAGAGCTAGATCTTTAGATATTTGAATGTCCGGTTTATAGTCACAAAGAAGATGACAAGTTCAACGGTAAGGAAAAGAAGTGTCCTGGTGGGATACATAGGTGGTGTCGAGTGTTATAGAGTGTGGAGACCAAATGCAAAGATCATGATTGGTCGATAAGTGATAATTAATGAGTCAACGATGCTAAGAAAATGTTTCAAGAAGCACCGAAACAGGTGGAGGCAACAAGATGTCAAACGAGGTAAATGTGATTATTCCAAACTGCAAGTCGACATATGTATTGACAAAGGAATAGCAATTAATGGAAAGAGTCTACATGAAGATATTACTACAAGCAGTGATTGTAAAGGTGGTGGTAAAAGTTTTAGTTGAGGTAGAGATCATAGAGCTACTGTGAATGACTCGATTGGTAGCAGATTATTAGGACATACCATGAAAACCTCAGCGTGTTACAAGGATTACGTAAAGTTAGTATATGCATTGCATGAATATAAAGATCTTATAACTGATATGTTTGCAATGAATGCATTGCGTTTGGACACAGACTCATAGAGGATGTGGGCCAGGGTATATGTCGACATGACAGTGCATCGTAAAAAATTTCGAGAAGGAGAATCTAGTGGTGGGTAGGTGATGGATCATCACGTACTCGAGGTGGCGCACCAAGGGGACATCCGGCTCAACCAAGTGACTCAGGGACGTGCTCGCACCTTTTGCTTTATTTCCTTTGTTTTTATTATTAAAAAGGACAAACTTGTAATTTGTTATTTTGGGAAAAAGGGGATTAATAGGGGGTGCGACGGCTGGCCC
Organism: Scilla litardierei; assembly: GCA_030789695.1. Lineage (NCBI taxonomy): Eukaryota > Viridiplantae > Streptophyta > Magnoliopsida > Asparagales > Asparagaceae > Scilla > Scilla litardierei. Next base: position 7,508,735 of record CM061136.1, on the reverse strand, counting down.
TAGGCATGCTTGGATTATTATTTTGTGTGACTTCTAGATAGACGGATGCGGACGTCCTCTTAACGACGTCTTAGGAGGGTGATTACCCCTATCAATTGTAGCCAACTAATCAATTTTCATGCTTTTATCCATAAAGTTCAGATTTTTCCTTCGGATCTATCAATTTGGTATCAGAGCGATTACGATTTATGGCGACGTCAACAAGGAGTAAAGATCGAAGTGAAGCGGAGGAGAAGAATCATGAGAGATCGAGGAGGTGAAGAAAAACCGTGACGGGAAATAGCGAATCGATCGTTAAATTAACGACGGCGGTGGATCGACTCGCCACTAAACAAGATAGGACGGAAGAAGCCCTCGCTCAGATCGTCTTCCAACTTACGGCTCTCAACGAAAAATTAGGGATTGACAGTGTAAACCCTCGTTCTTCAAAAAAAGTCACACCTTTGGAGAAGTGGAAGGAAAAGATGGAAACTTTTGACGAGGGGTTGCTTTCGGATGCCGACGAGTACTTCAAGGAAGATGAGGAGGAACCATGTAGGATCGAGGAGAGCGTGGATCCACGACGAAGAGTCGAAGGAAGTCGGTCGTCGCCCCATCTGAACTCTAGGGCTGTCGGTCTTCAAGGAGGGCGGGGGTCACCGCCCCGCCCCCGAAGCGGGACAGCAGGGCCGGTCGAACCCTGCCGGCCTTCGACAGGGTCGGTCGACCCTGCCAGGCCCACCGAAAGGGCCTCTCGACCATCGGCAGCCCCGGCATGGTCTGCCAGAGGCCGGGCAGACTCGGGCGCACCCCTAGCAGCCGACAGGGGTGGTTTCCGAGCAAGCCAAGCGCACCAATCGCATATCCGGGTTTTTTGGGCTCCGTCGGGTCGCCAAGGGCATGAGTATCAGTTTCGGGGTCCCCGAGTTTCCGGGACACTGGCATGCAGGAGTCTACTACTACGGCAACGAAGGAGGGGGCAGAAATCATTATGATGAAGGCGAGGGAACGTACGGAGGTGATTTTGGTGCTTGTGATGGGTGGAAAGATTACGGGGGACATACAGGAGGGCATCGAGGGGACTTTGGAGACCGCGGCGGAGGGCCACATGGAGGATAGAGACACGTAATGAGAGATGGCAACATTATCACCAACACATGCGCACAGAAGGAAGACCAGACCAGGGACATTTTGGGGGTGATGGCAAGGTGAGGAAGCTGAAGATGTCTGTGTTCGATGGGGAGGATCCGCATGCGTGGCTGTTTCGGGCTGAGAGGTATTTCACTGCTTATCACATGACGGAGGCCCAGAAGTTGGAGGCAACGGTCATTTGTATGGAGGAGAGAGCTCTGGGTGGTATCGGTGGAAGGAGAGGAAGCATCATTTTCGCAGTTGGGAAGAGCTGAAGGATCTTATTTTGGAGAAGTTTCGGGATCCCCACCTGGGAAACCTTCACGAGCAGTTATTCGCCCTTAGGCAGAAAGGTCTGGTGAGGGATTACATTGAGAAGTTCGAGACCTTGTCGAGGCAAGTGCACGGAGTCACTGATGAGTCACTAGAGGACACATTCATGAAAGGGCTGAAGCCTAGTCTTCGTGCTAGGGTGCGGCCATACAAGCCCAGTGGGCTGTCAGAGGTCATGGAGATGGTACAAATGGTCGAGGATGCTCAGGCTGAGGAGAGGAGAGTTAGGAGTGGGTATGGTGGTCAGATGCAACGCGGGCCATCAGCTGTGTCAGAAGGGATGAAGGCTACCACTTGGACAGACCAGGCAGGCAAGGAGAAGGTCGGAGAGAGGAGCAGCGCACCACCAGCAGGAGGGTAGTTCAGGAGGATGGCTAATGCGGAGATGAGGGAGAAGCTTCAGAAAGGACTCTGCTTTAGGTGTGACGAGCGGTTTACCCCAGGCCACCGATGCGCAGAGCGCAAGTTACGGGTACTGCTGCTGGAGGACGAAGATGATGATGTGGAGGTTGAGGATGAGGCCATTGAGGAGAACAGATAAGACAATCAGCTTGAGGTGGCAGAGGTCTCCCTTAACTCTGTGGTAAGGTTCACCTCGAACCGTACCATGAAGTTGAGGGGACAGATTGGTGTTCAGGAGGTGACAGTTCTTATCGACAGTGGGGCGACCCACAATTTCATCTCCATGAGGGTAATAGAGCAGCTGGGACTACAACTGGTAGACAATGGCAGCTTTAGTGTGATGATGGACACAGGTAAGAAGGAGAGCAGCAGGGGCTTATGTCGGGGGCTGGTGCTGGCGGTGCAGGGGATACAGATAGTGGTAGATTTCTTGCCATTGGAGTTGAACAGCACGGATATCATTTTGGGCATGACATGGCTGCAGACGCTGGAAGAGATGAATGTAAACTGGAAATTTCTCAGGATAGAGTTTCAGGCGGACGGAAGAGCAGTGATGCTGCATGGGGACCCCAATTTGTGTATAGCATTGGTTTCCATGAAAACCATAGTACGGATCATCCAGGCAGAGGGGGTGGATTTTTGGTAGAGTTGCATCAGATAGTGCGAGAGGGCTGTGCTGATGCAGAGAAGGAGCAGCCGGTCCCACGAGAGGTGCAGTTGACGCTAGAGCAGTTTGGAGATATTTTTAGGAGCCACGAGGACTACCTCCCCCTAGTAACCACAATCACGTCATAGTGTTACAAGAGGGCGTGGCCCCTATCAGTGTCAGGCCCTATCGCTACCCCCCAGATACAGAAGGATGAGATAGAAAGGATGGTAGCCGAGATGGTTCAGACTGGCGTTATACAGCCTAGCGTAAGCCCCTTCTTCAGTCTGGTACTGTTGGTGAAAAAGAAGAATGGGAGCTACGCTTTTGTGTAGATTACAGAGAACCTAATAATGGAACTGTGCCAGACAAGTTTCACATACCAGTGATCGACAAGCTCCTCAATGAATTACATGGGTCAGCCATATTTTCGAAGATAGATCTTAAATCAGGTTTACCATCAAATCCGAATGAGGGATGATGTGCCGAAGACGGCCTTCATGATACATTAAGGCCGTTATGAGTTCTTAGGCATGCCCTCTTCGGCTTGACTAACGTCCCAGCCACATTTCAAGTATTAATGAATAAGGTATGTCGCACCTACCGAAGATATTTGTGCGTGTGTTCTTTGACGATATTTTAGTGTACAGCCGCACGGTGGAGGAGCATTTGGATCACTTGCAGGTGGTGTTACAGGAGTTGCAGTATCACCAGCTATATGGGAATTGGAAGAAATGTTTGTTCGGGCAGCCACAGGTGGAGTGGGCCACGTGGTTTGTTCAGAGGCGGTGGCCACAGATCGGGCGAAGATTGTGGCAATGCTTGACTGGCCATGCCCTTCCACTCTCAGGGGTTGAGAGGCTTCCTAGGCCTCACAGGTTACTCCAGGCGGTTTGTAGAGGGGTACAGGACGATCGCCTGGCCACTCACGAAGTTGTTTAAAAGGGATCAGTTTGTGTGGGGCGATGAGGCGACGCATGCTTTTGAGGCCTTGAAAAAGTCTATGACAACCATGTCGGTGTTGGCACTACCTGACTTTTCGAGGCCGTTTGTGGTGGAGGCTGATGCCTCGGGACATGGACTAGGGGCGGTAATGATGCGGGATCAGCGTCATATTGCTTACTACAACCAGGTGTTGACGGCGAGGGCAATGTTGAAGTCAGTATATGAGCGGGAACTGATGGCGATAGTCTTGGCCATAACGAAGTGGATGCCATACTTGTTGGGGAGGATTTTTCTGATGTGCACCGATCAGAGGAGCCTCAAATTCTTGTTGAAGCAGCGCATGGTGGCAGAAGAGCACCAGAATGGCTACGGAAACTGATGGGGTACAGGTTCGAGATAGAGTACCGCCCAGGATTAGAGAATAAGGCAATTGATGCTCTGTCACGAAGAGATGAGGATGTTCAACTGACAGCGAAATCAGTATCAGTACTCCACGACTGGGAGCCACTACAAAGGGAGGTTGAGGGGGACCAGGAGCTGGCAGACATTAGAACGACACTCTTACAGGGTTTCGCAGATCACCCATGCTATTCCTTGCAGGGGTGGAGGTTGGTGTATTGGGGGCGCCTAGTGATACCGAGAACTTCCGCCCACATTTCAGCCATATTACAGGAGTTTCATTGCAGTGCTGTGAGCGGACATTCTGGGATTCTGAAGACATACCAGAGATTGGCTAAGAAGGTGTATTGGCGGGAGATGAAGGACGTAGCCAAGATGGTAGCAGAGTGTAAGTGTGCCAGCGTCACAAGTATATGGTGATGTCTCCAGTGGGTTTACTGCAACCACTATCCTTGCCAAAGCGAGTCTGGGAGGAATTATCCATGGATTTTATTGATGGGTTGCCTAAGTCGGGGGGATTCACGGTGATATTTGTTGTGGTAGACCGCCTCAGCAAATATGCACATTTCATACCGCTCAGACACACATACATCGTAGTTTCAGTGGCAGAGGTATTCTGAGGGAGGTGATCCGTTTACATGGACCACTAAAATCCACTGTCTCAGATAAGGACAAGTTCTTTCTAAGCAGGTTCTGGCAGGAGCTCTTCAAGTTGCAGGGTACAATCCTGAGACGTAGCACCGCCTACCATCCCCAGACCGACGGCCAGACAGAGGTCGTCAACAGGAGTATAGAAACTTATTTGCTATGTTTTATATCAGGGAGCCCTAAGGAGTGACCACGTTAGCTGGCGTGGGCAGAATACTGGTATAATACATCTTATCACACAGCTGCTCAGACGACGCCTTTCCGTATTTTATATGATCAGGATCCCCCACCTGTTGCACTATGGACAGGAGACGACCCAGGTGTCAAATGTGGAGCAGTACTTGGCGAAGAGAGACCGGATTTTGGAGGAGCTAAAGCTCCATCTGGCGAGGGCTCGGTAGGTCATGAAGGCGAGGGCTGACTTACACCGCCAAGATGTCCAGTTCGAGATAGGGGACATGGTCTATTTGAAACTGCTAGAAACTACGTCCTTACAGACAGATATCCCTAGCTCATCGAAGAAATGAGAAGCTGTCTCCCAGGTATTTCGGCCCTTTTTGAGGTGGAGGCCAATGTGGAGGCCAAGGTGGGGCACATAGCTTATCGTTTGAAGTTGCCCCGAGGATCGACCATACATCCTGTGTTTCACGTATCCCAGCTGCGGCAAGCGATTGGTGACCATACTCCCTCTCCTTCACTTCGGAGACACTGACAGAGGACATGTATGTCTTACTGGAGCCTGAGGAGTTGAAAGGGGTGCGTAAGGGGGGAATGGGGGCGCAGGAAGTGTTGGTGCGTTGGAAGGGCTTGCCAGAGCATTGAAAGCATATGAAAGTTGGTGAGCGTTATGAAGCAGCAGTTTTCAGATTTCCACCTTGAGGACAAGGTGGCTCTGTTGGGGGGAGTAGTGATAGGCTCATCACGTACTCGAGGCGGTGCACCAAGGGGACATCCGGCTCAACCAAGTGACTCAGGGACGTGCTCGCACCTTTTGTTTTATTTCCTTTGTTTTCATTATTAAAAGAGGCAAACTTGTAATTTGTTATTTTGGGAAATGGGGGATTAATAGGGGGTGAGGCGGCCGGCCCTAGGCATGCTTGGATTATTATTTTGTGTTACTTCTAGATAGACGAGTGCGGACGTCCTCTTAACGACGTCATGGAAGGGTGGTTGTCCCTATCAATTGTAGCCAACTTATCAATTTTCTTGCTTTTTAACCATACAGTTCAGATTTTTCCTTCGGATCTATCAGTGGGTCAGCAAATTTTGAGCGGGTCTTAAATTTATTTTTCTTAAAGATGTATAGGATACCACGATGTGACATGGAGAGACTAGGGTTTGCTTCAGGTTATAGATTCAGGAGATGTGACTAATTTAAATATTCACCTTCAAATAGAGTTGATTGCACATTCGATTAGTTGGTAATACTTAGTTAAACTCACCGGCCAAGTACACTGACCTCGCGATGATGTGGTGTATTTTGAAGTGGAGTATTTAGAGTTTTGGTTTGGCTTGGGTTTTGGGCTTAATTTCGCAAAACCATCTCATACTTTCGCTGAATTCCAAAAAATATTGCTTACTATGATATAATCGCAAAACTACCTCATACTTTCATTTTAGGTTTCAAAAAAGTCCCCACTGTGACGGCCGTTTGTTTGTCGTGAGCACGTGATGGTCATGTGTCAAGTAATGCCTAAAATGTCCTTTGACTTACTTTTATATTGTGGGCTTAATTTCGCAAAACTACCTTATATTTTCACTGAATTCCAAAAAAACTACCTCTTACTATGATATAATCGCAAAATTACCTTATAATTTCATTTTAGGTTTCAGAAAAGTCACCCAGCATGATGGTAGATTGCTTGACGTGAGCACGTGATGGTCAAGTGTCAAGTAATGTCTAAAATGCCTTTTAACTTACTTTTACAATGTTTTTGGGTGTTATTATTTCAAGAGAAAAAGTAACACACCAAGCAAAAGAACTATGCTGCCCTTCTCCATTCCAATCGCAGATCTGTGCGGGATTTCGACAGAGATGCCTTCGTGTTCATCATCTCGTCGTGTGGCGAGTTGTTGCTTTTGTAGTGGGGGTCGTCCTCAAGAGATCTGTAACAAAAAAGAATCCCGATCATTTGTTTTGTAGTGCCCTAATTGGAAGACGATGGATTGCGGCTATTTTAGGTTGGGCAAACGACAATGAAATCTTTAAAAGACAAACAAATCAATCATGTCTGTTGGTTTATTGGAGATTTCATCGTCGGTTGCCGACCTAAAATAACCACAATACGTCGTCTTTCAATTAGGGCATCTCCAAAACAAACGATCGGTGTTCTTTTCTCTCTAGATCTCTTGGGTACGGCCCCACCGCAAAGCAACAACACGCCACATGACGATATGACGAACATGAAGACATCTCCACCAAAGTCCCGCACAGATCTGGGATTTGAATAAGGGCCGCGCAATTCTTTTCCTTAGCCTTTTACTTTTTCTCTTGAAATAATTACACCTAAAAACATTACAAAAGTCAAATGGAATTTAGGCATTACTTGACACATGACCATCACGTGCTCACGTCAAACAAGCAGTCGTCACATTGGAGAATTGTCTGAAACAAAAAATGACATTATGACGTATTTTTTGGAATTTAGCAAAAATATGAGGTAGTTTTGCGAAAATAAGCCTTAATTGATTCGTTGAAAGGAGATGGGTCACGCGATAGTATTAAAGTGAGGGTAATTTCGTCAATTCAATTTTCCATTAACAGACGTTAGGAGGTATATCGAAACATGAAAAGTTTAGGGTAGATTTGCGATTATATCATAATAAGAGGTATTTTTTGGAATTCAGCAAAAGTAAGTGGTAGTTTTGCGAAATTAACCCTGGGTTTTGAGGTGCATTTGTATTTAGGTGTGGTGTTGAAAAAATATGATACAAAACATCCAAAATATCCCTGGATTAATCTAAATTTTATCAAGATTTCTAGAGAATTGTTGAAGATTTTTTTGGACCCAATGACCCTAATTTTTAGTGGACCAAAAGTGGCAACCAAATTTAAGAACTCGGTTTCGGTCGTTGAAAAGATTTTAGGTTTCAAACAGTTTCTCATGTTTTGTAGGTTTCGTTTTGAGTTTTGGTTAAAAATTTATATGTATTTTTATGTATATATTTCTATGACAATGCATTTATAATATATTTTTAGAATTTTAATGAATTTTAAATATTTTTAGAGTATAATTTTAGAATTTCAATGAAATTTTAGTTTTTATATCTATAAAATTTTAATAAACATTTATTATGTGTATATTTCAAATAGATTTGTGTATTTAAACTCAAATATATATTATTGTAAAAGGTGAGATTTTAGCTGAAACAACTTGTTTTCTGCTGAAACAAGTCGAAACCGACAGAAACCAAATGAAACAAGTCAAAACTGAGTTTCAATAGAAGTTTTGTATCGTCCCATTTCGAAACCGAAACGATCAAAACTAAGTGGAATCAAAATATCATTCCTTGGTGGGAACAGTGCCAACCTACTAACGTGAACAATAAAGCACATGCCCACTTCTATTTTCAATATTTTCAACCGAACAATGTAGCCCAACACCGCGGCCAACACCTACAGCCCGTTAACGCGGCCCACGTGCGCATGTGTTATACGAGGCCATGCGGCAAGCACGCATGAGGTGCGATCATGTGAGGCGACGCCTCGTGATGCAACTAGTTGTATCGATCGTAGGATAGGATCTGACGATACAGAAGAGAACAGACGCGGAACGACTGAGCCATCGGGTCAGAATTTGATTTCGACGCGGTGCCTATTAGGATTTTTAAAATGTAGTTAAACCTTTATTTATTCTAGATTTTGATGCGACTTTTTGTAAAAGTTTGCATATATCCATATAAATATAGAGGATAAACTATGGGGCCAATGGAGGGTTTATTGATAGCCAAAAGAGAATTTTATCCACTGTTTTCCTTATAGTGTTTGGTTTTTCTGTTAACCTAGGTATCATACTTCGTAATCCAATATTATTGAAATATTAGTGATCTCTTCAACTGGACATACATCAAGAATGGGGTGGAACTAGTATAAATCTTGATATCAGGTACGTTTTTTGTTTTTGTTTACGTTTTCATATATTGCTTGCGTTGCGGGTTTTGTAGAGAAAATTATTAGCTTTGTTCGTTGGTTCAACTATTCTTTGGGATTCCACGGGACTATTATCCTCTTGAAAGCATATCAAGTGGGCATATGAGCCCAACAATTGGTCTCTGAGCCCAACGGAAAGTTTATTATCCTCGATGTCAGAACAACCTCTTGTCTCTCCACTCTGTCAAACTATTTTTTTCTGCTAAAATAGCAGAACGCCGAACCCTGATTGGCATCTGATCATCCTATATTACAATACTCTGTACATCCATTTGTCTTCGACTTTCGGTGTGTCTCTCCCCGCCACTCTCTTCTACGAGCTCATATGTGTTGTGCTTCTGCTAATTCATATAATAGTAATGATTGGCATCAATTGATTGCCACGGTAGCTCCCCCGTCTTCCATCCTTGGGCCTTTTGCTCTATTGCCGAAAGACAGTATCTAAAATCATATATTTGTAAAGTTCTGCCAGGAAACTGATTTTCTTTAGAGTTTCTGTGGACAGCCTTCAGACTGTACATCATTCTGGCGCAACATGTGCATCCAATTCAGAATTAGTATTCATGTCCTTTGTGCTCTATTGCAAACTTAGTGAAGTGTAAGTTCAGCCAGAAACCCCATGCCTTCACATCACTCTTATTAGATGCTGGATCCGAGCCTTGGTCCAAACTCGAGCGATGTTCCTCACCCTTTGCTATAAGGTTGAGAATATTTCCTACAGAAATCCTAGTATCATGTATGGTTTCTTCAGCAATCTCTTTCTGTCAACAATTCTGAAGGTTTTCCCTAGGTTGCATGAGTTTGCATTGCAACCAATCTGCCTAGACTATAGTACGGTGTACCAAAGGCTAAAAGAGACGCCAAGAGATCGGGTTTGCAATCTCATTTACCAGACCCCTTCTTTGTGCATGCTTCATAACTCCAACCAAGTTCTTGAGCTTCATGTTTTAATCCTATTTGAGTTTGGCTACTGGTTTTCTTAACTTTTAAATCTCCGTAAACCAAGTTTTTATTGCCCATTATTAGAAGCATAAAGTGAACAAAAATTAAAGTTTGACACACATTTTTAGGAATATGAACACTCTATATGCTGAGTTTTTGTGCTCATATTGAAGCACTCCCACTTCATGCTCTTAAAATTCTTAGTCACATCCATAGCACTCCTCTCCAAAACAAATGGCTAGGTGAGCCTTCGTCTCCTTTTGTTCCTTTCCTTGATTACCTCGATGCTAGTATGAACCTACTCATTTCCTCAAATTCACTTCAACACTACTGTTCCCCCAGCTAAACATCATCACATGTTTTTGTGCAAAATATCATTACATTTACAAGAAAGGATCCTTACTTAGTGGACTTCCTATGTAGCAATTATATTTTGCAACTGATCTTCTCATAGAGCAAAAATAGATGAAATCTCAATCAAAGCATGGGCATAGGTTAATGTATGTATACTATAGCAATTCTATAATTTCTAAATGTGCATTTATCTTAAGCTCAATCTCTCACGTAACAACAAGAGACGATCTTTCTTTAATAGAAAAAGGCACAAGTGTGCATGGACCTACACACAACGGAGTTTCATATATATGACCATTGTCAATAATTGGTTCCAACAACACATTACATTGGAAGCTCAGCAGAGGTGGGATTTAAATTTGCATGCATAAAAACGAGTATCCTAGATGCTACAAGGTTTGAAATTCCAGTTTGGTCTCCCTAAAATTTGAAGTATCCATATTGGAAGTATTGTGAGATACATATGGAAAGTATCGGGCTTTATTAGTTCTCGTCTTGTGTCCTGTGATTTGGAGACAGTTACACAGGGTGTCGAACTCAACAATTATCCAAACTCTAATTACTTTAGACAGTAGGGTACGACAGATATGTGCATTTCTTACGTATATGTGCGTATTTGACTTATGTAAATATTTATAGGATTTATATCCATATAAAAAGTACTAGATTTTGTGATGCGGAACAAAAGAAATTAAGGATGTGAGGAAAGAAATTGTGGAAGAACTAGATACGAATCTGTACAACTAAATTACCTTTTAGGAATTTTATTGTGGAAGTCAAACGATCACCGACTTCAACACCTCGTGCATTCAAGATTTCTTTGAACCTCACGATCAGGCAATTCATCGTCCGCTCTCACATCGCTCATGAAAAATATTTCAAAATTTGCAAATTAAATTTGCAAAACTCAAATTTTATCAATCACTCATAATCTAAACGTTTAATTATTGACATATATTTATAGGAGAAGAAACAACTCATATCTGAACTCATATTCAACTCCTACCATGACTGAAACTCCTAAATAAAACGAAGTAAAAAGTCTTCATTCAAAAGCAGACTCAAAAGATCCTTTTAAAAATACAAAAACTCTCAAATAAAAGAAATAAAAAAGTACACTACAACCACAAAATCAAAATCAACTTCAACTTTAAAAGATTAATATGAATTTAATTTGGATTCCCATCAATTTCTATCTAGCTTTGAAGATTCATTTCCTGATAAATGGTGATTAAAAACACAACCGAGTAGAACTAAGCAATCGTCTTTATTATGATGCAAGTAATGGATAAGAAGGCAATGCTACAAGCAAATAACTGTCATCAAGCTCTCGTGAAGTAGTCGGCCTAGTCTCATCAAGATCAATTCTCAATAAAACATGCCAAGAACATGTGTGATGTGTGTAAAGCCTCTCCATGGGTTCAAAAACGAATCTTTCCATGAAAATTCTAGTCTTCTCAACCTCCTTAATTGAATTCTACTCGGTATTTGCAAGAATTTTGTAAATCTTAGAATGCAAAATCTCATATGATATGCATAATGCCTGGTGAATACAATAGGTCTATAATCAATGTCTACATCTAAGGAACCGAAGACTATGAGATGAAGTGAATTTGTTTGTGGCTTACTTGTAACCAACCCATCCTTTCGAACTCCAACTATACGTGTATATCAGTTAGAACTCAACATAATTTTCTTCCATTTTAAAAAAAATGTGTTAGATCTCCTGGAATGTAGAATGTCTAATTGTACAGCCAATGCCTACCCAGTAAGATATGTGTAGTTTCCATCTATAAACCATCACACCAGATGCAATCTTAATAGCCCAAGAACTGAATATGTACTAGATAACGTTAAATAACATCTTGTGAATTATTATAAACTAATGCGATGTATGACTATAGATGAGGCTTACCTTTTAGTCCTGTCTTTTTAAAAACTGAATCGGTGATTGCAACTACCTTCGTCAATCATCACTATATAAGATAAATCTTCAACCGTAACATAGGTAAAGAAAATGTTTATCCTTTGTCAATCTTTCTTACTCTAAGATATAGTAACTAGACATCTAATAACATGCAGGCACTAGACTCATATAAATCATCATTTGCATTACTAACACCTTTAGGTGGAATATACTATTCATCAATTATCGCATCATATCACCTTAAATGTATCCAAGGTGTAAATTTCTATTGGAATATTAACTTGAAAAATGGTCGTGCCGATGATACTTGAAGCATTGTATCCTTTTAGCATTTGTTGTGATGATTCTTTAATTTTTAACCTGTACATTAGATTCTTTAATTGTTGTGACTTCAAATTTTGTTTGTATTTTGCTTAAATTGTGCACTGACTTTAAATCTTTTAAGAGCTTTCAATAATTCCAAGTTTAAGGCCAAGTTGAATGCCTAATGGTTTTCTACCATTGTGTAGAAGCATCTCATGAATAATATCAACTCTTACTTCAGAGTAAAACCTAACAATGGTGTATCAAGAATATTCTCGACGTTCACTATGAATAAATCTTCAAATTGTGGTTTATATTCTTAGATAGTTTTGTTCCATGATCATATGTCATTTAGTTATTCTAGATGAATGAAGATATTTCTCTTTTAACTTAACGTTCACATCAGACCATGTCATGTATCCATATATAGACCCGAAGCTCTCTATCACACTATCTTTCTACTGGCATCCAAAAGATTTTGACAAACTTTACAAGTTATAATTTAGTAAAATGAATCATGTGTACATTAGGTTGGTGTGCCAATCAAATAAGTGATCCATCTTTGCTAACCAATTGAAAATATCTAAAGATCATGTGTCATCAAAGAAAAAAGTATCTTGATTCTATGTATAATGTCATCACGCTCATACACATCCTCATTATCATCAAAGTCGTCATCATGTTTTCCTAATTTGATTTGTCCTGTTACCATGCACATCCTCCCATGTGCACTGTGTCTTATCATTATGGGGGTTGTTCTCCCTTAACTTTGTTCTATATGCCTTTCATACAGTCCTCAATACGGTTTATGCAAGCTTTAAGTTCTAAGATTAATTTGTAAAGTTGACTCTTCACACATTGAATTGATTCTTCAGCCTTGTCAGGTCATATAGTTTTACCGTTACGTAAAAGCATGCAATGCAAATCATGAATACTTATGCAAAAGTTTAGACATAAAACTATATGCATGCACTAATTAAGAAAAAATTAAAACTAGATCCTAAAGACTTGATTCCATATGTTAAAAAAGTACAATCTTAAATATGATGATGCAAGCATACTAATTGAGACTAAGAAATAATTTACATTTAAACAATTATAATCAACTAGTTTGAAACAAAATTAATAAAAAATTTTGAAATTTAACCATCAACAATTTAGTTTGGATTAAAAGTTACCCAAATGAAGACCAGTTGTAATCATGATATATACTCTCTAGAAGTTGTAGAGAATACACTCAGATGATCACATGTTTCACACAAAAAATTCAAGAATTAGACTTAAAATCACCAAAATAGTTCAAAGTTCAACGAAACAACCAATGAGTCCAGTCCAACGATTAACGGGTTGGATCTGCCTTAATATATAGTAAACCTAGTTCTTTGATATGATACCGGTCTCTTCAATTGGGTCAAATTTTAATTTGAATCCTTTGAAATTAGGCCAAGTTAAATTTCGATTCAGACCTGAACGCAGATTCAAATTAGATCTTAACGCTTGATGGAACCAAGTCTTCTTACACTTGATCGATCAAATGCAGTAGTCCTTTGGCTTTAGTTGCGATGACCATATAGGATGAAGAAGAAAGAGATGAATATGATGCCGACGATGACGTGATAGATGCAAACTTGATGGCGAAGGCTGAGAAGCAACATCAGACAACGTCAATAATAAAAAAATTAGGCGATGAGGTCTTTGGAAGCATCAATTGTGGAAAGCCACCAACTACAACAATTCGAAAAATGTGGTGATGTTTATAATGGATGGGTTTAGATCTGAAAGGATGCGAGGTTGGATGTTGTTTGAGAATCGATAAGAATATACATTAGGTTAAGGGTTTTAGTTGAATTTAAGAATGTTGAAATTGAAGATTTTGATTTAGGGTTTTGTTGTTGGTTTGATGGTGAAGATGAACTGGTTGATGGATTTTGTTGAATTTGCTGAGAAGTTCAGAGAAAATTTGAGTTGGATTTGATGTATTTGTCGAAATATGGACCAACGATGATGGGTTCTTTGTTGGAAGAAGAGGGGAATGGGGATGAACCGTAAATAATAAAAATAAGTAGTTTTGAGTACAAAAATTAATTTTTATAAGTAAAAATACAGAAAATAATAGAAATGGATCAAATCAATCAATATAAGCTCGAAAACGTATTACCATTTTTTCACCTGAAAAAAATAAAATAAAGAATCCAAAAAACTCAAAAGATCCTAAAAAGAAATAAAAAAGGACTCAAATAAAATAATATAAAAGGACTCCAAGGCTACAAAGTTAAAATTGAATCACTCTAACAACTAATATTAATTAGGATTCCCATCATTTTATATAGATAGGGCATAACATACTTCAATGGGTACATATTTTGAAGTTTAATGTACATATTTGTAAGGGTCAAACATGGATGGACACGCATGTATAGTCCAAGTACGTGTATACAGAATATTAAAGTGGGGGGGGTCTCCTACAACCCATATCTTATCTGAACCTGTGTATTGGATGTAGGTTGAGCTTCATCTCTAGCAAGTGTTTTATTTATCTATGGATTATCTATATCATTCGAAACATCGTCTCTCTTTCTTAATCCATTAACGGGACATCTTCATGAAATATACTGTCTATAAATAATCCACTTAACTTTAGTTTGCTTTTGCTTCAGTTTGATGCCTTAGTCTTAGATTACACCGAAAGCAGCCCAAGCCCAACACTATATATGTATTGATGAAACTTGAAGAGTTTTACTAGACTGAATAAAGAGGAGTGTGTTTTACATCACCCTATGCAAATCTCCTTACAAATCCACTCTGAAAAAGTTCAAACGTAGTGGTATCAGCCAATTTTTGGATCCTGGCCTTAATTTGATTGTTACATGTGGTTCCTTCAACCCTTATGGTGGTATCTGGAAAAAGAAGTTTAGGTGTAGTTGTTGTGGCTTTTTCAAAGAAGTGTTACTGGATGCAGACGTAGGTGCATGTAGGAGTGTGCTTCAATGGAAATGCTAGCAAGTGGTTTGTTAATAACTAGCTTGGAATGTTGGATTGCACTATCAGTGATATTTTTATGATAGAATAAAATGTGCTTGCTCATTATGATAAATGTATAAGGATCGGATAAGGTGATATTAAAACAGATAGCATGTTAATTTCTTTACATTATATATTTAAATCTGATGAAATTTCTTTTTCTGATATGCTGAAATGAGATAAATGTGTCATCAAAAATCATTTGAGATTACAATATGTTTACTTACCTTAATTTAAAAGTGCAAGGACATCTAAATGGATATAACTATATACCATAATTCTACCTTAAATAAACTTCCGTCAATTCCACGATTTAGACAAGATCGCACACTTAACAATTACAACTTTAAAAAAGTCTACGGTAAACTAATTTCGATCAGCTTCGTCCCGAAACTAGATTGAGAGGGCGAAAAGGTCACCGTTCTTTCCCTCTGGAGAGCAGCCAAGATCCTGACGGGGAGCGACACAAATGATATCATCCAAATCAGAGCCTTCCAGCAGAGGTCGACATGGAAACGGACGATGCCGCTCACGAGATGCCACCATGCGAAGGTGGCGAGGGTTACGCTTCTGACGCCGGCCAAGACGACGAGGGTCACCAAAGAGAACGGCTTCGTCACCAAACAGATCACGTCCATCGATAGCTCCCTAAACCCTAAATCATACTCCAAAAGTCCCTGTATGCACCAAAGTCAAGATCAAATTAGCAGAAAGAGACCCGTTAGAGAGGCAAATTGGGACAAAAGGGAGTCGAAGAAATCCTCACCCAATCAATGGAGGATTGCAAGTGAATTGGAGAGTAAACCCATAAACCCTAGATGATGCCCTTCGGATGCAACTGGACGGTGAGAGAACGGAATGAACAGATAAAGATCTCGAGTAGATAAGATCACACTTGCACTCGTCACACTCTCTCTCTATCTCGATTTGAAGAGGATTAAGATTAAGGGATTTGGATGGGCATTGGGCGGGGGTGAATAGACGAGGGGACACGTCGCAGACGGACGAAACCACCGCGGCGACACGTTGCGATCAGCGGCCATGAGTCCATGACACCGCACTCCCCGCTTCATCCCCGTTGCTTTGTCACTGCGCGTATTGAGTTTCTTTTTTCTTTTTTTTTTAACATTTTTTTTAAGGAATACAAAAAAAAACGAAACTGTTGAAGGAATTTTGGAGAAGAGTAAAATTAATCTCTAAAATCAAGAGTAGCCATGGCATAAGCCATAGCTCTCTATATATTCATTCACTCTAGGAGTCCAATGGACTCCCCACTAAGCTAGTGGGGAGTAAATGGTGAGATGATGAGAGGATGGAGGCCAAAGGCCTCCCTCAATACACAACACTCCCCCTCATCTCTCCATTACCTTGGTTTAAGCATATGAATACTTCAGAATTCAGTATGCTAATGAGGTGGATACTTCTGGATCCAAGGCCACTGTGGTTGCCTCGTTAAAATCTTGGCTATGGAAAACCCAGTGGGAAAAACCAGCAGCTTAAGGGAAAAGAGTACAACTATCGAGGGACTCCCCCTGATCTGTACAAGCTTCAAGCTTGCAGATCTCCTATGTATCTATACAATCATCTCCTATTCGTCTATACATTCATCATGTTCTGAAAGAAAATACAATCATCACTCATCTTTACAAGTTTCACTCATCTAGCGGCTATTGGAAAGTAGAGGCGCTCTAGAGTGGAATGCTCTTCGAAGTTGGTAGATTACTCCACTAAATTATTCTTTGAATCAGTCTTCAGTGAGTCTGCAAGGTACTGCTGGACCTGGCTGAGCGATTTCAATACTTGCTTCTTGGATGATGAGCTTCTAAGAAGATGTAGACATTGGAGGATGATGTGTAGATATTTGGGAGGTGGCCGGCCTTTTGTGTTTTAGTCATCGCAATGATCTTTAAACCTGCATATGCAATATATATTCCTTGACCCTTGGAAGTTGCGCAGAAACAGCTTATCCTTGGTCTAGTGGTGCTCTCCAGGACAACACTGTATCTGGTTAACAACTTTATTGCAGACGTTCTATCAAAGACACGTGCAGTTGGCCAGATAAAGGAGTGTAACAAGTACACTAGAGCTAGGCTCTTCGGGACCTAGGATGTCCTCCCCCTCTTCCAGCTAATGGAAGGTGTCATAAATAAGCATCCATTTTTAATAGGTTGCCAATGGACATCATTCTTCATAAACTCCAAGTGTATGAAGGATATTAAAAGGTTCCACCACGAAGGTGTTAAATATATAAGCCGAGACAATACCTTGTTATACCTAGGTTTTTCATTTCCAATGTATGCTTAAAGCTATCTGCTATCTCAATGGTCTCTGCAGGAGATCATATTAGCTTTAAGTCGATCACATGTACGGCGAATATCACAAATCTTGTCAACGATCTTTCGAAAAAGATACACGGACAGAATATTGCTTAAGATCAACTAATGATCTTTGTAGCCTTTATGAAGAAGACGGTTCTACGTCTCTCTTTCATCTCTGGGGGTAGAGTATACCCTTATGGAAGTTTTATATAGATCTCTGTATCTATATTTCTGTATATGTATGCAGTCACAACGTCCATGAGCTGCATTTATTGGTTTTTTCAGAGAAGTTTAGGCTTTAGCAGGAAATGATCACATTTCCTTCATTTCAATTTCTTATAGAATCCAACTTATATTCCACAGGTTTTACACATTCAGGTGTATAGACTACTGGACCAAAGATTTTGCTTTTCAAGAGTGAGTCCAGCTCTACTCTTATTGCCTCGTCCCACTTTGGCCAATCTATGCGTTCATGCTATAGAAAAGTGGGTTGACGTCAACGTCGTATTCAGCGACGTGAACGACAATAGCGAAAACAAAATCGACGACGACGACTGTGCTATTTCTGTCCAGTACCTCTCCAGTACGTACGTAATATAATGATTTTTCTCCTGTTGTTTCCTCTGCAGTGGAAATTAGGAGAGGAGAGGTTACTGGTCTGAGCTCAGCATCCTGTGGATGGATCATTTTAATATATCCAGGAATCTTCTTCTTTCGAGAAAAGTTTTATATTTTTAACCTGGCGAGCGTCCTCTTTTCAATTGAGGTACAGCCAGTTCTACTACCGGTGGATTGCATCCATCTTTGGGAATGTCAATCCTAGCTGGCGTGTTGGCAGCAAGGACGTGTGAATGAACAATCTTCTGGTTGTCCATAAATTTATCCGGCAATTGATGTACTTTAGTCTGAATGTAAAGGATCTTCTGGATCTCATCTTCATACAGAAAAAAGTATGCGGATCATAACGAGATTAGGACATTTGTGTCCCATTATATGGTCTCAGAAGCTTCAGGCTTCTTTAGACTGCGTGCCTATTTCAATGAGACTTTGCTCATCAAATTCACATTTATCAAGACTTGGTGGTAAACCATAAGCAAGCGGCATCAGCAATAAGATATGACCACAAGCGGGCCGTATCGTGATAAGCGATGCGGAATGAAGTGTGTTGGTCCCTAAACATCAACAGGCAACTGGGATTTAACAATGGACGTGAAATCCATTGGAGTCTCTTTACCAGAGACTCTGATAACCCATTCTGAGTATGAACATGCTACATGATGTTCAATTTCAATGTCAGTTGCTTGGCTGAAGTCTTTAAAGATATGTGTAGTGAATTCATCCACATTATAAGCTTTGAGAAAGCTATGTTACGAGTGAATTTAAAGGCACACAAAAGACCATCTAGTAGATGCATCAATCAGTACAATGAAGTACCGAAAATGGGCCATTTACGGGTTGAATAGGCCCGCAAAGGTTACCATGTATTCTATCAATGAAGCCAGGAGACTCTCATCCCACTTTCAGGAGGAAAGGTCTCTCTAAAAGTATGCCCTTATGTCAAAGGAAACTCAATCTTTTGAAGAATCTTCAAGTTCTCAAATGGATTCATTTGATGATGCGTCCATCATCTCTGATCGAGGATGACCAAGTCCATTTTGTCAGAGTTAAAAACTATGTCAATGAAAGGCACTTCGGGTGCTCAGTCGAGTTGGCTTTCTATAGGATGATATCTGTAATTATAGGGGCCCGACGGGGGTCCAATGAAATCGTAATTAGATGGGCTTCTGGCCATCCTCTTGACGAGTTACATATTGATATTCAATATTTATTATCCATAGTTTTCAAGCTATGTTCTATAAACGAAATATCCTTGAAACGTGAAAAATTCCTATATGTTAAGGGGAGAAGTGTACATCTTATAGTCTCGGTGTATGTGGGAGCAATATTAATGCTACACCAGTGCAACGAGGCACTGTCCACAATATTACATACTTCATCTTTATGCAAAACAAAATTTTATTTAAGTAAATGTAAAATGACATTCAAATAAAAGTTCGTACAAAAATCAAGATGAAGCTACATGTAATTTTAAATGCATAGATATAGATATGGCTTAATCGAGCAGGTCGTCATTCTCTGAGTCTTTTGCAGTGGAAATCGTTGGAGGCTGGAAATCCGTCAAGTTTGTTTTAGGAAGAGACTTCTGGCCCGCCTGATATAGTTTCTGGAGGTGGCGAGGAGTGCGGTAGTTTCTGAACCAATGTCCAGTCATGCCACATCTATGGCATTTATCCTCCCAGTTCTTCTTAGGAATTGACACTTGATCAGTGTTCTTACGATTCCATGTGAAGTTTCTCTTTCCTTTGTTGGTGTTGGTCTGGAGGTGAAGCTCCTTGTGCTTGCTTCATTACAGATTTCCCTTTGTTATATTTAGCATTCTTCTTGTTTTTCCACTTCTGGGGAGAAACGTGGTTGGCTTCAGGGATAGGGGCAGAACCAACTGGACGTAGACTTTGAGTAGCTAGCAGTAAATCTATATTTTGCTCTGCCCTATGTAGGCAAGAGATCAAATCAGATAATTTTGCAAAGTTGCGTTCACGATACTGCTGCATGAGGATTGCATCTTTCTCGTGAAACGAGGTAAATGTTTTTTCCAACATGCGTTGCTCTGTCACTTCTTCACCGCACAACTTCAGGCGTGAGGTGATATTATGAAGTGCAGAGTTATACTCAGAGATGGACTTATAGTCCTGAAGTCTGAGATTTTCCCACTCATAACTGGCACGCGGTAATATTACATCAATTTGATGTTTATACCGTGCCTCCAGCGCTGTCCACGGCTCCATTGGGTCCTCTACCGTTAGGTATTCGGCCTTTAAGGTCCGATTTATATGTTTCCTAATGTAGATAATGGATTTCGCCTTATCCACATCGGAGACAATGGTAGGAGTGCTGCTAAACGATTGGGCCGCTTCTGGGGCCTTACTAGCAGAAGCATGGGCCGCTGCTGGGGCCGATGAAGGAGCCAAAATTGAGCCAAGGAGGGCCATCGAACGCAAGTGGAACTTCAGGTCCACTCGCCAACTCAGGTAATTTTTCACTGCA
Source organism: Scilla litardierei (assembly GCA_030789695.1). Taxonomy (NCBI): domain Eukaryota; kingdom Viridiplantae; phylum Streptophyta; class Magnoliopsida; order Asparagales; family Asparagaceae; genus Scilla; species Scilla litardierei. The sequence continues at coordinate 7,488,132 of CM061136.1, read as the reverse complement.
GCATCAAGGACCTCGAAATCGACGCTGGCCAATTTTGCTATTTATCTATGCAATTTAAAACAAGCATGAATTAATTAAAATTGAAATTCACGCATAAAAAATAAAATAAGTAAAATGTGGGGATCGGCCAGATACCCAAAAAACATACAAATTCCAAAGTCCGAATATATAGTCCATAAAGAGAAGAAAAATATAATTTGGAAACCAAGAAGTGGTCCCTGTCAATTGAAAATATAAACTCCGTCTTCATATATTGGTACACCGGTCTTTGGCATTAATACATTTAATCCTCACTTACAAATTCTCTCAAAAAGAAAATAAAATTGCAAGGAATTTAAAAGGTATCAAACTGGCCGATCCCAAAAATCACATTTTAGCTTATATTAACAACCACACAGTTTATAATATGCTACAGGCACAAAAGAAACAACCACATAGTTTATATAACGCAGACATATATAATTTGGAAAAGTAGACTATAAAATATAATAATCTCTCGGACCACGGGGAGACGTCATACACCGTTAGGTTAGTTGACTAACGGCAGAGCGGTCGCAGGATCATAAAGATAATTATATTTTGAAAAAATCCTAATATTCCATAAATTAATAATAATGCGAGAGTGTTATAATATTAGCAATTTGACTAATTGGGCTACATGCCCAAACAAGAATTTAAAATGAATTCTCATTATTATTGGGGCTGCAGGCCCATAAATAATTTAATAATTAATTTAATGTTTTGGGCTGCAGGCCCATTTGCAAAAATTTAATTAACATATTCATTTTGCAATTGGATTTACTGGGCTGCTGGCCCAATAGAGAAGGTAAAATTAATTATTAATATGAAAGGGGCTGCTGGCCCATAAAACTTATACATTGTTATAAACTGGGCTTCAAGCCCAAATTAGAACAAAATTAAATATTATTCTAATATGGGATGTATGCCCATAAGTAAAATTAAAATTAAATTAATTAGCTATTTAAATTATCTGGGCTTCAGGCCCAAATAATCAGACAAAATGAATTAATTTTTATGTAGTAGGCTTCAGGCCTAAGAAACAGCCCAACAAATATTTAATCAGTTTTGGGATTAAAAATTAAAATCTATTTTAACTTAAACCCCAAACAAAATTTAAGGTTGATGACCCCCCAAAAACCCTTGGCAGCGCTTGGGATCCCCCCCTTCGGGGGGAGGAGATGCGAAAACCCCCGCCCCCGCCGTCGGGGAGGTGGGACGACCGAGCCCCCATTCGCGGGGGGGGGGGGGGGGGGGGGGGGGGGGGGGGGGGGGGGGGGGGGGGGCTCCTCCGCCACACATAGAGCCACCCTCACTTTTATTTCACTTGTTAGCCCCAAGACTCGCTGATGCTTATAAGGAGGTTACCATGGTGCCGACTAGAAGATGTTTTCATGAATTCAAACATTTGAGGCTTCTAGTATCGCTGCTTGTTGGTGCAAGGATTACATCATCAGTTTAATTCCAGTTGATTTCATTGATTTTTTAAACATATCTTGATGTAATATAGACAATTCCTTTTTATAATAAGAATAAGTTCTTTCCAGTATATGAACAGTGACCGTAACGAGTGTACTGCTTCCACATATATCTTACTATTTTGTGTTGGATGTTATTAGGAATTTGTGCGATAAAAGGTGATTATACATCCAATTTGTGTTCTTTCTGCTAACCAATTTTGTGTGTTAATTACACTTCAGTTCTTCTGATTCCAACTAGGGCTGTCAATGAACATCCAAAATAACCCGCAGAAGGGGGGGGAGTTCAAGGGGTTTTTTTTATGTTAATCAAGATGTTGCAGATTTATACAAGCATCAAGAAAAGCTATGTAAAATCATAGCTAACAATATGGTGTAAGTATCTACGAGATCGAAAAAGTTACCTCTAGATCAAAGATCTAGGGACGATCGTAATAAGAAAAATCCGTAGATAGAAATCCCGCTCCCGAACGCATAGGAAATGCCGCAACGAAAAACCGCAACGGATCGCCGCAACAACAATTAGATTCCTTCGCGTAGGAGTTAGATTTAGAGGGGATTTGGAATAATTTTAGTGGCTCAAAATTTGTAGAAGACACGTGCTGATAACGTGTTGAAGGAATTTTGGAGAAGAGTAAAACTAATCTCTAAAATCAAGAGTAGCCATGGCATAAGCCATAGCTCTCTATATATTCATTCACATTAGGAGTCCAAGGGACTCCCCACTAAGCTAGTGGGAAGTAAATGGTGAGATGATGAGAAAGGCCTCCCTCAACTCACAACAGAAACAGAGATTTTCAATTTGGCCTCCCTCAACTCACAACAGAAACAGAGATTTTCAAACTAACTTCGTATGCAAATTTGATTTGGACAGAGTCTTAATTTCACGAAAGCCCCTCAACTTAGCTACGTTTAAACATGTTTTTATATAGGTTAAAGTTAGTTGAAATAATATCTGAATCATATCCAAATACAAATGTATACACGCATATTTTTATCGAGATTAAAGTTGAGTTTTTGGTATAATAACCACCGAATATATGTGTCTGAATATGTATCAAATTTCATTAACTAAATCCATATATGTATCAGTGTGAGGTTCCAGCTTGGAACCCTTACCCCCCAATGTAATATTCCTCCTTAGTGTAGGTAGTGTAGCGGCTCCTCGGGCTCTTGCGTCGAGCTGCCAGCCGGCCTTCGGGCTCGATATACTTCTTTCCGATGAACAAATAATAATAATAATAATAATAATAATAAGCCAAATCCATTTACATCTATAAGATGAGTATCTGTTTGTGATAAAGGTATTGACACAAAACATACATGTATAATACATTGATAATATCGAAGGTGTGCTGTCAGCACAAAAAATTTCATATGCAGTAACACATATCCAACTATTACTTTTTGATTTTATTTCACTTTTGATAACTTGGGCTTGATGTACACAACTAAAACCTAAAAACACCAAATAATGGTAAAACCTAAGGGGATTTGACACTCGATGGGAGTGTTACAAAAGTTTTAGAGCCCGACTAACTGCACCACATTTCATGCGATGCAGTTCTCTATTTTTCTGTTTATGGAAAAAATTTCACGTTGATCTGACTTTGATGTTACATCCAATCAAATTATCACTCGTTTAGGGGAAAAAAAACCAATCTGCACAGCAGAGAGCAATTGCCAAGCTTTAACATTCCTTGATTTTGGGATGGTCAGTTCAAGAGGTAAATAGGAGGAATTAACTTGATTTTGAATATGATAATCATCCATTATGTGTGTGTGTGTAGATAATTTCAACAAAAACTCAAAAAAAATTACTGCATTGTTAGCACATAAATTTATATATTTCATAAAACAGATACAAATCCAACAACAAAATACGTGAATTTTAAATTTTTGGGTCTTCAGACGTATTATACACCAACATAATACATGACCAAAAATACAGCATATATATTAAACAAAAGAGAGTAAAAACCAATGATATTAGAACTAAATTAAGCTGATACTAATCAAATAAAAGTGAAGATTCTCTAATATTGGAAAAGCATAAAGAAAATAACCATCAAGTTAAGAACAAAGCAAGATCGCCCATCTCAAATATAAACATCAAAATACATAGATCACAAGACCGCTAACCGCTATACTTATTTCACTTAGAAGCGCCATTCGGTAGACTATTATACATGAAATTATTATTTGTTTGTACATATATCATTTAAAAAGATACAAACTATTTTAACAAACTATACGAAATAAACATATACGCATACAGAACTCGTCTAATTCGTCAAGTTCGCTCGGTACATGAAAAATTAATGAACTACACGAGTTTTCACTAAAAGGAGGAGCATCCTTTTTATGCACAGAAGCAGCTCAAACAGAAAACAGCACATCAAGACACCTGATACAATCAAAGAATCTTGGAACTTATTTTGACAAGTGACCATGGTTCGCTGTTAGCTCAGTAGCATGACCCTCCACAAACCCAAAAGCATCAGCACCACCGAGGAGCAAGCACAAACATCGCCAAAAAAAGCAACACAGACAACAGACAGACATCAACAGAAACAAATTTAATTTTACAGACCCACGGCACAATGGACATGCTAAGGGATATATATGCTATGTAACGGCGGCCCGATCCGGACGCTCTCGGAACCGGTATCAAAACCAAGCGCACCGATGAACCTTGGATCATCAACGATGAGAGCCCAGTCGCCAAGAACGCTCATGCGGCAAGCAGTATGATGACGATGAGTAGGACAACCCCAAAAATCACCAAGAGCAAGCATGTCTGTGAAAATGAGAAGCACACCAAAAAGAATACTGGTAAATAACAGGTCGGAAAGAAAAACTACGTGTTTAACCGAACAAGTATGCCAAACGTACCAAAGATGAGTTCGACTTCTGGGTTTTGGCGGCCTTCGCGAGTTGCGTTTTTGCTTGCGCAGTCGCTGCCAGGGAGCTCTCAATGTTGGAATCGATGTCATCTGCAAGCAAAAAAAACAGGAAAGATCGCTTTATAATGTACCCAAAAGACAAGACTCTCGGCTACAAAGGAAGCTTATGTAACAATGATATTCAACATACCAATCATAGCTCCTTGATCATGCACCAGAACAGCAAGGTCTTTAAAGATTTCGTTAACTTCACCAATCTGCTGCTGAATCTCCTGTATTCCCTGCTCTCTTTCTTCGATGATGGCCTCATTGAAGACAATCTCATTATCCAACAGTAGTACCTCTTGCCTGTAATATCATTAGGGGTAAAAAAAATTATAATTATAAAACCACGGTAAAAATCAAACAAATACTTCGGCCCTACAAATGATGACCTTTTACTTGCCATTTTATCAACATGTAAAAAAACAACCAAACAAAAACAAAGAAAACTACAAACCAAAGGCAAAAATAGGGTTTATTCGAAAAGGGTTACATTCATTGTTTAGAAGACTGCAGTCCCTCTCACCATCTGTTGGGAGGGGCTTGCGACATGCGTCAATTATCCTGTGTTGTGTGGGTGGGTGATTTTTTTTTCTGTTTTTTGTTTTTGTTTTGTTTTGTTTTTTTGGTGGTGAAGATGGGAGGTTGCATGACTCAAATGTGTTGACATCTAAATCAAATGTTAAGTGCATCGGACCCTTCAATGAAAGGAATGAAGAACAAATAACATTTGACAAGTAGACTGCATTACATTTAGGGCCTGCTTGTTTGGTTAAATTTGGGCTGGAAAATTCTGGCAGGCGCACTGCATTGCATTGTTTAGGCTACTGCAGCAAATTCTAAGCCCAACTTCAAGCCCAACTCTATTTGTTTGGTTGAAATTAGAAGAGATAAAATTGCCGACTTGACCAGATGCGGCACTGATGTGGCGCGCGCTTCATACAGCAATTTTCGCCAAGTGAAATCCACAAAAATTCCACGGATTTTACTCAAAATTTGTGACTGGGATTCACGTGAGTTGTGGCGCCAAGTCAAAAAAAAAAAACAAAAACACACATCCACCCTCATCAGCTGCACCCACTACCCGCATCTCCGCTCTTCCTCTTCTCCATCGGTCCTGCTTCACCACCTACGTTGCCGTATCCACCATCTCTCTCTCTTCCCCCTCATCTCAGCTCTCTCTCTTCCCCCCATCTCATCTCTCTAATTTGAATTTTTTAGCCAAAAAATCAAAGAAATTTCGTCACCTCTTCAAGGCTTCTCTAATTTTCTCCGCAAATTTAATCATCACCACATAGAATAAGGATTAGTGTTCTTGATATTTCTGTTGATAATTGGCTTCTTGATGTGATTGATGATAATTGGGTTGTTGATAATTGGGTTAATAATTATCTTGGTTTTGTTGAAAATTGTGTTTATGATATCCGGATTTTGTTGCATATTTTGTGTTATCTGGTATAAAGTGTATATTTTAGGATTATAGTTATAAGAGGATTTAGAAAGTTAGTGTGTTTTAAAAAGTAAGAAATGTAATGAATTTTATGTGACTATTAAGGAATAATTTTTATTTTAAAACATTTGTTAAAAATTCTAAAAAAATTTAGATTTTTTTAATTTTTATTGATTATTAGTGATTATCAGTTATTGAAAAAGATTATTAGTAATTATTAGTGAATGTCAGTAATTATTAGGATTTTTAGTGTTTCGTAGTTATTTAAAGTGATTATTATGGATTGATAGGGATTATTAAGAATTTTTAGTGATTAGTGGCTATTAATTTAATGATTATTATGTGTTCTAATATTTAAAATAAATCTAAGAAATATCATATCCGTTTCAAAATTGCTCATGTAGAATAGGTAAGTTTGCCACCCACAAAAGAAAGTGACCACGTCTCAAAGCACTATTTTTCCCTCATCCTAAAATGTGAAGGCAACCAAACAAGAGAAATCACATGAGACCGCGAACAATTTCCAAACCCAACTTCTAACCATATTTTTACCACAAACAAACACAAACAAGGAATTTTCAACCCTACTTCCCACCATCATGTGTCATATTCTCCCCGCCTCAATTCAATGAAAGAAACTTCCCCTTACTGGAAAAAAATTGTCAATTGTGTTGATTTATTTCAATTAGAGCTTGCTTCCTTTAATTGTGCCTACTTAGTCAGGAACAAACTAGTTTTTGTGCCTGTTGCGCATTTAGAATGGAGTCTGCTTCACGAGTAACCCTTCAGGCCATAAATCCTTCTAAATTACTCAAATGCCTTGCACCATAAAAGAAATTCCTTGTCTGTAATAAGACTGTTCTAAGTTTTTTTAACCCAACACAAATTTGACTTGAATTGAAATTAAACAAACTCATTTATTGCACAATTCAAAACACTTCTAAATCTCCAATTATGTTTTTTGTAAGCTTTACACGAAAGTATAAATAACTTCAGTGTGGTGCCCAAATCCACATCGAATCCACTACATATTTGCATGACTTTAACCATGGCTACAAAACATAGCATTCAAGTTGGATTCCTGTCAGATTTGGATGTGATGCCCAAGTCCTTCCAGATTTGTATTCATACAGTACTACAGGTTAAAACCAGGGTCAGGTACGAATTACACAGGATTACCTGCAGAAGACCAGCCAAACAACTTAAGAAGATCCAAAACCACCCTAACCATCCTAACTATGATCAACTTAAGAAGATTTGGACACCAACTCCAACTATATCACAAAAGGGGCTTTTTCTTGCCTGAAGAGAGCTACTGAGGACATCTCTCTACGTAGCCCGAAGTGACCAACCTGGATATGACACGCTGAGACCAACTTGGATATGACATGCTGACACGTGTCTGATCCGACATGACATTTGAAACCATCGCCAACTATAACACAAGGAGTTTTCTCTAACATGAAGATTCCATGTGCTTCCCCCCTGTTTCCATTGAGGTTGCATAGAGGGGCCCTGCTCCCTTGCACACCCCAACCCCCCAACCCCCCCCCCCCCCCCCCCCCCCCCCCCCCCCCCGGCGGAACACACACAAAGCACGCCTACCCATGCTCCGCTCCTCGTGCCACCTTTTCATGCTCCACTACGGTGGAACTGTTGTCACTATTGTTTGGCCATTGCCTCAAGAGTAGGAGAGGAAAACAAGAGAAAAATGTGTTAGGATTCATTTACTCTAGGAAGGAGAATGGGCTCGGGCCAGTCGAATACCTAATCAGTCTCAGAGCCTAGCCCGATTGGGATCAGGCTAGCCCAAAGTGAGACTTGTGCCAAAATAATGTTCGGATGGGTATTGGACATTCCCAAGGCTCGACATGATGCCGGTTTGCGGCCCAATCCTTTATCTAAACACATATAGCTCATGTCTCTTTTCTAAGTGATCCCTAAAACATGTCTATTTCTCCACGTCAGTTCTGGGCTAGTGTTCCATTAAAAAAAAACAAGAAGAATAAGAGACGACGCGAATGGCTGGAAACCATGTCGTCGATCCCATTGTAGCTCTCCATCGTCAATCCCCTTGAAACTCTCTATTGTCATCAAGATTGTCACATTCTAATATAAGAATCTAAACAAACAAAGATTATTTAAGTTTATTCAAAAATATTGAATGAACATAAAATAGTTTTAAAAAGTTTTGTATGTAGCTATAGTTACTATTTATATTGATCATTGGCATCTTAAGAAGTCACTTTACTGTAGCATGGTTTTCCATTTTAAAGATCATTGTGCAAGTTCCTGAAAATTTTCAGTAAGTGGATAGTTGTGTATTTATAAAAATTGTATGACTTCCTGTTTGTTTGCACTCTTTTGTGTTTATTCAATTTCTGTGTTACATCAATTTGTCTTTTGTTTGAGTATTTATTGTTGAATCTCACTGAAGTGTGTTAGGGGAATTCAAGCAGTTTATTGCCTAGATGTGATGGTGTATATGATAAATTTCCTTACTGGCATAAAAATTAGTTTAAAAAGAAGGGAAAAAACAAAGTGAGGCCTAATGGACCATCCCGAAGCCCAATTCAAGCACAATTAGGCTTGCTTAAAGGAGCTTAATTGGGCTTTGGGCTGGCCCGAAAGCCTGCTCGTTTGGATTGGATATACATCAGTCCTGGCTCGGCCTGGCCCACCCCATTCTCATCATCTCTCAAGGCAGCAGCAATGACAGACAGATCGGTCAAATGTGCCCAGTACCTTCTCCAACAATGTTCCTCATTTCTCTCCCTCCTCTCAACAGAACAATCGAACTGTAATCATATACTGAGGATGTTGCTTTTTTACAGCTGTCAATTAAAATGTTACTTTCCAAATCAAATACAGTAAAATTTTCATTTCATTATTTTTTAAAAAACCTTATTCATTTTATTACAGATAATGTAGTTGCCAGTTATTATTCCATTCAATCTGCATGTCGAATAAATTAAAGGAAGTGATAGGTTTTCATCCTTTTAATCCTTCTTTTTGACCACGATAACATATTAACATGTAATTGTTTTGTATCCTTAGAAAAAGTGAATCTGATAATGAATATTGTCATTATGAAGAAAATAATTACATTTGAAGAAATAACAAGGTAACGAACTAATTTGGCGGGTTTATTTGAAAGAAAAAATATTCAGATCTATAGCGCTTCCTTTTTCCTATGTTTCACCTAAATTCAATTAAGGGCCTGTTCTTTTGCCCGATTCCGCGAGATTCTCGTCTGATTTCGCACTGTTCACCGGCGGTCTTGAGGATTCCACGCGAAGGAATCCGAGGGCTGTTCGTTTGTCGCCAAGAAACGGAGGTCGGAAAGTCCTACGTGGACGTGGCAGGTAGGAATCTCGAAAGCATGTGGGTTTCCTCTCGACTCGCTACGATTTCGTGAGAATACTTGCGCTTGTGGGGCCCTCTTGTGTGTGATCACCTTCAATGCTTGTCGTTTTGCTCCATCTGCCTCCTTCACTGCTGCCTGTGCTCCTTCGCCACATTTGCCGTCTTCCTTGATTGTGGAGGTGGGGTTGCGAGTAAACCCTAAAAAAATTTTGGCGTCGCCCCTTTCTGCTCAAAGCGAGCTCCTTTTTGAGTTGCCGAAGAGATCAACGGCTGCTGGATCCTCGGGTGTGCCCAAGGCAGCGTGCATGTGCAGATCGGAGCTTCGATTGGAGATTCTAAGGAGGTTTTCAGGTAAAAATTGGGTTTTTACTTGATATTCGTTTACATTTTTCGCATTTCTTGGGCTAGAAGGCCGAAATCCCTAACTGTCTTTCTCTTCCTTGCTTCATACGTTAGATGGAGCTGTTGTGGGTAGCCGAAATTGATCCACAGTGAGGAGGATCGTACGGAGTGCCCACGGCAGCAGCATCTCCTTGAGGGGAGTAGCAGCGTGAATCGGTTGGCCTGTGATCGTCGCGGAAGGTATAATTTCGGTCTAACTTTGTGTGGTGGCTTGCTGGATTGTTTTGATGCAAGAAGAATGATGCCGACAGACCAATTTGTGATCTTATTCCTGGGATTTTGATTGTGAAATTTTGTGTATTTAGGCAGCGGCAGGAAAACTTTGTCGAAAAAATGACATTTGTGCAACCCAAATCTGTGAGACACAACATACAACGCATGATTTGTGCAATACACCACATTGCATGCAAGCTGAACCCTTAACTGAAGTCGGTTACATTATAGAAATTGCCCAATGATGAAAATACACAATGAAAATGAGTATTGTAAATAATGATGCCTTGTTGGTGCATTGCTTTGGTACGCTTGATTATTTTCAAGAAATCAGCAATGCGTAATTGATGTCGGTTTATTCTGAGGGCAATATGTTGAGGATTCATGCATGGCATGTAATGGGGTTGAGTGTTGCAGATATCATGTATTATGAAATGAAGCCCAATGATGACACGTAATAATTTAATACGTCTGATTTACGTATTTCTAGAGTACATGCAGGCAGGATGGTTCCTTCATTCAACATATTGCGACGAACAGTCCCTAATGTGAATAGAGGAAAAATAAAAGGTGGATGATATGGTGCTATGGGTATAATCAGCACATGACATCTTCATTACATGGGTGTATAGGAACGAGAAGGAATGAAATTTAACAGTAATCGTGATATGTTTAGATGAAGGAGCAACCGCCTGGACACAAAGATTGAAAATAAAAAAATTATTACCTGAGGGCTCAATAAATTTTTCCCCCAACTTTCAATTGTTGATTGTGACTAAGCCACATTTTCTTATGTTTTACGTTATAAAGTTTTGTATGGTTCAATATTTTATATAATTGGTGTGGGAGATGTTTGATTACTGCGTGCCATATACAAATTATGGTAGCTTGTTATCTTTTGTAACTGCTCTATTATTTTTATAATTTCATAAGTATGTATCGCCTTATGCATGGTATTATCTTTGTTATAAATACGGTTTAGATGGATCACAATGGAGATCATTTGGGTTGTGAAACTTGTGAAGCGGCCGCGTTGACGATCGTTTTAGTCTTCGTAAACCTGTTACTATACAACGAGGGCAGGACAAACAGATTACCTAGAGAGCCATCTGAATTGCGTGAGCATCATAGAAACTCCCACATGAAGAGAATTCTGGAAGAGAGTGAAAGTAGTTGTTTACACTACTTAAGAATGCGGAGACATGCATTCATAAATCTGGCAAATATATTGAGAGGAAGGGGTCTTCTCAACGACACTGTTCATGTGTCAGTAGAGGAGCAGCTGGCAATGTTTCTTCATATCGTTGGTCACAAGTCAAAGAACAGAGTAATGCAAGTTGACTTTATCCGGGCAGGTTCTACAATTAGCAGCTACTTTAACCGAGTAATGCAGGCAATTGGCAACTTGCGTGAGACGTTCATGAAGCAAGCTCCTAATGAGACGCCCCCCTGAGATTATCAATAATCCTATTTGATACCCATATTTCAAGGTAATGGCTTATTCTTGGGTAGTAACAACGTATGAGATGTATTGATTGAAGGTGTATTTAGTATTTTCATCGTTGATTCGTCTTGCAGGATTGCATTGGAATGATTGATGGGACCCATATCGATGCCATGTTACCAATCAATCTTGTTCCTCGCTTTAGAGGACGTAAATGGGTGACACAAAATGTCCTCGCAGCTGTTACGCCCAATAAAAGATTCACATACGTAATGGCAGGGTGGGAAGGATCGGCAAATGATTTTACTGTCCTTAAAGATGCGCTGTCTTTACCCCCCGCAAGGTCTTCGAGTGTATAAAGGTAATATGCACACTGTTAAGTAAATAATACACATTAATAGGTATGGATTCTAAGGATTATATACTCACAATACGTTTCTGTATGTAGGAAAATATTATCTATGCGATGCTGGTTATACTACCATGCCAGGGTTCATATCGCCCTACAGGGGCGTGCGTTACCACCTGAAGGACCATACTGACCGTGTTCCTAGAAATCGCAAAGAGCTATTCAACCGAAGTCATTCTTCATTGCGAACAAAGATAGAGTCGACCTTTGAAATACTTAAGAACAAGTTTAAGATATTGACGTCAAAGCCCCACTATCCATTCCCAAGTCAAGTCGATACCGTCCTAGCGTGCACTATACTGCAAATTATATCCAAGTAGCTGATCCTCATGACCCCCAGCTAAACGAGGAGGTGGGTGTGGATGAGGAGGACGGGGATGTTATCGATGATAATAAGGACGAGATTTTGGATCTTTCGCAACAGTTGCCCATACGGGAACAAACCCAGCAAAGGGACCAATGGAAAATGCGAAGGGATCAAATCGCATGGGACATGTGGGTCGATTATTGTAACATACATAACAATGGTAGCACAGTTGAACAAGGCATGTGAGGGTGGCTTTTAATTTTGTGTTGTGTGGGTGCATGCGGAGTCCTTATGAATTTTAATATGTAGTCCATCATGGTTGATTGTGTTTGGATTTTGTCATATTATCATGTTTGATTTACAAACCTTATGATATAATGGTTTTTGATATACATGCAATATATGTTATCTATATAGGATTTCACAGATTTGAATTTGCACTATTAACTCTTTCATCTTGTAGGCATGGCAGGGTCATCTTCGCAGCCCAGACAGAATAGTGAGCCTATGCCCCCCTTGTATGACCAGACGTATGTGAACCAGTGGATTGCTGAAGGCCATGGGACTGATCCAATGCTTGGGAGGCCGATGCTGCGTAGGAACATTGATTCTCCTTATCATTCGCCGCCCTGCCACGGTGGAGGGCCTGGCATGCCCTATCAACAATTCCAGCCCTATGGCATGCCAATGCAGTTGCAACCAACATCAGGATATATGCAACTGCTGCAAGGGGGGTTTCAATCCATGTATTAGTCCTTCCCCACATAGTGCTTTCAATAAGCCATCGTCACAAAGTGGGAATGAACATACGGGGGGTAGTGGGTCGTCGAGGAAGTCGGGACGACGGGAAGATGAGGGAGAATGTTCGGTTTCAAGTCTGAGCAAAAGGACTAAGCTGCAACCTGCCAAGGAGCCTAAAACCTAATTTGGAAGTGGGAACATGACTTGTCCCTCATTCTGTTCCTTGCTGACCAGGCCAAGCAAGGCAATAAGGCGGATAAGACATTCAAGCCTACAGCATTTAACCAAGCAGCTGCCCATATCAATGCACTTTTTGGCACATCCTACACAAGCACAAATGTCAGGAATCATATGAAAGGGTTGCACCGACGCATGACCAATGTGTCAACGTGCCTCAGTATCAGTGGGGCAAGATGGTGTCCTATTAAGAAGATGATAGTGCTTGATGATGAGGTGTATGCCCCATGGGCAAAGGTATGACCATTTACTTTTAGGGCTCAAGAAATATTGATCACAGTTGTGAGTATAAACGGCCTAATTTATATGGTAATTTTCTTGCAGGCTAACCCTCGGTTGAAACAATATGTTAATCAACCGTTGTCGTGGCTTGATGAGTTGTATATCGTCATAGGAGATGACGAGGCAAAGGGGCTTTTTCGGAGGTCCACATTCCAATCATTTGAACCCCAAGCAGATTCTGTCGATGGGGAAGATGCAACTCAGGCACAGACCCCTGAAGCTGATATCCCCCATGACATCCCCCGGCAGGATCGACGGGGAATTTTCATGCAGGGCCAAGCTTTGCTACACCTCCCTCTGTTACGAGGAAGAAAATTCGTCGTCGGGGTACAACCGAAGTCCAGGATAGGATGGATAGGCTTGTAGATACAGTAGAGAAGGTTGCCACGGCAATTACTACATCTCATGCCCATTGGACCGAAAAGCTAGCCGATACGTTGTATGGATACACCGAGCATCCAGGAAATTTATTGGATGTCGTGTACGATTATCTTATTGACAATGAGCGTGCGTGAAGGCAGCAAGTTTTTGGCTAAGCCCGATGGGGCCCGAAGGCGAATGTTGAAGAATAAAATTGAGATGATTGAAAGGGCCAGGGCGGAAGAAGGTGTAGCTGATGAAGGCGATGACGAACCCTTGGACTTGGACTGAGTTTGGTTGGTGTTGGTGATAAAATGGTGTGTTGTGGTGGTGGTAGGAAGAAGATGAGGGGAAGCGACAAGGAGTGTGGTTGTGGTTGTTCTCATTAGATCTATGTCTCATAATTGTTGTATAATTATGTGTAATGAACATGAGGAGTGTTGTTAGAGTAGGTATTTAGTTTCCTGAGGTATTAGTTGCTGAAAAAGATAGCTGAAATATGTTGCATGATATATGTTGGGGTCACTTGTGTTTCCTGAGGTATCCTTAGTTGCTTTGTAGCTCTTTCAGTTTGTGTATGGCAGAAGTTATGTTGATCTTGGTTGAAATTTGAATCTTTCTAGTATTTCATGAATTTTGTGTTGATCTTTGTTGCTATTTGAGTCTTTCCAGTATATACTTAGGTCTTTGTTCCTCTTTGTTGCACTTTGATTCTTTCCAGTATGATAGAACCCTTGCCCAATGATGAAGCATATAAAAAAATTACAATAAAATGTATATTCCCAAATAAATGGAAGGTAGGCTTGATGTTATATGTATTCCTCTGCTGGGATTGAATTCCACATAATTATATACTCATATATTGTGGACATGCTGGATTGAATATATTTGTTTTGTGCATGTCCTGGCATTTGGCTTGTTCTGGGAATTTTTGTGGCTTCTTCATTTGACTTGTTTAAGCTGAACTTTGAATTTTTTTTAGCTTGAACTGGCAGATTTTTTGTCCTTGTCCTTACAATTTTTTTGCTTCTTCTGCCTGCCATCTCCAAACACCTTCACCTCAATTTTTTGGTTAGACCCAAGCTGGGATTACTTATTTCGACAAGCCAGCAACCTATTTGGGATTGTGAATAATAACTAGGTGGAATTTGAGTTATTTGAGTAATCCAACAGATTTCCTGAGGGCAATATGAGTAATCAAGGACATACAAATATTTTTGTTGATTGTCCTGGCAATTGGCTTGTCCTTTCAATTATTTTGCTTCTGATGTGGGCTTGTTTCAGCTGCAGTTGGAATTGTTTTGGGATTGTCCTTGCAATTGGTTTGTTCTTCTCCTGGCTATTTAAGTAAGTGGTCCTGAGGTATTTTTTTTGCTTGTCCTGGTCAATTGGCATGTACTTGGAATTTTTTTCCTTCTTCATTTGGCTTCTCCTCACTAATTTTTTAATCTTTGCTTGGCATCTCCCATCACCTTCAAATGAATTTTTTTTTGAATCAAGTAGCAGTCATATGTTTTCCCAGATTTGTGTTACATTACATCTGCATTATTATGTGTTCACAGATTTTTTAAACATCCCCAAGAATATGCGCTTCCTATTCGTGATACATGACATGCTATTGGTTTGAATGGTGACTTTGTGTCTCATGGCATATGCAGTAATTTTTTTGCTTCTTCATTTGCCTTGTTTCATCTTCAGTTGGAATGTTTATACCAGTGGCCTGACAGTTTTGTTTGTTCTTGTCTGGGAACACATATTTGTGCTTGACCTGGCAATGTGAGTACTCTATGATTGCTCTTGTTCCAGTATATACTTAGGTCTTTGTTCCACTTTGTTGCTCTTTGATTCTTTCCAAGATGACAGGACCCTTGCCCAATGATGAAGCATATAAAAAGAATACATTTAATATGTATATTCCCAAATAAATGGAAGGTAGGCTTGATGTTATATGTATTCCTCTTCTGGGATTGAATTCCACATGATTATATACGCATATATTGTGGACATGCTGGCTTGAATCTAGTTGTTTTGTGCATGGCCTGGCAATTGGCTTGTCCTGGGAATTTTTTTGGCCCCTTCATTTTGTTTCAGCTGAACTTGGAATTTTTTAGCTTTTCCTGGCAATTTTTGTGCGCATGTCCTGACATTATTTTTGCTTCTTCCTCCTGCCATCTCCAAACACCTTCAACATAATTTTTGTGTTATTCACAAGAGAGGATTACATATTTCCACAAGCCATCAACATATTTGGGAATTGTGAATAATAACAAGTTGGAATTTGAGGACTTTGTGTCATCCAACATATTTCCTGAGGGCAATCTGAGTAATCCAGGACATACAAATTTTTTTTATTGTCCTGTCAATTGGATTGACCTTTCTAGTACTTTGCTTATGCTGTTGGCTTGTTTCAGCTGCAGTTGGTATTTTTGGGGTTGTTATGGGCTTGTCCAGGCCATTTGGCTTGTGTCTGCTGCACTTGGCAATTTTTGGTGCTTGGCCTGACAGTTTTGTATGTGGATGTCATGGCAATTTGAGTCAAACAGCTGATTTATTTGTTTATTGCGTGTCAAGGCAATTTGCTTGTCCTAGAAATTTTTTTGCTACTTCATATGTCTTGTTTCAGCTGAACCTGGGAGGTTTTTGTGCATGTCCTGACATATTTTGTGGGCTTTTCCTGGCAATTTTAGTAAGCAATGTGCAATTTTATTGGCCTTGACCATTCGTTTGGCTTGGCCTGGGAATTTTTGGCACCTGAAGTTGCCTTGTTTCATCATCAGTGGGGATTTTGTGTATTTCGGCATGAGCAGGTTTTTGGGCTTGTCCTGGCAATTTGCTTGTCCTGTCAAAATTGTTTCAACTTCATTTTGTTTGTTTCAGCTGCAGTTGTAAGTGTTATGTGGCATGTCTTGGTAAATTATTTTGAGCGTTGCCTGGCAATGTGAGTAAGCTCTGAAATATAATTGAGTGCTTGTCATTGCAATTTGATTTTCCTGTCAAATTTTTATCATCTTCATTTTTGTTGTTTCATCTGCAGTTGGTATTTATTTGGGCATGTCTTCGTATTTTTTGAGCTTTGCCTAGCAATGTGAGTAAGATTAGAGAAAATATTATCTATGCTTGTCCTTGCCATTTGCTTCTCCTGTAAATTTGCTTGTCATTGCAATGTGAGTATGATCTGCAACCTATTTGTGATACATGAAATGCTAGTGGTTTGAATGGTGACTTTGAGTCTTATGGCTGAGTCAGTGAAATTCTATGTTTGATACATGACATGCTATGGCTGAGTCATTAATTAGCAGCCTATTTGTGATACATGACATGCTATGTTTGAGTCAGTGAAACTTCGAAGGGCTATATGGAATTTTCTGCACTCTTTGTTGCTCTTTGAGTCCATGCTGACTTCCCAGTAGTTGAAGATATGTTTTTTTATGGGCTATATTGCATATGAGCTATATTGTTGTTTTAAACATACATTGCCTGGAGTTATGAAGGATACATATGAGGTATATTGCTGGTGTAAACATATATTTGCCTGGAGGTATACAGGATATGTTTGTTGAAATTTGTTTTATGGTTGCCTGGTTGGGTTCAGGTTATGCTCTTCAATGCATCATATTTCATGTTACATAGTATTTCAGGATTTGAAAAATTGGTATTTGTGGCATGTTAGGTATTTTTTTGGTATTTCCGGTGGAGGAATAATATGTGAAATCTTGGAATTTTTGGCTTGGAATTGTCATGGGTTAATTCAGAATTTCATTCCCATGTGAGTAGCCGTGGCATGGAAGGTTTCGTTGCCTCACAGCAGTGCACTATAGGTGAAATCTATGAATTTTTATCCCAATAGCCCAATGATGCAAAACATGAAATAGGTGAAAGACACTCTTAATTTCCCAATTATATGGATGGTATGCAGGATGGTTCCTTAAGTAAGGAGCAACCGCCAGCAACCTAGTTGGGCAAATGTTGAATATAACTTCCTGAGGGCTATAAAAGATTCCTAGTTTTCATTCTATTTGCATTGCGTATATGTTGCAAGCCTTGGTGCATGTCCATATGGCTGAAGGATTCTGGGATATATTGGCTAAATGGGCTTGTTCATGTCCATGTCCATATATTGGCTTATTGGGCTTTTTATGGCTGTTTTTATATGTTTCATGTCTATAGATTGGAATTTGGGATCATATCTGAGGGCTATACGTTTTTCTTTTCATTCTAATTGGGAAATTGAAACATATAAATTCCTGCGGGCTATACGTTTTTCTTTTCATTCTAATTGATAAGCACATGAATTTTATTTGCTTATGGGCTTTGACATGTCAAAAATACTTTGATGCTTATGAAAACTGGCGGATACGTTGACATCATGGTTTATTATATTTTCCTAGATATGCCTTCAACTTCCCCATATCAATTTATTTATAAAATTCTTTTTCTACTAACACTACACACCATTAATGTTGCTTTTGTTTATGTTTTTCCAGTTACAAATGAGTTCAGGCTCCAACACTTCTATTCGCTCCCGCCTTCGGAATGCGAACAGTCTACCTGAGTTGGATACGGATGATGGAGACTCCAAGAAGTGCCACTGTGGTATGTGGGGACCGAGGAAGACCTCTTGGACTCGTACGAACCCTGGCAGACGGTTCTGGAGCTGTCCGTCTCGCGTCGGCAAGTGTGATTACTTCGAATGGAAGGACCCCCCTCACGGTGAGTGGTCGTCGTTTATTATCCGACACTTAATGGAAGAGAATGAAAGAGGAGGAATACGAGAAATCCCTGCGAGCTTACCGAATGAGATGAGGTGGGGTGAGATTGACAGGAGGTTGGCTAGGTTCGAAAGTCAATTGGAGATTAACACGGTTAGAATGGATAGTATGCTATCCGAGTTCAACTCGCTGAAGTTAATTCTGTATTCTATCCTAGGTCTTGGTGTTTTTATTTTGCTGATGTTGTATAACAATAACTAATGCGTTGGATTGTATGTTGGTTGTCGGTTGGAACGTCTATTGCTGATGCTCGTTTTGGGTTTATTTCATATTGTAGATTTGGCAATGGGAGTACTTGGGATTTATAACGTTTTATACATTCCATGTTTGTATCTTTTGCTTGCCGTGTTGCATGATAATATCTTTGATATCGTGTTATGTTTTAGACATTTCATTTTTTGTATCTGTTGCTGTCTATATTTTATGGCCATGACCTTACGTTGGATCCACGTATGAATGTACATGCCAATTTACGAATCTGTTCATTGCTTTGTATCTTGTCAATCGATCTTCTATCTAGGATTTTCTTGCTTGTCGTTCTGCCCAATTTTTGACTGTTTCATGCCAGTTTGCTTGTCTCCACTAATTCTTCTGTGGATTTTTAAGTATATTGTCATAGCAGGGCAATATTTTGGTATGTACGTGACATTTTTTAATCTGTCGCATACCTGTCCGCATTCCACTATTACTTTTCATTCCGGTATTTCATCGGAGTACTATTGTATTGGGTTTTTGCATTGGACCTGCAAGTGTAAAAAAATACCCCAAATGATCTCATTTTATTTAGGAGGTTAACCATACCTAGGTTCACCACATCCTACATTCCAACTTTCCAACTCCAACTTTCTTTAACCAAAAGAACACACTACACAAAATAGGACCCAACTCAACTTTCCATCTCCACAATCCAACACCACTTTCCTACAAAAGAACACACTACACAAGCTTTTCTCTCTCATCAGATTCCTCACTCTCTCAACTTTCCCAATTTCACATTCCTACAACAGAACAGGCCATAAATTAATATTGCATCTGTGTACGTTGAGATCAAAGATGCTTTTTGCCAGCTGTATACATGTCCTTTTACCACAAATGGAGGCTTAATATCGATTTGCAATGCATACAATCATTTCTCTTCACATCTAAGGGCAAAAAAACAAGTAAATCACGCTACAACTGTATATTCTCCTAATGCAGTCGATAAGAAATTTTCCCATATGCGGTTCAAAAATAGTAACCACAGCCCTACCATGTTCTGCATCTCCACATTTCATTATGATTTCCATTTCTATACCAGAAGTGATGTTAAATAATGTAATTTAGATTATTTTTACCAATGGATCTACATTAGTTTCATTTGCTCAATTATTGCAAATACCACTTAATTTGTGACCGCTAAATGCACCAGTTGATAAATCACAGAACCAAAAAAACTTTTGACTCAAAAACATTTTAGGTTATGGAGATGGTGACGAATATTGTGGATCAAGCTGGGAATACATTGTTGAACAGATTACAGGCTAACAAGAAACAAGTTGCTGTCTCTGAGGAATCAGCAGACTTAATCATAAATGGTACACCCTCAGTTTTGCATTCCCATGTGATAGGATCATCACGTATATGTGGCGCAGGACAAAGGGGACGGCAGGGGCTGAAAACTGATTCCAGGGGCGTTTTCGTAATTTTCAGCCCTAGGGGTATTTCTGTAATTTTACTGTAAAGCTGATTATTATATATAGGGGCTGAGGGGAATTAGATGGCATGCTGAATTTTGTATGAGATCTTTCTAGATGCTGAGAGATTCCTTCTATTGGTGGAGAGTTAAGCTTCATCTCGAATCAAAGCTAGGAGAGTGGTCTATCTCCCGAACGTCGCCACTATCTTTGTTATTTTCTATTCTATTCCAAAAAAAAATCATGTTTTCCATCAAAATCCTAACAAATTGGTATCAGAGCACTACAATCCATGGTGGCGACGAAAACGAAGAAAAGAATCAAAGTTTTGGAGAAGAAATTCGAAGTCGGAGAAATAAAGAAATCGGTGGAGATAAAAATGACACTGACCTCCATCAGATCTGAAGTGTAGGAGGCAATAAATACTGGGATTGATGCTCGGATGAAGGTGTGGAGACAAGGCTGGAGTTTTTCATAGAAGCCCCAACACAGCAAAACTCGCAATGATTTCCGGATCCAAAGACGACCAACACTTCAGATCTTAACCACAACCGAGATCTAGGGCAAAAGATGCGAATTTTGGAGAAACGAAAAGGGAAGATCGATGAATTCCGTGAATGGCTTCTATCGATGCAAATTTGGTATCCAAGGAAGAGGCGGTCATCATCAAGAGGCGACGGTGTGTCATAGCACAACCAGGGGCCTCGCGGCTTGTGGACAGACGCGCGGAAGGCCGGCAAAAGCCCGGTGAGTTCGCCAAGAGCCCGCGGCCCCCTTGCGACTTGCCAGTGCCCTGCCGAGCACCGACGGGCTTGCCCAGGGACTTGTGGCCCCCTGCCGGCCCGCCAAGGCCCAGCCAAGCCTTGGCTAGGCTGCCTGGGCATCGCGGCCCCTTGGCGGCTCACCAGGGGCCCAACTAGCTATAAGAGAGCCGGCAAGGGCTGTCGAACCACCTGGCGGGCCGTCGGAGGTTGGAGGAGCGCTTGTAGCTTCCTTGAGGCCAGCAAATGTCTGGAGGACGTTCAGAGGGCCCATGTCATACATTTTGCAAGAGAGACATGGCAAAGTGATCTGGACTACGAGGAGTTTGACAGATACCATGATCGTGTTCCAGAATACACGGATGATGGAGGAATATCAGATTGGGAAAGACAACGACTGATAGGACGAAGAAGATAGGGCCAAATTTGGAGACTACGATGCACCACGAGACCCCGTCGACGCAATTATGACTGATACCAAGAGAACAGCAGCTGTGGACGACAACACCGACATCAGTGTCAGGAAACTTACGATGCTTATATTTGAAGGAAATGATCTATGTGGATGCATCTATAGTGAAAAGAGTTACTTTGAGGAGATGTGCCTCACTGAAGTAGAAAAATTGACGACGGTGTGCATATGTTTAGAGGATGAGGCTGTGTCCTGATACCTGTGGAGAGAGCGGCATCGTCATATGCGATAGGGGGAGAACTTAAGGATTGCATGCTACATCGATTTTGAGACCCAGAGGGAGACTTTTACGAGTAGCTCTTTGCCCTTAGATAGGATGAGACGATCAGGAATTACATCAAGAGATTTGAGATGCTGACAGACCGTGTTCGGAGAGGGTCAGTGGCGTCTCTGGAGGAATGCTTTATAAAGGGTCTGAAACCAAGCATACAGGTGGAGATACACATACAGAGAGACCTAGAGGGCTGCTAGACAAGATGGACTTATCGCAGATGGTAGAGGACATGCTCATGAAGGAGTGGAGCACCATGGGAGCAAGGAGCGAAATTTCTTTGCGCAGTCCGGCGTCTGCAGTATGACAGAAGGCACCACCAGGGGAAGTGCTCCCAATAAAGATAAGGGTAGTGCTACAGGACTAGGGACAATTTAAGCGCATGACTGAGGCAGATATGCGAGACACTCGTGTTAAGGGCACATGCTTCAAGTGCGACAAGAATTTCACACCAGGACATCGATGTGGCAACACACTGTCCAGCTGATGATAGTGAACGATATGGATGATGATGAGGCATTCGTGGAGTTCGGGACAGAAGAACGAGAGTACCAGGAGCATCATCACTTGGACGTCGCAGAGATTTCCTTAAACTATGTGACGGGTTCACACTGAACCACCATAAAGTTGACAGTGATGATTGCCGACTAGGCAGTGACAGTACTTATTGACAGTAGGGCCACACATAACTTCATCTCAAACCGGGTCGTAGCACATCAAGGCTTATAGTTGGTGGACGCAGAGCTTTGGACTGGTGATGGGGACTGGTAAGGTGGAACGTAGCAGAGGAGTTTGTTGAAGCCTCATTCTAATGCTCCATGATATTCGAGTTGTGGAGGACTTTCTATCGCTGGACTTGGGGACACTAACGTAATATTAGGGATGCAATGGTTGCAGTCGTGTAATATGAAGGTAAATTAGGAGTTGCTGAGAATGGAGTTCCATGATGTTGGCCCGATAGTTACATTACATGGGGCCTTAGTTTTATGCAGAGCCATGGTTTCCTTGAAAACCATGGCAAGGATGATTCAGTTAGAGGGAGGCAGTTTTTTTGGTGAAGTTGCAGTGGATGGTGAGAGATGATGATGGGGAGGCTGAGGTCGATCAAACTACTCCAGTAGAGGTGCATGGGTTATTGATCCAGTTCGAGAGTCTTCCAGGGCCCCCATGGTCTTCCTCCGCCACAAGACCATGAGCATACAATAGGCTTATGTGCGAGTCTCACCTATTAATGTGAGACCTAACCGTTATTCCCATCTCCAGAAGGATGAGATAGAACCCTTGGTGCATGCAGGGATAACTCAGCCGTGTGAGCCATTTTTCTAGTTTAGTCTTACTAGTTAAGAAGGACGTGAGCTGGAGGTAGTGCATGGATTACAAAGTATTAAATAAGGAAACAGTCCCCGATAAATTCCTCATTCAAATTATTGATGAGTTACTTGACAAGCTGCATGAGTCGGTGATTTTTATGGAGATAGACATGAAGTCTGACTACCAGCATATCGAATGCGAGCAGAGGACGTCGCCAAGACAGCCTTCAGGACTCATAAGTGCCACTGAGTTTATGGTCATACCTTTTAGCTTGACCAACGTCCCAGCCACGTTCCAAGCTTTCATGAATAAGGCATTCCGTCCATACTAGAGACAATTTGTACTAGTCTTTTTCGATGATATTTTGGTGTTCAGTTGGTCCCTAAAGGAGCACATTGGCCACTTGCAGATAATGTTTTAGGAGCTTCAGCGCCACTAATTATATGCAAACAAGAAGAAGTATATTTTTGCACATCAGAAGGTGGAGTATCCAGGACATGTGGTGTCAGTAGAGGGTGTGCGGCAAACAGGACGAAAACTACGGCTATATTGGAGTGGCCACGCCATACTATTTTGCGTGGTTTGAGAGGGTTTTGGGGGCTAACTAGGTATTATACGAAGTTCGTAAAGAAATACAACGCCATAGCATGGCCACTGACGGAGCAAATCAAGAAAGATGGCTTTCAGTGGAGCGAGGATGTGACGAGTGTTTAAGTCCTTAAAAAAACCATGACCAGTGTTCCCGTGCTGGCCCTTCCTAATTTTAGCAGGCTATTCGCGGTCGAGTCAGATGCTTCAGGTTATGAATTGGGTGTTGTGTTGATGCAAGATCAGAGGCCGATAGCATACTTCAGCCAGGTGTTGATAGCGAGGACGATGCTAAAGTCCGTTATAAGAGAGAGTTGATGGCCATTGTATTAGCAGTGCATAAATGAACGTACTTACTGGGCCGTTGCTTTGTGGTATGCACAGATCAGATGATACTTACTGAAGCATCACAGGGTGACTGATGAGCATCAAAGATGGCTCGTGAAGCTGATTGGGTATGATTTTGAGATCCAATACATGCCAAGATTAGAGAATAAGGCATCAGATGCGTTATCGAAGCGTAGAGAGGATGCACAATTGGCTACCTTGTCTGTTTCGATATTGCACGATTGGGAGCCCTTGCTAAGGGAGATTAAAGCCCAGGAATTAGCAGAGATTCGCATAGCACTTCTACAGGGTTCAGAAAAGTATCCGGATTATTCCTTGCAGGGGCAGATATTACTATATCAGGAGAAATTGTTGTTACCCAGGACTTACATCCATATTCCAAGTTTTTTGCATGAGTTTCATGACAGTGCTGTTGGAAGCCATTCGGGGGTCCTCACGACTTATAGACACTTGGCAAGGGAAATATAGTAGAGGAGGATGAAGGATGTTGTAGATATGGTGGCAAAGCGTGACGTTTGTCAACGTCACAAATATATAACGATGGCTCTTGGAGTATTGATGCAGCCTTTGTCTCTACCAGACAAAGATTGAGAAGATGTGACTATGGATTTCATTGATGGATTGTCGAAGTTTACTGGATTTTCCATCATTCTTGGTGTGGTTGACCGCCTCAGTAAGTATACCCATTTTATACCCCCTTCGACATCCTTATACGACGATGTATGTTGCAGATGCATTTTACGGAAGATTGCACGGTTGCATGGAGCACCAGAGCCTATAGTAACTAATAGAGATTAAGTTTTCTTAAACCATTTCTGATGGAAAATTTTTCGGATGCATGGGACGATGTTGAAGCGTAGCACAGCCAATCACCTCCAGACCGATGACCAAACTAAGTTCGTCAACAAGAGTATAGAGACGTATCTATGATGTTTCGTGTCGGAGTCCCTGAGGCATTGGATGAGATGATTAGCATGGACAAAGAATTGGTACAATACTTCTTATCATACAGCAGCTTAATCGACGCCTTTTTGGATTCTGTATAGACATGACCCTCCTCATTTGCTGCATTATGGCACAATTCTACGTCAGTTTCACAGGTGGAGCAGTATTCAAAGGAGAGAAACCGAGTGTTGTAGGAACTGAAGTGACATCAAATCAGGGATCATCAAATAATGAAGACTCTGGTGGATGCTCACAAGAGGGTGATACAGTTTGCAGAGGGGATAATGTATAATTAAATTTGTGCCCGTATCGACATAGGTCGTTGACCTATGGAAGGAACAAGAAGCTGACACCTCAGTTTTTTGGTCCGTTCGAGGTTGAGGAGAGGATTGGTGAGGTTGCTGACAAGGTGAAATTGCCACCGTCGTCTACCATACACCCAGTCTTTCATGTATCATAGCTTTGTCAGACCACTGGAGATCACACACCATCTCCATCATTACCATTGACTTTGACCGAGGATATGGAGGTCATTTTGGAGCCATAGAAATTGCGAGGAGTTCGGACGGGACGTTCAAGAGCATATGAGGTATTGATCCAATGGAAGGGGCTTCCTGATCATGATGCTACATGGGAGCCTTTTGGAGTGATTGTGATTTTCGGATTTCCACCTCGAGGGCAAGTTGGCTTTTTTGGGGAGTAATGATATGATCATCACGTATGTGCGGCGCATAAGAAAAGAGGACGGCATCGGCTCAAAACTAATTCCAGGGACATTTCATAATTTTCAGCCCTAGGGGTCTTAGCCCTAGGGGTATTTCTGTAATTTTACTATAAAGCGGATTATTATATATTAGGAGGCTAAGACGTATGGGATGGCATGCTGAATTTTGTGTGAGATTTTTCTAGATGTTGAGAGATTCCCTCTATTTGTGGGGAGTTAGGCTTTATCTCGAATCAAAAATAGGAGAGTAGTCCACCTCTTGAATGTGGACGCAATCTTTGTTAGTTTCTATTCTATTCCAATAAACTCTCTCCCTCACTTCACACTATTCTGTCCAAGTTTGTTCTGCAGTCCAGCTTCATGTTTGCTCTACCATCTGGCATTGATCGTCTAGAGTTGCATATTTCGGTTTTGGAATGATAGGACCATTTACTTGTTACTTTTGTGTGCACATATAACCTATGTTGCATGGACACAAACAAGACAGACCGATACGTAGCAGATTTAAAGTGTACTTATGTTCATCCAACATGTAACAAACAAGACACGACATCACATTAAAGTGTCAATGCTAAATGGTGAGTGATATGGATCAGAATTTGTAATTTTATTTTAATTTTTAGGTTGAATCTTTAGTTAATTTTGAGTGTTTAGGAGTTTTAGTCTTTTGGTGAGTTTAGTCCCACATTGGATGGGTTAGAAGAAATGTTGAGTTGTAAGCATATATAAAGGCCACTAGACTTGTTATTTGAGGAAACAACGAATGAATGAAACAAGAATTTTCTCGAAACATGTGAAAGGTTCCTACATTAGTCGGTAACAAGCATTTCTGCAGTGCTTCCATGTCAGTTTGAAATGGTCTCTCACGCGAAAGTGGAAGGAATCATAAATAGGGAGCACCATCTCAGACTCTTGTTAACACACACACACACACACACACACACCCCCCCCCCCCCCCCAAACAAAAAAAAAGTTTGGAGTCCCTTTACAGTAGATCCTCAAGCTTGCCCATGGCTTATTACCATCTTCCCAAAAACAGATATAGAGAAATATTATATTGCTTCCAGGACAGTATATGCTTTTCAGTATTCATACCAAAGTTGCAAGTCCCTTTACAGCAGTAACTCAGTGTGCAAGTGACTTAAAACTAAAATCTGCAATTAAGCATGTAAACTATAGCTAATTAAGAAAAAATATATGGTTCATGGAAGGACACATCCATTTATCAGTAGATGGTATCTTCATGCTTAGATGCTGGTTCAATCACATAATCCCAGCTTATCATTTATAATCATGTATGCTAATTTTTTAACAGTAGTGGAATCCAGGAGGTGACATTAGGGGCTTGCCCTTAGTCTATTATTATCTGCTAAAAATCAGGTATAGATGCATAGAGAAATATTATATTGGTTGCAAAAGGGTATATCCACGTATTTAATTGTGTGGGTTTGGGTGCATGTAACATATCCAACAAACCTCTTGCCACTAGCTCTGTGGAACATAGAGACATGTTGCACATCACATTATAGTGTCAATGCTAAATGTTCAGTAACAAGCATTTCTGATGTGCTTCCATGTCAGTTTGAAATGCTCTCTCACGAGAAAGCAGAAGGAATCATAAATAGAAGCACAAAATAACTGTGGTGGTTATGCTAGAAACTGCCCCAAGATGATGTTTGCAAAATGCATCAGAAAATGGACGTGGAAGAATAATTCACCTTCTAGATTCCACGAGCAATGCACGCTGTTCTGGGGTTTTATCAGAACTAACATCGACCTCGCTTGCAGTATAGCTGGAGAACAATATTATGGACACAATGTTAGGTCATGAAACCAAGAAAATAATCAATATGACATGCATACACAACACAACATGAGCTAGTATTTGGCTGACATGCAAATTGCAAGGATATTTAATCGGGTTGCGAATATAACAACCTGTTGACTGGGCATCAAGACAATGCACATTACCGAAGATGATATAACACAATACTAGGATTTAGAAAATTAATCACAACACTGTAAATAATTATTAATCAACCCAATTGATGACATTCCAGCATATATAGATGACAATTAAGCCCGGCTCCGAACCATGTGCTGAAGTGAACTAGTTAATCATTGTTTATAGCATGTGAAGGCACTCAAATGACCGTCGCTTATGGCACTGTTAAAAGTTAGGCACTTGTTTATTGGCACTTCTTTAGTTCGTTATCATCAACCCCATTTTTCATTTTTCTGGTTTGCATGTGTTCTGAGAAGCTCAGCACAAATCCAGAAATTACCATGTTCAAAACACACACACACACACACACACACCCCCCCCCCCCCCCGGCGAAACCGCTACCTAGGACTGCCAGCCGCTGCCCAGGACTGCCAATATTTCACCTTTAAAAGTTAAAATTTATGACTATTAACAAGTACAAAAAATAGTCAATCGGGAACTTATTCCAAAGATTTCACATCGTAATTAAAATAGAGTTAATCTTCTAGTTAAAATGCAAGAAAATAAAAAAAAACCATTGTGCAAGAAAATTATAATGAAATAATATAATATTGGCAAGGCTTAAAGCCCCATGTATCAGCCAATAACTAGTTATCACAATAATGAGAGTATCAATGAATTATGGACGAACAAAACATCTCCGACACTAGGCACTAGCTTTTAAATAGCTTGAAGAAAAGGGAGAAAGAAACAGATAATAAGGTATACAAAGTTTTTTGTTTCATCTCTCTGGGAGTTGGATATTTGGATAAACTGTCCCCTACCTACATGACATAAAAGCTTTCTTTTACAACTTATAGGATGTTTCAGTCAAGATCCAAGTCTCCCATTGCAACAGTATTTTGAACTGCATATCAACTAATCCATTGCATTGATCTATATTTGCACATGCATCAATCAGCGCAACCAAGTCACAATGGCATACGTGTGAAGGTCCTTGCTACCGGAACACTACATAACTGTAGTAAAGAAAGATTGGAATCAAAGTAAGTGCATACTAAATGGTTCATATTTCCTAACATATGTTTGCGGACAAAAATAACCTAGTTCTATGAATAAGTCAGCCTATTATTATTTACCTTGAAGGTAGAACTGTCTGGGGAACAAAAGGAGCATATGCTGATTCCCTCTCGGCAGCAAGCCTTTGTGCTTTCTGGAATTCTTTCAAAACTGCTTCAAAATCTTTTGCAAGTTTCGCATCAGCAATCTTCTTGCTTGCCTACAGTTAAAATGCAAGGACTAAGCTACAAATGCGTCATAAGATTAATATAGGACGGAAAGGCGCTTTTAAGACGATGATCATTTGGTTTCAATATTACAAAAGGCCACCAAAGATTATATCATGGGATAAATTTCATCAAAAAAACCATTACAAAAGATGCCACCATGCTAGTGCTCACTCAAACAATCATTAAAGAAACAACTCATAGAAAAATGTGTTCAGCTGCAAGATGCATACATCATATTCATAAACCAAAAGACATGATAGCACACGTGACATTGTGACAAAACAATGATAGAATTGTAATCAAATCTAAAATGTATGTTACTTGAAAACATGAAAAATGAGCTGATCCATGACCCCGGATCGTACATTCTGGACTGTAGTACAATAGCAATTTTGATCAACAATATCAACAGTCCCCCCAAATTATTGGGATGAAGGCTATGATGACAACAACGACGACGATATCAACATTCCGGATTTTTAAATAACCTTTTAGAGTACGTTCTCAAGAACTCATTGACAACAGTGCATATGCCTTTATAATTTATTCGCAATTAAGAACCAGTGGAAAAGCAAAATGGGAATCAAAAATATTCTTTCGATAAGAGGAAAGGAAAGATTTAGAGAGGTCGATAGTTAATATTGGTAAGTGTAAAATGCACTCAAACCTATAAGGGTATGTGACTAATAACTCTTAATGTAAGAGACATGCACTAAGACACCCTCAAGACACCTTGATTTATTTGGGTAATCATAGGTCAGTTGCACATAACTGAGGGGATGCCAGTGTTAGTGCTGGTTTCATACATTATGGGTTGTTAGTCATATACCCCCTTTTCATACATTGGGGGTTATTAATCACATGTCCCCTATAGAATAAGGGTATGAGCGCAATTTACCTTTCTAAAAAGGAAAATTCTATTTCAAAAACATGTACATTAAAAATACAGTTTGTTGGGAAGAAAATGGCAAATAGAATATCTAGCCAACAAGACGAGATGACCCTGTCTAAAAAGGTTTATAATCAAACTATTGTAGCAATGAATGCAAACATACAAGTTACAAAAAACATGAACTCTGGAACAATCCAACAAGAATTCTTTTCCTTCTCCAAAAAATGTCTGTCACTCCTAGTAAGTGTCCAAAGAAGCCTCCCCCAACATATGGACAGGTAACAGTTTACATCCCCGTTTTCGCTTGGTTCGCCGAAGCAATCCAAGTAACTATTAGGAAATAACAAAAAGGCACAATTTTTATAGAGAATATAATAGCTAAAACTAGATAAGTGAATACAAAAGAGGTGTATTCTCCTCCCAAGACGCCAAAGAGGACGTCCGCACTCGTCTACCTATAAAATCACACAATATCAATAATCAAGCATGCGTAAACAAGCGACGGCTAGCCCCTATAAATAATAGAAATTAGGGTTACTTGGCTAGGGGGCGCGCGCGCATGGGCTAAGGTTCGACAGCTTTGGGCTTGGGCCCATGGGTGCGGCAGGTATAGACTCGAAGGGGTCTATCAATACTCCCTCCCAAAAGCCGCCTTGTCCTCACGGTAGAAGTCTGGAAAACGTGTCGACATCTTGTCCATGTTCTCCCATGTGCTATCATGCTCTGGCAAGCCCTTCCATTGCAGTAACACATGGCGCTCTCCTGTATCGCCCTCCTAACCCCCTTCAACACCTCGGGTTCCAGCCTCACTTCCATATCGGCGGTAAAAGTATCTGGTAAGGAAGGATAAGATGTGTGGTCGCCAATGGCCTGACGCAACATCGAAACATGGAAGACTGGGTGAATGGCCGATCCTAGGGACAATCTCAACCTGTAGGCTACCGGCCCAACTCTCGCCTCGACCTCGAAAGGTCCAAAATAACGTGGTGCCAGCTTCTCATCCCCCCTGTGAACCACTGATCTCTGCCTGTAGGGTCTCAGCTTCAAATATACCATGTCCCTTATCTCAAACTGTATGTCACGACGGTGTAAGTCTGCCCTAGCCTTCATCACCTGTTGTGCCCTCGCCAAGTGGAGCTTAAGCTCCTCTAGGATCCGGTCCCTCTCCGCTAGGTACTGCTCCACATCCGACACAGGTGTCGTCTCATGCCCATAATGTAGTAAGTGCGGGGGTCTCTGCCATACAGAATCCTGAAAGGTGTCGTTTGCACCGCCGTGTGATATGAAGTGTTATACCAATATTCCGCCCATGATAGCCAACACGCCCACTCCTTATGATTCTCTGAAATGAAGCATCGCAGGTAAGTCTCCACACTAATGTTGACCACCTCCGTCTGGCCGTCGGTCTGAGGATGGTAGGCTATGCCCCGCTTCACTGCCGTCCCTTGCAGCCTGAAAAGCTCCTGCCAAAATCTGCTCTGGAACACCTTGTCTCGATCCGAGACTATGGACTTTGGAGGTCCATGCAGACGAATGACCTCCCTCACGAACACACCTCTGCCACAGATACTGCGATGTAAGGATGCCGAAGCAAAACAAAGTGCGCATATTTGCTGAGGCAGTCGACCACAACAAAAATAACAGTGTATCCACCCAACTTCGGCAACCCATCTATGAAGTCCATGGAGAGGTCCTCCCAAACTCGGTCTGGTAAGGATAGCGGTTGTAGTAGTCATCCTGAAGACATCGTCTGGTACTTGTGACGCTGACACACGTCACACTCTGCCACCATCCTCGCCACCTCCTTTTCATTCCCTTCCAATAGACCTCCCTCGCCAGCCGCTGGTAGGTCTTGAGGACCCCAGAATGTCCTCCAATAACACTGCCATGAAACTCCTGGAAATGCAGATGTCCTCGATAGCACAAGCCTCCCCCAGTATAGTAGCCACCCGTCCTGAAGAGAATACCCCGGATACTCAGTCGACCCCTGTAGAAGGGCCTCTCGTGTAGCTGCTAACTCCGGGTCCTGCTCCACCTCCTGCTATAGTGGGCCCCAGTTCTTAAGGACAGACACTGCTAGTGCCGCTAGCTCCGCCTCCTCCTCACGCCGGGATAATGCATCAGCTGCCTTGTTTTCCAGCTCCGGGCGATACTCAATCTCAAACATGTACCCCATCAGCTTCTGCAGCCACTTCTGATGCTCCTCTGCTACCATCCACTGCTCTAATAGATACTTCAAGCTCTGATGATCGGTGCGTACCAGGAAACTCCGTCCAAACAAGTACGGCCGCCACTTCTGAATAGCCAAGACTATGGCCATCAGCTCCCTCTCGTAGACTGACAGCAGTCGGCATCTAGCAATCAACACCTGGCTGAAGTAGGCAATGTGCCGCTACTCCTGCATCAATACGGCCCCCAGTCCATGACCTGATGCATCCGCCCTTACCAGAAAAGGTCTAGAAAAGTTGGGTAATGCCAAGACGGACACCGTCGTCATGGCCTTCTTTAGAGCCTCAAAAGCTGCCGCCGCCTCCTCCTCCCCCAATGGGACTGGTCCTTTAATAACTCGATCAACGGGCAGACGATGGTCCCATATCCCTCCACAAACCTGCAGTAGTATCATGTCAGCCCTAGGAACCCCCGCAGCCCCCTGAGAGTAGTAGGGCGCGGCCAGTCCAGCATCGCCGCGATCTTTCCTCTGTCTGCTGCCACCCCCTCTACTGACACCACATGTCCCAGGTACTCCACATGTGGCTGTCCAAAAAGGCACTTCTTCCTATTTGCCACCAGCTGGCGGTACTGCAACTCCGTAAACACCACCTGCAGATGGTCCAAGTGCTCCTCCAGGGTGTGACTGTACACTAGTATATCGTCAAAGAAAACAAGTACGAATCGCCTCAGGTACGGGCGGAATACCTTATTCATAAGAGACTGGAAGGTGGCTGGGGCGTTCGTCAAGCCAAAAGGCATGACGAGAAACTCGTAGTGGCCCTCATACGTCCTAAATGCCATCTTAGGCACATCCTCCCGTCGCATCCTGATCTGGTGGTAGCCTGACTTGGGATCTATCTTGCTGAACCAGGCTGACTGATAGGATTTTCCCAAATCTGAAATCAAATTCAACAAAAACAGCGAATAATGAAGATAAATGGCTACAATAAAGGGGCAACCACCCTCCCAAGACGCCGGTAAGCGAAGACGTCCGTACTCTCCTAATGTCCCTCGAAGAACTCTCGAAGAATTCTCTCAATTGATCAAAATAAGCATGTCTACAAATGACGACTAGCCCTAATTTAAATAAGAAAATAAGAAAACCCTCATTGTAGTGCATAAAGTAATTCTCCCTCTGACTTGTTGTGCGCAAAGTAATTCCTCCATGACTTGTTGTGCGCAAAGTAATTTCAGATCTAACATTACTCTGCCCCAGAAAATCCACCTTGTCCTCAAGGTGGTGCATGAAGTGTGTATGCCATCCATTCCACGTATTGCATGTCTCCTCCTGGATCAAAAGGAAGAGATTGGTCTCCATCACCTTCATCAACACCCAGACGAAAGCCACGGTCGTCACCAGTCAGATCTGAAGGCCCGTTATACCCAAAACTGAAATGTTGGCGCTCGGAAAGACTTTGAACTGAAAACCCATGGCCTTGGGGCCCACGTCGCCCTCCAGGAAGCTCAAATGTTCGCTATTTTGGGCCTAGAAAGTCGAAAACTCGTTGTCCGCTGCATCAGAGGGCCTGGCGCCGTTGCTGAAGGGGCTGTCGGCCCCTGCATGGCCCCTGCAGGGCCCCGGCAGGGGCCTGGCCCTGCAGTGCCTCCTGGGCCTCTGCATGGCCCTGCAGTGGCTCCTGGGCCCTTGTCGGGGCCTGCATGGCCCCTGCTAGGGCCCTGCAGGCCGCCCCTGCAGAATTTCTGCAGGGGGCGTCGCCGCCTTCTTGAGACGACGGCTAGGGTTTTCTCGCCTTGGGGGTTCGTCCTCGTCTCCCGCCGCTGCCTTCAGATCTGATTTTTCGCCGCCATCAGATACAGATCCGAAAGTTTCAGATCTAAAAAATTTCTCGTCTTCTGCCGCCGCCTTTAGATCTGGATCTGAAAATTTCAGATCTGGATCTGAAAATTTCAGATCTGAAATTTTCAGATCTGGGCCTTTCTCGTCCAAAGATGTCGCCTTTGACGTCGATTTAGGGTTTCCTTCGCTTTGTATAATAGCCACCAAGAGGGAAAAGATCTTTGCAAATTGTTCGTCGTGCTTCGCTTGATTCGCCGTTAATTGGTTGATGGAAGCCGTCAATCTTGCCATGGATTCATCGTTTACCGCCAACGATTTCTTGATCCCGTCGATGTCGCTTGTAAATTTCGCCTACAAAGCCTCAATTTTGTCGTGCGATCTTGTTGAAGCCGACATGGATCATCATATGCTCTGGAACCAAATTGATAGGATTTTCTCAAATCTGAAATTAAATTCAACAAAAACAACGAATAATAAAGGTAAATGGCTACAATAAACGGGCAACCACCCTCCCAAGACGCCGGTAAGCGAGGACGTCCGCACTCTCCTAATGTCCCTCGAAGATCTCTTGAAGAATTCTCTCAATTGATCAAAATAGGCATGTCTACAAATGACGGCTAGCCCTAGTTTAAATAAGAAAATAAGAAAACTCTCATTATAGTGCATAAAGTAATTCTCCCTCTGACTTGTTGTGCGCAAAGTAATTCCTCCATGACTTGTTGTGCACAAAGTAATTTCAGATCTAACACTGACCCATGTAGCTCGTCCAGGAGCTCGTCTATCACCGGTATGGGAAACTTATCAGGCATTGTCTCCTTGTTCAATGCTCGATAGTCCACACAGAAGCGCCAGCTCCCATCCTTCTTCTTCACCAGGAGGACAGGGTTAGAGAATGGGCTCACGCTAGGCTGAATCACTCCCGCCTCCACCATCTCGGCTACCATCCTCTCAATCTCGTCATTCTGGTGCTGAGGGGTACCTATAGGGTCGGACACTGATGGAGGAAACCCCTCTCGTAGTACAATGGCGTGCTCATGGTCCCTCGGCGGTGGCAGACCCGAGGCTCCTGAAAAATCTCC
Source organism: Scilla litardierei (assembly GCA_030789695.1). Lineage (NCBI taxonomy): Eukaryota > Viridiplantae > Streptophyta > Magnoliopsida > Asparagales > Asparagaceae > Scilla > Scilla litardierei. Next base: position 7,453,401 of record CM061136.1, on the reverse strand, counting down.
TCAAACTGCGCCAACATCTGCTGCACATCCCCGGTACGGCACGCTCTCCACTGATCTCTATGCCCCCCCCCCTCTGTCATGGTATACAGCTCAACCAGGTAACCGCCGCCATCAGCCTGTAAGGTCCTTATCATGGTCTTCAATGACACCACCGTTCTGCACAGACTAGGGTCTTTCCGCAGGATGACTGCTCTCCCCCAATCCTGGAACTCCATCCGCAGAAGCTTCCAGTTCACCTTCATATCCCCCAGCGTCCGTAACCACGTCATGCCCAGGATGACATCAGTGCTCCCCAAGTCTAGAGGCAGAAAGTCCGCCATCACATGTATCCCATGTAGGATCAGCACCAATCCCCTGCAGACACCCCGACTACTCTCCTTCTTCCCCGTGCCCATCATCACACTAAAGCTCCCGCAGTCGGTCAGCTGCAGTCCCTGCTGGTCCACCACTCTCCTGGAGATGAAATTGTGGGTCGCTCCACTATCTATCAACACGGTCACCTCCTACTCGCCTATCTTCCCCCTTCAACTTCATGGTGTGGTTCGGTGTGAACCCTACCACGGAGTTAAGGGACACCTCTGCCACGTCCAGCTGATGATCCTCGGGCTCCTCCTCATCCTGCTCAGCACTCTCATCCTCCACATCCCCGTCCCCGTCGTCGTCCTCCAGCAGTATGACCTGCAACTTGCGCCCCGCGCATCTGTGGCCTGACGTGAACCTCTCATCACACCAAAAACATAAGCCTTTCTGACGCTTCTCCCTCATCTCAGCGTCGGTCATCCTCCTGAACTGCCCTCCAGCTGGGGTGACGCTGCTCTTCTCCCCCGGTCTTCTTCATGCTCGTCTGGGCCGCCGTCGCGGTGGTCCCTGCTCCTCCAGCTCCAGATGGGGTGCCTCTCGGTATCTGGCCACTGTAGCCGCTCATGACCCTCCTATCCTCTATCTAAGCATTCTCTACCATCTGTGACATCTCTATGACCTCCGAAAGCACACTGGGCTTGTAGGGTCTCACTGCGGCTCGAAGGCTGGGTCGCAGCTCCTTCAGGAATGTGCCCTCCAGTGACTCGTCTGACACACCATGTACTCGCCCTGCCAGTGTCTCAAACCTCTCGATGTACTCCCGCACCGGCCCCTCCTGCCTGAGGGCATATAGCTGCTCGTGTAGGTTCCCCAAACGGGGATCTCTGAACTTCTCCAGTACGAGATCCTTCAGCTCCTTCCAGCCTCGGATCTTCTGCCTCCTCTCCTTCCACTGGAACCACCCCAAGGCTCTCCCCTCCATGCAAATGGATACCGCCTCCAGCTTCTGTGCCTCGATCATGTGATGCGCCGCGAAGTATCTCTGCTGTGAACAACCAGGCATGAAAATAGCGACATCTTCAGCTTCTGCACCCTGCAATCTCCTGCAAAGTGCCCCTGCTTGGGCCTCCCCTCCACACGGTGATGCGGACGGTAGCGTTGTCGCCTCTCATTCTGGTTCTCGTACCGTCTAAGTGGCACTCCCCCGCGGTCCCCGAGGCCCTCGTAGTCCCCTCGGTGATCTCCACGCCTGCCATCGAAGTTATCCCAGCCCGCGTCATCGCCAAACTCAGCCTCGTAGCCTCCGTCGCCGTCGTCATAATATTCTCTACCCCCGCTCCGTCTCCGTAGTGCTGAAACTCCCCGGGGTCATAATCATCCTCGTAACCACGCGTCGTTCTCCCCGGAGGGGGGCGAAATCCCTGACCGGGCTGAAAAACCCCTCCCCGCTGCTCCTCGGGCCTCCTCCGCTGCCCGCAGGGCCCCAGTGTGTCATGTCCCCGTCGCAGGTGCTCTGCAGCCGCTGGTCGCCGGGGCCGTGCCCCCTTCTGGCAGCCCCGAAAGCTGCCCCCGCTGTTCCCTGGGCCTCCGGCCCCCTCCAGGAAGCCCAGCGGCCTGCAGATGAGGCACGCCGGACCCCCAGCACCCCCCTTTGGTCCGGGGGTCGCCTGCCCCCAATTCCCTTTCGCCGCCACCGGGCGACCCTGTGGAGGGCCGACTCCTCCTCGGCTGTGCACCTGGGCGGCGGCGAAGGCATCACCCCCCCCCCCCCCCCCCGACGGCCCCCTAGGATCAGTCGCGCCTCCTGGGGGTATTTGTGGGCCGCCGCACCCTCTTCTCGCCTCCGCTGCTCTTCGACGCGTCTCTTCTCGGTAGTCGGCCCTTGCAAGCTCCTTTTCATCGCCTTCTTCATAATCAGTGACATACCATGTCTTGTGGAAGATCCCATCTACTCCCTCTTCGAAAGCTTCCACCTTTTCCTTTCATTTCACCAAAGGTGGGACTTTTTTGGAAGAACTAGGTTTTATGTCCCCCGATCCCATCTTCTCGTTGAAGCCCGCAAATTGAAACGCCATATGAGTCACGGCCTCCTCCGTTTTACCTTGCCGCGTCGCGATCTCCCCCATGATCTTCGTCAAATTAGCGATTGCCTCGCTATTGGCCGCCACCGATTTCTTAATCTCTTCAATTTCTCAATGGTTTTTCTCTTCCGCCGCGTCGCTTCTATCCTTGTTTCTTGGTGTCGCCGCCATGGATTGTTGTCACTCTGATACCAAATTGTTAGTAACTAACAAAAAGGCACAATTTTTATAGAGAATATAATAGCAAAAACTTGATAAATGAATACAAAAGAGGTGTGTTTTCCTCCCAAGACGCCAAAGAGGACGTCGGCACTCGTCTATCTATAAAGTCACACAATATCAATAATCAAGCATGTGTAAACAAGCGACGGCTAGCCCCTTTAAATAATAGAAATTAGGGTTACTTGGCTAGGGGGCGCGCGCATGGGCTAAGGTTCGGCGGCGTTGGGCTTGGGCCCATGGGTGCAGCGGGTATAGATTCGAAGGGGTCTATCAGTAGCCTTAGCCTTATCTGAAATGGACTAAAGTGGCAGTAACTGCACAACCAATTTTACTACAAAAGTGTAAAGATGTGAACCGCCTATTTCTGAAGCCGGACAGCCACCCCATCAAATGTGGTACCATAAGATCCAAGCATATGAATACTGAAGCTACCACCAACTTAAATAGGCAGGTTTTCCTCTCACACAACAGGTGGAGGAAGGGGCATGGTTAAAGAAGACTGATGACAATTACTTAACGTTTTGCAAACATCGCTAAAACTGTTATCACCTAATGTGTCATCGTGTTTTCCTTTAAGGATTTATCCTGTTTTATCCAAGTTTCGGTATCGTCCGTATCGTCCGTATCGGTAGTTTCGTTTCGGTATCGGTATCGGTATCGGAGATATTTTATTGTATTTTCCTGTATTTTTGTTTTTTTTGTATTTTCCTGTATTTTCCTGTATTTTTGTATTTTTTTTATTTTATACTTTGCTGTATTTTACTGTATTTTCTTGTATTTAACAGTATTTTCCTGTATTTTATACTTTGTTGTATTGTCCTGTATTTCGGTATCGGAGATACTTTGCTGTATTTTTCTGTATTTTATGCATTTTCTTTATTTTTTATGTATTTTCATGTATTTTTCATGTATTTTTCTGTTCACATTACTCATTTGTAACAACAATTAACTAATTAATAGATATAAAAGAACAATAAATATTGATGAACCATAAATCTGCCTTCATAATACAAAAGCTGAATAAAATACATCAAAAGATACAAAAATGAAGAAAATAAATAAAAAGATACAAAAATCTCATTCGTAGTTCTCATCATCCGGCTGCTGTGCATGGTAGTATGGAGGATATGAATACTGCATCTGTTTCGGGCCTAAAAAAGATATCATCATGTTATCATATGCTGAGGGCCGGCTCTGCTCGATGAAAGGCGTGTCATGACTGCCTTGACTGCTGGACTGCTCAGTCACGTTCAGACCGTACCTGTATTGACTATCATAATCAGCATAGACATCAGAGTGTCTGTATGGTGCGCAATAATCGCCTTGGCTTCCTGAGTATCCACCGGAATAAGATTCATAACCTACATAATAATCAGAAGCGCGTTGATACCCTTGATATTCAGAGTGTCTACCGTAGGCATCGTCCCCCCGTTCTTCACTATGCTGCCTATCATGCTCTCTATACCCATGCGTATCATAAGTATGGTCTCCACGTCTCTCAGCAGGGCGAACGGATGCCGACGCACCACAACCTCCGTCTGTAGGACCTTGGTCATCGGGAGACGAACCATCATCGCTATCGTGCCGAGCCCGAGTGAGTGCCTTCTTTCGTTTGTACGTGATATTCGCAGGGGCGTGACTTGGCCGCGGCTGGTTGCTTCGTGTACGTTCTGCTTCCGCAAGCGCCTAGTCCAACCAAGGATTGTCTCTGTCATCGAGCACCCTGTCTTCTGTCTCCCTGGTCCATTCCTCCAATGGATCATCCTCGTGAAAAATCTGATCCAAATCGATCAGCTGGTGATCGGCCTTCTCGCTCCTTCTCGCATGTCTATGTCGCAGTCTCATATTATAATGCACATAGACCAGCCTTTTAAGGTGTTCCATTGTTAGCCTGTTCCTGGTCTTTGTGTGAATGAGGGAGAAGGTGGTCCAGTTTCGTTCACAGTTGGACGACGAGACAGTTTGGCTCAACACACGCACAGCTAATCGTGTAAGCGTTGGAGCTTGCTCTAACCCAACGCTATTCCACCATTGAGCTGCAACAAGTTCTAGTGGTCAGAAAAGATGAACCGTTTTATGGGAAACATATAGAAATCTAAGATCCATATAGATACCTGGAGTGACCCTTGTTATCGCCATTTCCGCCTTAGCGGAGCCGAAATAACCAACTCTCATCTTATAGGCCTCCAGCTACAATTATCAATCATAATTTTAGAATGTGAACTGCTACATCGAATCATATATCAAAATAAAAATATCCGAATTTCATTTACCTCCCTGTCAATGTCAATTTGCTTCGAGATGTCTGGTTCAAGCCTCTCGATCACGCGTCTGAGTCCAACCAGCACCTCGTTGTCGTTTGTTGCATTGGAGGAGTATTGAAAGCGAGGATTCAGAAAATAGCCTGCAGCATGAATATCTTGATGTAGCTGCTTATCCCATCTCTTATCTATCATGTCCCACCATTTTCTGTATCCCCTACCAACATTCTTCCGAATTTCCTCTTTGACACGGTCCATGGCCTCGTAGAGATACCCCATCTCGGCCTTATCATCGCTGTCGACCATTCGAAGAACCTTCACCAGGGGCTCAAATACGGCGATGACATTAGAGATACTCTGCCAGAATTCATCGCCGTGAATCAGATCGTACACGTTGTTTCCAACCTCCCTATCTTTTGGTTTAAGCCTTGGAAAGTTATCGGACCAGTCCCTGGATGTGATCATTCTCCGCAGGTCATCTCGGTGCGCGTACAGAGAGTCCAAAGCAATGAAGTGGGTCGCAAATCTTGTTATCGCGGGCCGGATCAACTCTTTTCCACCCGTCTCTCTTCTCATCAAGCTGAGCACCCATCCTTTGTTGTATATGAATCCTGTTACCATCTGACTTTGTGCGAAGATATTTTTGACTACTTCTTTTGCCATGTCAGAAAATATCAAGTCGATACAATGCGCCGCACACGGGGTCCAATACAGATGCTGTCTCTTTCGCATCAGCAGCTGCCCAGCTGACTTGTAGTTTGCCCCGTTGTCGGTAACTACCTGGACTACTCTATGCTCCCCAATTAGTTCTACATATTTGTCCATAAGATCAAATATGTAAGGACTGTTCTGGAATTGGTTGGTTGCATCCACAGAGTCCAGGAACACCGTCCCGTTGGTCGAATACACAAGGAAGTTAATTATCTTCCTTCTGTTTTGTGTTGTCCAGCCATCGCACATCAGTGTGCAACCGTACTCATCCCACTGAACACGAAAAGTTTCTACATAATTTTTCATCTCTTCATACTCCATGTCCAAGTATGTGTGTGACAGCTCCCAAGCAGTGGGTGGAGCAACGCCACGTCCCGATTCCGCAATAGCATCCACCATGGGCCTGTAATATGGGCTATTGGTCACATTGTATGGGATGTGGTTGAAGTAGAAAAATTTGGCCATAGCTCGGCCGACATAAGCCTTGGCATTCTTCATGAAGGTATTCTTTATGGTTGATTGGGATTTACCCTTCTTTGTCTGAGAAAAAGGGTCGGCACCGGGTCTGAGAGCGCCGGCTGGTCTACCGGTTGGCTGAACATCGCGAGCAGAACCGCACGTGAACATACCGGCCATTCGGGCGGCACGACTACCCGATCTGGCTAGCCCAGGGGCTCCAGACCCAGACGATCATGCTCCCATCCTTCTGCCCTCACTTCTAATCTCTTCTTCGACAAGTTCTTGTCTACTTCTTCTAAGAGCTCTTCTAAGGTCCCTCGCCTCCTCGGTCTCATCCTCATCCTCATCTGAGTCATCTGATATTGCCTCCGTCTGCTTTGCCCTTATCTCCTCCTCTATCCTCTTCTTCTCAAACCTGGCCTGTACCTTTTCGGTCTTCTTCTGAAATATGTGTGCTCTCATCTCTTCACGCACTTCTTTAGGTACCTCGGGGCATGTCAGCACATCCCCGGTAATTTCCGCCAAGTGATCCTTAAGGCGAGACACGCCTCCATGCATTTCTTTCCGGCAATAGTTGCACCTTACTTGTCTATGGTTTTCTGCGATCATTTTACAGTGAGCCCACCCAATATCCACCGTCTTCTCCTTTGGAGTTCTTCGAGACATGTTAATTACTGCACCATAAACTAAGGGTTACAATTAATCTTGAAAAGATTATTAACGTATTAGACTTAGATATAGTCGACGGTGTCACATAATCATGATTTGCGTCCTTGCGGTCCAGCGGAACACGGTCAGGGAATTGACTAAGCCAGGATCACTTATACCCAGTCTAGCTAGGTTGATCCAGCAAACTTAGCCAAGCACATTGAGCCGGATCATGGTCCATTGAAGGAAACTTATCATTCATATGTTTGTCATCAACTAAAAGGCTTTTATTAAAACTAGTTAATCCTATCAACTAGTTGAATCCTAAAATTCGAATTTATTATGATTCGTTAATAACTTTTATTAGAGTCCTTATCAACTATAAAGTTTTATTTGTTTCAACGTGCTATCCTAATCATATATTTGGATTTTAATAGATTCACAGTACAACAACTTAGAAGAATTTTAATGGCTAACCAAAGAGGCTTTCTTGAATTATCATATAATATGCAAGAAAATAGAATTACCACTAAAACATGTCAACTAAATTTTATCTCATAAAATTTAGCATGCAGATAAGCAACTTAAATATCACATAAATAATAACATGCAATTTGTAGTATATCTATTGTTAGAAAATTTTAGAAAATTTTATTAGAAAATTTTAGTATTTTAATGGCTAACCCAATCCCATAAGAACTATTATTAAAAAAATTAGTATTTTAAGCTCTAACATATTTTAAGTTCTAACATATTTTTAGTATTTTAAGTAGGTAATTGATCAATAATTAATGTAGCTTCTCTTTTATTTTTAGTATTTTTTCCTCTAACCACGTATTATATGGTAATTAAATTGATGGTAGACAAATAGTATTTTTAAGGAGTCCAAATAGCATTTTAGGATTTATTATGTATTTTAAGTATTTTTCTATATGTGTTATGCGTTTTCCGTATTTTTCAGTATTTATTTGGTATTTTATCTAATTTTTTTGTATTTATTATGTATTTTAAATAATATCTTTAGGAGTCCATGTAGTAATTTTAGGATTTATTATGTATTTTTAGGATTTTTCTATATTTGTTATGTGTTTTCCGTATTTTTCAGTATTTATTTGGTATTTTAACTAATTTTTTTGTATTTATTATGTATTTTAAATAGTATCTTTAGGAGTCCATGTAGTATTTTTGGGTTTTATTATGTATTTTAAGTATTTTTTCTTTATTTGTTATGCGTTTTCCATATTTTCCAGTATTTATTTGGTATTTTAACTAATTTTTTTTGAATTTATTATGTATTTATATAGTATCTTTAGGAGTCCATGTAGGATTTTTAGGATTTATTATGTGTTTTTAGTATTTTTCTATATTTGTTATGTGTTTTCCGTATTTTTCAGTATTTATTTGGTATTTTAACTAATTTTTTTGTATTTATTATGTATTTTAAATAGTATATTTAGGAGTCCATGTTGTAATCTTAGGTTTTATTATGTATTTTAAGTATTTTTTTTATATTTATTATGTGTTTTCCATATTTTTTAGTATTTATTTTGTATTTTAAATAATTCTTTCGTATTTATTTTGTATTTTAAAGTATTTTCCCATATTTATTATGTATTTTCCGTATTTTTACTTATTTTTCCGTATTTCTTACGTATTTTACAGTATTTTTCCGTATTTATATATATTTATTTGTATTTTAAGAATTAATACATATCTGGATTTAATGGCTTTCGAAGTCTCAATGTCAATTTTTGAATTTGAAAGCAACATGAGAATATAATTTGTCTACTTAATTAGAGTTAATGGTCCCAATACCTATGCTTTGAATTTTTAGCATGTCAAAATTTGGAGCAGCAAACATGGGGCCTTCGCAATTAACTCTACTTAATTATAGTTACTGGTCCCAATACAGGGGGTTTAAATTTAAAAATTTTAAATGACTTTCTCCTTATCCCCTAGTAAATAAGGATTATTTACAAATTTGCCATTCAGTTCAATTCGAGGGGTTTTAAGTGCGATGGCGTTATTGTAAATAAACGGTACATTATGGTCTAAGTTGAAACGATCACTGTATTCGTGTTTAAGTTTGCTCCAAAATTTTAATTTATTTACTATATTGCCATTAGGGTTATTACTATAGGTTCTGTTTACTGGCACTACGGTAAATATTTGATCAACCTATGGGTAGCTTCGTAATTAACAAGGGGGGAATTAAATACCTTTAAGCGACCGCGGGTTTCGAAGCGCTGTTTACTTCTTCGATTTTCGAAGCGACCGCGGGTTTCGAAGCGACGACGACGCGATCTCCGGCGGCGAGCTCCAGCGGCAGTTTCGAAGCGCCTTCGCACAGCGAGCTCCAGCGGTGGTTTCGAAGCTCTTTCGCACGGCGTTCTCCAACGGGGTTCGATGAGATGGCGAGATCTCCGGCGGCTTCGACAACAGCGATGGCGTTCTCTCGTGGCTTCCACCAGCGTCGCCGAGCTCCTACGTCTTCCAACAGCGATGTGGCGACCTCCAACGTCTTCGACTCGATGCGGCGAGCTCCTCAGATGGAACTAGGGCTCCCGATTTTAGAGATTTCTCAATAGGTATGTTGCTTTGAGATTTTTCGCCTTCGATTCCCTCTTTTTATAACGTTTTCACGTTAATTTCTGTACACTCACGTTAATTTCTGTACACTCACGGGTTTTTGCTTTTCAATTGCCTCGTCGTCTTCCTCAGTCGTCGTCTTCCTCTGTCTGTACACCCGTGAATCAAATTTTTTTCACTTTTTGTTGTCTTCTTCACAATTGCTTTTCAGTTTGAAGTGACTTGAACCCTAGGGTTGCCGGAACCCTAGGGTTCCGGCCAGTATCGCTCGGTATCGGGCGATACTGGCCGGAACCCTAGGGTTCCGGCCGATACCGATAATCTGGGCACGTTTCGTAGCGTTAGGGGCCGGTACCGATACGAAACGGCCGATACCAACTGGTATCGGCCGAAACCTAAATCTATGTGTTTTCCTTTAAGGATTTATCATGTGTTATCCATGTCATGTGTTCATGACCACATGCTTCTTAGCACTCCGGATCTGCTTCACACTCTGCTTTACCCACCTGACACATACAGCCTTAATTGACCAAGGATTCTACGAGGCCATGGGTTCCCTCCCAACCCAAACAGTAGAATCTAATATGCTTGGCAAAATATCCAAATCCAGACCAATTCAAGTTTCAGCATGTATGCCCCAGACCTGTTTCGCGTCTAATCAAGCTGACCAACAACCTCAAAAGACTTTTAAGTCTCAACCTCTTGCGTATCGAGTCTATCGACACACATAATTTAGCCCCACCCTGATCTTCATTACCAATATAATCAGGTCAAGGAATAAATTTCTAAGTATCAACCCTCAATGAGGCCCAAATCAGCAAGTTTATAAATTTGCCCACTGGATAGCATAACATTAAAAGAAAGAAGTAGGATCACAAATCAATCTGTATGCTCAAGTTATATAAAATATTAATTAAAAAAGAATAAAAACTAAACACTCACGCTAACTTCAACACGGTGGTCCGCTTCACTAGCTTGTTTAAGCTTTCCCGATGTATCTTTCACTAGCTGTGTAATATGTAACCTCGTCTTGTGCCTGCCAGAAGGATGGTATTATCAAGTTCAACAACAAATATCATTCAAAAGGACCAAGGCATCTACTTCATGAGAACACTAAAAAGCCATAGTTCAGAGGTAATTAAATCCACAATATAGAAACTGAGGAAGGAGAGCCCATAATTACACATCTGTGCACAAGTGACATTTAAAAAAATTGAAGTGTTAACGGCAGTATGCAAAACATGATAACAGTTTCAAGTACTAGTAAGAACGCAACGCAGAATATAAATGACTTGCTGAATTAAATGACCACTAAAATCTAAAACTATGTACGTTACAGTTCAGTATTGATTATTGTGACAATGGGTTGGTTGTTGAAGTTGGTAATGCTTAAAATTCATACATTCTGAAAGGAATTTTTACTGTGAATGTTGAGCCTACTCATTTTTAAGCAAGTAGTTATTTTCCTATATTACAAGATTAAGTCTATTTTGTATTATCTGCATATTTACACTAGGTGTGCTTTCCAAAATCCAACACCTTTAGCCTTGTTTGACCCTTTGAATACATAATTTATTGGCAACTCCATTTTTCAGCTTCCTAATCAATTTCAGTAATTTTGATATTTGTTCTAATACCAACATGTTCTGAAGGATGGAGCTCGCATCCAGAGCTGCTAATAGATAGAAGCTATCTTAATTCAAAAGTAAACACATTGTACAATGCATAAGAATATTGTTAGAAAAAAGACTCAGCTTCAAAACGATCTAGCGATGTCTATCATATGATGAGACCTGCCAGAGTATATATAACGTATCGAATGAAAACAGCAATGAGTCCTGTACATCATGAAAGCTAGTTGGAGACTTGAAGTCAACACCAAACGTAATGATGATGTTAAAGGTAGTAATGATAAGCACTTCTGAGTAAATTGCACTTGCAACAAAAAAAAGGAAGCCAAACTCTGTTAAACTGGATCTCCATCATAAACTCACTAACTGGTAATTCTAATTCACAATGCAGGCAATGAATGGAAACTACATTAAATCCCACGAAGCTATGCTATGAAGCTTTTGAAGTCTGAAGAATTGTCGAAGAAAATCAAATTGCATTAACTTTTTCAAAAAAATACAAAAATAATTTGCAACTTACCTGAATAAAAAAAGGACCTAGTTTTCGGATTTCTACAAGAGATCCTTCTTTTTCTTTTACTTCTTTTATATGGATTGAGTTGCATATAGGTAGAACAAAAAGTTGGTTGCATGCAGTGGCGTAACCAGGATTCCTTTTTGCCCTGGGCGAAGATAAAGATCATACAAAGAATAATATTTAAAAATATTATTAACTTTCTACCATGTGTTTCATGTTAAACAAATGTCACCATGTTGCAAGTTCGATGGAAGGTTTTTAATTAATTTTTATGGTAGTTAGGAAATTTTTCTAGGGAAATAATTAGCATGCTCACGAGGCCACACTAATAATGATAATATTGAGAAATGAAGATAACAAAGTCATTCCCACATAAATGTTTTACTCAGATTAAAATATAAATAAAGACATGAAATCTTTATTAAAATCAAAGAAAAATATCGAAAAACATTCTATATTAAAATAAATATCAACTTCAATGCAAAACCCAATTTTGCTTCTTAAAAAAACCAGAATACTCAATTTACACTGAATGGTAACGCAGCCAAACCAAAATAAATTGGCAGTTTGAGATCTTTGTTTGAGATCTTAGAACATGAAAAATAAATCGAATGGATCCGATCGTCAAAAAAGGAGAAGGGGCTGTTTGCATGAGCTAGCCAGCTAATACACATATTGCTCAATGTAAATTTATTATTTTTCACAATTTTGCTGATCGTGATCTTCCAAAGTGTATAAACATGCAAGTAGCATATTGCAATTAGAACATTGACAATGTCAAATATGTAAAAACCCGAAAGGTTTAAAAAGAAAAGGGAAATATAAAATTGTAGGAAATATTGGTGTCTTATGTAATTAGAATATTGAAAGTGCCAAATATGTAAAAAGCCGAAAGGTTTAAAAAGAAAAGGGGGAAATCAATTTGTAAGAAACATTGGTGTCGTAATGCAATTAGAATATTAGACATGGTCAAATATGTAAAAGGCCAAAAGGTAAAGAAGAGGGAAATCCGCAATTTTAACTGCCAGAACCAAGACTTGAACCTGGGACTTCCAATTTAACATACTGACGTGATAACCAAACTCCCCAAAACAATATAATGTTGTTGCTGCATATAAAAGAACCTTATTTCTTCTTGCCCTGGGCAGCTACCCAGGGCAACTCCAATGTAGTTACGCCCCTGGTTGCATGCACACCAAAGGATTTCACATTTATATCTTGTATCTCTAAATCACAAATTTGTTGTCATTTCAACTTCATTTCAACTTCATGTACATGTTTCAATTCTACAAGCTTGGTATATGGCATGTCAAATCTTTCCTTAGTCTACATGTAGAATGGCCTAAACCAGTTAGATGCATCCAGACTCTCCACTAACATCAACTAGCACGAGTAAATTTGTGAGAGCAGCCTCATCAGCTTCATCAACTTTGCCACTGTAAGTGTGTGTACACATATATCCAGTAAACCCAAATGACAAAAAAACAACACACACACACACACAAAGAAAGACCAGAAATTGTAAAGCGCAGCCGGATAAACTTTTGTCATGATAAGGTACGATCCAGCACACCCAAAATGTTAAATGCAGCACATACAAGGATTGACCTTCTTAGTCCTGCAAACTAACTATTGGTGTAAATATGACATTTCGATTCCTCTTATCACATATTAATGGAAATTTTAAGCTTCACACCTACATAACTTTGACGTCTTTAACCACATATTTCAGCTAGTAAACTAAATTAAAACCCTCAATTAAACCTATATGCAGCAAATAGATTATCAGGCAAAGAACACCATTTCACATCAACCTCTCAAGACAACACAAGAAACTCACGATAAGTTCAATGTTGATAACACAATGCACAAAACCGTAATTTGCTATCGGAATCAACCGATCAAACAGCAGGAACAGCACAAAATTCAGAAAACGTTACAAGGATCCGATCCCTTACAGCTTCTCTCTGAGCATGGGCGTGTCCTTGGGGGTCCCGAGGGTGTTGACGAGCCTCTGGAACGTGGCGACGGCGGTGTTGATCTGGAACAGGCCAGCAGCCACCGCCTGTGTCGGATCCTGCCTCCCATTCGCCCGGCCCGCCAACGGCCTCCCCGCTTCCAAATCCGCAAAGCTCATCTTATCTTCTCCCCTTCTCTTGTCTCCTTCGCGCAAATATCGAAATCGAAAGGGAGAAGAAAGAGAGAAAGCAGAAACCGTAACCGTAACCCTAGTCCTAACCCTGGATGGGAGGCGATCGCGAATTCAATTGGGGGCGGCGATGATTGCGGAATTTGGGCTTTTTATTTTTGTTCGATAATTGTTTGTTTTCTTTATTTGGATCTATTTATATATGATTTCAAATTTAATAATTCTGCAGGGGTATTAAAAAATGGTTTGGGCGGAGAGGGGGTGGAGTGAAATTATGGACGAAGGAGAAGGCGACGAGGGGAAACGAAGTGGGAATCTTCTTGGATGAGTCTTTCCGTTTTGTGGGGTGGGGCCCGCGGAGGAGCCGTTCCAGGTTGGCATGCTTCGCGTGTGGCCGGCCGTGTGGGTTTACATGGAACATGAAACAGCGGTAATAAACAAATGGCCATAGGACGCGTGTGAAGTAAGGTCTTGTGCGGGCCCCACGCGATTTGTTTGACAGCGGAAGGGGTTTTTGTTGATGGGCCTGAGGGAGGACGTGGGAGACCAGCCGACCCTTTTACGCATTTTTCAGGAAAAAAATCATTTTGTTATCTGCACGCACGAAGACGGTTAAGTTTTCTTTTATTTGTTTAATAAAATTGATGCATGCATTCTAAAACTCAATACCTCAAATATAGATTGTGATGGTTATGTATTTCATAATGTAAACGTTATTAAAATAATTGTAAATCTCGTGTACAATTCAGGACCTTTTTCGAATTCTGTCCTACGTGTCTCCTTTTGTCCTACGTGTCTCACAATAATATGACTAGGACATGACCAGGACACTCACCCACGTCAGTAGAAACGTATTTTTTTCCAGTTATAACAACTGCACAAACCATGCAGTCTCTCTCAATAAAAAACTGCATAAAAACTGCTAAAAACTGTTAAAAAACTTATCCTTTCTTCTTACAAAGGGGTTGAACTCTAAATGGGTTTAAAAACTGTTTAAAAACTGTGAAAAATTGATTCCACTGTTTCATGGATTTGCAAATTCCATGGATATGCAAATTGATTCCACTTTTCCATGGATTTCGAAAAATTGTTTCATAGATTTGCAAATTGATTCCACCGAGGTTAGAAATCAGAAGTAAGAACACAGTACTTTTGGTTTTCAGTTGCTTACGGTTGGTTAATTTGCTTGCTAAATATGTGTCTTCCCCATCTTAAGCGTAAAGTTCTAATTATTTAATATTGCGTTGACTGGGTGCTACATTCATCTTCTATTCTAATTATATTGAGAGATATTTTGCAAGAATGTGTCATGCATGTGTTGTTGAATACAGTTGGTAATATGGGCAACATAGAGTTTCCAATCACGTACTGTTAGGATTTATTCTGTGGTCATTCTTGTATGCGTCTTGTCATATGTGGCACTGGAGAATGTTGGATATGTTGATGTCCCTGCCGTATGTAGAAGAGAATGTTGGATGCTTTGTTGAACAGGTTGTTGGGTCAGGATGTTCAACAAAATATGCTTACCTGCTTATCTGGTGCTTTGGTGCTCAATAGTATGCGGAACTGGAGCCTGCGTATTCCGCTATTTTCTACCTTGCTATTCTTGCTGTTATGGTGGTTATTAACTGATTTATAGTTGATTGTGCATAATCTCTTGCGAATCGGTTGAAGAGAGATTTTCGGCAAATCAATATTCTTGCAACTGCCACTTTCGGATCTTTCGGGATATCTTTCTTGTTAAAGACGGTGCAGTTGTTACTGAAGATAGAATCGAATCTAGGTTTGATTGCCGGCGTGCAGATTGAACCAAAGATTACGGGGCGTGGCCTTTAAAAGGCATGGAATGCTTTGGCGGCGAGGGTTAACGCTTCAGTTTAAGAAGTTGAAGGATATTCTCCGGGAGGGAGGCCGACGGCTGCGTCACGCAGGATCAAGGGAGTTGATCGAGTCGGTGGTGCAAGGGGAGCTTGCAAGCAAGGGGAGCTTGCCAAGAATACTTCACGGGGTTGATTGCGATCATCCCCTCACGGTTTGTTTTTTAAGGATGAGAGTGTTCTTCCTTATTAAAGCGTGAATTGTAGAATTTGTATTCTCCAATCTTTTTAGTGAAGTATTCAATTTTCTGGGCGTGGCCCCGCAGATGTAGGTGTGCGCACCGAACTGCGATACCAATTCGTGTGTGTCCTTGCATGTTGTGTGCTTTTACGCTGTTTGCTATATTCTTTACTGCGTACTGAATTTCATTTAGTATCAGAGCCCGTCATCTACAATACTTTGACCTTCTTTCAAAGTGGATGTGATCCTGTAGGTCAGTACGCTGATCATGAACACAAAAGAAGGTGCTTCGGTCACTCGTCCTCCTTTGCTTACTGGATCGAACTACACCTAGTGGAAGTCTCGTATGCGAGCTTTTATCAAGTCCTTGGATGAAAAAGCTTGGGTTGCTACAGTTGAAGGATGGAATCCTCCGGTTGAAGTCAACAAAGAAGGAAAGGAGAGCTTCAAACCTGTGAGAGACTGGAATTCTGATGAAGAACATGCTGCCTTCGGAAACTCTAAGGCGGTTAACGCCATCTTTACTGTCGTTGATGAAGAGCAGTTCAAGCTTATATCAACTTGTGAGCATGCTAAAGAAGCTTGGGACATTCTTCAAAACGTGCATGAAGGAACCAGCACTGTTAAGGCCTCAAAATTACAGATGCTTGCCAGCCAGTTTGAAAATCTAAGGATGAACGAAAACGAGACGGTTGCAGAGTTCAATGGAAGATTGAGGGATATTGCTAACCAGGCATTTCAACTGGGTAAGAAGTATTCACAAAAGAAGCTTGTTGAAAAAACTCTGAGGTCCCTGCCAGATAAATTTTCAGCAAAGATTGCAGCTATAGAGGAGGTAAGGAACACATCGACCATGAGATTGGACGAACTCATGGGATCCCTACAGACCTATGAGATGAATCTCAAACAAAACAAAAAGGAGAAGGGTGTTGCCTTGAAGATTGAAGCCAGTGAACCATCAAAATCTGATGATGAGACAGAACTCGAAGATGATATCGCGCTTCTCACCAAAAACTTTAGCAAGATGATGAGAAAGATCAGCAATAAAGGTCAGAATTTTAAAGCTACCAATAAAAAGGTGCGGACAGGACCTCCTGCAGGTGAAAGGAATGCTGGTCGCCCTATACAAAGGTATGAGTCTAAAAACAAAGGAAAGGGAATACAGTGTAGAGAATGTGAAGGGTTCGGACATATACAGGCAGAGTGTGCAAACACTCTAAAGAAGCAAAAAGGGAAATCTCTCGCCAGCACTTGGAGCGATGAAGACTCTGGAGGTAGCGAGGAAGATGAAGACATAACCAGTAATTATGTGGCGTTCACAGCTATTCTGAATGACAAATCTGAAGGCAAGTTCGCCAGCCTTGTTGAACATAATGTTGCAACATGTGCTGCAACATCGAAGCACAAGGGAGAACATGTTGTACAAAATGTTACAACAAACAAAGCTGATTCTGACAGTGAAGCTGAATCAGAAGTTGGGAGTGAAGAAGATATTGATGATGAGGAAATTCGCATAGCCTATCAAACTATGTTCTACAAATGGATGGAAATTTGTGAAGCCAACAAGAAACTGAAAGATGAATGCTCTAAGTTAAGGAGTGAGAAGAATACATATCAAGTCAAACTTCTGAAGACTGAAGCAAGTCTCCGAAACTGTGAGAGAGACATGAAGAGAGCCATAATGAGAGCTGAGAAGGCAGAAAGCACTGTTAACAGATGGAACTCTGGAAAAACCAAACTCAATGACATCCTCAACATGGGAAAAGTTGTTGGAGATCGAACTGGAGTTGGGTACAACGGAGGAAGCAATTTTCACACTCCTAAGACCAGGAGTAGTCTCAATGCCAAGGAACATGTTAAATGGAGTCCACATGATGAGGTCAAGCCACGAGGAAAGAACAGAAGAGGTCCTACTCCTAGGCAGCTTATATGCGGTTACTGTAAACAAACAGGACATAATGATTGGAGGTGTTTCAGGCGCATGAAGCATGTGAGTAAAGGAAGAAATATTGTTCATCCACAGCAACAGACAAGCATGAAATGGATTAAGAAGTCGGAACTGGTCAGTATGGTTGCATACACTTCTTTAGCTACCTTTGCAGAAAATCAGTGGTACTTTGACAGTGGGTGCTCTCGGCACATGACAGGGAACAAGGGACTTCTGTCTGAGTACATTGCTGGAAATAAAGGTCATGTCGCCTTTGGGGATGGACAGAGAAGCAAAGTTATTGGGAAAGGTAGTTTGAATATGACAGAAACTCTGAAATTGAAAGATGTGATGCATGTTGAAAATCTAAAGGCTAATCTCATCAGTATAAGTCAGCTGTGCGATCAAGGGCTGCTGGTTCGGTTCAACAAAAATGAATGTCTTGTGTTTAATGGTGATAAAGTATGTATTCTTTCTGGAAAAAGATCCAGTGACAACTGCTACCTGTTGCAAGAACCTGACAGATGTCTGAGTATCACCACAGATGCTTCTGAACAATGGCATCAGAAATTAGGCCATGTTAACTTCAAGACCTTAATGAAAATCTCCAAAGCAAGAGCTGTCCGAGGAATGCCTACGTTAATCAAGAAGAAAGAAGGAGTGTGCGAAGCTTGCCAACTGGGGAAGCAGAAGAAAATTAGTCACAAACAAATTTAGAATATCACAACATCAAAAACTCTGGAGCTACTGCATATGGATCTGATTGGACCCACTTCAAAAACAAGTGTCGGAGGTAAGAAGTACATCTTTGTTTGTGTTGATGATTTTTCACGCTTCACCTGGGTGGATTTTCTGAAGGAAAAATCAGACACTTTTAATGCTTTCAAAAACCTGTGTACTCGTCTGCAAGTAGAAAGAGGAGACAACATAGGGAAAGTCATTCGAATCCGTAGTGATCACGGAAAAGAGTTTGAGAATCACTCATTCTCTGAATTCTGTGAGGCACAAGGTATAGGACATGAATTCTCGGCTCCTAAGACTCCTCAGCAAAACGGAGTTGTCGAAAGGAAGAATCGAACTCTTCAGGAAATGGCTCGTGTTATGCTGAATGCCCGAAAAGTGAATACTAAGTGGTGGGCTGAAGCGATTAATACTGCATGTTACACCATCAACAGGGTTTATCTTCGACCACAGACTGAGAAAACTCCATATGAAATATGGAAAGGTCGAAAGCCTGATGTCTCCTACTTTCATATTTTTGGAAGCAAGTGCTACATCCTGCAAGATCGAACACCAAGACGGAAATTCGACACCAAGAGTGACAAAGGAATTTTCTTGGGATATTCTACAAGGAGTCGTGCATTCCGAGTGCTGAATGAACGAACAGATGTCATGATGGAATCCATCAACGTTGTGGTTGATGATTTTGATCAGGGAGAATCTATTCTGACCGGTGAGAAAGGAGGTCAAGAAGACATAAATGAAGATGATGTTCGTGTTGAAAGTGATGTTGCAACAAACAAGACCAAACAGAACCATGTTGAACAAATTGTTGCAACACAGGATACTGCCAACATGGAGTCAACTCAAGTAGAAGCTGAAAATGCTCAAGATGCTGAGGGAATTACAAAGATCATACGAGATCATCCGCCGGAGCTAATCATGGGTGACGTTCACGACAGTCGTCGCACCAGAGGTACTAGTCGTGTTAATTACAGAGATCTGGCTGGGTATGCTTGCTTTCTTTCTACTATCGAACCCAAAAATGTGAAGGAAGCAATTGGTGATGATTTCTGGGTCTCGGCTATGCAAGAGGAACTAAACCAATTCCAACGAAATGACGTTTGGAGTCTTGTGGAGAGACCAAAAGGAACTAATTGTTGGGGTTTTGGCGGACCCCCAGAGCTCGGATCCGTATCCGTCCTAAGTCGGACGGACCACGGAGGCACATAGGCGCAGCGGAAAAACAGAAATCTTAATTTCTACACTAGCTAAACAATTTAGCTAGGCTCTGGGGAACCAGAACCCAGCCCGATCTATGCCGACTTGGAGTGGGTCTGACCACTCCAAGAAGGATCTACACTAAGCGACTAATTAAAATTTACGCTAAAACGCTTAACCACATACCTGGAATCTTGGCCCTGGAGCAGGCAAGATGTACCGCACCGTCTTGAGAAGCTCCTTGTAGCCGAGCCGCGTTGACCCGATCTCCCTGTGCCGCCTCGCACCCTCGCACCGATCCGTCCGAGCCGCTTTCGCCTCCGAGCCGATCACACGCGGTAGAAAGTTTCACTTGAGAAGAAACCCGCGTCTTAGACGTCCGGATCAGATCCAAACCCCCTTCGTAGTCGTGCTAGGACTACTCCGGAGAATAGGAAAGTAGAGAGAGAGATTTAGTCGCGGACCGAGCTTGCTCAATAATTTGGAGCTACCCGATCGTTGACTGGTGTGTTTTTCAACGAGGAGAGTGCACCCCTATTTATATAGGGAGTGAGCACTCACCCTCTCGTTGCGGGCAATGTGGGACAATCCACATGAGGAGAAAAATTGAATTAAGTCATTTGGCTTAATTTCAATCTTAAAGTTAGCATTTCACAAAGTCAAACTTTAACTAATTAATTCTCCTCGCATACTAAACTTCAGACACCAAACTAGCTATCAATCAGAAAAGCTTGGAATGGTGAACGCGTAGGAACTGACGGTGACGAATTTCGACTTCGTTTGACCCCTCAAACAATTGCTCCAGGTAACCCTTTCCAACAAGTTTGTTCCTACTAAATTCGTTGTAACTAATTTACAACACGTTTAGTTAAAGTTAGCATCTAATGCAACATTCCTATTACTAAGACACGAGTACTACTCGGTGTGAGACCCTACAGCCTGACCTTACTACAGGTTGGGGCTCGAAACCCCTAGACGACGGTCACTACGAGCAGTAGCTGTCGTCCCTGTTTCAGAGTCATCATAACGTGATCGACCCTTTGACAAAAAGTGTCATAGGGTTTGCATTGGCCGTGTCAGTGATGAATTCCGTTAGCTAAAATCCCTTCGTCAAGACTGTGTTTGATGTTGGCCTGCGACGTACCCCGGCCGCGTGGGTCTAAGCTACAATAGCTACTATTAAATCATTAATACGCTCCAACTATCCACCTGTATACAGTTACTTAACTTGTGAATAGTCTGTCAACACTATTACATAACTCTAAGTCTATCACTAATGTCATCGGGACAAAGTGGATATTCAAAAATAAGACAGATGAGAAGGGAAATGTCACTCGGAATAAAGCCCGGCTTGTTGCTCAAGGGTATACCCAAGTGGAAGGCATTGACTTCGATGAGACATTCGCCCATGTAGCACGGTTGGAATCTGTTAGACTGTTACTTGCGGTTGCCTGTAGCTTAAACTTCAAACTGCATCAAATGGACATGAAAAGTGCCTTTCTAAACGGGTTGTTGAATGAAGAAGTGTATGTTGAACAACCCAAAGGCTTTGCTGATCCGTTTCTTCCGAATCATGTGTACAAGCTGAAGAAGGCGTTGTATGGGCTGAAGCAAGCTCCAAGGGCCTGGTATGAGAGATTGACCACGTATCTTCTCAAAAAGGGATATGAAAGAGGAGGAGCTGATAAGACCTTATTTGTTCAAAGGACAAGATCAAGTGTGATGATTGCCCAGATCTATGTTGACGACATAGTCTTCGGCTCAACATCACAACAACTTGTGCATGAGTTTATTAATCTCATGCAAAGGGAGTTTGAAATGAGCATGGTAGGTGAGTTGAATGTATTTCTTGGGCTCCAAGTTAAACAGTGTCAGGATGGTCTATTCATCTCGCAGAGCAAGTATGCTAGAAATCTTGTCAAGAGATTTGGTTTAGAAAGTGCCAGACATGTTAGGACTCCCATGAGCACATCTGAAAAACTCTCTAAGGATGAAGGAGGAAGAGATGTTGAAGTTACTCTCCACAGAAGCATGATAGGTAGCTTGTTATATTTAACAGCTAGCCGACCGGATATCAGCTTTAGTGTTGGAGTCTGTGCTCGTTATCAAGCAAGCCCTAAGGAATCTCATATTACTGCTGTAAAGAGGATTATTAGGTATATCAGCGGAACAGCAGACTATGGTATATGGTATACAAAGGATACAAATACTCTTGTCTCAGGATACAGTGATGCTGACTGGGCAGGAAATACAGATGATCGGAAAAGCACCACCGGAGGATGTTTTTATGTGGGGAACAACCTGGTGTCATGGTATAGTAAAAAACAGAACTCCATATCGTTATCTACAGCTGAGGCTGAGTATATTGCAGCGGGAAGTTGTTGTACACAACTGCTATGGTTGAAGCAAATGCTGATAGACTATGGACTGGAACAAGGAACTATGACCATTTTGTGTGACAACCAGAGTGCTATAAATATCTCCAAAAACCCTGTCCAGCATTCCAGAACAAAACACATCGACATCCGACATCACTTTATTAGAGAGCTGGTTGAGAAGAAATCCCTAGTTATGGAGTATGTTGCTACAGCTAATCAACTAGCAGATATTTTTACAAAGCCTCTTGATTCAGCCAGATTTGAGGAATTGCGGCAAGCCCTATGGCTGTGTCGTATCTAATGTTGCCCCCTGTGTTGTGCATTTTGTTGCAACAGCTTGTTGCAACACTATGAGGGTCTTTCAATCTCTGCTGACGGGTCGGTTTTTGTTCTCTTTTATTTTCTTACCCGTTATTATTACCCTCTACTTCTTTTCGTTCCCAAGGCGCATTTTTGCTTTTTCCTCAACTCAAATTGTTCTCCAAGATTCTCCATTTCCCGCATCTAGGGTTCTTGAAATTGGCTTGGTTGAAGTGTCTCTCAGTTTATCTACCATGACTAGAAATCAGTCGGGAGAGTCATCTCTGCCCCCTCGTCGGTCTTCTCGACGAACAACTTCCGCTCGGAAAAGTGCTCCGCCTTCCTCGTCTTCTTCGGTTAAACGTAAAGGGGTGTTTCCTCGTCCTGTGCAAAGATCCTCCAGTGGTAATCCCTCTCCATCTCTCTCCCCTTCCTCGGTTGGTGGCATGCATTCTTCTAAAGCCTCTAATTTAGAGTTGGTGAACTTTTCCCCAATTCTTGAATTCCCCCTTCCCAAAATTTCCGAGGATGATGATGTGTATGATGATGATGAAAGTTTTCCTGATCCGGTCACCATTCAAGACTGGTTCTGGTATTTGCGAAGAACAGGAAAAGAATTGGATCTCTCTTATGTGGATGTATCTCATATTCATTTTAAAGGTTTGATGCGTAAGAAGATTTTGGGGAAAGTTATGAGTGTGAGAGTTCCTCGAGATAGAAAAGTTGTCATTCGCACCTGGAACCCGACATCTTTTGTTAAAATCTCTGAAGTTGATGTGATAGACATCTCTGATTCTGAAGACTCCCCAGTGTTTGCTGATTTGCCTAAGACGAGAGGGACTTCAGGAGCGTCATCGGCTAATGTGTTCTCTGAGAACTCTTTTGTGCAAAGTGATGAAAAGATGAACAAGGATGTTGAAATGGAAGCTGATGTTGATGCTGATTCTGTGCCTACTATGCCATCTCAGGAAGAGACCTCTGTCCCTCTGTCTCCCAGATGTGAAGATGATGAGACCGCTCAAAATATGGCTAATGTCAATAATCTTGATTCAAATGAAGGTGCTCAGCCTGTATCGTCTGACTTCTCTCAGCAAGTGCCTGAGACTGAAAGAGAACCCAAGGATGATGTCTGTGTCCAAGGAGCATGCCTTGTCTACTCCTCCTCTGTGGGTCAAACTGTGTCGAGTGGAGTTGCAGATCCTGCTGGTGGTGGTTCTGAAAATAGGCAGTCTTTCAAAGATGCCGTGGGGTCGGTTCCTGATTCTATGAATCTAGACATTTCAAGAGAACCCCTGACTGGCCAAGACGTGGATCTTCCCTCAGTTCTGCCAGAAACTGAGGCTGTGCAAGTTGGTCAAGATGATGATGTTGTTGGTGTTGAGACTCTGACAGGTTCTGCTGATCGTTGTGGCATGACTCAAGGTTCTTCTGTTGCTGATGGTGACATTTTTGGGTTGAATATTGATGCTATTCCCCGTGTGGAGGATGGTGATGAAGATTTTGTTGCACAAAATGTTACAACAAATCCTTCAACATGTGAGTTACCTGATGATAATGATCCTCCTCTGTCCTCTTATATGCGCAAGAGTATATCTGTGTCCAAGAAGCGCCCTATTCCTCCACCATCCAGGAGTGCTGAGTCCTCTCCTTCCAAGCGACCTAAACTTTCAGCTTCTGCTCCTTGTCGCCCTCCCTCGTTTACATCTTCAGATGCTCTGAGCAAAACCTTCTTTGACAAATCTCGTAAAAACAGATGGCCAGCTTACTCCGAGAAACCTCTTATATCTGAAAAAATCCTCAATCTGTCGTCCTTTGACAAGACTCAGTTGGAATCTATTCTGAAAGATCTTGGCCTTTTCCATGCTGCCACATGTTTCAGCGTCTATTATCCTACCTTGGTGCGAGAGTTTTACTGTAATCTCTCCAAATCTGCTAGTGATGGATCCTCTCGTTGGAACTTCAGAAACTATGTCCGAGGAAAGATTGTCACATTCTCTCCTGCATCTCTGAACAAATTGTTAGAATGGAAATGTTCTCAATCTGTTCCAGCATTTGGTGACATCTCTGGAGTGAGTTTTGATCGTCTGATTGAAGTCGTGACTGCTGGAAAGCTGTCACGTTGGCCTACTAAGTCCTCTGTGTTCCCCTCTTCAGCACTTACTGCAAAGTATTTTATTCTATTCAGAGTTGCTACTCGAAACTGGTTGCCCACCTCAAATGTTTCAGTAGTCACTAGGGACATGTGCAAACTATTGTTTTCTGCTGGCACGTCTCAGGTGTTCAATTTGGGAAGAATCATTTTCGATTCTATCGTATCTTTTGCTGAACTCTCATCCTCCGGGACCTCTTTACCTCATGGAGCTCTCATATCCATGTTGCTTTTGGCTCAAAAGGTGCCCTTGTCTCCTTCGGATCTTCCCTCTACCTGTGACAGTATCTCATATACAGTTAAGTCGGTGGCTGGTAAACTCAATGATATCTCTGAGGTGGTGCCCTCTTTTCCTGATAGTCTGTCTCCACCTCCAAATACTGAACCTTCTGTCACAGTGCCTCCTGCATCTCAGTCTCCTCCACTCGGCTCTGCTACTGCTACTACTTCTTCCTCAGCGAGTCTGGTCGATATCGAGTTTCTCGAGACTGCGCTTCGGAATATTGATGATCAAATTCTGGTTCTCGACAGCCAGCGGGTTCTCCTGAATCGCCACAAGGAGCTACTGTAAAGCAAGCTGTCTTCTCTCCGGGGTGGCCCCTCCGCAGGTCTCTAAAATATTTGTCCTTTGGTGGCGCAACAGGGGAGAAGTGGTAATGTTTTGTTTTTGTTCTCTCTTTCTCTGATCAAAAACATCTGATATTTTGTTGGTGGAAGTTTAGTTGAACATGTTGTTGAAGTTCATGTTGGAAGTTTTGTTGAACATGTTGTTGAATGTCATTGTGTTGGGTGATTGGGTATCTACTGATGAAATGTGGCTTTAGGGGTTTGAAAAGTTATCTATGACCTTCTCTTCTATCATACCGTATGTTGTGCCACCAATTGACAAAAGGGGAGATTGTTAGGATTTATTCTGTGGTCATTCTTGTATGCGTCTTGTCATATGTGGCACTGGAGAATGTTGGATAGGTTGATGTCACTGCCGTATGTAGAAGAGAATGTTGGATGCTTTGTTGAACAGGTTGTTGGGTCAGGATGTTCAACAAAATATGCTTACCTGCTTATCTGGTGCTTTGGTGCTCAATAGTATGCGAAACTGGAGCCTGCGTATTCCGCTATTTTCTACCTTGCTATTCTTACTGTTATGGTGGTTATTAACTGATTTATAGTTGATTGTGCATAATCTCTTGCGAATCGGTTGAAGAGAGATTTTCGGCAAATCAATATTCTTGCAACTGCCACTTTCGGATCTTTCGGGATATCTTTCTTGTTAAAGACGGTGCAGTTGTTACTGAAGATAGAATCGAATCTAGGTTTGATTGCCGGCGTGCAGATTGAACCAAAGATTACGGGGCGTGGCCTTTAAAAGGCATGGAATGCTTTGGCGGCGAGGGTTAACGCTTCAGTTTAAGAAGTTGAAGGATATTCTCCGGGAGGGAGGCCGACAGCTGCGTCACGCAGGATCAAGGGAGTTGATCGAGTCGGTGGTGCAAGGGGAGCTTGCAGGCAAGGGGAGCTTGCCAAGAATACTTCACGGGGTTGATTGCGATCATCCCCTCACGGTTTGTTTTTTAAGGATGAGAGTGTTCTTCCTTATTAAAGCGTGAATTGTAGAATTTGTATTCTCCAATCTTTTTAGTGAAGTATTCAATTTTCTGGGCGTGGCCCCGCAGATGTAGGTGTGCGCACCGAACTGCGATACCAATTCTTGTGTGTCCTTGCATGTTGTGTGCTTTTACACTGTTTGCTATATTCTTTACTGCGTACTGAATTTCACATACTAACCAGATGAATATAGCTCAAGGGAGCATGTGAAGATGAAGATTTTATAAAAGATGCAAAATAATGTTATGAGATGTTGATTTTGTTACAGCAAATTATGACAGTTGCACACTCGGAAGTTTTGATGATAATGGTTATGTTCTCTGAGTTAAGTGGCACATTGATCATGCTTCTGGGATTATTTAGAAGGTTAGTCAAGAGTCATGAATGACATGGAAATACATCTGATGATTTTGGGAACGAACTTTGTAATCCTGCCCAATTTTTTAATATACAATGATTTTCAAGACTGACACAAATAGTTTGCAGTGAGCTCGATGGTTATGCATATATTAGGCCATTTTGCTGTCGACTTGGCATCATTCACTTTCCGTGATCTCGATGGTTATGCATATAGTAGGCCATTTTTCTTTCTGCTCCTAATGTTTTCTTCTTTCTGTTGGCATTGGAACCAAATAATCATAGAATGTCTGGATGGACTCAAATTCCGTTAGACTCAACTTCCATTGTCTAGGGTGTCTGGATAGAAATCATACGAATGTCGGACGCAATAGTAACAGGTCATCTTCCGCTTCGACGCCATTTTATTGATTTTAACTTGAAATATTAGTTTTCGTATGGTAGATTACGCTAATAAAATCTGGGTGATTTTCAGTTTTTGAGTGTGATTTTTCGAGTACATGAGGAGATTTGATAAAGAAGAGAGGAGGACCAATTTGTGTGCCAATAAACCAAATATAAAAAAATTTCACATAATCCTAAATATATTCAGAGCATGAATGTTGGGAAGTCCATGTTAAAACAGTCTGTGTTATGTTTTTGTTACGTGAAAAATGGATATTATGCATTTTATACTCCTGTGTGTGTTTCTTGAACAATGTCCATTAGCGTTATACTCCAATTAGCAGGTCCTGTGTGTGTTTTTTTATTAGCAATTCTGTTTGTGTAGTTTTCGCTGTGTGTGTTTTTTCCTTTAGCATCAGCATGTCACAAACCTTGCAATGTGGTGTTGATGACAGAATTTTGTTTTTTTTTCAATGTGTTGTTGATTACATAATTATCATTAGCATGTCACAAGCCTTTCACTGTGTGTGTTTTTTCCACAAACTTGCTACTGGTCAATTTCGATTTTATGAGAATTGCTAATGATTGAAATGTTATGCTACTTCTAATGATTGAAATTGAAATTTTAACATGCCAATCCCTGATTTATGTCAAATGCTAATTTTATTAGGAAATGCTAATCCCTGATTAGAAATGCTAATGATATCTATTCTTGAAATGTTCTTCCAGATTTGATCCTGTGTGTATGCACCAGGTTTGAATTATGAACATGTTTGAATTATCGTTGGCATTTCAATGCTCGTTAGCAAAAAAATTCCTTACAAATTCTGATACCATCATTATACATTAGCATTTCAACATGTTTTATTTATCCTTACCAACTCTGATACCATCATTATACATTAGCATTTCAACATGTTTTATTTATCCTTACCAACTCTGATACCATCCGTATACATTAGCACTTCATTATCATCATCACCAGGTTTGATTTTGCCTTGCGTTAATGTTGGAATTACATCGATCTACAACTTTTGATTATACCGAATTAATATTATATGTTTTTTTTAGAATTCTCTATTTTCTGTAACGCATTTTCGGTATGATAACCCCTGTTCCCCCTTTGGCTGAATCAATCGTAAAATTTGTTCCTAGCGAATTTTTTAAAACATATCTATTTTTAAAGAATTCATTAGACATGGTTCTGCTAACGATTCTCATTCTATGCTGATTTCTCTTCGTTTGTTCTTTGGATAGACCCTGGTACTCTGAGATCGCGTCATTTCTACGGGTAATTTATTCAATTCTATGCGCAGTAATTTATTCAACCCCTACCCACTCACCAACCCCCCCAACAAAACTTGCATTACCAATTGAGCAAATTATGAATCCTGAAAATTAAAATCTAAGAAATTTACACGGATTATGAGAAGGGAATTTTTTGTCCGTAAAATCATTGTACGATAATTTTGATTGTTTTTGTTTCGTTGTTTGGGTGGTGAGCTAATACTGATAGCATTGTCTATATGTGACCACCCCCACAATATAAATCATACACCTACCCTGATACATTGCCATTTTAAATATCAACCCAACCCTTATTACGCACGTAAAGCTTTCCATCACCCAAACTTAAGTCCGTAAGACAACCATCATTTACGTGTCTGTCCTGTTTAACGAGTCTATAATAGATTTTATTGATTACCTTTGCAATGTTGAAATTATACATGCTTATCAACATTATACATGTTTTATAAAGTTGTTTAACGTTTTTCCTTTCGTACATAGATTTACTATTACTATTTACCATCTTTAATGTTATTTTATATTTTAACGTTTATTTTAGCTGAATCAGTTGGACGTTGTCATCATTTTAACATCCGCAAGACTTTATCATTTCCACTTGCTTCACACCAACATGCGTCCGGTATGGCATTTGCTAATTTAAATCCTTGTGTTACATACTTCACGTACTATTATTACTCAACCTTACCCTGTACACTCAATTTAGGCATATGCTGATAGCTTCGTAGCAAAAAACATATTAGCTCAACGCAAAACGAGACATCGTGAACATGACCATAGAAACATATCTCAAGTTTTCGACGGGTCAGCCTCACACACTGCTATGATTTCTGAACACGATGTTGAACCATTTGCCAGGTATTTATCCACTTACATGTACATAATTTCTATTCTGCCCTAATATAATTTAACTGTATTTATTTCCGGTTGTACTTTGGGTAGTTCATTAGCTCAACGCCGACGAAGAGCACAAGAGAAAGAACAAATAAATGTTTCTCGATTTAGGCCTCCTAACATCACACTCGATATACCAAAAGTAACATCTTCACCATCAACTTCCCTAATTGAAACTGTGCATGAGGTCTCAGCCTCTCGAATTTATACTTTTCTTGAACAAGATGCTCCACCTTCTACCAGGTTATCTATGTTATTACCCACTTGCCTATGCATAAAATCCACTAATCTTGCGATACTGTAATTTAATTGTATTCCTTTTTGTTTTAACTTTTTTTAGATCCTTAGCTCAACATAGAAGGAGAGAACGAGAGAAAAACCAACGGAACATTACTCGATTTATCACTCATAAAAACACACTACATATACATCAAGAAACTACTTCATCATCGACTTCCCTTACTGAAGCTGTCCATGACGTCTCAGACTCGCTAAATGATACTATTTCTGAACAATATGCTCCGCCGTCTGCCAGGTTTTCTATGTTATTATCCGATTGCAAGTTCATAAAATCTATGTTTCTTGAGATATTTTAATTTAATTGTTTTCATTTTTTTTAATTTGGGCAGTTCCTTAGCTCAACGTAGAAGGAGAGAACGAGAGAAAGAACAATTACACATTTCTCGATTTGTCACTCCTACCAACATTCTCGATATACCTCAATTACCACCTGGTTGACTCGGAAAACGCGCAAGTGCACGCCTTCCGCTCCCAAGCGTAGGAGCGTCAATGCAATAAAAATAACCGGTGAGTACCGGGTCGGATCACAGGGACAAGTCGTTCTACGTTCACAAATTTGACTGATAAAGAAAAATAAAGTGATTTACAACCACCTCGCTAACGGTGGAAATGTCGGAAAAGTGTGGTGAAATGAAAAATCTAACCTAAGTGGCTAGGGTTAGAGAGCCAAAGGTGGAGTTTAGGATAGCTAGGAGAGAGAGCATGGGTTGTGGGATCATTAAAATTGGCGTTATTCAAGTCCTAATTACCACATATAACACAATCGGTCATCCGGCTAAGGAAGCCCAATCGGAATATTTAGCTTTAAAAACACAACAATTTTGCAATCGGGATGGAAATATTATCAAGGCACTAACCAAATTAAGCACATGGATTTTTCTCAAATTTGCCCTCTCGGGACTTAGCCAATTAAATTTGTGCCCTAATAAGCTTCCAACATTCACATTCAAAATTTGGCAATGGGAAATTAGGGCAAGAAATTAACATCCAACCCAATGAATCACAACCCAAGCACAATAGCACTACTCAATCATACTAAACAAGATGATATTCATAGACAAATTCATCCAATGTTCATTACAAAATGAGAGATACAAAAATACAAAATGGGAGAGGAAAGATTTCACCAAAGTTTCCCCAAACGAGCCCTAGCCTCCTCCAATTTGCTCCTCCACCAAGCTTTTCCACCCTCCAATGGCTTCCAAGCCCTAGCCCAAGCCTTGGGGAGGAAGAGCACTCCCCAAGCCCTAAAAATCGCCCAAACAGCAAGCTGGCCGAATCAAAAAAATCGAACCAAAACCAAGCCTCCCTCAAATTCACAAACAGGCCAATTTACCCAGCCTATCGGGCTTGCGGGTCGGGGAATCACGCCCGACCCGCACAAACCGCCCGCTGGGCGCTTGAAATTTCGGGGCACGCGACTTCCGCGTGCCCCCGCTTCTCCGTGCGCGCGCTGCTTTGCTTTGCGTTTTTTTTTCTTGCGCCCGCCTGCGCTGCTTGGGAGCGGGGCCCGCTTGAAACGTTTTTAAAAAAAAACTTTTTTTTTAATTTACCGCATCACGGCCCAGCGGCGGTGGCGCCACGTGGCGCCCTCCGGTTGCGCCACGTGGCGCCCAATGGAAAAACCCCTTTTCTGATATTTCAACCCATTTTCTCCTCCAATAAATTCACGAAAAATACCTAGGAGCCCCAGAAAAATCCCAAAAAATTCTGGAAAATCTCTAAGACTCCCAGGAGTACCTGAAAAATATGAGAAGGAGAAATTAGTCCATTTGATGTGAAAATTAATTTAATGACTATTAAAAACCCAATATTGACCTCCCAATAAGCTATATAAAATATTCCAACGCTCAAATAATTCCCAAAAAATAGAGATAAGATCGAAATAATGGCAGGAGCATAGGAAAAATAATGGGAAGCCAATAAAGATGATAAAAACCGTATTTTGTGCCAAGAATGAGAATAAGCTCCTAAAATGATATGAAATGAAAATATCCCCAAAAAGAGCAAT
This sequence comes from Scilla litardierei, assembly GCA_030789695.1. NCBI lineage: Eukaryota > Viridiplantae > Streptophyta > Magnoliopsida > Asparagales > Asparagaceae > Scilla > Scilla litardierei. The sequence goes on along the minus strand of CM061136.1, from coordinate 7,422,224 downwards.
TTTAAGCCTAATCTTTGGCACAAAATGGGTGTAGTTAGGGGGGAAAATATGCAATTTATATCCCGAATCACACCCCCCAACTAGCTTTTTGCTAGTCCCTAGCAAAATATGCGATAAATTCGGATAAAATTGGAAAAACATGCACCAACTCACGATATCTTCATGGCACACCCCAAAATAGTATTTTCACTTGATTCCAAAGCCAATATACCAAATATATGAAAGTAAATAACAAATGACACTCCCTTCGATCCAATTCAAAGAAAAGTAAGGAAATAAGCACCGTATCACACGTATCGGGAAATCACGATATCAAAATTTCCAAATTTCATGAAAATGGCCAAAACGAAAAAAATTTCATCTAAGTTGTGGGAGATGAGATTGCATCACTCATGTTGCTTATTCTTTCATTTATCATTCATTTTTCTTTTCTTTTCTTTTTTTTTCTTTTTTTTCCCTTTTTTTTTTGTTTTTGATGTTTATGTTTTGCATTCACGCGATAACGCTATAAATGCAAACACGGCCACATTTACATACACGCGATGACGCTATATATGCAAATGGATGGAATGATTCCCTAACTCTCATCTTTGGCGTCCTCCCCAATGTTTCGTGGGGCACCGGCTACTCGATTTGATTAGAAAAACCATTCACTTATACTACTTTTTTTTTTCATTCCAACATGAATTAGCAACTCATCCACCCACTCCTAAGAGGAAAACAAAGCATGCACAATTGGCCAAATCCAATCCAATTAAAAACTACATCATTCATCCCAACACATGAAATCGCTTACACCAAACTTTTCCAAAATTATCTCAAAGAGAGTATCACAACATATAATGTAGTTCATACATGGCATATTAGCATATGAATCCAAAATGGAAAAGAAGTGAAACATGCCAATCCAACATCAAGAAATCGATACCAAAGTAATAATCCGAAAAAATTGCATGGCATTAAGCATATAGGGACAAAACAAAGCTAATGGCGTAGGAACGAGGAAGCCAAAATATGATATGCAATGAATTCATGGAATGAGGCGAGACTTGGAGGAATCTCAAAAAAAAATTTAGGCCAAAATCCTAACAAACCTAAAGATTCTAACACTCTCCCCCCAACTTAAAATAAGCATTGTCCTCAAAGTTGGGAGAGTACTAGATCTCGGCAAAAGATCCTAGAAAAGAAAAAAAAAGCATACGAAAGCAAAATGCAAAAGCAAACTAACTTTTAATTTTTATTTATTTACACTACATGGAAAGAACACACCGTGGCAAATGGCGGATCTCGAATGTATAACGGTGGTGGTAGCTGCTCGATCATATCCTTTTGCTCCTCCGCCAGCTGCTTTGGAGCTAGGCCACCACCGGCCTCCTTGGATTCCAGCAATGCAACTCCAAGCATCTCCTTTGGATAATATGGATCACGTGGGAGACGAGCTGCATCAATCCAAGTCATGTCCTCATGCCCTGCAAAAGCATTCCAAAACGGGTCGTCAAAACAGATAAAAGAATTTAGATGCAATGGACGACAATCTGAAGCAAAAATATGTGGAAGTGCAAATTGGGCTTCAGAAATGCAAGGCATGAGATGGTGGAAACTTCCCTGAAATGCGGTGCTAGATGTGGCATGATGCACGGCCTCAGGAGGAGGTGGAAGTGGCTGCAGAGGGAAAACTGGAGTAAGAGGGAGCTCGGGCTCAGAATATACCATCTCGTAATCTCCGTCGCTATCCTCTTCCTCGACGTCAATATCAACAATCTCTGCAGCACTCCCCACAACTGGTAACTGCTCCTGACAAACCTTCTCGATGACTGGCAAGTGCGCATCCTGAGGCGAGGGAAGTGACATCTGTGACAGGACTGGATGTAGACACATCTCGGGCAAATCCAAGCACGCATCATCCTCGCCATCCCAGAAATAGCTCAGTTCAGTCGTCCTCCCAAAATACTCAACCGCCTCGACCTGTGAAGCTAACTCTGAAGTGGCCTGTGGCTCAGGCTCCATGGTGTACTCGATCTGCTCTCGGCCATCATGCACATCCACTTCATCATCAACCTCAAAATGAAAATGCATCGTGTCACCGTCGTGGTCGACACGCACTCCATCATCTATCTCCTCCGACTCATCAAAATATAATCTGTCAATATCCTCTACCTGGCTCTCATGCAACCCATCATCCTGCTCTGCTCTGTATCCCATGGGGTCGCAAGAAAAAGAGCCCAAAGGTGGCTCCTCAAGCTGACACTGGGCCTGCAGCTCTGCATCCTGAAGTGGAAACTGGGACTGGCCATCATCCTCATATCCAAGTGACTGCTCTCCAGATGGCACAGTCTGCTCCCACTCTGCAAGGTCCCTCAGGTACAACCAAGAATCCTCGGTCGAATAATCAAAGAACTCTCCACCGCAGCTCATCTGCACCAAATCTCGCCCAGATGGCGATAACCCTGTGTAGAAGATCTGCAGAAGATGATCCTCGTGAAAGCTCTGGTGTGGGCATGCAAGCACCAAATCAGTGAACCTCTGCCAAGCCTGATGGTAGGCCTCCCACTCAGCCTGGATAAAGCTCGCTACATGCTCCATGGCCTGCCGCCCCTGTACCTGCTCCAAAAAGATAGGCAAAAACACTCGGAGAAATTCAGCCTGAAATGACAACCAAGTAAAATGTGAGTCCAGAGACAATGAATCAAACCAAAGTCTAGCATCATCCTGTAAAGAATCGGGAAAGAATCTAAAATATATGCAATCATCATCGATATTCCCACCAAGACATGAATGCATCCAATCTTCAAAATTTTTAATATGTAAGTGAGGGTTCTCCCACTCAGTGCCATGGAAATATGGCGGAAGTGGGATATCCTCCAAATCAAAGTCCGAAAAATCCGAAGAAGATGCCATGGTTTTTTAAAAAAAATTTCTCAAAAAAAAAATGAGAATAAACAAGCAAAAAGACTCAAATAAGTGGAAAATAAACAAATAGAAAGACACACACTAAGAGATAGAAGTATCACACTAAAAGTTTCAAAATCAATCAAAAATCGCTAATAATAGAAACCGTTGTCCCCGGCAACGGCGCCAATTGGTTGACTCGGAAAACGCGCAAGTGCATGCCTTCCGCTCCCAAGCGTAGGAGCGTCAATGCAATAAAAATAACCGGTGAGTACCGGGTCGGATCACAGGGACAAGTCGTTCTACGTTCACAAATTTGACTGATAAAGAAAAATAAAGTGATTTACAACCACCTCGCTAACGGTGGAAATGTCGGAAAAGTGTGGTGAAATGAAAAATCTAACCTAAGTGGCTAGGGTTAGAGAGCCAAAGGTGGAGTTTAGGATAGCTAGGAGAGAGAGCATGGGTTGTGGGATCATTAAAATTGGCGTTATTCAAGTCCTAATTACCACATATAACACAATCGGTCATCCGGCTAAGGAAGCCCAATCGGAATATTTAGCTTTAAAAACACAACAATTTTGCAATCGGGATGGAAATATTATCAAGGCACTAACCAAATTAAGCACATGGATTTTTCTCAAATTTGCCCTCTCGGGACTTAGCCAATTAAATTTGTGCCCTAATAAGCTTCCAACATTCACATTCAAAATTTGGCAATGGGAAATTAGGGCAAGAAATTAACATCCAACCCAATGAATCACAACCCAAGCACAATAGCACTACTCAATCATACTAAACAAGATGATATTCATAGACAAATTCATCCAATGTTCATTACAAAATGAGAGATACAAAAATACAAAATGGGAGAGGAAAGATTTCACCAAAGTTTCCCCAAACGAGCCCTAGCCTCCTCCAATTTGCTCCTCCACCAAGCTTTTCCACCCTCCAATGGCTTCCAAGCCCTAGCCCAAGCCTTGGGGAGGAAGAGCACTCCCCAAGCCCTAAAAATCGCCCAAACAGCAAGCTGGCCGAATCAAAAAAATCGAACCAAAACCAAGCCTCCCTCAAATTCGCAAACAGGCCAATTTACCCAGCCTATCGGGCTTGCGGGTCGGGGAATCACGCCCGACCCGCACAAACCGCCCGCTGGGCGCTTGAAATTTCGGGGCACGCGACTTCCGCGTGCCCCCGCTTCTCCCGTGCGCGCGCTGCTTTGCTTTGCGTTTTTTTTTCTTGCGCCCGCCTGCGCTGCTTGGGAGCGGGGCCCGCTCGAAATAATCGAGCGGGCCGCCCGCTCGATTTTTTCGAGCGGGCCAGCGGCCCGCTCGAAACGTTTTTTTAAAAAAACCTTTTTTTTTAATTTACCGCATCACGGCCCAGCGGCGGTGGCGCCACGTGGCGCCCTCCGGTTGCGCCACGTGGCGCCCAATGGAAAAACCCCTTTTCTGATATTTCAACCCATTTTCTCCTCCAATAAATTCACGAAAAATACCTAGGAGCCCCAGAAAAATCCCAAAAAATTCTGGAAAATCTCTAAGACTCCCAGGAGTACCTGAAAAATATGAGAAGGAGAAATTAGTCCATTTGATGTGAAAATTAATTTAATGACTATTAAAAACCCAATATTGACCTCCCAATAAGCTATATAAAATATTCCAACGCTCAAATAATTCCCAAAAAATAGAGATAAGATCGAAATAATGGCAGGAGCATAGGAAAAATAATGGGAAGCCAATAAAGATGATAAAAACCGTATTTTGTGCCAAGAATGAGAATAAGCTCCTAAAATGATATGAAATGAAAATATCCCCAAAAAGAGCAATTTTAAGCCTAATCTTTGGCACAAAATGGGTGTAGTTAGGGGGGAAAATATGCAATTTATATCCCGAATCACTACCTTCATCATCAATTTCAAGAGAAGATGCTGAACCTTCTGCTAGGTTACCTATGTTATTTTCGACTTGCATGTACATAAAATCAACTATTCTCGCGATACCGTGCTATAATTTAATTTATTTTTGTTTTTAGTTTGGGTCATTCTTTAGCTCAACTCAGAAGAGGAAAACAAAATAAAGACCAAAGAGGCATTTCTCGATTTATGCATCCTGACAGCATACTCGATATACCTCGATTAACACCTGTATTATCATCTTCCCTACTCGACAAGTTGCATGAGGGCTCAGCCTCCCGCATTGATAATGTTTTCGAACAAGATGATGGACAATCTGTCGGGTTATCTACCTTAGTCTCTGCTTCCATGAACATAAAATCATTTCTACTCTACTTTACTCTGCTTCCATGAACATAAAATCTTTGTCTGCAATGGTGATGCTTTTGTCTAATTTTCTGTTTGATTGCAACTTATAATGGTCGTTATTTACGCAAATACTGAGTAAAGGGTAAATGGAAACTTCTGTAATTCAAATTGTGCCTCTTCATAATTTTAATTCTTCTTCTCTTTAAGACCTTTACCCTTATTTCCAAATTCTCCTTTCTTTTTCCCTACAACTAAAATGCCACTCATCGTCCCCCTAATTACGCGTTTCACATCGCTCTTTTCCCGCTCTGCACCTACGTGTTTTTGCGCTTTGTTCCCTAATATTGTTACCCCGCAACAACTTACCCATGCTTTCTTCTCGCACATCATTTTTGTCCCCGAGAAACTACATCCACGTCATTCTTGCGCCCGGGAGACAACTACAACATCATCATTTCCCCCGTTTATTGACTTTCATCCTCAGGTTTTCACCCGGGAAACGACTTATCCAATTTTTCTTTTCGCCGTCAATATTGGCCCCGGGCTACGACTTCCACAGTTCCACGTAATTCTAACGCCCAGTAGACAAATAACCAGTCGCCATTTCACCCGTTAACAGACTGTCCTCCTCGGTTTCACACCCAAACGACGACGTTCGCCTTGCCCTACGGGCACGGGTAATTACTAGTATATATATATATATATATATATATATATATATATATATATATATATATATATATATATATATATATATATATATATATATATATATATAAACCCAATTTTTCAACTTTGCACCCGAACATCCAAAACTTATAAACGAGGTATCGGAGCGACCGCGCCTCCGAGAGGATCGTGAATACGGGGTTCGGTCACACGTCCGAGCTACGGAAAACAGTAATAAAAATCAAATACACAAAACGCTCCCGAATCACAGCAACGCGCTAAAATACGTACGGTCGGAAAGTGGCTGTTACAGATTGGGGATACCAGATTTAAATATTTATACCGCAAGCGTACGGTGTTGTAGTGTGGCTTGGGGTCGAACTCAGGGAGACGTGGTTGTGCTTGTCTACGGAAGGAACCGGTTCACCCTAGGGGGTGAGCTAGCCCGTACAATCGAGTGGTTGTCACGGAATAAGAAAATACGATGGATAGACAATATAAAAGGAAACCCAGGACTTCGGTTTCCACCATATCATGCGTTCTCGCCATTACGACCGATGGATAGGAAATCGATTGGGCTTAGGGTTTAGTGGTGAGACGTTGCCTCTAAGAGTGATATCAGCGTCCCATGAGCCCGATACTGCGGTCGGTGCCCAGGATGATACGCTGGACTACCCGGATTCGGTCGGTGGGTATTCCCATGTCCATTAACACCGACTCTGGGAGCACTAAGCTCGCAACGATTGCTCCCGACATCTCACCCTGCTGTTCCCACGTGCTAGGATTCTATGTCTACGCTAAGGGCGTGAGCTATGGCTAGGGAATCAACCGTCAAGTTTATTCCCCCTTGGCCCAACGGTCAAATGCGGTCTTTTTCCCGCCGATAACAATAAAACACCCCGCGTATCCCTATCGAAATCCTAGTCCTATGGACGCATCGGGGAGAACCCACGAAGGGGTTTCCACCAAAATCCCAGATTTGGGAACTACTCACACATTATAGCTAAAAAGCGATCTAAATGAGAATCGACCATAGAAATCATGATCAGGCAATTAAAACGAAGTAATAGAAATGCAATTAACACTATATTAAAGTTTGATAAAGATCAGAGAACTTACAAATATTAATAAAATTCCAGCCGTCACAAAGGAGAAAAAAGACAGAAAAATTACACGCTCTCGTTTCTGGAAACCTAGGGCAACTATATATAGAAAACGACTTCACCCGATTGGTTGAAGTATCAATCGATCGGGTGAGCTGCTACGGCGCTTCAGTATCGACGTTCAAAGCTTCATCCGCTCGCTTGGCCCGACCAGTTGGCAGCTCCGGATCGTCGTTTGGATCTTGCGGTCATCGGGTGAACCGATCGGTTGAATAATCAACCGATCGGTTGGAATTCAGCTCCCAAAAGAACAGAGACTTCAGATGAGAAGACACAGTCAGCGGACGTCAGGTGAGCTCTCCGGGTCATCACTTGGGAGAATCGGCTACAGATGAACCGATCGGGTGAGATGTCACCCGATCGGTTGGAATTCAGCTCCAAATTGGCCGAGAGCTCTGCCGTGTTCAACCGGTCGACGAACCGGTCCGTTGACATTCACTTCGCTTCAGCTTGCGTCCGGGTCGGATACACGTGCATCACCGGATCGGTTGGCTGTGTCCAACCGATCGGGTGGGGGCTAGAAAATGGCAATCTTCATCGTTTGGCCCCACTGGATCGTGCGTGACGCCTCCCGTTGCTCCAGGGACTCATGATATCTTCGTTATATGTCCCCTACGTAGACAATCTCCTGCAAACACACAAAAACACGGAGAAGTGAAAGAAAACTAGAAAACACGAGAAAATGGATACTGGACGGTGGAAAATAACGGAAAAACACAGAGAAGACGTGCGTGAATATATAAAATACACACACACGTCAAGTTCATCTATTAAAAGATGAATCAAATAGGCACATGCATTTTCAGATAAACATTTTCATTAAAAACAAAGTAAATAATTCAAATGCTCCCATAACATAAATTATTCTCAAAACAAATTGCTAAGATAAAAATAGGGGCTAATCAAGCATGTCATCATTTTCGAAGTCGTTAGCTGTAAACTTGACTGGAGCATCAGAAGTTATCAGGTTTGTTTCAACTTTATTTTTCTTGTTCTATTTATACAAATCATGGAGATGCTGCGGAGTTCGGCACACTCTGGACCAGTGTCCTTTCATACCACAGCTATGGCACTGGCCTTCCCGTTCCCTCTTGGGTATGATGCATTGTCTCTATTTTTGTCATTTCTGCGCCACGTGAACTTCCGCTTATTTTCATTTCTTCGTTGCTGGACTTGGCCCCTAGCCCTTTTGTTCTGTCCCCCTTTCTGTGGTCTTCTTTTTCTTTTGTTGTCTCTCTTCGTTCGAGAAGAAGAGGCGGTATGAGCTTCTGGGATAGGGGCAGTGCTAGGGGGCGCATATTGTGAGTGGCAAGGAGAAGCTCTCTGTTTTGTTCAGCCATGATTAAACATGACAGCAGCTCAAAATACTTGGTGAACTTTCGTTCACGGTATTGCTGCATTAGTATCGCATCTTTCTCATGGAAAGACGTGTACGTCTTTTCCAGCATGCGATCTTCCGAGACTTTTTCACCACACAACTTCAGACGTGAGGTGATGCTAAAAAGTGCTGAGTTGTACTCAGCAATGGACTTAAAGTCCTGCAGTCTCATGTTCTCCCACTCATATCGTGCCTTTGGGAGTATAACATCTTTCTGATGTTTATACCTATCCTCAAGGGCAGTCCATAGCTCAAGTGGACCTTCGACCGTAAGGTGTTCAACCTTTAGGGTCTTGTCCACATGGTGGCGAATATAGATAATGACTTGCACCTTTTCTATATCGCTTACATTTTCATTATTAGTCATTGCAGAAATGAGGGACTTTAACCGCAGATGAAACTTCACATCGAGCTGCCAGATCAGATAGTTTCTTCTTGATGCATCCATCACGTCGAAATCGACACTTGCAATTTTAGCCATTTTATCTAGCAGAGCACAAATATGCATGAATTAATAATTTTAACATAAACATTTTCATTCGGATGCAATTTTAATGTGAAGGGCTAATTGCGTGGATCGGCCAGTCCCACATAAATAATAGTCCAAAGTCCCATTACAGTCCATATTACACAAATGAAAGCTTTAAAAAGAAATTACAACTTTGGAAACCCCCGTGGGTCCCATATAAGATCTTCAGCTTCAATAGTGGCCTCCGTCTCCATGGAAAATGGTCTTCGGTCTTGAACATTTACATAATTTCCTCATTACAATTTCTCTCAAAAGTAAAAGAAAAGTGCAGGAAAATAAAATGTGGGACTTAAACAGCCGATCCAAAAACCGCAATTAGCCATCCATGCAGAAATTTTGTGCTCATCAAACATTTTCATCGGACATTTTCATCACAGGAATCACAAGCATTAAGTATTCACAGAGATGGATAAAGAATTTAATCACTTAATAATTATTGGACCACTGGGCAACGTCATACATCGTTAGGTTTGGTAACTAACGGCAGAGCGGTCACAAGATCTTCCTAATTATTAAGCATAAATATAATGCATAACCACGCATAAAATATCCACAGAATAAGCCAGTGATGCAACCCATGAAATAATGATTTTCAGAAGAAATCATTTAATAGAGGGTAATGCAAGTTGCGTTTATCTAACAAATTGGAAAAGAGCTTAAACAGTAAAAGGAAAAAAAATTCATTTTTAAATCATCACCAATATATCCCCAAGTGTCCCCAAATTATCCCCAAAAGTCCCTTATATGTCTACTTATTGCCCCATAATATATCGTGATTTTTCACGAATATTTAAGCCCGCAAATTAATTTTTAGCCCAAAAAGTCTTTTAAGACTTATTTTAAGCATTCGCTCCCGTTCTCTTTCCCTCTTTTTTTTGAAGAAAAACTGGCCTGCGGGCCTGAAGCCCGCAGGTTGCTGCAGGCTTCAGGCACGCGGTCAAATGTTTTTTGAAACAAGGCCTGCGGGCCTGAGGCCCGCAATTTGCTTGCTGGCTTCAGGCCCGCAAGTCAGTAATAATATTTTTTTATTTTTTTGAATCTGGGCTCGAGGCCCAGTAGGGTTTTGGGGCGGCGGCTAGGGTTAGCCGCCGTCGCCCCCTTATAGTCGCCGGAAGGCGGTGGAAGGGGGGTCCGCCGCCGCCTGCAGGGGGAGCGGCGGCGGGCCGCCGGCCGTCGCCCCCCCTGCAGGGGGAGCGGCGGCATGGGGGCCGCCGCCCCCTGTAGGGGGACGTCGGCAGGGGTGGGGGCCGCCGCCCCCTGCAGGGGGGACGTCGACATGGGCGCCTGTCGCCCCCTGCAGGGGGGAGCGGACGCGGCGCCGGCCGCCCCCTATAGGGGGTGCAGCCATGTACGATAGGGTTGGGGGGAGATGGCCGGCGGCTAGGCCGCCGGTGGGCATGGGTTAGGGTTTACACAAAAAATTTGATTTTTGGGATGAAAAGTTCGTCGTTTTTGGGCGATTTAGCGAATCCCTATATCGATCTTGCGAGATCTAGGGATAGAACAATCATACAGATGATTAAAAACATCGTTTTAGTGATTTTTACATCTATATCCGTCCTCCGGATATAGTGACGGTTGAACGAAGCCCTATCCGGATGACGACACTCGATTGAGGAAGCCTTGCACCGCGCGCGTGGATCTCCTGTCTTCCTTCGCCTTAGAAACGAATGAAAAAAAAAAATTTGGAAAATTTTCTAGAGACTCGTGTTGATACCGTGTTATGAATCAACTACTGGGAGAGGAACCCACAGTCCTTTTGTAACGACTGGTTTTCATGTATCTGGATTTATTATATTATATTATATGTTTTGATGGATTTTCTCCTTATATGTGGTTATCATCTCCGTAACTTTCATTTTCGATCGTTTCGTCGTGTTTTCTCGTTTCTTCATTAGGATCGTCGATTTCGGAGTAAGTCATTCGTGACGGGCTTCATATCGGTCATATCTTATTGTTAGATCAAGCCTAGGAGTCTTAGGAATCGATCCCGGAGCTTCGCGCTCCACTTCGGAACTTTTGGTGCACGTTAGCCGGTGTAAGAAGGGGAACCGACCGACTAGATGACGATTTAGTCGGTCGGCAAACCTTCTTGAACCGACTAGCAGGCTTGAAAAGTAATTCAGGAGTTACTGTTTGTCGTTAGTCGGTCTAAGAACGTTGGTTGACCGACTAGGTTGCAAACTAGTCGGTCGGCAATGCTTCTTCAACCGACTAACTCATTAACTAAATTTTTGGTATCAGTACTGTTCATTCTTAGTCGGTCTAAGTTCATCTTTCGACCGACTAGTTGTTAAACTAGTCGGTTAAGTTTTGTACTCAGACCGACTAATTTGTAGTTCTTCTGTACAGTCGTGTTACTGTTTACTCTTAGTCGGTCTAAGAACGTTCATCGACCGACTAGATGTCAAACTAGTCGGTCAGTAGTTGTTCTTTGACCGACTAACTCTTAGTTCAGGTTTTCGACTGGAGCTACTGTTTACACTTAGTCGGTCTGCGTTGTTCAACCGACCGACTAGTTCTCAAACTAGTCGGTCAGCAGTTGTTCTTTGGCCAACTAAGCAGTGCAGGAAACCCTAGTTTTGCCCTAGCCGCTACCAATCTCTATAAATACCCCTCCAAACGTTTTCTTCTTCTTCCTCACGACCTAAAACCCTAATTTCTCCCCCATTGAGCCCCCTACTTCCTCAAACCCTTATTCCTTCATCCTAAGCCCTAAATCCATCATCCAAACCCTCCCTCAACACATTCTACCTCTCATCTACCTCAAATCTCCTTCAAATCCCCAAAATCCCCCAAAACCCTATTTCTCCAAACTTCTCCATCCATTTCCAGATCTGAACCCTAGGTTCCTCGGAGCATTTCTTTCGTCGCCGTGGTTGCTCGGCATCATTCTTCCGTTTCCGATACGGTAATGATCGATCTCTTAATGTTTTCATAACCCGTTGTATTTTGTGAACCCCTAATGAAATGAAGGTTGTTTTGATGTTTGTCTCCCCATGACAGCGACTTCCCCGTAGATTAGCGTCCGTGGGACGAACCCCCGTGGATCGTCATCCTCGGTGCTAGGCAAGTAAAACTTGCCACTTAGGGTTTAGGCCATGTTTTAGGACATTTGCTTGTTGTAGGCATAAAAGAGACTAGGTGACGAACTGATACTCGCCTAGGTGCAAATTACGGAACTAGCTTGACAACAAAGCTAGGACCGTCGTTACCATGTTGCATAACTACCATGTCATGTTTAATTGTGTTTAACGGTACGCGAATAAATTGTCATCCATGCTATCCATGTTGTATGTCGCATTTGTAGCACACGCTACAATACTTGTGTTTCCTGGCTCGTGTTCCAGAAGCGGGCCATGTGTTGGTTGATAGCCAATGCCCGACCTACTAGTTCCGGCTAGGCACCCACTATACGTGGGCATAACCCTACGCCATACATGTTAAACACACTTCATGGCTCGTGTTCCAGAAGCGAGCATTCCGTGTTCGGGGTAATTCCCTGGCTCGATACACGTGGAGAGGTAGAGATAAACGGTCACTTGAGCTTAGGAGTTGGCCCGATCAGCCACTCTAGCCAACAGTCGGAATCTCTGTGCACAACTTGTTTACTTGACTGTTCACTTGACGTGAACCACTTGACTTGTACTTGTCCGTGTTTTACTTGTCGTCCGTGACATACTTGCTACTTGTACTTCCCTTACTTGTCTCTTCCATACTATACTTGTCATGTCATGCATCATACTATAACTGCTAGGTGGCTAGTTTACCTTACCTTCAGTTTCCTTGCCCAAGTCTTTTAGACTTGCTGACATGTGCCCATTTACTCTTTTGGGTGACACATGTTAGATCCCGAGCCCGAGTACATTGTAGAGGACGAGGTGTTTGCTGACACCGAGCCCGAGCCTGTGTTCGGCGAGGAGTACGTGGACACTGGGGACCAGTCCTAATGTCTTCGTTGTGCTTTCCTCTTTTGTTTTAGACTGCTGTTTTGTTGTCGGTGCGTAGCACCTATACTTTGTTACGTTGTTCCTTTTGTTGGCCTTGTTCTGGGCCTTTAGACTCTTTCTTTTAGCCTGGTGGCTTTTCTGGATGTTGAACTTAACTTTCTTGTTGGACAAATTATGAGATATGAGATTTTATTTCCGTCTCTCTTTGTGTTATTATTGTTGTTCCTTTGTGGTTATAGGGACCTGCTTATGTTTTATTGACGCTTATCGGGTTTGGGGCTTCACAGCTCCACTCTCGTGCGGACCTTTTCACGTCTCGCCTCCATTTTAGGGAAGCGGGGCGTGACAGGTTTTGTTGGTGGCCCATGCAGGTCCCTCTGTACCTGCGAATTGTCGGAATATCGATAATAATATTAGAATGTCCAATAAACTAAGTTCGGCGTCCGAGTCATAAGCTATGAGTCTAATTGTTTCGTTTTCCGTGTCACTAGATGGCAGGAAGGCGGATCACCCGTGGTGGAGGTAGTGGTGCGCCCCCTCATGATGAGGAGCCTGAGCGGGAACCCACCAATGGGGAGATGATGAGGATGATGCTTCAGATGATGCAGGTGCAGCAAGGCGTGCTCCTGCAAGTCCAGAATGCTCCGGCTGGTCATGCCCCTCGGGCGACTCCGGAGGCCCCTCACTCCGAGCTGGGAGCGAAGCAATTTCGGGAGCTGGGTCCCACATATTTTGATGGGTCCGAGGGTCCTCTGGCTGCCGATGAGTGGATTCGGAACATTGAGGATAATTTGAAGATGGCCAAGATCACCCCGGCTGGATGGGTTGATTTGGCGAAGAGGCAACTCAAGGATAATGCTCGGAACTGGTGGGATGCGGAAGAGAAGATGTCGGTGGAGCCGATAGCTTGGGCTACCTTTAAGTCCAGGTTTGATGAAGAGTTCTTTCCGAAGGCTGCTAAGAAGGAGATGCTGCAGCGTTTCATTGATCTGAAGCAAGGGAGCTTGACAGTGGATCAGTACCACCAAGAGTTCACTAGGCTGAGTCGGTTCGCACCAAAGATAGTGCAGGATGCTGATGAGAGGGCTCAAAGGTTTCTGCAGGGACTTGCTTTGGAGCTCCAGAGTTTTGTGTCTTCCTCCGATCTGGACTCTTATCAGAAGGTTCTGGTCGCTGCCAGGAGGCAGGAGCTGAACCTGAGTCAGAGGAGAGGACATGTTTCTGGTGCTGGGAAGAGGCCTATGGAGCAGGCCAGGGCGGTGGTTAGGCCTGGTTTCAAACCTAATCAGCCAGCTTAGTTCAAGAGGCCAGGAGGGCCTATTCAGAAGACTTGCCATTTCTGCGGTAGGACCGGGCACGTCAAGGATCAGTGTAGGAGATTCCTGGGCCAGTGTGTCGTCTGTGGGGATCCTACCCATGCCATGAAGGATTGTCCGAGGTCGAAGCAGCCTTGGAGGGCACCTGTAGCAGCACCGCCGTTGCAGCAGAGAGCCCCTGTGTCCGCTGGTCGTGGAGCAGCTCTTGTTCCACAGAGGCAGGCCTTTCGGCAGGCTGTTCCGCCGAGAAGGCAGGCCTTTCTGATGACTGAGGAGGAGAGCATGGCCGTGGACGAGGTTATTTCAGGTAACGCTCGTTCTAGCTATTTTCTTCCTTAGTTAGTTTGATTGTTGATTATGTTGGTTGCTTGCTCATGTTTGTTGCTATAATAGGATTTGATTGTTAGACTGCTTGCTAGGTGTGGTTTTGGTTTGCACATTTCCTGCACGAGTCCTCTTTGACTCAGGTGCGTCGATGTGCATTATTTCTCGGAGCTTCGTGGAGAAGCATTCCTTGTCGACGTCCCCTCTTCCCAAGAGTTGGAATATCATTACAGGGAACGGTGTGGTCTCGGTGCATCTTGGTTGCAATTCTTGCTCGTTGGTGGTTTGTGGACGTGAGCTTTGCGCTGATTTCATTGTCCACGACATCATCAACTATGATGCAGTTCTTGGGATGGATTGGCTTGCGAGCTTCTATGCTACGATTGACTGTAGGAGGAAGAAGGTGGTGTTCGAGATTCCCAGACATCCAGTATTTGAGTTCAGCCGTGGTAGCAGCTCGCTTGGTCCTGTCAGGTTTCGGGCCAGACCGGTGGAGATTGTGGCTATGCAGATGGAGCTGGAGAGGCCAGCTATGGTGCGTGATTTTGATGACGTCTTCCCCGAGGAGATGTCTGGTTTGCCACCTGATCGAGCTCTAGAATTTTCTATTGATCTTGTTCCGGGTGCGCAGCCCATTTCGAAGGCGCCTTATCGTATGGCACCCGCTGAGTTGGAGGAATTGAGGAAGCAGCTGGATGAGCTTTTACAGAAGGGTTACATCAACCCTAGTGTGTCTCCGTGGGGAGCACCGATGTTGTTGGTGAAGAAGAAGGATGGTTCGCGTCGCATGTGCGTGGACTATCGGGAGTTGAATGCGGTGACCATCAGGAATAAATATCTGTTGCCTCGCATCGATGATATTTTTGATCAGCTTGGAGGTTCGATGGTGTTTTCTAAATTGGATTTGAGGAGTGGTTACCATCAGTTGAAGGTGAAGAAGGATGATGTTCCGAAGACAGCGTTCAGGACGAAGTATGGACACTATGAGTTTGTGGTTATGCCTTTCGGCGTAACTAACGCACCCGCAGTTTTCATGAATCTGATGAACCTGATTTTCTACGACTTTTTGGATAAGTTTGTCGTTATCTTTATTGACGACATTCTGATCTATTCGAGGTCGGAGGAGGAGCATGCCTCGCACTTGAGAATGGTATTGGAGATTCTGAGGAAGCATCGGTTGTATGCTAAGTTTTCAAAGTGCGAGTTTTGGCTGGATCGAGTTGCTTTTCTGGGGCATGTGGTGACTGGTGATGGAATTTCAGTGGATCCCGAGAAGATTAGGGCCATCAGAGAGTGGCATGTTCCGTCGTCAGCGTCTGAGATTCGGAGTTTTCTTGGACTTGCTGGTTATTATCGGCGTTTCATTAAGGACTTTTCCCGTGTTGCTGAGCCGATGACCAGATTGACGCGGAAGGATGTTGCTTTTGTTTGGTCGGGTGATTGTGAGAATGCTTTTGGCGTTCTGAAGGAGAGGTTGACGACTGCCCCTGTTCTTGTTGTGCCTGATCGCAGTGGTGGATTTGAGATCTTTTTCGATGCTTCTGGCAAGGGTCTCGGTTGTGTGTTGCATCAGCACGGGCATGTTGTGGCTTATGCATCTCGTCAGCTTAAGGTTCATGAGAAGAATTACCCGACGCATGATTTGGAATTGGCTGCTGTTGTGTTTGCGCTCAAGATTTGGAGGCACTTCCTGCTGAGTGAGAAAGTGAAGATCTTCACTGATCACAAAAGCTTGAAGTATATTTTTACTCAGAAGGAGCTCAACATGCGACAGCGTCGATGGTTGGAGCTCATGGCGGATTATGAGATTGATTTGCAGTTTCACCCTGGCAAGGTAAATGTGGTTCCTGATGCGCTGAGTAGGCTTCCAGCGGTGATGATTTTGACTTCGCAGTGGAGATTGCAGCAGGATTTTTGCGAGTCTGGTGTTGAGATTGTTCTTCCTGGGGAGGTTTCTTCGTTGATGTACATGCAGGTGCAGTCAACGATCGTGGATCGGATTAGGACTGGTCAGGCCGGAGATCCGAACTTGGTGAGGATTCGGGAGCAGGTTGAAGCCGGTCTGCGGACTGACTTTTTGATTCATGAGGATGGCTCGCTGAGGTTTGGAGCTAGGTTGTGTGTGCCAGCTGGAGATATTAGAGAGGAGTTGATGGTGGAGGCACACAGTTCGCCGTGTTCTGTGCATCCTGGTGGCACCAAGATGTACCAGGATCTTCGTCTGAACTATTGGTGGCATGGCATGAAGAGGAGTGTGGCTCGGAGTGTAGCCAAGTGCTTGGTTTGCCAGCAAGCGAAGGCGGAGCATCAGCGTGCGGCCGGGTTACTACAACCGCTTCCGATTCCAGAGTGGAAATGGCAACACATCACAATGGATTTCGTGACTGGACTACCTCGGAGTCCGAAGCAGAATGACGCGATTTGGGTGATCGTAGATCGATTGACCAAATCCGCACACTTTATTCCGTTCCGAGTGGGACAGTCCACTGAGGCGCTAGCGAGGAGATATATGGAGGTAAAATTCTTTTACTCTCCGTTTTTATTTCCTTTTCCTAGTTTAGATAGTGATGTAACGTGAATCGTGCAGGAGGTCGTGCGACTTCACGGAGTCCCCGTGAGTATCGTGTCGGACAGAGACACGAGGTTCACATCTCAGTTCTGGCAGAGTTTGCAGAAGAGCTTGGGTACGCGTCTGAGTTTCAGCACGGCGTACCATCCGCAGACGGATGGCCAGTCCGAGAGGACGATTCAGATTTTGGAAGACATGCTGAGGGCGTGCATGTTGGATTTCAAGGGTTCGTGGGAGGACCATCTACATCTGGTAGAGTTTTCTTACAACAACAGCTTCCAGGCGTCTATTGGCATGGCGCCTTTCGCCGCTCTTTATGGGAGGAAATGTCGATCGCCATTGAGTTGGGATGACGTTGGCAATCGGGAGTTGTTGGGACCTGAGATGATCGTGGAGGCCGTGGATGTTGTCAGGAACATTCGGGAGAGGTTGAGGATTGCTCAGGACCGTTTTAAGCATTAGGCGGATGCTAAACGTCGTCCTTTGGAGTTTCAGCCTGGAGATCATGTGTTTCTGAAAATTTCCCCGAATCGTGGCGTGATTCGTTTTGGGAAGCGAGGGGAGTTGAGTCCGCGATACATTGGACCGTTTGACATTTTGGAGAGGGTTGGCGAGGTAGCTTATCGCTTAGCCTTGCCGCCATCTTTGGAGGGAGTTCATAATGTTTTCCATGTGTCGCAGCTTCGTCGATACATTAGAGATCCATCTCATGCTGTGGATTTTTCAGAGATTACCGTTCGCCCCGACATGACGTATGACCAGCATCCAGTGCAGATTCTGGACAGACGTCAGAAGTCACTTCGGAACAAGGTTGTCAATCTTGTGAGGGTGTGGCGACACGGCTCGCCCGGAGAGTCTACTTGGGAGAATGAGGATGAGATGCGAGAGTGTTTCCCACTTTTGTTCCCGGACACGTGAGTGTTGGGAAATTCCGATGACGGAATTTTTCTTAAGTTGGGGAGGATGTAACGAATGGTTTTCATGTATCTGGATTTATTATATTATATTATATGTTTTGATGGATTTTCTCCTTATATGTGGTTATCGTCTCCGTAACTTTCATTTTCGATCGTTTCGTCGTGTTTTCTCGTTTCTTCATTAGGATCGTCGATTTCGGAGTAAGTCATTCGTGACGGGCTTCATATGGGTCATATCTTATTGTTGGATTAAGCCTAGGAGTCTTAGGAATCGATCTCGGAGCTTCGCGCTCCACTTCGGAACTTTTGGTGCACGTTAGCCAGTGTAAGAAGGGGAACCGACCGACTAGATGACGATTTAGTCGGTCGGCAAACCTTCTTGAACCGACTAGCGGGCTTGAAAAGTTATTTAGGAGTTACTGTTTATCGTTAGTCGGTCTAAGAACGTTGGTTGACCGACTATGTTGCAAACTAGTCGGTCGGCAATGCTTCTTCAACCGACTAACTCATTAACTAAATTTTTGGTATCAGTACTGTTCATTCTTAGTCGGTCTAAGTTCATCTTTCGACCGACTAGTTGTTAAACTATTCGGTTAAGTTTTGTACTCAGACCGACTAATTTGTAGTTCTTCTGTACAGTCGAGTTACTGTTTACTCTTAGTCGGTCTAAGAACGTTCATCGACCGACTAGATGTCAAACTAGTCGGTCAGTAGTTGTTCTTTGACCGACTAACTCTTAGTTCAAGTTTTCGACTGGAGCTACTGTTTACACTTAGTCGGTCTGCGTTGTTCAACCGACCGACTAGTTCTCAAACTAGTCGGTCAGCAGTTGTTCTTTGACCGATTAAGCAGTGCATGAAACCCTAGTTTTGCCCTAGCCGCCACCAATCTCTATAAATACCCATCCAAACGTTTTCTTCTGCTTCCTCACGACCTAAAACCCTAATTTCTCCCACATTGAGCCCCCTACTTCCTCAAACCCTTATTCCTTCATCCCAAGCCCTAAATCCATCATCCAAACCCTCCCTCAACACATTCTACCTCTCATCTACCTCAAATCTCCATCAAATCCACAAAATCCCCCAAAACCCTATTTCTCCAAACTTCTTCATCCATTTCTAGATCTGAACCCTAGGTTCCTCGGAGCATTTCTTTCGTCGCCGTGGTTGCTCGGCATCATTCTTCCGTTTCCGATACGGTAATGATCGATCTCTTAATGTTTTCATAACCCGTTGTGTTTTGTGAAACCCTAATGAAATGAAGGTTGTTTTGATGTTTGTCTCCCCATGACAGCGACTTCCCCGTAGATTAGCGTCCGTGGGACGAACCCCCGTGGATCGTCATCCTCGGTGCTAGGCAAGTGAAACTTGCCACTTAGGGTTTAGGCCATGTTTTAGGACATTTGCTTGTTGTAGGCATAAAAGAGACTAGGCGACGAAATGATACTCGCCTAGGTGCAAATTCCGGAACTAGCTTGACAACGAAGCTAGTACCATCGTTACCATGTTGCATAACTACCATGTCATGTTTAATTGTGTTTAACGGTACGCGAATAAATTGTCATCCATGCTATCTATGTTGTATGTCGCATTTGTAGCACACGCTACAATACTTGTGTTTCCTGGCTCGTGTTCCAGAAGCGGGCCATGTGTTGGTTGATAGCCAATGCCCGACCTACTAGTTCCGGCTAGGCACCCACTATACGTAGGCCTAACCCTACGCCATACATGTTAAACACACTTCCTGGCTCGTGTTCCAGAAGCGAGCATTCCGTGTTCGGGGTAATTCCCTGGCTCGATACACGTGGAGGGGTAGAGATAAACGGTCACTTGAGCTTAGGAGTTGGCCCGATCAGCCACTCTAGCCAACAGGCGGAATCTCTGTGCACAACTTGTTTACTTGACTGTTCACTTGACGTGAACCACTTGACTTGTACTTGTCCGTGTTTTACTTGTCGTCCGTGACATACTTGCTACTTGTACTTCCCTTACTTGTCTCTTCCATACTATACTTGCCATGTCATGCATCATACTATAACTGCTAGGTGGCTAGCTTACCTTACCTTCAGTTTCCTTGCCCAAGTCTTTTAGACTTGCTGACATGTGCCCATTTACTCTTTTGGTTGACACATGTTAGATCCCGAGCCGGAGTACATTGTAGAGGACGAGGTGTTTGCTGACGCCGAGCCCGAGCCTGTGTTCGGCGAGGAGTACGTGGACACTGGGGACCAGTCCTAGTGTCTCCGTTGTGCTTTCCTCTTTTGTTTTAGACTGCTGTTTTGTTGTCGGTGCGTTGTACCTATACTCTGTTACGTTGTTCCTTTTGTTGGCCTTGTTCTGGGCCTTTAGACTCTTTCTTTTAGCCTGGTGGCTTTTCTGGATGTTGAACTTAACTTTCTTGTTGGACAAATTATGAGATATGAGATTTTATTTCCGGCTCTCCTTGTATTATTATTGTTGTTCCTTTGTGGTTACAGTGACCTGCTTATGTTTTATTGACGCTTATCGGGTTTGGGGCTTCACAGCTCCACTCTCGTGCGGACCTTTTCACGTCTCGCCTCCATTTTAGGGAAGCGGGGCGTGACACCTTTATTTATAGGCATGGTAGGAGAGTAGAAAGATAGAATCTATATTACAATTGAGGGAGGTTTTTGAATCTTTGTCCCATGTGGCAATGTCACATCGCCACATGAGACAACCTTCTTAAACCCAAAACCCAAAAAACACAAAATTCCACCCAACCCCTCAAAAACACACATATACCCAAACACCCAAAATCACACCCTCAAGCAAAAAAAAACAAAAAAACCAAGACACTACACACTCAAACCCACCATTTTTATTTTCACCCGGTTTTGCACTCATCGAAACACATGCCCAAAAAAATTGAAAAAAAAAACACAGGGAATGTGCATTCAAAGAGACGGGCTGAGCTTTTTGGACGTCTGTTTCAATTAACCTCTCAAGCAGAGGTCCGAAGGCGCCCGCGCCGAAGGCGCCCGCTAAATTTTATACGCTAATTTGTTGTTCTACGCTGAAGGCGCCCGCACCGAATTTATTGTTCCTCGTCGAAGGCGGCCGTGACTCTAAATTTTTTTATGCTAATTTGTTATTCTTTTTAATTTTGGCTGTAAAAATATTTTTTTGGGGACAAAGATTTTGCGGGGAAAAATATTGAATGCACCGTGCCCGCGGGCACGGGTTATGACTAGTACATATATATGTGCGTATCTCTAAGATACCCGCAAGCCTAACCGACTATGGTATTCCCATTCACAACATTTTTAGTTTTTTCTTTTAATTTTCATTTGTATCATTTGTTTTTTAAATCATTTTATATATTATTTTTAATTTTTTTAAATTAAAAACAAACAAACACATGTATTACAAATTTACATTGCTAAAAAGAAAAAGAAAAAAAAAATAAAAAAAAGAGAAAACATTGTTTCTATCAATTTGCTTGTAAAATTGATTGATATTGAGTATAAATTATATATATTAAATATTTATAGTAAATAAATTCATGAAAAAAATTTATGACATTTTTTTTTGATACAGCGGAAAGAAAAAATTTTATGACATTAAAGTTACACAAGTTCAATGAATTTACAATTAAAGCGTGGCATTTGCGTTTTGAATCGATCAGAGCGGTTGGATCTCGGAATACGATGTAATATATTGTTATTAAGTTTCTACTTTAATATTACAGTAAAAATTATAAAACCGAAAATGGATTAAATTGCTGGCCGCCTTCAGATCAAAAATCCCTTTTGCTTCCCTCTGCTCAAAATTTTATTTTCGCTGCAGAGAAGAAATCTAGCGGAAGGAGAGGGCTATGGTAAGCTTCGATTCTCTCTTCAAATCACCGATCCATGGAGATATCAAATTCCTTCTCAACCGCTCGATCTGATGAGATCTTTGTTTATAGATCGCATCTTTCTTTCCTCTTAAAGCCGTTGTATTGATATGATCCTGGCTAGGATTTCTGAAATTCATCTTTGCTTGTTCGATCTGCGTGCTGTAGTTGATTCGGACTGGTTCAAAGTTTTGAAGTTTGCAAAATTTGCATTTTACATGCTATTTTAATTTTTTTTAACGCATCATTGCGGAATGTTGATTCAGTTTTTTGATATATTACTTTGATTTTCAGCTGCTTCAGTAGCGTTCACCAGGTCTCAGATTGCGATACAGAAACGCACTGGCTGGCAAAAGACTTATTGGATTGTATCTCTGCATTCAGGTTTTAAAGCTGATTATTAGATTCATATTTCATTTAATGCAAGAGTTCTTGTGGTCTGCTGAGGTTTTGTGCGTTTAGAACCGTTTTAAAGAATTTTCCATTTAAAAATTGTACCATCCTTTCTGTATAATTTTATGTTTGGAAGTTGTATCGTTCATCTAAAAACGAGACAAATGCTAGATGGAGACAAATTTGTTGCCAAATAGTTACTTCTTTATAAATTATTATGACAATAGCATTATGCTTTATTTGGAGAAAATTGGCTAAATATATTGGGTCAACCATCACATTTAATTTCTACCACCCTATTTAAAAACTTTGCTAGAATACCACACCCCCTAAAAAAGACTAAAATACCCCCGTTCGTTCCCAAAGATTAAAACCCGTCCGCAGTGAGCGTATATTGGCGCATATTGGCGCAAATTGGCGCAAATTGACGCATATCTACGTCGATGCCAAACTCCGACCACCCCGCTTCAAAGCACGTCCGCAGCTGCCATCCGACGTCCACGGAGAAGCCAGCGTAGATATGCGCATATTAAAACCAGTCCGCAGTGAGCGTATATTGGCGTATATTGGCGCAAATTGGCGCAAATTGGCGTAGATATCGCATTTCTTCATGGGTTTGGCATCGACGTAGATATACGCCAATTTGCGCCAATTTGCGCCAATTTGCGCCAATATACGCCCATATACGCTCACTGCGGACGTGTTTTAATCTTTGGGAACGAATGGGGGGTATTTTAGTCTTTTTAGGTGGTGTGGTATTCTAGCAAAGTTTTTAAATAGGGTGGTAGAAATTAAAAGTGATGGTTGACTCATGGTATTTAGCCAATTTTCTCCTTTATTTGTTTGAGAGCTTTTTTTGATAATTTTTGCATTATTAGCTATTTGTTTAATTTGGAATTTTGTCACTTATCATTTATTAGCTATTTGTTTAATTTGGAATTTTGCCACCTATCATTTAGTATCGCCATATGTTGTGGTAGGCTTTTACAAGTTTTCGACCAGTTGATCCTGGATGCTTAGTTTAGTTCGAGGGCACATGGTTCTATATATATAAGGATAAGTTGATTCATGGTGTGACACCAGTTTAATGTCAGATGGTTGGATGGAAGTGGATTCTATGCTGTGTACGTTCTCCTCTCTCAGAAACAGTTTTGTTCAAAGCCCAAATCATTATCCTTTATTGTTATGTGAGTTGGAATGTACTCTCCATGATCAAGACCCCATTTCTCATAGTACCCACAGATAGATGAGGGCAATCAGCTCGATATCATACCATATTCTTAGTAATCAAGATGCATAGTTGTATAAATGGAAGGCTAACATAAGTTACTATATTGAAACTAATAATATTCTCACATTCATATTTTTCATCTATTAAAGTTAATCCACTCCTTATTTGCACCTAAAGACGTATAAACTAGCTGCGGCAAGCAATTTTTTGGGTTAGAGGAAGTGCATGGTCTCAAAATTGAGAATCCTGGCCGGTTTATGATAAATGAATAAATAATACATGGATGACCTCATGCAGAGGCCGAAGCTAGTACATAATTAACAGAGAGACTGAAACACCCACTAATAGCCTCAAGGAAAGGTTGGAGCAAGTACATGAACAACCTAACAAATAAATTGATGCAAAACAATAAAATGCAAGAATCTAATGGGCTTCAACTTGCACTTCCTAGGTGAGAAGTGCTTAGTCCAGAAGGACGCAATGAAATCGACTTTATGCGCGATGACCAAAGGACCACTATGTATGAAGTTAAAGACCCCATTTTTTCCATTCCACTAAAGTCAAAGCATGGCCATAACAAATGCATCCACACAATTCCTGCTATTCGGTCATTTCGTAATCACTTGCCTAGAGCCCCATTGGTCCAATAGGTGTAAGGTAAGAATCATTTTGGCAAGCCTGAAGTTGCGAAGTCCAAACCAACAATGAGAAGTTGTAACAGTCTGAGGGCTTTGCCAAAAAAAGACACACTTTGGTGAAATGTTAAGGTAGCATTGCTATAGTCAAGCATGCGTATGCGCCCTATCAAGGAGGGCAAACCACACGTGTAACTTAACCTTAAACGGGGATGTCACATCCCAAATAAGAGGGCATGCTTTGTTCACAAGAAGGTATGCTTTGTTCATAGTCGTTTGTTCACCAGGTGTGGAGTAGAAAAACCTGATATAGAAGCATATGCCTTTGGTGAAATTTCTATGTTATAATTAGACATGGGTTTTAAGGAAGTTTGTTGTCTTTCAAATGCGGCCAAAAATATGGCAAAACAAATCCTTGACTATCATCAGTGAGTTGAAATAGTTAGTCCTTCGTCAGCTATTGTAGGGAAGCCATCATAGAATTATCTTCATCCACAATATGGAATGAGTTAAAACTGGTATATTCCCAATCCAATAATATTTTCAAAATCTAATGATAGTTTCAATGATAATCTTAATCCCATCACGTAAAGTATAGGCAACCTTGAATCTCCCCTCCAAAAGGTGAAACATATGCCCAAATATCATTTGAAATGTGCCACATGCATCTACGATGGTACTAATAATGTATAACACTAGAAACCCAAGGAAGTTGAGGTTGGTTGATGATCCTTTACTATCACGTAACAAGTAAAGAGTTATTGAATTCTAAAAGCCTAAGAATACCAAGTGCACTAAAGTGCTTATATGACACACCATACTCCAGTTCACCATGCTAAGGCTGACATTCCCCAACTTCTTACCTTGCCAAAAGAATACCCTTTTACCATTTATCAACTGTACAGAGGACCCAATCTGAGAGACGATAGAAAGAGATATATTAAAGTGAAAGAGATAAGAGCATTGGTTTGACAAGGATTAGCCTACCGAGAAAGGTGCTTTTTCAAGGAGTTAGGCATCATTCAAAGCGTTCAAGTAGCTATTGCCATTTTGTCAAGAAAAAGAGGCGGCTTTATATAGAAAACCAACTTACAAAAAAGGCAAATCACCAAGAGGGCAAGAATTGAAGTAGTCATATTATCGACTTTTAAATCATCGGAGATAATAGATATACTAGAAATAAACCATCCACTATGTGCATGGAGCAATAAAAACACACACAAAAGATGCGAGGCACACACTTAATTGAGGAAAGAGTGAGAAGAGTGGGTATGTGGGCAGTGTTGGTGGGGTAAAAGAGGAAAAATAGGGGCCAAAGCGGAGCAAAAAACCCACATAAAGGATGCGATGCACGCGCGCAACCGACGAAAGAGCGAGACGTGGTGTGGGGGCATTGTCGGTGGGGGTGTAAAAAGGGGGAAATTAGGGGCGAAAGCGCACAAAGTGTAGGGAAAAAAAGAGAAAGGGACTAAGTGCAAAAAACGCAAGGTGCAAAAAAAGACAGATGACAAACCCGTAAATATGGAGAAGATGGAGGGGTATTTGGGTTGGAAAAGCCCAATGACAACCATGTAAAAAGGGGGAGATGGATGAGCATTTGGGTTGGAAAAAGCCCAATGGCAAACATGTAAAAAGGGGGAAGAGTGTTTGGGTGGTGGTGTTTGGGATGTTGAAAGGGCAATGACAACTATGTAATTAAGGGAAATGTGAGTTTTTTGTTTGAGGGGTGAGGTGGCATCTCATATGGCACCACTCTCCTCTTGCCACTTGGGACAATGACACCTTTGTAAATCCATCTTTTATAGTATAACTGATTTTTGAAAGTTAATCTTGAGCCTTAATGTCATGTCCCGCTTCACAGGACGTATGACTGTTTATTCACATGTGATGCATGCCATGCTGTTTATCAGTGAAAACAATATAGCAAATAGTAGACATATACCAACATATTCGTATAAAATTCTACTTCAATACAAATATCTAAATACATTGTAAAAGATACAAGCTCTCATGATACATAAAGAAAATACATAAGAAATATGCTCACGACCTCACACTCAAAAATCTACGCTTTAAAGTCCGTGTCCACATCAAATTCAGAATTCTCAAAGACTATTAGAGTCACCTTGTTTTCTTGATCAGCACCTCACGGTACAACAAAATGAAGATACGCTAGAATTAGAGTAAATCACAATAATTCTAGAATTTAAAATTAAAGCAGTGTATATAAGCATGATTGGAAATAAAGTAGGAACTGAAAATAAGGGACTAAAACATACATGCAAAAATAGTTTACAATTTATAGTTATGCTATTAGTATTCTAATGGCTATACCAGTTCTAAGCCGTGACTCATATTGAAAAATACAGTAAGCAATCGGGAGTCCACCTTGTACCATGGGGACACTCATCGGACCGAGCCCAAAATATTAACGGGTGGGGCCTGAGTCCAAAACAGAAACATGAGTGACTCAAGTTATGTCTGACGATACTCTTAGGGGTTCATCAGATGCACGAGACCCGGTCGGAACACCTGTCGCGGTTAAGTAATCAGAAGAATGGCTCCAGTCGTTCTCGCACTCTCTTTAATATGAGTTACCCCAAAACCTAGTTAGTCCGAAGTGCCATGTATTGTTCAAGGTGTACATATTAAAGTATCAAAGTGGTGTTGTTTAAGAGATGTTCTAAGGTGTCAGTATTTGTTTGGTCAATCATGTATCATAAGACAGTCTCTAAACAAGTCCAAGGCTTACATCAACATTAGCTAATATGGTTGGTATGCTATGTGATTGAAGTCCATTCATGTTCATAATTCTAACAGTTTTCTAGAGTCATTATGCCAACGTGTTCAATTCCAATAATATGACACTTATAAGGTGACATCAATAACCAATAAGTCCAACAATATGTCATATACGAGAATAATAATGGGTTGTTCCAAGATCATGTTCCATCATAGCACATTCAATCATCACTTAATTTTTTATGCTATAAGATTTCTAGTCTAATCATTTGCATGCATCAAGTTATTCCATAACAATTTAAAAATCAGAGGAGAAATTGTATTGATATCAGAGAAGTCTCATCATCGATGAGTGAAGGTCTAATACTTACATTTCATGCTTTTTATCTTTCTGATTCATAAATATCATTAGGAATAGTTTCAATTATTCCTAACATGTATATGGCTGAAATAAAATTCCGTAATCCTATAAGCATCGGGGCCAATGCCCGAAAAGCCTACCCAACAATTTCACCGCTCAACAAGGTAGGGCTAAAGCCTTCAATCACCAAGAATAGCATCCCAGTTCAACCAACAAGCCCAGGACATAAGCCCATTCTAACAAATCTAACCAACAGCCCATGCAAGTGGCAAGGACCCAACAAAGCAACCAACCAAGAAGCTTGCAGGCAAGGCCACAACAGGGTAACAACCCAGCCAGCCATAACCAATGGGCAATGCCCAGTCTAACACAAACCCATGATAAAAAGCCCAAACAACCAAGCAATGGGGCAGAAGCCCAATCAACCAAGCAATGGGGCAGAAGCCCAACCAACCATGCATGGGCATGAACAACATCGGAAACAACATCAGGACCGAAACCCAAGTCACACGACAGCGACATTGTCGCAAAACGCCGATGAGGGGGGTTCGACGAGCCCCAAAGAAACCCAAGATTCAAAGCTCAGTTCACATCTTTGCAAGGAGGAATGGAAACACAAATTTTAAGCCAAAACTAGAATTAAAGTAATTTACCGAAACTGAGGCTGTCGAACCTCATCGTCGAGCCGTTGAACAACCGTAGAACTTGTCGACGTGCCATCGAGCGGCTGCAGTTGCGGCTGCTTGACTGCAGCGAGAAGAGAAGCCTCGAAACCAATTCCAAACATCAACATCAACTTCGATGAAAAAAATCAAATTGGAAAACATTTTGAGAGGAGATAAACATCGACATCGTTGCGTGAAAACCCACAATGGGAGTGGTTAAATAACGTCTCAGAGTAAAGCAAGAGAGGAGGGAGAGAGAGCTTAGCTTTCATGGTGAGTAGTTGGCGTCGGTGAAAAGTCAGCTGATTTGAAGTAAAGAGGCGACGACAAGCTGACGGAGGGGAGATGCGGTTGGAGGGGGCCTTGGGGAGTTTAAGGGGTAGATGACGAGGTGGTGAGGGCTCGTAGTAATGGCGAGCGACGAAAAACTCGTCAAAGAAATTGGATCTAGGTCGGGACGATGAGAGAAGAGAGAGGGGGGGGGGGAGAGAGCGCTTCATGAATTTTTGCCCGAGAGGGCTGAGTGAGCGGGCTCGAGAGAAAAAGAGAGAGAGGGATGGGGAAAAATAATATGGTGTGGGCTTGGGCTTTTGTGTGCTAGCAGGCTTGGTTAATTAAAAGAAAAAGAGAAAGAAATGAAAGATTGGAGAGTATGAGTTGGGCTGGGCTTGCAGGCTAAAGAAGAACGAAGGTGAAAAAGAAGAAAAGAAAATTTAGAAAAATTTAAAGAAAAATAATTCAACAAATTTGAGGTCATTACGCTTGATCACAACTCAAAGCCTTAGCAGACAATCTTGAGATTTATGAAAAATCTCCTTTATCATAGTGCCAAGATAAGGGTGTCATCCTCAGTGGAAACTTACGATATCATTTGGCCAAGGGAAACTACCAACTCTTTAAATGAAAGCTTTCGACCTCACTTTATGAAGGATCTTGGTGAGAACATTTGATGCTAAGATGAAAAGATATGGTGATTAATGATCTCCTTGCTATGACTGATATCATTAGATATGTGGCCATGGCAACCCATTAACGTGATGGGAGATGGATGATGCAAAGCAAGATTCGATCTATACCAGCTATCTTTGGCCAGATCCTCGGGCCTTAAGAAGGTCAAGCAAATAAAGTCATCTAATGGAGTCAAAGATTTTTATAAAGTTCAGCTTGATAAGAGCCCGGGTCGTGAATTTATGTGTAAGTTAGCAATGATTTTTGCACATAAGCGGCACTATCAAGAATTTATCTTTCTATGAAGAGAGACAATTGATCATAATCAACAAGCAAATGGATCTTTTAGTAAAGATAGTTCTACAGAACCTTGGCGATAATATTTGTCAAAGTTCGACTTGATGAAGACACTGATTTAGAACAGTGGTAAGTAATTACATATATTGAACACATTTCTGATATTTTTCACCTTCATTGCAATTTGTGCGGGGTCATTTTACTACTACATATGTGTATATGTATATATATGTAAGATATACATGTTTATCAATGTTACATGAAGACACTAACCCTCTAACCAATCTGCAATCACATGTTGCAAATTATGATACATTAGCAATTTGAAACGGTATATTTAATGTTACAAAATTTTAATTACTTTTTAAGACACTTTCGACAATCATTTGATGGAAAGGGATGTGGTTGATTGATTTTCTCGGTACTAATGGAATTATTGTAGGAGGTAATGATGGGACATTCATAATATATTTTTTGGGAAAATAAGACGATAGAGCTAGATAGTTTATTTGAAAAAAATAAAAAGCTTTTCTAAAGTATATATTTTGAAAATTACAATCATTTGGGAGAAAATTTGTAAAGAATTTTTTGTTACCAAGATAAAGATTAGCATCTGGAAATTTTCGTCTAAATTTCATAAAATTACGTTGAACTTTCACATGGTTCCATGAAAATTATTCTAAACTTTGTAAAGTTTGAAAAACTATGAAGTAGCCATTTTCAGCTAAGTACCCTAATGGCATTAACAACGTTTGCAAAATGATTTTTTTGTCATCTTACATGTGAGAGGCCGACTAGTAAGCGCCCACTAAAACTATTTCCTTTAAAAACAAAAAACCCAAAATAATTGAAAAAAGATCCCAAAAAAATCACAAGAAAAACTGACATGTTGGCTCTACAAAAATAACAAATTATAAAACCCAAAATGAAGAATGGCATGTAGGTCCAAAAAATAAATACTAAAAACAACGGAAAAAACCTAACCTGATTATCTTGATCATTCCTTCTCCGTCTCCCTAAGACTCCTTTGGCCTCATCCATCTCATCTACTGCCTTCATTGCCTTTCCTGTCCTCTTCGTCCTCTTTCCTTCCTCAACCCCCATCAACCCAATGCATTGACATCCTATCGACTTGCGGTCTTGTCTTGCCTTGTCTGGCCACCTCGCTGGCCATACACACACTCTTCTCAAAGCCTACACATTGCAGGGTTGGATAAAAAAGAAAAAGAAAATAAAATAAAAAAGAACTAAGGCACATCTAAAGTACATCCTAGTGTAGTGAATTCTAATCTTTTTATTTTTAAAGTGTATTTTAGTTAATACAAATCACCGATGAACTTGTGATTATTTTTAACAATTCAATGGGTAGTTATTTGGTAAAACTTTATGGTATTTTTTTGAATTTTATAAAGTTCAAGGTAGTTTTTTTTGGGAATCGTATGAAATTTCATGGCAATTTTGTAAATTTAGCCTAAATTTCATAAATCAAACAATTATGCCCATATTCGAATGCATACATATGTTCATAGAAATACAACATTTCTTTAACAATCCTATATTATTCATATCTTCTTTCAAGTAATTGTATTCCATTCTTAATAAGCATCAAATGAAGCTTACCAATGTACCATGTACTAGAAATTACCCGTGCACATAGTGCACCCGACCCAAGAAAAAACCCATACACAAGATGTGGCGCAAGCGCACAACCGACAAAAGAGCAAGAAGACTAGGTGGGTGGGTGGGTGTCATCGGGAGGAGGCCGGGCCCGCACACAACATGATAAGAGAGAAGTATGTGTGTGCGTGCGAGTATCGTCGAGGGTAAAATGTGGCGTTAAAGTGCAACACAGGGGACCAAAGTGAAAAAAGACTGATTGCAAACCCGTAAATATGTGAAATATGGACGAGCAGTTTGGTTGCATGGAAAAAGCAATGACAATCTTGCAAATAATGGGAAGGAAGGTGACTTTTTGTTTGGGTTCTCCATTTCCTCAACCCAAACCACACACAAACACCCCAAGTGGACCACATCATTTCCATGTGGCACACCTTTCCCCTCGCCACATGGGACAGAGACAAAGGTGGGGTCCACACCTTTTGTCCCATGGGAACATTGGACCTTTGTCTCCCTCCCTCATTTGTATAATAGATTCTATCAATAACATTTTGTGTACTGGTTTTCGTTCAACGTACCAAAGAACGTGAAATGTACATGCATACATACCTCTTCTATATAATGCGAAAACCAGGGTGTGCAGCTAGCTAATAAACAGCATTCACACCTTTTTTGTTCACTATTCAAAACTGAAACAAAGTGATTAAATTTTTTGACCTTTGGATCTCTCCATGTAAGAAAATCATGAATGCATTAAATGATAATCCACTTTCTTTCCATCAGTTGTAGCTGGCTTCACTCCCTTACAAAAACGTTTGTGGTACCCATGTCCTTTTACAAAATAAAAGCAACAAAATAAGATCCATCTCCTTGTTGATTCCTCATGTATATACATTTCAATGAAGTCCCGATTAAGAACTTCAGTGTGGGCCATCCCATATATATGTCCATCTCCTCCTTGATTCCGATTCAAACCCTTAAAATGAAATGAAACTACATTAATTCAGCTTTTGGTTGGTCTCAAAAATTTGATACCTAACTGGCATGTGCTACCCATCCATACACATAAATATGCAATTAAGCACAATCATATCTTGTATGGCTTTGGGATTATCGTGTTCCAGTTTGACTGATCCTGGGAATAAAAATCAAAGACACTTGTTTAAATTGATGTAGGCTTCCAAGAGTGCTAAAACCTGTTATTTTCAGGTTGCATTCTGGGGGTTTTGGCAAAACCTAACCCCGTGAACACTCCTATTTAGACAGAATTGCAATAGAACTAGGGCTTTTTCTTCTGAATCCGAATCCAGACAAGCCTATTCATCTAGCAGTTTTAAAAAAAAAGCATCTTCTCGAATTTCACAAGTTCAGAGGTTTTCTCTTAACTCTCCAGATTTCTAACCATTTAGGCAAATAATTAATTTCAGGTTTGGGTTTTGTTGGAGTTGACGGTTGTTAATGTAAGTGAGGATTATGATTTTAAAAGAGTTGATCAGTTATGGAAACATCTTTCTTATGAAGATAAATTATGTTATTGGCCAAACTTCCTGGTTTTTAAATATACTTTTGTCTTTCTTTGTTGATTGAATTTATTGAGGTTCTATGTAGCTTCAACTGGAATGCAATTAAGAATTAGTATGTCTTGTTTTCTTTAAAAAATAATGAATTTTTGATATATTAAAATATGAGAGCTATTTTCTTTTGTGTGAATTGACCAATATTGTAAAGTTATTGATGCCTAATGACATAAACTATTGCCCTTTTAAGTAGTGATTTTCATGTGTCTCTCTGCTATTTTTGTCCCCTCCAAGTTCAAATATTCTTATCAGACTCTTATGGGTGGTATTTTGTGTCTGATTGATTTTTAAATATATATTTTAAATTTTTTTGGCCTCAGGCAGCCTTTTTTCTAAGTCTTTAGAGGAAATGGATCTCGAGTTATGGTTTTATTTGTGCCTATTCCGTTGGGTTCTTTTCTATATGAACCGGTAATATGGTATTGATATGTTCAGTTTTCTGTTTATAAGAATCTAGCAAGACATTTTTTAACTTGTCCCAAATTGATTCTTTTCCTTTCCTAAGAAATACAGTTTAATTTATAGGATTTATTTTTTCTACACGGATTAATGGAAAATTGTCTATCTACTAGCTGTTTATTTGTTTATTTTTTGAGGCACACGTTAATTATATGTTTCAGAACCAAAGCTTGGTGGATATAGATCCCTGCTTTGTCTTCATGTGCTCGAGGAAGCTTCCTAAGCTAATACCAATTTAGCAACTCACAGTTTTATGACCTCCTGTTTTATTTCGCTTGCAGCATTCTCCTGTTGCCTACAAGTTCTAGTTGCTGAAGATGATGAACCATGAGCGTGCTGCCAATGTAGCTCTATTTGGTATTGTGTGCTCCTCTTGAAGGATGCTATCTATGTTATATTCTTATGATAATATCATTTTACCATGAGCCTACAACTCAGAGAATGCTTATATCCAAATTTTTTTGATAGTTGTACTTGCTATCAGGTTACCACATGCCTGTGTCCTTTTTACACCCCTCTATTCTACCTGCCATACTTTATAACATTGCATTGGAAAAATTAAGGTGGCTGCAGTGTTTTGTTTTCTTAGTAGATTTTGTTGTGAATAATCTCATAATGAGCAAATTTCTAACTATTATGCTTGTTACTGGGCAAACACATGATGCAACAGGCCGTTTTATGTAATATGACAGACAAACATTTGAATTTGTTGCTGATGTGTGCCAATGATAGGTACTGTTAAAAGTTAAACAGCATGTCATTTGATAACAGAGTGCCCGAAAATCTTATGGAGCTGATGTCAGGCATATTAGTTTTCACATTTTTTACTTGTTGGTGTTGGCTGCTTTTTCATATTGGTCCCAACATTTTCTTTTATTGA
Organism: Scilla litardierei; assembly: GCA_030789695.1. NCBI lineage: Eukaryota > Viridiplantae > Streptophyta > Magnoliopsida > Asparagales > Asparagaceae > Scilla > Scilla litardierei. Next base: position 7,388,597 of record CM061136.1, on the reverse strand, counting down.
TGCTGGAGACTTTTTCTTACAAATAGGCTACTTCCTTGATTACCGACATGCTTTTGAAGTGAAGTATAATTGAGACAGACTGGTTACTTTATGAGTCTTCAGGCAGCTAACTTCCTCTTACATTCTTGATTTGTAAGTTGAATACATGCATGGAAATGAAGCAAAAAAATAGAATTTATTATGTGACATATTGAATGTCATATGATCTGGAGATAAGGTAGAAAATGTAACATATTGAATGTCATAGGATCTGGAGATAAGGTAGAATGCATAGCTGTAGATTTGTGAGATCAAACCTATGGAATGAAAATTTGAGCTCTTTTTTACATAGCTCACACATTTTGATGAATAAGACAACCTTCAACATAGGCTGAAAGCCATGCCTGACCCAAAAACTTTAACTGGTATGTCTTCTTTTGACTTTATGTTCAAGTCCATCATTCTTTCTATTCCTTTATGTTGGGGGACTACTTATGCAGGACGGAATGGATTTTAGGGATTGGTGGAGGATTTGGGGAAGAATTGATAGATTTAGGGTTCTTGGTTTCGCACCAAGAATTTCCGAGGCTTCACACCAAGGGGGGACCTTTCATAGGTTGGTGGGTTGTTATCTCAATCTTTCATTCATTCTCCAAAATAAAACAAGATATGGCCTTTATGTAGGCTTACAAACCAACTCTCTCCTTCCTATCCAGTGTGGTACTAAATTAAAAAAAAAGACAAAACACTCAAAAGGCTCCAAAATAACTAAAGACTCAAACACAAATAAAAATAATAAAATAAAAACAAAAGCATAAAAATTCTTGATCCCTATATTCTCTCTTATTTGAGAAATTCGCCTCATGGTGAAGGATGACAAAAGTAGCATAGATGGAAAGAAATCGGTAGTCCTATGCAGTTGAAAAAGACGCGTCCACGAACTCTGAAGTGTATCATAATGCAAATTTGTAGAAATACGTCTTCTGATAATTTCTCTTAATTGATAAAAACAGAAAAGCATTCAATACCTGTTTGTTGGTTAGGGAAGGAGAATCTGGTATCACGAATCCAATGTGTGCAATTGGATCCTGTGGCACTTCTTTTGGTAGTTTAGGAGCATGTTCAATTGATGGCTCAAGATAAGGCTCTGACTCATGTTCGAAATGTGGTACACGATCAAACTCTGGTTCTGATTTTGACTGCGGTACATGACCAATCTCAGTTTTGGGCTCTAACTCTGGCTTAGGCTCAAGCTCTCGTTGTGGCCTGAATATTGGCTCAGGTTTCAAGTTAGGCACAGACGTTACTTCAGGTTTTGGTTCAAGCTGCAATTTGGGCTCGGCCTCTAATTTGGGTTCAAGTTCATACTGTCTCAGGTGTTGGATCAATTTTTACCGTGGGCTCTGGATTGAGTTTGATCTATTGTTCACTCTCTAATTGTTTGCAAAAGTTGCGAAGCTCACGTATCAGTTCGATTGGATCCTCTCAATTTTCGGACTTTGAGGACTGTTGTGGTGCCTGGGGAATGTATCGATGCTTGAAAGAATATCGACATCGAAGAGCTTGTTTTAATGTTGACCATCGATGATGATGAACTCTAAGATTCAAGCACCAAGATAGCACTTTCCACTTAGCTTGAGCCATGCATACTTATATTTTGCTTTGTGAGATAAATCAAAACGGGAGAAATTTTTTTCTAGATAGTACTCCCAATCATCATATCCAAATTTATTTTTGAAGCCATAAAAGATTGGTAATTGTCTCTACTCCTCAAGCTTAAAATTTGTTCGAAGAGTATAACCATTGTAATAATCATCATAGTAATCATTGCAGTATCCTATAATTTATAATATATTTTCGTATATGGAGGGTACTTATGCATAGTTGGCTGAGTCAGTTATCCACTGGCACGAACCGTTTTGAATTTGGACTCCAAACGAGCACCGAATTGCCAAAATACGGAAGCTGCATATAAATTCCTCTGAAATAGCCAGAAATCCGCGGAAATTCGGACGATGCATTGTGCAGCAGTTGACTAGTCAATGACTTGGCTTGGCCGGTGGCTTGGCTGAGCCGGCTCGAACCGACAGCTCGGCTCGGTGCAAAGTCGGGGTCGGCTCGACCGAGTTGACATTGTAACGACATCGGCTCGGTCGGTGTCGACGCCCTTTTCCGATGAATCCAGTGGCCTTTCGTCGCCGATCTTGTTCCTTTATCTTTGCCTTAGAGGCAAAACTCCTCAGGGTATCGACGTCACTGGCCAGCACCGGCGGTGGCATTGGTGAGTCTTTTAAAGGTTAACAACGATAAATCAGATACATCTAACGATGTCGCCGTCTGCTTGTCACGGTAGCCTTGCTGGAGAGTGACGAAGCAGATTAGGGGGTCGTCGACTAAAGTCGTCGCCAGTGGACTGGTGACGTCGGTGATCTTCGAAATGGGTTGGGGTGGCAGCGTGGTAGAGTTCGTCGATTCTGATGCCTTCGACTGACGACGATGGTTGTGGGTATTTCGTGGGGGTGGGGTGTCAATCAAGGTGTCCGCATGAGGCGACGTGAGGCGGAGGCGACGGGAGTATGATGATACGAATCAAGATCGGAATTTAGGATAAAAATATGATTTTAGTGGGTTTTGGGGTGAAAGATGGAATTTTTGGTGGAAAGGTGGGAATTCTAGGGCTAGAGAAGAGGTTTGGGAAAGAAAAGAGGTATTTTTATTGACAGGAATAAAGCAAATACAAGATAGTTGGCCTTGATTCGAGAAGAGACCGCTTTATTAGGTTTGGATTCGAGATCAAAGCCTAAATCTCTACTAGATATAAGTGATCTATCATATTCTTTCTCAATTCTTCTCAAACTCCACATACCCCTTTCTCTAATCTTTCCCTTTATTTATAATAAGACTCATATTGAGCAGCTGTCCCTAAATTACCATAATACCCTTGACTTAGGGGTTTTATCCAAAATTACAAATCTCTGGATCCTAAAAATTACGAAAATGCCTCTGTGTTCAGAAATAACAGATATGCTATTATGGCTATAAACCCTAATCATATTATTATTCTGCCCCTGAAAATCTACCTCGTCCTTAAGGTGCTGCATGAAGTGCATGGGCTCTCTGACTGATGCCCCTTCTGGATCAGAAGGCCATCCAAGGTCTCAATCATCCTCTACGAAGTTCGAATGAAAGCCATGGTCGTCGTCAATCTCTTCGAGAGGTCCTCTGTGCCCACGATACGAATGCTGAAGTTCGGGAGGTTGTCCTACTAAAAATCATGGTACATGGAGTACATGAAGATATTCCACGTCATCCTCTGGTCCCGAAAGAAGCCCCAAATCCTCATCAAGTCTCAACGAGCCCCTCGGAAGACATGAGGCCTCGAGCGATCCAACATACGCTCGACGAGCCTCTGATGGACATGCTAGGGCTCATCAGGGCTGTGATGGGCCTGTAAGTGCCCTGCAGGGGCTGCGGCTGCCTGTAGGTGCGCTGCAGACACCGGGAGGCCATGCAGGGGGCCATGCAAGGGGGTGGGATCGCCCTGCAGGGGTGCGCGGCCCCCCCCAAGATCTGGGCCGAGCTGGCGGCATCCTCGTCGCGTCGATCTTTGCCATCTGGATACAGATCGGCATCAAAGTTGTCGACTTTTCCGCCTTTCTGGCTCAAAGGCGGCGCCCTTTCGCTCCGGTCTGGACCGACGCTGCACTTATTTGAGTCAATGTCTTCGTTCTTCTTCAGATTTAGCTTGGCGGCTTCTAAAAGTTTCCCCCTTTTCCTTGCTTCTGCTGCCTCCTCTGCCTCTTCTTTCTCAACGGCTTCAATCCACTTCCTAAAACGTTGCCCCATGGATTTATCATCTTTCTTTTCCATCAAAAGTGATGTCTTTAGCCCTAAATCCGGGGTTTCGCCCAAATCTGAATTTTTCGACGCGCCTTTAAATCCGACTTTGTTGAATTAGGGGTTGAAAGAGAACATCTTGTTGCGCCAGGGTTTGCTTGAGGAGGACAACTTTGCATTTATCATCTCCTCCCAAGTCGCCATGGATCGTAGTGCTCTGATTCCATTTTGATATGATCCGGATCTGAATTTAGATAAAAATGCGATTTTTAGTGGTTTTTGGGGGTGAAAGATGGGATTTTTAGGGATATAGAAGAGATTTGGGGGAAGAAAGAAGGTATTTTTATTTATAGGAATAAAGCAAATACAAGGTAGGTAGCCTCGATTCGAGAGGAGGCCGCTCTCCTACATTTGGATTCAAGATCAAAGCTTAAATATTCATTAGATTTAAGGAAACCACTCTATTATTTCTCAATTCTTCTCAAACTTCACATACCCCTCTCTCTAATATTCCCCTTTATTTATAATAGAGAATAATGTGTATCATACGCCATATGAGAGCGGGTCTCATATGCCCTCTCACATAAAGGGGGCGGGTACAACCAAGTACAAGCCCATGTGGGCTTGTACTTGGTTGCTTTATGTGAGATGGCATATGTGGCCCTCTCTCATATGGCGTATGATGCCCCATTATTCTCTTTATAATAAGACTACTATTAAGCCGTCACCCCTAAATTACCATAATATCGCTGTCTTAAGATTAGATCAGGGTTTATGGCCATAATAACAAACCTGTAATTTCTGAGCACATGTGCATTTTAGGCCTGTGATCAGATCAGGGTTATGGCCATAATGGCAGATTTGTAATTTCTGGGCACATGGGCTTATAGGATTGGTGGTATATGGCCATAATGGGAGAGCTGTAATTTTTGGGCACATGTGCATTTTAGACATGTGATCGGATTAGGTCAGTGGTATTGTGGTAATTTAGTGGCGGTGGCTCAATATGAGTCTTATTATAAATAAGGGAAAAGATTAGAGATATGTGTATGTGGAGTTTGAGAAGAATTGGGAAAGAATAGTGTAGATCACTTAGATCTAGTGGAGATTTAGGGTTTGATCACGAATCCAAAGCTAGGTGAGCGGTCTCCTCTCAAATCAAGGCCACCTGTCTTGTATTTGCTTTATTCAAATACATCATTTCTTTCCTAAATCTCTTCTATACCTCAATGAGGGAAATGAGGGACGAGACCTAAAAATTCCACCTTTCTACCACAAATCTCATCTTTCACACCAAAACCACCAAAAAATCAAATTTTTATCCTAAATTTAGATCCAAATTATATCAAAGTAGTATCAGAGCAAGTCATATGCTACGACCCACCTTGAGGAAGGGACGATCTGGGGAAGGAGCGACCTACGAGGGGGCGACCTGTTAAAAAGCTAGAGTGGGCATCCCAGAGTGGGCCGCAGTGGACGGCGGTTGTCGAAAGCGTGGTGGTATGTTGCGATCCCACTTAGTCCTACATCGCACAAGAATAAAAGAAATGAAAATTTTAAGTATTCGAGGGCCTCTTCAACTAATACCAATTAGTTTTTGATTGGATACTAGCTAATACTTAACAATTGAGGTGTGACCTCAGTGGTATAAGTATAATATGCAATGGATCCTTAGCAAAGCTAGTGTTAGAGGCCTAGTATGGGATGCGTCTTTAATAAATGGGCTAGTGTTAGATACATAATATAGGCTGGGTCTCTAACAAATGGTATCAGAGCAAGCCCCACGTTACGACCCACCTTGCGGAAGGGGCGGCCTGTGGAAGGAGCGACCTGATAAAAAGCCAGCCAGAGATGGCCATTTAGAGTAGGCACCACAAAATGGACTGCCTTGGATGACGGTTGTCGAAAGCGTGGTGCTATGTTACGATTCCACTTAGTCTCGCATCAGACAAGAATACAAGAAATGAAATGTTTAAGTATTATCTGGCCTTTCCACCTAATACCAATTGGTTTTGGGTTGGATGCTAGCTAATACTTAACAATTGAGATGTGAGCCTAGTTTTATGAGCTTAGTATGTGATGGGTCCTTAGCAAGGCTAGTATTAGAGGCCTAATATGGGCCGTGTCTCTAACAAATGGGCAAAGGCCTAGTATGGGCTGCCTCTCTAACAAATGGGCTAGTATTAGAGGCTTATTATGGTCTCTAACATATGAAGGGTTAGTGTTTGCTTTGGAAGGTGGCGGCTGAGGAGGGATTTATTGTGGAGTGTTTTTTAAATCTGAATTATTTTTTTGGCAGAAGAAAGGCGGCGGCTAGGAAAATTAGGGTTAGGGTTTTGATTTTGTTCTTTTTTGGATTTGGAATTTGGAAAGAGCGAAGATTTGGATATTCGACTCTGATACCAAATTTATGCAGGACATGATGGATTTTAGGGATTTGGGAAAGAATTGATAGATGTAGGGTTCTTGGCTTCACACCAATAATTTTCGGGGCTTCACACCAAGGTGGACCTCTCGTAGGGTTGGGGGGATTTTTAATCTCAAGCTTTCATCCATTCTCCAAAATAAAATAAGCTAGGGCCTTTATATAGGCGTACAAAACAACTCTCTCCTCCTCCTATCCGATGTGGTACTAAAATTCTAAAAACACAAACACTCAAAAGGCTCCAAAACAACTAAAGACTCGTACTAAAATAAGAATAATAAAATGATAACCAAAACATAAAAATTTCTGATCCTTCTCAACTAATGGATATACTTCACATTTGAATTAAAAATATTAACGGGGAGGGGAGGCTATAAATGTTTTTATATTGATAATTCACAAACCGGTAGTTTAAACTATATCTAAGCAAAAAGCTTTAGCCAATGGGTTAAAGGCTTATCTACTAATTTATAAACATCACCTTGTTCTATTTTATCCAATGCGAGATTATTATTCTTAATATTCCCCCTCAAATTCAAGGTGGATTCACCTTTTGAGTTTGAAAGCCATATTAGAGAAGAGCTTGAGCGCTGATCCCATGTTAGAATTAGAAGAAAGTGGACCCATGATTGTTTTTATATTGTAGAGTCCAAACCTGCAGTTGAAATCATATCTAAACAAACAACTTACGCTAATAGGTAGAGATTAACTACTAATTTGTAGGCATCACCTTTTTCTAATCTATCCAATGAGAGATTTTTTTCTTAAAGACTTACATATGAGCAACTCAACAATCTTCCCTTCATTTGCATGTATGCTTAATGGGACTTTACTTAGTATTATTGATCATTCATTGAAAATCATGGGACTCAAACCAAGGCAACCCTAGGCTTCATACAAATCATCAGCCTAACCTTGGTCTCAACTAGCATCCATGGCAATCTGTCAATGGCAATCTGTCAATGGCTTGATCAACAACCACATGATCGCCATCTGCGGGCAAACCTGACCTTGTGTATGCAATTATTTTTTCATTGTCACCAATGAAAAAACAATTGCTAGGAAAATCAGTGAACTTCTATTTTCTTCATATTTTGGATCAGACGAGAAGACAATGTAATTCTCTCAGTTGCTAGGAAACGTAGTGATTCATATTTCTACACAAGGAAAATCTTGTTTTGATTCAATAGATTTTTAGCGTATGTGGTATAATGCGGATATTATAGGCAGTTCTTGCTTATCCTTTTTCAGGTCTTACCTTGGCACCACTCTTCATAAACGTAGATCCCAATTTGAATGTAATACTAACAGCATGTCTCACTGTTTACGTTGGCTGCTATCGGTCAGTGAAGCCAACACCGCCATCTGTAAGTTTGTTATATGAAAACTCATATACCGTCACTTCTTGCTTAGTGAATTTGATGAGCATGTGGGATTTTTCATGACCCTTTCATGTAATACATGCAGGAAACAATGTCAGATGGGCATGCTGCACGCTTTCCTTTTGTTGGGAGTGCAATGCTTTTGTCATTGTTTCTGGCTTTCAAGTTTCTATCAAAGGACTTGGTCAATGCTGTGCTTACATGTTACTTTTTCGTGCTTGGTATCATCGCTCTTGCGTATGTTCTCCGTTGCTTGCATATTGTTTTGTTTTAGCTAAAGTAGTAATAATAAACTTTGTTGCAAATGTTCATCTCCTGCTATTTTTTCTTGCAGCGCAACCCTGTTACCTGCTATCAGTCGTTTTCTTCCAAATCGTTGGAATGAAAACATCATTGTTTGGCATGCTCCATATTTCAAATGTAAGCTACTTTTAAACATTCTGAACCGGTTTATCCTTTTTATTTTAATATTGTCATAAGATTTTGACTAGTTACATTGCTCAATTCATTACTATGATGTTGCTTTGCCAAGTCATCAAGTTTCCTAATAATTTCTCCCAGTTACCATAAGGACAGATATTTTAAAATTGTTTTGGCTTATAATAATGCACAGTTAATCCATTTTTATTTGTTTATCTATTATTTGTTATTATTTTTTTCTTCCTTCCAATAAATGAGTGATCTATATTTGTTATTATCTTTTTGCACTGTACTTTTAGAACATCATCTCCATCTTTCCTGCCAGACAATTCTGTAGACAGATAAAAGTGAGACTTTATTGTTCCCAACTTTGATGCCAATTGCAAGAAACTAGCAGTTTACACATCGACTCTAGAAGAAATTTCCTTAACATATCTTTCACGATCTATCATTTGGTTTTGAATACACTCAGTAGCTTTAGACAAAAGTTGCCAAACTATATTTTTACAAACTATTATTTGTTTTTGAATTCAATGGGAACCTGACACGAAGTCAGTGATTTGTTACTTCTTTCACCTATACTGTTGCCTGAAAGAACAGCAGTAACCTTTTTTCGCTAGGATGTGGACCTTGAAAAAATGGAGGACTTTTAGGACAATCCACTTGGCCCTTTTGATATGGTTATATTTTTCTAGTTCATTCACTCTCCTTTGCTTCTGAAAAGTTTAGGTTCTTCTGAAAAGATCAGGAGCTCGTTAACATTAGTAGATGGACGGTGCCTTAAATGGCGTTCCATTCATGATAGAAGCAAAATAATCTATATCTGAAGTGAAAAAAAATATAGATTGTATCATCTTCTCCTAGCCATTAGCATCCTTGGAGTGTTTAATGAGCCATTTGTAATAATTGTTGAAAACTTTAGTTTATATTTTCGCTATTTTCATCTGTTTGATCAACAGAGTTGGGCATCAATCACAGAAAGCAAAATTCTTATTTAATGTTCCTAAATGTTTTCTGTTTCCTCCCTTCTTTTGGGTTGTCAACAAATTGGATCTTATGGGCATAACTAATTTATGGATAATATGTGGAGTTTGATATCTAGTGTTTGTTAAGAGGCTTCTTTTCCCATATCTTGCTGTGCTTACATCTGGCACTTTACACTTTTGATACATCTTGAACGTGTCACCTCCACCATCCCTCCATTTATTTGATGGACATTATGATTCATGACCATCGATAGAAAATAACAAGGAAAGAGGTTAAATATAAATGTTGTCATTGCTGTTATACGATCACATACAAGCGGCATCGGCTCATGATGGCCAATTGGCTAGTGGGCATGAGGCCCGGCTTGCCCGGTCAACGGGCCGGCTCGGCCCGAGCCCGATCGCATTGACCGGGCCGCGGGCCAGGCCCGATGGCCGCGGCGGGCTTCCCTGCGGCCCGGAAGAAACGGGCCTGGCCCAGATTTTTCAAAAATATACAGCGCGTGTGTGGCCCAAGGGAACAGTCATATGACCGTTCCCACTTCCCAGGCCCCCACTTCCCAGGCCCCCTTGGGGGGCATTTCGGTCATTTTTGGCGAAAGGCTAAAATACACCCAAACGGTCATAAACGTCCATTGGAGGGGGGGTTGGGTCTTTTTACGACCATAAATTTCCTATAATTTGCACATCCCTCTTAATTTTTTTCACAAATCTCAAACTCTCATGCACTCTCTGTTCGCATAAGCTCTGCTTTCACGCGATCAATTCTCAGCTCTTGCCTCTCGGTCAAGGCGGTATCTCAAGTCTCAACTCGCCGTCAAGCTCAACTTCGCACTCAACTAGCCGTCAAGCTCAACTTCCCACTCAACTCGCCGTCAAGCTCAACTTCGCACTCAACTCGTCGTTAAGCTCAAGTCTCAACTCGCTGTTAAGCTCAACTTCGCACTCAAGTCTCAGCTCTCTCCGCTCTCAAGCTCATCTGCTCTTTACACCACTTGCAAGTCGCAACCTGACAATCAGGTTCCTTTATATATTAGCATAATGGCTGGACCAAACGACTGTAGGAATTATAACTTTCACTTTGACAACACTGAGGAGCAGGATAATTTTACTAGGATGCTGGGTAACCCGATAGAAACACCAGATTTTTATATTGATTTGTTACAAACCGAAATATATGAGTACACGCTTCCTACACCGGCTTATACTACTTCTGCACAGACTTCTTCTGTAGCACTTTTACTCCTGCACAACATATTAATCTTGATGTTCCTTCTACACAACAGCCCAACCCAAATCACGAATATATGTGGTTTGGGAGCACTTTACGGTTGAAACTGTCGCTGGCAAGGGACAACAGGTATTTTGCAAAATATGTAGAACATATTTTAATTGCAAAGCTTTTGACGGCACAACACACCTTAAGCGACACATATCATCTCACGAAAAAGGGATTATGAACAGACCTTATTAAACTTATCGGCATTTTCTTCTGCTCTATCTAATTTCTCTTACTCTACTGAGACAATGAGAAAGGAGATGTCTAGATTGGTTTTATACCAAGAATTGTAATTTAGTTATGAGGAAAACCCGAATTAGAACGGTTTAACCAAGTGTCACTTAACCTTGCCTTTAGAAGAGTGCTTAGAAGCACTCTTCGAAGAGATGCTTTGTCAGCTTTTTAAGTTGGAAACGCTAAATTGCTGAAAACTTTTACTAGCTTAAATTCTAGAATGGCTTTAACTTCAGACATATGGACAACAAAATGAGTAGCGTCTTATTTATGTGTTACATCGCATTATGCAGATCATGTTTACATGCTTAATAAGATGATTATAAGATTTAGATTGTTAGAGCATACTCATACTGGAGGTGTTATTTCTTCTGCGATAATGTCTGTTATTCATGATTTTAATATTTCTAATTTTTTTTCATTTACTTTTGATAATGTATTTAATAAGATTAGTGCAATTAGTTGTTTAAAAAGAAATTTTACCCCCATATGGGTAGGTTGTTTCATCAAAGAAGTGCATGTCACGTCTTGAACTTGATAGTTCACGATGGACTTAAAACTTCGTCGTTTTATTTAGATAAACTTAGAAACCTCATGTTATATATACATACTTTTAGCACTAAGCGACTTTAGTACAAACAACTGTGTCGTATTAGCCAAAAACCGCACATAGGTGGAATTCAACGTATATAATGCTGCGTTCCATGATTAAGAATAGAGACCAGCTTACATATTTTACAATTACATACCTTCCACATGACCCAGCGTATGAAATTAGTGAAAACGAGTGGATAACTGTAGATCATCTTCATGATTTTTTGATATATTTTTATCGATGCAAATAAACTTTACTATCCAACATCACTTTTAAGATTAGAACAATTAGTTTTAATTTTTGAAATTTTATCTAAGTATATAATCCACAACCTAACAATGCTCTTATGCCTACGATAGAAGCCATGTCGATAAAACTAACTAAGTATTGGAATTCTGTTCTTATGCTTTACTCTATACCTAAAGTTTTTGATCCACGTATTAAGGATGAGGTTGCAATTGGGTTATTAGAAATGTATTATGAAAACATGTGATTTCCCTATGCTGAACATCTAGCTACGTTTAAACATAGCTTAAGAACCCTTTTTGCAACTTATGAGACTAGATTTGGTAGGGCTTCACATACTTCTTCTGTGCCTTCTACTACTTCTTCGAGTAGGATCCGACAGATTTTAGGGAAGAAACAAAAAACAGTAGAGTCTGATAGTTCTTCTAGTGAACTGTTTAAGTATTTAGCAAATCCGTTTCCTTTTTCTAATGCATGAATGGATGATGAGAATTTTGATGCTCTTACCTGGTGGAAAGTATATGAATCAGTTTATCCTATTCTTTCCATCATGGCTAGTGATTTGTTACCTGTCCCTATATTTACCGTTGCTTCGGAGTCTGCTTTTAGTGAATGTAGTCGCGTTCTAAGCAACAAGAGGTCAAGATTGAAGGAAGACGTAGTTGAAGTTGCGGTTTGTGCGAAGGATTGGTTCCATGCTGAAAACCGCTCGCATGATAAGAAGAGCCTTTCTGAAGATTCCGACGAAGAAGAGGCACAAGATGAACGATTTTCATTTCTTCCGTCTATTATTATATTCTTATTTGTATTCTTTTTGGCCATTGTATGACGAGTAAGGCTGGTCGACTTAAGTCCCCCCTCAAAAAGATTTTAATGAATAAAATTTAAAGGTTCAATCTGGAACCTTCGAGAATTTCGGGCTTACATATGTTTCTTTCCTGTGTCACTATTGTATCTATTTAGCAATAATATAAGTTAATTTTTTCTCGTTTATAAATTTTTTATCTAATTACAATTTACAAAAGACTATCTATTTTTTATAAAATACTTTGTTTTTTAAAAACTATTTATCTTAAAAAAATTTAATACTATGTATAAATATCATATATTAAGTGTAAATATGTTTTACATTTTAAAAGAATTTTAAAGAATTTTCTTGATTTTAAGAGTTTTTATATTTTTTAATAAATAAGCACGGCCCGGTCCCAGGCTTACGACACTTGGCTGGCCACCGGCCCGGGCCGGGTCGACCCGGCCTGTGGCCCGGTCAAAGCCCGGGCCAGGCCGGGCCGGCTCGATGGACACCATGAGCAGCGGCCAAAGGGGAGTTTAGGAGTGAGGACGACAAAATCCTAGAGGGAAGGGGTAGTTCTATAATTATATGACAGTGCCAGTTCAGTAATTTCAAGTCAGTGACAGATTTATAATTTCTGGGCACATGACAGTTTTGTAATTATTGGACATCGGTTGAAAACCCTGTTATGTGCATTTTGGTGGTAGTTTTGTAATTATAGGCCAGTGTCAGGTTCGTAATTTCTGGGTACAGTGGTTTTGTAATTACTGGACGGCGGCTGAAAGCCCTAGGTTAAGGGCATTTTGGTAATTACAGGACGCAGACTTAGTAAGCGAATTCATTAAATAAGAGGGGAGAGTTCTTGAGCTGATTATGAAGAGAATTGTGAAAGAATTAGAGTTATCTAGATTAGTTTAGTTTAGTCCTAGGTTTAATTGGAAGAGCCGTCCTCTCGAATTGATGCCAAATCCTTGTAAGTCCACTCTGTTATCAATAAAAAATCCCATCTTTGCCCTAATAATCCTATCATTCCATCAACATATATCCCCAATCCTATCAAAGTTGTATCAGAGCGTTCGATTCTATTCTGATGGAGAAACAATTTGATTCGTTTATCGAGAGGGTGGAGAAACGATTTGATTCAATGAAAGCCATGTTGAAGCAAATATTAAAGAAGATTAGTTGTCAACGATGAATTTGAACAATGAAGAAGATAACGACAAAGATCAGAAGCAAAATGCGAAGTCTTTGGACCAGGCAAATAAAAAGTTGTCGTCTTTGAAGAGATCCAATCGAGCGACAGATCTGAGATGGCAAGACCGTTCTGGACAAGGATTCGGCTGGATCTGGCCAGATCTGTGCACAACGATGCGTGGGTAGGCATGATCTGGCTAGATCCGACCATCGCATGACATCCGACACGACGTCACACGATGACTTTGGGTGTACGACGAGCCCTGGGGAGGCATTGACAATGTCGAGGGAGGCCGGTGATACTTTGATGACGGTGGGGGATGTTGGTGAGGCTTTGACGAGGCCGAGAGCAATCCAACACCTCCAGTTTCAGTTTCGTAATTACTAAGCGGCGGCGGCTGAAAACCCTAGATTAGGGGTATTTTGGTGCCAGTTCTGTATTTACAAGTCAGTGGCAGATTTTTTAATTTCAGGGAGCCGTGTCATTTTCGTAATTACTAGGTGGCGGTTGAAAACCCTAGGTCATGAGCATTTTGGCAATTACGGGAAGGCGACTCATTAGGGGAATTTATTATAAATAAGGGTTTCTTGAGGTGATTATGAAGAGAATTGTGAAAGAATTAGAGTACTTATCTAGATTAGTTTAGTTTAGCCATAGGTTTAATTGGGAGAGCGGTCCTCTCGAAATGAGGCCAAATCCTTGTAATTCCTATCATTTATAAAATAAATCCCATCTTTTGCCTTAAAAATCCTATCTTTTCCCTAAAAATCGACCCCAAGCCTATCATGCAACATCTCCATTTACACACATCAATAGGAAGGAGAAGTGGAGAGCCTATGCCTCTGCCTGCACTAAGAGAAATGGTATTTGGTCTATGGGAATCCCCTTGTCTCATTGTTTTTATTTTAAAATGTTTGAGGTTACTTAATTTTTAGTTCCTAATGCTTTGTTCTCTTACTTAGCCCTACTGGCTTGTTTTAGCTTATCCGAAGCTTTAGTTGCTAATTGTGCCAACCACTAAGACATCCAAAGCTTGTACAGCAGTAACAAAAACGTCATCATCAGTCAGAACAATAAACCTTTTCCCCAAGTTGTTTGGCTGCTGTCATAAAACCATTTCCTACATTTCACCCTATTTATGGCATTCCTTTATGTCACATTAGCGTTTAACATTGTTGATGCATGCCCGATAGTATTATCACAGATGCATTAATATAGCACTTCCCTGTGTTCTGTGGCCTTTTTGTTACTGGGAATCTTCCTTGGTCAGGATTGGGAGTGATTTCCGAGATACGTGACCTTATTTATAGCCGAGTGATATATAACTTAAATCTTATAAGTGGTCGCTTTCTCTGCTTCTGCTATATTTAGCAGTTTGTTCTGTTAACTCTTCTCTGAATCTTCTTTTTGTTTTTGTTCCCCCCCCCAAAAAAAAATGATGTTTAAATTTTTATGTTACTTTTGGCACAGCTTTTACAGTAGAGTTCACGAGGTCTCAGGTTGTGGCTGCTATTCCAGGAGCATTTTTCTGTGTGTGGTATGCATCACAGAAGCATTGGCTGGCAAACAACATATTGGGGATTGCATTCTCCATTCAGGTTGGCTTATGGAATGATATGTCTCAATGTTTGTGAACCATCTTTAAAAGATTTCTATTTGATTCGTGGGTATATAGAAAAATCTCTTGGATTTGTGCAGGTTTGCATATGTTTCAAAAGAACCTGTGTCTAAATTGCTGTGTTTCTAGCCATTCTATGTAGATTTTCTGTTTTGATTTTTCTTTGTTTGTATATATCATGAATATTTCTTGATGATGGTATAAGGGTTTTGGGTTCTGTTAAGATACAAGTCAAACATCCGAATAAGGTTGCTTTGTTTCTAGCTGGTTTACATGATTTTTATCATTTTCCTTTCCATTATTTTTATTTTTTAAGATATATTATGAATGTTGCTTCATGATATTATAGGGGGTTAGTTGCCTGTAAGACACGAGATAATTGTTGGATGTAATCAAACATTGTGGGCAAATAACCGTACTTTACATTGTTAAGAGTACTCTGCAGCACATATAACCTAGATCAAATTTTTCTATATTGTTTGATAATTTTTGGTAGTTCTAATTTTATTTGCTAACCTTTTGCATTTTGGTTTTTTTAAATTTCATTATTTATTTGCTAACCTATGTTGCATGTGACTATTAAATTTTTTAACTAGTTGGTTTGGATCCTTTTAGTTAAGGTTAGGAGCACACTGTTCCATAATAAATGGATTAAGTTGAGTTCTGGTGGTAGACCAGTGGTTGTTGGGATGGCTGGATGCAGTAAGTGTAAATTTTATTTTCCTTTCTTAAAACCAGTGCGATGTTTGGTATCCTATATGTTTGTCAATTATTGGAATCTACTTTCCATCTGTTATCCTGAACCACTTACATAGTGAGAGGAAATGCCTCCGAGATTACAGATACTTACAGTTCTGTAGAACTGATCTTACTATCTAGGTGTTGAAAAGGGAGTTTTAGAGATGCTAAAAGTTATGCTGCCTTCTACCTGAATCTATCGTATTCTGCGACCTGTCATCGCTCGCCTTCTCTTCATCCTTTATATAATTTATCATTTGGACCTCCTTTTGATGTTTCGCCAGCTTTCATCATCAACTTGTATGGTCATGAACTTAGAACAGATCCTGAAATGACAGTTGATAACTTGATTTTATTCATTCATGTACTAAAACCCGAAGTACTTCAAACCAGATTAGGTTACATGTTTGTCTGTGCATGTGCCATGCCCATGTGTATTTGTATTTTCATGTGCATGCAGTTTTCCTTGTTGCAGCAAAGTTCAATAGAAGTGTTCTCTGTTTGCTGCATTGTCATTTTACTCGTGCCATATGATCATATCCTTTTGTGTAATGGTTACAATTGCTTTGTTTGCCTTGCTGTTTTGATGGGGATTTAGTTTCAATTTGGATTCAATTATTATTTGAGACTTTAAACATTTATTTCTATAATCTTTGATTCTTTTTAGATTTTGTAATTTGAATCGTTTTAGAGTTTCCTTAAAGGAATTTAAGTCCTTTTAGAATTTCCTTTTTTGAAGGAGCTTGAGTCTTTTTTAAGTTTCATGTTCTAAGGAACTCTTTTATTTTATTTGGGAGTTTTTATTTGAATCTATTTAGAAGTTTGAATATGAGTCAAATTAGACTTTTATTTTACTTATAAATATAATTTTGTATCCAATTTTTTATTTATGAATGAGTTATTGAATAAAGTATTAGAGTTGTGTAAACTTTTGTTTGCCAATTGAAATCTTAAGTGTGAGAGACGCGAGAGTGGGCTTGGGCGCGTGATGTCTGAAGAATCTCCATGTGTGAGACGTTGGAGTTGATAATCGTCAGATTTTTGTGATGGGTGGCTTAAAACCCTAGCAAATCCCTAGGTTCTTCTTTTCCAAATTTCCCACGACGCAATTTCCCTCTTCTATCTTGCATCAAATGTGATATCAGAATCAAAATTCTGATTTTCCCCTTTTATCCGTCTTCATCATTTTTTTCTAGTTAAGATTTAGTTAAAAAAGAGAAAAAAAATCAAAAAAGAGAAAAATCAATAAAAAAGAAAAATAGAGGAAAAAATCAAAAACATATTTGCTTTCAGTTTGAAAAACGATCACAATTCCATAGGTTATTGTTCATCCACGCGCTACAATACCTCCCGTATGCTACAGTGCCCCACCCTGCTATAGTGCAATTTTCTATTATTAGGAATTTTTTTGAGAAATTTTTGATCTGCTACAGTAACTGCTGAATTTTTTTTTTGAGGATTTTCAGCTATTTTTGCGTAAGGTTTTTATTTTGGTGATTCTGAAATTGTTTCAAGTCAGAATTTCAATCTGCTTGAATAAGAGGCAACCTAATTCGAGCCATTATATATCTTATTTTAATGAAATTTTACAATACATTTTTGGATGCATGTAATTTTGCGAGAGATGAGCATAGGAAGTATTGCATTTTACCTTTTTGAAAGACCCAGCAGATACAGTTATTGTGAAGAATGTGAGTCCATTATGGAAAATTTCTTTTTCTATTGTTGCAATTTATTGGATGAGAATAAATTTTAGTGTGCTGAGTACAAATTAACATGGGAAGTCTTTTATTTTAGGAGACAAGTTTTATTGGTCTTGGTTTAAGATAGAACTTTGGCTGTGTATTTCCACAAATGTCAAACAATCTGCGCATTTCCACAAATGTCAAACAATATGTCAACCGCCTCAGCATTCAAAGCCTAGAAGAGAAACTTTTGTAAGGAGATCAAAAAGATTTTTGAGGATTTCCACAAGCTTATGCAATAGAGGAACAAATAAAGAAATAACAAAGTGTGCCAGACCTCAAGTTCAAGAGTGAGATCGAGCCTGAACCCGCGATCGAGCCTGAATCTCAGTCAGATCCTCATAGATTAAGCCTGAGCATGCATTGGAGCTAGTTTGCATTGGAGCTAGTTAAGCACATCAACTTTGTCATCCCCGGTCAGCCACAACCTACTAGTCAGTAAATTTTATGTGTCTTTCTTTCTTCAAAGATCTTGATACTTCTTCCTAGAGATTATCGTTTACATATTCATATTTTAGTTTATTTCGAAGTTCGTGAATGAGTCTTTACCAACCATAGGAGATTGTTGACTACTGTCGATTTGCGCTTCTTTGCCACCATTCACCATGTGATGAAGTTTTTAAAGCCAAAGAGAATGATATTGATCCAATTCTAATTTGAATTCAAATTAGCATTTGAGTCTTTTAGAATTTATTTTTAGTATTTGATTCCTTTTAGATTTTGTAATTTGAGTCTTTTTAGAGTTTTGTTTTAAAAGAAATTTAAATCTTTTTTTGAAATTTCTATTTAAAGAAGTTTGAGTCTCTATTTGAGTTTCCTGTTATAATTTTTTTAATTTTATTTAAAAATCTTTATTTGAGTCAGGCGCTTACGTATTCGTTAAATTAGTCTTTTAGTTTACTTATAATTATGATTTTTGTATACTACTTTTTAGTTATGAATAAGTTATTGAATAAAAAAACTAGAGTTGTGTAAGTTTTTGTTTTCCAATTGAAATCATAAGCGTGAGAGGCGCGAGCGTGGGTTTGGTTGCCTAGGCGTGAGGTCTGAAAATTCTCTACATGCGAGGCATTGGAGTCGGTAATCGTCAAATTCTCATGGTGAGAGGTCTAAAATCCTATCAAATTCTTAGTTTCTTCGTCCCCAATTTCTACACCATGCAATTTCCCATATCTGTTCTGCGTCATGTTTGCTCATAGTTGCGGGTGCTGATCAGCATTTTCACATGCCATGTGTACCTCCTCTTGAAATGCCCCCACTTTGATTGTCAGTATTCACGCTTGGATCACTCATCATTGTCACTGCTGTCATTGTTAGTTACTTTTGTTGCAGCTGTTGCAACTGCATACTACTACTTTACCTCAGACTGCCTGGTCGTTGCTGCCATTTAGATTGCATTTCGTTGCTAACATGGGCAATGTTCTTTTGCCTCTGCCTTTGGTGGTCAAGGAGGTCTGCTTGAGCCCATTGATAAATGTGCTATGCTAGATAATCTTACCATATATGGCAGTCTTTTTAATCTTTAAACACATGACAGCACAATAATAGTGTAGATTGCTGTATGCGTTTATGCATGCACCTCGTTAAATCATACATACTCTTGACCCTTTCCTTATGCATTCAGCTGTGCCATCTTACAGTTTGTCACTTATTGTGGTCTGTGTCTACGTCCCTATCATAAGCTCTGACTGACGCATTGCTTTTCCCTTCCAAAGTTAACACATTCTGTTCTTGAGCACGTATATTCAGCACATTAAGAATGCTTGTGTCGTTCATTGCATGGATTAGAAGATATTTGATGATCCCTGCACCTTCCACGACCTGTTTGCACACTGTTAGTCACTGTGTAGTATGTACCGAGGAAGCAATTTAGTGGATGCTTAATACATATTTCCGTTAATCTGCACTTCATTGATTCTCTTTAGTCTTGACCTTATTGGGGTTCAGAGAGTCCCTTCTGTTGTCTTACTTTTGGCTTGGATTATGATATAGATATTCCCTTTACTCTCATGTACATCTCTGTGTATGTCCATTGCTGCTTGGTCAGAATGTTGGTAAGACTAAGGATCATTAAGTCTTTAGATCTTTTTGTTCATGCCGTGTTCAATGAGATATGCAATATATGATTGCATTTTGGAGTATGTGTCCACGTATACAGCACATGCACGCTTAAAAATGTGTTGATGTGTAGAACATTTATTGCATGAATGTCAAGATCCACCCTTCTTGGATGGTACCGTTGTTTTAAAATGTTGTGATGGATCTGAAGATTCTGAAAAACCGGTATGAGTTTTGGTTTGCCTGGTGATCTAAAGATGGTGGCCTTGTTATGTATAACCACCTATGCACTAGCACCTTTGTTATTTTTAATTTTAAGGAAAAAGATATGATCACCTATACATAAGAGGAAGAGAGGAAGAACAATAGAACCAATAAATGAAGAGGGTATACAAGAAGAGGAGAACACGATAAACGAGTACATAACTGATCCTTGCTGCAAACATCCACCAGAATCCATGTCTAAAGTGCAGCTGTTTTTCGTGTTAGCTAAAGTTGTCATGAGAGATGCAATCGTTGTAGGATTTTCTGCTGAAATCATTCTTCGGATTCATGATTGTCCTATTTAGGTTTTGATGAAAAATGATGGGGGAAGCTTTGAGGGTGTTTTAAGTCAAAATGGGGTTGTACCCCAATTATTAGCTTCAAACCTGGTCAAGATTCTAGTTGATTTGGCTTGATCCACAGCTGTGGGTTTGGTTGCCTTGGCGTGTGTCTAGGCTGCAGCGCACGAAAGGCCATGCGAAAAAGCCCAATGGGTCATGCTGCCTAATATAGACTTCCATGAATTAAACTCCTTGGCCTGGGCCACTTCCTCTTAAGTGGGCACCTATGCATGCTCACATTTCACTTTTTAGAACAATACCTTTGCCTCAAACATACTAACAATTAGACTATTACTGATAAGCCATAATGTAATAAGAATTCACCTTCTCATCATCAGCTTTTTGGAACCATACTTTTTGACATTATCTTGCTTGGACTTAAACTGTTTTCTTGACCTTATTAGCTTCACTGCAATGAAGTTTAGTGGGAGTTTATTTTTTTTGCTTATATATTCTCATAGCAAAAAATTGGCATGTTCGACACGCTCATATATGATACACATGCGATCCTGCCCAACCCTTAACAAATGTATCTACTGTTGTTTACTTTACAGATATGTATAAAATGAAGCATGATGTGTTCTTTTATACAAAAGCTAATAGTTCTCTTTATGTCCTTTTGCTTTAAATTAGGTTCTTGCATATCTGAATAAAAACATTATATAAATTTATGAATCAAATATGCTTATATTCAAAAGAAAGGACTGTGTTATGGCTGTGTTCTAATATCTAGATTTGGGTGCCTGTGTCCGTGATGGAGCATGACCATGTGTCTGTGTCTACAAGTCATAGCTTCTCTGTGCTATGTAGGACCACTTGTTGAAGTACAATTAACGTCCGAACGAATCTTTTTTAAAGCTTGTTGTTCATCAAGATAAAGTCCATTTATAATCCATCCTTTTGGGAGATGACGGAATGGAGTATGCATCAATAGCCAATGAGTGAGGAACATTCCTGTAAATGCAGAGACCGTTAGCCAATTGGAGGTTGGATTTTGTGGGATCTTTATATAGATCTGAAACATATTTATAAAGATCTGAAACATATTTGTCTTGGTAACTCAAAAGACACCTCATTGATGGAATGAGATACCTTTTTGCTAGTTCAAAGACAACTTTTGATATTGTTAAAACTGTCTCTTTAGATACGCACCTTAAAAATCTTGCTTGTTTTGATCTACCAGACCCCACCCACAAAAAAAGGTTTCCACCACAAAAGATAAAAAAATAGAAAATAGACTTAATATTTTATGCATCCTTCAAACACTTAGTTTTTTTAAAATGCCAACCTAAAGTGACTGAAATGCACCCCAAAAAGTTAAAAACTGAAAAAAAGAGGATCCAGGAAGTAAGGGTGTTTCAGTCATTTTGGTTTTTGTTTGAAATAACTTAAGATTTTTGGAGGCATACCAAAATGTAAAGGTTTGTTGGGGGCTCATATCAAAATAAGCAAGATCTTTTGTTAGTATAGGACATGAATCCTACCTTGATGGCCTTTAAGCATGAACACGACCCCTGGACCCTGGACTAGAAATATTCTTAAAATGAGCTAAATATTATAGTTTCACTCTTTATCTGAAATGTGAACGGTTGTAATTCATGTTTATGTGTCATATATGAAAGAATTTTATAATCGGAACTGGTTGTACTTCACTTGTTGCATCTTAAGTGGTTCTGCGCATTGCAGTCTCTTCCTTTTCTTACCATACCAGCATTAACATTTCAGATAGATTGGAACTGGTCACCTTTTCCCTTATTTTTAAAATTTTGATATTGTAAACATGGATAGCGATTTAGGTTGTTATCTCGTAAGTTCTTAGTGTTGTGCATTTTAATTTTAATTTTTTCCAGTGAGGTTGGAATGCAAAACTTGACAGATGGTATGGCCATGCGTAGCTGCAACAATTTGAACGTGCACTCTGAAATTTCATCATTTTCCTGTTGGTAATTAATTAATTAATCTACTTGAGAATTATTTAACAAAGTATCTATTTTTAAGCATGAACACGACCCCTGGACCCTGGACTTTTGTTAGTATAGGACATGAATCCTACCTTGAAGGCCTTTAATCATGAACACGACCCCTGGACCCTGGACTAGAAATATTCTTAAAATGAGCTAAATATTATAGTTTCACTCTTTATCTGAAATGTGAACGGTTGTAATTCATGTGTATGTGTCATATATGAAAGAATTTTATAATTGGAACTGGTTGTGCTTCACTTGTTGCATCTTAAGTGGTTCTGTGCATTGCACAGTCTCTTCCTTTTCTTACCATACCAGCATTAACATTTCAGATAGATTGGAACTGGTCACCTTTTCCCTTATTTTTAAAATTTTGTTATTGTAAACATGGATAGCGATTTAGGTTGTTATCTCGTAAGTTCTTAGTGTTGTGCATTTTAATTTTAATTTTTTCCAGTGAGGTTGGAATTCAAAACTTGACAGATGGTATGGCCATGCGTAGCTGCAACAATTTGAACATGCACTCTGAAATTTCATCATTTTCCTGTTGGTAATAATTAATTAATCTACTTGAGAATTATTTAACAAAGTATCTATTTTTTGCAGGGAATCGAAATGTTATCACTGGGTTCATTTAGAACCGGCATTATTCTTCTGGTGAGAAAGCCTCAATATTATTTTTATAGATGAATTAATTCGTAACCGCATGCTATACCGATTATGAATTTTTCTTTTGTACATTTCTTGTTCTTACTTTTTCTATGCTCAGTTGGCAACATATTTTTGCCATCTTTGTTTATTGAGCTAAGTGTTTTTGTTATAGGATCTATTTTTTTTGATACCCTATCAATGTTTGCGTTGTGGAAATATCAGTGTTATTTATTTATTTCAGTAACAGTATTTTGATCCTAGACTGATGATGGATATTAGGTGTTCCTTATGCATTGTACCTAAAGCATATGCACCCTTTATTAACTGGTGCGCACCGTTCTGTTCATGTCCATGATAGTCATATTGCCAGTTATGTCTCCAGTATTTACATATTTGCACTTCATCTTACAACCACACAGACAACACACACGCAGACACACACACACACACACACACACACACACACCCCCCCCCAAAAAAAAAAAAAAAAAAAAAAAAAAAAAAACAAAAGAACCTCTCCGGGGCATGCTCTGGTCAGATTTATCTCGTTCCCCTTCCCTTTTAAGTTGCTTTGTTTTCCCTCATAAACACCCTGTAAATTGATAGCTTATATATGTTATGAGGAATATTGTTATCGATCTTACCTACTGTCACTGTTTTCTTCTTCCAATCTGTTGTCAACACATCTGACAATCTCGGAAAAAATATTTACCGTCTGATGATCCTCACTGATTATGTTTGTATAAGTTGTCATGTCTTCCTACTTGTACTATGTGCAGTTTGGTCATATTCATCTTATTTACATCCCCTTTTAAGTAGCTTGGTCCCCCCCAACCCCCCCCCCCCCCCCCCCCCCCCCCCCCCCAATGAACACACTGTCAATTGGTAGATAGTATCTGTTCTGTGGATATTGTTATTAATCTTACCTATTGTAGCTATTTTATTCTTCCAATCTGCTATCAATACATCTGATGATTTAGGACTAAAACATTTACCTTCTGATTCTCCTCTTGGATTTTGTTTTTGTATGAGTTGTTAAGTCTTCCTACTTGTACTATGCACAGTCTGGGCTCTTCGTGTATGACATCTTCTGGGTATTCTTCACTCCAGTGATGGTTAGTGTTGCCAAGTCCTTTGATGCACCTATAAAGGTTTGTTGTGCCCTTAATGTTTATCAACTTTATGAGATTATCTGATAATGTGATGCACTAATTCATCATCCGATATCCTACTGACATGTTACTCTGTAGCTTCTGTTCCCAACTTCAGATTCTGCTCGTCCATTCTCAATGCTTGGTCTTGGTGATATTGTAATACCTGGTATGAGTTTTTATATAATAACATTAGCAGTTTTGTGATTATTTTACCAGTTTTGTTATATGCTTCTTTTGTTTGCCTACGATTTATTTCTCAACACAGTGCCTATAGAATAATACATTTTTTGTCTGTTCGTTGGGGTGATCGTTGAAATGACTTTGTTCATTTATCTAAGTAGAATGGGCTTATTTTATTTAACAAAAGAGGTGGTATGGATG
The DNA here is from genome assembly GCA_030789695.1 of Scilla litardierei. NCBI lineage: Eukaryota > Viridiplantae > Streptophyta > Magnoliopsida > Asparagales > Asparagaceae > Scilla > Scilla litardierei. The sequence goes on along the minus strand of CM061136.1, from coordinate 7,364,312 downwards.
TCCCCAATTGATTCTCAAGTGTTTTTATGACCAAATTAGAAAAAGATGTATATAATTTTGATTCTAGTTGTCTTTTTTTTTGAATTCAATAAAATCAAGGTTCTGCAATTAGACAAGTACAAATCGTCATCGTCATCGTCATATTAGCCGTCTTCCAAAAAATTGGGGGGATCTGCTTCATAAGCTTCATAGAAAGAAAGAGAGTGACAAAGTATTGTGCTAGTTGTCACAAGTACAAATCAAGTCCAAAAAATTTGTATGCTGGAGCTAATAATCCAAAACCATTGGTGTGTTAACGCAGTGAAACAGAACAACATAAATTGTCTTTTTGGAAAAAAATAGTTTGTGGTGCATAAAAAGTGTTAGGTGCAAACTTGCAATTAACTATTCTTGCAGTTTATCATTTCTTTTTTTTCATTGGTTTGAGTTACTTTTAATTTCTGGTGCTGGTTTAGCTCAGATGAGGGGTTTTCATTGAGTTGGACAAAGGTTAAAATACAATAAAATAAAATAAATTACAGAGAGTATCAGAATATTTCATATCTTGATATGAATGTGGGTATTACATCGTTCCAACCATGGGTTGAGGCAAGGTTTTAGGTCTCGGTTTCGGTCTGGGTTTCGGTCTTCTCAAAATTTAGGTTTCGGTTTCGGTATCGCCCGTTTCGGCGGGTTCGGAAGCAAATTTCGGTTTCGTTCGTATCGCTAGTTTTGGCAGTTTCGTTTCGGGTATCGGTTTCGGTTTCGGAGATATTTTAAATATGCATATACTATATACACATAGTGATGGTTTCGGAGGTTCTTAAATCTAAACCTATCAAATACTATTAAATACTTAACAAACTAAAATATTAATCATATACTATCAAATACTAAATACTAAATAGATAAACTAAATTTGAGTTCGTAATCATATCAAATACTAAATACCTAAAGTTTGATACTTAAATACTAAATATTAGATAAATGAATAGATCCTAAAGCTTGCCTTACGCACCCAATGTTTTACCTTGCGCACATACCACTTATTTACAAGTTTGCCAAAAAAATCGGTGGGCGTTGCTTTGCGCACAAACCACTTATTTACAGGGTTGCCACTAAATATCCGCTTAATATGCGCACCGATTGTTTTACTTTACGCACATACCACTTATTTACAAGTTTTTCCTTTTAAACAACGCGGCATCTCCTGAAAGGGGACTCGGGCCTCTCTCTCTCTCTGCTCTCTCACTCCCATGCTAGTGGTCGAGGCGGGTTCGACGAGGCAGGAGGCGGGTTTGACGAGGCAGGAGGCGGGTTCGGCGAGGCGACGACGCGATGAGGTGAGTTCAATTTTTTCATCATCTTCCTTTTGTCCTTTTTCTTCTTTTTTCAGCAATTTTTTATTGGTTATGCCTCTTCTTCGTCTAATTTTTCATCATTTTCAAGCCGAAACCCTAGGGGTTTCTCCTCTTTTAAACGAGCTTTCTATGCAACCTATTGATTCACGAAATTTTTTGGGGTTTTTAGAGAATTTTTATTTAATTACACATTTTTCTGCTTTCGTTTCGATCAATACTGAACGGTATCAGTCAGTTTCGACCGGTATCGGTCAGTTTCGACAGGTATCAGCCGAAACTAATCGATACCGTTCAGTATCGGTCGATACTGAAACTAACCCTTGGTTTCGGTATCAACTGCCGATACCGATACGATACAGCCGATACCTTAAACCCTGATTTGAGGTATCGGTCGAAACCCTAGGGTTTTGGCCGTTTCGTCCCTGTATCGGAGGAGAACGGAACGAAACCGGAAGGAAGGTTTCGGTTTCGGCCGGAACGTTGGCGTTTCGGCCGGTTGGGGCCGAAACCGGTCGGAACGCCAATGTTCCGACCGAAACTGGCAAAAAGAAGAAAAAACAGAAATAAGAACCGTCAAAAAGAAGAAAAAACAGAAAAAAAGGAAGAAAAAAACTGCAGAAAAATAAAAAAAAGAAGAATAACAAGAAAAAGAAGAGAAAGAAGAAGAGGGAGAGAGAAGTTACTTGAACTTACCTCGATTCGCCGCCTTTGCCTTCACCTACGTCCTATCTTTGCCTCCAAATACCTCGGAACTCGTCGCCGCCGCCTCTGAATGTCTCCGATCTCGCCGGTCCTTTGGATGATCTCTAGGTTGAAATGAGAGGATGCGGTTGAAGCACGAGCGATACTGATGTAAGTATCTGCTATTCACATTGCAAATTTTGCTAATCATAGTTTTGGATTTTACAAGTTTGCCATTCTCTTAACATTTTAATAGAAAACTTGTAAATAAATGCAATATTTTTAGCAAAATGTGGAGTGTGAGTAGCATCATTAAGTGGAGTGGAGTCTCCACTAATACCTGCTGCGCACACTACACATTTTGCAAAACAATATTTCACTCCACCTTGCTACACATACTCCGATCTCGCCGCGTCCTTTGATGATCTCTAGGTTGAAATGAGAGGATGCGGTTGAAGCACGAGAGATACTGATGTAAATATCTGCTATTCACATTGCAAATTTTGCTAAACATTGTTTTGGATTTTACAAGTTTGCCATTCTCTTAACATTTTAATAGAAAACTTGTAAATAAATGCAATATTTTTAGCAAAATGTGTAGTGTGAGTAGCATCACTAAGTGGAATGGAGTCTCCACTAATACCTGCTGCGCACACTACACATTTTGCAAAACAATATTGCACTCCACCTTACCACACATACTACACATTTTGTTAAAAACGTAAAATATTGCATTACACTAGTGTTTTGCACATATATTTACATTTATTTATAAAATCCAGGAACTTACAGAAAAATTAATGTATATAATGTATATAGTATATAAATATTTAAAGTATCTTCGAAACCGATACCCGAAACGAAACTACCGAAACTCCCGATACGGAGAAAACCGAAACTTGCTTCCGAAACCACCGAAATAGACGATACCGATACCGATACCGATACCTAAATTTTGGGAAGAGCGATACCGAGACCGAAACCGAGACCTAAAACCTTGGTTACAACCATATCTTCTTTAGAATGGATAGATGATTCCCAGTAGCATATTGTTCCATGGAGCTAAGGTCCAAAATATGGAATAAACAAGTGTTTCCGTGACTCTATCACCCGGCCAATTCTGTTCCACTTAATCCCTTTTTCATGGCCACATATCTTTACGGCTAAGGAATGTGAAATTTTTCTCTTGTTACATGAATCAAATGATCATCCGGGGAAAAGCCATCTCTTTCTCAATAATGTCTTTGTCATTTGATCCAATAGCGTTCAGTTAGATAGGAAGAGATTTGATAAATACTGATAACTCTCGGATAGAGTATTAGAACGGTCATTAGATAACGAACTATTGGTTCTAAGCCATCTCTGGCGATAGCTTTATCTTTCTTAGCGCTCCACCCCGCGGAGAACTCTGGTTGCGCTTTGGTTGGCTTTCTCGAGTAGCATCACTAAGTGGAGTGGAGTCTCCACTAATACCTGTTGCGCACACTACACATTTTGCAAAACAATATTGCACTCCACCTTGCTACACATACTACACATTTTGTTAAAAACGTAAACTATTGCATTACACTCGTGTTTTGCACATATATTTACATTTATTTATAAAATCCAGGAACTTACAGAAAAATTAATGTATATAATGTATATAGTATATAAATATTTAAAGTATCTTCGAAACCGAAACCGAAACCGATACCCGAAACGAAACTACCGAAACTCCCGATACGGATGAAACCGAAACTTGTTTCCGAAACCACCGAAACCACCGAAACGGACGATACCGATACCGATACCTAAATTTTGGGAAGAGCGATACCGAGACCGAAACCGAGACCTAAAACCTTGGTTACAATCATATCTTCTTTAGAATGGATAGATGATTCCCATTAGCATATTGTTCCAAGGAGCTAAGGTCCAAAATATGGAATAAACAAGTGTTTCCGCGACTCTACCACCCGGCCAATTCTGTTCCACTTAATCCCCTTTTCATGGCCACATATCTTTACGGCTAAGGAATGGGAAATTTTTCTCCTGTTACATGAATCAAATGATCATCCGGGAAAAGCCATCTCTTTCTCAATAATGTCTTTGTCATTTGATCCAATAGCGTTCCGTTAGATAGGAAGAGATTTGATAACTATTGGTTCTAAGCCATCTCTGACGATAGCTTTATCTTTCTTAGCGCTCCACCCCGCGGAGAACTCTGGTTGCGCTTTGGTTGGCTTTCTCTTATAGTCTATTTTCTCTGACTTGACTCAGCTTGACCTACTTCACTCAGCGGTTAGAGTATCGCTTTCATACGGCGAGAGTCATTGGTTCAAATCCAATAGTAGGTAAAACCGGCCGAAACCCCCGCACCAGCATGACAGCAAGCACAGACTGGCATCAAGGAGTCAACTGAATGACCAAAGCATCGGTTGCTTCCACGTCTTTACCGTCTCTCTTCCCAACGGAAGATCTGGTCCTTATGGAATCCATAATCTTGAAATCTGGGTTATGCAGGCTCATAAAGGCAGAATACGTTGATGGTTGCAACATATATTGTCCCTATTTTTATCCTTGCATAGTTAGTATAAGACCAGTTGCTTCAAGACACCAATGATTGAAGCTAATGCATCTTTTATTCTTTTTGAATCAATATAAAAGGTTCCTTATTTTCCGACTCTTCTCGCTTTCTCTTTTTTTAAAGAGCATTTGCATTATTGATTGAAATTGTCAATATATTTTGTTGATGATATGCTGATATCAAAGTTTTCATAATTCACACACTTGTAGAGACATTTAGCTGCTATCGTCAAGATAGAAAAGATGTAAACTTTACAAAAATATTCCTCTTTGGTGGAAACCTAGGTTAAATTCTTTTGTTGATCCAATACCTACAATCCTTTCGTTTTGAAACTTGCTACTTCAAACCATAAAACAGTGGGACCCAATGGACCCGCGCTTCTGGGGCCATGCTCTGTGTGCGCGTGCGCGTGCACGTGTCCAGTTCACATGATAGCATTTTGGGTCTTGCTTCAGTTTCTATGGCCCAGTAGAACCGTCTGTTGGGTTGGCTATTGCCGACCTATGGTGGGCAAAAGAAAGCCTGTGAATGTCTTAACCTGGTTTAACTCTCTCTGACCTTTATTTGACCTTAAAATAGCTTTATCAACCAAATATAGTTTCCTACTCAAGATATCCTATTTTATTTCCCGCATTATTACACCTCCCATATAAGATATTCACACCATGCCTTCTGTGCTTTCATTGCTTTTGAGTATGGATTGATGTTCAAAGAGTTGCACATGTATTTGGTTGTTAATTAGAATTTTTCTAAGCTCCAAAGGACTTCAAATGTAAGCACCTCTTTATAATTTCTTCTGATCAGGAGATGGTCCTGGGTAAAGACCTCATTTTTCGTAGTTTAAAGTTATTTCGTATTTCCTTTGGATCATGTTTGTGCACATGATGATTTTCACAGCACGCGTACCCATGCTAGGGTGAGTGTTAAGATTACTTGATATATCATTGTTATGCCACCACCCATCAGCTTAAAGCTTTTGGGCAGAAGTTACTATCTGATAATGAAGTCAGTTAGGCACCTGGCTTTTTTCGTTTTATTGTTATTGGTGTATTAGTATTAGTATATAGAGCTACCTGTCGGTGTCTTGTTTAGATGTATTGTCCATTAGGTTCCTTCAATTATGCAAGCGAACTTTCATTAGTATGTTTCCTTCCATAGTGTGATTCAACTCCTCCTCCAGGAATATTTGTTGCATTGGCTTTGCGATTTGATGTGTCAAGAGGGAAACAAAATCGTTATTTCAACAGTGCGTTCTTTGGGTACACACTTGGTTTGGTTCTAACCATAGTTGTGATGAATTGGTTTCAAGCTGCACAGGTAAAGTCAACTAATCCAGTTCATGTTTATTCTCTAATATTGACATATTATTGACATATTCTCTTCTTTGTATTGGCTCTTCCAGCCTGCGCTTCTATATATAGTACCAGCTGTTCTTGGGTCTGTGGCTGTTCACTGCTTATGGAATGGGGAAGTAAAGCCGGTGTGTTCTATATCTTATTTCTTCTAGTGTTGCTCACTTCAACGTTTTCTTCTCATGTTTCTAATTTTTTTTGAAGTTATAATCATGATATTTCATACTTTAGAGCAGTGTTATAAAAGGCGGTTTCATTATGCGCGCGGTCTATGAGCGCACAGCGCATAAGCGGATTACGCGGCCGATTATGCGGTTTACGCGATTTACGCGAAAATGAATAACTTAGTATATAAATAAGCAATAAGTTTATGTGTTTGTGTATATTAAATTAAAAAAGATAAGAATTATAGGAATAAGGAAAAAATCATATTAGCTTTTAAAAATATGGATTAATTCATACTAAAATATCAGCGCCATTATGACGATCAATACATAAAATAACTAAAGTCTAACGTCTAAAGCAATCTACACACAAGACATAACTATTTATTTTTACGTCCAAATCAAAAGCATGTCAAACGTAAGTATTTTAAAATTAAAAACTGATTTTTATGTTTAACGGGTCGTGTTTCTTAACTGGTTGGATTTTTTAGTTGCCGATTATGCGCCCGCATATTCACATATGCGCTCGCATAACATTTATGCAGTCGATTATGCGGCCGACCGCATAATTCGACCGCATATCTTAATTCTCATGCGGTCAAAGGCCGCATCCTTATATGCGGCCGCATATGCGGCCGCATATAACTTGTTTTAGAACACTGCTTTAGAGCCATGAAGTTATATCAAGTGACCTTTCACGATTGAGAATAATGAATATGTGCTGTTACAGCCGGAAATTTCCTACACAGCAGCACTTTTTCATTGGGCTTTTGACCTTTTAGTTTCGACTATTTGAAAGTGATCTACTAAAACCCTAACCCATCACAACTCAATTGAACCGTAGCATATTTGATCGTCGATCGGGTCATTGCAAATTTAGCGGTTTAATGATAATAGAGTTTTTTTTCCAATTATCTGGTGGACAATCAAATAGGTTTGGGTTCACTTGATTTTTGATGTGTTGGGGTTTTAGCATGTGTCGCTTACTCCTAAATAATCAAAACTTGAAAAAAAAAATGAAAACCCCTTTTGGTTGTGTTGTATGGTCAATAAATTTCATGTGCTAACAGCATATATCAATTATTTTCAATCGTAACTACAAATTGGTATATATAAAAATAGAATTGCATAGGGCAATGTCCACTATACATACACTGGTTTTTTTTCCATGTGTTGACGTATACAAGTGTAGCTCCCACTGTTTTAATTTTGAAAAAAGGGATTCAACTGACAATAAAGCATAATTTTCAATATGTTAAACTTTTTAGAGTAATCAGTATTGGGTAAAGTCAGGAAAATTATAAATATATCCAACTCTAGGACATTGGTGTCTGGACATGCATGGCCTTACCGAGACAAGCACTGTTCAAATTGGATTGCAAACGCAGCCCCTAGGGGTTGCGTTAAATACAGTAGATTTTCTCCATCCTTGGTTTACAGATCTAATTTCTCGCATAATTCAATGGATGCATAGTTGCACATATATAGTGAGAAGCGAGTCAAACGTGTCAGTTCTTCCATAAAATTATTGTTATTGCTGTGGTGAGTACCACTGCTATTTAGTACTTTCAGTAGGATGTGTATTGCCTACAATGTATGAAATGCGATACATTTATTTATTTATTTATTTTGGTTTAGTTTAGTTTATTATTATTATTATTATTATTATTTATTTTTATTTTTATTTTATTTTATTTTTTTATTTTATTTTATTTTATTTTTTTTTTGGGGTGGGGGGGGGGGGGTGGGGGCATACAAATAATAGTACTTTGGGTTGGTGGTAAATATTGAATGCTCAGTTATCATTATTACTTTTTTGTTGTGGGGTGGGTGGGGATGTTGCAAATTTGTAAAAAGCAGGGCATGTCATAAAGGAAATGAGAGGTCTATGGTTTTGTCCATGATAAAAAACAAACACCCAGTAATAGTATAGAGCATTCTCCTTGCAAAAGTGGCAAAAGTTCGACAGGCATACATAAGTGAACAAAATTCAAATTCTTCTTACTTAGAGCCGACTCCTTTGGATTCAAGGCGAATTCTATTCTCATTCTCATCACCTTTGAACACAACTTGTAGCCCAGATCATGAAGATAGAGATTTGCAACCTCCAATGATGCCTGCGCTTTAGAATAAATCAAAATCACCTCTTTTTTGCCCGGTATTTTTGGTCTTTGATAATATTCAGAGGTGTCCTTTAAAGAAGGTGGTGTTTCGTATGAACATGCACTCATCCTTACACCCCGGACGTCATCTCATTCCTTTCACACATTTATATCCACAAGCCGACACAAGGAGCCATGATATGCACACCTAGGACAGCAAAAACATGGCACTTTCACCTCACCCCCTTGCCCACAGAGCACCCAAAAATTGACCCGCAAATACACCCCACCGCCCCCAAAACAATAACCCAACCTCACACCCACCTAAAAAAATCCCAAAACCCCCCCCGACGATACCGACACACACCCACAGTTCTCGGTCTTTTTCGGTTGCGCACGTGCAACACATCTTGTTCGTGTTTTTTTGGTGCCGTGCACGCGTTATTTCTAGTCTAAATACATATGCCGTTAAATTTGTATTCGTAGCTGCCTCCCTTTATTTTGACTTCTCATACAAAGCTTCATGATCATCCTGCGTATGCATGCTGTTGAATTATGTTAGGCTGGTCGTGAGCCGGCTTAGAGTTTCTTAAAGCGTGTAGGCTGATGTTTCTTCATTGTTCTTCTTCGCTAGCTGCTGGAGTACAGCGAGTCCAAGGCTGAAACCGACTCTGATAGCAAGCCATCTACATCTGAAGACGGAGTCAGCAAACTCGACAAGAAAGAGGAATGATGCAGCCAACAACTCTGGTTTTTGTTGACAGGAAAAAAAACTGAAGCTTAGAAATGTATCCTTGAGATTTATGCCATAAATCTCTGCAAGACTTGAAACGTAGCTCTCACAAGTAGTTGCTTAACATCGAATTATGCCGTTGCTGCTGGAAAAGATTTTCTTTCTTTAATCTCTTGTCTTTGACATTTTCCCTCCAACACATGCTAAATGTTCGGTGCACTCGACATGGAAATTAAATTTCAAGGGGGCTACAGGTAATATTTACAGGGACACCAAGATGTGGGCGATCCATGAGGTGTAAGTTTGGTAACAGGGAAAATAAGTTCCCCACTTGAATGCATTTCGTGAAAGCTAGAGGCGTGGGGATCCATATGCGAGCAGATCGTAGCGTGCATTTGTGTTTGATTGTGAATACGGATCACAATAGATGTTATTCAAATGTTGAAATCGATTTTAAAACAAATTCAAATCTTGAACTTGACATTCATATTTGACAAGAAGAAATTTGGATCCGGACCAAATAATATTCTATTTTACAAATGAGGGATTACAGATGGGAATACAAATGAGGGATGTTATCAGGAGAAATTGGATAATAGAATTTGGACTAGAGATAAAGAGAGAAAATGCGCTGTAAGTTGATTTGGCTGTTCCAGTTCTTCCAAGCTTCTTGCTTTACATGCACACACGGGGATGAAAATATTCTCAGAGGCCATCGAACGGTCGAATCTGAACTGTGACAGTTTAATTCGCTATGAAATATGATTGCCGACAAGGGGCATACTTTTATCACAAAAAACACCCAACAAAAAATCACTTGGAGGCTAACTTAGCTAGTCTGCTTCCATCAACATCAAACAATCAGAGAGTGCAAATTTGAGCCCAGGTTTGTGTAGGCAGAGCCGACCACGGTATACAAAGCATGTAATGCATAGCTGGGGCTAAGAGCTGCAGAATGATCATTTTGTTGCCATCCAAAAAGGAGAAAAAAGCTAACAATAATCCAATTTTATTGTAGTTTCATGAGAATTTAAAAGCTCCAAACTTCACTTCCGTTTTCACTTTGGACGTAATATTTGCCAATTTCTAGGGTTTTCTAATAAGAATATACTCTGGACCTGGCAATATACGACTCAAATAGTTCCATGTTCAACAGATTAGTGTTTTAGCAGCTTGAGGATACCAGCTTCTGTATACATATATCTGAATCGGAAAATTATACGAGAGCATATCATTTTTAGCAACAGATCTAGGGTTCTCTCTCTTTCCCTTCAGATCATGCTACTAGAATGTATTTGGGTTTTCTTGTTTTTTTATTTGATGATTTCAGTTTCGATTGAAAACCTATCAAGATCGTAAACAGCTTGTATTCACACCAACCAAATCCAGACGTGCCATAGTGATACCTACCAGATCCATTCGTATCCATCCCCGCCTGCTACATCCTGCTGTGTTGAAGTATCGCGGTGGAAGGGCATCAGATTGCTTGCACCAGCCCTCAATATCCCGGATGTGTAATGCTTCAGCGCGGTGAAATCTATCCCATGGTCCTCTGGCCTTCAAGGCCACTGATGGAAAAATTGATCCCAAGAAAACATCCAAACTCTATTCAATAAATCCCCCCAAAAAAACATATTGCTGATACAACATAAGTTACTAGAACCTTTTTCTAACACACAATATATTCTCTTCTCGTTTTTAAATGCACACCAAGCATAAAATGTTGGAGCAATGCAATTTCATGTTCTGCATCATTTCCTCAAGGAACAACACAGATGATTTAAGACATTGCATCTCAATTCCAATAACTCAGAATATAATGTTAACAATCTCACTGCACGAATGCCATTACCTGTCTGATACGTTATAGATGAAGGTACAAGAAACATATCGAACTGAACGGAATACCAGAAAATGCTTGTAAACTGATATGTACTCTGTCTCCACGCTCCTCAGCAACTACCTCTGTATCCTCCACAATCGCATCCTCAGAAGCTAAGCAAACATTTTAAGACGGTTCCGTTAGCAAGCTTTCGCTAGGTAGGTTTCCTAACAAGGAGATAACAAATAATAGTACTGAAATAACACCATGAAATATAAATAACAATAATGGTAGATCATCATGAGCAAATCATAAATATACACATCTAATAGCAATAAATAAATAAGTGATATTGTTTCTTTACTTTACTGTTGGTGGTCGAATCTCTTGCTGAAGAGATTGTACACGTTTGCAATACGGAGAGTGTTGACATCTTTGTATGGTGTTTTGCTTACGAGGAGCAAGTGGTTATAGTGAATTGAACATCTCTACGGAAAATAAGGGACTGGACATAGGATCAAGAGGATCCGAATCAGGATAAATAATTGTGTTTGCGTTTGACCCTTTTCTGGATTGTGATCATTTATTTTCGCATTTTTATTGCAATTTTTAGTAACTTTTAAATGTACAGTATTCGTCCGGTATACATTATTCACACACACACACCTCTAGTGTATTTGGTGTGCCAGGAGATCAAACATGTTAAGCTGCTCCCACACAATCTATGACCACGAGTTTCCCAACCCCATGTATCATGTAATAGCATAGTATCAGAATAAAACGAACTAGATATGGTGTCATAACCGGTGCAATAACACCAGTGCAATAACAAGTGCGATAATATAGTTAGTAAACTAGTGTCAGATACAATAATATAGTTCGTGAAACGATATAGCCATTGCGCTGTAATTAAGAAGATGCGTTAATGAATTTTGAAGTGTGGTAGGATGCAGTTTTGCTAACGATAAAGCTAATATAGTTAGTAAACTAGCAGTCTCTTGTAATTGGAGAAGATGCGTTCATGAATTTTGAAGTGTCGTACGATGACAAATATCTTTTGAAAAGTCCTCCCAAATCACAAAAGAAATGAAAGCAAATAGAACATTCTTGTTGGTAGAATATGAACGATCCGAAATGACAAACTCGATGTGCTCAATTTTCTCACGTTTTTATGAAATACTCGACTCAATTACATCAAGATCATTCGGTAAAGCTCATCCAAAACATGTATGATGCATGCGAAGCCTCCTCATTGGTTCCAGTACGAACCTCTCCAGGAAAATAACAATCATCTCGCCATCTTTAACTGCAAATTTATGTTCTCAATTTGGGTTTGCCGATTCTCTTCAAGTTGGGATTTTGGGGCTTTTGATCCTTTCGATTTCTCTGTCTGAGGTAGATTGCATTTACTTCCAGTTATTCAGTTTATTATTTCTCTTTAATCTTTGAAATGATTTGATTTCCGATTGCTTGGAGTTGGTTGGATTTAAGAATATTTGGGGGATATGATGTTTCACATATCTTAGAGGGGTTTTCCCCTTATGCGAGAATATTCTTGACCACTGTCTTTGTGGCGGCGGCCCTAGCTTTTCTTGCCCTCCTCCCTTGTTCGGTTCTGCCTGTGGTTGGCCGCCGAAGTCATTGATGGCCGTGGCCATGACGGCGTGGTTTTGATGTTTGCAGTTTCAAGTTATGTCGTGCTTGTTCTTTGGGTTTGTTTTCCTTAAGTTTGTTTCTGCCCAAAGTATCCAGCTTTCGAGCTGCCTTAGACCCTGTTGAGGAGTACTTGACTTAGTACATTAACTTTCATTGGGTTCTTCAACTGATTGTTTATTCGGACTTGTTTGTTTACCATTGTTCCTTTTCGTGGGTTGCGGCAACTCTGACTCCAGGCTGGTAGACGTTGATCTGTTAATAAGCAGAGAATATGAATCTGATCTCACCACCCTTTTAAAGGCAAATCGAGTTATTCAGTATTACTTTTAGTCTTTTGTTTATAATTATTAAATCTTTTGTTTATGATTGTAAACAAATACTTCAAATTTCTTTATTAGCTTTAATTTGTTATGCAAATATTCATCTCTAGAGCATGAACACTTAACGAGAATTTGAGCAATACTTGATATTGATAACTCATGGCATCAACCCAACAATTAGAATGACTTTGCACTTAGCTCATTGTTTAGGGGATGTGAATGTGATTATGGATAGTGTATTCAATTTACCACTCTCCTGATGGAAGTGGGTCATGTTATCAATTTTCCTCTTCCTTTGTTCGAACGAGGTTTCAAATGCAATTTTCATCTTTATTCGGAAATGAGGATTTCAATATTCAATTGTCTGCTATTCACACTAATATCGGGGTTACAGAAACGTGTTAATGAACATCACTCCCTTGGACATGAGTCACAACCTAGAATGGTTAGTCAACTTTAATCAACCCTTAAAAACATTCATAACTAGTAGTATTGCTAATTCAGCAGATCATTTCTCTTGTTCAGAGATATTGTAACTGTTTTCGTTTGGTATAAACTGTTAAGCCTAATTTAGATGTAATTTACTTTCTAATTCTGTTGTATATTTTCTCATCAGGTTTAGTAGGAGAATTTACAATTTTGTTCGTGCATCAAGTTTCTAATATTGTTCGTTCAGGTATTATGGTTTTAATTTCGGTATTATTTCCTACTTAGATCTATTCTGTTTTCATTGGTATCTAGCAGGATCTGCATAATAAATTGTAAATTGTGATGGCCCTTGAAACCAGGTCATTACAATAACAGACTATGATTAATCAACCCAAGTAATGTTATAAGACTGTGGATGCGGTTTACCTTTTAGTCTCATCTTCTCAAAAGCTAATTTGGCTACTAAAATTAGTATATAACTACATCTGTCAATCATTACTTTGAAAGGTCTATCTACAATTTTGACGTATGTAAAGGAAACTTAGTTCTTAGCCAATAATCCTCACTCATATGTGTAGTAAGTAGACACCAAATGACATGCAACCAGGTATTAGATTCCTTTACGTCATCATCTGTATCATCAACTTCCTTGGGTGAAATGTGTTCTTCAATTAATTTATCATCATTATTGATCTCCCACAGAAGTAGGTTTTTATTAGCGCACTGACTAGCAAAATGATCAAAACCATACCATTTGAAACATTGCACCTCTTTAAATTTTTTTGTAGCGGTTCTCTAACCTTAACCTTTCCATTTATCTCTTTAGCGGTATTAGCTTTTGATTTAGTCATGTTATTACTTGACCGCTTAAATTGCTCTTCAACTTTAAAAGTATGCTTTCTGTCAATGAGTGCTCTTATGAATTCCAAATTTATGTCCAGGTTAAATGCTTGTTGCATATTGTTCAATGTGGGAAAACACCACATGCCTAATATCTACTGTCAATTTAGAACAAAACCTAGCAAAAGTAAATATATTGAGTGTCTTCTTATCGCTTACTCTTAACAAATATGTCATTGAACTTAGTCATGTTTCCTTAACGTATGTCATTCAATTTTTCTAATAGGCCGTCTCTATAGATACGAGGTAAATATTTCTCTTTGGGCTTGATTTTCATTTCATTCCAAGTTCGCATGTCTCAGATGTTCTCTTGTTGTCTCTCTATTGATGTTCAGAAAATTTTGGCGTACACTATCATTATCTTAACAATTGGACCTTTCACTTATTTGATAACTGTTACTATCAAACAAATGCTCCATCTCTGTTAGTAATCTGAAAAGATCTGTGTGTTATAAGTTCCATCAAAGTTGAGAGCACTATCCTAATCCAACATGTAATATTATCTCGTCCAAAATTATCATCAAAATTCTCATCTTGTCTCCTATTATTTTAATAATTTCCATATTTGAACATTCTAGCTTCATCATCAAATGTACTCCGTGCTTCATTCTTGAAATTTTGTTCTCTAGTCAATTTATTCTTTAAGGCTTCTAAGCGATCTCATATTCGATTTATGTCGTCATTTAATTTTAGGTATATCCTTTAAATTTAATTTTCTAGTCTTTAAATTGCATTATCACTGATCCTAAGGTCTTGATACTATGTAATACCATGCAATGCCAACCAATGACACATGCAAATACAAGATCATAAACACCGACTAGATGCATGCATTAATTATGCAAATAAAATAAACTCATAGGGTCCAAATCTATATGACAAAATGAAACCCTAGATATGCTAATGCAATATACAGATCAAGATCATAAAATGATGCAATATCATATGATATCAACTAATCTAAACAAAATCAAAAAGAAAATTTTGCAATTTAACAATTAGGATTTGCGCAGATTAGAGGTTATATGGAGTGAGAATTAGCTTTGTAGTACACGTAAGGCCTCTAGAACTTGTAGAGCTTTAATCTAGATGATTACGGTCGCAAATCTCGGGTCGCAAATCTCGGGTAAAAACTCGAGAAATCGTCAAAAATACGCTGAAAATATGGCTGGAATATTGAAAAATCTAGAAAATCCTAAGAAAATGAGAAGTGTACTATAGCACCAGATCGGCTTGGCTAATCAATGATTTGGCTAAGCCGTTGACCGGTTAATGGCTTCAATCAACTCAGTCTGTTAGGCTAAGCAGATAAACAACATTGGCGTCTTAGTTAGACACGGTTCGATGACAGAAACGGCTCGACAGAGTCGTTACTGTAGAAATTCAGCACTGGCAAAGTTCTCGGTTGATTCCGATGGCGATCGTCGGTGATTTTTTGTCCTTTTTGTTTGCCGTGAACAGACACATCTTTTAAGGTGGTGACACATCTTCAGAGGAAGCTACTGACAATTACTTCAGCTACAGTGTCGATGAAACCCAATGGAAGCGATGGCAAGTGTGGAGGAAGACATTGATGGTGGCTTTAGGCTAAGCAGATAAACAACATTGGCGTCTTAGTTAGACACGGTTCGATGACGGAAACGGCTCGACAGAGTCGTTACTGTAGAAATTCAGCACTGGCAAAGTTCTCGGTTGATTCCGATGGCGATCGTCGGTGATTTTTTGTCCTTTTTGTTTGCCGTGAACAGACACATCTTTTAAGGTGGTGACACATCTTCAGAGGAAGCTACTGACAATTACTTCAGCTACAGTTTCGATGAAACCCAATGGAAGCGATGGCAAGTGTGGAGGAAGACATCGATGGTGGCTTTGGGGCACTTGGATGGTGGCAGCGGTTAGTGCCGTAGGTGACAACGGCGATGCGGGTGCCAACTGCGACGATGGGGCGGTCAGCTTCAATTTAGGATTACGGTTTGGTTTATTATTTTTTCTGTTCTTTCTATCTGTTTTCTTTTTTCTTCTCTGCTTTTTTCCAAAAATTGTGTTTTTCTCTTTTTTTGCTTCTCTTTTTTTAAGAACTTTTCCAATTTTTTTAATTTTTATATTTTTTCAATTTTTCATCTCACTTTTAAAATCTAAAATCATAACTAAAAGAAAAAAGATTTTTTTAACCAAAATAAAAGAAAAGAAGATAAACTAGGATTTAGCTTTGATACCAAGTTTAACCTAGGACATACGCATGAAATGATGTGGTAGAGATTTGAGAAAGAAAAAAGTCAGGAAGTTGATAACTTTTCGGGCCTCGCACATTGAGAATCTCACGACACTAACTCACATGCCTCGCAAGGAAGATATTTCAAACCCCTTGCTCAAGCAACCAATCACTCTCGCACACCAACATAAAATATTTAAGTTTTATGGAGAAACTAAACGTTTACATCAAAATTTCTATTATTATGTCCTTCATATATGCTTACAACCTGGGTTTCAAAAATCATATTTAATGTGGAACTAAAACTCCAAAATAAATGAAACGCTCAAAATAAATAAAAGACTCAAAAGTACTCAAAACTTTATCCTAACTAAAATAAACAAAAGACTCAAAAAAAAACTAGAAAACTTAAGGACTCAATTTTAGATGAACGCTCATGCATCTTAAAATTTAGTATGTAGTCCTTTTAGATGTATGAGCGTCTCACATTAACAAGGACTACATCTAAAATTTAACTTTAATATCTATCACAAATGAACGCTCATGCATATCGTCCTCTCGTTTTCAAGTAATTTTGCCAAGTATGCCTCGATGCCACATTGCTTTTACTAGGCTGACCACCTTGTTTCCGGATGCTCATGGGTCGCCTGATCCACCATATGGCTAGGATCACCAACGTAATATCATAGCTGTAAGACGTAAAAAATATATCGTGCACTCCTACTAATGAAGTAATGCAAGATGATAAGCAACCTCTCCAACTCGCTCTAATATGTCGAATGGCCCAATGGATCGTGGACTAAGTTTCCCCTAGCTGTAAATGCGGATGAGTTCTCTGTTAGGTGGTATCTTCAAGAACATATGATCACCTAATTGGAACTCTAAATAACGATGCTTCAATGCTTGTAGCGGTCTTACGCAATGCAAAGCTTCTAACCAAAGGCCGTTGTGACATCCATAACCTCCACAACCAGCTTTGGTCCCAAAAGTTTTCGATCTTCAACATCGTCCACACTGAGATGAGAACGTCACTTCATCTATACAAAGGACAAACGGTGCCTTGCCTAGTCGTGGTTGTATGC
This sequence comes from Scilla litardierei, assembly GCA_030789695.1. Taxonomy (NCBI): domain Eukaryota; kingdom Viridiplantae; phylum Streptophyta; class Magnoliopsida; order Asparagales; family Asparagaceae; genus Scilla; species Scilla litardierei. The sequence goes on along the minus strand of CM061136.1, from coordinate 7,346,953 downwards.
AAATGTATGGAAAACTTCACCAATGCAAGTGGTCCTCCCATATTCCTTAGAAGTCTAGCATACAAACCCTTAGCATATCATCAAGTATCTAGATGGTACACTCCGATTGTCCAATCGGATGTAGTTGGTGCGTAGTTCTGAAATTTAAGCTGGTACACAAACTCGTATATACTCATCAAAAATGTGAAATTACCATCGTGTCCTGATCAGAGACGATGCAAATAGGTACATTGTGTAACCTCACAATTTACTACATAAATATAATTCACATCACGAAGCATTCAAAGAACTTAAGACGAAATAGAAAAGAAATTACCTTTATGTACTTCGTAAGAAGTTTAATAGACTGTTTAACTCGGAACGAAATAAAATGAACCGACGTAGTTAATAGATCAACGATGATCCAAACGGAATTATTCTATCTTAAGCTCTGTGAAAGTCCACTCATGAAGTCTATAATGATATGCTGCCATTTTACTCATGAATAGGCATATGTTGAAGCAAGCATGTAATCTAACAATAATCAATCTTCACCTGCTGGAATATCAAACACTTTGCTACACTTCAAGCCACACTTTTCTTCATCTCGTGCTTCAAAAAATTATAAATAGTTTCGTATACATCTATACATCTTCGTGCCACAAGGATGTATATGGCGAGCTATGTGCTTCCTTTAATAATTCATCACTGATCTCACCTGATGGGACACAAATCCCGATGCCATACCTTCCAGATCTATCCTCATGGACAATGAAATCCAAACGAAAAAATAGTTCCACATGGCTTCTGGTCTTATGCACCTACGCATTTCAGGACTGAGCAATCTTGATCCAATCTACAAGGATCCACTAAACTGCATGTTCATCAGCAACGCTGTGATCCCTAGAAGAACTTTCAACTTACATCTTACGTAATGCTTACTAAAACCCCATGAAATTCATGACCATTGGAAGCCAGCTAAATGCGTCAGGCACCATATTAATTTTCATTGGATGATACTGAAGATCAATGTCAAAACCTGCCATAAGTTTCAACCATTTGTATTGCCTCATATTAAGTTCCTTTTACGTGAAGATATACTTCAAACTGATGTGATCCGTAAATATCTTTCATATGCTCGTCTAACAAAAAATGTCTCCAAATATTCAGAGCAAAGATAATCGTAACCAAATTCAAGTCGTGTAGGGAAATTCTGCTCACGAGTCTACAACTACATTGATGCATAGGTCACCACCCGACCATACTGGTGCAGCCCACATCTGAGGTCCTTGATAGACGCATCGTAATACATTTTAAACCTTTCAATCTGATCAAAAATCGTCAAAACTGTCGCAACCATCAACTTCATCTTCAGTTCCTCATAAGCTTTCTCATAAACTTCTAACCAGACAAACTCAACCTTTTCTCATAGACACGTCATAGGTTCTGTTATTTTCAAGAAATCCTAGATAAATCTCCAATAATATCCAACCAATCCCAAGAAACTTCTAATCCATAAGACCAATTGATGGAATTGGTTGTACAACTATCTCTAGGTCCATCGAAATGCCTTCACCCAACATATGTCCAAGAAAAGACATGGTCCAATCAGAACTCGCACTTGTTGAATTTGGCAAATAAATGGTATCGCCTTAAGGTTTACAATATCTTTTGTCAATGCTTTGCATGCTCCTCCCGACTCTTCAAGGACACCATGATATCATCAATGAAGATCACTACGAACATGTATATGATTTCGTAAAATACTTAGTTCATAAGGTTCATGAACATCACCCGTGTGTTGATCGCATCGAATGGTATAACCAAGAATGCGTAATGCTCGTACTTGGTTCGAAAGGCTATATTGTGAATGTCCTTAACCTTCACTTGATAATGAACTCCTGAGATTCAACTTAGAGAATATGTGTAACCTGCTAAGCTGATCGAAGATGTCATCATGCATGGTAATGGATATTTGTTCTTCACGGTTACCTTGTTCAGCTTCTCATAATATATGCACATATTTCTCGATCCATTTTCTTAACCAATAATACTAGAGCACCACTGGAAAACATGTTGTGAGTATGGAGTTCCTCTAGCTTAATTGGCATTATGTGGTAAGGAACCATGGAGATATGCCAAGTGACTTGGACGAACTCGTTTGAAAATTTAGGAGCGTGATCCAAAGGCAACCCAAAGATGTCCTCAAGAAACACATCATCGAACTCCCAAACTTGTGTCTTTCCAACACCGCTTACATTTTCACAATTACAGCTCATACCGACTTGGCCCAATATTGAATTGGTTCAAGCTCCTACTGACGAAATGTTCCCTGACGAATTGGAACACCGGATATTCTGGAATCTTAAACGCTACCCTAATTTAGGAAGAGCTCGTACTTGGTTCGAAAGGCTATATTGTGAATGTCCTTAACCTTCACTTGATAATGAACTCCTGAGATTCAACTTAGAGAATATGTGTAACCTGCTAAGCTGATCGAAGATGTCATCATGCATGGTAATGGATATTTGTTCTTCACGGTTACCTTGTTCAGCTTCTCATAATATATGCACATATTTCTCGATCCATTTTCTTAACCAATAATACTAGAGCACCACTGGAAAACATGTTGTGAGTATGGAGTTCCTCCAGCTTAATTGGCATTATGTGGTAAGGAACCATGGAGATATGCCAAGTGACTTGGACGAACTCGTTTGAAAAATTAGGAGCGTGATCCAAAGGCAACCCAAAGATGTCCTCAAGAAACACATCATCGAACTCCCAAACTTGTGTCTTTCCAACACCGCTTACATTTTCACAATTACAGCTCATACCGACTTGGCCCAATATTGAATTGGTTCAAGCTCCTACTGACGAAATGTTCCCTGACGAATTAGAACACCGGATATTCTGGAATCTTAAACGCTACCCTAATTTAGGAAGAGCTCGTATCCATATAACACTGCAATGTAAAAGATCACTGTTGGATGATTATAGAATACCCTTGCTCAATTAACACTCCAATTTGATATGGGATAGCTAACAGAAATAGAACAAATCGATACAAATAAGTAAGATATAGGACATTAAGGCGTTCTACAATATTAATACTTCCCATTATGTTTAAAATATAGTAATCATGTATAAAATATGCTACCTACCATTTTAGGATTAATTGAACGTTCTACATAACAAACCAAACATGGTAATCATGTATAAAATATGCTACTTACCATTATCATATCAAATTATCAATCCTTCTCATTATGTTTTGTATTGACAGTTCCATAACGAAACCACAGCATACAACGAGTTAGGATCAGTAATTATGGAACATGCCACCGACAAAGGACTACAGGATACAGTAAATCTATTCTACAATGAACATGGCCAAAAACAATGAAACATGAGCATGGCTGAGACTTACATAATCAATAAACCAGCCCGAAAAAATAGTTAGGTTGAGACCAAATTGGGATCATAACCATCAGTATAGAGCAAAACAGCCTCAATAATGCATAACCAAACCTAACTAAGGATAACAGGAAGCAAAGCAAGAAGCAAACAACCCCTAAAAGGCTCAACCAAACCCAACAGAGGTAAACATGGAGACAGCTACCCCAAGATGGCAAACAATGACAAAACAGGGAGCAACCGAGCACAACGGGAAACAACAGTGGGTAAAAAGAACCAACAAACCAAAACATCCAAATAAAGCACGGGTGAGACGAAACATAGGCCAATAGGAGCTAGCAACAAAACAAGACCTAAAGAAAATAAAAAAGATATGGTCCCGAAATTAATTAACAGTAAAAAATCATCATCAATCATGGCCGAGCCAATCAATATGCCAAATAATTCACACACAAAAAATCAAGTTTTGGCCCGATTTTTTGAAGCCTAAAAATAAATAGAAAATCTTCTTGATCACCAGAGAAGAAATGAAGATGAATCAATAGTGCTATGTCGCCTTGTCGCTATTTGCGTCTACCGATGTCGCTGCATTTGCTCGAACAAGACGAAAGAGATTTGCGTGAGCGAAAAAGAAATTGCGAGATAAATCTGTAGGTCTAAGCGAAAGAGGGATCGATCCTAAAAATAAGCTAGGGTTTGAATTGAATAAAAATAGAAAGGATGAATGATGTAAAATACATGGAGAGTGTGGGACAAGGCGAAGGAGAAGGAGAAGGGAGGTCGGGACGTGGATCGGTTATGTTCTTGGGGCGTCAGTTATGATGTGGGTGGAATCGACCGCACGGGATAGGAAGAGAGATCGGATGGTGCTTAGGGAAAGAACAAAAGAAAGAAAATGAAAAGAAATGAAGAGAGAGAGAGAGAGAGAGAGTTATGGTTTATGTGTATATATTTATAAAAGGAATATGGTCATCAGCTACCCAAGAAGGAAATTTCCTTTTTGGGTAGCTTATAACTCACCCTCGTATTTCTTTCAATGATAAGATCCATTCATTTTTATCTTCATATTCTAAAACTCCAAACCATCAATTTTAAGTGAACACAATGAGTTTTTTCCGTTTCAATGAGTATTTTTTTCGTTAATCTATTTGTTGCAAAAGTTTTGTTATTACGAAATTGTTTAGTTTTCGACGAGTGGATGAACAAGTTGAAAATTGATGGTTGAAGATTTTAAAACGTGAATATCAAAATGAACGAATCTGATCTTTAACAAACGAGTGTTGGAGTTTTGATACTAGACAATGAGAATTTCCTTCATGGTTAGCTTACACCCATATTCCTCTATTTATATATTGGGTTTGTGTTTCGGGCTTTATATTATATGGCGTTGGGTGATGGGTTTTTAAAAGAAACGGGTTAATGGGAATAAGCCAAAAGCACATCAAACAAATACAGAAACATTAGACAAATTCTTTTAAAATATTTTTAAAAACTTTTGATGAATAAAAACATTTTTATTGCAGTATAAATGTACATATGTATAATAAGGTCAATGCAAAAAATAATAGTTGATATCCTGAAACTCTTTCCATTAGAATATTTATAAGCTAAAAGCCTTGTTTAACTAGTCTAAGTGTAACTCTGTGTGCAATATTGCACAACCCTTCAATAGGATGGTGAGGCTCCCATATTGCAGTATACAGTTTCTTTCAATAAATCCTCAGATCTCAAGAGTTGATAATTCCACATACTCCCATTCTACGCAACAGCATCTTAAGGTTCTCTATAAAATAATCATTCAGCACTATCATTCAATCAACCAATCCTACATTCAATCCTATGCTTAAATAACTAGGTGTTAGGATCTAGCAAAAGATCCAATTTTTATAGCAAACAAATAATGAAGAACAAGATAATTGAACGCAAAAGATGTGCATTCTCCTCCCATGACGCCGAAGAGGATGTCCGCACTCGTTTAATCTAGATCTAACCTAAAGACGCTCGATAGAAATCTCAATAATCAAGCATAAAAATACAAGCGACGGCTAACCCTCCTATTTATAATAAAAACTAGGGTTCCTTGGCAATGGAGGCGCGCGCGCGCACAAGGTAGGGCCGGCGGCTATGGGCTTGGGCCCATGAGTGCGGCGGGTGTAGACCCGAAGGGTCTATCAATACTCCCTCCCCAAAGAGCCACATTGTCCTCAAGGTGGTGTATGTAAGTACCGGCGGCGCTACTCCGAGTGGGAGTCGTCCTCCCCTCCGATCCCTTCGTCCTCCACGTCATCTTTCTCGTCTGCCTCTGCGATCAACACTTGCAGCTTTCGATCCACACGACAATGTCCCGGAGTGAAGCGCTCGTCGCATCTGAAACAGAGCCCTTTTTGCCTTTTCTCCCTCATCTCCACATCGGTCATCCTTCGAAATTGGTCCCCAACAGGTTGTTGGTTTTTTTTGCTCTCCCGTCTTCTCAAGCCCTGCCCGATCTGCCTCAGTAGTGACCCCTGCTCCGCCGGCTCCGGTCGCGGTGCCCCGCTGTATCTGCCCACTATAGCTGCTCCCACCTCTCCTATCCCCAATCCGGTAGTACGCTACCATCTGCGCCATCTCGATGACATCTGAAAGCCCCCTAGGCTTGTAGGGACTCACCGCAGCTCGAAGACTAGGTCGCAACCCCTTCAAGGTGCCCTCCAGCGATTCGTCCGACACCCCATGAACTCGCCCGGCCAGTGTCTCAAATCTCTCGATGTACTCCCGCACCGGCCCCTCCTGCCTGAGGGCATATAGCTGCTCGTGTAGGTTTTCAAACGAGGGTCTCTAAACTTCTCCAGCACTAGGTCTGTCAGCTCCACCCAGCTCCGGATCTGCTGCCTCCTCTCCTTCCACTGGAACCACCCCAAGGCTCTCCCCTCCATGCAAATGGCTGCCGCCTCCAGTTTCTGTGCCCCGGTCATGTGGTGCGCCGCGACATATCGCTCTGCTGTGAACAACCAGGCGTGTGGATCCTCCCCCAGAAAATAGCGGCATCTTCAGCTTTCGTACTCTGCAATTTCCTCCAAAATGCCCCTGCTCGGGGCTCCACTCAACACGGTGAAGCGGACGGTAGTGTTGTCTCCTCTCATCCTGGGTCTCGTATTGCCTACGTGGACCTCCTCCGCGGTCCCCATAGTCTTCTCGGTCTCTGTGCCCCTCGTCGCTTCCAAATCCGCCCTCTGGCCACTCCTGGTAGTCTCTGTATCTACCCCGGTGCATGCTGCGTATCTCTCCTGGTGGTGGGGCGGTGGCTGCCACCTCCCATTGTCAAATCGAGGATCCGGAGGGTCCCGATAGCCCTCATCGTAGTCTCCATGCTCCTGAAAATCCCTGAGCCCCAAATCTTCCTCGAAGTCACGTGCCGGAGCCTCTCGACGCGGCTGACCGTCGCGGAAAGTCTAAAAATCGTCGCTTGTAGCCCCGAAACCCCGCGCGGGGGTCTACGCCTGTCCGCGGCCTGCCTGGGGCAGGGCCGCCGGCCCCGCCTGGTAGTCCTGGGGGCCCCAGCGGCCCCCTGGGGGTCGAGTGGTGTCGCCGGCCTCCCTAGGGGCTTTGTCGCCCCTGGGCGGTGGTCTTGGGGGCCCCAGCGGCCCCTAGGGCTCAGGGGGTTCACCGGCCCCCCTGGGGCCTTCGCTGCCCCTAGGCGAAGGTCCTGGGGGCCCCAGCGGCCCCCAGGGCTCGGGGGGGTTCGCCAGCCCCCCTGGGGGCTTCGCCGTCCCTGGGCGAAGCCATGGGAGGCCGTCGCCTCCCTGGCGGTCCTACTGGGGGTCGGCGAGGCCCTGGGAGGGCTGCCGCGGCACCCCCTCCGCTTCGCGCACCTGTTTGTGGGGTTGGACGTAGCCGCCGGCCTATCGTTGGGCTTCCGCCGTCTTTCGCCTTACTTCTTATCGATAGACTACCTTCCACGGCTCCTCTTCCTCATCTTCGGCCAAACCCTCCACCAAAAAGTCGTTTTCCGGGTCAAAGTTCTCAACTTTCTCCTTCCCCTTGCCTAAAGGTGGCGCCTTTCCCGCTGATTTAGGGTTCCCATCCCCTTTGTTGTTTGTCGCTAATTAATTTAGGGTTTCCATCAATTGCGCGAATTGTTCGTCGTGCTGCGCTTGATTCGCCGCCAATTGGTTGATAGAAGCCGTCAATTTTGCCATGTATTCATCGTTTGCCGCCAACGATTTCTTGATCCCGTCAATCTCGCTTGTAAATTTCGCCTCCAAGGCCTCAATTTTGTCTTGCCATCTTGTCGAAGCCGTCATGGATCGTCACGTGCTCTGATACCAAATTGTTAGGATCTAGCAAAAGATGCAATTTTTATAGCAAACAAATAATGAAGAACAAGATAATTGAACGGAAAAGAGGTGTGTTCTCCTCCTAAGACGCCGAAGAGGACGTCCGCACTCGTTTAATCTAGATCTAACCTAAAGACGCTCGAGAGAAATCTCAATAATCAAGCATAAAAAATACAAGCGATGGCTAACCCTCCTATTTATAATAAAAACTAGGTTTCCTTGGCAATGGAGGCACGCTCGCACAAGCTAGGGCCGGCGGCTATGGGCTTGGGCCCATGGGTGCGGCGGGTGTAGACCCGAAGGGTCTATCACTAGGCTAGTTTGCATAGGTTTTGCATAGGTTTTACACTATAGAGGTTACATAGGCAACGTTACTTCCTCCATCAAGAGTCTGCGCATTAGGTTAAAGCAGGTTAAATGCCAGAAAGAAAGATATTTGGTGTAGCAATCTACACAATGATAATTTTACTATGCCATCGACTTTCACCAAGTTCTTGTGTTATATTAATCTCATGAAAAAGTGGTTGGATGAAAATAGTTGGAACAAGGCTTGACGGTTGAAGTCATTGTCATCTACAGGAATCAATGATCCAAGGTACACTGTTCCAAAGAATGAAACCATGTTTTATTTTTATTATACCACAGAATAGCACCCACCAATTCCATTTAAAGTTTCATCATTTATGGCATACAAACCAGCCTTTTAAGTTCATTCCTTGCTCTACAACTACTAGAAATCGTAGACATGAGGAGCTCAACTACTGTCATGCCCACCGCATTATCAATGAATTGGTTCACATCATCAAAAAGAGAAATATGAAGATCTCCCAACACTAGCCACCAAATACAACCACTTATGACCCCATAATTCTTGTCATGTCTATCTATTTTCCTCCAATTCTGGGTTGGATCTACCGGAGGTCAGTGTTGGTGAATGCCTGCATTAGGGTTTTAGAATTGTCAAAGCCTATATAGGCATGAGGCTAAGGCTACCACTGAGTTTGAAAATGAATGAGCCCAAAGGCACATGTCATGAGGCTTTTCAGTTCAGATTTGACAACAAACTAACCTGTGCACATGTAATTAACAGCATTAACAGTCTATTCTTTACCAACACAACCTTCAACACAATGATATTTGCATAATCTGAATCTTGCATAATAAAAATATAGCCATGTATATTTTTTAAATTTGCATTTAAGGTATGTAGCATATACCTCACAAATTTAAAATTACAATAATATATAGTACCTACATGCCTTAGATCTACACAGATCTCTACACAAGGGAAATGCACAATTGTATCAACAATCCGGGGAAACAGAATTACCATACTAGGGGGTCCTATGTGTCTCTCTTCTGTGCATGGATGTGTTCGGATTGTGGGTGTGCACATAACGAAATTTTCTACTTTATATATGCATGTTATATGTCTAACCTCGTATTTTCATATAGGCCCTAATAAATCTACACTAAAACATTTTCATACACTTTTATAAGTTGAAACAACCAATTTTCATACACTTTTATAAGGTGAAACAAACAATTTTGAACTTTTGTCCTGCATGCGCAGAACATGCTCAAATCTTCTCTATTTTCTTTTTAAATACTAATCTGTAATGTGAGAGGAAGTATGCTAAACGTTATCATGCAACATGCAAGGTAACACAAGGAAGATTACATAGATACATGTCATAAGACTTAAAAAAAGTATTAGTGCTTATATGAAAACATGCCGTCTACATAAATACTTACTCTATAATATTTTATAATGCAATTCAGAACGCATTGAAATTATATTATTTATATATTTTTCATGAGAAAAATACTATATAATATGAGCAAGCTTGAACATATATGATGATGACATGGTGCAACCTTATCTATAAGAAATAAAAGGTCACATGAGTGTACTTTTTGCATCCAATGTAACCTCATCTTTCTTATGGATGGCTTTGTGATACAGCATCATCGTATTTGACACAAGTGCTCGAGTGTCATATGATAACATTGATACCTATTTCTATCATTTTTCATAGGAAATTCATGTGCATATCAGAGAGACAACGGGGTCACCAGAGGGCCTAACTAATATTCGATACATTCAAATTAATATGTATTTTCACTCTTTCAAGACCACTAACAGAAAATAAGGGGGTTATGGAGCACAAGGTTCCTTACTACGTCTAAGGAAATTAACACCAACCATCAACATGAAATTATACCTTAACTAGGCTGCTAAACCAAGAAAATCAATAAGAGGGCCTCGCCATACATGTCAGATCTTTACCCCCACCTTCCACCACATCATACCATTTCATTAAACAAAATTATCATTGAATTTCTACCATAATTCATATATGTATACAGTGATATTCTAGAAAGCAAAGTACTACCAGTTCTCCAATGGTTATAGGAACCCACATAAACTTCCGATCAAACTTAGTCTAAAACTTTCGACTTTCGTAGGTATTTTACATCTATATCATCTAAATTTGAACCAGGCTCTTCTAAAATAAAGAAATTTCGTAAAATTTTTAAAGTTTTCCTTGGTTCTTCCAGAATTAATGCACCATACTTGCAATGTCAAAACATTAAAAAAGATGCTATTAGGTGTGACTAAAATCTTGAGTAGGTAAACATTAGTTCAACGTTACTTTACAGTACTCAAACAGAATATTGATTTAGGTCGAAGTCAACAAATAACCAAACAACAAGATGATGTTGATTTCTTGTTCAAAAGATTAGCAATAACAATTACATAAATCCAACCAATTAGCAAAGATTAAATTATTTAGAAGTCAAGGAAAACATCCAAACTCTAATTAATAAATCCTAACAACCTCTTTGGGAGGGAAAAATTGAAATATATGATAATATTTCAAGAAGGTAATAGATTGCAGGAAGATAGGATAGATCTGATACGATCCGCTTGGATCGATCAAGCAAAACAGTTTAAAGGTGGAAAAAATTAAAAAGAGGGGAATATTTTTAGGGTTTTAGATTAGAAGAACAAGAGAAATCAATTGATAAAAGCCTCTTTCGAGAGGAGACTTGCTCTCCGAGCTTTTGATTGAACGGAACAAAAGCCTAAATTTCCTTCACTAAGGATGCTCAAGAGTTTCTCAACAATCTAAGCATAAGCAAATACAATGGGGGCTAGCCCTAATAAAGAGAATGAGATGATTTACTAATTTGGCCTAGAGCGACCAAAATACCCCTAAAGCTAATAATAACTAATTAACGCATCCACGTCTCCTCCTGCGCACGTAAGTGATCGTGGTTGGTCCCTCCACGTCCACCTCACGTGGTGCGGCCCCCTCGGAGCGTGCGCCGGCTGAAGATGCGGCATGGTCCGCATCAATACCCCCGTAGAAGAGCCACCTTGTCCTCAAGGTGGAAGTCCAGAAACTGCTCCCGAACAACGTCGAACGCTTCCCACGTGGCATCGCAGTCCGGCAATCCCGCCCAATGTATCAGTACCTTCTGCCGATGCCCCGGACCCTGGCGCACCGCCCTGACGTCCAACGGCTCCATCATCACCTCCATGTCCGCTGTCAGTGTCGGTGGAAGTGTGGATGACACCGTCTGCTCTCCAATGGCACGACGAAGCTGCGAAACATGAAAAACTGGATGGATCGTAGCTGTCGTGGGTAACCTTAGTCTGTAGGCCACCTGGCCAATTTTGGCCTCAATCTCAAAGGGCCCAAAGAATCTGGCAGCTAGCTTCTCATTCCTCCTCCTCGCCACTGATCTCTGTCTGTATGGCCGCAGCTTGAGATATACCATATCTCCCTCCTGAAAACTCACATCCCGTCGATGTCCATCCACCTTCGTCTTCATCACCTGCTGAGCCCGTAGCAAGTACTTCTTCAGCTCATCTAGCATCACATCCCTCTCCTCCATGTAACCCTCCACCAGCGAGACTGGTGTCTGTCTACTCCCGAATCGAATCAGCTCTGGTGGGTCTCTGCCATACAACACCCGAAAGGGGGTCGTCCCTGCTGCTGAATGGTACGAAGTATTGTACCAATACTCTGCCCAGGCCAACCAGCGGTACCACTGTCGCGGTGTCTCCGATGCAAAACATCGCAGATACGTCTCTATACTGCGATTAACCACCTCTGTCTGCCCGTCTATCTGGGGGTGATAGGTGGTACTCCTCTTCAGCACCGTTCCCTGTACCCGGAACAACTCCCGCCAAAACCCGCTCAAGAACACCTGGTCCCGGTCAGACACTATAGACCCAGGGATCCCATGCAACCGTATCACCTCTCGAGTAAACGTTGTGGCCACCAAAACTGTCGTGTACGTGTGTTTCAGCGATATGAAATGTGCGTACTTACTCAGTCTGTCCACCACTACGAAAATCACCGAGTACCCCTCCGACCTGGGTAATCCCTCGATGAAGTCCACGGTCACCTCCTCCCACACCCGCTCAGGTAGAGCCAACGGCTGCAACAACCCTGCAGACGCCATGGCCATGTACTTGTGACGCTGACAGACATCACAAGCTGCTACTAAGAGGGCGATCTCCTTCTTCATCCCCTGCCAGTAAACCTCTCGGGCCATCCGCATGTAAATCTGCTGCACCCCGGAGTGTCCCCCAACCCCTGAACTGTGGAACTCCTGAAACAGCACTGGTATGAAGGCCGACCTCCGCGGTAAGACCAACCGCCCCTGATACAACAGCCTGCGGCCCTCCATAGAGTACCCCTTCGGCGCCTCCCCGCCGCCCTGTAACCGCTCCCTGATCTATCTCAGTTCTGGGTCAGTCTCTGCTTCCTGTAACATGGGCTCCCCGTCTAGCCACATCGGTAACGAGAGCGCCCTCAGGTGCACCCCCTCCTCTCGTCGAGACAAGGCATCTACTGCCTTATTCTCCAACCCGGGCCTGTACTCAATGACAAACCGGTACCCTACCAGCTTCGAAAGCCAACGCTGGTGCTCCTCAGTCACCAACCACTGCTCAAGTAGGTACTTGAGGCTCCTTTGGTCTGTCCTGACCACGAACTCTCTCCCCAGTAGGTACGGTCGTCACGTCTGCACCGTCAACACGATCGCCATCAACTCTCTCTCGTACACCGACTTCAGCCGGGCTCTAGCAGAAAGCACGTGGCTGTAGTAGGCTACGGACCGCCCCAACTGCATCAACACCGCCCCCAAACCTACGCCTGATGCATCCGTCTCCACCACAAACGCGATGCTGAAGTCAGGCAGCGCCAGCACCGGGGCCGTAGTCATGTCCACCTTCAAGGCCTCAAAGGCATTGGTCGCTTCCTCCTCCCAAGCGAACCCATCTTTCTTCAAAAGGTCAGTAAGCTGTCGTGCAATCACACTGTACCCCCTCACGAACTTCCGGTAGTAGCCCGTCAGCCCAAGAAAACCCCGCAACGCCCTCAAAGAAGTAGGCACTTGCCAGTCCAACATGGCCTCTATCTTCGCCCTGTCCGTCGCTACTCCCTCCGTCGACACCACGTGCCCAAGGTACTCTATCTGCAACTGGCCGAAGCTACACTTCTTCCGGTTCGCATACAACTGTTGCGCCCCCAACTCCTGGAAGACTGTCTCCAAATGCCCCACATGATCCTCTATAGTCCTGCTGTAAACCAAGATGTCGTCGAAGAAAACCAAGACGAACTTCCTCAAGTACGGCCGAAATCCCTCGTTCATCAAGGCCTGGAAGGTGGAGGGAGCATTCGTCAAGCCGAACGGCATGACGAGAAACTCGTAGTGCCCCTCATGTATGCGGAACGCCGTCTTCGGCACGTCCTCGGGCCTCATCAGGATCTGGTGATAACCCGCCTTCAAGTCGATCTTCGAGAACACAACTGTGCTATGCAGCTCATCTAGCAGCTCGTCGATCACAGGAATGGGGAATCTGTCAGCCACAGTCTCCTTGTTCAGCGCCCTGTAGTCGACGCAGAACCTCCAGCTCCCGTCTTTCTTCTTCACCAACAGCACTGGTAAAGAGAAAGGACTCACACTAGGCTGGATCACTCCCGCCTGCAACATCTTCCCGACCATCCTCTCAATCTCGTCCTTCTGCATATGAGGATATCGGTACGGCCGCACGCTAACTGGTGCTGCTCCCTCTCTCAAGACTATCGCATGATCATGTCCCCTCTTCGGTGGTAGCCCCTGCAGGTCCTGAAAGACCTCCTGAAACCGCTCCAGCACCTGCTCAACCACCTCGGGAACCCCTGTCGGCTGCTCCTGCTCAACTCCAACTGCACGGCACTCCACCAAGTACCCCTCTCCCTCCCTCTGTAAAGCCCGAGTAATGGCCTTGAAGGCCACCAACGAAAAGCATATGGTGGGGTCCCCTGTGAGTACCATCGTGCGGTCACCCTCCTCAAACTCCATCCTGAGACGTTTCCAGTTCACCCGCACGTCCCCCAACTTCTTCAGCCACTGCACGCTCAGAATGATATCGACATTCCCCAGTTCCAGGGGTAAGAAATCCTCCATAATCTGCACTCCCTGCAAGGTCAGACACAACCCCTTGCCCCTTGCTCTCCTCCATCTTCCCAGTTCCCAACAAAACAGTGAACTTCTCCATGGTGCTCAACTGCAGCCCATGACGCTCCACCACTCGGCTAGAGATGAAATTGTGGGTGGCCCCACTGTCTATTAGCACTGTCACCGCCATATCGTCCAACCGCCCTGACAACTTCATGGTGTGGTTCGGTGTGAACCCCACCACAGAGTTCAGGGAGACATCCGCGAAGTCCAGGTGAGACTTCTCCTCATCCTCAAGTGGCTCCACCCTGGGCTCCTCATCGTCATCCCGATACTCCTCATCCGGCACCATGGTAATCTGTAGCAAGCGGCTCGCATATCTGTGGCCAGGGGTGAACTTCTCATCGCAATGAAAACACAACCCCTTGGCACGCCTCTCCCTCACCTCCGCCTCCGTCATCCGTCGTCCAAGAGTAGCAGGACGGGTCTCTCCCCAGCCTCTGGTGCATCGGCAGGTGCCCTCTGTGCTGCCGCTGCTGGCGTGGGTCAGGAATTTTGGGTCCCCCAAGTCCTACGTATCCTCCTCTCCTCCGTATGTTTCTCCTTCGCCTTCTGCGCGAGGCGAATCAGGTCCTCCAAGCCCCCCAGGCTCTGCATCCTCAGCTCGGCTCGAATGGATGGCTTGAGCCCCCATGAAGTTCCCCATGAGCGCCTCCTCCATGACCCCAGGCACTCTGCCCGACAGTAGCTCGAACCTCCTGACAAAGTCCCGCACCGTCCCCTCCTGCCTGAGTACCCTGAGCTGCTCGTAAAAATCACCCATGTTGTCTCCTGAAATCGGTCCATCAAGTAAGCTGTCAGATCCGCCCACGAGGAAAAGGGGCTGCGTACGACCTTCCACCGGTATCACGCTAAGGCCTCTCCCTCAAAATAGATGCCCTGTGGTCAGGGGTGAACTTCTCATCGCAACGAAAACACAACCCCTTGGCACGCCTCTCCCTCACCTCCGCCTCCGTCATCCGTCGTCAAAGAGTAGCAGGACGGGTCTCTCCCTAGCCTCTGGTGCATCGGCAGGTGCCCTCGGTGCTGTCGTTGCTGGCGTGGGTCAGGAATTTTGGGTCCCCCAAGTCCCACGTATCCTCCTCTCCTCCGTATATTTCTCCTCCGCCTTCTACACGAGGCGAATCAGGTCCTCCAAACCCCCCAGGCTCTGCATCCTCAGCTCGGCTCGAATGGAGGGCTTGAGCCCCCCATGAAGTTCCCCATGAGCGCCTCCTCCATGACCACAGGCACTCTATCCGACAGTAGCTCGAACCTCCTGACAAAGTCCCGCACCGTCCCCTCCTGCCTGAGTACCCTGAGCTGCTAGTAAAAATCACCACTGGTGTCTCCTGGAATCGGTCCATCAAGTAGGCTGTCAGATCCGTCCACGAGGAAAAGGGGCTGCATACGACCTTCCATCGGTATCCCGCTAAGGCCTCTCCCTCAAAATAGATGCCCACCGCCTTCAGGACCTCCTCCTCGGTAAAACCCATCGTCTGGAAGTAACTCTCCACTCTGTAGATCCACCCATCAGGATCGCTCCCCTCAAACACGGGCATCTTCAGCTTCTTCAGCCGCCTATCGGCGTGGAACTCAGCTTCTCCCCGTCTCTCCTGGTCCCAACACCTATCTCCGTGGTTCCGGAGGGGATCGTAGTCCTCATCTGCATATTCGTCCTCCGGCCGCAAGGGTCTACTGTCTGGTCCCAGCCCATGGGGTCCCCCAAAAGCTGCAGCAGCTGGTCGCTACCCTCCTCGACCCCCCGAGTTGACCCCCCGATCCTCGACATCGCCTCAGAAATATCCCAGCGCCCTCCCGAAGACCTCCTCCTGCTGGCATCCACCCGTCGACAGCCCCTAGGGCTTCATCCGCTATCGCCGGGACCCCCAGAGGCCAAGCGGGGGCCCTGGGGTCCCGCCCCGCCCCGCCCCGCCCGCCTGGGCGCGGCCCCCCAGCACCCATTCGGGGGCTGCGCGGCGTCGCTGCCAATGCTGCGGGGCCGCGCCGCCCCCGTGCGGACCTCGCGACCCCCTTGGGGGGTTCGCCAGGCCTGGCCGACCCCCTGAGGGGTTCGCCGGGTCTGGGCGACCCTCCGGGAGGGTTCCCAGGCCCCGTTGCCCCCCCCCGCGCGCTGTCGCCGCTTCCCCTTTCGTCGCCGTCGCCCGGTTTCATCGATACAACGACTTCCGAGGTCCCAGCTGTAGTAAACTGCGCCGCCTCCCTTGCATCTCGTGCCCTTAACCCCTGAACTTCGGAATCCGAGTCATCTTCCTCCTCCGTCCGTGATTTCTTCCCCTTTCCCTTAACTAGGGTTTGCAAAATCTCCATGAATTTAATTTGATTTGCTTCACTTTTTGCATGCTTCTCTTCTTGGGCTCGGTTGTTCTCCTCCATCCTCTTCTCAAGTCGATCGCTCATCGTCTCCATCGTGGTTCCGATCTCCTTGGTGATTTCTTCATGTAGGGCTTGAAGCTTCCCCTCAATGGTGGCTCTCGTGCCTTGCGCCATTAGATCTTATGGGCTTTGATACCAATTGATACGGTCCGCTTGGATCGATCAAGCAAATCAATTTAAAGGTGGAAAAAATTAAAAAGAGGGGAATATTTTTAGGGTTTTAGATTAGAAGAACAAGAGAAATCAATTGATAAAAGCCTCTTTCGAGAGGAGACTTGCTCTCCGAGCTTTTGATTGAACGGAACAAAAGCCTAAATTTCATTCACTAAGTATGCTCAAGAGTTTCTCAACAATCTAAGCATAAGCAAATACAATGAGGGCTAGCCCTAATAAAGAGAATGATGTGATTTACTAATTTGGCCTAGAGCGACCAAAATACCCCTAAAGCTAATAATAACTAATTAACGCCTCCACGTCTCCTCCTGCGCACGTAAGTGATCGTGGTTGGTCCCTCCACGTCCACTGCACGTGGTGCGGCCCCCTCGGAGCGTGTGCCGGCTGAAGATGCGGCATGGTCCGCATCAAGATCTCACCACACTGAGGCAGATTTCAGAGATTTAAGGGCTAAAACATGCAATCTGATACTCAACCATAACAATTCAGCAGCAAATGTAGGCAATTTACAAGCGTTGAATTTTAAACGAATGGAGGTAAGCTAAGAAGCATAGACACATGTACTGATATGATTGTGGGCCATGACGAATTTGTAAAATGTAAGGTACAATAGACAAAACTATTACAATATAATATTATACACACAACAACAACAACAATGAACAAACAAACAAACAAAATATAAAAGGAGACATCAAACAATATATTTTTTAAACAGATAATTTAAATATCACCATTCCATCTTGTAGTTACATTTTCTAGTTATCTTAAGCATACATAAATCAAATCTATAAAATTCCAGGTATGCCTCATGAAAATACAAGTATGCCCTCACACAAAATACAAGTATATAAATAACCACTTCCATTACGTGTCTGAGAAGCATCCAAGAAGTGCCGATGTCTAGTATATGCGTCAGCATGTTCGATATTGGTATGGCTTCTTGATACAAGTACATGTGCTATATAGGAGGTAAGGAGGTAAGGGATGGCTGTAACGAGAATATGAAATTTTAGAGGAGAGAGAATAACAAGGTACAATACCAAATGCCTCGTTTGGCAAAAGGTTGGAGTTGGTGTTGTAGGAGATTTTAAGGAGTGTTGAGGTACTTTCAGTTTTGTGCCAACCCTTGCCAACACCTTACCATGAGATAAGTGTTGGAATTGAGATTTTTACCCCTAAATTATGGGTAAATTCAATAAATTGGTCTTGAAAATGACAAGTCTACTCTTGATAACTTTTTCTCAACTCTAACTTCATTTGTGGTTGTTTGGCAAGAGTTAGCAATGGTTAGCCTAACTATTGGGTTAACCCTTGTTGCCAAACAAGGCCAAAGGGTTTCTTCATTTCCTTTCACATCTAAAAAATGTCGATCTCCCAGAATGAATTGGGATTAAATATGTTTAGTAAATGGAAGCTTGTTAATTGCTTGTGTCTAAAAAAATCTAATTTGATTTGATTTTTAGATCTGGATTTCAAAGATCTGCCTCTGGAAGATTTCATATGAATGGATCAATCAGATCTAGCTGTGGTTGGTATGGGTTGGGTATGTGCGGCAGATTTGGTAGGTGTGGATTTGGTAGGTATGAATTTGGCAGACCTGGATTAGTTACCAATTTAAATCATCCAAAAACCTAATACATTATTAACATATACTAGAAAAGAAAATAAAAAAATTAAACCAAAACAACAAAATTACAACGAATTTATATATGGTTGCAGCGGCTTCCCCGTGCAAAGAAAACATGTCACATTACAAGAAAACCTTAACCACTTCGCGATACGAATCTTTGCAACACCCTCATATCTCGGCTTCATCTATCCAATGGCAATCTGTCAATGACCATTCTTTATATTGTACCAAGGAGTGATGATAAAGACCATATAAGACTGAACTGTGCGAACATTCATCGCATCTTCAATATAATCGTTCGATGAACTCTATATCTCTGCTAATTGATCGGAGTCTGGAAGCTCGCCATCAAACATGATGAGATTAGCAACATTAAACACGAAAGAGGTACTGACATCATTTGGAAGGCCTAGCATGCATACATTGGTGCCTAGCCTTTTGATGATCTTAAAAGGTTCAAAACTCTTTTCATTCAACTTTCCATATGATCCAGCATGAATTCTCTCGTGCACAAAAAACGCTATCACATAATACCCCTCACTTACGAATTGATCCCTTTGATGTCTATCAACTGCAGCCTTCAATTTGGTGTTTGATGCGGGTAGTTTGCCGACACTTCCCTTTGGTTTTCTTTGATTTGTCAATTATAACTTTAGCTTTAGCATTAGCTCGAACATGAAAAGGCAAATACGATCAAGAATATGTGGTATAGGTCGACCATACAAAATTTCAAACTAGGTTCTTCTCGTTGATCTATTTACAAAATTATTATATGCAAAATCTGTTTAGGGAATCATTAAATATAGTTGTGTTAATCGGTTACTGGCTAGAAATATAAGCAAATTTCCTAGACGGTGATTGACCACCCTAGTCTACCTTTCTGTTTGCGAGTGATAAGCACTGATAAACTGTAATTTAGTTCCTAATCTAGACCACATAGCCCTCCCACAATGACTTAAGAGCATTTTGTCTCCATCAGTTGGAACAATCTAGGTATGCCATGGTAGTGTACAACCTCATTCAAAACAAATCTGCTACGTAAGATGAGACGCATTTGATGTTCCCTACATGGTATGAAATGAGCCATGTGGAGTAATGATCAACAATGACAAACATAAAATCCACTTTCTAACTGATATAAGCAATCCTACGACAAAAACCATCATAATGTCCTCCCAAGGTTTAGACAGAACAGGAAAAGTGTGAAGTCCCGTGTTTTGTGATGTGCCCTTGAATGATTGAAATCTTGCATTATATACCAAGCTGCACACGTCACTCGGCATTCTAGACCAAATATACATCTCCTCCCTAGGTCCAATGGTCTGTCTAGCCAAACTGACAACCCATGCATCTACCATGAGGCTACTGAATAAGACTTAGTGAACCCTCATAAGTACATAACCTGGTACCTTTAAATAGGCAACCATCCAAAATTAAGAATTGGGGACTAGGATCTGCACCAGTTGCTTGAGAAGACTCCCAAATAGGACCTAAATAAGGGTCAAACACATTTATGTTCTTTAGGGAGTCTAGGGAAACCACAATGCGCCTCAGTGTAACACCAAATTTCCACGCATACATAGAACATAGGCTACTGATAGGATCCGGATGATCGATCAATTAATTTCAGATTTAAAAGAGGAAAAAATATATATAAAGGAATTTTTATAGAAATTTCAGCGAAAAACAATAGATAAATTGGGCCTCTTTCGAGACGAAGCCCTATCTACTAGCTTTGGATGAACGGATCAAAGCCTAAAACCCCTTACAATTGATACCTAGTTGTTCTGCACAGATAAGCATAAGAAAATAAAAATGACGGCTAGCCCTAATAAATAGAAAAGAGGGGATTTACTAATCTAGTCTGAAAAGACTAGAATACCCCTAGATAACTAAATCACCAAAGTCTACGCATCAAGTGGGACCCGGGTGCGGCGTGCGGCAAGCGGTGCGACGGCTAGGGGCGTCCGCATCAATACCTCCCCCTAAAAGAGCCACCTTGTTCTCAAGGTGGAGATCTGGCTTTGAAGGCCCCCGAAGGAAAACAGAGGCTAGGGTCACCTGTCAGAACCACCGTGCGACCCTCCTCCTGGAATTCCATTCTAAGCTGCTTCCAATTCATCTTCACCTCGCCCAACCCCCTCAGCCACTGCACGCCCAAAATCACATCGATATCGTCCAACTCTATGGGCAAGAAGTCCTCCATGATCTGCACCCCTTGTAAGGTCAGACTCAGCCCCTTGCACATCCCACTGCTCTCATCTCTCCTCCATGTCCCTGAGAGGACCGTAAACATCTCCAAGGTGCTCATCCGCAACCTATGACGATCCACCAAATGTCGAGAGATAAAGTTGTGGGTGGCCCCACTGTCTATAAGTACCGTGACCGGCGCGTCGTCCAATCGTCCTGACAACTTCATGGTATGGTTCGTGGTTACCCCTACCAAGGAGTTCAGGGACACCTCCGCTACATCCAGATGTGCGTGCTCAACCTCCCCCTCTTCCGTCATCTACTCCCCCTCGTCCGGCACTATCACAATCTGCATCAGCCTGCTCGCACATCGATGACCGGGACTGAACTTCTCATCGCATCTGAAACAGAGGCCTGCAGCACGCCTCACCCTCATATCAGCCTCAGTCATCCGCTTACCAGGGATCACGGGTCGGGTTTCCTCTCTCTTCATTTCCGCGTCCACTGGTGCTACTGTAACCCCCGGAGGTGGGACCGGTGTTGTCTTACTACGCTGGCTCTGGGCTCCCTAAGTCCCCCGAATGCGTCTCTCCTCTGCATGCTTCTCCTCCGCCTTGTGGGCCAGGCGAAGGACATCCTCCAATGTCCCCGGGCTCTGCATCTGCAACTCCGCTCGTATAGAGGGCTTCAACCCCCTCATGAAGTTCCCGATTATCACCTCATCTGTCATTCCCTTCACCTTACTGTTCAGCATCTCGAACCTCTCCACATAATCTCTCACCATCCCCCTCCTGCCTCAAAGCAGATAACTGCTCATAGAAATCTCCACCTGTTGTCTCCTGAAATTGATCTAGTATCAGTGCTGACAGCTCCTCCCAAGTGCGAAAAGGGGTCCACACCACCTTCCATCTGTACCAAGCCAACGCCTTGCCCTCGAAATAGATTCTGATGGCCCTCAGAACCTCCTCCTCCGTCAACCTTATCACCTGGAAGTAACGCTCCGCCCGATAGATCCACCCGTCTGGATCCGTGCCGTCAAAAATCGGCATCTTCAGCTTCATCAGTCGGCGATCTGCATTGATGTCCCCCTGTGGTCCCCCATCTCTACCGCGGTCACCTCCACGGCCGAATCCTCCGCCGACTGCCTCAACTGGTCCTCCCCCGCCAACCCCGTACAGCTCCTCGGGCCAAATGGGTCTCTCCCACGCCTCAGGCTGGTAATGGTACCCTGGGAACTCCTGATGTCGCGCCAACACGGGTCCTCCTGCTCCTCTGTATGGCTGTACATGTGCCGTCCGCTCTCCAAAGTAGGCTCCCGGGCCTTGTCCCCACCCCGGAAAGCTCTCAAAAGTCTGCATGGGATCAACCTGCAGTCTCGGTGCCCGTGGATAAGCCTCTGGTCTCCAAAATTGGGCCGCTGGGGCCCCAATCGGCGTGTCTCGGGCCCGTTCTCCTCCGTCATGCCCCCAGGGGGCTGCCTGTGCCGCTGCGGGCCCCCAGGGGGCTGCTTGTGCTGCTGCGGGCCCCCACGGGCTTGTAGTGGCTGCGACGGCCCTGATTGGGCCCGCAGCGGCTGCTGCAGGCCCGTGTGGGCCTGCAGTGGATGCAGCAGGCCAACCTGGGCCTGCAGCGGATGCTGCGGCCCAGTTTGGGTCTGCGCAGCTGCGGCAGGCCCGGATGGGCCTGCCGGCTGCTCGGCATGGCCCAGAGGGCCTGCCGAGCAAGGCGCAGGCCCGGATGGGCCTGCCGGCTGCTCGGCATGGCCCAGAGGGCCTGCCGAGCAAGGCGCAGGCCCGGATGGGCCTGCTGCTACTTCTGCAGGCCCATATGGGCCTGCCGCCTCCTGCCTGGGCCCACCGGCCCTGTTCTGCGTCTGTCCGGGCCTGTTTTGGCTGGTAGGGGCTGTGGCTAACCCTAGAGAGTTTTTTGCAGCCGTCGCCACCTCCGGGAGTCCTTGATTGGCCGATTCAAGTGTCGATTCGCCCTGATTTTCTTCCCATTGAATCTTCTTGCCCTGATCTCCTCCTCTCTCCGTCGTTAGGGCTTGAAGCATGACTTTTATCTCCGGAATCGACGACATGGCCTCCCTCAAAAATTTCAGATCTGAAGTCGCCTCCTTTAACCCTTGGATATCACGTCCCGTTTGCGCGGTGTCCCTTCTCATAGCCCGAAGTTCAATTTGGATGTCCTCCTGTGAATGGGCGTGATCTTTGATGGACCTAGGGTTTTCTTCAATCCCTCGATCTCCCGGTTGAACTCTTCTCGAAGCCCTTGCACCTTCTCATCCACGCCATCCGCCTTTGACCTCGTGCTTGTCGCCATCGGATCTCACTGCTCTGATACCAATTTGATACGATCCAGATGATCGATCAATTAATTTCAGATTTAAAAGAGGAAAAAATATAAAAAGAGGAATTTTTATAGAAATTTCAGCGAAGAACAATAGATAAATTGGGCCTCTTTCGAGACGAAGCCTTATCTCCTACCTTTGGATGAACGGATCAAAGCCTAAGAACCCTCACAATTGATACCTAGTTGTTCTTCACAAATAAGCATAAGAAAATAAAAATGACGGCTAGCCCTAATACATAGAAAAGAGGGGATTTACTAATCTAGTCTGAAAAGACTAGAATACCCCTAGATAACTAAATCACCAAAGCCTAAGCATCAAGTGGTACCCGGGTGCGACGTGCGGCAAGCGGTGCGGCGGCTAGGGGCGTCCGCATCAGCTGCACAATCAAGGAACCCCACATAATGCCCGGTGAAAGTGTATTCCTACATAAAATCCCGAGTACAGTGAATATTAATCACATGTTGTTTAGCTTCTTGCTGAAATATGCAACTGGTCGTCATTTCTGGTTAAAATATGCAACTGGAAAATCCTTCCTGACAAAGGCAAACTCCAATTCGAATGTGGGAGGCATCACAATCAACCTTAACGACTAATGAAATTAGGCAATGCAAGCACTGGCACATCAATCATCTAGAACTTCAGCAATTGAACGTTTAGTTCAACTTCAGGGCCTGTACAAATACTCCGTTTAAGAAAATTAATAATGGCCGTAACCAAAGGAACTGAAATTCTCGATGAACCAGCGATAAAAAGAAGCTAAGCTAAAAAACATCTTGCACAATTAATTGTCTTAGGAGCAATGT
The DNA here is from genome assembly GCA_030789695.1 of Scilla litardierei. Taxonomy (NCBI): domain Eukaryota; kingdom Viridiplantae; phylum Streptophyta; class Magnoliopsida; order Asparagales; family Asparagaceae; genus Scilla; species Scilla litardierei. The sequence goes on along the minus strand of CM061136.1, from coordinate 7,323,193 downwards.
TGTAAAAACCAAACCGATCATCGAATTGGACAGGCAAGCGATTTGGCCTTTTATGGTTCTTCAGTCAGTTCATCTAATTTGAACCAAGTTTGTCTAGCGAAATATTTTTGGCAATATGTGTAATTCATATATATTAATACATTATTCTCTATTAAATTGATATGGTGAATATTTGATTAGTTCATTTAGTTGAAGGTAGTTCTCTCACGAGTATAGGTTCAAATCTTATTGTCCACAATTAATTTATATAAACCCTTTCGTTCTTTTTTGATAATTACAGTTCGGACCAGTCCGGTTGGTTTGTCATCTTCTCTGATGACCCATCCCATTCAATCGGATTCATGTGTTTTTTCTTATTTTTCGGGTTTTCCATGGACAAGACCTAAACCCGGTCCGGTCCTGGTTTTACAACACTGCTTAGGACTTGGCTAGTTTCGAATGGCTTCAATGGTTCCACCTTAACCATGTCAACCTTAATAACATCACCCCAACAGAATTTAGCCTAGAAAGACTAAGCTACCTGCTAAGAACATGCACTTCTTACGGTTGACATATAGTTGGTGGTACCTTCGGACTTGCAACACTTATCTTAAATAAGTTAAATGATATGCTGAAATAGCACCCGTATATAAGGATATATAATATAAAAAAACCATTTCAAAACATTCCAAATATATATAAAGCCATGATTCATCATTCAGACAGCCGTACGATGTGGCAAACTAAATGGCATGAGCAATCATTCGTACAGACCCTTTTTGGTCTTGGAGGCAATCCCGAAGTCAAATCCGAATATGGTAATATCTGCTCATAAGGTCTATTTCTAGAGAAACTTTTAGAACCATTAAGCATGGTAGGCATGTCATCTAGTGTATGTAAAGGAAACCTATACTTTGATCGTAATCTTATTAATGGCCACGTCATCCACACATAATCTCGAAGTGCCATCCATTTTAGGAGGGTATGTGCAACACAAAGACTCATACTCTCTTGTTGTGATCCTTTTCTCAATAGCCTACTTGCTTGCGCAACTTGTTAGAATTGTAATAGAAGGCAACGGCAATTTGGGCGCAGCGGCACTCTCCAATGGCAATTCTGTAATATTTAGGGTTCGTGACATTTTCGTAATATTTGAAAAAAAATCAGAACTATATGTATGGGGGCTCGGGTAATTACATGTTTATGATGAATCTTGGAGAATAATATTGAGAGTATAAGTGATAAGGAGTAGGAAACTTAGATCTTGGGAGAGTTCGGCCTTTTCTCTCCAATCAAAGGTTAGAAGAGTGTCCTCTTGAAAGAGACCATCTATCTTGTATTTTCCTTTATTTCATCAATAAAAAATATCACCTCTCCCAAATCCATTTTCTAGCCTTAAAAATCACACCTTTCATCATAAAAATACCATCTTCCCCCAAAATCCCTCAAAACCCCTATTTTTATCCCTCAAATCCCTAAAAATCCTATCAAATTGGTATCTCAGATCCTAATGACGAAGACAAGAAAGATGGAAGCTTTGAAAGATGGAAGCTTTGGAAGAGTGATTTGAAAGCGAGATCAGAGAGCTCAAGAGGAAGATGAAGGAACAACATTAAGCATAGGAAGAACGGACATCGATCAATGAAAGAGAGGTTTTCGTCGATCGAAATCTTGTTGAAGCGGATGTGAGCGAAGAAACCAACCTCTGCTGAGAAAGAGACGGCAAAGCCAGATCTGTAGAAAGACAAAGATAACAGCCCAGATCTAGGGCAAAAGACGCGATCTTTGGCCAAAGATAAGTAGAAAATCAACAACTTTATGGAAGATCAGTCATCTAACGGCGTAGATCTAAGGCAAAAGTCACAATTTTGGCCGACAACAAAGCAAAAATTGTCATTCTTAACGAAGAACAACCACCGAAGTCAGATCTAGGGCCTCACAGTCATTGGGAAGAAGCGACAGTTGCCAGGGTGCTAAAGGCATAAGGACGGACCGCCATGGGGCCGTCAGCCCCAGGACGGGTCATTTGGGGACAGGCAAGCCCAAGGCGGGCCACCCTGGGGCCCACAGGCCCTGGGCAGGCTATACGCCCACGACCCCTATACTTGAGCCCCGGGCCCGACGACCCCCTGGACGGCCTTCTAGGGGGGCCCTCGTGCCATGGTTTGCATACAGAGATTTTTTAGCCTTGGCGACAACGTTTTAGGCGGCTTCTATGATTCTATCCGGCCTTAAGGATGGTGGTGAAGACTTTGAATGGCCCGATGGCGGAGGAGGCCCACGAGGCTACGACTAGTCCGTAGGAGGGTCACATATGGGCAACGGCCTATCGGACGTCAGAGGGGAACCCGAGGGAGGAGATCAGTGGTGGTGTTGTGACGGATGGGGATACGACGACGGAACTGTAGGAGTCCAGAGTGGAGGTTTTGGAGGCCCAACAGATCAACATGATACATCAAGAGTTTCACTACAGACAGCCCAAGCCCAATCAGAGTGTAGGACATGGGGTCTTCAGCAATGAAAACAGGGACCAAAACTGAAGATGTCAATTTTAAAGGGAGAAGATCTGTATGGGTGGGTCTATCAGGAGGAAAGATACTTCACTGTGAACCATCTGACGGAGGGAGGAAAAACAGATGGCGACCGACATCGGTTTGGAAGGAAAGGCTCTGGCATGGTTCCCATGACGAGGGTAGAGACAACCTGTTAGTCGTTTGAGGAATTCAAGAACTAATTGCTAGATCGGTTTCGAGACACGAAGTGAGAAAATTACATGGGCAGCTCAATGCCCTCAAACAGGAGGGCATCGTCAGAGACTACCCGAGAGATTCGAGCTGCTCTCGAGCCGGGTAATGGACATACTTGAGGCAGTATTAGAGAGAAATTTTATGAATGACCTTAAGGCTAGCATTGAAGCTGTACTGAGTCCGAGTGTGTTTGGAGAGGCTATGTAGCTGGCCCAAATCATGGAGGACGGGATCACTGCGGAGTGAACCGCCAAAGGATCAATGAGTGGGGCAACATCCTGTGCTAATGCTACGACGAAAGTACAAAAGTCGCAGCCAGCGACAGGTCAGATAGGTCAAGAGAAGAGTAGCGATCCTCAAACAGGCAGTATGTTCAAGCGTATCACGCAACCAGAGATCCAAGACATGCGCATCAAGAGATTATGCTTTCGATGAGGTGAGATGTTTGGGCCATGTCATCATTACTGGAAGCATGCTCTACATTAGCTAAATAAAAGAGTAAAATGAATGAATTTATGCGCAGTAAAGTTCATTAAAGAAGAAAAGCAAAACTTTTAGTAAAAATGAGGAAATCATACGTAAATGGAAAAATACGTTAACAATTTCTTCAATGAAAATCATGCTCCAAATATAAGAGATAATGAGATTCTGTAAAAAAAAGTTGAATCATAGTTTTATACAAAGAATCAAGGCATGTGAGGTGAAAGAAGCTATAAAGAAAATAAAACTAAGAAAAGCATGTGGACCAAATGAGATTACTACTTATGCATCAAAATGCATATGAGATGTAGCTAGTATATGGTTGGTATAGAAGTTCAACAGAGTTTAAGAATCAGATAGAATACTTCTATCGAAAGTGTATAAGTAGTACTTTAGTATAAAATATAGGAGATATATGAAGTTATTCTAACAATCATTGAATCAAGTTAATGTATAGCATGCTCTACATTAGCTAAATAAAAGAGTAAAATGAATGAACTTATGTGCAGTAAAGTTCATTAAAGAAGAAAAGCAAAACTTTCAGTAAAAATGAGGAAGTCATATGTAAATGGAAAAATACGTTAACAATTTCTTCAATGAAAATCATGCTCCAAATATAAGAGATAATGAGATTCTGTAAAAAAAAAGCTGAACCAACCTCTGCTGAGAAAGAGATGGCAAAGCCAGATCTGTAGAAAAACAAAGATAACAACCCAGATCTATGGCAAAAGATGCGATGTTTGGCCAAAGATAAGTAGAAACTCAACAACTTTATGGAAGATCAACCATCTAACGCGTAGATCTAAGGCAAAAGTCATAATTTTGGCCGACAACAAAGCAAAAATTGTCATCCTTAATGAAGAACCACCGAAGTCAAATCTAGGGCCTCACAGTCATTGGGAAGAAGCGACAGCCGCCAGGGTGCTAAAGGCACAAGGACGGACCGCCATAGGGCCGTCGGCCCCAGGACGGGTCATTTGGGGACAGGCAAGCCCAAGGCGGACCACCCTGGGGCCCACGGGCCCTGGGCAGGCTATACGTCCACGACCCCTAGGCATGCGCCCCGGGCCCGACGACCCCCTGGACGGCCTTCTAGGGGCCCTCGGGCCATGGTTGGCATACATTGATTTTTTTTAGCCTTGACGACAACGTTTTAGGCGTGGCGAACCTTTAGTCAAGCTTGACGATCATCGTGGCTTCTATGATTCTATCCGGCCTTAAGGATGGTGGTGAAGACTTTGAATGGCCCGATGGCGGAGGAGGCCCGCGAGGCCACGACTAGTCCGTAAGAGGGCCACATATGGGCAACGGCCTATCGGACGTCAGAGGGGAACCCGAGGGAGGAGATCAATGGTGGTGTTGTGACGGATGGGGATACGACGACGAAGCTGTAGGAGTCCAGAGTGGAGGTTTTAGAGGCCCAACAGATCAATAGGACACATCAAGACAATCCAAGCCCAATCAGAGTGTAGGACATAGGGTCTTCAGCAGTGAAAACGGGGACCAAAACTGAAGATGTCAATTTTAGAGGGAGAAGATCTGTATGGATGGGTTTATCAGGAGGAAAGATACTTCACTGTGAACCGTCTGCCGGAGGGAGGAAAAACAGATGGCGGCCGACATCGGTTTGGAAGGAAAGGCTCTGGCATGGTTCCCATGACGAGGGTAGAGACAACCTGTCAGTCGTTTGAGGAATTCAAGGACTAATTGCTAGATCGATTTCGAGACACGAAGTGAGAAACTTACATGGGCAGCTCAATGCCCTCAAACAGGAGGGCACCGTCAGAGACTACCCGAGAGATTTGAGCTGCTCTCGAGCCGGGTAATGGACATACTGAGGCAGTATTAGAGAGAAATTTTATGAAGGACCTTAAGGCTAGCATTGAAGATGTACTGAGTCCGAGTGGGTTTGGAAAGGCTATGTAGCTGGCCCAAATCATGGAGGACAGGATCACTGCGGAGCGAACCGCCAAAGGATAATGAGTGGGGCAACATCATGTGCTAATGCTATGACGAAAGTACAAAAGTCGCAGCCAGCGACATGTCAGATAGGTCAAGAGAAGAGTAGCGATCCTCAAACAGGCAGTATGTTCAAGCGTCTCATACAGGCAGAGATCCAAGACATGTGATCCAAGACATGTGCATCAAGAGATTATGCTTTCGATGTGGTGAGATGTTTGGGCCATGTCATCATTACTGGAAGCATGCTCTACATTAGCTAAATAAAAGAGTAATGAATGAACTTATGTGCAGTAAAGTTCATTAAAGAAGAAAAGCAAAACTTTTAGTAAAAATGAGGAAATCATATGTAAATGGATAAATACGTTAACAATTTCTTCAATGAAAATCATGCTCCAAATATAAGAGAGAATGAGATTCTGTAAAAAAAGCTGAATCATAGTTTTATACAAAGAATCAAGACATGTGAGGTGAAAGAAGCTATAAAGAGAATAAAACTAAGAAAAGCATGTGGACCAAATGAGATTACTACTTATGCATCAAAATGCATAGGAGATGTAGTTAGTATATGGTTGGTAAAGCAGTTCAACAAAGTTTAAGGATCAGATAGAATACTTCTATCGAAAGTGTATAAGTAGTATTTTAGTGGAGATATATGAAGTTATTCTAACAATCATTGAATCAAGTTAATGTATCATGTCATGAAATTGTGAGAAATAATGACCAATTTTAGGTTGAGAGAAATTATTATCATATCACAAAATCAATTTAGTTTCATGTCAGAATGTTCAATAACTGCAATCCATCTTCTTAGGCAGATTATAAAGAAATATAGAGTAGTGAAAAGAGACTTGTATAGAATCTTTATTAATTTTGAGAAAGCATATGATAGTCTCTAAAAAGGTTCCATGGTAGGCCTTAATCAAGAAGTAAAACTTTTAAAGTAGTTATTTCAATTTATGACATGTATTAAGGAGCGGTCACTAATATGATAATTTATAGATAAATAACAGATAATTTTTCCATCACTAGTGGGTTACATCAAGGGCACCTCTGGGTACACTCCTATTTGCTATAGAAATTGATTAGCTCACTAAACATATTCAAGATGAAATGTCATGGTGTACATTATTTACATATGACATTATTTTGATAGATGAGATCAAATTTGATGTAAATGTAAAGTTAAAATTTTAGAGGTAGACATTGAAAATTCAGGATTTCATACTTAACGGGAACAAGATTGGTTATATGATGTATAAATTTAGTATGCGATAAAATGAGATATGAATTCATCGATAAATACTTTAGATAGCTCAGGTCGATTATCTAAGAGGATGCGAAGATTACTCTAAGAGGATGTGAAGATTACGGCAGACATTGATCATAGAATTAAAGCCAATTGGTTAAAGTGAAAATATGTAACATATGTGTTATGTGATGAGCATGTTCCATTGCAGCTAAGGCCTAAGGGTAAATCTTATAAGACGACAATAAGACCAGCTTTTCATGATGGAGGAAAGAGCTTCAAAGAAGAAACATCTTTAGGGTGAATTGTCTCGAATCTATTGGATCCTCTTGCTATATACTAGATCACAACCAGCCTCCATAAATCACCAACACTTTCATATGCCACAAACATTAGTCATTGCGCAATAAAACATAAATGGTGCACCAGTGAAGTTGTTAACCTAAAATCCTCTTTGGCAACTTGAGAGATTCGAACCAAAGACATCTCATTTAAAGTGAGAGAGTTGTTACCACACGAGCAAAGCTCAAAGGATTTAAAAACAAACTACAATCAATGTCAACGTTGAAGGTTAAGAGCGCATAGAGGAATTAGCAGTGGACAACTAACATACTCACAGTTGATACGCTGAAGCAAACCTGCAATACAACAAACAAACACTGAAAGCCAAACAGAGAACAAGCAATTGGGTACAAGGCAGTAGGTGAATCAACATAAGCAATGTACATGGAACCTAGGGGAAAATGTGATGCAAAATCAATTGCAATAGAAGATTTGTCAACGATTCATAAACCGCCAGGGAGTTATCTAAAAGAATTTGAGTTCGGAAGACTTAAAGTTTACTCTTGATCCCCACAACAATTTCGAACATATTTATATCACGAAAATCCCATCCGAAGAACTTCCAGAATTGCATCAGTTGCTCAATGAAGTTCGAAACTTCATCAATAACTTGAACAAAGGTGTGATCTAGTGAAAAAAGGGCTCAAAGAAGTTAAAGATGGGCTCAATAGTTTGAGTAATGGAATTAAAAATTCTTATCAAGGTCTTCATCAACTTGAGATGCCAAGCAAAGTTAAGTGTAATGTTACAACCATTAACAATGGAGAAGGCATTGTGCCAACCGCATTGCAGAATTTAAAATTATCAAAAGTGTTTTAGTAATGAACATGGCAATCGGTGATATTGGTTTTGTAGTTCCAAAAAAAGAGTCGTCATGCTGCAATCATCTTCTTTCAACTACTGATTCATCAAATTCTTCCTTTTTGTTAGCTTTCATCAAATCGACGTGAATGTATCCTTTCAAAAGCATGAAAATTGATGACGAACCAATTGCGATAGAGAATTGTGAAAGATTCCTAAGACTTCTTAGAGTTACCTAAAAGGTTTAAGTTTGGATAAGAATTTCAGTTTAATTAAATTTTAAGTTTGATTAAAAATTTAAAAAATAGATTTGCAATAATTTAGGAGCTCGATGTGGTAAGCATTTTTCTAAGATTTTAAATTTATTTAGGACTTTTTTATTTGGTCAGTGAGTTTGATTAGAATAATTGAACTCTTTCATGTATAAGAGTGTTAGTTGCATTAGGATCTTATGTATAAACATTATTAAACGGGTTATTTTATACTTAACATATTATTGGTCAATGAAAAGTCTTCTACAAAATATTGAGATCTATATTAGCTTGCACATCTAGTTACGGGCTAATCCTTCTATAAGATCTTCTTTCACAATCTCTGATCAAGAGTTGGCTTCCTTGTTTCTTCTCATCTTTTCTCTCGTTTTCTCTGCAAAACCTTCCGCTATCAAAATGACTTCACAAAGTATGACATATCTTGCAAAACAATAGAACACTTAGGGCTCGTTTGGTAACTAGTGTAGCGGCTGGGGCTCAAACATATTATGTGTAATGAATGGTGGATGGAGCTGAGAGGATTGCAATATCTGAGGCAACTCTAGTCAACCCCAACTTGGAGCTGATGTTAGAGTTGGTTGCTTTACCCGTAAAATGGTGAGGCAAGGTATTGTGTAGTGTGTGTTATATTGGGTGTGTGTGTAAAGAAAGGAGGAAGTTATTATAAATAGAAGTGATAGCCTCTCCTTTGAGGCTAATCACACTTTCCCCAAATTACAACATGGTATCAGAGCCATGAAACCCTAAACCCTAAATCTCCCCACCACCGGCTGCGCCACCCGCCTTCCGCCACCCCAAATCTCCCCACCACTGGCTGCGACACCCACCTGCCCTAAATCCTAACATCCCGTCAACCCGCCAGTCGCAGCGGAAGCCCCCGACTCCTCCGCCAGTCGCAGCGGAAGCCCCCGATTCCCGCTCCCGCCTCCCCGCCTCCCCAGCGCGCGCGCCTGTTCTCCTTGCAGGCCGCCTGCGTTCGCCCGTGCAGCGGAAGCCCCCCACCTTGCAGGCCGCAGCCGCCTGCGCCCGTGCAGGCCGCAGCCACCTGCAGCCCGTGCAGGCCGCGGCTGCCTGCGCTCGCCGCGTGCGCCGCCGCTTGTGCTCGCTGCTTCCGCTGTCTCCACTTCAAGCGGTGTGATCCCCTCTCTTCCAAGCCCTCTTCTAGCCACCACAAAACCCTAACTAGCTACAAAAGAAAACCCAAAAGAACCCTAACCCTAGATCTATGGTAGAGCCATGAAAAGGACTCCATAGATTTACGGTTAGGGTATGACCTAGAAGAGGAAGAGGAGAAGTAGATCTGCGGATCTAGGGAGAAAGGAGAGATCTGCGGATCTGGAGAGATGGGGGACAACCTTACTTCAGCGGACATGAAGGCCTTCATTGGGGAGATAACGAAGCTGCTTGCTTCGAAGGAGTTGGGATCCTCGAGTGGATCGACGCCTTCTCGTCCCGTGCAGAAGCTGGAATTGATGCCCAATGATGTGAAATTGGAAGGGACGAAGAATTACCTCAGTTGGTCCAGGAGGGTGCTTCTCATTCTGAGATCGAAGGGGTTAGAAGGCGTCGTTCTGGGTTCGTGCAAGGAACCGCTGGACAAGGATGGGGATGATTGGAAGGTCTGGAGCACCACCAACTCACTGGTGGCTGCTTGGTTGATGACATCGATGGTTCCACCCATTGCTGGGATGGTGGAGGCCATAGAGAGTGCTGCGGGGATATGGAGTATGGTGGAGAAAATGTACTCTGGAGCAGGGAATGTGATGCTCATGATGGAGGTTCAGGGCAAGGTCGACACCTTGAAGCAGGGGGAGATGACTATTCTAGCCTACTCTGCGGAGTTGAAAAGGCTTTGGTCAGAGTTAGATCACTATGACCCTATTGATCTGCCTGATCCTAGGAGCGCTGCGATACACAGGAAGTGGGTGGAGCGTAGGCGTGTGACACACTTTCTGAGGAACCTGAATGGAGACTTTGAGGCCAGGAGGGCGAGTATGTGCCACTTGTCCTCCATCCCATCCCTGGAGGAGGCCATAGCTGCAATGGCACAGGAGGAGACCAGACTGAGGGTTATGAAGGATGAGGGTACTCAGGTCACTCGGGCTGCACTGGCTGTACCGGCAGTGGCAGTAGTGAGCGAGGATCGAGAGTGCTACACATGTGGGGTGAAGGGGCACCTGAGCTTCAACTGCCCACAGAAGGGCAGTGGGCGAGGACGTGGCACAGGAGGCAGAGGAGGAGGTCGTTGGGGCCGTGGAGGCCGTGGACGAGGTCGCGGTGGCCCACGGGCCAACTTTGCCACAGCTGACGGACGACAGGAGACAGTGATGATCGAGGCCACGCCAGCTGAGGCTTCAGACCTAGAGCAGAGGAGACAGTCCAGGTCTACTACTGAGAGCTCGGAGAGTCATGCAGACCAGACTGGGGATATTGCCTCGCCATTCGGTAACTTTGCCCACTTCGCTCACACAGGCTCAGGTAACCGATTAGCCCTTTCATGTAGAGATCATATAGAGTGGATTATTGACTCAGGTGCATCTAGTCATGTGTCAGGAGCATATAGACAATTTTCCACATATCAACCACATACCATTCATGAAACCGTTCAGACAGCTGATGGCACATCCCAACCCATTAGAGGGAGTGGTACTATTCAGTGCACTCCCTCCATACGCCTCTCTTCAGTCCTTCACGTCCCATCATTTCCAGTCAACCTCTTATCTGTTGGCTCTATTGTTGATGATCTCGACTGTAGCATTACTTTTGACTCTACTCATTGTGTGTTACAGGAAAGGAAGACTGGGAGGAGGCTTGGGACTGGCGTCAGGCGTGATGGACTGTGGTATCTTGACAGAGCTAGTGGGGATGCTGCATTGGCTGTCGTGGGTGGAGAAAAGGAAAGGGATGTATTTTTATTGCATTGTCAGTTGGGACACTTGCCCTTTGATGTTTTGAGTAAAATGTATCCCGATATTTTGAATGGAGTGAATGAAATGAACTTGAAATGTGATGCATGTGAATTTGGGAAACACACTAGGACGTCATATCCTAGTGTAGGGATAAGGAGTGTAGAGAAATTTCATCTTATTCACTCAGATGTTTGGGGGCCCTGCCCAGTGACTTCAGTGAGTGGCTTCAGGTGGTTTATCATCTTCATTGATTGTCATTCTCGGATGACATGGCTTTATATGATGAAAAACAAAGGCGAAGCGTTGAAGTGCTTTCAGGACTTCCATAGAAGTGTCAGGAATATGTATGAGGCCAAGATCCGTGTCTTGAGAACGGATAATGGAACAGAGCATGTAAACAGGGAGTTTGCATCTTACCTATCTGAGAATGGGATAACTCATCAGACCACTTGCCCCAACACTCCCCAACAGAACGGAGTTGCTGAGAGGAAAAATAGACACTTGTTGGAGGTAACTAGGTCACTCATGCTCACCATGAATGTACCTAAGATATTGTGGAGTGAAGCAGCGATGGCAGCCACATATCTTATCAACAGGATGCCTTCACGAATCCTTGGTATGAAGTCTCCATGTGAGATTCTTATGGGAAAGAACACTTTTGTAGTTCCACCAAAAGTGTTCGGATGCACATGCTTTGTGAGGGATCATAGACCCTCTGTGGGGAAGCTGGATGCTCAGGCAATTAAATGCATATTTGTTGGGTATCCTTCAAATCAGAAAGGCTACAGGTGTTGGAGTCCCTCAGAAAGAAAGCTGTTTGTGAGCATGGATGTGACGTTCAGGGAGACTGAACCGTTTTATGGAGGACTGACAGATTCTACATCAGTATTTGATACTGGGGCCTCTCCAAGCACAGGAGGAGTTGGTCGAGAGGGGGAGACTGATGACAGGAGTGTAGTGGTTGGACTTATACCGTGTCCTGTCAGGCCTACTGGTACTGGTCCTGACAGCAGGGAGGAAGAAAGGACCTTGGTGGAAGAGGATGAAGACAGGTTGTACGGCAGGAAATATAGCAGGAGACAGAAGGATAGTCACGGCGATGGAGAACAACAAGAAGACATCTTCCCCACTGAAGAACCACTAGCTCCATTGCCCCATGTCGAGATGGTAACCTTTCTTTGCCTTACTCTAGTTTAGATCTTCCACTTGCATCTCGTAGGGAGCCTCGTATCAATGCCGGCAGGCCTCCTGTACGGTATGGATATGAGACTGATATTGCTAATCATGTCTCCTATGCCTCTCTTACACCTGCATATAGGGCTATCATTGCATCCTTACAGTCTATCCCTATACCAAGTGATTGGCGAGTGGCAAAGCAACATCCACAGTGGAAGAAAGCAATGCTCGAAGAACTTGAGGCACTGGAGAAGAACAAAACATGGAGACTTGTCTCACTTCCAGCAGGGAAGAAGGCTGTGGGCTGCAAGTGGGTATTCACAGTAAAGCAAACTGCAGAAGGGAAGGTGGACAGGTACAAGGCAAGGCTGGTTGCCAAGGGCTACAGTCAGACTTATGGGATTGATTATGATGAGACATTTGCCCCAGTGGCAAAGATGAGTACTGTGAGAGTACTGATATCCTGTGCAGCGAATTTTGGATGGAAATTGCATCAGTTGGATGTAAAGAATGCCTTCTTGCATGGAGACTTACAGGAGGAGGTATACATGGAGGTTCCACCTGGCTTTGGCACACAACAGACGGTGGGAAAGGTGTGTAGACTGGACAAGTCCTTGTATGGGCTGAAGCAATCTCCAAGGGCATGGTTCGACAGGTTCAGGCGTGCAATTATCACCATGGGCTACAAGCAGAGTAATGGTGATCATACTGTATTCTATAGACATTCAGGGCAACGGATCACTCTTTTGGCTGTGTATGTTGATGATATCATTATCACTGGAGATGATGAAGAGGGAATCTCTCACTTGAAGGTGAGGTTGGCGAGAGAATTTGAGGTCAAGGACCTTGGACAGTTGGGATACTTCCTTGGATTGGAGATTGCCAGGTCCAGGAAAGGTATAGTTCTCTCACAGAGAAAGTATGCACTGGATCTTCTGGCTGAGACTGGTATGTTGGGGTGTCGTCCAGCTGTTACTCCTATTGATCAGAATCATAGGTTGCATTCACAATCAGGGGAGCCAGTGGACAAAGAGAGGTACCAGAGACTTGTTGGACGCCTCATCTACTTATGCCATACCAGACCTGACATTGCTTATGCTATCAGTGTGGTAAGTAGGTACATGCATGATCCGAGGACTGGACATATGGAGGCAGTCTTCAGGATACTGAGGTATCTGAAGAATAGTCCAGGAAAAGGCATATTATTTGGTAGTCATGGTCACATGAATGTGACAGGCTACTGTGATGCAGATTGGGCCAGTTGCTTGGATGATAGGAGATCGACCTCGGGCTACTGTGTGTTTGTTGGGGGCAACTTGGTCTCTTGGCGCAGCAAGAAGCAGGATTTGGTGGCTCGTTCCACTGCAGAGGCAGAGTATCGTGCTATGGTGCTTAGTACCTGTGAGATGATCTGGTTGAGATCACTTCTACATGAGCTACGCCTGCTGAGAGAAGGACCATTGCAGTTGTTGTGTGATAACAAGTCTGCAATTAATATTGCCAACAACCCAGTGCAACATGATAGAACGAAGCACATAGAGATTGACAGGTTCTTCATTAAAGAGAGACTTGACAAGAAACAGTTGGAGATCTCCTCCATTACCTCTGGACAGCAACTAGCAGATTGCCTTACGAAGGGGTTGAACTCTAAAGGAGTGGAGGATGCTTGTAACAAGATGGGCATGATAAATATCTTTTGCTCATCTTGAGGGGGAGTATTGTGTAGTGTGTGTTATATTGGGTGTGTCACAAGGTGAATAAATATTTTCAGTCTCGTCATTTCCACTCTCCAAAATGGTCATTTGGAAGGAGTCGAGTTGGGTTGAGACTAACCCCCACCCTAACACCAACTACCAAACAAGCCAAACAAAGAAGTAGAGTAAAGATAAGGTGCCCAATGGTGGTAAATGAAGAAAAAAGATGCGCATACAAAAAAGAAGACGTGTCCTTATAGAATGTTCATCAACACTCTATCACTACATTGAATTAATGTGATAAAAGCAAAGTCGCCTTGGCAATTTAGAGGATCTACATGGTTACCAGCTACCAAGCTCGAATCCAACATCAATGCTTAGAGTGGTGAGTCAAAGAGACAAACTTGAAAACACACCCGAGCCATCACTAACGTGCTCCACACTAACGTGCTCGGAGAAACAAAAAATGAGCTTGGGTGGAAAATGCTTGATTGGTTAGAGGATCATAGAAGAGCCAAAAAGACAGGTTATGTAATTACTGTACAATGAGAATAAGGTAAGACATTGAGAATTCAACAAGGAACGGGACCTAAGAGAGTAGAAACTTTATCCGAAAAACCAGGATGGAATACATACAAAAATAACCAACGAGAATAGCCCGGCAGCCACTTCTGCCGAGTATTATTATAAAAACAAACAAATAAACCAAGGACATGGACACCTGCTTAAATTCTCTGAGTGGATCAACTATAATGCAAGAAAAACCAGATGTCCAAGGATCAACATTAGCAGACAGACAATTCAGCTAGTCGCAAGGAGAAAAAATGGAGTTCACTTTTCACAGAAATCTTTCGAGAATTGTGTCTGCAAAATTGTCATGATTTAAATCAGATGATAAGAACAGGAATATCTTAAGATCAAATTCCCAACATGAACAGAAAAAGAATCAATGCAGTTAGAACAACCCTGAGTGAATGTTCTAATGGTGAAGACTGGTCTAATCACAAGAATGGTGTGCCATGAAGATTTAGTACATGGTTGAAGGATAATCCCAACAACAAAGAAAATAAATATTAACGATGACAACGAAAATTACTAGTAGATAAAGAACCTTCAAACAGAAACAGTACTCCAAAAAAAATTCATTTAAAATGTGAGGAACAAGATTGGCAATATCTCTTGATGCTTTTACATAACTAGCTTGCTCCAAAAAGCCAAGCCATGGAAGAATGTCGTCCTAACAGCTGCCCTACGACCAACCAACTAGATTTATGACAACACAAACACATCATGGATTGCACCCGCTTCATCCTCCTCAGAAACATGGTTTAAAACATAACGGTATGCATTCTGCAGAATGCATCCTGTTTTCTTCAGATGAAGCATTAAGGAGAAAATAGAAATGCATCTAGCAAATAAAGCATCATCCGGTATTCCTAACTTTGAAGTTTTGTCCTATCCCTCGGCTACCTTTCATCCGTAAACATCATCAAATAGAACAGAAGTAACGCTAAAGCATCAAGGATATAGATGGATGCATACCGTGCATCTTCAATTTCGCAGCCACTGGCGCTTTGTTCTCCTTACAATGTGTTCGTAGGTATCATCCATGCGTCCCTTGGAGAAAGCAACTTGCAGCTTGTCGAGGGTGGCAGAACACAGGCACACTCCCATGTCCAATATCTCATCTGCGTACTTCTTCACCTCACCCAACCTCCCCAAATGGGACAGCCCGATAAGCAGCTCGTTCGCGCAGTCCTCGTCAGGCCTCACCCGCTCCTCTAAAGCATATCTCCACACCTCCAGTGCCGCAGACGGATCAAACTCCTCGAAGAACAACTTGATCGCCATGAGGCAGTTTGATGGGGATGGCGGGTGCTCATTCTTCCTCATCTCAGCAAACAACTTCTCCGCATCCTTTGCCCTTCTACTCCTCATCAGGCACTCGAAAATAGTGTTATACGTGAGCGAATCGGGAAATGCACCGTGGAACGGCATGGCATCAAGGAACCGATAGGCCGAGTCGAAATCCAAGTTGTTGCAGACCAGGGCGATGATGGCGTTGTACATGGCAAGGTTGGGAACAAGCCCGCTGTCGGTAACCATGAGATCCCAAAGAGCAACCGCATGCCCTGCGTCGTTGATCTTGATGAGAATATCGAGGGCATTGGAGAAGAACTTGATGCCTGGGAGGCAGTTCTTGCTCTTCATCACTTTAAGAAAATTGATGGCCTCGACGGGCTGCGCGGCCCGGACGAGGGTGGTAAGGAATGCGTCGTAGGCCGACATGTTGCTGGCGTTCCAGCCGACTCGGATCACCATCTCGCCGAAGGTGGTCTTGGCCCGCTGCACGTTGCCTTCTTTCTCCCATCCCTCGAGGAGGATGGCAAAGGTGTCGGCGTCCGGCGGTATGCGGGTCTTGACCTTGTCGAAGAAGTCGGCGGCATCGGAGGTGTGGCCGTTGACGCCGCAGATGAATGAGAGGAGGGAGTTGAGGGCGATGGGGTCCTGAGGGACGCCGTAGCGTTCCATGACGTCGAAGGTCATGATGGCCTCCTTGATCTTGCCGGCGGAGCAGTAGGAGGAGAAGGCGGAGACGAATGTGGCGGTGGAGAGGGCGGATTCTTGCTTCATGGAGCGGATGGCGTCCCACATGGGCTCGAAGAGGAGGTTCTTGCCGAGGATGTCGACCATGAGGTTCCAGGCGTAGGAGGTGTGCTTGCGGGAGAGGCCGGACCAACGGAAGAACTTGACGGCGGCGGCGGGGTGGGAGTAGGAGAGCTTGAGGACGGACTCCACGTCGGATGGGAGAATGGGGGCGGAGGAGGCTGCAGCTGCGCGGGAGAGGGCGGATTCGATGTCGTCGACGGGGGCGCGGGTTATGATGTCGAGAAAGAGGCGGACGCGAGAGGATGATGGGGAGGCGGTGGCGGCGGCGGCGGCGGCGGCGGCGGCGGCAGGAATGGGTATGCGGGGGACCTCGGCCATGGCCGGAGCGGCCGAGGCCTTTTTTTTCCTTTTTTTGTGTTCGGGTGGGTGGAGGTACGGGTGGGGGGGCGTCGGCGGCGTCGGCGATGAGATTACTTAGGGTTTTGGTTTGGCTTTGGGGCAAAAGAGAAGATCGGTGCTTTTTTGAGTCGCATGTCGGGGGGCTAACCCGAGCCAAACGAAAGGAGGCGATGGGAAGTTCTATGCACACAGACCCCATTGTTTTACGCACTCAATATTATTTAAAATTCAGTTATAAATTTTATATGTGAGTTGCTATCAGCACACAGAGCTGATTTTGTTAAGTTTACAGACCACTTATTTAGAAGTTTGCCATTAAAAATCTTTTACTCAGTTCTTAGAGACCACTTATTTATGAGTTTGCCATTAAATTGTTTCCGATGGCCGTGATCCGACGCTGGCCTCGCCTCGCGATTCGTCCAACAAGATTGCTCAGGCAGCAATGAACTCTGACCTCCTCCTCGAGAACCCCAATCTTCTCAAGCCTGCAAGCCCAACCATTCAAAATCAGCAATTTTCTCTACTAGACTCTCCAATTCATCCTTGTCAAACCTCCACTTTCGTCCAAATCTGATCCCGAAATTGCCTTCTCGATCGATTTCACGGTCCCCGACGATCCAATGACGATCTCGAACCCAAAGCTCTTTGTTTTTTCTATCAGTGTGGATTCTTTGAGAACCGTACGGACGTGTCACCGGAAACCGGCGAAGCTCTTGTCTCTGACGAAGGTTTGGTGAGGATGACGTGGCCGATATCAAGGGAGGCGGAGAAAAAGACGTCGCGTTTGAGCCCTAGGACGAACTCTGTGGACCCGCCGTCGATGTCGACGGTGAGGATGCGCTTATGGAAGATGGTGAGGAAGTGGAGGATGCCAAGGTTGACGAGCTATGGCTTCCGCCAGTTGTCAGATCATCGTCGGATCTCGAGACGAATCGCGAGGCGAGGCTAACGTTGGTTCACGGCCGGCGTCGTCACCGCCCCCCCTCCCAGCCCTCGCCCGTCGAAAAGTAATGGCAATGGCAAACTTGTATTGCAGAATCCCTCCGGGGGGTGTTCCTGACGAATGAGAACATCCTATCCCCGAGGATCGTGTGGGGCCTTTTGAGATGGGATCCTGAGGTTCGAGGAGTGGGTCCGAAAGGCACTTCCCCATCCTCCGACCGGTCCCGAGGAGCCCGTTCGATCGGGGCAAGGCGAGGCCCCGGGGGATGCCTCTTCCGGGGCCCCAGCGCCATAGGCAATGTATCCCCCTTTTTTGTCCACCTCCTTGTAAAAAAGAACCTTTTTTGAATGTAAGAGACAAATTTTGAATCTTCTACCTTTTTATGCACCGTTGTACTTTTGTCAAGTGTTTTTACGCATGTGTGTCTTTGACTCGGTGTTGCCCCCTCCTGCTGTTCATGCCGAGTTAGTTCGCTGGTTTGAGTAGCAGGAGGTTTCCTTTTGTCGACAGGGTCATTGGCTTATCGAGGTGATCGACCTGGGGGGGTGCCCCAGCCTTACGGCTGATCGTATTGATTGACCTGCTAGGAGAGTTACCCCCAGCCTCACGGTCGATCGGAGTGATCGGCCTACTGGGGAGTTGCCACCAGCCGTACGGTCGATCAGATTGATCGGCCTGCTAGGGGAGTTACCCCCAGCCTTACGGTCGATCTGATTAATCAGCCTGCTGGGGGAGTTACCCTCAGCCTTGTAATGCACTGCTAAGCTACTGCACAAGTACTAGAGGGGGGGTGAATAGTACTTTAAAATAATTAAGAGGCTAATTCCTAATTACCTTGCAAACTCTACCAATTAATGCGGAAATGCGGAATAGTAAATAAGCGACAACAAATAAACAATCGCAAACAAACGATATTACTGGGTTCGGATCCACCCAAGTCTCCCCGACTTTTTCCCGGTGATCTTACGTCCCAACCACCCGGATCACTTCCGGATACTTGAGTTAGAAACCCTAACTCAAGATTTCCACTATGAAATACTTGTGAAAAACCTTCACAAGTCAAATCATACACAAAGGAAACTTGTGACTCCCACAACCCGGGATCACAAACACACTCTCACAACCGAGAGCGAATCACTTACAATATCGAAAGTAAATGAAATTGAAATGCTTACCACAAAATACATATGCCTTGAGTATACTTACGAATTAGGGCAAAGATGATTTTGAGGAAGGTGAAGAGGCACCAAACCCTAGCTCCAAGTAGGAAGGTGAAGAGGGAATAGGTCGAAGTTCAGACTTAAGGAACTAGTCGGTCAAAGAAGAGTAGTTGACCGACTAGTTTCACAACTAGTCGGTCAGTCACTCAACTCAGACCGACTAAGAGATAAAACACAAAGTCTGAGAACAAATAGAATTAGTCGGTCCAAGAACAAAAGTTGACCGACTAGTTCATCAACTAGTCAGTTGCCAAATGTACATGGACCGACTAACGACAAATAGTAACTAGGCATGTACAGTAGAAGCTCAACTAGTCGGTCAAAGAAGCATCACTGAACGACTAGTTCACAAACTAGTCGGTCGGTGAATCAACGTAGACCGACTAACTGTAAACAGTAAAGAGCTATGATTTGAGAAGGCAACCTAGTCGGTCCAAGAAGGATTGCCGACCGACTAGATCACCATCTAGTCGGTTGGTTCTTCTTCTTGAACTAACTAACATGCACAAGAAGTCGTGAATCGAAGCGCGATGCTTCGGGAAAGTTTGTATGGACTTCTTACAAGTTCCTATGTCTAAGATAGGAGCGTTATGAAGATTAAAACGTAAGACCTACTCAAGGCTTAACATTCTACGGAACGAAGCTAAAAGACTATAAATAAAACTTAACGAACCGTCTTCGAAAGCTTCGATCCGAATCTTCATGACTTCTAAAATGGTCCAAAAGCTTCAACGAAGCTTTAGGCATACGATCACGTGCTTTGAGAAGTCTCGAGACGTCGCTTTGGATGTTCATATGAATTTGGCGACGATCTCCATAACTGCGCTCACAAATTGTTAGTTCACAATATATTTATGTTTGTTCATCATCCAAAACCAAATCCGGGGAGTCCAATATCCAACATTCTCCTCCTTTTTGGTGATAACAAACCAACATAAATAATAATAAAAAATAATGATTCAAATGTAATTTACTTACCCCCCATGCATTGATGACATGTTAATTCCAAAATGAATAATAATAATACGCATCAAGCAGACGAGTAAAGTATAAAAATGAGAATACATTATTGAAATATAGGATTTGAAACCCAATTTTTTTTATCTTAACTCCCCCTGAATCTAACACATCAAATTAGATTCATGGAAAAATGCTTAAATTATCATTTAGCACATGTCATTATTATATCTCTCCCCCTTTGGCATTAGCAAAAAGAGTCGGAGGAGATCAACGACAACAACAATAGCTTCAAATAAAAGCATGGGAGTCGTAGAATATGACTACGGTCCAAATGACACCAAAGGAAAATACGAATGAAATCAAAGCATGTCAATGAGACCAAAGTCGAAAATCGATAATTAAAATCATCAAAACTCAAATTAATTTTACAAATTGAGTTATGGAATATACTCTCCAATATCAAAATCTTGGTTAATTTAGTGCATGGAAAACAATTCTATGTTTTCATAGAAATAATTTCTATCTAACCAAGTTATTATCGTCGAGCGACGAAATTAAAACATCAGAGACATATAAAATATAAAATGTGCACAACATAATGAAATGTCAACATCGATGTGTATATATATATATATATATATATATATATATATATATATATATATATATATATATGAATGAAGCAGAGTACAACAAAATGATACATCGCCGACATATATAACATCGATCGAACGATCGGGGCACAAAATGCAACATCATATCACACATATATAAGAGTATCACAAAGCATACAACATCATCAGGGATACATCATCATACATCCAAAAATATCAAAATTCATAACCACAAAAACCACCCAAAATATCCTAACCCACACTCTCTCACTACAAGATATCTCATCTAAAGTGCATCGGGAGAGGCCTCAAAGAAGCTCAAGAGGCAGTGGAAGGATCTGCAGCAGCAGCAGGCTCTGCAGCAGGAGTGGTGGTCACCGGGTCAGCAGTAGTGTCCACGGGAGCGACAGAAGTGGAAATCTCTGGAGCAGCGACAATAGTGGCCTCGGGAGCACCAGTGGTAGTATCCACCGCAGGAATGGTGGCAACATGAGTACTCTCGGGGTCAACACCAGAAGAAACATCAGCAGCACCAGAAGTGCCCTCGGGGGCACGAGTAGAAACACGCACAAGCTCCTCAATCTCGTCCTCATCCAACTCCTCCTCGTCAGAGACTGACGGAGGGATATCAATACCAAGGTGGCGAGCAATGCGAGCAAGAATATCCTCGGTACGAGCATAACGAGACTCCACACGTCTCACTGAACGTGCGAGCTCGTCAAGAGTGGTAGAGGGAGCAGCTGAGGCAGAAGCAGAGGCAGACGCTGAAGGTGTCGTCCTCTGAACGTGACGGATCGCCGCAAGAGACTTCTTGACGGCCGTCGCGTTTAGAGGAGGACCAAGGGGACGCTCATCGTCAGGAGGAAGTGTGACACGGAAGTGGCGAAAAACAAGGGTCAACAAGCAAGGATATGGGATATGCACAGACTTCGTGGACTTCCGGATACACTCGAAAGAATCCATCTTATCGAGTATGATCCGGGCCCAGTTAATCTCGCTACCCATGAAGATGGCATAGATCAACTTCAGAAATGGCTAGGAGGGCAAAGAAGAGGAGCCGTACTTAGGAAGTAAGCACGACTTCAAAATCAAATTCAGGACCCAAGCATTTGGCTTGAATGACTTGGAGGGGACGCCAATCATGGCGGGAGGAATCCCATGGAAGATCTCGGAGAGGATAACCTGATCAAGTGAAGAGATATTGATCACTCCTTATTTTACACCTTTTTTCCGCATGATTGCATGTCATTTAGATCACCCAAATCACGCTTTTCACGATTTATCGACAATATTGCGATACTTTTCACGATTTGTTGTTTTTGTCGTATTTCAGGAGATTTGGAGCGATTTGGAGTGATCCCGAGATACGCCTACTCCAGAGTGTCACCGATGACTTCCCCGAGGGGTATTTTGCTATTGGAGAGGAGCGGAAGAAGAAAGAACGTCGTAGGAGCGACGATGAGGCAAAAACAAGCTGTTTGGGCATTTTTGGTGTCTCACTCGGCCGAGTGAAGGAGTCACTCGGCCGACCAGCGAGATCCCGCTCGGCCGACCAGATTGGACACGCTTCATGTGTGCACTCGGCCGAGCATCGGAAGCCACATCGGCCGAGTGACGAGACCCCGTCTGTAGGGATATATGCCCTCAGATCATTTGTATTTGATGCAAATGATAATTTAAGCTTAGATAGGGACTAATTTGCATTTGATGCAAAAGAGATTAAATGTGTTTTAAATTGTTTAAAACAATGTTTAATAATATAAACGCAAGAAAAGTTCACGGGTAAGACGGGAATGTCCCGGTCTAAACACAGGTCCAAACCGCGTCAGAAACGGAGTTCAAACGAACTCAATAAGTCTATTTAAAGGCGTTTAAATAGAAGCCCAAAAACCAGGCCCAAGACCTTTTTGTTTTGTTTGAGAAACAAACACAAAAAAAAACTGCCGCATGTTATGAATCAACTACTGGGGAGGAACCCCCAGCCCTTTATTTATAGGCATGGTAGGAGAGTAGATACATCGAATACATAGATATGGGCGTATCTCTAAGATACCCGCAATCCTAACCGACTCTGGTTATTTCCATTCACAACACTCCCCCTTATCCAGCCATAGGTGTGGACTCCGCTCAGGAGTACTTCCGGATTCTGAGCGTAATAAGAGTCTCACATGGGGTGGATACTTCGGGATCCTGAGTTGGTGAGGTTTGCCTCGTTAAAACCTTTAGCTATGGAAAACCCAGTGGGAAAACCATAGTTAAGGAAAAAGAGTGCAAACGCTCTTTAACTCCCCCTGATTTGTACAAGTGACTCTGCTCATGAATACTTCTGGATTCTGAGCGTCACTGAGGGGTGGATACTTCAAGATCCAGAGTTGATGTGATTTGCCTCGTTAAAACCTTTGGCTATGGAAAACCCAGTGGGAAAACCCATAGCTAAGGGAAAAGAGTACAAATTCTGTCAACTCCCCCTGATCTGTAAAAGCTCTTAGGCTTTCAGATCTCGTAGGCTTATCTCATCACTCCTATTTACAATATTCCGAAAATGTACACAGATTACGAATTTTATCACCATCAAGCAGCTGCTGAATCCAGAAACTCTGAAGAGGTTGCTAAGTTTCGTCGCCTCTGATGTGGTCTTCAGACTATATGGTTAGCTCCACAGAATCAGCCTCTATCCCATTCGTCACTGGGATGTGATGTACCACCAGGCGCCCTCAAATACACCATTGGTGTGATTCTGGAATGGTGAGGATCTCAGAATGATAGGATGATGTTGCCTTCATAAGTTGCTTTACAGATCTGCAGGAGATGGCCATCCCACTGTGGGTGCCCGTTCTGTGATTTCTCAGCATAGGGACTGGACCTGAAACCTGCATTTGCATAAATATTGGAGGATGCTACTACATTTTGTAAGTCCAAATATTTCGACCCTCGGAGGAAGCGCAGAAGGCTGAACTCAGGTCTAATGGCCCTTTATAGTTGCCAACTATCTCTGGCTAATGAGTTTACTGCAATTGCTATACCGGGACACATGCAGTTAGCCAGGAGTGCATGATTGCACTAAGATAAGGGACTTTAGGACCAGTTATATCCTCCCCCTCTTCCAGCGATCGGAAGGGTTCTTTTTGTTCATCCAGTAACTGTACCACCGTAGGTGTACTTTGGATGACAATGGTCCTTTTAATATCTCCAACGCACTTCTGGGCGTTTGTAACAGGATTCCATGAGCCATGACTTTATATTTGCCTAGGTCTTTTCATGTTCAAAGGTCAGGCTTGTACATGTAGTTCGGTTTTCTCTTCAGGAGATCCGATGAGATTTTAGTTGTCTCCAACTATGATCTCTAATCCTGTTCTTTGCACAGATGCAAAGACAACCTTCAGTAGGAATCATTGACTTGTCAAGTGATTCTCTTGGTTGTACATTTATTTATTATACTTATTGTTTTTCTTGAATAGACGTCCCGAAGTCTATTCAGGCATTTTAAGGAAATGTGGAAATTATCTTTACAAGATATCCACGAAGGTATGCCGTCACAACATCCAATAACAGCATATCCAAAATTTTCCTTCGCCAAATCGTAAGGTATTCGCTTTTGATAACTTAGGGAGACTGATGCATCATTTATGAGACATGCTCATTTGAATTTGTTCGATCCCTAGTTTCAGCGAAATTTTCTTTGGGCTATAGGTTGTACCGTATAGCATACGATTTTGTATTTATTTTTCTTATGTTTGCAATACTTTGTTTTATCCACAGGTTTGACACCTTTTGGTGTCTGGACTTCAGGTCCGAACATTTCACGTTTCATAAGTGAGTCCAGCTCATCTTTTATTGCCACGTTCCACATTTTTGGCCAATCTCTACGTTTGCCTTCTAGCAACGGAGTGTGGAACGATAATTTACGAACATCATCGCTTTTGCGATGTATATGGCAATATGATACGTGAATACATTTGTCGACAATTTATGTTCTATCTGTCCAACACCTCCCCAGTACGTACAACATTTACTTAATTTCACTTTTTCCCGGCAATTCCTCTGCAGTGGATTCCGGGAAGGGTGATGGTGTGGACAGGAGCTCATTGTCCTGTGGTAGTATTGTCTTAAGGTCTCCAGGAGTTTCTTGTCCTAGGAGCCTGGTGGTCTGCCTCTTTTCTGTTGAGGATCAGCCATTTCTGCTGCTGGTGGATTGCATCCATTCTCGGGGATGTCCATCCTAGCTGGAGTTTTTGCAGCAGGGATGTGTGATCTGACAATCTTCTGGTTGTCATTAAATGATTCCGGTAATTGGTAGACAGTGTTCTGTATGTGGAGGATCTTCGGGATCTCATATACACATTGTGTTGTTACCGGATCATAGTGGGTCAAACTTTTTGTATCCCACGTTATAATTTTCTTCGCGCCAGATTTTCTATATCTGGGCATATTTTTGGGAAACTCGTCTCATCGAGATCACAGTCTTCAAGGTGTGCCTTAATTACGTCCCCCGTTTAGGGTTCTAGGTATCTTATAAGTGAGGGTGAGTCAAACCCTGCATGGATACCTAGGCGACGTTGAGTACCGTTTTGGTCCTCTTTGGTGGTGCAATGGGGATTTAAGACTGCGCGACCGAAGATTCTCGGATGAGAAATGTTCGGTGGCATTCCATATGCAAGTTGCATTGGAGACTCTGACCTCCAGAGGGTCTTATTTTCATTTACGATGCAGCATGCAGAGTTTGCATGTCCCCATGCATCCATAGGCAATCGGGATTTAATGGACGTTCAGTCCATTGGAGTCTACTTTTCAGTGACTCTGCCGACCCATTTTGGGTATGAACATGCGGCACTTGTATGTTCATTTTCAATTCCCGTTGATTGGCAGTACTCTTGAAAAGACTGGGAGGTATATTTCCCAACATTAACCAGACTTATTTACAACATTTTATTGTCTGGGAAATGTGCCCGCAACATTTTTATTCTTGTGCCAATTGCTTTGGAAAAGCTAAGTTGCGGGTCTTGTAGTAGCCATACGTATGAATGTTCTGAGGATGCATTTATCAGTACAATGAAGTACCAAAATAGCCCACTAGGGGTGGTGGATTTAATCCATATTTGTCTCCTTGTATTTTTTTGAGGAAGCGTGGAGATCCTTTTTCAACTTTTCGTGGAGATGGCCTTGTAATTAATCTTCCCTTATAGTAAGGGATGCGAGGGAATTTTCCCTTCTGAAGAATCTTCTGGTTCTTCAAGTCATACCCATAGGATAAGATGATGTGCATTATCACAAATCCAGGGTGGCCAAGTCCATCATGCCAGAGTAAAAACTCGGCTGATGTAGGGCACTTCAGGTGCTCCGTTTAATTCTGCTTCCTTTCTCCGAATCTTCGTATGGTAGAGGCCTATAAGGCTCTCAAAACGTTCAAGTGTGGATTTTACTCCTTTTTCTTGAGACGTTGCATACGGTAATTTTTCATTTACATTTGCTGTTTCCAAGTGGGATCCGTTGAAACGGATGTCCTTGAAACTTAGAAAGTTTCTTTTGGAATTCGGAGGGATTAGTGCATCCATTATTTTTGTGTCGGGCAAATGTGTTGCATTCCCTAGATCTTCAATATAGCCCTGATATTGGGCTTTGTATTGAAAGAGATCGTACGTGTTTATTGTCTACTAATTATTTATGAGAGCAGTTTCAAAAGATGAAACATAAAGGCACATGCATATTCAGATAGACATATTCATTTATTGTCTACTAAAATTTTTCAATCAAAACAGATTGCGTAATACAAAAGCTCTCATAACGTGAGATGTTCTAAACAATTTGCTAAGATAAAAGTAAAGGCTAGTCAAGCATGTCATTATTTTCGAAGTCGTCAGCTGAAAAACTTAACTGGAGCATAAGATGTCATCAGGTTTGTTTCAGCTTTATTTTTCTTGTTCTCTTTATACAAATCCTGGAGATGATGCGGAGTTCGGCACACTCTGGACCAGTGGCCTTTCATGCCACAATTTTGGCACTGGTCTTCCCATTCCCTCTTGGGTGGGGGTATATCATTTCTATTTTTGTTATTTCTGTGCCTCGTGAACTTCCGCGTACTTTCATTATTTCACTGCTGTTGTACATGGCCCTTGGCATTTTTCTGTTGACCCCCATTCTGTGGTCTTTCTTTTCTTTTATTATCTCTCTTCTTTTTGAAGGAAGAGGAATGGTGAGCTTCTGGTGGGGGTCAGTGCCGGGGAGCGTATATTGTGAGTGGAGAGAAGAAGCTCTCTGTCTTGCTCGGCCATGTGAAAACATGACAGCAGCTCGGAATACTTGGTGAACTTGCGTTCACGGTATTGCTGCATGAGTATCGCATCTTTTTCATGGAAGGACGTATACGTCTTTTCCAGCATGCGATTTTCTGAGACTTTCTCATCACACAACTTCAGGCGTGAGGTGATGCTAAAAAGTGCTGAGTTGTACTCAGCAATGGACTTAAAGTCCTGTAGTCTCATGTTCTCCCACTCATATCGTGCCCTTGGGAGTATAACATCTTTCTGATGTTTATACCTGTCCTCAAGGGCAGTCCATAGCTCAAGTGGATCTTCGACCGTAAGGTATTCAGCCTTTAAGGTCTTGTCCACATGGCGGCGAATATAGGTGATGGCTTGCGCCTTCTCTGTATCGCTAACATTTTCTTTTTCAGTCACAACAGCGATGATGGACTTTGCCCGCAGGTGAAACTTTACATCTAGCTGCCAGCTTAGATAGTTTCTACCTGATGCTTCCAGTACTTCGAAATTAACGCTTGCAATATTAGCCATTTATCTAGCAGAGCACAAACATGCATGAATTAATAATTAATTCAGAGAAAGCATTTTCATGCGGAGGCAATATTTAACGAAAAACTAAATGTGTGGATCGGCCAGTCCCACAAGAAAGAGTCCAAAAAAGTCCACAGTCCAAATTATACAAATTTGCAGCTTAAAGAAAATGAAAATACAACTTTGGAAACCCCGTGGGTCCCATATGATATCTCCATCTTCAAGCGTGGCCTCCGTCTTCATGGAAGTTGGTCTTCTTTCTTTGACATTTACATAAATTCCTCACTACAATTTCTCTCAAAAATAAAAGAAAAGTGCGGGAAATAAACTGTGGGACTAAACGGCCGATCCAAAAACCACATTTAGCAATTCATGCAGAAATATTGTGCTCATCAACATTTTCATCATACATTTTCATCACAGGCATCACATGCATTTAATATTCGCAGAGATGGATAAATAATTTAAACACTTAATAATTATTGGACCACTCGGCAACGTCATACACCGTTAGGTTACTAACGGCAGAGCGGTCGCAGGATCTTCCTAATTATTAAGTTTTAAATACAATGCACAACCACGCATATAATATCCAACAGAATATACCATAGATGCAAAGCATGTAAATATGATTTTTGCAGAAAAAATCATCACAATGCAAAGGTTGTAAATTGAATGGGTTTAATCAATTAGATTGATTAAGAGCCTAAAATAAACATTTTCGTTGTCAGAGGAAAAAGTTTTCCTCATCATCCCAAAAGCCCCCCAAGAATCCCCAAAAGTCCTCGCCTGCCAGGTATTTGTCCCGTAATTTACCGTGATTTTTCACGAATATTTTGCCCTTAAATCCCCCGTTTGAATTAATTTTTAGGCTAACAAGTTGCCTTTTGAGGCGAGTTTATAGCCCTTTGCCTCCCCCATTTTTTTTCCAGATAAACCAGCCTGCGGGCCTGAAGCCCGCAGTCGACCTATGGGCTTCAGGCCCATAAGCCTCTTTTTTTTTGAAAATCTGTGGGCCTGAAGCCCACAGATCTGCTGTGGGCTTCAGGCCCACAGAACTCTGTGTTTTTTTAATTTTGCGTTAGGGTTACGCAAGGGGGGGGGCGCCGCCGCCGCCGCCGCCGCCGCCCCCCTGCGGGGGGGGGGGGGGGCGCCGCGGCGGGGCCGCCGTCCCGTCGCCCCCTTGCAGAGGGGGGCGCGGCGACGGGGCCGCCGCCCCCTGCAGGGGGGGCGCGGCATCGGGAGGCCGCCGCCCCCCTGCAGGGGGGAGCGGCAGCGGCCGCCCCCCCCTGCAGGGGGGGAGCGGCGGCGGCCGCCCCCCCCCCCCCCCCCGCAGGGGGGAGCGGCGGCAGGGAGGGCCGCCGCCCCCCCCCCCCCCCCCTGCAGGGAGGCGCGGCGGCTGCCGCCCCCCTATGGGGGAGACGGCGTGGCGGCGAGGGGGGGGGGGGAGGGCCGGCGGCGAGGCCGCCGGCGGGGTTGATTTGGGGTTTTTTTCAAGAAGAAATCCAAAAAAACCCTAAAAAATTGATTTTTGGGATGAAAAATCCGTCGTTTTCAAGGCGACGATGAATCCCCATGACGATCTTGCGAGATCTAGGGGAGGGGCAATCATACGTATGATTAAAAGTATCGTTTTTAGTATTTTTACCTCTATATCCGTCCTCCGGATATAGCGACGGTTGCTCGAAGCCCTACGCGGATGACGACCTTCGATGGAGGAAGCCTTGCACCGCGCTCGCGGATCTCCCGTCCCGCCTTCGCCTTCGCCTTCGCAACGAACGGAAAAAAAATTTGTGGAAAGGAAAAATTTAGAGGCTCGTGCTGATAACGTGTTATGAATCAACTACTGGGGGAGGAACCCCCAGCCCTTTATTTATAGGCATGGTAGGAGAGTAGATACATCGAATACATAGATATGGGCGTATCTCTAAGATACCAGCAATCCTAACCGACTCTGGTTATTTCCATTCACAACACCGCATGTTTTTTTGGCGCCTGGGCAATTGCCCAAGCGCTGGGCAATTGTTGCCCAAAAAAGGCGGGCCCAGGCCACGGGCCTGGGCCCAAGCCCAGGCGCCTGGCGCCTGGGCTTGGGCCCAGGCCCCTGGCCCGCCTGGGCCCAAGCGGGCCCAGGCGGCCCCACTTCAGGCCTGCGTGCGCAGTCTTTTGTGCTGTGGGGGCCCACTCTGTGGGCCCCACAGCTAGGGTTCTGAACCCTTTTGGCTACTTTGGACGGCGGCGGCTCAGTTTTTGCGAATTACAACCCTTGGGCTGATCTTTGGACGATTAATTGGAGGGTCAAACGAACTCCGATTGACGAACGGTTTTTTCCTATGCGTTCACCGTTGAACACCCTTCGAATTGATAGGTTGTATCAATCCTGAAGTTCAACGGTGAGTGAGTTAAAATTCACGGAAGTTTAGCCTTTGTGAAAGGCAAACTAAATTGAATTTGATTAACTCTAAATTTAGTCCCACATCGGAAATTGAGTAGAGGGGAGGGGTCAGCCGCCTATATAAATAGGGGTCTGCCCCCTTCCTCTAAACTCGTCCCAAGCTCTAGATCTGAGCGGCTCTCGTAAATGTTGGAGCACGCTCAGATCTAAGCTAAATTAATATTCTCCTCTCCCTATAAATTTCTGCCTTGCTCCTGAGGGCTCTAGCAAAGCCGTAAAGGAGTTCGGATTCAGATCCGAAATCTAGGCGGAGGTTTCACTCGCGTGAAACTTTCTTCGGCGGTGGGTGGCTCGGCGACACGGGGATTGATCGCCTCGGGATGCGGAGCGATTCGATGAGCAGTTCGGGGAGCAGTTCAAGGAGCGGCTCGGCGTGGGACGGGAGCAGCTCGGAAGACGGTGCGGAACATCTCGCCTGCCCCAGGGTTGAGATTCCGGGTATGTGTTTAAATTAGCATTAGTTTAATTTAATCGCAGTAGGTTAGATCCTTCTTGGGATGGTCAGATCCATCCCAAGTTGGCATAGATCTTGACTAAGGGCCTTGGACCTTAGGGCTAAGTTAAAAATGTTTTAACTGCATGTTAATTAGATTAACATAAGTTTTATTCTTCCGCTGTTCTTTTCTGTCTATGTTCCGTCCGACTTAGGACGGGACTAGAGTTTTTGTGCCCTAAGGGTCCGCAAAACCCTTCAGTGGTATCAGAGCCAGGTTTGCGTAGCCGATCTAGCACTGCGATTTTATTAAACTTTAAAATGCTTTTAAATACTTTTAAAAATGGTTTTAAAGTTATGAGTTAATTTTAAAATAAATTTTTTCCGAATCTTTTAAAATGATTTAAAATTTATGAGATATTTTTTAAAAATGATTTTAAAAGAATTTGATATGTTTAATTATTTTATTTGATAAAATTTTAAACATGGAAAAAATTTAAAATGGTGTTTTAAATTTATGTGATAAATTTAAAATTGATTTTAAGGCTTTAAATTTATGCGATAAGTTTAAAATGTTTTAGATGTTTAAAAATTGTATATGATAAATTTTTGAACATGGAAATTTTTTAAAGTGATGTTTTAAATTTATAAGATAATTTTAAAACTGATTTTAAAATGTCTAATATTGTTTATGCGATAAACTTTAGTCTATTTAATTGTTAAATAGTAGTACACTTTTTATGCGATAAAATTAGTGTAATTTTAATGGCTAGTTCATCTTGTCCCGTATTTGATTACACAAGACAACCCTTTAGGTTAGCCATTAAGAAATCATTAAAATTTATTACTTGAATTTTAATGACATGCTGTGTTTTAATAAAACATTAACTAAACACTTCAAGACCTAATTCCTGATTAGGGTAGTCCCTTTAATGAATTTGTAATTCTAATTGTTATAATTAATTTTCATTAAAGGACTTCGCTTTTAGCGTTGTTAATAAAATTTATTAAAATCCTAATAATGATTAGGATAGCACGTGAACCTTATAGTTGATAAGGACTTAATAAAAGTTATTAAACAAATCCTAAAACTTTGAATTTAAGGATACAACTAGTTGATAGGATTAATTAGTTGTTAATAAAAGCTGTTTAGTCTATGGCACACATACAAAAATGACAAGCTTCATTCAATGGACCATGATCCAGTCAATGTGCTTTGGCTAAGAGTTCTGGGTCAACCCTTGCTAGTACAAGGGGCAGTGATCCTGGCTTAGTCAATTCCCTGGCCGTGTTTCGCTGGACCGCAATGTCGCGAATCATGATTGTATGACACCCTGGACTATATCTAGTCAATGCGTTATAAATCTTATTAAAGATTAATTCGTATCCCTTCTTGATTTTGGAGCTTGGTAACTCAAAGAAGACAATTATAGTTGTTGAGTCTCCTCAAGTTGTGACTTGTTTTTTCTTTAAGGAACAAACTCCAACATACATGTGATGTAGTCTAGACTTGACCCAAATCGATGCGTCGGGTCTCCTCGAGTATCGATTTAAGTCAAATCTGGACACGAAATCAAGGGTCTGACTAGACCAGTCATTATGATTTGTTGAGTCTCCTCAAGATCATAAGTGACTATGGGTAAAAATCGACAAGGAATCACATGTGATGTGATTGACCAAGAGTTAGTCTACCAGTCATGGAACCAATCAACTTGTTGAGTCTCCTCAAGGTTGTGAGGTTCGGGATGATTGGATCCCTCTTTCACTAATTTTTAAATTCGATTAAATCGTTCGTTATTAAGCTTTAAAACGATCGTAAAAATAGTGGGAGGATATAGATAGATGAAAGCCAATCTACCTATATTTAATATTGAACATATGCAAAAACTAGGGCAAGACTATGTTTACCGAAGGAATCAAAATATAATATTGGAATAAGTTAACTGGTCAAATAGTTGATTGATTGAATATCAAGTTAAATTCTAATTGATGCAATTAAACCATATTCTCGTTGACATTAAATGACCTTCTAAAGAACAGACTTAAGAAATATGATTTCATTAAGTTCTGGGTCTAACAAATAAATTAAGCTACATGTCACTCTTCTCTATATGAGGCAGCTTGAACATATAGGATATTCGAAGTATGTTTCTCCCTACAACTTGTCGAGCTACCCTCAAGGTTGTATGGACAAACAATTCCGATCCGCAAAGTTCGAAAATTCGATCAAAACGTTTGAGTCGAATACGAGTGCATGAGCGGTGCAAGACTATGTATCCCAACCGGATCTTGAGACAAGCAACTTCTTGAGCTAAACTCGAGATTGCAAAGCTCAAGCATTTGGATACATAAGATGCTTGCATAGCTATTTGTGTTGGGTTAATTAATATCTAAATGTGATTTAGAAAAGGAAGAAGGCACTCCGGAAAGTCAATTGAGAAAGTTAGTTTAATTTATCATTAGTAAAGGCATAAGTAGGAGGAAATGAAAATGTGATATATTTTGATGTCACAATTTCAGAATAAATAGTTATACAAAAACGTCTAACACATTTTTTTGGACGAATGTCGTCACCTTGCTTCGGAAGCAATGTTTTGTGTTAAGTAATTTGTAATAACTATATATACATATATATATATATTAAATGTTAATATATAAATACACAAGATAGTAGCAAACTTATATGGTAAAATAGACTAGGCCGTATCGAGAGACTAAGCTTCACAAGTCACATAAAGAGGGGTCTGACCTCCCGTATTATGAAGTCTACGGACACTTGTGAGTCTTATCCTCTTAGATAAAATTGGCCGAAACCCATCTGTGAGACAGTGGGAGAATGAGTTGTCGAACTCAGTCTAGTACATACTGATGTACCCGAGTCTAGATCAACCAAAATAAGTTATTCGTATATTTTATTAAGACACATGTTCTTGATGAAACACAAGTCTGAAATAATAAAGAACGAAAAGACAAAAGTATTTAAACTGATTCGATTAAATCGAATGGCTAAATACTAGGCTACATAAAATCTTGTGTAATTAAAAGAAAATGTGATTTTCTCTCAGGTCAAGTCTGTTAACACATCAGTGTGTTAAAAGGTATGAATCACACTTAGTTAGACTCGGTGCGATCCATAACAAGTGACTCTGAGTTAAGTCCTTCCTCTGGGTTAAGTCCCAGATAGTAATGCCTAGGTTTTGATAATGTTCTATGAGGACATTATCAATAAGATATTCATTAAATCAAGCATTAGGAAGTTGTATAATTACTCGAATCTCGTGAGACGAAGAGTCGAGTTAGACATCATAACTGATGATGACTTAGTCAACTTCCGGGATGAAATTCGGAGAAGTAACTCCGATTTTAAAAACTTGATGCAACCAGAATAGGTCCGTGTGCGTAATTAAATTTTGGAATTTAGTTTACGTGCCCAAGGAAAATGTTTCCTCACTTACTGCAAGTAAATCTTTAAGTTGAAAGATTGGTGCAGAAAAGAAAATTAGTGAAGTGCAATCATGTTGGTCGAGAACGGGTTTTCCATACTAATACCTATAAAACGGATTTTAATGAAACCGTTTTCCACCAGCAGATGTGTACATAACTACTCGGACCAAACTCGATGTAAACGCTTAAGTTGACCATGAAAATTGGAGTATTCATTTACAAGTTCGTTTTTCTAAATATGATTTAGACGGACCAACTTATATGAATTAACCAGATAATTTTCAAGGTCAGTGGGAGCGTGTAAATTACATGTGAGGCATCAAAGGGATGGAACATATATTTTGACAAAGTGATCAAAAGAGTTTGATTCTTTATCAGAAATAAATATGAGCCATTTGAAATGACCAGTAACTGATTTAAATGATTATCGTAAGGTACGATGAATTGGATAAGATCCAAGTAAATTAAAATATTATGGATTCTGAAAGACCAAATGAATTATTTGAATGAGATTCAAATGGTTGGTCTAAACATAGAAACCCTTAAGTCTATAATGTAGACGGTTTTAGCAGATCCACTCATGAAGGCTCTACCACATGAAGTCGGGAAAACTTATGTGTAAAAACGGTATGAGATACCGAGATAAATGGGCCTGAGTGCAAGTGGGAGATGTTGAGAGATGATACCCTCGAGGCTATCTATTTTCATGTGTGCATAGCACAAACATCTTGTTCGAAATAACAGTAAGCTGTTTGGTAAAAATTTATCTAAGTTATGTTATAATGTAGTTAACATTAGATATTAACTTAGGTAAAGTCCTGAGACTTTATGCAAGGTCAAACAGGTATCGAGATGAGTATCTCGATCATGGAGAAATGTTTGACCGTCTGTAGCATAAGTCTAAAAAGGGTTCGTGGTCGTAGATGTTTCGAGACTAGGATATCGAAACATCGGATAGACCATTGTGTCTTAGTCTTCACCGTATAGCGGTGGCGATGATCTCATGATCGCTTGACTTGGCGAAGTCGTTGACAAGACACATGTGCTCATTATAGAATGAGTTCACTGAACGATCCACAAGAGTTATCATATGGTTATATTGACCAATCTGTCAATGATGACTCTGAGTGA
This sequence comes from Scilla litardierei, assembly GCA_030789695.1. Classification (NCBI taxonomy): domain Eukaryota; kingdom Viridiplantae; phylum Streptophyta; class Magnoliopsida; order Asparagales; family Asparagaceae; genus Scilla; species Scilla litardierei. The sequence continues at coordinate 7,288,588 of CM061136.1, read as the reverse complement.
TGATAGGCTAGTTGGTCTTTTGACTTGAGGTCATTTTGACGAACCTGTGCGTGAACGGTGCCACTTAGATCAAATGACCTAGCTTGGAGGCAAGGCCTGTCGAAAGGTCTTTGATTGGGTGACACTTGAAGCGTATGAGGAGAGTAATGACCAAGAGAGGATTCGTCTCTCCCGGTCAATGGGAGTTAGTGTCGTAGGGTTAGTTCGGTCTTTAGTAAAAACTCTGGCCAGAGTATGTTGGAACAAGTCCAACATGATTTGACTAAAGATTGATAGAAACTAACCGGAGTCAAGTTATTGGGGTTGACAGTTTAACCGTACCCTAGACTTGATCTACACGACATAGTTTAGACGAAGAGACTATAACTGCGGAATTCATCACGGAAACAGTCAGGGTGGTCTCGACAATACTCATGTCAATGAGTTAACCACATAATGATGATTCCTGAAGCAGGGACGGCAGCCACTGCTCGTGGTCACTGCCGTATAGGGCTTCGAGCCCAACTTGTTGTAAGGATCAGGCTGTAGGGTCTCACACAGAGTGCGATCTTTCATCTAGTAATAGGTAGAAATGAGTTAGGGAGAATAATTTGCATTTGATGCAAGGGATAAAATATTGCAAAAGATGTTTGCAATAATCTCCAGCATTCGGAATAAATGATCCTGAGTGCAAGTGGGAGATGTAGGGATATATGCCCTCAGATCATTTGTATTTGATGCAAATGATAATTTAAGCTTAGATAGGGACTAATTTGCATTTGATGCAAAAGAAATTAAATGTGTTTTAAATTGTTTAAAACAATATTTAATAATATAAACGCAAGGAAAGTTCACGGGTAAGACGGGAATGTCCCAGTCTAAACACAGGTCCAAACCGCGTCAGAAACGGAGTTCAAACGAACTCAATAAGTCTATTTAAAGGCGTTTAAATAGAAGCCCAAAAACCAGGCCCAAGACCTTTTTGTTTTGTTTGAGAAACAAACACACAAAAAAAAACTGCCGCATGTTTTTTTGGCGCCTGGGCAATTGTTGCCCAAAAAAGGCGGGCACAGGCCACGGGCCTGGGCTTGGGCCCAGGCCCCTGGCCCGCCTGGGCCCAAGCGGGCCCAGGCGGCCAGCGCCTGGGCACGTGCCCAGGCGCTGGCCGCCTGGGCACGTGCCCAGGCGGCCCCACTTCAGGCCTGCGCGCGCAGTCTTCTGTGCTGTGGGGGCCCACTCTGTGGGCCCCACAGCTAGGGTTCTGAACCCTTTTGGCTACTTTGGACGGCGGCGGCTCAGTTTTTGCGAATTACAACCCTTGGGCTGATCTTTGGACGATTAATTGGAGGGTCAAACGAACTCCGATTGACGAACGGTTTTTTCCTATGCGTTCACCGTTGAACACCCTTCGAATTGATAGGTTGTATCAATCCTGAAGTTCAACGGTGAGTGAGTTAAAATTCACGGAAGTTTAGCCTTTGTGAAAGGCAAACTAAATTGAATTTGATTAACTCTAAATTTAGTCCCACATCGGAAATTGAGTAGAGGGGAGGGGTCAGCCGCCTATATAAATAGGGGTCTGCCCCCTTCCTCTAAACTCGTCCCAAGCTCTAGATCTAAGCGGCTCTCGTAAATGTTGGAGCACGCTCGGATCTAAGCTAAATTAATATTCTCCTCTCCCTATAAATTTCTGCCTTGCTCCTGAGGGCTCTAGCAAAGCCGCAAAGGAGTTCGGATTCAGATCCGAAATCTAGGCGGAGGTTTCACTCGCGTGAAACTTTCTTCGGCGGTGGGTGGCTCGGTGACACGGGGATTGATCGCCTCGGGATGCGGAGCGGTTCGAGGAGCAGTTCGGGGAGCAGTTCAAGGAGCGGCTCGGCGTGGGACGGGAGCAGCTCGGAAGACGGTGCGGAACATCTCTCCTGCCCCAGGGTTGAGATTCCGGGTATGTGTTTAAATTAGCATTAGTTTAATTTAATCGCAGTAGGTTAGATCCTTCTTGGGATGGTCAGATCCATCCCAAGTTGGCATAGATCTTGACTAAGGGCCTTGGACCTTAGGGCTAAGTTAAAAATGTTTTAACTGCATATTAATTAGATTAACATAAGTTTTATTCTTCCGTTGTTCTTTTCTGTCTATGTTCCGTCCGACTTAGGACGGGACTAGAGTTTTTGTGCCCTAAGGGTCCGCAAAACCCTTCACCGTCCGCCCGAGTGGCACTCAGACGACGCCCATTAAAAAGAGCCAACTTACTGTTTTTCGTCTGCCTGAGCTTCAGAAGATCCACTCGGCCGAGTGGAAATTGCCGACCGCCCGAGTGAATAGAAGCCATCGGCCGAGTGACGACAACTCACTCGGCCGATCGACCCCCGAAGTGAAGACCCCCGAAGACCCAGACTTACTGGAAATTCTCAGGGTTTGTCACTCGGCCGAGCGACTTTTGTCACTCGGCCGAGTGCGACGCGCTGCCTGTAGCGTAAATTGCGATTTTCAGGCTGCGCAGGGGCATTTTGGTCACAGTTTTTTGGACGATTTTGGGGGGTATTTAACCCCAGTTTTTAACCTAGGTTAGAGAGCTTTTTCCTTTACTTTTTGCATCTTTTTTAGATTAAACTTTTTAGCTTTTGATTCTTGTGATTGGAGAGCAGAGAAAAGTTTATTTTTGTTGGATTCTTGGAGAACTCTATTGGTTTGTCTCCCTCTCCATTAAAAATCTCATTTTTATTGCTTATTTGAATATTGTGATGAATTCTATTGTTATTTCCATTGTTTATTCTTGTATTTGTGATATGAATTGTGAGTAGTCTATACGTCTTGGGGCGTGGGGATGAACCCTACGAGCCCTATTTCTGATTTGTGATGATTTGGTAGAAATATTGCTAGAATTGCTATTAGGGTTAGTTTGGGATCGATTTACTACGGATAGCTAGGTGTTCATATCGATTGGGATTTGCAAGAGATTGGATCCCAATTCGATAGGAAACCCTAGAAATCCGAATTGGGTTGAAATCGAGTTTCCATAGTATCGGATTGCAAGAGATTGGACCGATACTAGGGTTCTCTGTTGCAATTCCATACCGATACTCGTTTGCAAGAGATTGGACGGGTAGGAACTATCCCAACCTAGGTCGTGGCCCGAGCTTGCACGAGAGTGGGCTCGGGACGCGATTGAACGATGATGTTGATCCTAATGCTAGCTTGCCTAGGCTAGGGTTTGCAAGAGATTGGACCCGAACCTAGGATAGCTATAGACCGGCAACAGCGCGAGAGCGTGAGCTAGGTTTTACATTCAGTTGCAACTAGTTCATCCGAAATTCTACCCTAGCAATTTTGATACCAATGAATCACGTTGACGAAATACGGTGAGTAGCGGGGATTTCCCATTCCCTAGGCGTCTTTATTTGATTTTATATCTCCATACTTTGTCTGACGATTGTGACAGGATCGCCAAAGGCAAATTCCCTCTTTTCTGTTCCTATAGCCAGGTTGTCTGGAGAAGGCACTGTCATTCGTCCTCCCTGTGTTTGATAACCCGCTCGCCGCTACACCGTGCGCTTGCGGTAAAACTACAACCGTCGCTCCGGGACGTGTATCCGGGGCGCGATCAAGTTTTTGGCGCCGTTGCCAGGGAGGCGATTGTGTTTGATCTTACCACCCTAGCTATTTCTTTCCTTTTGTTTTATTTCTTTATTTTTATCTAACCCTTCCATTGTGCTAATCACTTCTTTGAAACTTTGTTTTCCCGTGCATGTACACGAGATCCACTGCGGACCCCATTGATATATTGTTTGATCCTGAGATCGAGCGTACATTGCGGAGAATCAGAGCGGAGAGGAGACCCGATACGGAAGGGAGATTTATGAACGCCCGGGAGACGCCTGAAGAGTTAGCGGTAAGAATGGCGAGGATTATTTCCATTCGCGATAGGCTCCGGCCTAAGACTTCCTCCACGACCTCGTCCATAGCCATGCCGGAGTTAGCGGCTGACAAGAATTTTGAGCTGAAAACCGGACTAGTGGTTCTGATGCAGCAGGATCCATTTCACGGGAATGCCCATGAAAATTCACACTACCACATCCAGCTATTTTTGTCGAAGTGCGCCACATTTCAGATGACGGGGGTCTCCATCGATGCCATCAGACTGTGCCTCTTCCCCTTCACATTAAAGGATAAAGCTCTTTATTGGTTGAGGACGCAAGCTGAGGGAGTCTTTACCACATGGGATGGGTTGGCAAGCGCGTTCATTGACAAGTTCTATCCGCCTTCCAAGACGGTAAAGATTAGGAGTGCTCTTATGTCCTTCAAGTAAGGACCTCAAGAGACACTCTATGAGGCTTGGGAGCGTTTCAAAGACCTGCAGCATCATTGCCCGTACCATAGCATTGAAGATTGGGAGCTAGTCCATAACTTCTACAATGGTCTCCAACCGGGGACCAAGCAGATTATTGATGCCACGGCAAATGGAGCCATCCTATCGAAGACTCCCGACGAAGCTACGGCCCTAATTGAGGAGATGGCCTCAAACAATCAACAATGGGGCGACGAGCGGGGACACTCTTCGTCCTCCTTGAAGCCATCTAGCATCTATGATGCAAAGGCCGTAGCGGAGCTGACAAACAAGTTTGATTCTCTCCACAAGGTGGTGGAGAGACTGGAGAAGTATATCACGGAGCCCCAAGGACCCCAAACCAAATGAGTGATTGGCAAGACCAATCCCGAGCTATGTATTCGGGAAGAGAACAAGGAGAGGGATCTTTGGAGCAAGTTCAATACGTCGCGGGGAACCAAGGATATTGGGCCAATCCGGCCACTAGAAACCATCCCGGTTTCTCCTACGCCAACAATGAAGGAGCGTTAAACCCGTCGCAACAACCACCTCAACAAGCTCGACCACCGCCGCAACAACAACAACATTATCCACCGAGGGGGCCTCCACAACAAAATTTCGCACCAAAGCAACAAGTTGGACCCTATAGGCCGCCCGGATACAATCAAGGGTGGAGAAATCAAAACCATCCACAAGCTCAACAACGATCCGAATTTGAAGCTAAAGTGGAGGAGTTTATGGTCGAGCAAAAGAAGATCAATGCTTCCTTGAAGGCGGGCCAAGACTCCCTTACAACCGTTGTAGCCCAAATCTCGGAGCAATTGGCGTTGCTCAACCGAAATACTCAACAATTGCCGGCTCATTCCGAGCAAAACCCACGGGGCGCCACCGGCCACATCAATGCCATGGTCGCAGTTACAACTAGAGGCGGGAAGGATACCACCCCCGCCATGATTCCTACCGATGAGCCCGTGGTAGAGATTGAAGAGCCAAGCGAGCCGGCCGTTGAAGTTGAGAGAGAGAAAGAGCCGCAAAGGGAAGAAAAGTCTAGAGCGGAGCAATTGATTGAAGAGAGGCGCTTTATGCCACCGGTCCCATTCCCCCAGAGGCTTGCTAGAGCGAAGATGGAGAAGCGACTAGCGAAGTTTCTCGAATATTTAAGAGGGGTAAGCCTCAATATTCCCGTTCTCGATGCTATCGTTGAAATCCCGACATACGCCAAGTTCCTAAAAGATTTGATCACGGGAAGAAAGAGGAAGGAGAAAATCATGCTCGCCGAGAAGGGCTCTTGGTTCACCAAGAGAGAGAAGGAGCCGGCTAAATTCAAAGACCCGGGGAGTTTTCGAATTCCTTGCACCTTGGGCGGCGTCCCTCTACAAAAGGCGTTGGTGGATTTAGGGGCTAGCGTTAGCCTCATGCCTCTCTCTATGTTCCTAAGGCTAAATACTGGCACAAAATTGAAGCCTACCGACATGCGGATACAACTTGCCGACGATCGGATCACAAGGCCGGTAGGGATCGCAGAGGACATCCCGCTACAAGTCCCGGGGGGCATATGTTTGCCATGTGACTTCGTGATCATGGATGTCAAGGAGGAGGGAGACACGTCGCTAATACTTGGACGCCCGTTCCTCTCCACCGCCGGTGTCATTGTCGACGTACGTGAAGGAACTCTAACATTGAATGTCGGCAACATCGAGGTGGAGCTTCATATTCCCAAGGCAATGAAACACATGCCTTATCACGAGGAGCTGGACTATATGGACCTCCTTGACGAGGTTATAGAGGAGGCGATCCCCCATTCGATCGGCGCTCTATTTAATGAAGATTTCGAGGAAGGGCCGGACTTAGGCCAAGAAGAAAATATGGAGCATTCCCCCGACCTCTCCACCGAAGTTGATGAAGGCGACGCTGATGTCGCAAGGATTTGAGAGCTCTGCAAGCTCTCAAAATTGAAGTCTCCGAAGAAAGCTCCGCCGATACGGAAATCGGTGTCACCGGTGAAGCAGAGGACCGGAGCAAGCACTAGCTTGGGGGAGCCACCCCTCAACACTACTCGAGACAAGAGATCACCGAGGGAGAACACGCCGCCGCATCTTCCGAATCCAAGCGTTCTCCCCAGAAAATTTGATGGGTGCATCTCATATGCACCAAACATCCCGCATTAATTGAAAATCAAAGGGGGTCGAGCTCACGACCTTAAACGAGCGCTTGTCGGGAGGTAACCCGACGGTTATAGCTTTATTTTTACTTTTCCTTTATTTTTATTTTAGAAATTATTAGTGTTTTGAGTCGTTCGCCCAAAAATTTCGTGATAACGGGTCCTATTTTTCTTTGGCAGGAGAGGAGAACGAGGTACCCATCATTAGGAGGATGAACAAGGCGACGAGGAGCGCTCCAGGAAGGCGCTCGATGCTTAGGAGGAAGATGAAATCGACTGGAGGAAGAAAAACAGAGTTTAGAGCCCAAACGAAGACAAACAGCAGAAAACAAGGTTCACTCGGCCGAGTATACTAGTCACTCGGCCGAGCACACAAGTTCGTCCGCCCGAGCGGCTCACGAACAAGGGAAGTCTGCTGTACCCAACTCTCTGTTTCTTTTCTTGATTTCAGTATAATTGCTACTCGGCCAAGTACATAACTTCACTCGGCCGAGTAAAACTGATACGCTCCTAGGGCGAGTCTTGCCGAGTAGCTTGAGCCACTCGGCCGAATGGACTTACTCCACTCGGCCGAGGGTGGCAAGGCCACTCGGCCGAATCGTGAGCGGGGAGGAATTTTCCAAAATACTCACTCGGCCGAGGCGTAACTTTTTCTATAAAAGGGGGAGCGGGACGGCACGAATTTCGAAAGGAGTAAATCGCGAAATCGCCCGACCCTTCGTCTCCCCAGCGCCCGATCTTCCCCCTTACTCGCCCGACCGCTCGCCCGCCGCCGCCGCTCGGCCACCCATCGCCGGCCGAGCCCGCCGCGCCTCCGCCCGAGTCGCCGCCGGCGACCATCTCGCCGGCCGAGCTCCGGTATTTTCTGCCTATTTCTCTTCTTTTGCGTATTTTTCGATGATCCATGTGTCTAACGACCCCCAAACCAAAATTAAATTCAATTTCTATCTATTATACCCCTAACACCCCATACGTTTTGAATATTACACGCTAATCTCTTCGTTTGATGCACAGGTTAAATTGGGGAGCTTAGGGGAGCCCAGGGGAGCTTCCAGTGATTGTTTTGGGCTACGTGGAGGCGTCGTCTTCGCACGCTTCCATTACTTTGCTCTCGCGACGTGTCGCGGTATACTCTTTCCTTTATTTTACGCACGCCGCATTTTTATTGCTTTTGGTGAGCACCCGGGGCCCACATGCCGCCCCGGACACGGCCACGCACTAGGAGAGCTTCCGCCAAGCGGAAGGGGTCGGATGAGCCCGGCCCCTCCCACGAGGTGGAAGACTCTCCTCCGCCTACACCGCCACACCCTGTTCACCCCGCACAGCCTGCAGAGCCCGCACACCCTGCAGAGCCCGCACAGCCCGCACAGCCACTCCCTGACGTCCCACAGCCACCACCACCGGCTCCACTTATCGGGCCGCTGGGGATCACGTTCCGGGACGACGCACACCGCGTCGTTTTCGAGCGCATTTCCCAGGGCTCGATCGTACCCTCCAGGTTCGCACACCTTGCAGACCTAGGACGCCTGGGGGTACTCGAGGGGATGCTCACGTTGTATGACAATGTGGGTTGGCGAGATTTCTTCCAGGTGTCGGCGGACACATTCGTCCGTCTGACACTTGAGGTGCTTAGTTCCATCGCCCGGACCGACGAGGGATGCTCGTTCAGGTTCATGGACCGAGAGTGCCAGGTCACTCTCAGTATGATGAGAGCCTTCTTCTCGTGGCCCGATGTCCCCGGGGCTGACCGTGGTTACGCCCCCACTCACATCCCCCCACCTTCCTTCGATGCCGGCGCTTTCTGGGCCCGGATCACGGGTCTACCTGCTGCCTTCGACCCTAGATTCAGGGGGAGTTAAGATATAATTTGGATTAATAGATCCTAAATTGCAATAATAGGATTCATATTTTATATCTCCCTCGCCTGCTTGATGCATATGATTATTGTTTAATATGGAACTAACGTGTCATCAATACAGGGGGAGTAAGTAAATTTCTTTTGAATCATTATTATTGATTATTATTTATGTTGGTTTGTCATCACCAAAAAGGGGGAGAATGTTGAGTATTGATTCCCCGGATTTGGTTTTGGATGATGTGCAAACATAAATATAGTGGACTAACTGTTTGTGAGCGCAGTTATGGAGATCGTCGCCAAAAGAATACGAACATCCAAAGCGACGTCTCAAGACTTCTCAATACGCGTGATCGTGTGCCTGAAGCTTCGTTGAAGCTCTAGGAGCAATATTGAAGTCAAGAAGATTGAAGATTGAAGCTTCGAAGACGGTTCGTCATGTATTATTTATTGTCTTCTAGCTTCATAGATTAGAATGTTAAGCCTTGAGTAGGACTTACATTATTATCTTCATTTCGCTCATATCTTAGAGCTAAGATTATCTTAGAAGCCATTAGAAACTTTCCCGAAGCCTATCGCTTCTTCCCTCGGCTTCTAGTGCATCTTAGTTTGTTCAAGAAGATGTACCAACCGACTAGATGACGATCTAGTCGGTCGTCAACTCTTCATGAACCGACTAGATGTCCTTGCTCATTTCAGCTCATTCCCTGTTGATCAATTAGTCGGTCAAAGAAGAGTTACCGACCGACTAGATGACGATCTAGTCGGTTAGGAATCCTTCTTAGACCGACTAGTTGAGCTTTCCATGTACAGCCTAAGTTACTGTTTACAGTTAGTCGGTCAAAGCACATCGACCGACCGACTAGTTGAGAAACTAGTCGGTCGGAACTTGGTCTTAAACCGACTAGTTGTATTTGTATCCAGCCTATACTATTTCATCTCTTAGTCGGTCAAAGAACACTCACCGACTGACTAGTTGGCAAACTAGTCGGTTGGCAAGTCTTCTTAGACCGACTAGTTCATATTGCCTGGAACTTTCTCGTTTGGCTGTAAGCCCGTTAGTCGGTTCATGAAGAATCACCGACCGACTAGTTGGCAATCTAGTCGGTCAGTGATCCTTCTTAGACCGACTAACTGCTTCAGAAATATGACCGTTGGGAATCTTTTGAGCACGATTTTTCTTGCCTCTATAAATACAAACCTGATTCGTTTGAGTCAAGGTTAGAGGTCTATTATACAAGTTATTTCAGACCTAAGAGAAGAGTTTTCTCAAGCTAATTCAAAGCTCTCTCTTCCTCACAAGAATCTCTCCCTTCACTCTTTGAGCCAAATTCCTCAAGAGAGATTCTCTCCATTGTGAGCCATTCAAGCCAAGAGCTTGATTCTAGTCACCATACTCCACCCTAGGCTTCCATTGCTGGTCAACTTCTTGGAGCTAGGGTTTGGTGCCTTCTTCTTCCTCAAAATCCCTCTTTGCCCTAATTTGGTAAGTATACTCAAGGCATAGGATTTTGTGGTAAGTATTTCATTGTTTCATTTACTTTGTTATTGCGAATTGTTCTCTCGGTTGTGAGAGAAGGGTGTGATCCCGGTTTGTGGGAGTCACATGTCATTTGTATGATTTGGTCTTGTGAAGGTTTTTCACAAGAATTTCATAGTGCTAAATCTTGAGTTAGGGTTTCTAACTCAAGTATCCGGAGGGGATCCGGGTGGTTGGGACGTAGGATCACCGGGAACAAGTCGGGGAGACTTGGGTGGATCCGAACCCGTTAAATGCTTTGTTTGCGTTTGATAATTCTTGCTGATTGTTGTTTATTCCGCATTGTCGTTTGTTTCTTGCACAATAATTAGGAATAACTATCTTGATTATTTTAAATTACTATTCACCCCCCCTCTAGTACAAGTGCAGTAGCTTCACAAGGCACTACACTAAGGTCTTCCCAAGAATGTTTGGGAATTGGAGAATAACATATATACAACATTCCATCAAGTTGAGGAATTGCAAAGACATATTAATGGTTATTTTATTTATAACTATTCACACACATTAGTCGTGACCCATCATTCATAGATGTTAATAGAGCGGGTACAACACAACCACTTAACTTTTCTTTAATTAAACCTTTTTTAATAAACTGTTCTATTTGCCTTTGCAATTCAACATATTTCATGGGGCTCATTCTATAATATGAAAGATTTGGTAAGGTGACTTCCAAGACTAAGTCAATTTGATGGTGGATGTCATGCATTAGTGGAAGCTCATTTGGAAGATCTTCGAGCACATTGTTTAAAAAGTCATTAAGAAGTTTGATCATAGGAATGTATTTCATATCTTTCACATTTACATTTGAATTTGTAATTAAAACATAACAAATAAACCCTTTTACAACTCTTCTCAGATTGTTTTACCGATAAAAGATGGTTATGTGGAACATCTTTTTAAAGGAGTCAAGATATATTTAACGTCATTCAAAACAAGTGAATAAATATTGTTATCTCTATCAGGATGCACATTTTTATCAAATTGCCAAGGTCTACCAGTAAAATGTGACATGCATTCGTAGGAAAAATGTCAAAACTACTTTTATCATAGTATTTTTCAATTGTAAATTTATCCAAACATATTATTTTAATCGGAAACCTCGTCGTCCTTTTCAAACCATGATAGTTTACAAGATCTAGGTTTTCTTTGATCTCTCAAAATTCAATTTTATTGATCATTTCCTTAGCAACCACATTCTCACGACTTCCTACATCGATTGGTTTAAGTCATATTTTCCATAAGAAATGCAATAATTATTATTTATGTGTTTTAGAAGGTATCCATTTTAGGTGATATTATGATGGCGAAAGATGAAACTTCATCCCCATTTTCTGGCTTGCATAATTCTTAAATAGTTTTTGCTTGTTTTTGTTGGGATTGGATACGCTATCGTCAACTCCAGATGTGAATGCAGCAGATTAATCTAGATAATATATTGCCAACTAAATAAAGCAGAGTTAGGATCTTGAAGAAATCATAGAAAGCACAAGAAAATACCACAATAGCAAGATCAATCAATCACGCAGAGACGCGGGGTTTTATATCGCTTCGGAAAAGATCAGGGCCTACGTCCAATCTTCCATTGTCACGGATGGTATGCCCACCTCCTGGATAGTATAGATCATGCATAAGTTTTCAATAGGGGTTTCCTATAGGGTTTTATATAGGGTATACCCACCTCCTGGATAGTAAGTGATACTGCATAGATCCTGGATGGTATAGATCGCAGATGGTATGCCCATTCTGTAGGGTTTTCTTTAAAAATGTGATTTTTATGCTTCTGCTCCCCTCCAACATCTGTTAAGCCTTGGAATAGATGATGTGAATAACCATATGATTGCCTCCTGAAAACCCTTCATAGTCTACTATTATGTGATCATTAGTTGACAAACTTTCATTAGTCGAATAGTGATCACTTACTAGTCGACTAATGATTGCCAGGGGACCATTGATTGACCAAATAGTCGACTAATCTATTTGTAAGGGTTTGGTTTGGAGTTTTTGCACTTCTTCTTTACTTGAATTATTTGTAACTCTTTATGAACATTTCTAATGCACCTTCATAACTCTTTGTGACATGTTATTTCCTCTCAAATAATTGATCACAAATATTTGTGATTGGCCCCATATATCTCATATACATTAAGTTTTCCCCTTTGATTTTTTTGACAAGCCATCATCGGTATGAGACTCTAAAATCTTGATTCCTACTTGATTCCTACTCCGTCAGTGACACGATCATACTCTACAATAGTGTCATTTGTATGATAGCGATGCTAGCTGTGCATGAAGGTCAACCATTTTGGAATCGTCATTATCAAGTTAGTGAGAGACTGGAATCTCATCTGACCAAATCTGGGCCTATAAGTGACAACTACAATGCAGTCCAGTCCCTTCGTCAAATTTATGCTGATAAGGTGCCTAGGGTACGAAAACTGTAAACTTTAATAACACCTTAAAGCCTAAGTCATATGTGATCCCATAATTTGAGGTTGGATGAAACTTATTACTTTTAGCAATTTTATCCATTCCACACTGGCCTGGGATTTACTATGAATCCATTGTCTCCTTACGACACTACCTCCCATACCGAAGGAGAGGAATACTGTTTAGATGACCACTCCCTTCACATGCTATGGACTATACCCGTCGTTTACCTACGTAACTGCCACATTCGTTGTTGGTCACTAAAAGCCATATTATAGCCGTCCACATGTAAGGTCATTTAGCTTGTTTCAAGTCAAAAGGACCATGCTTCATCAACTGCCATGTGAGAGCTTCTATTGATAGTCAAAGTATGATTATCATATATAATATTCTCAACGAGTCATTGCGTGAACTTGTTCTCTAACAAGCACAAGTATGTTGTCTCATGATGTCCCGACATCAAGTGGCAATGAGAGTAGCCACTACCTTAATATGGTATAGATAAATGCACACTGGTTTATCTAAAATTTCAATGTACCGTCTTGAATTTTCTATGACCAGGCACATTTAGAATATATACTTAAGCGTATCCATTAAGCCTCATTAGCATTATCTCATCATGATCCCAATGTTCCTCACAAATCTCTAAGGACTTTACCCATACAATCTCAACACAACATACATACTTAATATTATCGATGAATTACAAAGATAAAGAATTACCAAATAGCATACTTTTATTTTGAACAAGGTATTTTATAATTACAATAATTATTTAAATGGCATACATTTTCCAGCATCTCTCATTTATACTTACAACCAATTTTCATAGTATATCATATTGATTTTATCCCCCTAAATGTTCTAGTCTATCTGTGGATGGATTTCGTGAGTGGATCTGCTACATTATCTAATGTACTAACTTTTTAAAGTTCAATATTATGGCGTCCTTTGATTTCATGTATCACATGAAACTTCCTCCGGATAACTGGATTTTTTTGTCAAATATATGTTCTTTGGCAAGGAAGACTGCTGCATTGTTGTCACAATACAAAGGTATTGGATCAACAATAGAAAGGACCACTCCATGGTCAGCAATGAACTTCTTTATCCAAACTGCATCTTTTGCTGTATCATTTACTGTGTTGCACTCAGCTTCCATCGTAGAGTCTACTATTGTGTCTTCCTTGGAACCCTTCCAACTCAATGGCCCTCTATTGAAGACTAAAACATTTTCTGACACTGACTTGTTATCATCTATGTTACTATGAAAATTGGAAACAGTAAGTCCTTCTCTACTGAAAGTTACTTCTCCCACAGTATACTAATTACATATCCTTAGTCCTCAAGCACTTAGTATTGCTTTTTATGGTGATCCAATACTTCTTCCTCGGATTTGATTGTTATCAACTGACAATACCAAGTGCGTTTGTGACATCAAGTATAATATAAAGAATGGAAAACATGATAGATCCTACATCCAAAGCACAAGGGATCTTACTGATGTGAACTTTCTCCTCCTATTTCTTGGGAGACATATCTTTGAAGAAAGTTATTTCATAACAAGCGGGTACATTTCATCGCTTAAAATTTTCCACATTAAACCTCTTTAACATGTTGTTTATGTATTTAGACTGCGACATCATCCTATTAGATCAATCTCTATAGATCTTTATACCAAGTATATAGGATGCTTTTTCCAAATCCTTCATGGAGAAGTTATGTGACAGCCATACTTTGATAAATGCTACATCCATATGTCATTACCAATCAAAAGTATATCTTCCATGTACAATACGAGGAATTAGACTGGACTCCCACTAACCTTCTTATACATGCATGGTTCATCCTCATTTTTGAAAGAAGTCAAACTTTTTGCCTATCTCATCAAATGAAATATTCAAGCTCCTTGATGCTTTCTTTAATCCATAAATGGATTTAATTAGTTTGCACACTTTTCTGTTGCTCCCACTAACTTCAAAGCCTGCTGGCTGGATCAAGTAAACACACTCCTCTAAATCTCTACTTAGAAAATATATATTTGCATCCATTTTCCAAATTTCATAGTCATAAAAAGCTACCATAGCAAGCAGTTTCCAAATGGATTTGTGCATGGCTATCGACAAAATCATAGTCTATACTATGCCTTTGACGATATGCTTCTGCCATCAACCTCGCCTTGTAGGTCGTTACCTTTCCATCTGCACCAATCTTCTTCTAGAAGATCCAATTCTCTCAATTGGTTTTACCCCTTCAGGAACATCCTCCAAAGTCCATAATTTGTTGGAGTGCATGGATTCCATTTTGGATTTCATAGCATCAAGCCATCTTGTAGAATCCACATTATATATGGCTTCTTGGAAACTAGTATGGCCATCATTAACCATGATGTTATCCTCTACTCCACCATTAATAAGAAATCTATAGTATCTCTTTGGTGATTGGGAATACCTACTAGATTTACTAATTGGCTTAGGATCATTAAGAGGAGCATTGATGTCTGGTTTGTCTCTTGTTCTTATGCAATTTGTGTTTCTGGAACTTCATCTAGTTCTATCACTTTGCCTAGTATCTCTTCATCAAGGAGGCTCCTTCTCTAAAAAGGTGGCATGTTGACCAACAATAATCTTTTGTTCCTTAGAATGATAGAAGAGATATCATTGATAATTCTTTTGATATCATATAAATTTGCACATTATGGATCTAGCCTTCAATCTATATGGACTGTGTCTTTTTACAAACAATGTACAACGCCATAGTTTAACAAACTTAAGATTGGATTTTTTACCCATCCATATATGGAGTTGTAGGCATGGCTTTAGACAGAAGCCTATTCAATATGTGTAATACCATTTCTAGGGCATATCTCAAGAAGAAAATACGTAGCCGAGCATTACTCATCATGGATTATTTTATATTTAACAGGATGTGAATCCTTCTCTCTAACACACCATTATATTGTGGTGGTTAAGGAAGCGTAATTTGAGAGAGAATCACATTCTCTTTTAAGTTGCAAGGAATTCCAGACTTAAGTATGTTGAGTATTAAATCACCTATTTTGGTTTTGATGATGCGCAACCATAATTAATTGTGACTAATCCCATGTTTTGTAGTTATCTAAAGCATCGTCAATATAATTTAAGGAATATCAAATGTGACGATGGCTTGAGCCAACGATGCGAGGAAATCAAGTGATGGACACATGGAAATCAAATAGAAGTCTTCAAAGGATTCAATAGGGAGTGAAGAGGGTATGACATGAATGTGATTCTATCAAGTCTATTCAAGGCTTAACATTCTGATTCAATAAGGAAATGAAGAAGTGAAAAGGTTACATGTAACCTTTTCACTTCTTCATTTCCTTATTGAATCAGAATGTTAAGCCTTGAATAGACTTGATAGAATCACAGTCATGTCATACAAAAACACCTAAGTCCATTCATCATTCAATCACATAGGGTTAGTGTTGGTAACAACGATCTATGAACTTCGTGTTTGATGATAACAAACGTATATGAACGTTTTAACGTGTGTGTTAAGTGTTTCAGGAACGGCGAACGTGCGACTAATCCAGGGAAGGACTTGGTCAATATGATCGGAATGAGGAGACAATAAAATGGTTTGATTCATATTTATAAGTACTCACACAAGATCAAATATTTCCCAAAAGTTTTTTTAAGGCCCAAAAGGAGATTAAAAAAAACACACAGGCCTTTTAAAATCCTTACAAAAGTGCCGGCCTAGGCTTAAATTGTTTTTTTTAAAAAAGGCCTAGGCTTAAATTTACAGAATTGTTTTGCAATGGAGAGCACTCACGTTTTTAAAATGGAGAGCACTCATGTTTTTTAAAAAAAGGGCCCTGCGCTTAAATTGTTTTACAAAGTGCCGGCCTTGATATTTGGGCTAACAGATATTGTTTTGTGCCTTGATTTGTCAAGAGAGCTCTTAATTTGTTTTCTTTTTGCCGCACGCTTCAAGAATTTCCGAGAGCACAAAATCTTAACCCTAGTGCCGAATCATTAAAAGAGGGCAAGAAACCCACAGCAACAAAAATTGCGGCTCTTGGTATTTCAACGGCAAAAAAATTTCACCTTGTAGCCGCACATGCGTAGGAGAGCCGCACAAATATTTTGAAGAGGACTGGGGGTTCCTTTTGTTGGGCGAAATCATCAGAGGAGCCAAAAATTCTCAAGCCCAGCGTTCTAAAATTTGAGGCGCCGCACAATTGTTTCTTTGCAAAAATTCAAGGGGCCGGCGCACTGATCCTCAGCCAAGAACAAAGCAGGGGAGTAGTTTATTTTTGTAAAGAGAGCTTCATATAATAATATCTCTCAACCAATCTCAGTTTTTTCTTTACTTGCATGAAATTAATAACAATTTGATTTTGGTGTGCAAGTCAAAACGAAAGTGCTGAAGTCTTTTTTTAAAATACCTAATGGGATTGGATGCATGTCATTAAGCAAAAATTAGTGGATCTTTTCTTTAACAAAATAAAAGGCTAATCTTTGTTTGTTTCATTTTGTGTGGGTGTTGTAGGGACAAAACGAATTAATTAAACCCAATCTCAAAGGGAACAAGGGGTCATCCATACTTGCAATTAAATCAAGTGTATTACTTGATTTCAAGGTCACGCACGCACATGAACAAGCAAATTGGTGTATACGGGTTTCCACAAGACCAGTTCGGATTTCCTCAAACCTGCACTTCTGATCAATGCCATGAGTTAGAGGAGCTAGCTGCAACTTGAGTTGCCGAGAGACATCTACATCTACGTCAGACAAGTTCTGACCCGTGCTGATTGACGAAGATGACACCGCTACACGATCTGAGCATTCTAAACTCTCTTGTTTATTATATTGTGTAGTATTTGTGTTAGATCTTCGTAGGGGAAACTTTACCACCTTTTGTGTTACTTTTGGGGACCTGACGACTTTGGGAGTCGTCACGGAGGGAGAGCATCTGACTAGATTGAGAGTGTAGAGCACGTGGTGTGCGTACGAGCTAGGTGAGAGTAGATTTGGGATCTTGACTCATTGTAGCTGTACTTGATTACATATCTATCTAGTAGTTGCTTTCGAGAGCTGGAGTAGGTCGTGGGGACGACCGAACCAGGGTATATTTGTGCGTACACTGTGATTGCATTCTATTTACTCTGCCTGTGCTTATAACTGCATGTGTTTGTTCGTGGGTTGCACGAATATTTTTAATAGCCTATTCACCCCCCTCTAGGCTACGATCCAGATCCAACAAGTGGTATCGGAGCCAGTTTAGAGGATCTAGTCTAGATTTTTAGATGACCATAAATATATTTGATTGTGCATTTGCTGAAGGTCAGTCTATAGCCCGTCCCCCTAAGTTTAACGGTGTAGACCTTGCTTATTGGAAGGCTAGGATGAAAATCTATTTAGTGTCTGTTGATTATGATGTGTGGGATATTGTTAAAAATGGTTATAGTCTACCCACTATTAAAATTGAAGACACTGGTATGATTAAGCCTAAAGACAAGTGGGATTTAGCTGATAAAAAACTTTATACTCTTAATGGTAAAGCTATGAATGCGCTTATATGCTCTCTAGATAAATCTGAGTTTAATCGTATCTCACATTGTCTAACTGCGCAGGAAATCTGGCATACTCTGGAGGTGACACATGAGGGAACATCGCAAGTAAAGGAATCCAGACTTGCATTGCTGAGCACAGAATATGAGAGCTTCCGCATGCTACCAACAGAATCAGTTAAAGACATGTTTGCGAGGTTCACAGACATCGTCTACAAATCCAGTTCCCTCGGTAAGCCATACTCTAGCCATGAACATGTACGAAAGATCTTAAGGGCTCTACCAAGCTCGTTCAGGCCTAAAGTCACCGCTATTCAAGAAGCTAAGGACTTGTCAACAATGAAAGTGGAGGACTTGATAGGCAACCTAATGTCACACGAGCTTGAGTTGTAGAGTATAGAAGCCAGAGAGAAACCTGAAGAGAAGACCAAAGCTTCCACACCATTAGCTCTTCAAGCTAATGATGACGATCTTGATGAAGAGCAAGCCCTAATGGTCAGAAACTTCACGAGATACATTCAGACTGATCAAGGAAGAGCTGAGATGGGAAAAAGGTTCATTCGTTCTAATAATTCTAATTTTGGTAGAAATTCCTATGATCAGAAAGCTATTAATAGAAGTGAATGTTTTAAATGCAGGAAGAAAGGTCACCGCATAAAAGATTGCCCACAACAACACACAGCTCAAGTTGCAAAAGGAAAAACGAAAGTGCTGACGTGGGACATGGATAGCGAAGCTGAGGAGGAGGATGAGAAACATGAAGCCCACTCCTGCATGGCACTGATGGCCAAACACAATGAGGTAGAATCTCCCACTAAAGCTGAATTCTTAGAAATCTGTAAAGGAATGCAACATAGAATTGATGAGCTAGAAGCTGATGTGGAATGTTATAGGAATGATAATTTTGATATGCAACAAACTGAGTATGACATGTTTATATAAATGAAAAATATTAAACAAGAGCTTGTTACATGCAAATCTACCATTACTATGTTAGAAAAAGAGAAAGCTAGCTTGTCTGAAAAAACTGATTGTCTTTCATGTCCCTCTTTATTAAAGGATATTAGCATGTATAAGCTTGATAAGATAAAGCTTCAAACTGAAAATGAATTGCTTTCTGAAAAGATTAACATGCTAAATCTTGAAATTAAAGAAAAAATGAGGGATTTTGAAAAGAAAGAAGAAGAAAACAAGCAAGCTTTCATTAGTAAATGCACTTTGCTTGTGAATGAAAACGATATCTTGAAATCCAAAGTCACCACCCAAGAATTGTCAATAAAGAGATTTTCCATTGGAAAACAAAATTTGGACATTATTCTTGGAAATCAAATTTATGGCAATAATAGGCGATGACTAGGATATGGTCTTAAAAATGTTGAAAAATCAAAATATAGAAAATTTCACATTGAATCAGCAAAGATTGAAAATTTTCATGCTAAGTGCTTTACATGTGGATGCGTTGGTCATACTTCATATCATTGCAAATATAGGAACAAAAACATTAAGTTCAAACAAATATGAGTTCCTAAATCTTTGATGACTAACGTGAGTGGACCTTGTTGGATTCCAAGGTCACACACGACATCTCTTTTGTAGGTGGATGGAAATTTGACGAGGAGCGATAAATTGAATGTCTCATTATTTTTTAGCTCCTTAGTCAAACGGCGACGCGAAGGTATATCTCATTCTTTGAACTTAATGCATACTGATTCAGGTTCAATATTACATATTTAACCCCTCATTTAGCCCTATTTTGTGCTCATGTGATGCTCCATTGTTCTCTAATTCATACGTATTTTGTACACAATTATTTATTAGAGAAAACACTCAATTTGAGCACAAAACAGTAATTAATGGAGTATTTCTGCACTTTTTATATTTTTCCTAGCTTGGTCTCGATCTCATGATTCCAACGACTATTTATTTGTATTTTTCTGAGATCTGTGCTAATTACTGTGAATTTTTGAATGCAGAATACCATTTAAATGAGGAAATACGCAAGAAATACGGAATATACGGCCGCCAGCCTATCCGCTGCTGACACGTGGCGCAATCCTAACGCTCCCCGCCCAATCGCACGGCGCGAAATCATCGGCGCTTGTAAAATCTACTCACCGTTGGATCAAGATCCAACGGCCGACAACGACGCAAAACGAACGAAGCGGGCGGCATCTTACGGGGCGACGTGGCAACATTTCGAGCAAACGATTCCGATCGAATGGTGTAGATCAAACTCCGAAATGAATTCGGATAGAAGAGCGGAGCGGGTCTTGCGCGAATCTTGATGCACACGTGGCTCGCCCACGTTCGATCCCGCATGGATCCAGCGGCTGAGAATCGATCCGACTGATTGGAGCGGGTTTGGGTTTGATGCGGGTTGCGGTTTTGAACCCGTTAAGCCCAATAAACCCGCAATGCCTCTATATAAGGTATTCCTAGGGTTTTTGGGCGTATACAAGCAGATTTTGGCGTATTTTGAGCGTATTGGAGGCTCTAGGAGCCGTATTTCGCCACCACAAAATTCTGTAAAATTCCAGAGGCTATTTTCTTATTTCCAGAGAGTTTTGGTGTCTTTTCAAGGATAATTGGTGATATTTTCTTAAACTCATACCCCGTATTTGGGTGTTTTCTATTGTATTTTGCTATGAACTTGAAGTATTTGGCTATGAAACTAGTTTATTCTTGCATTATGAGTAGCTAATTCTTATTTGTGCATGGTATGGAGTAGTTAGGGGATGTGAATCGTATTTGTTTGGTTGAATATCATCGTTCATAAGCGTTTATGTTGCTAAAGTTGTAATTTTTACTATTAAATCCGCTTTTTCATCTTCCAAAAGAAGTGATTAGGTTGATGATCACCCCAAAAGGGTGAGCTTTGATCTCTCCAAAAGAGAGTTTCATACCGTATTCGTAGGATTATAATTTTAGCGACTATTTAATTCATATTGTGCTTGAATCCCCAAAAGGGTATCTTCCGATGAATCGCTCCCAAAAGGAGGAGTTATTGAGTTATATTTGATCAACCAACGTATACGAATCACTGATCCTAACGAAACCATACCATGTACATATTTCTCATTGATATTTTCACGTATTCTCATTGTTCGTATCGTTCACGTATTCACAATTCACCATCAAACACATCCACACCACCATCAACCTCATTATTGAAGTGGTTAGTTTCTCGTTGTTGGCTTTCTATTTGATTTGAGTTGTGGTTGCAACAGATTTCCTCCTGAGGATTCGACATCTGGACTCCCAGATTATATTACTTGTACGGACTCTTGCGCTTGAGAGAGAGCACCTTTTCCGGTCCACCATGTTTTTGGCGCTGTTGCCGGGGAGGAATGGTTTGTGACTACAGTTTATTTCATTTAGAGGACCTTCGGTGAGATCTTTCCACTTTACTGTACATAAACTTTTGTTTTTTATTCATTTTTATTTTTTTTAAAAATGGATTATATGAATTTCTATTGCACGAACAATCTGTATGATGCACGGTATGCTAATGCACACAAACATAGTATGGAAAAGCTCAAGATTGTAAATTTTAATCAAACTGATTGTGAAACTTTCTTTCAGGCCTGGAGGAGGTTCACAAACATAGTATCGAGCTATCCGCAGCATGGGTACACAAATGAAGAGCTTATGGTGTCCTTCCTAGATGGACTACGACCACAGTTGCAGGAATTATTGGGAGGCATGACGCCGACAGAGGCGTGGGAATACATGGAGTCTCCGCAAGAAAATGAAGAAACCATGGAAGAGACTTCAGAGAGCGATTCAATGGAGCCTTCGTGCCTTGATCAAGAAGAGCAAAGCGTAGACGTACCTTTGCAATCCTTGAAAGAGGAAGCTTACCTGATTATTCAGACACAGGAGGCCACATCCCTTCAATTCCAAGAGAATTTCCTTGCTCGGAGTCGGCAGATTCAGAAATCCATTGAAGATCTTAATTTGATTGCCGCTTGCTTAGAAGAAAATAATTCTTTTGATATTCAACTTAAAGAATCTAATACGAGTTTATCTTCTATTGCAGGTATATCGAGCGAGCCATGTCACGTTGATGACACGAGTGAAAAAATCTACATGGCAGAAAGTGTGTGCAAAAGAGAGGACGAGCTAGCAATCTTGGATGAACGAGAGGAGGAGACAGCTAGGGACAAGGGTTTTGAAATTATCGCCATGGAGTCAGAACCATGCCCTCCTCCAGTTTTGTCCCAAAATCATTTACCCCTCTCCCCATTGATCGAGCATCATACCGAGAGTAGTGCATATCTTTCAGGGAGTAGTCGTCAACTTGCTTTAATTTATTTCAACTATTTTGATGACTACATTTGGAATATTTTTGTTGAAAGGAATCTTAAACTAATTTGGACTGACATAACTCATCTCTCGCAGGACATTGGCAAACAAGTTATAGAGATGCTTGGAGTTGTGTTGCTGGGGTCCAATTTAGCTTTTGGAGGAAAATTAATCGCTGAGGAGCGCAAGGAGCAAATTGAACAACTTCCTCCACCATCAAAGATTCAGGATCCGCCATTTGATCACGGTGTGTTCTTTCCAGTAGTGTAGTTTTTAAATGCTTTCTAGGTTGCTTGCTTGAATAAACTCGTACCCCTTTCGACATTGAGGACAATGTCCATCTTTAGTTGGGGGTGTGTATGAGACCTTAGGATTTTTTTTTCAAAAATAATGTTAAGATAAGAATAAATCACCAAATCTCATCTTTTTAAAACTCCTTCATATGCCACTAATGTGGATGATTATGCATTAATTGAGTTCTAAAATTTGTTTGTGGCTTGAGTTAATTATTTTTCTCTTCATGGAATTACCGTTAATATTCTATTCGTGAAAACTTTCAATTTCCATGATTAATATCTCGAAATAGTTTGAATTTATTTCATGCATGCTAATATGATGAAAAAGCTTAAGTATACACGATTTATTAGAATAGTCTTCAAGTTGAAGAGGAATTTGGCCTTTGTTATTAATATTTTGATTTGAAGAATGGGCGTTGAGTTGCTTACAAAAGAAACAAAGAAAAGAAAAGAAAAGAAAAAATGAATGAAAAATGAATGAAGAAAATGAAGAAGTATGTCACTAATACATAACTTGGTTGGCTCGAGTAGTACAGTCCGAGGGGTCCTTTTTGGCCTAATGCCCTATTATCGTCTGATTTGGGAGCCATTGACAGGAAACTCACTCATTTGATGGAGCGATCCAAGTTATACATTTTTCTGCGAATGTTGCTTGATGCGCGTTACACGGAACGAATAAAAGAAAAGAAATGGTGAATATACTAAGCAACTTCAATACCCATGTCTTGAACGATTGTTTTGATAGGCCAATTCCTTGGAAACAAGAAAACTAGAACAAAACGACGTGTTATACTTTCGCTTGCGCAAAACGATGCTTGCATGTTATTTATTCATACTAAATTAGAGAAAATATCATGTGATTGATTTTGTTCATGGATGTGTATATTGATGGTCAAGATCATGTTGGAATGCGTATTATTGAGTCATGCCATGAGCAATTTGAAAGAACTTATTGTTTTAATAATCATCCGTATTAATCGATCTTTTTGCTAGAGACTAGCAAATCGCTAGTTGGGGGGTGTGATTCGGGTTCAATATTACATATTTAACCCCACATTTAGCCCTATTTTATGCTCATGTGATGCTACATTGTTCTCTAATTCATACGTATTTTGTACACAATTATTTATTAGAGAAAACACTCAATTTGAGCACAAAACAGCAATTAATGGAGTATTTCTGCACTTTTTATATTTTTCCTAGCTTGGTCTCGATCTCACGATTCCAACGACTATTTATTTGTATTTTTCTGAGATCTATGCTAATTACTGTGAATTTTTGAATGCAGAATACCATTTAAATGAGGAAATACGCAAGAAATACGGAATATACGGCCGCCAGCCTATCCGCTGTTGACACGTGGCGCAATCCTAACGCTCCCCGCCCAATCGCACGGCACGAAATCATCGGCGCTTGTAAAATCTACTCACCGTTGGATCAAGATCCAACGGCCGACAGCGACGCAAAACGAACGAAGCGGGCGGCAACTTACGGGGCGACGTGGCAACATTTCGAGCGCGCGATTCCGATTGAATGGTGTAGATCGAACTCCGAAATGAATTCGGATAGAAGAGCGGAGCGGGTCTTGCGCGAATCTTGATGCACACGTGGCTCGCCCACGTTCGATCCCGCATGGATCCAGCGGCTGAGAATCGATCCGACTGATTGGAGCGGGTTTGGGTTTGATGCGGGTTGCGGTTTTGAACCCGTTAAGCCCAATATACCCGCAATGCCTCTATATAAGGTATTCCTAGGGTTTTTGGGCGTATACAAGCAGATTTTGGCGTATTTTGAGCGTATTGGAGGCTCTAGGAGCCATATTTCGCCACCACAAAATTCTGTAAAATTCCAGAGGCTATTTTCTTATTTCCAAAGAGTTTTGGTGTCTTTTCAAGGATAATTGGTGATATTTTCTTAAACTCATACCCCGTATTTGGGTGTTTTCTATTGTATTTTGCTATGAACTTGAAGTATTTGGCTATGAAACTAGTTTATTCTTGCATTATGAGTAGCTAATTCTTATTTGTGCATGGTATGGAGTAGTTAGGGGATGTGAATCGTATTTGTTTGGTTGAATATCATCGTTCGTAAGCATTTATGTTGCTAAAGTTGCAATTTTTACTATTAAATCCGCTTTTTCATCTTCCAAAAGAAGTGATTAGGTTGATGATCACCCCAAAAGGGTGAGCTTTGATCTCTCCAAAAGAGAGTTTCATACCGTATTCGTAGGATTATAATTTTAGCGACTATTTAATTCATATTGTGCTTGAATCCCCAAAAGGGTATCTTCCGATGAATCGCTCCCAAAAGGAGGATTTATTGAGTTATATTTGATCAACCAACGTATATGAATCACTGATCCTAACGAAACCATACCATGTGCATATTTCTCATTGATATTTTCACGTATTCTCATTGTTCGTAGCGTTCACGTATTCACAATTCACCATCAAACACATCCACACCACCATCACCCTCATTATTAAATGGTTAGTTTCTCGTTATTGGCTTTCTATTTGATTTGAGTTGTGGTTGCAACAGATTTCCTCCTGAGGATTCGACATCTGGACTCCCAGATTATATTACTTGTACGGACTCTTGCGCTTGAGAGAGAGCACCTTTTCCGGTCCACCACATACCTTTATAGCATTTTTTGTTCGCTTTTTTGTGTGATTGAACTTTTTTCTCTTGTGTGCTAGTAGTTGCATTGCTATGTGTGCATGATTTTTTTTGTTTGTGTGATTGCATCTCATGTTTGCTTTAGTACTTCATGCATTTAAAAAAAACTGAAAAACTGAAAAAAAATGGTGCTTAAATGTGTATCTTTTCTCTTTGATTCATTATTGAAGTATGCACGAATGATTTTCATATCCATGTAGAAAATGGTGTATTATTACTTTTGCTACATGCGCATGTTCATCTTTCTGAATATCCATGGCATGTTCAATGACTGAAAATAACTTGATTTCTACACCACCTACTTCACTTCCACGTGTATTATTATTGTTGCACATTTGGAGATATCGTTTATGAAGTATGGAATGTGAATGTAGGAGGAAAACTTAACTGAATATCTAAGGGATATGATATACGTTGCCATGGATAAAAATTGAGCAAAAGAAATTATTGTTATAAGTTTTTTTAAAAATAAAAAATAATTGCTCCGTATGGAAAATGGATACAATCCCTGGCAACGATGTTACCCACGAGTATCCAACATAAGCTTTATGGGTAAACTTTAGCGTTGGTGTATTTACTCGTCAAGCAATGCCACCCCCACATCTAAGAGTCCTTATAGGCTATGTTTGGGGTGTGGTACCTTGAACTCATTTTTAATGATGTGGGGAAAATCAATCCTAGGTGATAAAATGTTATATGGAAAATGTGGATTGGTTATGGTTGACTTTCTTAAATGATTCTCCCTCATGTGCTTCAATTTTAATCATCACACTTTACACGTTGGTGTTGAAGTCGTAGTTGTTTAATTTCATTGGATTTTGACTTGATTATTCTATGATAAGCTTGCATGCAATTGTTGGTAATGGTTAATAATACTCTCTTTTTGCAAGTTCTATGATTTTGACTTCGTGTTTCCACTTTTGATGATAACAAAGGGGGAGAAAAATTGGGACGATTACGATTTGGTATCTGACTTGGTATTTGGTATTTATATGTGTTTGATTAAGGGGGAGCATTAATGAATATTGGGGAAGCACAAAAATAGGGGGAGCATGCGCACTACATTTCATCTCATTGCATGTCACCCACTATCGTCACACTTTCACACACACTACTTGAAAAGCTAATGTTCAAATCTTATACTTAGTTTGTTATCATCAAAAGGTGGAGATTGTTGGTAATAACGATTTATGAACTTCATGTTTGATGATAACAAACGTATGTGAACGTTTTAACGTGTGTGTTAAGTGTTTCAGGAACGGCGAACGTGCGACTAATCCACGGAAGGACTTGGTCAATATGATCGGAATGAGGAGACAATAAAATGGTTTGATTCATATTTATAAGTACTCACACAATATCAAATCTTTCCCAAAAGTTTTTTAAAGGCCCAAAAGGAGATTTAAAAAAACACACACAGGCCTTTTAAAATCCTCACAAAAGTGCCGGCCTAGGCTTAAATTGTTTTTTAAAAAAAGGCCTAGGCTTAAATTTACAGAATTGTTTTGCAATGGAGAGCACTCACGTTTTTAAAATGGAGAGCACTCACGTTTTTTAAAAAAAAGGGGGCCTAGGCTTAAATTGTTTTACAAAGTGCCGGCCTTGATATTTGGGCTAACAGATATTGTTTTGTGCCTTGATTTGTCAAGAGAGCTCTTAATTTGTTTTCTTTTTGCCGCACGCTTCAAGAATTTCCGAGAGCACAAAATCTTAACCATAGTGCCGAATCATTAAAAGAGGGCAAGAAACCCACAGCAACAAAAATTGCGGCTCTTGGTATTTCAACGGCCAAAAAATTTCACCTTGTAGCCGCGCATGCGTAGGAGAGCCGCACAAATATTTTGAAGAGGACTGGGCGTTCCTTTTGTTGGGCGAAATCATCAGAGGAGCCAAAAATTCTCAAGCCCAGGGTTCTAAAATTTGAGGCACCGCACAATTGTTTCTTTGCAAAAATTCCAAGGGGCCGGCGCACTCATCCTCAGCCAAGAACAAAGCAGGGGAGTAGTTTATTTTTGTAAAGAGAGCTTCATATAATAATATCTCTCAACCAATCTCAGTTTTTTCTTTACTTGCATGAAATTAATAACAATTTGATTTTGGTGTGCAAGTCAAAACGAAAGTGCTGAAGTCGTTTTTTAAAAATACCTAATGGGATTGGATGCATGTCATTAAGCAAAAATTAGTGGATCTTTTCTTTAACAAAATAAAAGGCTAATCTTTGTTTGTTTCATTTTGTGTGGGTGTTGCAGGGACAAAACGAATTAATTAAACCCAATCTCAAAGGGAACAAGGGGTCATCCATACTTGCAATTAAATCAAGTGTATTACTTGATTTCAAGGTCACGCACGCACATGAACAAGCAAATTGGTGTATACGGGTTTCCACAAGACCAGTTCGGATTTCCTCAAACCTGCACTTCTGATCAATGCCATGAGTTAGAGGAGCTAGCTGCAACTTGAGTTGCCGAGAGACATCTACATCTACGTCAGACAAGTTCTGACCCGTGCTGATTGACGAAGACGACACCGCTACACGATCTGAGCATTCTAAACTCTCTTGTTTATTATATTGTGTAGTATTTGTGTTAGATCTTCGTAGGGGAAACTTTACCACCTTTTGTGTTACTTTTGGGGACCTGACGACTTTGGGAGTCGTCACGGAGGGAGAGCATCTGACTAGAATGAGAGTGTAGAGCACGTGGTGTGCGTACGAGCTAGGTGAGAGTAGATTTGAGATCTTGACTCATTGTAGCTGTACTTGATTACATATCTATCTAGTAGTTGCTTTCGGGGGCTGGAGTAGGTCGTGGGGACGACCGAACCAGGGTATATCTGTGCATACACTATGATTGCATTCTATTTACTCTGCCTGTGCTTATAACTGCGTGTGTTTGTTCGTGGGTTGCACGAATATTTTTAATAGCCTATTCACCCCCCTCTAGGCTACGATCCAGATCCAACAGGGTTAGAACTTATAAAAGATCGAACTAGAGTTTTTCAGTTAACCAAGCACCTGGTGCATGCATATAACATTGGCCAAACCCTAACCCAGACCAGACGTTTGAAGTTCTTATCCCAGACGTCTGCACAGTGTGTCGGATGCTTGGGCGATGACCTCTAGACATTTGGCCTCTTATGAGCCAAATTTCCAGCAGCTCATTCCGTCCATCCTGACTGATCAGGCATCTGAACTTATCATCCCATACGTTTGTATAGTGAGACAGGTGCCTGGGTGATGACCTTCAGATGCTTGTCCATTATTGACCAAAATTCCAGTAACCTTTAACATTGCCTAACTGATCAGGCGTCTGATGCTTTAGAGCCAGACGTCTGCATAATGAACCAGGCGCCTGGGAAGCCTTCTTTAGACACTTTAGGTGTCTGGTACTAGTCGTTAGACATCATTAATTATCATGTTAGCACAGTACACCAGGCGCCTAATAGGTATTCTTCATATGCATGTTGACTAGGATTTCTGCTCGTTAAGAGCCGTTTTCTGCATTTAATGCTCATGATTTTCATAGGATTTTGGTGTGATTCTTGGGCTTTATAAATATGGTTGGCATTTATTTCAGAACTCTTAGAAAAATTAACTCTTCATATTGAATAGCATTCAAAGCTCCAACAAGCTCTCAAGCCCTAATTCATACATTTGTCTCCAAAGCATTCAAGGCATTCAATGCTCATCTTCAAGCTAGCTTTGCTCCTCTCTTGAGACAAGTAGTAAGTGCGCATTCACTCCTAATTAGAGAACATCACACACACCTCATTGCATCATTCTATTAAGTCAATATTCAAGGCATAGGTCGTGTAATTGATTTCATATTGTGTATTTCAATTTCTCTTTCTTTGTTGAGATTACTCTCATTTTGTAAGAGTGGACCATTCCCGGTTTGTTGAAAGTGGTGATAAAGATTGTATTGGATTTATACTTACCGGGATTTGGCAAGTGGGTTATTAGTGGAACACTAATCACTACCGCGATTTGCTAGTGGGTTACTGAAGTACGATTCCAGGGAGTCGGGATTTGACTCAGTGGAATCCGAACCAATGTACATCTGTTGTTTGTGTTTGCATTTTCTAAGTTGCCTTCATCTTATCTATTCCGCACTTGGTTGCAGTAGAGAGTTTAATTAGAGATTTTCCTTCATCTTATCTCTTCTTTCTCTCTCTCCTCTCTCCTCTCTCCTCCAGAAAAATACCCGTGTGGGCATAGTGTGTGCGCGCGCTTGGGATGAGTGTGCATGGGTGGGGGGGGTGTGAGTGTGCATGGGTGGGGGTGTGCATGAGGTGTGTGCTTGGGGTGTGGGTGTGTGTGCATAGGTTGGTGTGGGTGTGCGCGCGTGCATGCGATGGGTGTGTGCGCGTGGGGTGGGTGTGTTGTGTGCATGGAGGTGTGTGCTTGGGGTGTGTGTGCTTGGGTGTGTGCGCGCGCACGCACATGTGTGTGTGTGTGTGTGTGTGGTGGGGGGAGCGCGTGGGGTGGGTGGGTTGTGTGCATGGGGGGTGTGTGCATGGGATGTGTGTGCTTAGGGGGGGTGTGTGTGCATGTGTGTGTGCATGGGTAGGTGGGTGTGGGCATTAGGGGTGTGTGCGCGCGCGCGGGTGGGTGAGCTGTGTGCATGGGGTGTGTGCATGAGGTGTGTGTACTTAGGGTGAGTGTGTGCATGGGTGGGGGTGGGGGTGGGGTTGCATGGGGTGGACGTGTCTGCGTGGGTGATGGGTTGTATGCATGGGGTGGGTGTGTGTGCATGGGTGGGTTCTGTGAATGGGGTGTGTGCCCTTGGGGTGGATGGGTGTGTGTGACATGTAGAAGTATTGGCTCAATCTGGGCACTACTAGGTAGACGATCACCCATGCACCAACCCACTCCAATGCACACACCTACCCCCTACACACACACCCCATCCCCCTTACACACAGACACATGCACCACCCCACCACAATGCGCATGCACACACCCATGCGCCCCAAGCACGCACACACCCCACCCACCCCATGCACACACCCACACACCCACCCACCATACACGCACACACCCACACACAAACCAATGCACCAACCCACCCCAATGCACACACACACTCCCATGCACACACCCGCCCACCCCATGCACACCCATCCCCATGCACACACACACACCCACACACAAACCAATGCACCAACCCACCCCAAATGCGCACACCCACCCACCCACCCATGCACCCCACGTCCACACCCACCCCCATGCACACACACCCCAATGCACACACCCACCCTATGCACACACCCACCCTATGCACACACTCACCCACCCCATGCCCACACCTACACACCCATGCACACACACACCCATGCACACACCCACACACCCCATGCACACACCCACCCAACCCATGCATGCACACCCCCCAATGCACACCCCCATGCGTGCGCGCACCCACACATGCACACACACCCCAATGCACCCGCCCCCACCCTAATGGACACACCCACCCCTCACACTCATGCACACACCCACCCACCCAACCAAAAGGACACACACATCCCATTCAGTGTATTAATTTATAAAATGTCCAAACGTGAGGGTATTAACTTATAATAAAAGGCCCATACATTGGTCAATTTATCTAAATTTCTGTCTTTTGGACGGAAAATTAAAATAAAAGTATCAACTTAAAAGCGTCAGAAAACGTTTGGGTATATATTTTGACGAAAATACTCAGGATATTAACTTAAAAATGCCCCAAACGTGGGTATTTTTCTGCAATTTACCCTAAAATAATCTCTCCATATGTTCTCTCCTTTGTTCTCC
This sequence comes from Scilla litardierei, assembly GCA_030789695.1. NCBI lineage: Eukaryota > Viridiplantae > Streptophyta > Magnoliopsida > Asparagales > Asparagaceae > Scilla > Scilla litardierei. The sequence continues at coordinate 7,257,665 of CM061136.1, read as the reverse complement.
CCACGTTCTCTCTTCGGAGCAACGGAGGCGGTGCCCATCAGTCGTTCGCGAACTCAGTGAGGCGGCGACAGTTTGGCCAGAGGCATGTGATGCGGCGACGAACTCGATGGAAGCTCATAACGACGGAGGGGCTCGGATGGATGTGTGTGCTCCGGGTTCTAGCGAGTCGACGGTGGTCAGGGGGCGGCGACGTCGACCTGGGGAGGCTAAGAGAACGGAGGATGGGCTCGGGACGTCGGTGGTTCTTCTACGGACTGTAGTGGTGATGTGAAATATTCCGATGGTGTCGTTGGCTTGCGGCGTTGCTCTATGGGCCAAGATCAGCTCATCAATGGAGCTTGATTTGATGTTTCTGATGCCCCGGCTATCAATGGATACACTGCAGTCTTCGTGAGGTTAGAGAAGTTTGTAGCCTCCCCCTCACAAGTAACAGCTATGTCAGTGATAAGTTAACTTGCAATTCATTCTTGCTTCTTTCCATTGGAAAATGGTGAAGGGCAAACTTAATTTTGACCGAGCAGAGAAGAGATTCCTCTTTGGCGAGCCGATGCACATGTTCCTCTATTATTTGATGCATCTGATTCTAATTAACTCATTATATTCCCTTCTTGCATTATTGTTTGTGATAGAAAAGGATTTATATACATTTACCCCTAAAATGATTTTTATTATTTCAATATATGCATGTCTACTCAAGATACGAACACACTAACCTTTGTATGAGCAATCCTTATAATAGAGAAAATAAAAATGAAATGAGAAAAAAATAAAGAACAAAAGTCACCATGTAGCTCCATTAGCCGAAATTAATGAAACCAGTTGCAATAAGGACGATCACAGCTCAACAATGAAGGATCTAATTTAAAAGAAAAGGCAAACGTCATCTCTGGTCAACTCGTTCGGGGTCCCGGCCCGGCCCGCTACCGTCCCCGTTGCCGGCCGATGGAGGAAGCTCGGGCCGTCGGCGCGCGTCGGAGGCCAGGACGGAGGCCCATGCGACGATGGGAGTGCCTAGCAGTATCAGCCCGATGGGCACAATCCAAAGCAGGTCGTGCAACCGACGGAAAGATAGGGCCCACCACACGATGAGCCCGCCGCCTGCGGCGCTCAGGGGGAGGACCGCCGCTCCCGCGGCCGCGGCATGTCTCTTCACGACGCAGACGAGGGGCTTGTCATGGCTCAGCTCCATTGACAGAGAGAGGGAGAGATTATGATGATCGGAGACGAGAAAGTGAGAGCCGTGGGAGTTCACATCATAGACTTATAAATCTATGAAGGCGGCCGTGGATATATTTAACATGCATAAATACAGATGTTTGAGAGAGTATATGAATATATGGGGCATGGGGAGATTGCATGAGTCCCAAGTCTTCAATTTTCGCATGAGTGTGTATATGTGTATATATGTGTGTATGTATTGAAATATGCATATCATCTTACATGTTGCCAATATCTAGTGAACTTTTGGGGTTTTGCACGTTCATTCACATGTTGCAAAAAGTTCTATTATTGACCCGAGCCAATTGGCTGGTGTTACAGCCTTAAGGCCGGCCCAGATAATAAAGGTCCATTTATTTGAAGCTCAAACGGAAAGTCGCCACGACCCTGGGAAGCTCGCCATCAGGGTCAACGAAAGAAGGTCGCCCACTCTCCTTACAAGAAGCACGGCCGGACGGTCCATAGACACAGAGCTCGGTTGCCGAGCTCGGCACTTACCAAGGGCGGCCTAGCCGAAATATCTCTGCCAGGGTGACGTAGGGCTACCTACGCCCCCATTAATGCCAGAGGTTAAGGGCTAGAACTGATAGCCGCCAATCACATCTCCCATTAATGCATTAATGAGTCTGACACCGTCAGACACCCATAATTAATGTGTAAATATTTCTGACACCCCGCCGACATATCACGTCTCAACTTGAGCTCCAGCTAATCAGACTCGGCAGCTGATTGGACGGCGAACAACCGACTCTCAGCCCTATAAATATCCCCTCCAGCCCCAAGGAGGGGGTTGGTCAGTTGAAAGCTTAACTCCTTTCCAATACTCAAGGTCGGATATCCACCAAGGAGGGGGTTGGTCAGTTGAAATCTTAACTCCTTTCCAATACTCAAGGTCGGATATCCCACATATCTCTGTGCCTTCCTCATAAGCTCGCCACGCAACTCCGATCTGCCTTAAGATTGCCTAGCGTGTTCGACATACTCCATACAAGTCATTCACTGACTTAAGCATCGGAGAGGCGTTGACATCCAACACCGCCTTTCTGACGAGTTGTTATTCTCGCAGGAAGCTCGCCTTATTAGCTACCGGGAGTAGACGACCATCGGCGACCATCAGGCGACCTTGGATTCTTCGTCTCCGAAGCGTGTTCCTAATCGCTCTAAGCCTCATCGATACCATACACTTGTAAACATTGTACCCGTGATTCCCATTAAGTATAAATTACATTATTGGCGGACTTGACCCGCAACAACTGGTATTTTCCATCCCTCCATTGTGAGAGGTCAGTGTTTCAATTCTTACTTTCCGATGTATCAAAAAAGTTCTATTATTGCAAAACCGTTAAAGTTATGACATGTGGATGAACGAGCAGGATCCTTAAGTTTTCTTAGATATTTGGTGTTTTGTGGTTTTAGAATATGAAGACCAAAGTGAACGGATCATATCATCCAGATTTGACTTTTTAACATAGTCAAGAAAGGATTTTTTTTCCTTGGCTAGTTGACATATATATCATTACACATATAAAGAATAATGTATATGTGTTGTCAGCATATGAATTTTTCTATGTTGATGTACGTATACACTATTTATTTTTATTATAAACTTTTCTTCGGATGGATTCTACACATCACGGAATGGATGGTCAACATTCCAAATATCAAGTGAATCCAACGTTATTTGATACGCGATCTAATTGTTGCCAATTGAACGGTAGAACAATAGAACCTTTTGTAACAAGTGGATGGATGGTCAATTACCAATAGAGTTCACCCATATTTAGGGTTTTAGGATTCTAGACCGCGTACAATAACATCAAAAAATTTTCTGAAGTGAGACTTTTGTGGTCAGCTCAAGATACACACGCATACATACATGCACACACATACATACTTACAAACAAAAGACTTTGTATGTGCTATCACTGTGCTGACATCAAATATACATATTTATTTTGTACTTTTTTAAAAAATTTTGGATATGTTTCCCACATCATAGTACCAAAAATCACGCGAATTCAACACTAAATATGGATGAATTTCAAGGGATGTGACTCTCGATCTGCTCGTTCCAAAAGGTGCTATTTTTTCAAAAATCGTTGAATTTGTCACGGCCAAATCGAGGGACAAATAGAGAGGGATCAACTTGATTTTTGGTATGGTTCATCCATAATGCATAGATAAATATTAGGGAATTTTTTTAAAAAAATATATAAAAAGAAAACATCCATAGATTTTTGCCAAAACCTTTTAACAAATCTTTTGGTGATCTGACATCGGCGGCCAAAGAAGTGGGCCTTTCGCCCACGGTTTCATCCATGCACAGTGTGCGAAGCCAAGAATCTAAAGGAACCCGGGCAATTGAAACTAAACCCGGACTGCAAGGGTTACCCGATAGTACATGTTGCAAGGAAACGAGGTTGCAAGGGTTACCGGAAGTATGGACGGAACCCGGGCTGCAGCCCACCTCAGCCCCCTTCTTGGCTCTCCATTTCCTAACAACGGCCGTTGGAGTGGGATCAGCAGGGAAAAGTGCTCAGAAATTTACACTATAAGAGCTTGTGTTATTACAAAGATGCATCCTTAATCACCATATTAATCTACAAACTTATTATACCCAATATTTTGTACAAGCCAGCGAGACTCAACTCATACACACGCTGCATCAATATACTATTCCATCAAACATCAGACGCGGCCACCGCCAGCCAAACCATGGCCGGAGTTCCGAGCATCACCAGCCCCACGGGCACCATCCACAACTGCTCGTTCGACGGATGGAACGCCACCGCCCAGCGCACGAGCAGCCCTCCTCCGGCCAGGCAGACCGCCGACAAGCTCGCCATGTCCAGCCTCGACATCTCCCTCCCCCTCCTCGGACCGCCGTCGTTGTGACCACCCTCTCTCTCAAACCCCATCGGAGTTCTTGTTTGTTGCCACCGGAGCCCTCTATGTTGGCGTCTACTTATGAAAACAGATCCTTAAATTTAGTGGCTCGTGACGTCAGCGTGGCTACGCAAGCACAAGGCTGCTGCTTGCATGATGCGTCGTAGCTTCCACAAAGAATATTTTCCAATTTTGGCACCAATTTATTCCTCAGCCGTCGCCTTCAATTGACCGACTTTGGGTTTGATTCGTCCAATGGTTTGTCACCCTGAAATTTTAAATTACTTTATTATCTATTTTCTTTGTTTATCTTATGGCCAGGAGAAGTTGACTGGTTTAGGTCTTCGAGTTTGGTGATAAAAGAATACCAGCGAAGACTTAGTTTAGGCTACAAGGAAACATTTTCACCTGTAGCCATGCATAGATCCACTTAGATATTGCTCGTAGTAGCAGCTTTCTATTACCACGAAATTTGATGGATAAATGTAATGGCCCTTCCAGGATGGGCTAAGACCGAACGGCCCAAGCCCACGGCGCAGGCCAGCGGCCTTGAAGAAGAACGGGCCAAGCGGTGGGCCCCCCACGAAGATTCAGAGTTGGACCGACCTCGGACCAAAGTGGGCACAACCGCTGACACACGACTGCAGGAGCTAATCACTCCTCTCAAAGCGCGCCGCCTTAATCACCATTAAAGGCCCAATTATGCCCACCTTCATGACCTATGAAGGCGCCATCAAAGTGGCGGATCATCGGGGCGAAAGTGGGGGACATTGAGAGACGTGGCCATGGAGGACGCCTATAAAATGACTCGAGGTACAATGTACAATGGATCACTTCCTGGATACCCAAACCACTGAGGTATTCCTCTCACACGACCTTGTCTTTCACCTTATATTTCTTCTCCACTGCTCGGCCCGAGGACTCGCGTATCGGCCTCCCCGTGAGCCGTACCGATCCCACCGAGCATCCTTCAGATCCGTTCTGACTTAGGCATCGGAGGGGACTTGGTCGGAACCAAGGTCCGACCCCTTGACGAGCTTTCTCGTCTATTCAGGTCAAGCAGATCCAGCCGCGCCGAGGCTTCCCTTCGGCGCACGGCCAACCCGTAGCCGAACCTGCTCGCCCCTGAGTCCGTTCGTCTACACCCCAACGGAAGCCGTCGCCCTGCCGAGGACTCCCTTCGGCACGCCGATACGCGGACCCGCACGCTCATCGCCGAAGCCGAACGAGCGGGATCCCGCTTCTGGAGGCCGCACGTGATCCCCACGAGCGTGCTGACCTCCAGCCAACAAATCTGTGGTGAGAAAACACCTCGAAACATCTGGCGTCGTCTGTGGGAACGCATAAGCACCCACGTCAAACAACCACACCTGAAATGACGCGACCGCGCACCTCCAGGCACAGAAGTGCAGCGGCGGCAGCATCAGCACCGGGGCCGATCAACGGTCGCTTGGGCAAAACCGCTGCAACTCGTCGTCTTCCCCGAGCAGAGGGGCCAGGCGCGCCGCGGGAAGGACCAATGGAGGTAGGTCGTGGAGGAGACGGGAGCTACCCCCAGCCCATCTACTTCTCCGAATAGGATCTGGAGGAGGCAGAGCCACCACGCGACGAAGCACCGGTCGTCTCGGCTGTAATTGACACCGCCTTGGTCCGACGACTCCTTGTCGACACCGGAAGCTCGTGCGACATCCTGTTCATGTCAACTCTAGAGAGGATGGGGCTGCGAGCCGAAAACCTAGAGCCTTGCTTCGGGCCCGTGATAGGCTTCACGGGCCACTCCACCCCCATCGTGGGGATGATCCGCATCCCCGTCACGCTCGGGGAGCCGCCCAACTCGACCACCCTGACAACGGGATCATCGGTCGCCCACTCCTCAACGCGACTGGGCCGTGGTCTCAACCCTCCACCAGATGGTCAAGTTCCGAACTCCAGGAGGAGTTGGGAAGATCAGAGGCGACCCGACGAGGAAGCTTGTATAGAAGATTGGAATGAGACGCCTAAGAGATCTGAAAGCTTGAGAGCTTGTACAGATCTGGGAAAGTTAGGGAGAGCTTGTACTCTTTTCCCTTAACTATGGTTTTTCCCACAGGGTTTTCCATATCTAAAGGTTTTAACGATGCAAATCTCACCAACTCAGGATCCTGAAGTATCCACCCCATGTGAGACTCTTCTATGCTCAGAATCCCGAAGTATTCACGAGCAGAGTCCACACTTATGACTGGATAAGGGGGAGTGTTGTGAACGGTTATGAACCGGAGTTGGTTAAGATTCTGGGCTATCTTAGATATAGGCCCATATCAATGTAGCACATGTTTGTACTCTTCCTATTTGCCTATAAATAAAGGACTGTGGCTCCTCCCACAGTAGTTGATTCATAACAATATCTATATTTATAAAAATGAATACGAATATTGATTGGATATGAACAATGACCAATGTTGTACAACATCAAATGTGGGCATAAGAATAAAAAAAGATATCAAAAAAATAACAATGCTTCTTAATCGTCATATTTGGACCCGAAAAATCTAGTCTGTTAGTGGGTCCCATACCCACCCCTTCGGTTCGTTCCCCACTCGACAACGAAAATATATAATTATCAGGGATGGTTGAGGACGTGGGTAGAGATAGATTTTGAAGCCATTTTCTCTCATTCTCCCGATTACATGCAATCATATCTTAAAGATATTAAGTACAACCAAATCTCCAAACCCTCCAAATATTGAGCCAAAAAAAAAAAACAACTGAGTTTCTTTGCGAGTTTAATTTGGGCTTCTTTCATGAAGAAATGCACTTATTTTTTTCATTGTCAACCAAGTTTAGGGTTGCTTGCCTTCTAATTATCTTTTGATTAATTTACTCTATTAATTGGCATTTAGTTCTACTCTTTTCAATCATTTATATGAAATAAAATCAAGGTAGAGACGCATATGCATAAAAATTATTTATATGGCATGATTATCGAACCCAAGTTGGATTATTATTGTATTTCTACTAATTTTTGTGTTTTAGATACCCCAATTTAAAATTTATTGCTATTTATTTATATTTTTGTTAAGATTATTTGTTTTCTGTTTATTTAATAGATTTGTCACCTGCTGTATTTTTTTTGATACCAACAGGTAGAATCAGTTGCATGTAGACAAGATAGCAAAAGCTGACAGAACGCAATCACAGTGAAATTGCGTCTCCAGGGATCTATCTATGTCTGCTTCCACATATTCAACCAAAAATATGCTACATTCTCATCCAAGCCGGTAGCACTTTGATACAGAATATAAGAATACTATGCTAGCTCCATATTTTCAAACCCTACACAATTTAAGAAATCTCTTCAAAACCAAAAACCATATTCATTCAGTTCATCAACACACTCCAACATGGATGCTAATAAAGCTAACCATTCATCGAGAGGTGAGCAACCGCGAAATAACAGGAACACCTTCCTCAGATTACTCATCTGATACCATCAGAGCATGTTAAACATGGCTCACTCAAGAACGAAACAGATCGACATCTCTAGGCATGCCAAAAATAGTGTCAGCAAGACCCCAACTGCTGGTTTTAACCGCCTCGAACACCCGATGATTATCTGCTCTCGTATTGGGGATCTGAGCCATGCTTGATCTCTCCCTCAAACTCAATTGGCACAACCTAGCTTCATGAAAGCATCCAAATATGCTGCATAAATGCTACACCACAAGGATAATGACACAAGTCAAAAACTTGACGGATGATCTCAGTGTTACAATTAGTGTAGCTGTTGTTTCTGAAAATGTTCAAAACATGTAGAACTAAAGAAAATGGCTTTTTCCAAACTATAAGTTGATTGAAGAACACCACCATGATGTCTATGTTTTCGTTGAAGGATAAAGATGGCCCCAGCTTCATTTGTATCAATTTCAGCTCAGAAGGTTCTTATGTAGAAAAAGCATTGGGGATACCCAACCCAGTTCTTGATCTTCCAGTGAAGCAGAAGCATGGACAGCAGTAAGTGCCACCCTAATTGCTAAATAATTGCTAAACATCAGTGGCCAATTTTGTTCCCGTGGAATATTGGATGTAACATAGAAAAGAATATTGAAACACGCAATCAGATCTATCCAATATTATTTGATGGCAATGCCGGTAACATTTCTAACCTTTTTTAAAAGAGTCAAAGATTTATAAATAGTACACGTGTGTGTATACATGTTTCACTCTATGTGCACAAGGGAAAAATAGAGTACCATGTCATATGTGGAAACCACGATCCACTCCCCTTTTGGAAGGTTGGCACCAATCACGCTTATCTCCATGTCTTAAAAGATATGTACATAAGAAGCATTACAATCATATTATTTACCTTTGCATAAAATGGTTGGAACCAAGGTTTTAGGTCTCGGTTTTGGTCTCGGTATCGCCCTTCTCAAAATTTAGGTTTCGGTATCGGTATGAACTGTGCCCACTGCCCATTATCGAGCTCCTCTTAGTGCTGCTAGTCACATTACATATTTTGCTAAACATATTGCATTTATTTACAAGTTTGCCATTAAAATTGTAAATGACAATGGCAAACTTGTAAATAAATGAATTATGGTTAAAAAATGAGTAATGCAATTAGTAGCCCCTCCAACTAGCACGTGGTGAACCCCGCTCAAAGACAGTTGGCCCATGTCTTAAAAAAGACAGTTGGCTCATATGTATCAAAAAAGGACAGTTGGCTCACGGACTTTGGTTTTTGTACATTCAAAAAGACAGCTTCTTTTGACCCACGTGAAGGCTCAGCCTCTCTCCCACATGGACCCATGTGAAGGCTCAGCCTCTTTCCCACGTGAACCCATGGGAAGGCTCCACCCTCTTTCCTAATCTCTTCTTATTCTTCTTACCTCATCTCTTCTTCTTCTTAATTCCCGTAGAATGAAAAAATTAGCATCCGAGAGCAACATCTCTAAAGAGGAGGAAGCAGCTGCATCGGAAGAAGTAGGAAGGAGCGAAAGATTAGTATTTTTAAAATATTTTTTCTTCTGTGTCTTCTCTTTCACACTTTTTTCAGTTTCGGACGAAACCAAACTCCGACCATCCGAAACCACCCGAAACTAACCAAAACCATCCGAAACCACACGAAACCGCCCGATACCAATAAAAGATGATTGGTTTCGCACCGCTCTCCACCGAAACCGAGACGAAACGGCCGAAACCAAACCATGAACCATGGTTGGAACCCTAATGGGGTTTCAATGATGGACCATTTGCACTTCACTCCTAGATCTACGAACAGACAACCACTTGCCCGGTATGAACATCACAACATTTATGGTAAGCCTATGTTTTAAGATACCATCCACATATAACAAGGCCACTTATTCAAAAAATGGAGTGGATAATGGAGTTTCTCAACAACCATAAGAGGATAATAGAAGATTTCCTGATATGACGTATTGTACCCATTTTTTTAACATATTACACACACGGTCAGGTGCACAGGCACGTGCACATGGATGCCCACCTGTCTATTTAGATTAGCTATAGTTCTTGTCAACCCACGAAATGCCAACATATAATCTTTTCAACTGGCACATTTAATGGTCTCCAATAAACATGTCCAATCATCCGAAACAATCCTCCATATTAATATCCACAACTGAATCTACCTCTCTCCTGCAAATAAGCTTGTTTTTATTCAACCTATAAATGTACTGACGTTCATCCATCTTGATATTTCATTTTTCTACACCTAATTTTGAACACTTAGATGCCTTCATATTCTTATTTGTAAAGCATAGCTGGTTGCTCAATTAACTTGCATAATTTATGCACATTCACACACATATGCAAAAGTACATTCACACATACATGTGTTCAATGTATATGTCCAGAGAAATGTAATTCAGTGTTGCATCCAAATTCTTTGTTACATTCCGTTATCGATTAAAAAAAATGGATGGTGATAATCGAACTACAAAGGAACGTTGGTGTAGATAAATCTAGCCAAAATTTTGTCAAGAATGAGCAGTTCAATTATTGCAAGCAGCACAAGTATGTTAGCTTTTCATTTTATGCTGCAAAACCTCTGGAAACACTACATGAGGTCATGTGTGCATGTTCCATTCGTCAACCATTTGATAGGAAAGGAATTAGACTGGACGATGAGTCTGACTAAAAGAGAAGCATCATGGTATAAATACTGATCCACAGTATAGCCAGCATCATTGTCACACAAATAAATAGTAAACACACTTGGACTGTTACATAAGGGAAAGATTCTTCTCAAGAGAGAGAAGAAAAAAAATTTCACATGACGTATTTCGGATTTACTTCACTAGTAAACTAGGACATTGTTTTAGAAAATTCTTAAACTTTAGATTTGGTGAGCTTTTCTCCTTTCTAGTAAAATTTTTGTAATAGACAGAAAATAAATATTGGTTTTAGATTATTGGGTATGAAATTTGATTAGGGGTACACAGATAATAAAACCTTTCCTTTTGTTTCTTGAGTTTATTCTTTTTAACATTGTCTCTGCTGTCAGAAAGAAGTCAAACTCCTTTGCATTAATTCATGTGGATTCACTTCCTCAGTCAGGCTGTAAACTTGTTGGCATTTGCATCAGTTCACATTCCGTACCCCCACTTACTTTAAGCTATGTCATCAATCGAATTATCAAATTTAATCACATCCACCAAACACTTATCCAACCATAACTGAGTTTCAAACCAAGTCATCTACTTGTCAACTAAGTCATCCCGGCCAGTTTAACCAATGCTAAACCCATGGCATCGCAGAGGACACTCTTCGTATTGGTGCGATATTTATACCCGTATAAACTGGTGTATGACTCTGACACCAAGCATAACCAAAAAATATATAGAAGACATGCTATTATGACAATTTTTCAACACTTATTCATATAAAATCAGTTACCGTTAATTCGAAATATAGGGATTTTTATAAATGCCATATTGAATGAAGACACCAACATATGGTTGCATTCAACAAATTTTCTTTCGTTTCTCAAGTTATAGGGACTACTATTTTTATATTTTATAGAAATATAGAAATCAACTTGAAGAGGTCGCATTATAGAGCCAAAAGCATATTATACACAAGTGTATACAGATTCATACTCCTTTACTTTTTCCCCATATCTTATTGATATTATGTACTCTTTTTCTAGGTCAAGTAGCATATCCCGCTTTGTGTTCCATCCTGGTTTCTATGGGCATGCCACCCCCAAGTAAAATAGCCCATTTTCAAGGGAAAGCTAAACAAATAATCAGAAATCAGATCTCTTCCCACAAAGACAAATTAAATCCACGGCCTGACAATCCTCAGCAATACAGGAAGGACCGTTAGTGAACGTATTTTCACCCCCCGCCCCAAATTTTTTTTTTGATAATTCTAGTGACTAAATAATCTGAAAGAGCCTGTTGTCCTAACCTCATTTCTCCAGATGTTGTAAATAATGGCATACACATAGCTAAACATTTTTGAGAAAGAAACTATGGCTCATCTCAACTACTTTTCAACATGTTATTTCATTTACCGATGGTTCATACTTGGTCACAGGAACAAGGATACTTTGTCATGAGTAACTGGAACAGGGATCCTTCGTCATGCTTTTTTGCATTCCTACTTCCAGTCTTTTTGACATGGGATGAAGCATCACTCAGATGCTAAGAAAGCATAAGTGCTAAACCTTTTTGGCAACATTTGAGAATAGCATGCTTAGCACAGGATGGGGGTGGTAGGTGGGCTGGATCAGCCACCACAGGTTGATCCAGCCCAACCCGTCATGGGCCTATCTCGGTCCATGGTGGGTTATCTATAAATATGGCCTGCGAGGGTTTAACCCGTGGGCCGGGTTAGGCCAAAGAAATTTGAAAGTAGGCTCATAATTGGCCCGTCAACTCAAGAACCAACTCACAGGGTAGCTCGCAAGTTGAACATACAGACAATCAAATTAGTGATAATTATCTAAATTATGAAGAGAGTTACATAATACAATTAGTGCTAATGATTTAGAAAATAGTGATTTTGATATTTTAACCTGGTTGAAATGGAAATGATCCATATATCACTTTTTATCGTGTCACATAATTTACTAACCATTCCAGTATCCACAGTAACATTCGGAAAAACGATTTTAGTACAAAGGGCAATGTATTGAGCGAGAAAAAATGTACCTCAAAGGAACTACATTAGAATGTTATGTGAGCAGGCAACAATGAAATTTAACGAACATAAAGGGGCAAGACATAGTACCTTAGGATGCATATTTTATACATGATGTTATAAGAAATCATACAAAGTGCATCATAAATCTATTGATAACGACAGCAATGAAAAAGTAGTTATTAATATAAAATTGTAAAGAACTACGTATATTTAATTTTCTCTATATTTGTAACTTATAATATAGTACAAGGGATACATAGGCAACCTAGATGTGTGCAGCTTATAATGCAAAAATCAATTGTTGTGTTACTAATAATATTTTATTTTTTAAATAATTTTAAAAAAATTATAAAAATTTATAAAATTAAAAGAAAAGGCGGTTTAAAATTTTTTTCCAAAAAAAATTAAGTAGGTTTACCTATTTGACTTATGGGTCCCAATCCACTCAATCACATGTTGTGCCAGCGAGTCGGGTTGGAGTAAGAAGCAACCAAAATTCGAGTCATCCAACCATACATGTCTTGCTCAACCTATCGCGGGTTAGGCCCAACATAACCTACCGATGGGTTAGCGAGGCAGGTTGCCCAACCAACCTCCTCCAACCTAACACATCGGCATGCATCTTGAACAAACGTCGTCTCATCAAACGATATCAAAACTAGAGAATCTCCATTTTGGATAGAGGATATAATCTTTGGAGCAAATGTATACCAATTCTCCCAATGAAAATAATCGTTATTATATACAGTATGAGGTTAAATCTATCACACCTCCAAGATTTCATCATTTGCTATTTTTGGAGGATTGGAACCGTTCATTTTGATCTACAAATACTGAAACATTAAACATCAAATATCATGTGAACCCAAGGGGTTTTACCCCTTCATCCATCCATCATAAATTTAATGGTTTTGCATAAATATAACTTTGAAAATGGACAAATGGGTAAAACCCAAGGTTGTAAAAAACGTTAGGCGCTAGGCGTTCGGATTGCTAGCGCCTAGCGCCCAGAGCATTAATCGGGGATTAATCGGCCTAGGCGGATTTGCATTTTTAATTATTTTAATTATTTTTATATAATATATTTATGTTTATATATAAATATATATATACATTATTTAAAACACATCAAATATTTAATACATACTAAATCAAATCCAGTTTACCAACTTTAGAGTATTTGTGTGCAACAAAATAAAATTTAAAAGATACTCTTATGCAATTAAGCCATTTACCAAACTTGAACTTAGGCGAAAATGAATACAGTACATGGGGAATGCAGACCGGCATGTTTGACCCTTTTTTGTTCCAGGACCAAATTTTTTTGTTCCAGCAGCAAACATTCTGAAATTCTCTTCTAATTGAACTGAAAATGAACAACATCATTAACGACGATTAAAAGTAGAAAGCAGCAAACTTTACCCTTTCTCAATTTCTGGAAAGCAACAAACGAATTGGCAGCGAGCTCGTTGCGATCTCGGAAGGGTGCGAGCTCGGAAGGCAGCGAGATCGGAAGGTTGCAAGCTCGTTGCGAGTTCGTCGTCGGGACGTGATCGGCAGCGGGAGGGGTCACGACGGTGTACAGTAAGGGACGAGGGGTCGACGTCGTAGTGAGCAGAAGGCCGAGGGGTTGACGCCGTGACGGAGTGCACGAGAGAGAGAGAGAGAGAGAGAGAGAGAGAGAGAGAGAGAGAGAGAGAGAGAGAGAGAAGAGCGGCACCAAGAGGGCTGAGCAGGCCAATGGTTACTTAATAGTTAATAAATATTTAATATTTAGTTTGGATTGCTTTTTTCAAAGTACCTCTCGTGTTTCTCTGTGAGGCTTTTCAGAAGTTCGAGTACAAAAAAATTAGTTAATTTTGAAAAGCTGCCCAGCCGCCTAGGAACCGTCCAGAGCGCCCAGACACCGTCCAGAACGCTTAAGCGGCCGATTAATCCCAAAAATGCCCAAATTGACCGATTTGGCCTTACTCGGAGCGTTTATTGGCCGCCTAGGCGGCCGCCTAGGCCGATTTTTAGAACACTGGTAAACCCCATCAGATTCATCCGATATTTGGTGTTTTGAGGTTTTAGGATATGAAGATCAACTTGAACGGTTCTGATACTGTAAAAGGAATATGGTTTGGAGTTTTGAAAGCTGACTGATATTTTACCTCGTATGTCAAACAATACGCTACCCATTATTCTCTTCTCCCTATATACTTTATCGCGACATCCACCCTTGCACAGCAGACCATTAAGTAGTTGGCAGCATGCATATTAGTAGGATAACCATCAGGATTAAATAAAAGATCGCTTGTCCCTTCTTGCATCATCTAACTGAACTATGTTAATAAATTTCAGTAGCTTCAATTTCTTTGTATACCAAGCTTCATCTATAAAGAAATTTGTGTGCATATATCAGTAATTATGCCATCACATATGCATGTATATATTATTATTGCTAGCTTAACATTTCGATAATATATAGCCATTCTGATCCTGTGAGTATCACAAGGAATAAAAAAGGACATGAAAACCTGAATTTTAACAAATTTCAATAAGCAAAAATGTTCTTCAAAGGTCCACAAGCAGAAGCACAAAAAAATAATTTGATGATGATATCTGAACAAATTGAAAGTGTGTCATTAGCTTCAAAAAAAGTAAAATTTGTACAAAACTGATACTGGATAAAAGAGATCCGGGTCAACCAACTCAGAAATATTAGGCTGTCAAAAAGTTAGTCCAAACTTCAGGTGGAATTGAAGTTTATTTCTAGTAGGATTTTAAAAGCTCAAGTAGAAAGAGATAATAGAAATTTGGGAGGAGATTTATGGATGTAATTCTACTAGGGTTTGTAGTCGTAACCTAGTACAGAGCTTTTATATATATGGGATATTTTTATTGTGAGGAATTCAGAACTGGTAACAATGTATTCATTCAAGAAAACATTACAAGCTCTGGAGAAACAAATCCTAAGCGATCTTAAAAGCTTAAAGCCTAGAGAGATCAAGATGACAAAAAAAGACATGAGCAAGAAAGCACCTTCTATAAAGAAGTTAATAAGAGAGAAGGAAAATTGCGTCGTCCACACTTTGTTGTAATCATTAAAATAGAACAAAACGGAGTATTAAAGACTATGCCATTCTCAAAAATCTGAACCAATGAGCGAGTGGTCTGTCTTCTCTTGGATTGATCATGTATGGATCACTTACCAACATGGGCTAAACTCGAGTGTATCTCCCACTTAAAATGTAAGTCAATTCCATAGGAAATTTGTACACTTTATTTATCCAAACAGCTTACTCAATACCCCAGTTCATACCACTGATCACAACTGAAAGTAATTTGCCTACTTAAAATTAGTGACCAACCAGTACGGGTATTGCCAATGGATGGAATTCGGTCATCAACACCTCTTCACGACAGGTAAGAAGCGATCAACCTCTTCCAACTTCATAATATGGCACTTGACCTCCAGAATATCAATCTATCTAGGTTGTTCCGAAGAACACCCTTACAGAGCTCCCTTTATTTGTCGGCACTCAAAGCTTGACACTGTCACACACTTCTCCTTGACCATTCAGTAACCAAACATGCCCGAATGGTTAGAGGATGGATTCTTGTACAGTTCTCCCGACCCATGGACAAAAAGTTTGTTCAAGTTATTGTGGTCTTCGCAATCTGTGAAACCATTATCCTCTGAGCCACTTGTACAGGGATGAACTTGTTCAATTGGAGTGCTTGGGCATTGAAGAACATCATTACGCTTGCATGGAGTACGCGAGCCATGTTGTAAGTCAGCCTCTCTGACACATGCATCGTGACTACCTGTGACTACCTGTTCGTTGATCCAGCTCTTCTGTTTCAGCACAGACTGGCGGGACACATTCCTAGTATGTGGTCAATCTGCAACACATTATGGAGGGAAGTGTGCACCATAGCTTACCTAGTCCTTACCCAGATGTGGTTGTGTGGTGATTCAAGAGCCATTCAATGGCCTAAACGCTTACCTTATCAACTTCAAGTTAATTGATGGAATTGCCTAAACGATTACCTTGTCAACTTCTATTTAATTGATCGGAAGGTTGTAAGGGCCCCGTCAACCCACATGGCGGAGTTCAGCCTCATGGGCATCAAGCACTTCATGGTTACCCTGTTATTTGGTGCATCCGACTGCTCCATCAAGGTTTCAATTTGCCCTATGAGGCTACTTTTGTTACCGGCATTCTCCATCAGGCTGTCGACAGTAAGGTGGACGGTGGATGACATGCTTTATTGTACGTGCATGTGTGCTCGGATACATCGTGAGTAGGTGACCCAAGTCTAGATTGTTGACTATCCTATCCGATTTACTTTCACTGCATCTATAAGCCATTTGTTCTCCCACGAATAATATTCTATAAATATCTTAATTTGTAATATTTATATCTTCCTATATATATATATATGATAGATACTACTTATATTTTAATCCACCTGTCATTTTCTTTGTGCTGCAATAAGTTGGCCTAAAAAGGTTGTGGTGGCCTCGTTAAATTAGGGGGTGTTTCAAAACTTTGGTTTGGGTGTTGTGCATAGTGAATCTTGGTTGGAATCTTGGGGAGACAGAAGTTGAGTTTTGTGTTTCTTTTGTTGGAAAGAGGGTTGGAAAGTTGTTTTGAGAAAGTTGTGTGGGTCCCACAAAACTTTCTTGTGTTTTTTTTGTTGAAAATTGGTTGGAAAATTGGATAAAGAAAGTTTGATGTGTGGTCCACATGTTATAATAACTAGTAAACTAAACTATATACTTAAACTAATTATTATACTAAAATATTAAAATATAATCATTAAAATAAAAAAATATTTAAAATGGGAAGAAAAGCTGACTGTGGCCGCTCAAAACGAAACGCAAAGAAGTGGGGGCCCACCATCTCATTGTTTTCTCAGTTTGTAGAGGCCGTTCGAATTAAAAATAAAAAGAATGCGGTCGTGGGCCCCAGAACCACTTTCTCGGCCAAAGTTCCTGCAAAACACGGGGATTACACGTTTGAGGGTATGTTTCTTTGCGGGATTTTGGGGTAGAAAGTGAAAAAACTCACTATTTTCCATCACTGTGTATACTGTTCACCAATTTCTTGGCAATTTTTCACCGCATGTGTTCCATTCCTTAAATTTTTTCGGAGAAAACTCATCCTCCTTGGCGTCTCACTGGTGAGTGTTTTCTCAAACGCATAATCCCTGCGTTTTGCAGGAACTTTGGCCGAGAAAGTGGTTCTGGGGCCCACGACCACGTGTTTCTTTTTATTTTAAATTCAAACGGCCTTCACAAATTGAGAACACAATGAGATGGTGGGCCTCCCACTTCTTTGCGTTTCATTTTGAGCGGCCACAGTCAGCTTTTCTTTCCATTTTTAATATTTTTTTATTTTAATGATTATATTTTACTATTTTAGGATAATAATTAGTTTAAGTATATAGTTTAGTTTAATAATTATTATAACATGTGGACCACATATCAAACTTTTCTAATCCAACTTTCCAACCAACTTTCAAAAAAAGAAACACAAAAAAGTTGTGTGGGACCCACACAACTTTCTCAAAACAACTTTCCCACCCCCTTTCCAAAAAACACAAAACTCAACTTCTCTCTCCCCAAAATTCCAACCAAGATTCACTATTCACAACAGTGAATCTCAAACCAAAGTTTTGCAAAGAAACATCACCTGAGAAAACGCTCGCCAGCAAGGCGCCAAGGAGGACGAGTTTTCTCCGAAATTTTTTTTAGGGAATGGAACATGCTGTTGAAAGTTGCCAAGAAATTGGTGAACAGTATACGAAGTGACAGGAAATAATGAGTTTTTATCACATTCTACCCCAAAATCCCGCAAAAAAGGCCCTACGAGCAAAGAACCCACATTCAATTGCAATGTGAACTATTAATCAAGATCCACTATGAAAAGACTTGCATACTCTGCAAACGAAGCTGCAAGTGACAATTGTAATAAACTCTTCCAAAGGCCAAGTGACTCACCAGCAAAGGTACTTGAATCAAAGGAATTTCCATAGTCTGCAATGAGTGGACTATAAAGAAAGAACCTTGTCTATCTGAGGAAAAACCTTAGATAACAACCATTTTTCGAACTTGAACGAGGACATGATAACTTGATAAGTATACAGATCATAGAAAATGAAAAAGATGAGAGATATAGCTATCAATTTCAAGTATATGTTAATCATTTAGTAGTTCCTTAAATTTCAAGTATCTAATATGCTCATCAAGATTTCAAATCTCCGTTTCGGTCCGTATCAGCCAATGATTTATTGTTTCAGTATTGGTCACCTCAATAGTATCGGAGGACACACATATCAAAAGCATTAAATAACGGGCACTGCAACCAAGTTGTTGGTTGCAGATAAAGCACTGTTATATGGAATATGTCACAG
Source organism: Scilla litardierei (assembly GCA_030789695.1). Classification (NCBI taxonomy): domain Eukaryota; kingdom Viridiplantae; phylum Streptophyta; class Magnoliopsida; order Asparagales; family Asparagaceae; genus Scilla; species Scilla litardierei. The sequence goes on along the minus strand of CM061136.1, from coordinate 7,239,002 downwards.
TTTAAACTTTTTTTCCCTCAAACCTGGATTTTTTTGTGTGTATCAGTTGTTATTAGTTCCTATCGATGGTATGGGCCGGTTTTGGATGCACCACATGTGCATGCGTCGAAACCAATAAGATATGGGTGATGCATCCTGAGTCCTGACATCGGCAGTATTTTTAAAACCCTGATGCCAATTACTGATGGGAATTAGAACTTAAATTCCACTACCAAAAAGAAAGGATTTTCCTTCAAAAAATATTTGTGGAGAAAAAAGAAGTTGAAGAAAAAAAAATAGATATCATTCTTCAAGATGATTATTGAGATAGAACTATTGACGATGATTGATTACTCTTACGCATTATAGTTCCTTTTCTTTTCTTTTCTTTTTCTCTCTTTTTTTGTTTTTTTGTTTTTTTGTTTTTTTGTTTTTTTGTTTTTTTGTTTTTTTTTTTTTTGGGGGGGGGGTTGTTTACAACCTTGATTTAGGAGGTCTGTACTAATTAATGATATAATTTTATCAGATCTGGATTTGTGTTATTAATGTTTCTTTTCTAGAAGATTTAATCATTTCTCTTTGGTTACATATTGGTTGAGAGAGAGAGAGAGAGATGTGATGAAGGAAATATGAGAGAGATTTGGATGGGATTGAGAAAAGACTCAGGAGAGAGATCTGAGGAATCTATAGATGTCTCATTTCCTCTCCATTTTCTCGTCTCAAAGACATGCTGGAAGTGGGACACACATTAAAGAGGGAAATAAAATAAAAAAAACTTAGCTGGCTCTCGATCAGTTCGGGTAGGTTCAGGTTGGCCATTGGTGAACCTGATATCTGAACCAAGAACAAGAAGTTTAACAGGTTTTGGAACTGAACAAACGGAGGCAAATTGAAATGAACCGATTTCATCTATCAAGATGATTTGTGATATCAATCGAGTTCAGTTCTGGCCAACAATTGCTCACCCATACACACAGAGTTTCATGTTTCTCAGTCACCCAGAGTGCTCACACGGTGTGAGTATATGCTTTTCAGTATGAAAATACATCTGTTCACATAATGTCGTTTTTGAAAAACCCAATCTTCTCCGAGCTTCTTAGCTCAGTGGTATTCCCCTCCCTCCCTCGTGAGAGGATGAGGGTTCTTTCCGACGTATAAAAAAAACTCAATCTTGCACAATACAAAAAATTGTACATTTAACAGTTAGCAAGCAATCTGATGCGGACGCCCCTAGCCGCCGCCCGCTTTGCCGATTCGCCGCACCCGAGTCCCACTTGATGATTAGGCTTTGATGATTTAGTTATCTAGGGGTATTCTAGTCTTTTCAGACTAGATTAGTAAATCCACTATTTTCTATTTATTAGGGCTAGCCGTCTTTTATTTCTTTATGCGTGATTTGTGAAAACTCATTGAGTCGTCATTTGTGAGGGTTGTTAGGCTTTGATCCGTTCATTCAAAGCTAGGAGACAGGATCTCGTCTCGAAGGAGATCCATTTATCTAGTGTTCTTCGCAAATCATTCTCTATAAAATTCCTCTTTTTTTTTAATTTTCCTCTTTTAAAAATCTGAACTTTATTGATTCAATCCACCGGATCGTATCAAATTGGTATCAGAGCGTTGAGATCCGATGACGACAAGCACTAGGTCAAATGCGGATGGCGTGGATGAGAAGGTGCAAGGGCTTCAGGAAGAATTCAACCGGGAGATCGAGGGGTTGAAGAAAACCCTAGGGGAATCCATCAAAGACCATGCGCATTCACAGGAGGACATCCAAATCGAACTTCGGGCGATGAGGAGGGACACCGCGCAAGCGGGACGCGACATCCAAGGGCTAAAGGAGGCAACCTTAGATCTGAAAGAGGCAACTTCAGATCTGAAAATTTTGAGGGAGGCCACGTCGTCGATTCCGGAGATTAAAGCTATACTCTAAGCCCTAACAATGGAGAGGGGAGGAGATCGGAGCAAGAGGATTCAAGGGGGAGAAAACCAAGGAGATTCAACACTTGAATCGGCAAATCGGGAGCAACCGGAGGAGGCGACGGCTACAACGACAATTCTGGAGACCGTCGTAGCCGCCGCAAACCCTAACGGGTCTGGACAGAGGCGGGAAGGGGCCGGAAACCCCTGGAAGAGGGCAGCAGGCCCATCTGGGCCTGCAGCAAGCTCGGCAGGCCCATCTGGGCCTGCGCCGAGCTTGGCAGGCCCTGCAGGGCCTGCGGCAACATGTGCAGGCCCCGCCGGGCCTGCGGAACAGCCGCCTGGCCCGACAGGGCCTGCCGCAGCTGCGGCAGGGCCCTGCGGGCCGGCCGCAGCAACTGCAGGCCCCGCCGGGCCTGCTGTGACATCGGCAGGCCTGTTCGGGCCTGCCGCTGTCCCAGCAGGCCCAAACAGACCCGCGAGGGACCATTGGGGGCCTGCCGCAGTGCAGGCAGCCCCCTGGGGCCCCGCAGCGACGCAATCAGCCCCCTGGGGGCCCGCAACAGCACAGACAGCCCCTTGGGGGCAAGACGGAGGCGGATGGGCTCGAGACGCGACGATTGGGGCTCCAGTAGTCCAATTTTGGGGACCAGAGGCTCATCCACAGGTATCGAGGCCGCAGGTTGATCCCAGGCAGGCTTTTGATGGTTTTCCGGGGCGGGGACAAGGCCCGGGAGGCTATTTTAGAGGGCAGACAGCACCAGTACAGCCACACAGAGGGGCAGGAGGGCCCGTGTGGGCACGACAGCAGGAGTTTCCGGGGTACCATTACCAGCCGGAGGCGTGGGAGAGACCCGTTTGGCCCGAGGAGTTGTACGGGGTGGACGGTGGAGGACCAGCAGAGACAGTCGACAGAGGATTCGGCCGTGGGGGTGACCGCGGTAGAGATGGGGGACCTCAAGGGGACATCAATGCAGATCGCCGCCTTATGAAGCTGAAGATGCCGATTTTTGAAGGCACAGATCCGGATGGGTGGATCTACCGGGCGGAGCGTTACTTCCAGGTGATGCGGTTGACGGAGGAGGAGGTTCTGAGGGCCATCGGAATCTACTTCGAGGGCAAGGTGTTGGCCTGGTACAGATGGAAGGTGGCGCGGAACTCCTTTCGCACTTGGGAGGAGCTGTCTGCACTGATACTAGACCGGTTCCAGGAGACCCTAGGGGGAGATTTCTACGAGCAGTTACTGCTCTGAGGCAGGAGGGGACGGTCAGGGATTATGTGGAGACGTTCGAGATGCTGAATAGTAGGGTGAAGGGGGTGACCGACGAGGTGATGATCGGGAATTTCATGAGGGGGCTGAAGCCCTCTATACGAGCGGAACTGAGGATGCAGAGTCCGGGGACATTGGAGGATGTCCTTCGCCTGGCCCACAAGGCAGAGGAGAAGCATGCAGAGGAGAGACGCATTCGGGGGACTTGGGGAGCCCAGGGCCAGCGTAGTCAGACAGCACCGGCCCCACTTCCGGGGGTTACAGTAGCACCAGTGGACACGGAAATGAAGAGAGAGAAAACCCGACCAGTGATCCCGGGTAAACGGATGACTGAGGCTGATATGAGGGCGAGGCGTGCTGCAGGCATCTGCATCACATGCGATGAGAAGTTCAGTCCCGGTCATCGATGTGCGAGCAGGCTGATGCAGATTGTGCTAGTACCGGACGAGGGGGAGTATGCAGATGATGGGGGGCCAGTGATGACGGAAGAGAGCGAAGTTGAGCACGCACATCTGGATGTAGCAGAGGTGTCCCTGAACTCATTGGTAGGGGTAACCACGAACCATACCATGAAGTTGTCAGGGCGATTGGACGACGCGCCGGTGACGGTACTCATAGACAATGGGGCTACCCACAACTTCATCTCTCGACATTTGGTGGATCGTCATAGGTTGCAGGTGAGCACCTTGGAGACGTTTACGGTCCTCTCAGGGACAGGGAGGAGGGAGGAGAGCAGTGGGATGTGAAAAGGGCTGAGTCTGACCTTACAAGGGGTGCAGATCGTGGAGGACTTCTTGCCCCTAGAGTTGGACAATATCGATGTGATTCTGGGCGTACAGTGGCTGAGGGGGTTGGACGAGGTGAAGATGAACTGGAAGCAGCTTAGGATGGAATTCTAGGAGGGGGGTCGCACGGTGGTTCTGACAGGTGACCCTAGCCTCTGTTTGCCCTCGGGGGCCTTCAAAGCCAGATCTCCACCTTGAGGACAAGGTGGCTCTTTTAGGGGGATGTATTGGTGCGGACGCCCCTAGCCGCCGCCCGCTTTGCCGATTCACCGCACCCGGGTCCCACTTGATGATTAGGCTTTGGTGATTTAGTTATCTAGTGGTATTCTAGTCTTTTCAGACTAGATTAGTAAATCCCCTATTTTCTATTTATTAGGGCTAGCCGTCTTTTATTTCTTTATGCTTGATTTGTGAAAACTCATTGAGTCGTCATTTGTGAGGGTTGTTAGGCTTTGATCCGTTCATTCAAAGCTAGGAGACATGATCTCGTCTTGAAGGAGATCCATTTATCTAGTGTTCTTCGCAAATCATTCTCTATAAAATTCCTCTCTTTTTTTAATTTTCCTCTTTTAAAAATCTGAACTTTATTGATTCGATCCACCGGATCGTATCACAATCACAACAATTAACACCTACTTCTAACAACTATAGATCATGAAGATGCGATAAAATCATGAAAATACTTGGAACATCCATTGTAACCATGCAAACAACTGTATATAAAAGAATTTACATCCCCTAGCCAACTGCCTGACTAACACTGCAATTACATATATGGTATATATATGAGATGCACAGACCTTATCATACGTGTACCACTGAATCAGACAGGATCGGAAAATCCAAGCCTTTAAGTGCAGGAATGTTTTCCAAATCCTCTTTGGAGATCAAAGGCAAGAGCCAAAGCAACGTTTTTGTTCCAAACACCTAAGGCGGAAGCATAAAAAGAAGATCAATAAAGAAAATTGCAAACTACACAAAGTATTAGATTGCTGAGCCATTTGATTTAACCTGTTCGAAATTCTTCTTTTTACCCAGATCATATTTCCACACAACCCCCTTCTCTTTCTCATGAACCTGAAATTGGTACACCATATCTCAGGAGCTGTGTGTTACGCTTCCATTGTTAACATATACGAGAAAGATGCCAAGATTTGCTCTTAATTAGTATTGATAGGGGAACAAGAAAAAGAAAAATAAGAAACATGGTACACTAATTGATGTGAATTGCAAACAACCCAAACGAAATATATTACCTCTATCGTAGTCGTGTTGCTCAATAAAAGAGATACATGCACGATCACGAAACAGAGCAAGCTTAGTGCAAAAGCCAAATTGAGGACTGGTACAAAATGAATGGACAGTTAGAAATAATAGCTATGTTTCTGTTTGCATAAAAGATAGAACAATGTTGCTATGAAAATAACTTACTAAATGCTAAGAATACAGTGGCGAGATGGACAGCAGAACTAGAATGATTTTTTGCATCGCCAAAGAATTTGATAAAATGAGGAAGCAGCGCAAGAGTATCCAAAATGGTCTCAAGAAAAGTATACAGCTGAACCATAGAATGTAAATAGCAAGTGGTTAGCAAGAATTCTAATAAGGATTTAAAGAGCTAAATTTAAATAATATTATGTAAAGAATTGGCATTGCATGCAAAAAATATTGATAGCATGTTATTAGTATTTCATAAATACATTTCCCAAGATTACAACACAGCCGGCATTATATCTCATTTGGGTTGTTTCACTCAGCTGGATTACATGAGATCTTTTAGCCTTTTAAGAACAGCATTTTGTTCTGAACAATGTCCAAAGTCAAAGTAAAACCAACCAGGTGCAAAATAAAAAAGATATGAAATTGAATTATTACAAATCTTTTCAAACAATGCACCCCAAAAAGAAGTACAATTTTAAGTTTGAACCTACCAGAAAAAGAAGGAAAAATTTGTGGTTGCGTGCACCAACACAGTTGACAACCCATACACAATGATGATCCATCTTAAGTACACATCTTTGACCTACATGACATGCAAGAAGAAGAAAACATCAATAGAAATTAACATGTTTTCTTCCAAAGCCCCCAAAAGTGGCAGATATTTCCAGTCGCTTAATCATCTACACTGCAATCAGAAGGAAAATACCATATGCAGGTGATATCCTTGGCAAGCATAGAACTTCCATAGAATATGTATAGTTTAACACATAATTTTAAGCTCTCAATTTTTTCTTACCATTAATTGACGTCAATAAAAACATAAAAACGTACACAATGGAAAAACTGAAAAAGCCTCAAATACTTACCCATCATGTATTTTGAGAATAGCTGCTCGAAAATGTCACAAAATGATTACCAATGCTCTTATTATTTTAACTTTAGACCAATTCTACTAACATTTCAGTTGTTTTATGATAGGAACTCGACGAAACTGAAATTTATTGGATTTATGATAGGAACTCGACGAAACTGAAATTTATTGGAATAAAAACTGAATTTTTTACTAGATAATTAGGCTACAAATAAGAGGTAACCTTCTCTCACAAGACGCCAATTGATAAGGGACGTCCGCACCTTTCCCGAAGAACATGAAGAACTCTCTCTTCCTCACACAATATCAAAATCAAGCATAATCCCAAAATTGCGACTAGCCCTAGCTTAAGAATAAAACCACCCTTTCAACTGATTACAAGTTTGCCATAAAAGCTTAAAATAAATAGAAGAGAGTACGAAAACGCCCTTATGCATGGTCCGGCCCCCTGGATGCGTGCGGCCCCTTTGATGCATGCGCTCCCCCTTGCAACGCCTCTGATACACGCGGGTCCCATCACTACTCCCTCCCCAAAGAGCAAACTTGTCCTTAAGGTGGAAGTCTGCTGCGCCATAACATCCAAAGACTCCCACGTGCTCTCGTGATCTGGTAAGCCCTTCCACTGCAAGAGAACCTCTCGCTCTCCAGTGCTCCCTCTGCGGACCCCCTTCAGCTCCTCAGGCTCCAATCTCACCTTTATATCATCTGTCAATGTCTCCAAGAGAGTGGACGACGGGGTGTGGTCTCCGATAATCTGGCGAAGCTGTGACACATGGAATACCGGATGAATCACCGATCCTCGGAGTAGCCTCAACCTGTAAGCAACTGGTCCCACCCTGGCCTCAACCTCGAAAGATCTGAAATATCGCGGTGCTAACTTCTCATTCCTCCTGTGTGCCAAGGATATCTGCATGTAGGGTCTCAGCTTAAGGTACAACATATCTCCAACTGCGAACTGCACATCTCTGCGGTGAAGGTCTGCCCTCGTCTTCATAATTTGCTGAGCTCTGTCAGATGGAGCTTCAGCTCTTCCAAAATTCATTCCCTCTCTGCCATGTATTGCTCCACATCGGATACTGGTGTCGGCTCTTGCCCATAGTGCACTAAATGTGGATGATCTCAGCCATACAGAATCCTGAAAGGTGTCGTCTGAGCGGCGGTATGATAATATGTATTGTACCAGTACTCCGCCCATGCCAGCCAACGTGCACATTCCTTGGGACTCTCTGAAATAAAGCACCGCAAATATGTCTCAACACTCCTGTTGACGATCTCAGTCTGGTCATCTGTCTACATGTGGTAGGCTGTGCTCCGTCTCAGAACTGTACCCTGCAGCCTAAAAAACTCCTGCGAGAATCTGCTCAAGAGCACATTGTCCCTATCAGAGACAATGGACTTTGGGAGCCCATACAAGCAAATGACCTCCCTCACAAACACCTCCGCCACCGATACTGCACTGTAAGGATGCCGGAGTGGTATAAAGTGCGCATACTTGCTGATGCGGTCTACCACAACAAATATGACTGTATATCTTCCCGACTTCGGCAATTCATCAATGAAATCCATGGAAAGGTCCTTCCACACACGATCGTGCAAGGACAGCGGCTGTAGTAATCCCCCTGGAGCCATCGCCTGGTACTTGTGATGCTTGCAAACGTCACACTCTGCAACCATCCTCGATACGTCCTTCTTCATACGCTTCTAATAGACCTCCCTCGCCAGTCTCTGGTAAGTCTTGAGGACCCCAGAATGTCCTCCTACGGCACTACTATGAAACTCCTGGAGTATGGCCGGAATAAATGTAGAAGTCCTCGGCAGCACCAATCGACCCAATGTAGTAGCCGTCCGTCCTGGATAGTATAATCTGGGTGCTCTGTAGATCCCTGTAAGCCAGTATATCTGCCAGCTCCTGATCCTGCTCAACCTCCTGCTGCTGCGGCTCCCAATCCTATAGTACAGAAACTGCGAGTGCCGCCAACTCTATGTCCTCCTCCCGCCGTGAAAGGGTGTCAGCCGCCTTGTTCTCTAGTCCTGGGCGATACTCAATCTCAAATCTGTATCCCATCACCTTCCGCAGCCGCTTTTGATGCTACTCTGCTACCATGCGCTGCTCTAATAGGTATTTGAGATTCCTCTGATCCGTGCGTACCAGGAAACTCCTCCCCAACAAATATGGTCTACACTTCTAGATGGATAGGACAATGGCCATCAGCTTCCTCTCGTAGACCGACCACAATCTGTCTCTAGCTGTCAACACCTGACTGTAATACGATATGGGTCGCTGATCTTGCATCAAAGCTGCTCCCAATCCATGCCCCGAAGCGTCCATCCCCACCACAAACGGTCTGAAAAAATCTGGCAACGCCAGGACTGGCACCGTGGTCATGGCCTTCTTCAAGGCCTCAAAAGCTGTCGTCGCCTCCTCACCCCAAATAAACTGGTCCTTGAGTAGCTCGGCAATCGTCCCGGCGATCGTCCCATTTCCCTGCACAAATCTGCGGTAGTATCCTGTCAAGCCTAGTAGCCACCTCAGCCTCATGAGAGTGATAGGACGCGACCAATCTAGCATTGCCGCAATCTTCGACATGTCCGCTGTCACCCCCTCTGCAGATACCACATGCCCCCGATACTCCATCTGTGGCTGCACTTCTTTCTGTTTGCGAATAGCTGGTGGTGCTGCAGCTCCTCAAAAACTACCTGCAGGTGGTCTAAGTGCTCCTCCAAGGTCCGACTTTACACCAATATCATCGAAAAAGACTAGTACAAATCATCGCAGATAAGGACGAAATACCTTGTTCATTAGAGCCTGGAAGGTAGCTAGTGCTTTAGTCAAGCCAAAAGGCATAAGTAAAAACTCATAGTGGCCCTCGTGCGTCCTGAACGCCGTCTTGGGCACATGCTCCCCCCGCATCCTGATCTGATGAGAGCCCGATTTGAGATCTATCTTTGTGAATATGGCTGCCCTGTGCAACTCGTCCAAAAGCTAATCAATCACTGGTATGGGGAACTTATCTGGCACTGTCTCCTGGTTCAATGTCATGTAGTCAATGCAGAAACGCCAGCTCCCATCTTTCTTCTTCACCAATAGCACCGGATTGGAAACGGGGCTCACACTGGGCTGTATCACACCAACATGCACAATCTCCGCCATCATCCTCTTGATCTCATTATTCTGTGCATGGGGTAACGGTATGGCCTCACACTGATGGGGGGACACCCCCTCTCGCATAAATATGGCGTGCTCGTGATCCCTTGGCGGTGGGAGACCCCGAGGCTCCTGAAAGACATTCTCAAACTGCTCCATCAGCTGCTGCACCTCTCCTGGAATGTGCTGGTCTCCGCTGGCCTCCGCGCCACCCTCTCCTGTCAACGAATATAACTCTACTAAGTATCCACTGCCCTCTATCTGGAGGGTCCTCACCATGGTCTTCAGCGAGACCAGTACTCTGCATAAGCTGGGGTCTCCCTGTAGTACTACTGCTCTCCCATCCTCCTGAAACTCCATCCTGAGAAGTTCTCCCAGCGTCTGTAGCGAAGTCATGCCCAGTATGACATCGATGCTCCACAAGTCTAGAGGCAGGAAGTCAGCTATCACCTGCACCCTATGTAATGTTAGCACCAGACCTCTATAAACCCCACGGCTGCTCTCCTTCTTCCCAATCTCAATCACGACACTGAAGCTGCCACAGTCTGTCGACTGGAGCTCCTGATGTGCCACAACTCTTCTGAAAATGAAATTGTGGGTCGCCCCATTGTCGATAAGTATTGTCACCTCCTGGTCACCGATATGCCCTCTCAACTTCATGTTATGGTTCGGTGTGAACCCTACTACAGATTTAATAGAAACCTCTGCCACGTCTAGCTGATGGCCCTCAGACTCCTCCACCTCAGCAGTCTCGTCCTCCACATCAGTCTCGGCATCCTCATCCTAAAGTAGTAGCACCTGGAGCTTACGCCTTGCACATCTGTAGTCTGGCGTGAAACATTCATCGCATCTAAAACATATGCCCTTCTGTCGCTTCTCCCTCATCTCCGCGTCAGTCATCCGCCTGAACTGTCGCTCAGCCTGCGGTGCACTACTCTTCTCCCTACTCTTCTACTTGGTGACAGGATCCGCTCCCGTAGTGGCTCTCTGCTACCCTCTTGTCGATGTCTGGTTACGAGAAACTGGGCCACTCCAACCACCACTCGCCTTCCTCTCCTCCACCTGCCAGTCCTCCGCCATCTGAGCGTACTCCATGACCTCCATCAGACTCTGAGGCTTCTGCGCACCACTGCTTGAATAGTGGCCCTTAACCCCTTCATGAAAGTGCTCTCCATCGTCTCATCCGTCACCCCGTGCACCTGTCCTGACAGAGTATCGAACCTCTCTAGGTAACTCTCACCGTGTCCTCCTGTCTGAGTGATAGCAGCTGCTCCCTCATGTTCTCCAAGTGGATATCTCTGAACCTCTCCACCATCTGGTCCCGGATCTCCTCCCATGAGCGAAAAGGACGCCTAACGTCCTTCCACTAAAACCAAGCGAGTGCCTTTCCATCCAGACAAATCCATGCGGCCTCCAGTTTCTGCTCCTCAGGCATGCGAGACTCTAAAAAAATCTATTTGCTCGGTTGATCCACGATACTGAATCCACCCCATCGAACACGGGCATCTTCAACTTTTGCAATCGGTCCATATTGAATGTCCCCTGATCTCCCCGTCTCCCGTCATATCTGGGCTGATGATAGTGCTGCTACCTCTCCTGGTGTGTCTCATGTCTCCCCCTGTGGCCCTCTCCCACGCTCTCCATAACTCCATAACCCCCTCGTGGCCCCCCTTCCATGTCATTCATAGCCTCCATACATGCCCTCCTGCTCGTCTATATACCCTCATCCGCTGTCTCCGGGGCGTCCCTCATAGGTGTGGGGTGGAGAACACCATCTATCATTGCCATACCGAGGGTCGGGAGGGTCCCGAAATCCACTCTGTCATCATTGTACTCCTGAAAATTCCCGGGGTCAAATCCGTCGTCGAAACCACGTGCCAGGTCCTCCAAATAGGGCTGTAACTCACCAAACCGCTGCATCTCCTCCTACTGTGCACCCAACCCCTACAGGGGGCCGTTGCTAGTCGGCAGGGCTAAGCGGCCTGGAGGAGGGGCTGCTGGGCCCGACCGAAACTGTTCGGGGCCCCAGCGGCCCTGCCGCTGGTCGACGGGGCCCACAGGGGCCCTGGGGCCTTCGCCGGCCCCAGCCGGTCTGGGGGTGCACCCCCCTGCGTGAATTCCTGGGGGCCGCGGGGGCCTGGGTGGGAACCCGCGGCCCCCCAAAGCCTTGGTGCGTGTCATGGGGATGCAGCTAGGGCCGCTACCCCCCTCCTTGCATCCTCAGCTTTTCGGCGCACCGCTTCTTGATAATCCTCCTTCCATGGCCCTCCACCTTCCTCCTCGTCATATTCATCTTCTTCGTGGATGGAGTCCGCATCAATTTTCTCCATTTTCTCATTCCCTTGTCCAAAGGTGGTACCTTTGTCGCCGCCTTAGGGTTTTCCTCACCTCCTTTTAGATGCGTCGAGATCTCCCCGAGTTGGAAGATGATCTTTGCTAGGGTTTCGCCATATTCCTTCAATTGTCCACTATGATCCGCTAAGATTGCCTTCACGCTCGCTACCTTGCTCTTGAGGTCATCGATTTCCTCCGTCAATTTCTCCTCTATCGCATCGATCCGATCTTTGGATCTCGTAGCCGCCGTCATGAATCGACGTGCTCTGATACCAAAATGATAGGAACTCGACGAAACTGAAATTTATTGGAATAAAAACTAAATTTTTTACTAGATAATTAGGTTACAAATAAGATGTAACCTTCTCTCCCAAGACGCCAGGGACGTCCGCATCTTCCCCAAAGAACACGAAGAACTCTCTTCCTCACACAATATCAAAATCAAGCATAATCCCAAAATTGCGACTAGCCCTATCTTAAGAATAAAAAACCCCTTCCAACTAATTACAAGTTTGACATTAAAGATTAAAATAAATATAAGAAAGTACGAAAACGCCCCTATGCATGGTCCGGCCCCTTGATGCGTGCGGCCCCTTTGATGCATGCGCTCCCCCTTGCGGCACCTCTGATACACGCGTGTCACATCATTTTATTATACTAATTGTTAGAGTATAAAATGTTAGATATTAGGGTTAGTATATAATTATATATGGTATTTTGTGTAAAATGGTATCATGTGACTTTTATAAATAATAATTTATTTGGGTTGAGAGAGATTGACTAACTCTCCCAAAACTTTCCATCAAAATTCTCAATTTCCGATTTATATGTGGTACCAGAACACCAACCCTAAAGTAGCACCAGTTGTAGATTAATAAAAGTCAAATCTATGAAGAAAGATGGAAGATATGAAAGCAAAATATTTAGAAGAAAAATAGGCAAAGGACATGAATTTATATATGTACGGATACCTTCACGAAAAGTAATAAAAACATCAATATCTAGTTGGCTAGATGACTTACTTAGGGCAAGACTGTGATAGGCTCTGAATGTGTCTTTACCATGAAGCTCAATTCTGATGGCATGTTGACAGGTTAAAAGCTAGACTAGTGACAAATAGATGCTCCTAAGTCTATAGTGCTGATTAGTTGGATACTTTACCTATGATGGCTAAGGTGACTTTAATTTGTCTCTTTATCTTACTTGATGTCACATATCATTAGTTGTTTGATACGACTTGGTGTTACGGTGGCCAACCAACGACAGATCGGTAATTCTTGAATACAAGGGCAAAATTGTAATTGTTGGATACAATGACAGACTTAGGGGATGCGGCGGCCAACCAATGATAGATCAAATTAAAAGCTAGGAGATTGGTCCTCCTATCGAAAGAGAGCAATTATCATTGTATTCCTTTATATTATTAATAAAAATATCACATTTCTTCTCCAAATCCACTTTCTAGCCAAAAAAATCTCATCTTTCATCATAAAAATCTCATCTTTCATCCTAAATCCACCAAAACTCCTATTTTTATCCCCAAACCATTAAAAAATTATATCAAATTAGTAACATCGCATAGATACTGACGATGACAAGAAAGATGGAAGCTTTGAAAGAAAGATTGACATGCACAATTCAGATTCTCAATGAGCAACATCAACCGATGAAAAGATCTTGTCGATGGAAGAAATGATCTCATCTCGGGTGCAATCATCGATGGAATCCTTGATGAAATCGACGATGGAAACGATGATGAAAGAAATTTTCGGGATAATTAGCTGTCTTCCACCAGAGAAAGAGCCGATGAAGCTAGATTTGAACAAAGATGAGGTCAACGGCACAAATTTAAAACCCTAGAAAATCATATCACTGTTATAGCAACTAGACATCAAGAATACCTTGCTTAATGGTATTCTTGATGAAGCGGTTTATATGAAGTAACCATCTAAATTTGTTGCTAAGGGTGAGTCGGAAAAATCTATAGATTAAAGTGATCCATGTATGGCATGAAGCAACTTCTACGAGCATAGTTTGAGAGATTTTACGCACGTTGTTTAGTATTTTAGAATGCACCAATCAAAGAAGAATTAATAAGGGAGACATATTTTGCTAGTAGTCTATGTTCATGATAGTGATCACCAGAGATACTAGCAAGGGAGGGGATTGAAGCTCTAACAGCATACTTGCAACAACATAACCAAATGAAAGAGTCAATGAAGCTAGATTTGAACAAAGATGAGGTCAACGGCACAAATCTAAAACCCTAGAAAATCATATCACTGTTATAGCAACTAGACATCAAGAATACCTTAATGGTATTCTTGATGAAGCTGTTTACATGAATTAACCATCTAAATTTGTTGCAAAGGGTGAGTCGGAAAAATCTATAGGTTAAAGTGATCCATGTATGGCATGAAGCAACTTCTACGAGCATAGTTTGAGAGATTTTACGCACGTTGTTTAGTATTTTAGAATGCACCAATCAAAGAAGAATTAATAAGGGAGACGTATTTTGCTAGTAGTCTATGTTCATGATAGTGATCACCATAGATACTAGCAAGGGAGGGGATTGAAGCTCTAAAAGCATACTTGCAACAACATAACCAAATGAAAGAGCCAATGAAGCTAGATTTGAACAAAGATGAGGTCAACGGCACAAATCTAAAACCCTAGAAAATCATATCACTGTTATAGCAACTAGACATCAAGAATACCTTAATGGTATTCTTGATGAAGCTGTTTACATGAATTAACCATCTAAATTTGTTGCAAAGGGTGAGTCGGAAAAATCTATAGATTAAAGTGATCCATGTATGGCATGAAGCAACTTCTACGAGCATAGTTTGAGAGATTTTACGCACGTTGTTTAGTATTTTAGAATGCACCAATCAAAGAAGAATTAATAAGGGGGACGTATTTTGCTAGTAGTCGATGTTCATGATAGTGATCACCAGAGATACTAGCAAGGGAGGGGATTGAAGCTCTAAAAGCATACTTGCAACAACATAACCAAATGAAAGAGCCAATGAAGCTAGATTTGAACAAAGATGAGGTCAACGGCACAAATCTAAAACCCTAGAAAATCATATCACTGTTATAGCAACTAGACATCAAGAATACCTTAATGGTATTCTTGATGAAGCGGTTTACATGAAGTAACCATCTAAATTTGTTGCTAAGGGTGAGTCGGAAAAATCTATAGATTGAAGTGATCCATGTATGGCATGAATCAATTTCTACAAGCATAGTTTGAGAGATTGTATGCACTTTGTTTAGTATTTTAGAATGCACCAATCAAAGAAGAATTAAAAAGGGAGACATATTTTGCTAGTAGTCTATGTTGATGATAGTGATCACCAGAGATACTAGTAAGGGAGGGGATTGAAGCTCTAAAAGCATACTTGCAACAACATAACCAAACTAAAGATCTCGAATTGTTGTGTTACTTTTGGCTAAAAAGAAATCGAAAATCCTTTTGATCAAATAAAGGAGATAAATAATCCCAAATTGATAAAAGGAAATAACTTGAATTTGATCTTCTAAATATTAGCACTTGAGCTTTTAGAGATCTGTATCCAAGACTTTTAATCTTTGAAAAAGATATGAATTAAAAATCACAAAGATTAAAAGAATGATAGTCTTGAGGGGATTGAAGCTCTAAAAGCATACTTGCAACAACATAACCAAACTAAAGATCTCTAATTGTTGTGTTACTTTTTTGATATAAAGGTAGCTAGATCGAATGGAAGGATTAAATTGTCACAAAAAGTATGTGTTGGAAATTCTCGAAAAGACCAAGATATCTAGATGTAGACCAGTTAACTCTTATATAGATTCAAATTTAAAGTTGCTACCAAATCAGGAAAAGTTGCTACATTATCATGGACGATACATGAAACTTATAAGGATGCTAAATTATGAATCATATAGGGTTGACTGATTATCAACATACCAAATCAGGAAAATCCATATATTTTAACGCTACGCGCAAGAGTCCAAAGAATGTTTTCATTAGCACATACAAAGAAATAGATATGACCAAGCTTGAGTCATGAGATATCTTGAGTTCTGCTGCAAGGAATAAATGAGTCTGAACTTAAAGTTCTTTTAATCTTAGGAGCGATGCTTCTACTTAATTAGAAATGGATCATGGGAAAAGTGTGATGATTCCAAGAACTTCAATGAGGCCGTCATTGCATGAATTTTTTCCATCATCGTTTTGGCATAGAAGATAGTCTGCATGGTAGAAATGCAAATTGATGATGCAAAACTAAATTCTATAAGTAAAGCTCTTTTCGGCCCTAATGCTTAAGAATCACAAGATGCAATGAACTCAAGAGTCAATACTGGCAAACTAAGACTTCCTGTTGGATGCAATGCTATAAGAAACTAATAGGTCATTAAGGTTAAACAAAAAGTAGATAAATTAATTCATAGGCTTAATGCACGCTTATTAGGAAAGGGATGCACTTAGCAAGAATGGGTAGATTAGGAGAAAACATTCTCTTCAGCGATAAGATTTGCTATGATCCATATGATTTTAATGATAATGATATGCATTGATCTAGAATTAGTCCAGATGAATGTTAAGAATGATTTTTACACAGAAACCTAACAAAGAAATCTTCATAGCTCAACCTAAGTGTTTGTATCTGAACGTATCAACACAAATTATGCTAGCTCAAATGCTCAATTTATGAATTGAAGCAATTATTCAAGCACTAATATTTGAGATTTCGTCGAGCCATACGTATGTATTGGTTCACAATAATTCCATTGAAGACATATTTACGGAATCTAACGACAAAAAGATTGTTAATGCAGCTAATTATTGGCTTTTATCTTATTTCAATATGAACAATATGAAGGATATTGGCAATGCATCATATATGTTGGGAGTCCAGATCCTTAGAAAACAACCTAAGAAATTCCTTGCCCTGTCACAAAAAATGTACATAAGAAAAATTTAGTGTTCTCCATCATGGATAATGCAAAACTTATCAACACTCCTATCTTTAAGAACCATAGTCTTAGCTTAGATTGTTGTTTAAGGACACAACAGAACAGTGAGTGAATGACATGAGTCTCATATGGGGCTACAATAGGTAGCTAAATGCATGCTATGTTATGCACCTAATCAGGCATTGCCTTTGTTAAAGGTCAATGAGCTAATATCAAACAAATCAAAAATTAAATCATTAGATTACATTTAAAACGTTCATGAGGTATCTTATAGGTACTACTAATCATAATTTGTGTTACAAAGGATCAAGTTTGCGATTTTAAGGGTGCATTAAACTAAGTAGGAAGGCAACCTAGATGAGCATATATTAACTTCGACCAGTGTTTTCTTACTGGATGATGAAGCAATCTCTTAATGCAGCAAGAAATAGATGATAATGACATTGTAAAAAATGAAAGCAGAGTTTGTAAAACATGCAACAGTACGACAGAAGACTATATAGTTGAGATGGTTCCTTCAGAGTCTTAATTTAGCCAGGGGTGGACCCACGTTGTAACTGAGATCAACCAAAAGTTGCTACAGATCACATGGCTAACACTTCGATCTGAACAATGTACTCTTCTGAAATCTTCTTCTGAAAACTTCTGCCATTATATTAGATTTTTAATAAAGCATGTTCATGTTAGTTGGTAGATCTATCTAGAACAATAGATCAAGTCTTCACTTGGGACTCTTTCAATGAAGAAAAGGAAAAAAGATGAGTATATAAAATAAGGAGAAAAAAATTAATGGTTTTAAACTAGAAGCAAATAACAGGTAATAGATTGACTTACAAACAGAACAATGATGGCAGCGGGGAGGTTTACTGTTTTGACAGCGACGGCAATATCCAATATCTGGTCGTCTTTCCAGCCCTTGCACAGAGGCCCTAGATTCATGTGCATTATGATCAGACGCCACTGAATGTGCAATTTCCAAATTCCCCTCTTCAAAAATCGGCCTCCAATTTACAGGAACAGAACCAGGATCAGAAAAAACTACCATAAAATAGCTCCATGATGCCAGAATAAGCTGCAGGAAAAGTATATCTTTGAACATATTTCTGCCAAATGAAATCATTCATGTATTCAGAAAAGGTATAAAAGGAAAAGGGGGTGGTGCAGGTGAGGAGAGACAAGATGAAAATGCATAAAAGATGGGTTGAGATCTAAACAGAGGAAAAAAGCAAGTATCATTGTGTTACTTATAGCTCAACCATCACCCATCAGAATTGACTGATGTGACATGTTCCATGATCCTGATTATTTTTAGAGAATTTACTTAATAAAAGTTTAACCAAAAATGTCTTCGGAAACTACTGCTCTATATGGCATAGATATGTTGCAAAACTTGAATGACACATGTTACAGATTTTTTTTGAGGGCATATTGATTTATTAGAATTGCACTAGCATATCATGATTATTCAAGAAATCTACATTGATTAAGCTGAAATTAAATAAAAGACTTCATATGGGTTGAAGTAGAGGCTCTGAAGTTTATTTGAAAGATATTCGAGAGCCTAGCCAAGGCCATACATCGCTAGACAGCAATTCAGCGGAGACTACTGAATAATAACTTACATACATGATCATGCATTCTAGCTGCTTCGGTTACACTCTTTTTTAAGTCATGAAATAGCATGTAGCTCACAGTAAAATTTCTAGGCTTCAAATAAACATGTTTTCTGAGACAATCCCAAAATAAATAACCAAACCTTGACTTGAAAATACAAGATGATACTGTTCCACAAAGGACAACAAACCAAAAAATATATTTGTTGTTGCTAATTGACATCAGTCAATGATCAGTTGGCTGCTTAATTTTTGACAGTATCAAACCATCTTCCTACAAAATTCCATGGTAAATCTTGTGCAGAGACTGCTCTTTCAATAAAATAAACGACCTATGGACTCCAATGGACGAGGTTCGGAATGGACTAACGTATATGAAAAGGGCTGGCGAGATGGCCTGGCCAGCCACAAGCTTCACAACAATCAAACTGAAATTGGAGGAGAAATTAAACACTAAGATATTCACTGAATGCAGATTAAATACCTTGCTTAAGGGAGAATTCTGAAGTCAGGTTTGTTACTTTTGTACGTTACATGTTTAAATAAATGTTGTGTTGCGAGTGTCTGTGTCATGTCGTTTCGTAAAGTGGCAGTCAAGTTTCAATAAAATGAGGACCATATGGTGATGTGGATAAAGAACGTTGGTCATGGACTCTAGCTCATATATCAGCACAAATCCTGAAGAACAAAGAAATGGATCTATAAATCAAGCACCCATCAAGAATTTGTAGTTTGGGCGAGCCATACAACTGTACATCTTCTAAACTCTTACATTTGAGTTGATTAAGGAGTTGGAAGCTCATGGAGTAGCATTTGCATTTGCATTTCAGGTCTGGAAGTTCAATTATGGTCATCTATCCAATACAGGTGACTAACATTCAGCCAATATACGGCTTTCCAAACCAAACCTCTATTTCTCATGTGAGTTGCTTCGCAAACCTACCGTTTTACTCCCGCACACCGCCACATATTTACAAGTTTTCCATTTAAAAATTTAAACCTCGTTTACCCTCGTCGCCTCCCCTCATCCCCGCCGCGCCACCCTCTCCGCCCCAAACGAGTTTTTAGGGTTTGGAATTGGCTATGGGGACAGAGGGAGGTCGGATGAGGGAGCGACAGAGGGGGATGGGGAGGAGGCTAGGGAGTTCGTCGGAGGAGGAGGGGGCTAGGGAATTCATCTAAGGGGACGGCGGATGGGGAGGGGTAGCGGATATGGATGGAAAAGATGAAGATGGTCGACAGTGGAGGCGGCAGAGGGGGAGTGGTAGGAAAGTCGGAGGATGAACGATGGAGGGGCTAGGGAGGTCGTCAGATGGGGCGGAGGATCGATGCGGATGGACCGGCGGAGAGGTGCTATGAAAGATGAAGCGGAGGTCGGAGAAGGCGGCGGTGGAAGTGGCGGGCTAGGGAGATCGACAGAGGACCGGCGGTCGTGCGTTTTACTTACCGCGCACAACCAAGGTATTTTCGACATTTTCGAATGGATGATGAGTAATTCTGAGTGATAAACTTGTAAATAAATGGTAAAGCGGTTTTGCGCACGAGTAAAACGGTGGGTCCGCCGTAGCAACTCCCATTTCTCATATGCTATTTTAGTCTTTGCCAGCTGATTCTATCCATTGGACAATTGGCCGGTTGAGTTCTTCTCATGTTGATTATCTTCTTGCCAATTAGGTTTTTTTTTCCAAGCTATATCTTTTATGTAACTGACCCTTGTTTAAATATTGACTTATCTTGTTTAATTCTTTATATCGTCAAGCAAAATAATTCTTCTCTTTTTCAGAAAATATTTGAAGGCATGCAGAATTACATGCACATATCTAGTGAGAATCCAAATTCCAATATTTCGAATGTAAATATTCTTGTCTCTGCCTTGTTAAATCAGAGTTTATTTTTTGTTTCAGGATTCAATCAATCAATATCTAGAACTTCATTGAATGCTCAAAACTCGCACCATTCAAGCTCTCGTCTCGTTCTGTATACTATCGAGTGATCAGTGAGTGGTCAAGTGATCTAGCAACTAGCTGCATCTCAAGCGCACAAATCTCTGGGTAACTGAAAAACAAGAAATTTAATCAAAAGATCAAGAAAAGATTACCAAGATGTGAAAGACGACGGCGATGGTGACAGCGAGAGGGGAGCCGCGGAGGAGGCGGGGGCCCCACGCGACTACTATGACGGCGTAGTAGGTGAGGGCGGCGAGGGCGACCATGAGGGCGATCATGAAGTAGCCCACGAACTTGAGGGCGGAGCACAACCGGAAGGGGTTCGCTCGGCGGCACCAGTCCATGACGCCGGCGGTGACCGGACCGCGACGACTATGATGGTTATGGCGTTCGTCGCGCAACAGGTCTGGGTCCTCGCGCTGGTTTATGGTGGAAAATGGCAGGTTCCAGATCTCTGGAGCCAGCTTCCGGTGGGTACGTTTTGATATTTGGGGGTGGCTTTAGCACCAGAGGCGGTAAGTTCACCTACGGCGAGATTTGGTGTTTGAGTGCGTGAGACGCCGTTTGAGTTTGCGAAGACAAATTGCGCTACGACCTCCCCTCTGCGAGAAAATGGGTCAGGCCTTGACCGATGGGCCCTAAACCTCCATAAAAAAGTCCGGCCCAGCCATTGCTATATAAAAACATATGTTGGGTTTGGAGTCCCGTTCAATTTTAGTGCCCATAGGCCCAGTGACATGGAGGTCACTTCAATTCTTATTCTTTTAACCATGAATTCAATGTATTCAAACTCCATAATCTATAGATATAGATGGTATGGCATTACCTGCTACTTAATTCTAAATCACAGTCAAGTAAGGATGAAGATGAGCGGGGCCGGCCCGTGGGCCCCTGACCCAGCCGTGAAAAAGCCCGGCCTCCACGTTTGCAAAAACAAGACTAAGATTAGGACTTATATTAAGGCCCGATTTTTTTTGGGCCTATGGTCAAGGCCGACATTAGGCCCGGTCGAGGCCCTGGCCCTGGCTCTGGTCA
The DNA here is from genome assembly GCA_030789695.1 of Scilla litardierei. Lineage (NCBI taxonomy): Eukaryota > Viridiplantae > Streptophyta > Magnoliopsida > Asparagales > Asparagaceae > Scilla > Scilla litardierei. The sequence continues at coordinate 7,217,702 of CM061136.1, read as the reverse complement.
CGTCCTTATAATTTTTAAAAAACATATAATTCCAAGACCCATTAAAATATCTGGTTCAATTCATATAAAATCAAAAAATTGCCAAATATACTTTTAACCACTTCATTATCTTTCTCTCGCTAATCAAAACACAATCGTTCATTTCCAAAAAAAACCGGATCTCAATTTTTCTCTGTTTCTAGTTTCTTCCTTTCGAAAAAATCGAATCGCGATCTTAAGATGGTAGCTCGTCTCCTTTTTTGATTGAGTTGTTGCTTGTTTCGAGATTAAGATATAATATACTCATATTTATTCCAAATAATTTTGATTTTGCTTTCTTGATCAGATCAGCAATTTTTACTTGGAATATGATTTAATTTCTTATTTATTCAAAACTTCGACAATGAATCTTGTTTATTTAGTTTTTCCTCCTCCATCTGATGGTATGAGATTAATCCACTAAGGTGGAGATTAAGCAAATAGTAAGATACGTGTTGAGATGTAAATTCGTCGAACAGTGAGGTGTAGATGACGAGGACGCCTTCGGAGACGTGGTGCTTCATCGGTTGAGTAGTGGGACCCGAGAATGCTTGAACCCGGGTCAGGGAGAGCTAAGTCAAAGCTATTGGGATGAAGCTCGATCTAACTCTAAGATGTTCTGAGCTATCTGCAGCACAGACAAATCATCGGGTTGGTCGGATCTGGGTTCCGACCCAAATCCCCTCCTATACTTAAGTCAGTAAGAGACTTAAAAGATACTCGGGGCAGCTAGGTCCGACATATTGGGAAATCGTTCTATCACTGTCGCATCGAACTATGGAGGAAGAAATGTAAAGTGGAAGTTAAGAGAATAAGTTGTCAGAGTACCGTTGTGTTGAGTATCTCAGGAGCTTGAACTCTTCTCTTATCTTCGTTTCCTCTATTTATAGGTAATGATTTCTCCTTTGTGTCTCTGGTGAGTAACTGTTGAATATTGGATCCCCCAATGTGGTTTTGATGATAAACAAATATAATCAATTATGACTAATCCGCATGTATTGTAGTTAAGGAGAGCATCATCTATACAGTTAAATTCATATTAAATGAGATGATGACCCAGATAATTGATGCAATGACATCATCAATGAAGCATGGAGATCTAGGAGTGAACGCAAGGAAGTCAAAGCATTGAATGCAAGGAAGTCAAAGAGTGATCTCAAGGAAGTCAAAATGTTGAACTTCACAAGCTCAATGGAAGTCTTCAAGGCATTCAATAGGAAGTGAATGTAATAAATATTTAAATCTTTCTTACTTTACTTCTTAGTTGAATTAGCATGTTAAGCATTGAATAGACTCATTAGAATATCATTCATAACACTCACAAAATACTTTAGATCATATACCATTGAGTGTCATAGGTTTAGAACTTGCATAAACTCAAAGAAGAGTTTTTAAACCTTCAACAGGCGCCTGGTGCTTGGCCGCCAGACGCCTGGTGCTCATGTGCATATAGTTCTCCAATACACTAACATGAACAGATCCCTGAAGTTCTAATTCCAGACATCTGAACAATTCGTCAGACGCCTGGATGATGAACTCAATGCGTTTGAATAATTCAAGCCGAAACTCCAGTAACTCGGCCGCTGATGACTGACAGAAAACAGACGTCTGGATGATATACATCAGATGTCTGGAAAATTCGTTCAAATATTTCCAGTAGCTCATTTCTACGGTCAGTCCTGATTATGCGTATGAATTTGTATTACCAGACGTCTGAATAGTTGACCAGACATATGGATGATGAGCATCATACACATGGACATTCAGACCAACTTTTACAGTAACCAAGTGTTGCTCACTGTCTATTTAATCAGACGTCTGATGCATGTGTGCCAGACGACTAAGCAGTGGACCAGACATCTGGGAAGTCTTCTTCAGACGTCTGGTATTATCAGTTAGATTGCATTTATTGCCCAATCAAATAGTACACCAGCCAACTGGTCGTTCTTCATCAGGCGAATGGCCTAGGATTTCTGCTCGTTAATAATTGTTTACAACATTAAATGCTTGGGCTTTTTGATTCGGAGTGAAAATTGCATATTTTACCCCCTAACTACCCCCATTTTGTGCGAAGAATTATACTTAATGTTGCTCTTTTTGGGTATATTTTCACTTTATGTCATTTTCAGGGCTTATTCTCACTCTTGGCACAAAATATGGATTTTATCGTCTTTATTGGCTTCTTATTATTTTTCATATGCTCCTGCCATTATTTTGATCATATCACCATTTTTTTGGGATTTATTTGAGCATGTGAATAATTTATATGGATTATTGGAGGTCAATATTAATTTATAATAGTCATTATATTAATTTTCTCATCAAATGGACTAATTTCTCCTTCTCATATTTTTCAGGTACTCCTGGGGGTCTTGGGGATTTTTCAGATTTTTCTGGGATTTTTCTGAGACTCCTAGGTATTTTTCGGCAATTATATGGAAGAGAAATGGAGTTTAAAACCCAGAAAAGAAAAATTCAATGGGCGCCACGTGGCGCAACAGCGAGGTGCCACGTGGCGCCAAGGGCAGCTCTTCCCACCGCGGGCTGCTGAGTTAGTTTAAATAATTGAAAAAAACATTCGCAGGCGGCCCGCTCTTGGAGTGGGCCGCTGCGAGATTAAAAAAAAATTAAAAAAAACAATCACCGCTTCGCGGGCCGGCCAAGCGGCCGGCCCGCTCCGCGATTTCAGCCAACGGCGCGCGCGTTTAATTAATAAAAAAAGGGAATGAACGGGCCCACGGCCCGCTCCGACTTTAAACGCCCAGCGGCCGGGTGTGGGAGCGTTTGGCGGGTCGGATCCGACCCGATCCGACCCGTAATGAGTTATACAGGCTGAGTGCGAAAATTGTTGGGAAGCGGCGTTTTTTTGGGTTGTGGTTGCTGTTTTTTTGTGTTTTTTAAGGGTTTGGAGCTCTTGGAAGGGGGAAGAGGCCATGGAAGCTTGAGGAAGCTTGGTGGAGCTTGGAGAAGCTTGGTGGAGGAGCAAATTGGAAGAGGCTAGGGCTCATTTGGTGAAAGTTTGGGTGAAATTTTTCCTCTTCCTCTTTGTATTTTGATATCTCCCTATTGTAATGAATTTGGGTTAATTTGTGAATGAGAATTCCACCCCTTGTTTCATGATGATAGAGTAATATTGAAATGTTTGGGTTGTGATTCATTGGGTTGGTTGTTAATTTTTGCCCTAATTTTCCTCTTGCTCATTTTATATGCTAATGCTGGGTTATTATTAGGGCACAACTTTAATTGGTTAAGTCCCGAGAGGGCACAATTCGAGATGAATCCATGCTCCTAATTTGATTAGTGTCATGATAATATATCCATCCCTATTGCTAATTGTGATGTCCGTTAAAGCTAAACTTTCCGATTGGGCTTCCTTAGCCGGATGACCGATTGAGTTATATGCGGTAATTAGAGCTTAATTAACGCCAATCTTAATGAACCCACAACACATTCTCCTCGCCTATCAATCCTAAATCCCCTTTGGCTCTCTAACCCTAGCCACTTAGGTTAGATTTTAGTTTTCACCACTTTTCTTCCACACTTTCACCCACCGTTATTTGAGGTTGTTGTTTCACACTTTATTTTTCTTTATCAATCAAATTTGTGAATATAGAACGACTTGTCCCTGTGATCTGACCCGGTACTCACCGGTTATTTTTATATTGCATTGACACTCCTACGCTTGGGAGTGGAAGGCGTGCACTTGCGCGTTTTCCGAGTCAACCAATTGGCGCCGTTGCCGGGGACAACAGTTTCTACTATTTGCATTTTTTGATTGATTTTGAAATTTTTAGTGTGATACTTCTATCTTTTAGTGTTGTGTCTTTCTGTTTATTTATTTTCCACTTATTGAGTCTTTTGGTTGTTTATTTTCATTTTCTTGGAATTTTTTTTAAAGAATGGCATCATCTTCAGATTTTTCGGACGTTGATTTGGAGGATATCCCACTTCCGCCATACTTTCATGGCTCGGAGTGGGAGAACCCTCATTTACATATAAAAAAATTTGAAGAGTGGCTGTTTTCATGTCTTGGTGGGAATATTGATGATGATTGCATATATTTTAGATTTTTTTCCCTCTTCTTTACTTGATGATGCTAGATTGTGGTTTGATTCTTTGTCTCTCGACTCACATTTTACTTGGTTGTCGTTTCAGGCTGAATTTCTCTGAATGTTTTTGCCTATCTTTTTGGAGCAGGTACATGGGCGGCAGGCCATGGAGCAGTACATAGCGAGCTTTACCCAGGCCGATGGAGAGGCCTACCATCATGCTTGGCAGAGGTTCACTGATTTGGTGCTTGCGTGCCCACACCAGAGTTTCCACGAGGATCATCTCCTGCAGATATTTTATACTGGATTATCGCCATCTGGGCGAGATTTCGTGCAGATGAGTTGCGGTGGGGAGTTCTTGATTATTCAACCGAGGATTCATGGTTGTACCCGAGGGACCTTGCAGAGTGGGAGCGGACTGTGCCATCTGGAGAGCCGTCACTTGGATATGATGATGATGGCCAGTCATTGGTTCCATTTCAGGATGCAGAGCAGCAGGTCCAGTGTCAGTTTGAGGAGCCACCTTTGGGCTCATTCCATTGCGACCCTATGGAATATCAAGAGAAACCTGTAAAGAGGGTGCATTGGTGCCAAGAAGAGGAATTCGAGCATATACATTTTGAGGAGTCGGAGGAGACAGATGATGGAGTGCGTGTCGACCACGACAGTGACACTATGTTTTTTCACTTTGAGGTTGAGGATGAAGCGGATGTGCATGATGGCCGAGAGCAGATTGAGGACACCATGGAGCCTGAGCCACAGTCCACTTCAGAATTAGCTTCGCAGGTCGAGGCGGTTGAGTACTTTGGGAGGACGTCTGAGATGAACTATTTCTGGGATGGCAAGGATGATGCGTGCTTGGATTTGCCCGAGACGAGTCTACCTCCAGTCCTATCACAGATGTCACTTCCCTCGCCTCAGGATGCGCACTTGCCAGTCATCGAGGAGGTTTGTCAGGAGCAGTTACCAGTTATGGGGAGTGCCGCAGAGATTGTTGATGTTGATGTCGAGGAAGAGGATAACGACGGGGATTGCGAGATGGTATATATTGAGCCCGAGCTCTCTCTTACTCCAGTTTTCTCTCTGCAGCCACTTTCACCTCCTCCTGAGGCAACGTATCATGCCACACCTAGCGACATTTTTCAGGGAAGTTCTCACCATCTCATGCCTTGCATTTCTGAAACCAAATTTTCACTTCCATATAATTTGTTTCAGATTGTCGTCCATTGCATTTAAATTCTTTTATTTGTTTTGACGACCCGTTTTGGAATGCTTTTGCAGGGCATGAGGACATGACTTGGATTGATGCAGCTCGTCTCCCACATGACATATATTATCCCAAGGGGACGCTGGGAGTTGCATTGCTGGAATCCATGGAGGCCGGTGGAGGCCCAGCTCCAAAGCAGCTGGCGGAGGAGCAAAAGGATACGATCGAGCAGTTGCCACCGCCATTATACATCCGGGATCCGCCATTTGCTAAGGTGTATTCTTTCCTTTAAGTAGTGTAAATAAATAAAAAATTAGTTAGTTTGCTTTTGCATGTTTGCTTTCGTTTTTTTCTCTTTTCTAGGATCTTTTGCCAAGATCTGATACTCTTCCATCATTGAGGACAATGCTTATTTTAAGTTGGGGGGAGAGTGTTAGAATCTTTAGGATTGTTCGGATTTTGGTGTTAAAATTTTTTTTTTAGATTCCCTCCATGTTTCGCCTCATTCCATGATTTTCATTGCATATCATATTTGGCCTCCTTGTTCATACGCCGCTTGCTTTATGTAGTCCCTACATGCTTTAATGCCATGCAATTTTTTCGGATTATTATTTTGGTATCAATTCTTCGATGTTTGATTGGCACGTTTTCATTTCTTTTCCAATTTGGAGTCAAATGCTAATATGCCATGTATGAATCTATTCTATACATCGTGATATCTATTTGAGATAATTTGGGAAAAGTTTGGTGTAAGTAATTGCATGAGTTGAGATGAATGGTGTAGTTTTTAATTGGATTGGATTTGGCCAATTGTGCATGCTTTGTGTTCCTCTTAGGAGTGGGTGGATGAGTTGCTAATTCATGTTGGAGAATGGAAAAAAAGTTAGTATAAGTGAATGTTTTTCCTAATCAAATCGAGTAGCAGGTGCCCTATGAAACATTGGGGAGGACGCCAAAAATGAGATTTAGAGGATCATTCCATCCCTTTGCCTATATAGCATTATCGCGTGTAGGTATTGGTGGCCGTGTTTGCATTTATAGTGTTATCGCGTGAATGCAAAACATAAACATAAAAAAAACCAAAAAAACAACAAAAACAAAAAAAAAGAAAAGAAAAGAAAAAATGAATGTACAAATGAAAGAATAAGCAACATGAGTGATGCAATCTCATCTCCCACAACTTAGAGGAAATTCTTTTGTTTTGGCCATTTCCATGAAAATTTGAAACTTTGACATCATGATATTTCCCGACATATGCGATACGGTGTTTACTACTTTACTTTTCTTTGAATTGGATTGAAGAGAGTTTCATTTGTTATTTATTTGGTATATTGGCTTTGAATTCACTTGGAAATACCATTTGGAGTATGCCATGATGATATCTTGAGTTGGTGCATGTTTTTCCATTTAATCCGAATTTATCGCGTATTTTGCTAGGGACTAGCAAAAAGCTAGTTGGGGGTGTGATTCGGAGTGAAAATTGCATATTTTACCCCCTAACTACCCCCATTTTGTGCTAAGAATTATACTTAATGTTGCTCTTTTTGGGTATATTTTCACTTTATGTCATTTTCGGGGCTTATTCTCACTCTTGGCACAAAATATGGATTTTATCGTCTTTATTGGCTTCTTATTATTTTTCATATGCTCCTGCCATTATTTTGATCATATCACCATTTTTTAGGATTTATTTGAGCATGTGAATAATTTATATGGATTATTGGAGGTCAATATTAATTTATAATAGTCATTATATTAATTTTCTCATCAAATGGACTAATTTCTCCTTCTCATATTTTTCAGGTACTCCTAGGGGTCTTGGGGATTTTTCAGATTTTGTTGGGATTTTTCTGAGACTCCTAGGTATTTTTCGGCAATTATATAGAGGAGAAATGGAGTTTAAAACCTAGAAAAGAAAAATTCAATGGGCGCCACGTGGCGCAACCGCGAGGTGCCACATGGCGCCAAGGGCAGCTCTTTCCCACCGCGGGCTGCTGAGTTAGTTTAAATAATTAAAAAAAACATTCGCAGGCGGCCCGCTCTTGGAGCGGGCCGCTGCGAGATTAAAAAAATTAAAAAAAAAACAATCACCGCTTCGCGGGCCGGCCAAGCGGCCGGCCCGCTCCGCGATTTCAGCCAACGGCGCGCGCGTTTAATTAATAAAAAAGGGAATGAACGGGCCCACGGCCCGCTCCGACTTTAAACGCCCAGCGGCCGGGTGTGGGAGCGTTTGGCGGGTCGGATCCGACCCGATCCGACCCGCAATGAGTTATACAGGCTGAGTGCGAAAATTGTTGGGAAGCGGCTTTTTTTGGGTTGTGGTTGCTGTTTTTTGTGTTTTTTAAGGGTTTGGAGCTCTTGGAAGGGGGAAGAGGCCATGGAAGCTTGAGGAAGCTTGGTGGAGCTTGGAGAAGCTTGGTGGAGGAGCAAATTGGAAGAGGCTAGGGCTCATTTGGTGAAAGTTTGGGTGAAAATTTTCCTCTTCCTCTTTGTATTTTGATATCTCCCTATTGTAATGAATTTGGGTTAATTTGTGAATGAGAATTCCACCCCTTGTTTCATGATGATAGAGTAATATTGAAATGTTTGGGTTGTGATTCATTGGGTTGGTTGTTAATTTTTGCCCTAATTTTCCTCTTGCTCATTTTATATGCTAATGCTGGGTTATTATTAGGGCACAACTTTAATTGGTTAAGTCCCGAGAGGGCACAATTCGAGATGAATCCATGCTCCTAATTTGATTAGTGTCATGATAATATATCCATCCCTATTGCTAATTGTGATGTCCGTTAAAGCTAAACTTTCCGATTGGGCTTCCTTAGCCGGATGACCATTGAGTTATATGCAGTAATTAGAGCTTAATTAACGCCAATCTTAATGAACCCACAACCCATTCTCCTCGCCTATCAATCCTAAATCCCCTTTGGCTCTCTAACCCTAGCCACTTAGGTTAGATTTTAGTTTTCACCACTTTTCTTCCACACTTCCACCCACCGTTAATTGAGGTTGTTGTTTCACACTTTATTTTTCTTTATCAATCAAATTTGTGAATATAGAACGACTTGTCCCTGTTATCCGACTCGGTACTCACCGGTTATTTTTATATTGCATTGACACTCCTACGCTTGGGAATGGAAGGCGTGCACTTGCGCGTTTTCCGAGTCAACCACTTTTCACTTGTTTTGAGTAGATTTCCATGGCTTATAAATAGGGCTTTAATGTCTTGACTTGAGTGGTTAACTAAGCATCTAAGACTTCATTCAATACACTCTCAAGTGATCCCAAGTCATTAACTTCTCAACTAGAGCATTCAAGAGCATTCAAAGCAATTCTAGCTCAAGCTCTTCTCCAAAGCTTTCAAGATCAGCTTCTAGCATTCATTGCTACACATCTTGAAACAAGTTTGTAAGTGCTTTCACTCTCATCATTTAGATCATATCTCACACACCTTTATTGCTTCATTCTTAATAGTATTATTCAAGGCATAGGTTGTGAAATTTTTTCATACTTCGATTCAATATTTTCTCTTGATATTTGAGAAGTCCTCTCGGGTGTGAGAGAAGTCCATTCCCGGTTTGTGGGAAGTGGAATTAAGGTTCCTCTCGGTTATGAGAGTAGTCCATTCCCGGTTTGTGGGAAGTGGAAGAAATTTGTATTGGTTTTCACTTTTCAGTTTTTGGCAAATGGGCATTAGTGGAAATACTAATTACTAGCAGGTTGCTAGTGTGTTGCTGGAGTAGGATTCAAAGGAGTCGGGGAGACTCTGTGAATCCGAATCAGGGTATATCATTTGTTTGCGCTTGCATTCTTTGTGTTGTTTCTCTCTTTCTATAGTCCACACTAAGCTTGTATAAGGGTAATTTAATTTGGCGTAATTTCCTTATTAAGTTTTATAAAGCACTATTCACCCCACGCTAATGTTTTCCCCCATAGTTTGAGATCATATAGTAACGACTTTGCCTTTATGGCGGCATGATCATCCCCGGGAATGGGGTTAATGGTTGCACATTTACTACGTCATCATTAACCAATTCCTTGATATTAGCGGGGCCTAACGAATAGATGTGATGGCGCTTTGACTGGGTAAATAACATGCTTTCCTCGGAGAGTTCTTGGGCCATGGGGCTATGGCCCTGCATTCCGAATGGGCTTCTCCTTTCAGACGTAATATCTCTCTATCTCTGCTTCGTGGGTCAGCCTAATGTAGTAAAAATGACCCTAATCACTTGAGCTCAAACGTGACGCCAGTTGAGGTTAAGTGACGTGGTGCCTCATTAATTAAATGGTCATGACAGTCGAAGCGAGAACATTTGATTTTGACCGCCAAAATTCTAATTCCTTTGCTTCGGTCGTCGCATCAGCATGAGGATCAGGACGTCAGTGACCCTGGATGTTGACATGTGCTTCCATTTGAACGGCTAAGCCTGGTCAGGTAGTAAGTTCTAGGATATAAATAGAGAGAAGGAGACGGAGCGTCAAACTCTTCTATATTCGTTTCTGAGAAGCCTCGCCTCTGCCTTAGCTTCCTCCGCTCTTCATCAACGTCTGCTATGGTAGTCCTTATTCCTTGCCACTCATCATCCATGTCTTCTTCAATTCACGTTGAGCACCAAATCAGCCTTGACCGGCGACACAGTTTAGTTTTCTGAACTATGTTTTCATGGCGTTTGAGGATCGAACTTTTGTCCTTCAAAGCAGGTCTCATTTGGACTTCATAATGAAACATAAGCTGATGCTTGAAGTCCTCAAAACCTATTGAAAATGAAACCATGGTTTCAAACCTCAATGTTTTTATAAATGCAAACCTTTAATTTTTGGCTTAAATGTAGTTTCACAGACTCTGCCACCAAACTAGGGCTCAACTTGTTATCACTTTTTGTTTAGATGTAAAAAATCAACATCCAACTAACTTCACTCGAGAAGAAAACTTAGAAGAAGAAAATTGTGCATCCTTGGAGTGCAGCTTATGTTTTGCGTGTTATTTTACACAATTAAATGTTGTTCATGTTACAATGCAGATTGCAGCATGATGAAATGTGACTCAATAGCAATGCGACTCAATAGCGAACTTTTTTCTATATTAAATATCTTTTTTTATTTTAAACATGGTCATCTTTGATTTTACAGGGTATCCGGAACCTACCCGGAACCATAGAGTCTGGGTAGGCTCCGGGTATAGGATTCAACTGGGTAGGTTCCGGATCCAAATTTTAGGAACCGGTCACTTACCGGATAGAGTTCAGATAACATAAAAAAACAGGATACTCAGACCCGCACATCCCTGCGTCTATCAGTGGTGAGCTGCTGACGTTGGTTTGCAGGGTCTTCTCGAGATTCGTGGCCGAGTGCGCAATAGGCTTGTCTAAAATAGCACGCAAACTGAAATTTTATGTAAAATAACACGCAAACTCACGAGGAAAAAGGCAAAAAAGAAGAAAGAATACAAATTGTTTTAGCCTCTTTTCTTTTACAATATCCACTTCCGTTAATTTTTTATCCTTGTGAGTTTTTGCACACATTTCCTCCACTTAAACACAACAAATTGGTACCCAATCTAGAAAAATCTAATATGTTGATCTTTGATCTTTCCGTTCCTTGCCTCATTATTGCTTGGTGCATAAGAACTCCTGGCAATGTGCAGAATGCTTATATAGAAGATGAAGTTGTACTTTCGTCCACCCAAATGGCAACCATCAATAATTTAAGGAGGACATGATCGCTCTAGTCCTCATCTACTGAGTTCTTGAAGAATCCACTCTTCGAATGTTGTTGGTGCCATGATATCCAAGCAAGTATGGGAGCAGCTACAAAATATCTACAAAGATACAAAATAGGTCAAGAAAGTTTATCTACAAATACTTAGAGGTTAGTTGAATACCTAAAAAAGCAATATCTATTTTATACTTGTTTTTGGGTGTTTTCTCATCTCTGAATTGTTGACTGGAGGGTGCAAGGTCAACGTGATCAAAAGGGGCACGTGTGACCTCTGGGATCGGTTGAGGGCGCGTTCGCTCGGTGAGGGACGCACGGATCCTCGCGTCGGCTTGCCGAAGGGTAGCATCAGCAAAGTGACGACCTCCTGGTGGGGGAAACGAGCGGGCTCGGGGACGAGGGCGCTCGGCTCCGGCTGGGAAGACGCTGAGGGGTAGCCTCGGTGCCGCTGGATCTGCTTGACCTGAACATACAAGTAAGCTCGTCAGGGGGGTCGGACCTTGGTTCCGACCAAGTCCCTTCTGATGCCTAAGTCAGAACGGGTCTGATGGTTACTCAGTGGGATCGGTACGGCTCACGGGGAGGCTGACACACGAATCCTCGGGCCGAGCTGTGGAGGAGAAATGTAGGGTAGAAGACAAAGTCGTGTGAGTAGAATACCTTGGAGTTCTGGGTATCCAAGAAGTGATCCCTTTGTCTGTTGTCCCTTGCGTCCCTTTATAGGAGTCTTTAGCATACACGCCACCCTCAACGTCCCCCACTTCCGCCCCATGATCCGCCTCTTTGATGGCGCCTTCATGGTCATGAAGGTAAGGGGGGCGCACTTTAAGGGGGCGGTTAGCTCTTGCTGGTGCAGGCTAGTGGACGCACCTGCTTCGATACCGGGTCGACCCGACTCTAAGTCTTCGTGAGGGCCTCGTCGTTTGGCCTCGTCGTTAAGCCCGCTCTTCCCTAGGGCCGTTGTCCTGTGGTTTGGGCTTGGGCCGCTCGGTTTTGGCCCATTCACAGAATGGTCGTATCAATTGCCCCCATCGTCCGGGACGTTCGGATTCTGTCGGTTCGGTTCGGGCGATGTGATTTGTATGGATTTGACAGTTGCATCAGTTGAGGCAATGCCATTAAATGGGAGTCATCATAATGCTGCCCGATTGGACTTCTCCTGCACTTGGAAACGGAATTCGAAGTGCCCTAGTGGCTAGATGTCGCCATACGTCCTTCTTCGGACGACCCGAATTCTGAGATTTTTTCTCGTATAAAGTCGCCGCCTCTCCGGATTTGATCTTCGCGCTTTCTGATCTGATTCTGCTCCTGCGAGTGCTAGTGAATTCTCCTTCATCTTTCTTCTTCCAGTCTAATTCCAAGGTAATCTCCTTTTCCTTTGTCCGTCTCATGGCTGCATTAAGGATAAGGGGTTCTGCTCCTGGGTCCGGTGATTCCCCGACCCTGGGTTCTGGTGATCCCCCGGTCCAGGGGCCTGGAAACCCTCCGGCTCCTAGGCCGAGCAATCCCCTGGCTCTTCGTCATGCCCCTAATAACGGGAAGGGTCTACTGTTTGAGGATCCGGCTCGTCGAGATGACGTCCGCATGGCGAGGGAGTACGATGTTCCTCTAGTGATTCTCAGGTCATCGTTCGTCGTTCCCTATGATACGGCTGAGGAGATCAGGGTGAAGTATCTATGCCACCCGTATGACGTTCGGATCCCTTTCGCCGACGAGCGGATTTGCTTCCCAGGGAGCCGCGAGGTCGGCGTGTACGTCGAGATGTTCTGCATGGGGCTCTGGTTCCCTCTCCACCCCTTCATTATCTAGGTACTGGAGTTTCTGGTGGTGGCCTTGTGTCAGCTGACCCCTTACTCGATCGCGGCCCTGGTTAGATTCATTATGATCTGCCATGGACACGGGTTGGAGCCGACCTTGCCCCTTTTCTTCCATTCCTTTCGGGTTCAGATGGTCGGCCAGGGGTCGTGGCAGCACATCCGTGCCCGAACGGGGCGGGAGTGTTTGCTAGGTTTGCCCCGCTGGGTTGGCGACTGGAGCAGAGATTATGTCTTTGTCACCTTTCTGGAAGATGCTGTGATTTTGACCGGTTGGGGGGGTCTGTGTCGATACAACTTGACATTGTCTCTTTCCCAGGCCGATCAGGTCGCGGTCGGATGCTTGTCATTGCTGTCCACGGTGGAGAGGTAGGTCTGGCCTCTGCTGGATGACCTTCTCCTCAAAAACGTGTTGAGTATTGATTCCTCGGATTTGGTTTTGGATGATGAGCAAACATAAATAATGCGTACTAACTGTTTGTGAGCGCAGTTATGGAGATCGTCGCCAAAAGAATACGTATATCAAAAGCGACGTCTCAAGACTTCTCAATACGCGTGATCGTGTGCCTGAAGCTTCGTTGAAGCTCAAGGAGTATGATTGAAGTTAAGAGCGAAGATTGAAGCTAGATTTGAAGACGGTTCGTCATGTATTATTTATTGTCTTCTAGCTTCATAGATTAGAATGTTAAGCCTTGAGTAGGACTTACTTTATAATCTTCATTTCGCTCATATCTTAGAGCTAGGATTATCATAGAAGCCATTAGAAACTTTTCCGAAGCCTGTCGCTTCTTCCCTCGGCTTCTAGTACATGTTAGTTGGTTCAAGTAGAAGAACCAACCGACTAGATGACGATCTAGTCGGTCGGCAATTTCTCTTGAACCGACTAGATGCCTTGCTCAATTCAGCCTAGACTTTGTTGATCAATTAGTCGGTCAAAGAAGGATCACCGACCGACTAGATGACGATCTAGTCGGTTAGGAAACCTTCTCAGACCGACTAGTTATCATTGCCCATGTACAGCCTGAGCTACTGTTTCGAGTTAGTCGGTCAAAGAACGTTTGTCGACTGACTAGTTGATAAACTAGCCGGTCCGCATTTGTTCTTAAACCAACTAAATCAACTTGAAGTCAGCCCATTCTATTTCGACTATTAGTCGGTCAAAGAGCATTCACCGACCGACTAGTTGTGAAACTAGTCGGTCGGCAAGTCTTCTTAGACCGACTAGTTGTCATCTCCTGTACTTCAACCTTTTGGCTGTTCAACAATTAGTCGGTCTACGTTGTATCATCGACCGACTAGTTGATGAACTAGTCGGTTAGTGATCCTTCTTTGACCGACTAGTCTGGTTCAGAATAGAGCTGTTGGAGCTTTAATTGAAACATTTTTCTCTCTCTCTTTCCTCTATCCTATATATACTTGGAGGGGTTCTTTCCTAGTATTCAAGGCTGCCATTTTAGAGGTTTAGAGAAATAAAAGAGAAGCTATTCAACTCCATTCCAAAGCTTTCTATTCCTCACAAGAATCTCTCCCTCAACTCTTTGAGCCATATTCCTCAAGAGAGATTCTCTCCATTGTGAGCCTTCCAAGCAAAGAGCTTGATCCAAAGTCACCATCCTCCATCCTAGCCTTCGATCTCTGATCTTATTGGTGGAGCTTCGGTTTGGTGACATTCTCTCCTCAAAATCCTTCTTGCCCTAATTTGGTAAGTTATACTCAAGGCATAGGATTTTGTGGTAAGTGTTTCATATTTCATTTCAATTGATATTGCAATTGTGTCTCTCGGTTGTGAGAGAGGGTGTGATCCCGGTTTGTGGGAGTCACATGTCATTTGTATGATTTGGTCTTGTGAAGGTTTTTCACAAGAATTTCATAGTGCTAAATCTTGCGTTAGAGTTTCTAACTCAAGTATCCGGAGAGGATCCGGGTGGTTGGGACGTAGGATCACCGGGAACAAGTCAGAGAGATTTGGGTGGATCCGAACCTGTTACATGCTATTGTTTGCGTTTGTCCATTCTTGTTGATTGTTGTTTATTCCGCATTGTCGTTTGTTTATTGCATAATAGTTAGGAATAACTCTCTTAATTATTTTAAGTACTATTCACCCCCTCTCTAGTACGTGTGCAGTAGCTACCACATGGCACTACAAAACGTCCTGTGGTTCCCCGGCTAGCGTCTTTCTGCTCTTCTCCGATGCTTACCCTGATCTTCCTGGTTTCTACAGGAATGGAAGGTCGGGAATTCAGCTGTAACGTCCGTGAGCTCATTCGTCGGGGGCCCATAGCAGGCGTAGAAACCCTTCTGGTCATGCCCCTCGGCGGACGGTGGAAGAGGAGATCCACGCGGCCGACGTCGCGGCGGGGACGGTGGAACCGGCGGTCCTGCCTCCTCCCCCGCCCGAAGTCGTCGTTGATTCCCCCGTGGTGGGGGGACCTGGCCGGTGGCAACCTCGACCCCGCCCACATCGAGGGGGTCGCTGGGGGCTCCGGTCAGGGTTCCCGGACACCGGCCGGGAGCCGTGGGGGAGAGCGAAAGCTCCCCCCTTTTGAGCCTGAGAGAGGAAGAAGAAGAAGGCGGTGGAGGGCAGGCCCTCGACGATGCCCGAGGTGCCGATCCTCTTGAGCAACCCTCCCGCTGGTAGAGGTGGTCACTTTCGTCGACCTGGCTGAGTAGCTGCCAGTCGGCGCAGGGGGCAACCTGTCTGTACTTGAGGCTGGCCCGGATGCCCCGCCCGGAGATTCCGTCTTCCTCGATCGGGACGTGACCCTCCAGCAGGCATAGGATTCCGTCCTCCTAAGGGACCGCTTCTTCTTGGAGAGGGTCCTCCACGATCGCCTGGCGAACTCCCTGTTTTGGCAGCTTCATCAGGTTGGTGTTTTTCTTACCTTCACCCGCGGTCCTTGGTGTCCTTTGCTTATTCCTTTCGTCTTGCAGGCCTCCACTATGGCCATCAAGGCGCAGCACCGCACAGAGCGAGTGGCCGGCCTTGAGGCAGCCTTGGCTCAGGAGCGCCTGAGGGCTGGGACGGCCGAGGTGGCGGCCGAAGAGGCCCGTCAAGAGGCTCGTCATTCGCGACATCGGGTGGACGAGCTTACGTCCGAGGTGAGAGACTTGAGGGAGGCCCTGGCGACCGCCGTGAGGTCCGCTCAAGAGGCAGAAGAGACGTTCTACCGGGAGAGGGGGGAGCTTTGGGTCGAGCTAGGGGCCCTGCGACAAGTGCAACCTGCCCAAATCTTCGAGGGGGTGGATAGGGGCTATGAGGAGGTCCTGGCGCCAAGAATCGCGACATCTCTCCAGGAGGCATTTCAGACCTATGAAGACCTCCTAGCCCCAAGGATTGTGGGGGCCTTTCAGGATGGGTTTCGGAGGTTCGAGGAGCAGGTACAGCAAACGTTTCATCGTCCCCCGGCTGACCCCGAAGGGCCTGTCTGATCAGGGCAGGGGAGGCCCATGAGGATGCTTCTTCTCAGGCCCTAGCGTTATAGGCGATGTCCCCCCCGCTTTTGTCCCTTCTCTTGTTTAAAACAATGTCTCGGAATTTGAAATATAACTCTTTGAAATCTTTACCATTTTGTGTACTGTCGTATTTTTGTCGAGCATTCTCTGGGTCGTGCTTCTGATGCTTAATTGCCCCACTCCCGTTACACATGCCGGGACGGTCCTTCGGATTGAGTTGCTGGAGGTTTTTTCTTGGTCGGCTAAGTTATCGTCTCATCGGGGTGATTGGCCCATCGGGGGATTTGCTCCAGCTGCGTGGCAGATCAGGATCGTCTGCTCGTCAGAGCCGATCATCGTTTCCCCGACTGACGTTCCCCAGTTTTCCCAGGATGTTTCCTTGCGGACGTCCCGTTCCATGTTCCCGAATCGAGTTTGGGCAAATGGTCCCGGTTGAATAGCCCTGTCTTGCTTGATGATTGATCGATCCGGCCGGGTCCAGAAAAATGCTCCCAGACCTCTGGCTGAGTGGGTGTTTGGCCTGCCGAGGGGTTGTCTTCGGTCTCGAGGTAGGGCACAAACCTGACGACCGAGCCGGGGTCAGATTGTTGGGGGAGCCACCCAAGCCTTTCGGGCAGTCGCCGCGATCGGCCTACTGGGGAGGTGGCCCCTAGCCTTATGGTCGATCGGAGTGATCAGCCTGCTGGGGGGGTCGCCCCCAGCCTTACGGTCGAGCAGAGTGATCGTCTCGCTGGGGGACTTGCCTCCAGCCTTAAGGACGATCGGGTCGTTTCAGCCAACTGAAGGAGCTACCCTCAGGCTTATGGTCGATCGACGGACCGGCCTGCTGGGGGAGCTGCCCCTAGCCTTACAGTCAGTCGGGTCGGTCAGCTAGTTGGAGGAGCTATTCCCAGGCTTACGGCAGAGCGTGGGACCGGCCTGCTGGGGGAGTTGCCCCATCCTTATGGTCGGTCGGAGTGATCGGCCTACTGGGGGAGTTGTCCCCAGCCTTATGGTCGATCAGGGCGATCGGTCTGCTGGGGGTCGTCCCCAGCCTTACGGTCGATCGGAGTGATCGGCCTGCATTGGAGGGGTCGCCCCCAGCCTTTTGCCACCCTTCATCTTCGGGAGGCTTACCGATGTGGCCTTCTCTCTGAGCCTGCGTTAGGACGATGTCTTGAGAAGCGTTCAGGCTGGGGGTCGCGTTTCCTCCTTGAACCGTTTTCCCCTCGCCTTCTTCTCCTGCTTGTGGTCGTCTAGCTCGTAACTCTCGCTTTCGTCCCGTTTGGAGCCTCATTTGGCCCCCGTGGGGGGACCTCCTTCCTCTGCTGCCAATGCCTCTTCAGTCAACATGTAATGTTCTGCTCGGGCTATTACCTCAGCGAGGTCCCTCGCAGGCTCGTTGTGCAGTGACTTCTTTAGGCCCCTGTATCGGAGCTCTTTCTTCAGGGCTTTTTCACGACCAACTCGGGGCAGCTCTTCACATTCAGCATTTCGACATTGAACCGGCGCATGTAGCTCATTAGAGATTTGCCAGACCTCTGTATCACGTTGAACAGAAGGTTCGAGTCCGGTTTTACCTGTCGGCTGGCCATGAATTGTTTTCAGAATTTCTGGAATAGGTCCTTGAAGCTGTTGATGAAGCAGTTGGGGAGGCTGTGGTACCAGCTCCTGGCAGACTTCCAGAGAGTGGAGTAGAATCCTCGGCAGAGTAGGGTGTTGTCGGCCCCCTGAAATGCCATGACCCCCTCATAATCCATTACGTGGTCCTCCGGATCCCCTGTACCGTCGTATTTCTCCAAGGTCGGCACCTTGAACCTGGATGGTACCTGGACGTCGGTGATGCTCCTCGCCAATGGGCAGCGGTCGTTCCTGGGGCTCCCAAGGTCCGTCAACATCTCGACGTGAGGACCAAGACGCCCCAACGGGTTGGCGGGTGTTCGGGGAGAATCAGCTAGATGCCCGTCCAGATTGGGGATCGGTGTCGGTCGCTGATCACTCCTCCTTCCGCAGCATTCTTCACAGCCCCTCCACCTCCTCGGAGGTGGGCTCCTGCTTCGACCCTGTCGAGCTTCGGTAGTTTCACGGTTGGGCGATCGTCGGTGCGCTGAGCGTGACCGCTGGGACGAGGCAGTGGCTGACTCGTCCCTGGTCCATTCCAGCCTTCCATCCCCTCCACTCTAGAGTGAGGTGGGGGTGAGTGACCGCACCGGGACAAAGTTCGGCATGGTGAACCTTCGCTCCACGTTCGCGCCCTCTCTACTGTGATCGACGACAACGACCAATCGTATCGGATGGCAGAATTCCTGTTGGTCGGGGACCGCCGTTGGGCACCCTCGGGAGGGGGGGGGGGGCGCAGGTTGTCTGCGAGCTATCGGATCGCCGCGGCCAGTGTCCGAAAGTGGGCGTTCGTCTCTTGGGCGAAGAGACGGAGTTGTTCCTGAGTCACCGAGCGTGAGTCTCAGGTGTCCTCGGTGGTGCGGCTATGCCCGTTCTCGGGCGGGACGTAGTTGCCCTCCTCATGGATGGGAGGCATGCGTCCCGTTCTGTAACGACTGGTTTTCATGTATCTGGATTTATTATATTATATTATATGTTTTGGTGGATTTTCTCCTTATGTGTGGTTTTTGACGCCGTAGCTTTCATTTTCGATCGTTTCGTCGTGATTTTCTAGCTTCTTCTTTAGAATCGTCGATTTTGGAGTAAGTCATTCGTGACGGGCTTCATAACGGTCATATCTTATTGTTAGATCAAGCCTAGAAGTCTTAGGAATCGATCCCAGAGCTTCGCGCTCCATTTCGGAACTATTTGTGCACGTTAGCCGGTACAAGAAGGGGAACCGACCGACTAGATGACGATTTAGTCGGTCGGCAAACCTTCATGGACCGACTAGTTGGCTTTGTTAATTTCTCAGGAGTTACTGTTTACTTTTAGTCGGTCTAAGAATAACCACCGACCGACTAGATGCTCAACTAGTCGGTCAGAACTTGCTCTCAGACCGACTAGTTTCTGTCAGTAAATTTCACCTAAGTTATTGTTTATCGTTAGTCGGTCCATGAACACTCACCGACCGACTAGGTTGCAAACTAGTCAGTTGACGGGCCTTCACAGAGCGACTAATTATTTACCCAGATTTTTCCCTACTTTCGCTGTTTGGATTTAGTCGGTCACAGTTATCCGACGGACTGACTAGTTCTCAAACTAGTCGGTCAGTCACTCTTCTTTGACCGACTAATGACCCCAGAAACCCTAATTTTTGGGCCGCCGCCGGCTGTGCCTATTTAAACCCCCCCAAATGTTTTCTTTCTTCATTCATTTCTCCTGAGCCTACTTCTTCCCCAAATCATCATCCATCTAACCCTAGCCCTCCTCCTTCATCAAGAGCTTCTCCCCCTCTCCATTTTGGCCGGCCACCACCTCTAGGTCGCCAGAAAACCCCAAAAATCCCCAAAACCCCATTTCTCCAGATTTTCCCCATCCATTCCAGATCTGAACCCTAGGTTCCCCGGATCATTTCTTCCGTTGTCGTGCTTGCTCGGCATCATTCTTCCGCTTCCGATATGGTAATAACTCGATCTCTTAATATCCTCATAGCCCATTTGTGTTTTGTGAAACCCTAATAAAACTAGGTTGGATATTGTTTGATGATTATTTCTCCTTAACAGCGACTTCCTCGTAGATTAGCATCCATGAGACGAACCCCCGTGATCGTCATCCTCGGTGCTAGGCAAGTGAAACTTGCCACTTAGGGTTTTGGGCCATGTCTTAGGCCATTTGCTTGTTGTAGGCATAAAAGAGACTAGGCGACGAAATGATACTCGCCTAGGCGCAAATTTAGGAACTAGCTTGACAACGAAGCTAGATCCGTCATTCATCATGTTGCATAACTACCATGTCATGTTTAATTTCCATTAACGGTACGCGAATATCTGTCCATGTCATTGCATTTTGCCTGTCATGTTTAAATTCAATTAATGGTACGCGAATATCTGCTCATGTCATTGCATGCTTGAACACTCATCGTGATTGCATAGCCTCGCTTCATACTAGTGCTACTTGCTCCGGCTAGGCACCCGTTTCGCGGGCACAACCCTAGGCCAATTACAAATCTGGCTCGTGGTCCAGAAAACGAGCTTGAATACAGCCTGCGGACAATAGGGCACTCGCCTGTGTGTGAGTGATCCCTTGTACTTGAATGCAACCTGCGGGCAATAGGGCACTCGCCTGTGTGTGAGTGATCCCTTGTACTTGAATACAGCCTGCGGGCAATAGGGCGCTCACATGTGTGTGGGTGATCCCTTGTACTTGTTACTTGACAATACATGTCACACCTACCACTTGTTACTTGCTACTTGTACTTCGCTTGTTACTTCCATACGATACTTGCCATGTCATGCATCTTACTATAACTGTTAGGTTGTTAGTTTACCTTACTTCCAGTTTCCTTGCCCAAGTCTTTTAGACTTGCTGACATGTGCCCCTTTACTCTTTTGGGTGACACATGTTAGATCCTGAGCCTGAGTTCGTGGTTGAGGACGAGGTGTTTGCGGACGCCGAGCCCGAGTCTGTTTTTGGCGAGGAGTACGTGGACACTGGGGACCAGTCCGAGTGTCTTCGTCGAGCTTTACCCTTTTGTTTTAGACTGCTGTAGTTGTCGGTGCGCATCACCTATACTCTGTTTATGTTTGACCTTGTTGGCCTTGTTCTGGGCCTTTAGACTCTTTCTTTTAGCCTGGTGGCTTTTCTGGATGTTGAAATTAATTTTAATGTTGGACGAATTCTGAGACTTGAGATTTTACTTCTGTCTCTCCTTGTGTTATTATTGTTGTTCTGTTTGTGGTTACAGGGACCTGCTTATGTTTTATTGACGCTTATCGGGTTTGGGGCTTCACAGCTCCACTCTCGTGCGGACCTTTTCACGTCTCGCCTCCATTTTAGGGAAGCGGGGCGTTGCAGGTTTTGTTGGTGGCCCATGCAGGTCCTTCTGTAACTGCGAATATCGGAATAACGGTAATAATAATAGAATGTCCAATAAACTAAGTTCGACATCCGAGCCATGAGCTATGTGTCTAATCTGTCTCGTTTTCTGTGTCATTAGATGTCAGGAAGGCGATTTACCCGTGGTGGTGGTAGTGGTGCGCCCCCTCATGACGAGGAGCCTGAGCGGGAGCCCACCAATGGGGAGATGATGCGGATGATGCTTCAGATGATGCAGGTGCAGCAGGGCGTGCTCCTGCAAGTCCAGAATGCTCCAGTTGGTCGAGCTGCTCGGGCACTTCCGGAGGCCCCTCGCTCCGAGCCGGGAGCGAAGCAATTTCGGGAGCTAGCTCCCGCATATTTTGATGGGTCTGAGGGTCCTCTGGCTGCCGATGAGTGGATTCGGAACATTGAGGATAACCTGGCGATGGCAAATATTAACCCGGCTGGATGGGTTGATTTGGCTAAGAGGGCAGCTGAAGGATAATGCCAGAAACTGGTAGGATGCTGAAGAGAAGATGCTGGTAGAGCCGATAGTTTGGGCTACCTTTAAGTCCAGATTTGACGGAGAGTTCTTCCCGAAGGCTGCTAGGCAGGTGATGCTGCAGCGCTTCATAGATCTGAAGCAGGGGAGCTTGTCGGTAGATCAGTGCCACCAAGAGTTCATGAGGCTCAGTCGGTTTGCACCAAAGATGGTGCAAGATGCCGATGAGAAAGCTCAGCGGTTCCTCCAGGGACTTGCCTTGGAGCTTCAGAGTTTTGTGACCTCTTCTGACCTGGAGACATATCAGAAGGTTCTGATTGCTGCGAGGCGACAGGAGTTGAATTTGAACCAGAGGAAGGGACATGTTTCAGGAGCTGGGAAGAGGCCTGTGGAGCAGGTCAGAGCGGCGGTTAGACCTGGATTCAGGCCTATCCAGCCTGTTCAGTTCAAGAGGCCAGGAGGGCCTATTCTGAAGACTTGCCATTTCTGCGGCAAGACCGGGCACCTCAGGGATCAGTGTAGGAGGTTCCTGGGGCAGTGTATTGTCTGCGGAGATCCTGCCCATACCATCAGGGAGTGTCCCAAGTCGAAGCAGCCTTGGCGGACACCTATTGCAGCACAGCCGTTGCAGCAGCGAGCTCCTGCGCCCGCTGGACGTGGAGCACCCCTTGTTCCACAGAGACAGGCCTTTCAGCAGGCTGTTCCGCCGAGAGGGCAGGCTTTCCTGATGACTGAGGAGGAGAGCATGGCCATGGATGAGGTTATCACTGGTAACTTCCCTCCTAGCTGTCTCTTCCTTAGTTATGTTTGATTGTTAGATTATGTTGTTTGCTTGAACATGATTGTTGCTAGACTAGGGCTTGATTGTTAGACTGTTTGTAGGTGTGATTTTGGTGTGCACATTTTCTGCACGAGTCCTCTTTGACTCAGGTGCATCGATGTGCATTATTTCTCGGAGCTTCGTGGAGAAGCATTCCTTGTCGACGTCCCCTCTTCCCAAGAGTTGGAATATCGTCACGGGAAATGGTGTGGTCTCGGTGCATCGTGGTTGCAATTCTTGCTCGTTGGTGGTTTGTGGATATGAGCTTTACGCTGATTTCATTGTCCACGACATCATCAACTATGATGCGGTCCTTGGGATGAATTGGCTTGCGAGCTTCTATGCTACGATCGACTGTCGGAGGAAGAAGGTGGTGTTCGAGATTCCCGGACTTCCGGTATTTGAGTTCAGCCGAGGTAGCAGTTCGCTTGGTCCTGTCAGGTTTCGTGCCAGGCCAGTGGAGATTGTGGCTATGCAGATGGAGCTGGAGAGGCCAGCGGTTGTGCGGGACTTTGATGACGTCTTCCCCGAGGAGATGTCTGGTTTGCCACCTGATCGAGCTCTGGAATTTTCTATTGATCTTGTTCCGGGAGCGCAGCCGATTTCGAAGGTGCCATATCATATGGCACCCGCTGAGTTGGAGGAGTTGCGGAAGCAGCTGGATGAGCTTTTGCAGAAGGGTTATATCAATCCTAGTGTGTCTCCGTGGGGAGCACCAGTGCTGCTGGTGAAGAAGAAGGATGGTTCGCGTCGCATGTGCGTGGACTATCGGGAGCTGAATGCGGTGACCATCAAGAATAAATACCCGTTGCCTCGCATCGATGATATTTTTGATCAGCTTGGAGGTTCGAGGGTGTTTTCGAAGTTGGATCTGAGGAGTGGTTATCATCAGCTGAAGGTGAAGAAGGGAGATGTTCCGAAGACAGCATTCAGGACGAAGTACGGACATTACGAGTTTGTGGTTATGCCTTTCGGTGTAACCAACGCACCCGCAGTTTTCATGAATCTGATGAATCTGATTTTCTACGACTTTTTGGATAAGTTTGTCGTTATCTTTATTGACGACATTCTGATCTATTCAAAGTCGGAGGAGGAGCATGCCTCGCACTTGAGGACGGTGTTGGAGATTTTGAGGAGGCATCGTTTGTATGCCAAGTTTTCGAAGTGCGAGTTTTGGCTGGATAGAGTTGCTTTTCTGGGGCATGTGGTGACTGGAGATGGTATTTCTGTGGATCCCGAGAAGATCAGGGCCATCAGAGAGTGGCCTGTTCCGCAGTCAGCGTCTGAGATCAGGAGTTTCCTTGGACTTGCTGGTTACTATCTGCGCTTCATTAAGGACTTTTCCCGTATTACTGAGCCGATGACCAGATTGACGCAGAAGGATGTACCTTTTGTTTGGTCGGGTGATTGTGAGAATGCCTTTGGTGTTCTGAGGGAGAGATTGACGACTGCCCCTATTCTTGTTGTGCCTGATCGCAGCGGTGGATTTGAGATCTTTTGCGATGCTTCTGACAAGGGTCTCGGTTGTGTGTTGCATCAGCACGGGCATATTGTGGCTTATGCTTCTCGTCAGCTCAAGGTTCATGAGAAGAATTACCCGATGCATGATTTGGAGTTGGCTGCTGTTGTGTTTGCGCTCAAGATTTGGAGGCACTTCCTGCTGAGTGAGAAAGTGAAGATCTTCACCGATCACAAAAGCTTGAAGTATATTTTTACTCAGAAGGAGCTCAACATGCGACAGCGTCGATGGTTGGAGCTTATGGCGGATTATGAGATTGATTTGCAGTATCACCCAGGCAAGGTGAATGTGGTTCCTGATGCGCTGAGTAGGCTTCCAGCGGTGATGATTTTGACTTCGCAGTGGAGATTGCAGCAGGATTTTTGCGAGTCTGGTGTTGAGGTCGTTCTTCCTGGGGAGGCCTCTTCGTTGATGACTATGCAGATTCGGTCGACGATCGTAGATCGGATCAAGGCTGGCCAGGCCGGTGATCCGAAGCTGGTGAAGATTCGGGAGCAGGTGGAAGCCGGTCTGCGGACTGACTTTTTGATTCATGAGGATGGCTCGCTAAGGTTTGGAGCCAGGTTGTGTGTGCCAGCTGGGGATATTAGAGAGGAGTTGATGGTGGAGGCACACAGTTCGCCGTACTCTGTGTATCCTGGTGGGACCAAGATGTACAAGGATCTTCGCCTGAACTTTTGGTGGCATGATATGAAGAGGAGTGTGGCTCGGAGTGTAGCCAAGTGTCTGGTTTTCCAGCAGTTTAAGGCGGAGCATCAGCGTACGGCAGGGTTGCTACAACCGATTCCGATTCTGGAGTGGAAGTGGCAACACATCACTATGGATTTCGTGACTGGACTACCTCAGAGTCCGAAGCAGAATGACGCGATTTGGGTGATCGTAGATCGATTGACCAAATCCGCGCACTTTATTCCATTCCGAGTGGGACAGTCCACTGAGGCGCTAGCGAGGAGATATATGGAGGTAAATTCTTTTGCTCTCCATTTTATTTCCTTTTCCTAGTTTGGATAGTGATGTAACGTGAATCGTGCAGGAGGTTGTACGACTTCATGGAATCCCCGTGAGTATCGTGTCGGACAGAGACACGAGGTTCACATCTCAGTTCTGGCAGAGTTTGCAGAAGAGTTTGGGTACGCGTCTGAGTTTCAGCACGGCGTACCATCCGCAGACAGATGGCCAGTCCGAGAGGACGATTCAGATCTTGGAGGACATGCTGAGGGCGTGCATGTTGGATTTCAAAGGTTCGTGGGAGGACCATCTACATCTGGTAGAGTTTTCTTACAACAACAGCTTCCAGGCGAGTATTGGCATGGCGCCTTTCGCCGCTCTTTATGGGAGGAAATGTCGATCGCCATTGAGTTGGGATGACGTTGGTGATCGTGAGCTGTTGGGACCTGAGATGATTGTGGAGGCTGTGGATGTTGTCAGGAACATTCGGGAGAGGTTGAAGATTGCTCAGGACCGTTTTAAGCATTGGGCGGATGCTAAACGTCGTCCTTTGGAGTTTCAGCCTGGGGACCATGTGTTCTTGAGGATTTCCCCGAATCGTGGTGTGATTCGCTTTGGGAAGCGAGGGAAGTTGAGCCCGCGATACATTGGACCGTTTGACATTCTGGAGAGAGTTGGCGAGGTGGCCTACCGCTTAGCCTTGCCGCCATCTTTGGAAGGAGTTCACAATGTTTTCCATGTGTCGCAGCTTCGTCGATACATTAGCGATCCATCTCATGCTGTGGATTTCTCGGAGATTACCGTTCGCCCTGATATGACGTATGACCAGCAGCCAGTGCAGATTCTGGACAGGCGTCAGAAGTCACTTCGGAACAAGGTTGTCAATCTTGTGAGGGTGATGTGGCGACACGGCTCACCAGGAGAGTCTACTTGGGAGAACGAGGATGAGATGCGAGAGCGCTACCCACTTTTGTTTCCGGACACGTGAGTGTTGGGAAATTCCGAGGACAGAATTTTTCTTAAGTTGGGGAGGATGTAACGACTGGTTTTCATGTATCTGGATTTATTATATTATATTATATGTTTTGGTGGATTTTCTCCTTATGTGTGGTTTTCGACTTCGTAGCTTTCATTTTCGATCGTTTCGTCGTGATTTTCTAGCTTCTTCTTTAGAATCATCGATTTTGGAGTAATTCATTCGTGACGGGCTTCATAACGGTCATATCTTATTGTTAGATCAAGCCTAGGAGTCTTTGGAATCGATCCCGGAGCTTCGCGCTCCATTTCGGAACTTTTTGTGCACGTTAGCCGGTACAAGAAGGGGAACCGACCGACTAGATGACGATTTAGTCGGTCGACAAACCTTCATGAACCGACTAGTTGGCTTTGTTAATTTCTCAGGAGTTACTGTTTACTTTTAGTCGGTCTAAGAACAACCACCGACCGACTAGATGCTCAACTAGTCGGTTAGAACTTGCTCTCAGACCGACTAGTTTCTGTCAGTAAATTTCACCTAAGTTACTGTTTATCGTTAGTCGGTCCATGAACACTCACCGACCGACTAGGTTGCAAACTAGTCGGTTGACGGGCCTTCACAGACCGACTAATTCTTTACCCAGATTTTTCCCTACTTTCGTTGTTTGGATTTAGTCGGTCACAGTTATCCGACCGACCGGCTAGTTCTCAAACTAGTCGGTCAGCCACTCTTCTTTGACCGACTAATGACCCCAGAAACCTAATTTTTGGGCAGCCGCCGGCTGTGCCTATTTAAACCCCCCCAAACGTTTTCTTTCTTCATTCATTTCTCCTGAGCCTCCTTCTTCCCCAAATCATCATCCATCTAACCCTAGCCCTCCTCCTTCATCAAGAGCTTCTCCCCCTCTCCATTTTGGCCGGCCACCACCTCTAGGTCGCCGAAAAATCCCAAAAATCCCCAAAACCCCATTTCTCCAGATTTTCCCCATCCATTCCAGATCTGAACCCTAGGTTCCCCGGATCATTTCTTCCGTTGCCGTGCTTGCTCGGCATCATTCTTCCGCTTCCGATACGGTAATAACTCGATCTCTTAATATCCTCATAGCCCATTTGTGTTTTGTGAAACCCTAATAAAACTAGGTTGGATGTTGTTTGATGATTGTTTCTCCTTAACAGCGACTTCCCCGTAGATTATCATCCGTGAGACGAACCCTCGTGATCGTCATCCTCGGTGCTAGGCAAGTGAAACTTGCCACTTAGGGTTTTGGGCCATGTCTTAGGCCATTTGCTTGTTGTAGGCGTAAAAGAGACTAGGCGACGAAATGATACTCACCTAGGCGCAATTTTAAGAACTAGCTTGACAACGAAGCTAGATCCGTTATTCATCATGTTGCATAACTACCATGTCATGTTTAATTTCCATTAACGGTACGCGAATATCTGTCCATGTCATTGCATTTTGCCTGTCATGTTTAAATTCAATTAATGGTACGCGAATATCTGCTCATGTCATTGCATGCTTGAACACTCATCGTGATTGCGTAGCCTCGCTACATACTAGTGCTACTTGCTCCGGCTAGGCACCCGTTTTGCGGGCACAACCCTATGCCAATTACAAATCTGGCTCGTGGTCCAGAAAACGAGCTTGAATACAGCCTGCGGGCAATAGGGCACTCGCCTGTGTGTGAGTGATCCCTTATACTTGAATACAGCCTGTGGGCAATAGGGCACTCGCCTGTGTGTGAGTGATCCCTTGTACTTGAATACAGCCTGCGGGCAATAGGGCGCTCACATGTGTGTGGGTGATCCCTTGTACTTGTTACTTGACAATACATGTCACACCTACCACTTGTTACTTGCTACTTGTACTTCGCTTGTTACTTTCATACGATACTTGCCATGTCATGCATCTTACTATAACTGTTAGGTTGTTAGTTTACCTTACTTCCAGTTTCCTTGCCCAAGTCTTTTAAACTTGCTGACATGTGCCCCTTTACTCTTTTGGGTGACACATGTTAGATCCTGAGCCTGAGTTCGTGGTTGAGGACGAGGTGTTTGCGGACGCCGAGCCCGAGTCTGTTTTTGGCGAGGAGTACGTGGACACTGGGGACCAGTCCTAGTGTCTTCGTCGAGCTTTACCCTTTTGTTTTAGACTGCTGTAGTTGTCGGTGCGCAGCACCTATACTCTGTTTATGTTTGACCTTGTTGGCCTTGTTCTGGGCCTTTAGACTCTTTCTTTTAGCCTGGTGGCTTTTCTGGATGTTGAACTTAATTTTAATGTTGGACGAATTCTGAGACTTGAGATTTTACTTCTGTCTCTCCTTGTGTTATTATTGTTGTTCCGTTTGTGGTTACAGAGACCTGCTTACGTTTTATTGACGCTTATCGGGTTTGGGGCTTCACAGCTCCACTCTCGTGCGGACCTTTTCACGTCTCGCCTCCATTTTAGGGAAGCGGGGCGTGACACGTTCCATTGCAAGTTGACTCCATTTTGGCGTTGTGGTTGATTGACGTGGGTGTTTGTTCGTTCCCACAGACGGTGCTAGATGGTTCTGGGTGTTTTCTCACCGTTGAATTGTTGACCGGAGGGTGGGAGGTCAACGTGATCAAAAGGGGCACATGGGACCTCTGGGATCGGTTGAGGGCACGTTTGCTCGGTGAGGGATGTGCGGATCCTCGCGTCGGCTTGCCGAAGGGTAGCCTCGGTAAAGTGACGACCTCCTGGTGGGGGAGATAAGCGGGCTCGGGGATGAGGGCGCTCGGCTCTGGCTGGAAGACGCTGAGGGGTAGCCTCGACGCTGCTGGATCTGCTTGACCTGAACAGACGAGGAAGCTCGTCAGGGGGGTCGGACCTTGGTTCCGACCAAGTCCCCTCCGATGCCTAAGTCAGAACGGGTCTGATGGTACTCGATGGTATCGGTACGGCTCACGGGGAGGCCGTCATGCGAATCCTCGGGCCGAGCTGTGGAGGAGAAATGTAGGGTGGAGGACAAGGTCGTGTGAGTAGAATACATCGGGGTTCTTGGTATCCAGGAAGTGATCCCTTTGTCTGTTGTCCCTTGCGTCCCTTTATAGGAGTCTTTAGCATACACGCCACCCTCAACGTCCACCACTTCCGCCCCCATGATCCGCTTCTTTGATGGCGCCTTCATGTTCATGAAGGTGGACGTAATGGGGCCCCATAATGGTGATTAAGGGGGGCGCGCTTTAAGGGGTGCGGTTAGCTCTTGCTGGTGCGGGCTGGTGGACGCACCTGCTTCAATTTGGGGCAGACCCTACTCTAAGTCTTCGTGGGGGCCTCGTCGTTTGGCCTTGTCGTTAGGCCCGCTCTTCCATAGGGCCGCGATCCTGTGGCTTGGGCTTGGGCCGCTCGGTTTTGGTCCATTAACGGAATGGTGGTATCAATACTATTTCATAAAAGTTTCTACACTTGTTAATTAACCATGAGAGAATGGTGAAGCTAAAAATGATGTCCATGTCTTAAAAAAATTTCTATGCTCTTCGGATCCTAAATATGATTATATTACAGTGGCTATTTATGAGTCGAAAGACTTGGAAATCATGATCATAAATGAGCTCATGGGATCGTTAGAACCACATAAACTATTAAAGGTTTTCTAAGAAGAAACAAGTTCAGGTGGAGAAAGTTTTTGAAGCAAAACTCAATTTCAAAGACAAAAGGTGATACAAGAGGAGCCAAAAATCAAAGACACTAGGGACAATTTTATGGGCATGGCCATGGATGAGGCTGTGAACATGATCAAGGCTGTCGAGGATTTTTCCAAACGGAGGACACGCACTATAACCAAAGCTATGAAAGAGGACGAGGATGAGAGGATATGCTAGCGGTTAATGGTGTGATAAGTTTATAGTCTGCTGCCATGTTTGCAAAAAAGCTTAGTCATTATGCTTCAGATTTTTAGTATAATGAAGATAATCAAGTATGTAAGACTGGTAACATTTTCAATGAAGAGGAACAACTACTTTTACAAGCATATAAAGAAGAACAAGATGTAAAGAATGATGTTTGATACTTAAACTCTGGAGCTAGCAATCACATGTGCGGAAAGAAAAATTTGTCCATGGGGGAGATTAATGAAGTGGTTAGCAGCCAAGTATATTAATTTGGAGATCACTCTATGTTGGGGTTTTCCCGTTTTCTTTCCAACCGTTGTGATCCACATACGGTTTCTATAACCAATTCCCTCCCAAAATCAGTTTGATAACTGTTGATGGAACAGTTTCAAACGTTTATAAATGGTTTTGGTCCCTGCAGTCAAGGCTCTCGAATTCAGAAGATACGCCATCAAAAACAGAGGGGTTGAGACTCGGAAGGTCAAA
Source organism: Scilla litardierei (assembly GCA_030789695.1). Lineage (NCBI taxonomy): Eukaryota > Viridiplantae > Streptophyta > Magnoliopsida > Asparagales > Asparagaceae > Scilla > Scilla litardierei. The sequence continues at coordinate 7,187,406 of CM061136.1, read as the reverse complement.
ACACAGAGTAAAAAGTTCACCTTTTTGAAAGGCAATGGCTGAAGGTAAGATTCTTCCGCAAATCTATGATCTAATCATCAAATTAGACTAACACTTTAAAGTACCGGTGAACAGAAAAAAATAAAATTCTCATTTCTCTAAAGAATAGAGATCATCAATACATTTCTAATGTTTACTGCATGCCAATTATGAAAAACAATATTCTGTGTTTGGGGGCCAATTAGAAGAAAGAGGTTATAACATCAAAATAAAAGATATATTGATCATAGTCAAACTACCATCCTATTTGAGTTATGAGCACTGTCCGGTGGTAAAAGAAAAGAGTGCATACATATGATACATGCATTATCTACGTTGCATGTCAAGATATCAATTTAGGTTCTCGATCTGTGACTCAAAAGAAAAGCAAACGGCAGAAAGTTGGGTTCAATTAAAAATCTAGTTAGGTTCTCAGCAACAGTGTACTTAAAATAACTAACTGAGCACTGCATGCACACTCCCATCAGAAATCTATTACTTAAAATCACTGGAAACTTCGGAGTTGATCATATAGTTTTTGAATTGGTTGTACCTCATGGCAGCTACCCATCAAACAAAAACTAACAGAAAATAGAGGAAGTTGTATGTGTTTAATTTGAATGGCAAACAAAATCTAGAAAAAAAAATCCTAGTTACACGGCTGCTCTTTAATCGCGTTGCCTATTGATCGCAAGCTACGTTGCACAGACGCAGTCATCGATACCAAGCCGTGACATTTAAGCAAATTCTAAGATGTATTATAAAAATAAAAGTATCATATTCGATACATGTGCATGACGCACATATCCAGTATGACACAGCTTGATGATTGAAATATCTGTGCTTCTTAGATAACAAGAAATAGTTTCAGGACCGAGTAAACAAATAGCTAACACGCATTGTTTGCAAGAAATTGCCAACCACATCAATTGTATTACTCAGCAAATGCTGGGTGTTGGTTGAGCTACTGGCAGTGGGAAAATGCACCAACATGCCATACTGAGTACAATTCAGGTGAGCTGGTGTTAGAAATCCAAGCTCGGAGCTAAAGAGATCATGACATGCTGGGTTTTGATGGGCACAGGCTACTGTTATTACAACTGCGCTTGCATGCTATGTATCTGTACGGATCAAGGATTTATGGGAGCCTGATATAAACACTTAGGCTAAGAATCGGCCAGGCCGGATGAGTTCTTGTTTGCTTGCACGGAACCTGGCAGCTTCTTGCTCACACCCTCACTTCACTCAACCCACAACGCGAGAGTCTCAACAACTTCACCAAACTGAAATCACATGAAGAGAGAACTGTGGGCTATAGATTAGATCAGTCGAGCTAATTAATAAATTGAGAAATAAATGCATTTGTTCTTGGATGAGTCATGGAGTCAACAATGTAGAGGGGGGAAAAAAAATCATTTGGCTATTATGGCTGCCAACCATATATGTGATGTGACTGTTCCCTCGTTAACCCCGGCCAGTGCATTCAAGTTCTTCAAGTTAAAGCAAATGCAGTTGCTCATCATAATGTGGGCTTTGTTGTGTTTAGGTGGAGGAGATGCATGTGTGGGAAAACCCGTAAAAATAATATTAGAGGACGACAGGAGAGAAGAGTTTAAAACAGTTTGTTCTTTTTTGTTCTTATGGTTTTGCCTTTTTTACTTGCTTACTGATACAGCATTATTATCTGAGTCCAGAAAGATCCACAACTCCGGCCCAACAAAGCGGAAGCACCACATCAGATCGGTCGTCTCCTCATTTATAAAGCTAGCTAAGCTGATTGGACTCGCCCACTTAAAGCTTCAACACATACCAGAAGCATTCAATGGTCGTTCATCAATGGCGACAGCTCAAACAATAAAGCACCATAAATGCACGGACATTACCCTTTAGTCGACCTGCCTATATATGGTCTCTCAGACGATGAGAAAGTAAACTTATTCTGGGACAACTTTTCAGACGACGTCTCACACACAATCTCTAAGACAATCTCCGGTCAGGTACCCTTACACTCAGGATCTGCTCTGACCTAACTCTCTACATTTTCTTTATAGCTTGGCGCGATAACTATCGGCTGATCTCCTAATAGATATGCCATAGTTACCACAAGATTCTTTTGAATCACCAATTAACTTATGTATTGGAGGGGATTAGGTTAGACCCCAGATCCAATCCTTCCTAACGAGCTCTGTGGTGTAGGAAGCCAAAGATAGCTCAGACTCAGTGGAAACAGTTCAGATCAAGGACCTCTTGGTCAGATATCGACTCACCCATATACGCGCACACACACACACTCTCTCTCATATGCATATGGGTGAGTCGATCCCTGAATAGATGCACACACACATTCATATGCATCATTTTCATCTAAGGGTATCATAGAATTAGTCTAGAACCCATCTGTTGAGTCATCGGGCTGTCACTCGAGAAGACTCGTTCGGCGAGCGACTAAGGCCCACAGAGCCTACGAGAGAAGCCTGAAACTGACTCAGTCAAGGCCCACATACCAGACGCCTGTTGCACTCCCCCCAATTGAACGTGGGATTGAAAGTGAGCTCATAAATAGTAGTGATGTGGGCTACGGTTACCCCTATAACAGGAGGAAGATCATGGCACCATAAGTGGTGACTGTTATCCTCCCAACGTCATTGAAGGGACCCCGGAGGACTATAAATATAGGGATATGGACAGAGTAAGGAGGGACAAGATCTGATACTCTGAGACTACGTACATTATCTTACTTTTCTTTCACAGAAGAGCTTCCGTGGGTCGATCTCAGCTGCTCCAAGCTCCTTCACTCTCTTAAGCTCTATTCTAACGTAAGCATATGAGGGGATTTGGGACATGACCCAGATCTGACCCCCTAACAATTCCTGATGGTGCTGACCATCGAGCCCCGATCCTACGAGCGGGTCGCATCTGAGCTTCCCAACACCGATCGACCGACGCTCGATCTATTCGAGGGTCGAACAAGCCCTGCAAGTAAACCACAATCTACCAATGACCTGTTTTCCTCCAACCTAGGGTCCCACTCAACCGACTGACGAGGCTCCGACTCAGCAACAAAGGATCAACGTCACCAATCTCAAATTGTTTTGGTCATTTTTGGCCTTAACAGTTGGGCGCCGTATGTGGGAAACATTCAACAGTTCGACATCGCAAAGCAATCAATAAGCTATGTCGGCTGGACCCAGCAACGTCAGACCGAACCCAGGTCCAAGCGAGAAACAAAAAGCAAACAACGTCCAGGTGAAGGATGCCTCAGATTTTACATCCTCAACAAAACGACCCAAGAGGGCCACCAAAGTACGTAAGGTGTCCCAGGAGCAATTCGACCAATTTGCAGAGCGGGTCGACAAGAGTCTCATTGTATTGGCGACTCTGGTGCTTCAAAGCATGGGAGATCCACCACTCGCAAATGCGTAACTACCACCTCCAAATCCAACTCTGACACTGACGAGATGCGCAACCATGCTTAGGGATCCAAGAGATCCGAGAGTGGATCGTCAAGAGATTGCCTCACTCAATACAACTCCTACATCTCACCAATACGGCGAAATGAGGAATGATATCTATACCTTCGGTTTCCAGGGAGGACTTAGTCCCTCCAACTATAAGCAAGCGACTCGCAGCATCCTGGATCAGGTAATAAATGGAATCACTCCAGGCTACAACCATCTCGATTTTGCAGGTGGGTATGGGAGGAGAGAGGCGGAGGAAATTCTCAACCGATCCTCAGGAGCTACTTACGTGTAAGGCGGAGATGGACGATTCCAGCTTATCCATTCTGCACTTCGACAGACCCTGTTGAAGGAGAACATCACGTCTGCTCCATTTCTCCCAAAATTCAAACTCTTGGCATGCCTTGTCGACTTATGATGGCAAAGGTGACCCGTGTGCACACATCTGCAAATACCTAAACGTAATCCTGCTTCATGGAGCCGACGAGCCATACCTCTGCCGAGCTTTTCACACTACCCTAATTAAGACATCGGAGGGCTGGTACAATGCATTATTCGACAGCTGTATCAGGTCATTTGACGAATTGGCCGATTTGTTTTGCAGGCAATTCGTCACGGGTCGCATCCCAAGAGAAAGTCTCCCACCTCTTTATGTTCAAACAGAAGGATAAGGAGCCAATCTGAGCCCTCGTCCAACGATTCAACAACGAAAGGCTCAAAGTAGAGGACACACCAGATGTGACTGTCATCACAGCTTTCACTCAAGCAGTGTAGGACAAACACTTACAAAGGGCCACCCACCAGTTTCCACCTAACAACCTCGTGGAGCTGTTCAATATAATAGATCGGTTCACCATCTCTGAAGAAGCGGAGGAACCAACTGAAACTACTAAGAAAGGCACTCCTGCTCGTCGTGGAGACACAAGGCGTGAAAAGCCATCTCATGGAACCCCACGCTAGGAATCTCAGGACAAGATACAAAGGGAGAGGATCCCTCGAAGCAAGGAGCACCCAGCTTATGCAAGACCAAACACGCCCAAGACAGATGTTCTAGCTTATGCCCAGCGAGAAGAACTGGTCTAGGAATCTGCCAAGAAAGGCAAATATGAAAAGAGAGATGACCTCAAGTCAAGTTCTGCAAGTACCACAATGATTATGTGCATGATACTAACGATTGCTGGACACTCAAGAAAGAAATCGATGGACTGGTCAAGCGCGGGCACCCCAAGAAACTGGTTGGCGATCAACCAAGCAAAGAGGGGCCCTCAAAGCAAAAGGGCAAGATGACGGGGTCACCTATCACTAAGGTGGTTGATTAGCGAGCTTCTAAGCTCAAGACCAAATGAAGGCATGGAACAAAAACGACCCGCGACGAGATTCAAAAATGCATGTATGCTTTTCAATAAAATTGTTTTCCATCAAAATACAATTGTGCTTCCTTTTCGAAACATCGTTCTTCCACCCCAAGAACCTGGTTGGCGATCAACCAAGCAAAGATGGGCCCTCAAAGCAAAAGGGCAAGATGACGGGGTCACCTATCTATAAGGTGGTTGATTAGCGAGCTTCTAAGCTCAAGACCAAATAAAGGCATGGAACAAAAACGACCCGCGACGAGATTCAAAAATGCATGTATGCTTTTCAATAAACTTGTTTTCCATCAAAATACAATTCTGCTTCCTTTTCAAAACATCGTTCTTTGAAAGAGCATTTATGAATTTTATGAGAATTACCCCATCAAACTCCTCGCTACAAGGATCCGATCCTTAGGAAAATCTTGATGGGATGCATTCATTAAACAAATTACTTTGATGAAAACTCATATCATGTCATCAGTCGTAAGTCGAAGGGACCGCCCATTTGCCACTGAACGACCCTCTCGTGTCGTCAGCTGCAAGTCGAAGGGGACCACCCCCTCGCCACTGAACGACCTTCCATTGTCGTCTCCCGTAAGTCGAAGTGTACCACCCTTTCTCCATTGAACGACCCTCTCGTGTCGTCAGCCAGAAGTCGAGGGGACCATCTCTTCGCCACTGAACGACCCTATCGTGTCGTCAGCCGTAAGTCGAAGGGGCCACCCCTTCGCCACTGAACGACCCTCTCGTGTCGCCAGCCGTAAGTCGAAGGGGTCACCACTTCTCCATTGAACGACCCTCTCGTGTCATTAGACGTAAGTAGAAGGGGCCAACCCTTCGCCACTGAACGACCATATCGTGTCGTCAGCCATAAGTCGAAGAGGACACCCTTTGCCACTGAACGACCCTATCATGTCGTCAGCTGTAATTCGAAGGGGCCACCCCCTCGCCACTAAACGACCCTCTCAATCATCAGTCATAAGTCGAAGGGGCCACCCTTTGCCACTAAACGACCATATCGAGTCGTCAACCATAAGTCGAAGGGGACCATATGTAAGTTGAAGGGGACCACCCCCTCGCCACTGAACGACCTTCGACAGTCGTCAGCCGTAAGTCGAAGGGGACCACCCTTTTACCACTGAACAACCCTCTCGTGTCGTTAGCCGTAAGTCGAAGAGACAACCCCTTCACCACTGAACGACCCTATCATGTTGTCAGCCGTAAGTCGAAGGGGTCACCCCTTCGCCACTGAACGACCATATCGTGTCGTCAGCCGTATGTTGAAGGGACCACCCCTTCGCCACTGAACGAACCTCTCGTGTCGTCAGCCGTAAGTCGAAGGGACCACCCCTTTTCCCTTGAATGACCATCCCGTGTCGTCAGACGTAAGTCAAAGGGACTACCCCTTCACCACTGAATGACCCTCTCGTGTCAGCAGTTGTAAGTCGAAGTGGCCACCCCTTTAACACTAAAGGACCCTATCATGTCGTCAGACGTAAGTCAAAGGGGCTACCCCTTCGACACTGAACGACCCTCTCGTGTCGTCAGCCGTAAGTCGAAGGAGCCACCTCCTCACCACTGAACGACCCTATCATGTCGTCAACCGTAAGTCGAAAGGGCCACCCCCTCGCTACTGAATGACCCTCTCAGTTGTCAGCCGTAAGTCGAAGGGGCCACCCATTCGCCACTGAATGACCATATCGAGTCGTCAGCTGTAAGTCGAAGGGGACCACCTCTTTGCCACTGAATGACCCTCTCGTGTTGTAAGCCGTTAGTCGGAGGGGCCACACCTTCACCACTAAACGAACATATCGAGTCGTCAGTGGTAAGTCGAAGGGGGACACCCCCTCGCCAACAACCATATCGAGTCATTAGAGGTAAGTCGAAGGGGACCACCCCCTCACCACTGAACGACCTTCCACAGTTGTCAGTCGTATGTCGAAGGGGACCACCCTCTAGCCACTGAACGACCATATCGAGTCGTCAACCGTAAGTCAAAGGGGACCACTCCATCGCCATTGAATGACCTTCCACAGTCGTCAGCCGTAATTCGAAGGGGATCACCTCATTGCCACTGAACGACCTTCCATATTCGTCAGTCGTCAATCGAAGGGGCCACCCCTTGCCACTTAACGACCCTCTCGTATTGTCAGTTGTAAGTTAAAGGGTCCACCCCTTCGCCACTAAACGACCATATTGAGTCGTCAGCGTAAGTCAAAGGGGCCACCCATTTGCCACTAAATGACCCTTTCGTGTCGTCAGTCGTAAATCAAAAGGGCCACCCCTTCGCCACTAAACAACCCCATCGTGTCGTCAGCCATATGTCGAAGGGACCACCCCTTCGCCACTGAACGATTCTCTTGTGTCGTCAGCGTAAGTAGAAGGGGACCACCCCTTCGACACTGAACGACCCTATCGTGTCATCAGCCGTAAGTCGAAGGGGTCACCCCTTCGCCACTGAACGACCCTCTCGTGTCGTCAGGCGTAAGTCAAAGGGGCCACCTCTTCGCCACTAAACGACCCTCTTGTGGCGTCATCCGTAAGTCGAAGGGGCCATCCCTTCGCCACTGAATGACCCTCTCGTGTCGTCAGCTGTAAGTCGAAGGGGCCACCCCCTCTCCACTGAACAACCTTCTCGCACCTTCAGATGTAAGTCAAGGGGGCTACCCCGTCACCACTGAACGAAGTGGTCTCTTTTGGACATGGTTCATCGGCTTAACCCTGACCATCTTGAGCAATTGTTTAACCCGTCGAAAGGGGCCAGCAGGCATTACGACCACCCGTATGCGCGACGACAAATAAAGAGATATAAGCAAACTTTTCTGGCATATATATTACACTACAAAATTGTCCTCATTTATATCTCAATCACCCCTATATACACTTGAAAATTCTGACGGGATAAAAAGAGCGTCAATATTTTGCAACGAGTCACGATGCCCTTGGTCTCCTTCAAGTGCAACAACATAATCTTGATATCCCAGAGTACCAGCGCCTACATCGGCACCCGTCGTTATGACAACTTCGCCAGTAGGAGTGGCCTCCCCCTGCCTCATCGATGTCGAGGAACAACACGGGGATCTGGTCGATCTCAGTGGCGATGCCAGGGAATCGATCCTTCACTTTCGATAGACATCGTTCAAAGCCCTACGTGTACAATTCGTCGAAATCGGGTAATGAATCCTTGTATTCCTGGACTGCCCTCTTTGTTATGGCCTCTGCACCGACTCCCCGAAAGCTATCGTCAAGTCAAGCGAGGTTCTCATTCTCCCAGATTTTCCAATTGGCTTTATCCTCCAGCAGAGCTTTTTCTGCTCGCTCCCTCGAAGCGGCTTGGGCAGCTTCCCTTTTACGGGACTCGCTTAACTCGTACTCAAACTCGAGTACCCAGTTTCGTCTCAGTTTTCACAGAAGCCCCACTCTATCCAGCTCCGCCTGAGACTACTCCACGGCCATCTTAACGGCCATGGTGACTTCATGATTAGCCACCACCGACGCACATCGACGCAGCACAACATTGGCCATGAGAGCTTGCATACAAGGCACGATGGTCATCATCCATGCCTGCATCATCTATAATGAAGGCTAGCGCAGCAGTTACCTGGACACTCACGTGGACGACAATCGAAGCGAGCCTCTCATAATCGACCCTCTCCAGAACGGTCCTATCCCACGGAAGGGTCATGTTTTCGGCAATCCGAGAGGCAGTCCCGCACTCCAAAAGAGCATAATCGTATCTCTTGATTGGAAATTCTATTTGAATGAGCTCCTCCGTGGGAAAATCAAATGGAGCATGAGGCGATCGACTCTCCAGCAAAAGTGGCCTGAATTCATCGGGAATATTTCAGCCAGAGACACTGGAGGGAACAGCCCCCCAAGGCAAAGAATCCTGATGGAGAAGGGGCTCCGGAGGGGGCCGGGTTTCCCCTGAATCTTCCTCTAGAAGAGCTCCCTGTTCCTGCTCAAGAATGTGGGTCTTGCCAAGTAATTGGCTCACATCCGAAGGCCCAGGCTAACCCAAGGTGTCAGTCGACCCAGATGGCTCCGAGTGACTAAAGTGAAGTTGTCGCCTTTTCTTATTTCCCTCAACTGCAACCACCTCAAATTCGGTGGAGGGATTGTTCTTCTTCTTCCGTTGGAGACGAGCCAGCTCAGGAGCCCCATGAGCGATAATGGGAAGTTTCTCTGATGATCGAGCCGTTCCTTCATCTGTAGAAGGCACTCGAGAAAATAACATGCTCTCCTCAGCTTCTCTGATAGAAGCCTCGGCCCCTTCCCTCAGCGCAGGGTCCACTTGGTACTCCAGACCAACCATGCCTGCAAGAGAAAAACATGTCAAGATATGAAACAAAAATTGAACAGTTGGTGGGCGGAATTGAATCGACCTTTCGTCCATACAGTCCGACATAATACCACGTCGGACCACAATTGCTTCGTCTTCCTTATATTCTCTGGCAGATTCAACAGTGCATCGGTGGCTTCCTTCTCCGCTCCAGACAGAGGCTTGTCCTCGGCGAGACCTAAGTCAGGCACACCCCACCCAGTGCAAAAGCTCGCCTCGCCTTGGAAGACCATGAACACAAATTCATCTTTCCAGTTGGAATTTGAGGAAGGGCGATCATCAAATAGCTTCCTACCTCGACGAGCCATTACCATGTACCAACCCAGATTCTTGAGGGGAGGAATCGATAAGAAATAATTGAACAATCCTAGCGACGGTTCAACTTTCTTCATCACGCAGAGGGCAATGAAACCAACCAATGCACCTATGTCGTTTGGCATCAGCTGACAAAGAGAAAGGTTAAATGTGCTCAGAAAGAAGCATATGAAAGGATGCATGGGGAACCGAAGCCCTCGTTGGGAGGCTTTGATGTAAACCCCAACCTCCCGATCGTCAGGACGATGAACCCTTTCATCCCTCCCCGCAACTGGATCTGATAGTCGAGCCGGACATATTTTCTCTAAAGTTCGGGGATCTGATCGGCTCCAAATTTGGATATCTGGTTGGCGATCAGACCGGGAACCATGGCCCCCTCTTTTTTCTTCTACATGACCAAAATCATGCTCCTTCCAGAGGCAGGGACGGATGATGAAGCCATTTTCAAAAGGAGAAAATCTGAATCAAGAACGATGAAGACGATAGCTTCAAATTTCCACTCTAGAACCGTCTTATAGTGACTAGACGACCGCGGCGTGATGAGACATGTGTCAAATATTTGAGGCTCTTAGCATCTTGGATTTCGAACCATCGAATCATCCAAAACAGCAAAGCGGGCACTTTGGTGCCTAAAACTTGCGTATTAATTCCTTGACTGTCGTGCCCCATTAATGCGATGTAACGTCGTTTGAACTCAATAGGTAAATTGTTTAAGGTCGAGCGACGGGTGCCATTGTTGAGTCATCGGGCCGATACTCGAGGAGACTCGCTTGATGAGCGACTAAGCCCTACAGAGCCTACGAGAGAAGCCTGAACTGACTCAGTCAAGGTCCACATACCAGATGCCCATTGCACTCCCATCAATTGAACGTGTGATTGAAAGTGAGCTCATAAATAGCGGCGACGTGGGCTACGGTTACTAATCATGATCCCTGTAAGGAGGATCGAATGATGCTAACAAAACCACAGCTCACGGGTCGTGTGTAGTTGCTTATGGGATGAACACGAGGATGCGGTCAATTGAGTATATGTTCTATGGGTCTTCGAGTGAAAGCTATGCAATAATCATGGTGATTGGTCGGTGAATGGTAGAAATAGTGTGTGTTGCAGGGTAGAACTCGCGTACAATGAATTTGTATTATGGGAAACCAAGGGCACGATGGTTAAGCTGATGATGGGGTTAGGATAAGCTATTTGACGGGTGATTTGCGGGGTGCAGAGGCTGAACTTCCTGTTAAAGCTGACCACGGTGTCGAATCCGGCAAGGTTCAAGCGAGAAGGACCGGGCTGCTAGAACTGGGGAGAGCACGACCGGGGGCGAGCTATCCTGTGCAAGAAACAACTCGTCAGAAAGGCCGGGTTGGGGTACAACCCTTAGCCTCTTTGATGCCTAAGTCAGTGGTTGGACTTAAAGCGGGGGCTAGGCACGCGGGTCGGACTAAGAAGTGAGTCGACTGATGTGTCCATATTTTACATCATTGTCATATCATATTTCCATCGCATTGCATATCATCTCCGCGTCCAAATCCCACATTTTACTGCGATTTTGGTATTTCTGACGATATTTCGAGTTCGTAGTATATTTTGAGTTTTCAGGGATTTTGGAGCGATTTGGACCCCCACCTGGGTATGGACACATCCGACTTGCTCATGAGCCTGCTGGCAGGGCTCTGGAGGGGTTCGCTGTGTTCTCGAGTTGTTGGAGGAGAGAAAGAGGAGAAGAAGGAGAAAGAGAGGCAGACAAAGAGAGAGGCAGCAGCTGCAGCAGCATTTTCCCAGAAAATGCTCGGCCCGAGTAGCTGAAGCTCGAGCCGAGCCATGACATGCTGAAGAGTAGATACGACCGACTCGGGCCGAGCAGCTTATCTACTCGGCCAGACATCACACCCCGAGTATCCCCCGAGTACACCCCGAGCAGCCGACCGAGTCATCCATCCTGACCCCGAGCAGCATGCGACACAGGCCGAAGCACTGCCTGAGTAGATCCGACTCGGGCCGAGTCACATACTCGACCGGCACTTCCTGGGGCATTTTTGGAAGTTTTGCTAAAACGCGCGATAGGTGCGATTTTGCAGAGCTGAAGCTCGCTACTGCGGGCTCAGCGGAAGGAGGCTATTCTGAGTTTGGATAGAGGATTTTTTTTGGGGAGCTCTAGGGCAAATTTTTTGTTGGAATATTTTTGGATTAACTTTGTAGCAAACTCTGGATCATTAATTGAAGATTATTGTTTTCTGCTTTCTCTGGATTTGTTCTTCGTTCACTCTCACTGTAAGTAATTTTTAGCCCTAATTTCTTTTGTTGCAACTTGCAAGAAATGTTTTCCTACGCAAATTCAATATTTTCGTGCGTTCTGATCACCATGAGTGAGTAGATCCTCTCTAGGGCCAATGGGTGAACCCTAGGATTTTAGGGGAAAATGTAGATCTGGATCCATACATCGAATTGGGGATCTAGGGTTGTATTTTGGTAGATCCTACCGAATTCGTAGATAACCCGTACTGAGATCATGCCCACGGTCTGTGGAATTGATGTTCTTAAGGGGTATCTAAGGATTCGAATAGGGAAATCAGTGGATCTAATCAAGGCACGTGACCATGCCCGGCTCGCGCCTTGAGGGGATCCATCGACGAACTATATCGCTACGTCGATGGCTACATCCATTGCATCGACGAGAGCCACCGAAATACCCCCCCAATTCTAACCCACGAGAGTGGTACGAATTGGGGGATTAATTCCTTAGCCCTAATGCGATGTGAGAAACCTATCCAGCATCAACCCCAACGATCCTAGCGGCGATCCCTAAAGCCCTAGTTCCTTTTATTATATTACACAACAACGATCATCAACCCAAGCCTTTCCCTCCGATCGCTACATTACTTATAGATTTGGAAATAGACTGAGATTATTACGAACACTATCACCGTCCTTGTGGGATTCGACTATCTTATATACTATAACTCGACACCATCCGCTTGCGGATTGAACCCGTAGTCGTAGCCTAGGAGCCATATCACGCCTGGCGACCGTGACACTGCCAGGTGGATCCTAGGTGTAGATTGCGGGTGCGTCATCGACCGCACATGACGAGCTATGAGTGGAAGAACAAAGATATGGACGACCTTTGCTCTTGTGTGTGAGTAAGAGGATTGAGAGTAAATTAGCTAACCCCTTCATCGTCGGAGGCGAAGGGGTATTTATACCTGACGGGAGGCGGTTGGATATGGCTAACATGGCATGCTGACTTGGCGTGCTGTGCTGGCCCTGCTGTTAGCGGAAGCTTCGGACGAGGATGTCAGGAACAGGAGTGCCAGCCACGCTTTTGTCAGACGATGCAACGACCAGGGGCACTTTTGTCAAACTGTCAAGGCCAAAAGGATTAAGTGTCAGGGGCGCAGCGGCCAGGGGAGTGCTTTGTCAGATGGTCGGACGACGTGAGCTCTGTTGTGTCCTTGTACCAGGTTGTTTGTCGTGTCCGATGAGCCAAGGATCTGGCAGAGCGCCTCTCGGTGGCTGGGCTCCTGACGAGCCTCCGAGCCGGCCTTGGCAGTGGGCGTGCGGCCCGGTCGCACATTCTCAGGTGGGGATCCTGGGTCGCCGGGGGGGAACGGGTGTGCCGTTGTCAATGTCCGTGGCTGTGTGGCCTGGGCGTGCCTTGTGCGCGCTGTTCCTATCGGACCGAGGGAGAGCGGGTAAGCGCATCTGTCAGCAGGCGAGGCGAGGTGTGCCCGTCCCCCTGTCGTGTCGGACTTTCAGTTCAACTGGCGCCCTGTAGGCCCCTGAAATTCGGGTGAGGGGCACCCCGTCATTGGGTTGGCCACCCGCTTGGGGGCGAGCCAACAGGGTACTTCGGTAGTTTAGGGTGGAAGATCAGACTATCCCGATCTTCTGGTCGTAACAATTGCCCCCGGCATTCGAGTTCGAGGCGGGAGCCCGATTCGGCTCGGATGACGTAACGCTACTCCTCTTTGAGATGGCGGTCGACACGGTGCTGATGTCGGATTGGGGGCGTTGAACCCTTTGGCGAACGAGGGGGTGGAGCTAACCGGGGAGGACCTGGTGAAGGCCCAGGTCCTGGAGGGGCTACCCAAGGCGCACCGCCGGTGGGAGAACTTGATGCGGGTTGGTTAGCTTACCCAGGATTGTTGGTCCCTATGTAGTTTGAACAGGGCGTGCCTTTATCCGTCGTTACCGTGATGAGCTTATCGCCCTAATGGGAGAATTCGCCTTTTCGCACGGCCGGTCGATGTAATGTTGTATTCCCGGTGTTCTCCATACAAACTGGTTAGATTGATCTTGCCTTTGTTTTGTGTTCTCCTTATTGAGTGTATGGACCGCTTGCTTTCTTGCGAGGGTAAAATTTTCCCCAACATTCCCTTGTCTGAGAGCGCTAGCTCTGGGGGAGGGGGATGTTGACACAGTATGTTGATCCCGAGCAGGTGACGCCCAATGACCCAGGCCGCCGTGATGGTGGCGTGGTTCTTCTTGGCCCCGGGTGTGGGACGAGGCTGGGTGTGTAGTTGTTTTGTCTTGGCATGCTCATTTCGATGAAAAAGAGGGCGGTGGTCGGAGCGCGTCGATAGTGCGGTCCGCCCCTCGGTTGCCACGATGAGCGTTGGCGCTTCAGGCAGCAGTGGCCCGAAAGGATGGGTCTTGTCTTGCCATCCCCCCTTTTTCGTTTAAAGGGAACGTCGGGTTCGGTCCGTGGGAGGTCTCATTTTGTTACGTCGGCCCTGGCTATTTATCGTAAGGTTCGGACTACATATATGTAATTTATGTCGGGGTGATGGGTGGCCTAGTTTCGTGAGCTCGCCCCGCAATTTGACGGGGGGTCGTTCCCAAGTTAGAGCATACTCGGATAGTGATTAAGGATTCGCTCGGCATAGTCTTTTTCTTTTAAATTTACAAGAATTCAACCTTAATTTTTACATGAGGTCTTGGCTAGGTCTTCGGCAGTTAGGTGAGTATGATCCGATCTGTTGACAGGCTGGGGAGTTGTTCCATCCCACTATGAACTGCATTAGGATGGGCGGACTCTTCTCCATAGGGCGGGCCTCTTTTTCTTCCGTTGTTCATCGCGTTCCTCTGCGCGTCCCCCATGCTGACGGGTTGCAAGGTCTCCTCAGCTGGTTGGATTCACCAGGGAAGCTGTCTTGCTATGACCTTTGTCCGGGTGAGTGAATCCCAGTCCGACAGGCAGCCCTCCTTCCCCTCCATTGCTTGGCCCTGCCCCAGAGGTCTTGAGGGGGGAGCGAGCACGTAGCTCGTCTTGTGCCCTTCTCTGGTTTGGGTGGCGAGGGTTGGCCCTTCCCTAGAGGTCTTGAGGGGAGGAGCGATCGCGTAGCTAGGCCCGTGCCCTTCTCTGGTTTGGGTGGCGAGGGTTGGCCCTGCCCCAGAGATCTTGAGGGGGGATCGAGCGCGTAGCTCGGCCCGTGCCCTTCGCTGGTTTGGGTGGCGAGGGTTGGCCCTGCCTCAGAGGTCTTGAGGGAGGGGAGCGAGCGCGTAGCTCGGCCCGTGCCCTTCTCTGGTTTGGGTGGCGAGGGTTGGCCCTGCCCCAGAGGTCTTGAGGGGGGAGCGAGCGCGTAACTCGGCCCGTGCCCTTCTCTGGTTTGGGTGGTGAGGGTTGGCCCTGCCCCAGAGGTCTTGAGGGGGGAGCGAGCGCGTAGCTCGGCCCGTGCCCTTCTCTGGTTTGGGTGGCGAGGGTTGGCCCTGCCCCAGCGGTCTTGAGGGGGAGAGCGAGCACGTAGCTCGGCCCGTGCCCTTCTCTGGTTTGGGTGGTGAGGGTGGCCCTGCCTCAGAGGTCTTGAGGGGGGAGCGATCGCGTAGCTCGGCCCGTGCCCTTCTCTGGTTTGGGTGGCGAGGGTTGGCCCTGCTCCAGAGGTCTTGATGGGGGAGCGAGTGCGTAGCTCGGCCCGTGCCCTTCTCTGGTTTGGGTGGTGAGGGTCGGCCCTGCCCCAGAGGTCTTGAGGGGGGGAGCAAGCGCGTAGCTCGGCCCGTGCCCTTCTCTGGTTTGGGTGGCGAGGGTTGGCCCTGCCCCAGAGGTCTTGAGGGGTGGAGCGAGTGCGTAGCTCGGCATGTGCCCTTCTCTTGTTTGGGTGGCGAGGGTTGGCCCTGCCCCAGAGGTCTTGAGGGGGGAGCGAGCATGTAGCTCGGCCTGTGCCCTTCTCTGGTTTGGGTGGCGAGGGTTGGCCCTGCCCCAGAGGTCTTGAGGGGGGGAGCGAGCACGTAGCTCGGTCTGTGCCCTTCTCTGGTTTGGGTGGCGAGGGTTGGCCCTGCCCCAGAGGTCTTGAGGGGAAGAGCGAGCGCGTAGCTCGGCCCGTGCCCTTCTCTGGTTTGGGTGGAGAGGGTTGGCCCTACCCCAGAGGTCTTGAGGGGGGAGCGAGCGCGTAGCTTGCCCCGTGCCTTTCTCCGGTTTGGGTGGCGAGGGTTGGCCCTGCCCCAGAGGTCTTGAGGGGGGAGCGAGCGCGTAGCTCGGCCCGTGCCCTTCTCTGGTTTGGGTGGCGAGGGTTGGCCCTGCCCCAGAGGTCTTGAGGGGGGGAGCGAGCGCGTAGCTCGGCCCGTGCCCTTCTCTGGTTTGGGTGGCAAGGGTTGGCCCTGCCCCAGATGTCTTGTGCGTTCGGGCTGAAATACTCAGGTGGAGACAACAGGGGTTGGGAAAGTGCGGAAATGACGATATTTTATTGAAAAGACTCACAATTATTGGTAAAACTTCAGCACGTGCTCCGCATTCCAGGGGTGGGCTAGTTCGCTCCCATCCAGGGTTGCCAGGATGTACGTGGCCGGTCCGACGATGTCGACGATCTCGTAGGGTCCTTCCCATTTGGCGGCCAATTTCCCTCGGCTTCTGGTCTCGGGTTTGAAGGTGGCGTCTTTGAGGTCTAATTCGCCAATTCGGAAGGTCCGCTTCTTCACCCTGGAGTTGTAGTGCCGGGCCATCCTCTGGCTGTACCAGACGAGGTTTGTCAGGGCTCGGTCCGTTACTTCATCCACAAGCTCGAGACTGAGGCCGAGGCCCTCCCCATTGATGTCCTCATCGATAATTTCAGTTTGAGTGTCTCCTCACCGATCTCCACAGGAACGACCGCTTCTGACCCGTAAGCCAGCATGAATGGGCTCTCCCCGGTTGAGGCCTTGTGGGTGGTCCGGTAGGACCACAGGATGCCCGGTAGCTCGTCCACCCATGCCCCGAGAGCGGCATCTACCTTCTTCTTCATGGGGCCTAAGATGCATTTGTTGGCGGCCTCTGCCATTCCGTTGCACAGCAGGTGGGCGACCGATGCGAAATGGAGCTTAATTCCCCAGCCCGAACAAAAGTCACGAAAGCCTTCGCAATCGAACTGTTTCCCATTGTCCGTCACTATAGAGCGGGGTACCCCGCAGCAACATATCACGGACTGCCAAATAAAACCTTTCATGTCCGTCCACGTGATGCGTGCCAACAGCTCAGCTTCGATCCATTTTGTGAAGTAGTCCACGGCGACAACCAGATACTTCCTTCCCTCGGAGGCCGTTGGGAAAGGCCCGAGGATATCAAGCCCCCACTTAGCGAATGGAATCGGGCTTACGATGGGCACCAAGTCAGCCGGAGGCGCTGCTGTGCGTCGACCGAATTTTTGGCACATCTCGCACTTCTTGACGTACTGCGCTGTGTCAGGGATCATGGTCGGCCAATAATTCCCCTGGAGCATTATTTTGTGGGCGATGGTGCGACCACCGTGGTGGTTCCTGCAGAAGCCTTCGTGCACTTCGCGGATGACCTGTTCAGCCTGCTCTAGCCCCAAACACTTCAGAAACGGTAGGGCGTCAAAGTTGGCGCGGCGCCGGCGGTATAGTACCAAATGGAGGAAAATACCCGCAGACAGAATCAACCCGCAGACAGAATCAACACCGATCGAGGCTCGCCTTGGGGCGGTCTCACCGGGGGGAACAGCTTCTTCGTGCCGAGAGTCTCCTCGGCCAGTGCATGCCTCTCCGCCATAGCAACTAGCGCCTCGTAGTCGGCCGGTGGATCTCGGAGCAGGCATTTGTGGAGGCTCCGAGTCCGCAGCCCTGTCTTGAACGCCAGCATAAGCACCTCATCTCCACAGGCCACCACCGCCCGTCTCTCATCTTGGAAGCGACGCATGTATTTCTCAGTCGTCTCTCCTTCCCCTTGGACTATCATGATGAGGTAGTCCAAGGGCTTTTTCTTCGTACACCCGGCCCGGAACTCCTGGCAGAACTTGTGGGACAGCTCGCCAAAGCTCCTAATGGATCTCGCGGGTAGGCTGAAGTACCAATCCAGCGTCGTGTCCCTCAGACTTTGCAAGAAAAGCCGGCATAGGAATGCGTCATCCACATCCTGTGCCTCCATTGCCCCCCCGGTATTGTTGCACGTGGGAGAGGGGGTCGCCTCTTCCGCTGTAGGTGGCCAAGTGGGGGGCTTTGAATCTTTCGGGTCTCAGGGCGGACGTGATCCATCGCGCCAATGGCATGGCCTCCTCAGGGTAGGTGGGGTGCTCTGGCGCGTGCCCTCTCGGCCATTCCGGGGTTTGGCTCCGGTCGCGCCTTGGCTGTCGACGGTCGTCGTGCCCCGGGGGATAGCGAAGCGATCATCTGGGGAGACTCCTTCCGCGGGTAGAGGATTCGACGTACGGCGGGCTATGGTCATTCCAGTACCACCGTCCCCCGACCATCTCCTCCGGGACATCTCTCCGCTCCTGGTTCTCCCTCAGGAGCCTTTCGCGTTCGGCGGTGAGGAAGCGGAGTTGTCGTTGAACGGCTTCTTCGTCGAGACGATCGAGGGAGAGATGCTGACGGGGCAGACTTCGCCCCCAAGGTGGAGACCTAGCGAGCGGCGGGCCGCGCCCGTCCATGTGTAGCCGGCCCGTCGTCGACGCCTCCGGGATTCCCTGGTTTTCCTCGTTCTCCCTCCGGAGCCTTTCACATTCCGCAATAATGAAGCGGAGTTGGCGTCGGGCGGTCTCGTTGTCCAGGAGGGCCTGCCGAGCGGCCTCGACCACCTCACCCATATGCCTTTGTGCGGCAGCCGTCTCCTCTCGGCGTCTCCGCAGCCGCGCGATCTCCATTTCTTCCTCCAGGAATTTCCGTTGGGCCGCAATCTCCTTGGCGAGCCCCTGGTCTCCCCTCCTCCTCGAACTGAGGGTGAAGATTTCGTCTCACGTTCGGGGGCTCAGTGGGGCCGGGAGGTGCTTCTGTCCCTATTGTTGCGAAGCCCGCCATCGCCTTAGTGAAGGCCTCAAAGCTCTGTTGTATCGCGCGGGCCGAGGCCTGGACTCTCTCGACCTCTACCCCAGGGGGTGTGTCAGTCGCATGAGTCATTGGTTGAGAGAGTGGTTCTTGATCCATGGGATCCTTGCCGTGGTTAGGGTTCCGGGTGATTGGTATGGGGTCTGATATGGGTGTGACCCTTCGTTCCCACAGACGACGCCAATTATTGCGGGGTAGAACTCGCGTATAATGAATTTGTATTATGGGGAACCAAGGGCACGATGGTTAAGCTGATGATGGGGTTAGGATAAGCTATTTGACGGGTGATTTTCGGGGTGCAGAGGTTGAATTTGCTGTTAAAGCTGACCACGGTGTCGAATCCGGTAGGGTTCAGGCGAGAAGGACCGGGCTGCTGGAGCTGGGGCGAGCACGACCGGGGGGCGAGCTATCCTGCGCAAGGAACAACTCGTCAGAAAGGCCGGGTTGGGGTCCAACCCTTAGCCTCTCCGATGCCTAAGTCAGTGGTAGGACTTAAAGCGGGGGCTTGGCACGCGGGTCGGACTAAGAAGTGAGTCGACCGCATGTGAGAACTATAAGTGGAAGAACAAAGATATGGACGACCTTTGCTCTTGTGTGTGAGTAAGAGGATTGAGAATAAATTAGCTAACCCCTTCACCGTCGGAGGCGAAGGGGTATTTATACCTGACGGGAGGCGGTTGGATAGGGCTGACATGTCATGCTGACTAGGCATGCTGTGCTTGCCCTGTTGTCAGCGGAAGCTTCGGACGAGGATGTCAGGAATAAGAGTGCCAGCCACGCTTTTGTCAGACGGTGCAACGACCAGGGGCGCTTTTGTCAGACTATCAGGGCCAAAAGCATTAAGTGTCAGGGGCGCAGCGGCCAGGGGAGTGCTTTGTCAGATGGTCAGGCGGCGTGAGCATCCGTTGTGTCCTTGTACCAGGTTGTTTGTCGTGTCCGATGAGCCAAGGATCCGGCGGAGCGCCTCTCGGTGGCTGGGCTCCTGACGAGCCTCCGAGCCGGCCTGGGCAGTGGGCGTGCGGCCCGGCTGCACATTCTCGGGTGGGGATCCTGGGTCGCCGGGGGGGGGGGGGGGACGGGTGTGCCCTTGTCAACGTCCGTGGCTGTGCGGCCTGGGCGTGCCTTGTGCGCGCTGTTCCTGTCGAACTGAGGGAGAGCGGGTAAGCGCCTCTGTCAGCGGGCGAGGTGAGGTGTGGCCATCCCCCTGTCGTGTCGGACTTTCGGTTCGACTGACGCCCTGTTGGCCCTCGAAATTCGGGCGAGGGGCACCCCGTCATTGGGTTGGCCGCCTGCTCGGGGGCGAGCCAACGGGGTACTTCAGTGGTTTAGGGCGGAAGGTCGGACTATCCCGATCTTCTGGTCATAACAGTGTGAACAAGGGGTAAAGCTCTAGGGCGTGGGGAATCCCCGCCATTGACTAGGGTTAAGTTTAAATTAGTAATCAACAGGTTGCCAGGTTCATTGGGACTCGAAGAGGTCGTGTGACCTAAGGGCATTCGCCTATCCCCCACTGTCGTGATGCATGATAGGTTATTCTCTTATGTCATGTCCTACCGCCCACCTCCTGCTGTCGCGATGCAATGATAGGCCAACCCAACCTACACTGATGTCAGTGGTCTCTGATTATCGGTGTATGTTGGGCACATTACACTCGACGAATATCCCCAATCTTCCTCCCGCCAACAGTGGTGTTTGGGGATTAGACCTACATTGGAAGAGCTCTAATCAGTGCCCGTTGGCGTTCAGTCACACCGATAGTATGGATCATCATAGGAATCAAATCCCCGGATCGGTCCTGACTTTTGATCGGCGGCCAATCCGATCACCCGAAGGGAGGGGTCAAATCTATGACGATAATAATCGTTCCAATGTATCCCTAATCTCAACTAGCCCAGCAACTAAATCAATTATTTGGTTCAACCCATGGGCCTAACCAATAGGGTTCATCACATTGCCCTAGATGAAAACTGCTCGCTACCCAATACAATATAAGGACTTTCTAGCAATGGGTAAGCGTTCAAAGCCATAGATTCGAGTTATAATAGCAATGATGATAAAACAAGGCAGCAATAACAAAGAGAGAAAAATTCTATAAAGGAGGGATAGAGTTTTACACTAACAATCGTTTAGAACAATGAAAACAACTAAATAAAGAAGTTTAGAATTCTTACAAAATGACCCAAAACCCTAGAAATAAAAGAAAAATAGTTGAAAGATGGATTCCTTTCATATGAGGATGAATGTGGGCTTATATATGTGTGCCCAAAAGACAAAAATAACCCCCAGATCCGCCCTAGCAACCGTAGAGAATAGATCTGACGCGACTGCGTCAAGAAACGACGCGGTCGCGTTATTCCCTAGATGAATGGGGGGGACTGGGGGCTCGGCCACGCGTTCGCGTCAATAGAGACGCGACCACGTTGAAAATGGTCACACGACCGCATCGTCTATTGTCGCGGCCGCGTCGTTCTGCTCTGGACGCCGTAAATTCGCGGCCGCATCGTCCTAACTCACATAGGCCGCGAAAGTATCTGATCTTCACTCTTTTCTCCACTTTAGAAGTCTTCTGACGCGACAGTTTGGTGGAAATTTACGCGGCTGCATGGATGATTCTTCTTGGGTAGTTTTACGCGGCCTTGTGGATATAGTGACGCGGCCGCGTGGAGCTGAATTCTTAACAAAAAATCTTCTCCCTTGCGTAATTGACTCCTCGGCTTCGCTCCTTTCACCTCTTTGCACTGAGATCTTGCTATATGATCCCTAATCGGCATATATCTCTTGCAGAGCATGTGAGGGACCACAAGAGCAAAAGAAGAGACAAAAATAGGGGAATGCAAGAAACGATGAAAAACATGCATGAAAAAGAGTGGAAAACTATATACAATAAACACTCATCAAAATCCACCAAGCTAAACTCTTCCTTATCCTCAAGGAAGACAAGAGAGAGTAGATCGGAGGAATGCAGTCAAACATGCAAATGATGTGATGAAGCTTCGAGAATTTTCAAAAATCCAGAATATATACGTGAGTGAGATGAAAATTCGAATTCGAGAAACCAAAATGCTCGGAAATCTTTCCGTCCATGAGAATATGTTCCTAGGACGTTATCCCTACTCAAATCACCGAGCAATACACTAGGCGACGACCATACTCACATTCTAAGACATTTCCTCTAACCCAAACTTAGATTGAGCGTGTAGGAACCTACGCTATACAATGGTCGAAAAGGGGATAAGTATAGGATATTGGGATATTGGTTGATCGAGGAAGTGGCGCTTATGACACGACACGGTTTCTTGATTCAAGTTTATCCATGATTTCATATATATACTTACATATATACAAAAAGAAATTCTATACCCATATATATATATATATTTTGTTTTTTTTTTTTGGGATTTGCAGTTGGGTTGTGTAAGGAATGTTAGGTTAATGACTCCCTGATCAGATGACCTTACATCACCAGGTCAAGAAGGACCCTTCGGACCTACTAACTCAACCCAAATGAAATCCTTATTCATATGCACTCCCACAAGCTAAGCCTTTTTACGCGAGGCCTCAACGGTTACTATCGTGGGGATCCGGTTACTCAGCTTCGATGGGGAACGGTAAAGGTTACTTTTTTTCTATTCACAGTTTTTTCTTTTGGTTTTTTTTGAAAATCATGGGGTGAACTAGGCTGATTCAATCCTCAGTACTAGGTGAAGTGTGGTTGTCCAAGTCTTGAGGGACTATAAACCACTATACACGACTATCGGCTTTAGGGTCCACGCATAGAATGGGGTTTTAAGTGTCAATTTAGGTCGGTTTCAAGTACTCCTATCTTAGGGGTTGTGAGGACGGCCAAAGCTAGGGTATTACAAGGGATTTGAGTTTAGGCTACGAACTATTCAAATATTCACATCGACATCATAGAAATCGAGCATTAAACTTCGGAAAACGAATTTCAAATCAGGATTCAGCGCATACAAAAACTCGTTTTCGAAAAATTCTCAAGGCGAATGCAAGTATATACAAATGCATGCATGAGAGTGCAAGGTGCATGATGCGAATGCGAATAGTTTTGGATTTTTTGATTTTTTTTCTTCATTTTTTTGTGTTTTTGAATGCATATATCGAATTTAAACATGATGCATATGTAAAGGAAAAAAGATGGAAAAATAAGAAAGAAAAGTGAAATGAAAATAAAAATAATGATAAAAATAGGAAAATAAGAGGGAAAAGAGAAAATTAGCGTGAAAGAGCTCCTCCCCCAAGCTAAACCAGGCGTTGTCCTCAATGCAAATAAAACACAGAAAAAATCATAAGGACAAAGAAGATGAGGGGAAGGAGACCCAGGAGCATCCCCCAAGATATGTAAAATCTTGCCCAAAAATAATGCAAGTGTGCGATGCATGGGCTAAATTATGAGGGGGTGCCAAAAATGTGTGGTGCTCAAATCAAGCTGAGCAACCATCAGGTGGTGGCTGGGTGGGTGTGGTGGGTGGAGTGGATGGGACGACGGAATCAGCTGAATGCTCAGCTGTCGTGTCAATGTGTGGTGGGGATGGAGTGGTATGGACAAGCTCAGATTTTACGGGTGGAGGTGGAGGTGTAGATGGGCTGGTCCAATCGTCATCGGAGGACTATGATGGTGCCGTCACATGGTAGGGAAGTGGGGTGAGGTGAGGGGGAATGAGTTGGGGATGGAATGGGAACGGACTCTATGATGGGTGTAGGAGAGTTGTTTGAAATCACGGAGTCGGGGATGAGGTGATGGTGGAGGGGTAGGAATGTGCTCAAGCTCTAGATCAGGCTGAGGGGAGGGTGGTGGTGTGGTGATGCATGGTGTGACGATGGATGTGTCCTCGGGCACCAGGGATGGGTGGGGTGAGATTGAAACGTGTAGTGAGGTGGAGGGAATATCTACAAGAGGGGTGGGAACGGAAGTGGTAGCTGGGGTCTGAGCAATCTGAGGGGGGTAAGATGGGTAGGTGGGATTTAGACAGGAAGGAGATGCGGTGCAGCAGCTGGATAGTGACCCAGACTGTAATGATATTGATATACCTGGTTAAACTGGGACTGGACTGTCACAACAGCAAGAGCCATGCCATCGAAAGAAGTCCTGAAATCAGAGATGTTATCTCTGACCTCAGTCAGGGTGCTAGTCGTGGAATCTCTAAAAGATTGAAACTCCTCCTCCAAGCGAGCTAGTTGCTCGGTAGAGGGTCGAGGTTGAGGAGGAGGAGCGTTGTTGCTACCCTCGACGTGGTGTCGAGATCTCCTATACTGGTGAAGAGCTGGGATGACAACATGGCTAGGAATAGATGAGGAAGCACTGGAAGTGTCAACATGGTCCCGGGGCTAGGGCTCGGGCTGGGGCTGGCGAGGGTCAATCTACATGACCGGGGCCTTGACACCTGAAGCTAGATTGGCGTCGGGTGAGAAGAACCACCTCAGAGTGGTGCCAGGTTCAAAAAGTCTAGCGTTGGGGAGCCGGGTGTAAGGGGTGGAGGCAGGACCATACAGCCGGAAATAACACTATCAGTCAAGCGCTCAGATCATACACATATTGGTGAGCACCGAGAGGTCAAGAGAGGTAGTGCTAGGGATAGGAGTCATGTAATCGGGTATCTTAAGGAAAACGGGAGCGAGGGAGGTTATGATGGTGATGATCCCCCCAAGTAGATAGGTGATCTGGGGTCGGCTATGGTGTGTAGGAATCTCTGCATGAGCCAAGACCCAGCGTGAAGGATATAGTGTGGGACAGTGGCATTGCCTTCGTAAAGCACATGGCTCTGTGAAGCACACCACATGAAGAATAGCTCATCCTGAGACACGTGGCCTGTCTCGTATCAGCAGAAAAGTGTGTTCGTGATAATGCGATGCACGATGCGAAGGCCAGGGTGAATGATGCTAGATGCCTTTGCTCGAGTCTTCGGGAAGACACCGAGCTTGGTGATCTGAAAGGAAAAATAGTTTGCATCAAACTCTCGGGGATACGGGTGGTTGTTGTGGATAGCTATGGGCTCAAGAGCTCTGGGCCACTTAAAGAGCAGGTTCAAGGAGTCTGTGGATAGACTGTACTTCTTGTTCATGATCCTAAATGAAAAACCTGTGGGGTAAGCCCTAAAAGTGGAGAGGAACTCCAAAGTGAGCCTCCTATAGGTCCTAGCATCGCACTCTAAAAATTCCTCCCATTCGAGATTTCAGAGGATGGTACTGACGATATCTAGGAGGCCTATGGCTGACAGTGTGGGGACGCTAGGGAATTTGGTGGGAACGATCGCATGAGTGGTTAGTGAAATAAACTTCATGCGCTCGTCCAAACTCAGGAAGTTAATGCCTAACGTGTCCAATTAAGGGGTGAGCAGTGGTTCACAACCCCTCACCCTAATGTCGTGAGCACGTGCAATGTCGGCTTCAAGAGACGTCGTCTTTTGACGCTTGCTCTTGCCCTGGGAGGGACCAGTGGTTGTGGCCTTCTTTCTGTGCTCTCTAGGAGGAATCGTGTGAAGGCACGAGTGATGCAATAGGGGTGTGCAATGTGGGTGTGTGTGCGGACTCACGCAAAAATTGGCCAATTTCAGCGATAAAAATTCGGAATTTAAAGAGTAGAGGAGCGAAGTTACCCAAGGTGGTGCTCATCACTGAAGTCGATGTTCTCAATGCTCGTAGATCAGTCCCCCCAAATCTATCCCAAGCCAAGGACACGTGCAATTTCTAGCCGCGTCACCTTGAATCCCAAAAAACCTAAAGACGGATGCCCTAGGGTTTCTCGAAGCGGATGTGGGGGTGTAGAGGGTGAGTGTGAGGGTAGATGGTGGGGAGGGAGGGTTGGGAAGTCGGTTCGAAGAGTTTAGGAGAGTTTGGGAGAATTTTTGTAGGAGTTCACGTCGGAGGAGATCGGGGATACGAACCATTTCGAGAGGAATGGAGTTGGATTGGGCCGTTTGGGGGTTTTGGGGGCTTATATAAGCATTTTGCACGGGCCGCGTGGAAAGTCGAAACAACCACGCAAAATTGTTGTGAAAGTAGGGGTTGACGCAGCCGCATCGTCTGTACGACGTGGCCGCGAAAGTTCTGCTCGTTGTGAAAAACTTTGGCATGGAAAATCAGAGAGATTCGTGGCCCACGTCGTTTAGATTATCACAGCCGTGTCGTTTCATCCAAAAAGCAAAATCGATGTGGCTGCATCATCTAACGTGATGCGGTCATGAAAAAACTCTGAGAATTGGGATTTTGGCCCAAGTTTTTAGTAACATTCACGGCCTATTTGCATATGGGTGACTCGGGCACGTCAATTGCTCCTCCAAATATCATCTGAATGACGTGGCCGTCTGGAGTCCTTTCCTCCACAATTGTTCTTCTTCTCCCTGCGATCAAACACTTGGTTAATTTCTTTGGGTTTTGGGGATTTACTGAAGAACAAAAATCTAAATTAAACTAGTCTAAATGAATATGAAAAATTAAAATTGGAAAATCTAAATAGAAATACTTGGGTTGCCTCCCAAGAAGCGCTCGTTTTAAGTCGTGAGCTCGAATCCCTATCTTGATGTCATCATGTGGGTTTTAGGGTGGAGAGATCCCGAATGTGGCCATCTCCATGCTTCGTCTTGTTGCTCAGCTCCTTTAGGCTCTCTTCTTCCCTCTTCCTTTTTCCGGGGTCTAGTGGATGCAGTCGCAGTGGTTTCTCCTTCAGATTTCTCTCGGATGTTTCTTCGCGATCCTCCTTCATTGCTAGCTCCTTGAGCTTGGCGTATCGCCTAATGGGGGGTTTGTTGTTGTCACCCAGAAACAGATCCTCCAAACTCGTCTCCTCGATTGCTTCTTCCAGGAGATCTACTTGGCCTCAACGGCTAACTTCCTCGAAGTTCCTCATTGACTTCTTAAGGTCGAATTCGACCGTTTCTCTACCGACATTGAGGGAGAGCCTCCCTCCTTTTATGTCAATGAGGACCCTAACCATAGCTAAAAGGGTCTTCCCAGGATGATTGGGATACATGCGTCCTCCGGCATGTCCATGACGGCGAAGTCGCGTGAAACCAAATTTTTTTCCAATCTTCACCGGCACGTCCTCAACTACACCAAGGGGATATTTGACTGAGCGGTCTGCCAACTGGAGTTACATATTCATTAGTTGGAGCTCCCCGAGATTCAGCTTCTCGCAAATGCCGATGGGCATTAAGCTAGCGCTCGCCCCCAAGTCACATAGGGCGCTCTTGACATCCAGATCTCCATTAGTGCACAGGATGGAGAAGCTACCGAGATCCTCTAGTTTTTCCACCATCTTTCACTGAATGATGGCGCTACACTCCGCAGAGATCACCACCTTCTCCCTCCTACCGCCCTTGGTAATTATCTTTTTAAGGAACTTGTCGTATGTAGGGATCTCAGAGATTTCGTTGAGAAAGGGGATGGAGATGTTGAGCTGCTTCAAAAGATCGAAGAACTTCCCATATTTTTCATCCATCATGGCCTTCGCCAATCTCGACAGGAATGAGACTCTCGGTATATATGGCCTGGGAGGCTCGTCAGTGGGCTTCCCTAGCTCTTTCTCCACTTGCTTATCATTGGTGGATCCAGTTTGCGGAGGCTCCACCTCGCGCTCAACTTCTTGGTCATCCCCAGATTCAAGCTCAACACGAGCTTCTTCTTTGTTTTCAGCTTCCTTCTTCGCGACGGGCATGGTCGGACCTTCAAACATCTTCCCACTTCTCAATGTGATCGCATTCACATGCCCTCGGGGGTTCTCTTAGGTTTGCCCCGGCAGCTTCCCTTGTGCCTTGGAGAGCTATGAGAGTTGGTGTGTCATCTGCGCCATTGTGGTCTCCATGGACTTTTGGCCTGTTGCCAGCTGTTGTGAGGTGGACGTAACCTGTTGCATCGTCATCATTAGCTGTTGGATAGAGGTTTGAAAGTAGTCATTCCTCTGGCCTTGAGTCTGGATATGACTCTTAATTAGCAATTCCAGGCTCGAATTTTGGATGGGGGTGTGTATTCGAGGCCTCTGATTAAAGTTCTGAAATTGGAATTGAGGGGGTGGAGTTTGAAACTATTGAGGCTGCTGAGTGTATGGTGGAGGATCTTGCAATCCGTGGGTCCGGTATGAGAAATTGGTGTGATTCTTCCATCCTTGATTGTATGTGCCGGAATACGTGTTGCTCGGAGGCTTTGGATTGTTCACATATAAAGCATTCGCTTGCTCGATTGTCATATCTAGGGGCACCGCCATGGGTGATGAACATTCAGTGCTCTGGTGTCCCTGCACACCACAAACCTCGCAAACTACTGCCGTAGGCGGTTTAGCAGCACCAAGTCCAATAAGTGAAAGTTGTTTAGTTAAGGCATCAAACTTAATTGAAAATAATGATACCTCGTCGACGTCATATTTACCTCCCCTCGTGGAGGTGCTCCTCTCGTTGCTCCAGGAGTCGTTGTTTTTAGCCATTGCTTCTGGTAATCTCTTTGCTTCAGCCGGAGTCTTGCTCATTATGGCGCTATTAGCGGCGGCATCTATAGACATCCTCACCGACGGTGTTAGCCCGTTGTAGGAGGCCTGAATAAGTAGCCAATCCGACACGCCGTGGTGGGGCAGACTCTTTGGAGGTTCTTAAACCTCTACCAAGCTTCATACATAGACTCTCACTCCGACTGCTTGAAGTTGGTGATTTCGTTATGCAGCTTCACAGTTTTACCTAGAGGAAAGTACTTTGTCAGAAAAGTAAGAGATAAACTGTCCCACGGAGTGACCGTGTTGGGACTGTGACTCCTGAGCCAATCCTTTGCGTTATCCCTAAGGGAAAAAGGGAAAACTTTTAGCCTGATGGCGTCATTGGTGACGCCATTGATCTTCAACGTATCCATCTTCTCCAAGAATGTGTTGAGATGGTCATTCGGGTTCTCCATAAGGGCTCTTGCGAATTGGTCCCTTTGCACGAAATCAACCAAAGATGGTTTAAGTTTGAAATTATTTGGCTCCACCGCCGGTCTTTGAACGCTATAGGTCGACTTATTGTAGGGCATTGAGTAATCGAGGAGCGACCTAGCCGGTGGTGGTTGCGGCGACAGCGGCGACGGCGATGGACCATTCTCGGTGTTAAGTATCTCATCCATTGTCTCGAGGGCTTCTCTCTTCCTCCTCTCGGCGTTAAGCCTTCTCGTGGTAGCTTCAATCTCTGGGTTTAGTAGACACAAGTCCGCTATGCCTTGAGATCTCATGTGCATGCAAAAAGTCTACACCAAAAGAAAACGTCAAAAGCACCAAGAGGCGACAAAAGAGAAAATATGAACGAAATAAAACAAAGAAAAAGAAAACCGTAGTCTCTCTACAAAGACTAAAAACCAATATCAATTCGTGCCTCCCTAGCAACGACGCCAAAGAGCTGATCGTGATTCCTGCGAGGAGGATCGAACGATGCTAATAAAACCGCAATGCACGGGTCGTGTGTACTTGCTTACGGGTCGAACACGAGGAGGCAGTTAATTGAGTATCGGTTCTATGTGTCTTCGAGTGAAAGCTACGCGATAGTTACGGTGATTGGTCGGTGAATGGTAGAAGAGTGTAAACAAGGGGTAAAAGCTCTAGGGCACGGGGAATCCCCGCCATTGACTAGGGTTAAGATTAAATTAGTAACCAACAGGTTACCGGGTTCATTGAGACTCGGGAGAGGTCATGTGACCTAAGGGCATTCACATATTCTCCACTATCGTGATGCATGATAGGTTATTCTCTTATGTCATGTCCCTACCTCCTGCTGTCGTGTTGCAATGATATGACAATCCAACCTACACCGATGTCAATGGTCTCCGATGCATCGGTGTATGTTAGGCACATTACGCTCAACGAATATTCCCAATCTTCCTCCCGCCCAAGTGGCATTCGGGGATTAGACCTACATTAGGAGAGCTCTAATCGGTGCCCGTTAGCGTTCAGTCACACCATTAGTATGGATCGTCATAGGGATCGGATCCCCAGATCGGTCTCAACTTTTGATCGGCGGCCAATCCGATCACCTCGAAGGAAGGGGTCGAATCTACGATGATAATAATCGTCCCAATGTACCCCTAATCTCAACTAGCCTAAGAACTAAATCAATTATTTGGTTCAACCCATGGCCCTAATCCAATGGGGCTCATCCCGTTGCCCTAGATAAAAACTAGTCGCTACCCATTACAATAGAAGGAGTTTGTAGCAATGGATATGCGTTCAAATCCATAGATTCGAGTTATAACATCAATAGATGATAAAACAAGGCAGCAATAACAAAGAGCGAAAAATTCTATTAAGGAGGGATAGAGTTTTACACTAACAATCGATTAGAACAATGAAAACAACTAAATAAAGAAGTTTAGAATTCTTACAACCCAAAACCCTAGAAATAACAGAAAAACAGCTGAAAGATGGATTCCTCTCACAGGAGGATGAAGGGGCGCTTATACACGCGCGCCCAAAAGACAAGAGTACCCCCAAGATCTACCCTAGTAACTGTAGAGAATAGTCTGATGCGACCATGTCAAGAAACGACGTGGTCACGTCATTCCCTAGATGAATGGGGGGACTGTGGGCTCAGCCATGCGGTTGCGTCAATAGAGACACGGCCGCATCGAAAATGGTCATGCGGCAGCGTCGTATTGTCGTGGCCACGTTGTTCTACTCTGGATGTCGTAAATTTGTGACCATGTCGTCCTAGCTAACGCAAGCCGCAAAAGTATCTGATCTTCACTCTTTTCTCCACTCTAGAAGTCTTTTGACGTGGCTGTTTGGTGGAAATTTACGCGATTGCGTGATGATTCTTCTTGGGTAGTTTGAGGTAGTCGCATGGATATAGTGACACGGCCGCGTGGAGCTTAATTCTTAATAAAAATCTTCTTCATTGCACAATTGACTCCCTGGCTTCGATCCTTTCGCCTCTTTGCGCTAAGATCTTGCTATATGATCCCTAATCGGCATATATCTCTTGCAGAGCATGTGATGGACTACAAAATCAAAAGAAGATACAAAAACGAGGAAAACGGGGAGGAATAGGGAATGAAATGATGAAAAACGTGCGTGAAAAAGAGTGGAAAACTATATACAATAAACACTCATCGGTTTCCCCTATTAAAGGGGGAAGATCATGGCACCATAATTGGTGACTGTTATCCTCCTAACATCATTGAAGGGACCCGAAAGGTCTAAAAATACTGGGATACGGACAGAGTAAGGAGAACAAGATCTGATACTCTGAGACTACGTACATTATCTTACTTTTCTTCCATAAAAGAGGTTGCAACGCCAGACCAGAGACGAGCTTCTGTGGGTCGATCTCAGCTGCTCCAAGCTCCCTCCATCTCTTAAGTTTCATTCTAACTTAAGCATTAGAGGGGATTTGAGTCGAAACCCAGATCCGACCCCCTTGACAATTCCTTGTGGTGGAGATCATCGAGCACCGATCCAACGAGAGGGTCGCATCCGAGCTTCCCAACACCGATCGACTGACGCTCGATCCATTCGAGGGTCGAACATGCCCCGTAAGTCAAGCACAATCCACCAACGACTTGGGTTTCTCCAACCTAGGGTCCCACTCAACCGACTGACGAGGCTCCGACTCAGCAACAAAGGACACACGTCACAAATCTCAATTGTTTCGGTCATTTTTGGCCATAACACCATCCCATTTGATTCCTTGTCCAAAATACTTTTTATAGTGCCTTTAGACTAGGATCGGACGTCTGGTATAGAGTACCAGACGTCTGTCACGTCTGATTTTACTTCATCAGTTACGGTCATTTATCAGCCCTCTGAAGCTCATTGGCCAGACGTCTGAACAGTGTATCAGACATCTGACTAGTGAACTCCAGACTTCTATTCAGTGGGTGTTAATTTTGGATTATTTTTCGGGAGCTGTCTTTCATCTAACCCATGTTTTGTCAGCCGTCTGATGTAGGATGTGTCACGCCCCGCTTCCCAAAATGGGTTTGAGGACGTGACGAATGTCCGCATGGGCCGGAGCTGTGAGGCTCGGGCCCAATAAGCGTCTATGGAGATACCATTTAAATACATGTTCTTGCATATAAAAGTTCATAACAATAAGATAAGAGTACTCGAAAGGAAATTGCATTCATTATTAGAAGAGATAACATCCAGCATTATATCAAGTCTAAAAAAAAGAAGCCCAAGCATGGCTACAACTACGAAAAGGAAACTAATGGTGCGATGCACCCAACCTAGACAAGAAGTAAAGGGGCGCTACGCACCCAACTAGAAAACAACAAAACCTCCGAAAGACAGCAACGGCGAGGAACCTCTAAGGCTAGTCCTCGTCTGGAACGTACTTCGGGTCAACGTCCTTTGACTCCAAGTCCTCCGATAAAGCTGGCTCGTCTGAGTACTCCGTCTCAGTACCTGACGTATAACACCCAAGAGAAAAGGAGCTGTACGTCAGGTAAAGTCTACAAGAAAAGGTGAGAAGACTCTACTGCAGGTGTAAAGAAATTTAAAGACAACATTTTACGGTTGATTACATAAGATGATGCAACAGCATTGCAGTTATACGGAAAGTAAAGACTGTGCAGAAAGTAAACGTGGCAGACAATGGCCGTAACATGTGCTATCGGCTACAAGATGAGACTAGACAAGCTGTATGAAACCAAGCAACTCAACACCAAGATCGTGTGACACCAATCGACTCGACACCAAGAGAGTTCACGCCTTCAGCTTAGAAAGTGGCCAAACTCTCTAACCTGGTGGCCGCTCAATCCTACCACGTCCCAAGTACTCAAGGCAAGACTGTATAAGACCACTCACTCTAGCTCGATGAGTGCCTCTATCTCCACAGTTTGCAGGGCCACTCACTCTGTCCTGGTGAGTGTCGAGCTTTCTGTAGGTGATTCTGTACCAAAGATCACTCTCTCTGTCTTGGAGAATGTCCTTATTCCCCGCAGATTCCAAGGTCACTCACTCTAGCTCGATGAGTGTCGGGTTCCCGTAGGTTATCCATACAAGGGGTCACTCTCTCTGTCTTGGAGAGTACCATATTGCCCGCAGGCTGTGTAAGACTTGATGTGAAAGATGTTACGTGGCATGACATGAGTATGATATGTTCTTTTCTTTCTAGGGGGTCCACACGCACACACACACAGAGAGATAGTTTCCTAGCATGACAGTTATAATAGTTTATATGCCTAGACTTCGTCGTCAAGTCTAGGCTGTCGTGTGGGGCTACCAGATTCTATCATTTCACGTCCGGTTCTCTTGTTCAATAATTTACAATTTAAAGAAGGAAGTGGCCTAAACGTGGCCGTAACTACGCAAGTGGGGCGTTTGCCTGCGGTGGTGAGATGAACATCCGTTGGAAATGCCTCGTCGCGAATAGCGTGTCGGTCAACGTCCCTGTCACAAGTCAATGGGCGATGTCAGGACCAGTTTAAAAATCCTATTAGGTTGTTTCTAAGTTGATCGGGGCTATCCTATCAGTTTCAAGTCAAATTTGAACGATCATCCTATCCGACGATTCTACCCTATGTACACAGTTAAAAATGTCCGATCGTCGATCTACGGTTTCACATCGTTTTAAAGGAGCGTAAAATAAATTTAGTGAGTTAAGTTACCGATTTTTAATTAGGTTTTGATGTCTTACGGTATGGGTTACTACGAGTGAGGGGAACCAACCTAGTGCGACGAACGCGCACGAGTCTGACGTCGAGTCTGGAAAACCATCCTGGATCACGTTATCTCCGGTTCCTCGACTGTCGGGAGCGCAGTAAGGAAGTCGCCTCGAGATCGTCTCAGCTACGGGTAGCACAGCGAAACGGCACGGCAATGGTAACGGCGTCAGGATCGCCTCGGTTGCGAGTAGCGCAATGAAACGGCTTGCGGCAACGGCAACGAGTTGCCACGTCAGCGAGAAGACGTG
This sequence comes from Scilla litardierei, assembly GCA_030789695.1. Taxonomy (NCBI): domain Eukaryota; kingdom Viridiplantae; phylum Streptophyta; class Magnoliopsida; order Asparagales; family Asparagaceae; genus Scilla; species Scilla litardierei. The sequence continues at coordinate 7,153,799 of CM061136.1, read as the reverse complement.
CGGGGTGATAGGGGGCCGGACGGCAGAATGTGAAGGAGGCCGGCCTGCTGCGGCCTAGGGGCTGCCGGCAACTAGGTGCGGTGATGAGGTGGTGCAAGGGAAGACAGGTCGAGGGATGAAGTTGGGCTGTCAATGGAGGGGGCCGGTGCCAACGCTGGGCGGTTGCCATGGACGGGGGTGGCCGAAGTGTTTCACGTAGAGATGGAGCAAGGGGGTCGGCTGTCAAGAGGGGCCGGCAGTTATAGGTGGCCGGAGCTCTACTGGGTGTCAAAGGGAGCAGGAAAGTGGGCAGGTCGGCAGCTCTTGCTGGTGGTTGGAGAAGAAAGGGTGGACGCGGCTTTAGGGGGTGTGCGGTGGTTGTCAAGGAGAAGAGGGTGGCCGCTGCAAGGAGGTCGCTGACAGTGTAGGGTGGCCGCGTGGCAAGGGGAAGTCGGTGGTTGCAAGGGGAAGGGAAGAGTTGGCGTCGGCTGAGTTTGGGAAAAACCCTAGGTTAGTTTCGTTATAAAATGGGATGTTTGCTAAGTGGGGGAGAAAGGGGGTATGTTTAAGGGATAGATTGGAGAGAGTGTGTGAGAGGGGAAGGGTAGACTTAGGGTGCAAATAGACTAGGAGAATAAAACATAGGATCCCATTAGATCTAATTTGATTATGGGTTAGGGTTTGAAATTTGAATTAGATTAGGGCTAATTGTGGATTAAAGCAAAGGGGATGGCGGGTCGGTCTAACGGTGTCTGAAAAATACGAGAAAAATATCAGGACGACCGTGACGACGGGAGGATCGAGGATACGGTGATCAGGCACGCGCTAGGTTCACGGAAAACGATACTAAAAATAAAAATCCAAACGTTGAAGTCTAAGAGTTAAGACACATCTGATGGAAATTGAATTCCACCCCAAGTAATTTTGATGATGAGCACACCAAATGAATGCTTAGTGTACTAACTACACTACACTTAAAAGTGTGCAGATTTCGAGAAGCTCTACTTATACTCCAAAGAAGCACACATCAATACTCCACGACAAAGACGAACATGGCTAAACTCAAGTGATGAAGCTCAAGCTCAAACAGAACAAGAAGCTCAAAGAGAAGCTCACCTTCACTTCATCAAGTTGACTAAACTTCCGAAGACATGTTCAGAGTCTAGTGTGAGTGTGTCGTGTCTTTTAGGGTATTTGTCAAATCCATATCAAATAGACAACACACACACAAATGATTTCGAAACAATTTTAACTATCTTCAAAAATAGTTTTCAAGAGCTTTTCTAGTCACTTCATAATTCTCGTAGTGAAACTCCACGCACCTTGGAGCTAACTACCCTTTTGACTAGAACAAACAGGAAAAACTCCTCTGGGAGTCGACTACCAAAAGTAGGGAGTCGACTACCTCTCAGGGATGAAAATTTCCTAGATCTCTCTGGGAGTCGACTACCTATATGAGGGAGTCGACTACCTGCTGGAAATTTTCAGACGTTTTGAATTTGAATTTTAAAATCTTTTAAGCAATTTACTCCGAAATTTTTGGGACAAAAGTCAAACGAAATTTGAAATACAAATCTCAGTCTTTTCCCTATAAATAGAGCTAAATTCTTTTGTGAAAACAACAACATTGAAAATCAAAATTCGTGAAAGCTCTCGTGAATCAAAGCTCTCTAATTTTTCTCTCTAGCCAGTTTAATTTCAGTTTTGATCTTGCAATATTTTCTCAATTCTTTTTGAAGATCATATTATTATTTTTATTGGCTAAATTGATTTTCAAAATCCTTTCTATTATTTCTCTCTAATTTTATTTGAAGGATTTTTGAAAAAGCTCTAGATCACAAAGAACTTATCTCGTATCTTTGTGTGATCTAGACTATCATTCTATTAAGCCACTACACAAATTGTCTATCTTTTGATTGGCTATAGAATCGGGTGTATTTACCAATCTCTATCACTTATTGTAGAGTATTGGACAAATTTCTTATTGTGTTGATTGTTGGAACACTAGACAAGTCTAGTTGTTGCCAGTTGGAAAGTCCTCGGTTTGTGAGGCAAGGGTAAAACCCTAGACAAGTCTAGGTGTTGTGATCGGAAATCCTGGTCAAGGCTAGGTCGTTGGAAATCCTAACGAGTGAAGTTAGGTTCTTGTATTTGCCAAGGCAGATAGTGGAAATCTCGTACCGGATTGGTCGGGGACTGGACGTACCCGGGTTGCGGGGAACCAGGATAAAATCCTTTTGTTTGCGATTGTTGATCTGTGTTTGATTATCTTTACATTTATATCTTCTATCTACAGCAAAGATCAATTTTATCTCTATACGCTGAAATTCATACTTGTAATCTTATTTGTTCTAACATATTCTCTGGGAGTCGACTACTGCTCATAAGGAGTCGACTACCTGCTGTGAAATTTCGCTGTGCACTTTAAAATTATATTGTTGATTAAGAACCAAGCGTAGATCACTCTACTTGGTTTCTTAGGCAACGTTAGAAGGAATTTATTTGTGTTAATATCATTGAGTGAAAAAGTTTTATTATTTGATCAACACTATTCAACCCCCCTTCTAGTGTTGCTTGCCATCCACAGGATCCAACACTTGGTATGAGAGCGAGGCTATAATAGTGATGGCGTCAACATCTTTTCACTCCGAAGGACTGAACACTATGCGACCACCTCTATTCAACGGAACCAACTACGCCAGCTAGAAGATCCGAATGAAGACTCACCTAGAGTCATTGGACATTGAAGCCTGGACTGTCACCAAAGTCCTGTACATTGCACCCATCGACATTGAGTTTGGAAAATGGTCTATCGATGACAAGAAGAGAGCTAATCTCAATGCAAAAGCAATGAATGCCTTGTTTTGCGCTGTTACAGGAAATGAGTTCAATCGAGTCTCCCAATGTGAGACAGCACATCAAATTTGGCATACTCTTCAGGTAAGTCACGAAGGTACAGAAAAGGTAAAAGAATCTCGTATAAATGTATTACATTCAAAATTCGAATCTTTTAAAATGGAAGAAGGAGAGAGTATCACCGATGTGAATACTCGTTTTACTAACATTACAAATGAGCTTGCAGGACTAGGAAAGAAACTTTCCGAGTATGAACAAGTAATGAAGATACTAAGATCCCTCTGACCCGAATGGAAGGGAAAGTCTACGGCCATTCGAGAAGCTCATAATGTAAAGGACCTCACCATCGAAGAACTGATGGGAAATCTCATGGCATATGAGATCGAGCTTGAAGAAGACAAGAAAATCGAAGAAAAACCAAAGAAGAAAAATCTTGCATTCAAAGCTCAAGAAGAAGATTCCGACTACACGGACAAAGAAGATCACATCGCGTTCATCTCAAAGAACTTTAAAGAGTTCATCACAAGTAAGTATGGAAAACGATCTTTTAGACCCACTAACGGTATTATTTGTTTTGGTTGCAATAAACCAGGGCATGTCAAGAGAGACTGTCCATTGGAAAGAAACAACCGTGATTTCAGAGATCGTGGGAAGAACAAAGAGAATAATGAAAGACGAACCAATACAAGAAACAAGTTTCGACGACCAAAGAAAGAAGCTTATGCAGCTTTCGACCAGAGCGACGATTCTTCATCCGACGAATCCTCAGAAGAAGATAATGATGAAAGAAGAGAGACGGCACACATGTGCTTCATGGCATCTACATCCTCCAAGGTAAGCTCGCAGCATGATTCATCTAGCGACAATGAGTCATCGTCAAGCGATGATGAAGACTTGGACTATAGGGGAGCATATAAGGAGCTATGCAAGATGCATGAAAAGCTCATTAAAGAACATAGAAAAACACTTAGAAATGTTAAAAGAGAGACTAAGGAAAAAGAAGAAGTCATTAAAGAAAATAGTCTTCTTAAAAAGAAAAATGATATTCTACAAAAAGATATTTTGCTAGTAAATGAAAAGGTTGAAAGTCTGAATAATCTTCTCGTATCCGTCAAAGATAAATACGACGCTACGATGAAAATTATTGAGAATTTTAATAAAGGAAAAGGGAAGCTAGATAATATAATAGATAATCAAAAAGCTTCATCTAGCAAAACCGGACTTGGCTATGATTCACATCATACCAAGAAACGGGTTAAGCACACTAGGATGCATCATGCTAACGATAATGTTTTAAGCATCTGGGTACCAAAGAGATTATCTGATCAGCAAAAAGAAAGGTACGCCACTAACTTTGTTCAACAGATTCATTTTAACAAAAATTATAAGTATATTGTTCATGAAGGAACTAAACCGTATTGGGTTTGGCTTCCTAAAGACTAACTCCTCGGACTCAAAACCAAAGAGTACCATAAACGCTTATTTTTCAGGTGCTCTAAAAAGGACGAAAACAATGAAGAAAATTCAGGGAGTCATAACGGCTGAATCGGAACAAATGCTTTTATTTTATTTCTTTATTTATAATCATTTAAATGGGTTGAAATAAGTTAATTTGCATGTATGATTGTGCTTTATTGCTAAAAATATTTCTTGTTAAAAGAGCACGCTCAACCTGGACCAAACCTTCTCTGGGATGAGAAAACGACTCAACCCAGCAGGGAGTCGACTACCTACAGGAGGGAGTCGACTACCAGCGCGTAAATTTCTGGGTTGCTCTTTTTTTTGACTAACTCTTAATGGGTTCTATTGAGTGGATGGATGGGTCAAGATCCGTTAAGACAACTTACCCACTAAGCCTAAAACTCATCCTAGCCACCCAAATCTAGATCTAATGGCTCTCACTTCTCTTCATCTCTTCATTTCTTCAAACAAAACCCCAAGAAAACCCTAGAGGTAGCCGACTACCTCCTTTTCCCCTCTCCTCTCTTGAGTTTTCATCTTGGAGCTTGGACTTTTGGAGCAAATTTTTTTTCTTCCTTCAAAATTACTCAAGGTAAAATTTTTTTTACTTCCATGAACTTTATTATTTCATCTCTCTTGGTTATCTAGTAGTGTAAAAATATATTTTTGTTGTTTTACTCTATCTAGATGCCTTTCAAAGGAGCTTTCTCTAAGAAGAGAAAAACTGCTACTGCTAATGTTGATTCTGAGAAAGAAATCATCCTACCCTATCTCTTCAAATCAACTACCTATGAACATTTTGTTAAAGTTTCTAAGAAACCTATCTTGCATGAAAGATTTGTCAAACTTAATGATGTTATCAATTACGGTATTGACAGTCTGCTAGATTTCCAAAACTTAGCAAATTTGTTCTCCTCTGAAAATGTGTACCTTTGTTATCCTAGGCTTGTTCATCTCTTTTATGCAAACATGGATTATGATCTCGTGAAAAGTCGTTTCATAACTAAGGTTCTGGATACCAAACTTGCAATAACTGTCAAATCCCTAGGTGAATCCCTAGGAATCCCATACTCCGGTATGATCCTTGACAAAATTGAGATGACTGACGAGAATATCCTAGAGAGAATGTATCTGCCCGGTAAACACTTTCAAACCAAACTTCCTTGTAGCCATCTTCGCTATCCGGCGAGAATCTTGGCTAATATTTTGTCGTATAACATAACTCAAAAATCTGGGAGTCATGCTATTCTTTCTGAAAAACAAGCTAAATGCATCTATGCCATCCTAGGTAACATTCGTGTGAATTGGGCTAAAGTCATCATGGATTCCATCCTACTTTCAGCTTCATCTGATAGACCTTCCTCCACTCTTTCTCATGGGCACTATCTGACCATTCTATTCATTAGATTTAACGTGCCATTGGATCATGAAACAACCATTCTAGAACCTGCCCGTGTCTTTGATGTTCATGCTCTTGGGAGAATGAATCTCCATCATGACCTTGATGAGAATGTCCCTGAAGAGCAAATCGCTACCGAAGGAGGATCATCATCCTCAAGGCGAGGTAAGAAGGTTGTCATTTCAGATTCAGATGAAGAAAGTGAAGAAGAAGAAAAAGGAAGCGGCGAAGAAGAAGAAGAAGTTCCAGCTTACATCCTTGAACTTCAGGAGATGCTCCTGAAGAAGATTGGAAAATTGAAGATCTCACAAGAGAAAGGATTTGAAGATCTCAATCAAAAGGTGGACGACCTCAAGGAGATCGTCGTTAAAAGCAACAAGATGACTGAGGAGATGCTTGTTATGATCCTTGAAGAGATCAAGGAACTGAAAAAGAACAGCGGTCATCCTTAGCTTCATGAACTTCTCTTTCAAAACAATGGTTCTCATTTTTTAAACAATGATTCTCTAAACTATGGTTTGTAATAACTTTTATTGTGTGATGCTAGCTATTATGAAGTTATCTACTATGCTATACTCAGTTGTTCCTATGAACTAACATCTCCCTTGCAGGCATATGGAATTGAATTCCTCTTATTTTATGTTCTGTAGATAATACGTTTGTTTTTTTTGATGACAAGGGGGAGAAAAATATATGAAATGAAAAAATATGAATTGTATTTCTAATAGCTTCGATGCAGGGGGGGAACCGCATCAAAGCAGGGGGAGTAAGTTTGAAATATTATTCATATTCATATCTTACTTCATTTTCTTTTCATTTGGGTGTCATCATCAAAAAGGGGGAGAGTGATGGAAATTGAATTCCACCCCAAGTAATTTTGATGATGAGCACACCAAATGAATGCTTAGTGTACTAACTACACTACACTTAAAAGTGTGCAGATTTCGAGAAGCTCTACTTATACTCCAAAGAAGCACGCATCAATACTCCACGACAAAGACGAACATGGCTAAACTCAAGTGATGAAGCTCAAGCTCAAACAGAACAAGAAGCTCAAAGAGAAGCTCACCTTCACTTCATCAAGTTGACTAAACTTCCGAAGACATGTTCAGAGTCTAGTGTGAGTGTGTCGTGTCTTTTAGGGTATTTGTCAAAGCCATATCAAATAGACAACATACACACACAAATGATTTCGAAACAATTTTAACTATCTTCAAAAATAGTTTTCAAGAGCTTTTCTAGTCACTTCATAATTCTCGTAGTGAAACTCCACGCACCCTGGAGCTAACTACCCTTTTGACTAGAACAAACAGGAAAAACTCATCTGGGAGTCGACTACCAAAAGTAGGGAGTCGACTACCTCTCAGGGATGAAAATTTCCTAGATCTCTCTGGGAGTCGACTACCTATATGAGGGAGTCGACTACCTGCTGGAAATTTTCAGACGTTTTGAATTTGAATTTTAAAATCTTTTGAGCAATTTACTCCGAAATTTTTGGGACAAAAGTCAAACGAAATTTGAAATTCAAATCTCAGTTTTTTCCTTATAAATAGAGCTAAATTCTTTTGTGAAAACAACAACATTGAAAATCAAAATTCGTGAAAGCTCTTGTGAATCAAAGCTCTCTAATTTTTCTCTCTAGCCAGTTTAATTTCAGTTTTGATCTCGCAATATTTTCTCAATTCTTTTTGAAGATCATATTATTATTTTTATTGGCTAAATTGATTTTCAAAATCCTTTCTATTATTTCTCTCTAATTTTATTTGAAGGATTTTTAAAAGAGCTTATCTCGTATCTTTGTGTGATCTAGACTATCATTCTATTAAGCCACTACACAAATTGTCTATCTTTTGATTGGCTATAGAATCGGGTGTATTTACCAATCTCTATCACTTATTGTAGAGTATTGGACAAATTTCTTATTGTGTTGATTGTTGGAACACTAGACAAGTCTAGTTGTTGCCAGTTGGAAAGTCCTCGGTTTGTGAGGCAAGGGTAAAACCCTAGACAAGTCTAGGTGTTGTGATCGGAAATCCTGGTCAAGGCTAGGTCGTTGGAAATCCTAACGAGTGAAGTTAGGTGCTTGTATTTGCCAAGGCAGATAGTGGAAATCTCGTACCGGATTGGTCGGGGACTGGACGTACCCGGGTTGCGGGGAACCAGGATAAAATCCTTTTGTTTGCGATTGTTGATCTGTGTTTGATTATCTTTACATTTATATCTTCTATCTACAGCAAAGATCAATTTTATCTCTATACGCTGAAATTCATACTTGTAATCTTATTTGTTCTAACATATTCTCTGGGAGTCGACTACTGCTCATAAGGAGTCGACTACCTGCTGTGAAATTTCACTGTGCACTTTAAAATTATATTGTTGATTAAGAACCAAGCGTAGATCACTCTACTTGGTTTCTTAGGCAACGTTAGAAGGAATTTATTTGTGTTAATATCATTGAGTGAAAAAGTTTTATTATTTGATCAACACTATTCAACCCCCCTTCTAGTGTTGCTTGCCATCCACAGGATCCAACAACATCTTCATTCAAAGCTGGTTTGTGGAAGAATGACACGTGAAATGACATTCATAAAAATTTCCACAAATAACTACTCTCTCTGAGGGTCACAGCGATATACAACTTTGCACGTTTTAGATACAAGAGGAGGTCACAATAAATACGCGTACGAAAAAGAAAATTCGCGTTGAAAAACACATGATCGAAAAGCGACCGTTACATCCTACCCACCTTAAGAAATGATTCTGCCCTCGGAATCTACATCCACTACTGCTCAGGAAATAAATGCAGGTAGCGCTCTCTCATCTCACCCTCACGCTCCCAAGTGGACTCTCCAGGTGATCTGTGACGCCACATCATTCTCACCAGGTCGACTACCTTATTCTTCATCTGCTTCTGCCGACGGTCCAAAATCTGCACTGGCTGCTGATCATAAGTCAGGTCCAGTCGAATCGTGATCTCTGAAAAATACACATTATGCGATGGGTCACTATCGTATCGACGTAACTGAGTTACGTGGAACACGTCGTGAACTCTCACCAGAGATGGTTGCAGAGCAAGGCGATAAGCCACTGCTCCCACACACTCTAGCATATCAAACGGTCCAATAAACCTCGGACTCAGCTTCCCCTTCTTTCTGAAACGAATGACTCCGCGGTTCCGAGAAATCTTCAGGAAGACATGATCTCCTGGCTGAAACTCCAAAGGTTGTCTCTTGGTGTCTGCCCAATGCTTGTAACGATCTTGCGCAATCCGGAGCTTATCCCTGATGTCCCTCACGACATCCACAGCTTCTACGATCATCTCCGGACCCAACAGCTCTCGGTCTTCGATGTCATCCCAGCTCAGTGGCGATCGACATTTCCTTCCATATATGGCAACAAACGGCGACATGCCAATGCTCGCATGGTAGCTGTTGTTGTATGAGAATTCCACCAAGTGGAGATGATCTTCCCACGAACCCTTCAGATCGAGCGTATAAGCTCTCAGCATATCTGTGGGTGGTACGCCGTGCTGTCAGACTCGTACCAAGGTTCTCCTGTAGACTCCTCCAGAACTGAGATGTAAATCTCGAGTCTCTGTCAGATACGATGCTCACCGGAACTCCATGTAAGCACACAATCTCCTGCACGCACATGGTCTACATCACGAACTAAACTCAAGGAGGAACTATAAATATAGAAGTAAAATATCTTTACCTCTAAATACTTCCTCGCCAAGATTTCTGTGGACTGTCCCACTCGGAAAGGTATGAAATGCACAGACTTGGTCAATCGATTAACGATCACCCAGTCTACGTCGTTCTGCTTCGGGCTCTGAGGTAGGCCTGTCACGAAATCCATCGTGATGTGCTGCCACTTTCACTCTGGAATAGAAAGCGGTTGTAGCAATCCTGCTGTCCGATGGTGCTCCACCTTCACTTGCTGGTATATCAAACACTTGGCAATGCTCTCTGCCACACCCCTCTTCATGCCAATCCACCAATAGTTCAAACGGAGGTCCTTGTACATCTTCTTGCTTTCAGGATGTATGGAATAAGGCGAGCTATGAGCCTCACTCAATTGCTCCTCTCTAATGTCACCCGCAGGTACGCAGAGTCTACTTCTGTACCTCAGCAATCCATCCTCATAAATAATAAACTTCGTCCGAAGTCCAGCTTCTACCTGTCTTCTGATCCTCTGCAGCTTCGGGTCTCCTGCCTGAGCTGCATTGATATGATCCACTATCGTTGACTGAATCTGCAAGTTCATCAACGAAACGATCACTCCTGATAGGACAACCTCAATGTCCATCCCTCTCAGCTCATGCTGTACTCTCCAGTCGGTAGTATGCATCATCACTGCAGGGAGTCTGCTCAAAGCATCTGGCACTACATTCACCTTCCCGAGTGATACTGCAGATCTATCTCATAGTCTGCCATCAGCTCTAACCATCGTCTCTGACACATGTAGAGCTCCTTCTGCGTAAAAATGTACTTCAAGCTTTTGTGATCGGTGAAAATCTTCACGCTCTCACTCAGCAGGAAGTGTCTCCAGATCTTCAATGCAAAAATCACCACTGCTAACTCCAAATCGTGCGTCGGGTAGTTCTTCTCATGATTCCTTAACTGTCGAGAAGCGTACGCGACCACGTGTGTATGCTGATGCAGGATGCATTTGATTCCCTTGCTTGATGCATCACAATAAATCTTAAAACCTCCGCTTCGATCCGTTACAGCCAATACCGGTGATGTGGTCAACTTCTCCTTCAAAATACCGAAGGCCTTCTCACAATCCTCTAACCAGACGAACTCAATGGCCTTCCTTGTTAGCTTCGTCATCGGCTCTACAATCCTCGAGAAATCCTTAAAGAACCGATGGTAGTAGCCAGCTAATCCAAGAAAACTTCTGATATCTGATGCTGACTGCGGGGTCGGTCACTCGCTGACTGCTCTGACTTTCTCCGGATCTACAAATATGCCATCACCAGACACCACGTGTCCTAGGAATGCGACTTTGTCCAACCAGAACTCGCACTTACTAAACTTGGCATCATCTTATGACGTCTCAGTGTCTCCAACACTGTCCTCAGATGACAGCTGTGCTCCTCTTCAGACTTCGAGTAAATAAGAATGTCGCCAATGAAGATGACGACAAACTTATCCAGGCAGTCATAGAAAATCAAATTCATCAAGTTCATAAACACTGCTGGAGCATTGGCCACACCAAACGACATGACTACGAACTCATAGTGTCCGTACTTTGTCCTGGAGGCCGTCTTCGGAATATCGTCCTTCTTCACTTTTAACTAATGGTACCCGCTTCTCAAATCCAATTTCGAGAAAACTTTGAACCTCCAAGCTAGTCGAAAATATCATCAATACAGGGCATCAGATACTTATTCTTCATGGTCACTGCATTCAGCCCTCTGTAGTCCACACATATCTGGCAGGATCCATCCTTCTTCTTCACCAATAGAACTGGTGCACTCCAAGGTGACACACTAGGGTGTATGAAACCCTGCTGCAACAGTTCGTCCAACTGCTTCTGCAACTCCTCAAGCTCTGCAGGAGCCATCTGATACGGCACCTTCAACAACATCAAAGTGCGATAGATCATGGACAATGAAGTCGGCGCAAAGCTCGCGTCCACTGATCACCAACGGAATCGATCGGCATCCCAGATTAACAGTCACCACTCTGTTCCCTGTAGTGATATCCCAACACTTTGGAAGCGCATGGGTGGGAATGGAGTGCTTTGTTACGAATCTCCGGGTTATGATGCACATAGATATACCGGAGTCGAACATGGTTAAAGCCGGGTAAGACGACACTAAGATGGTGCCTAAGATACAAAGATAAGCTAAGGTCAACCAAGGTCACTAATCTAACTAAGGATTATTAGAGTTTGCTCATGTTAAACAGGATATTTAAATGAATTCGAGTACTTTTATTGTTCTGAACTTTTTACACGACCTGTATGGGCCACCACTAAAACCTGTCACGCCCCGCTTTCCAAAATAGGTGTGAGGACAAGACGAAGGTCCACATGGGCCAGAGCTGTGAGGCTCGGGCCCAATAAGCGTCTGTAGAGATACCATTTAATATAGGTTCTTGCATATAAAAGTTCATAACAATAAGATAAGAGTACTCGAAAGGAAATTACATTCATTATTAGAAGAGATAACATCCAACATTATATCAAGTCTAAAAAAGAAGCCAAAGCATGACTACAACTGCGAAAAGAAAACTAATGGTGCGACGCACCCAGCCTAGACAAGAAGTAAAAGGGTGCTACGCACCCAATTAGAAAACAACAAAACCTCCAAAAGACAGCAACGGTGAGGAACCTCTAGGTCTGGTCCTCGTCTGAAACGTACTCCGGGTCAACGTCCTCTGACTCCAAGTCCTTCGGTAAAGCTGGCTTGTCTGTGTACTCCGTCTCAGTACCTGACGTACAACACCCAAGAGAAATGGAGCTGTACGTCAGGTAAAGTCTACAAGGAAAGGTAAGAAGACTCTATTGCAAGTGTAACGAAATTTAAAGACAACATTTTAGGGTTGATTACATGAGATGATGCAACAGCATGACAGTTATACGGAAAGTAAAGACTGTGCAGAAAGTAAACGTGACAGGCAATAGAGGTAGCATGTGCTACCGGCTACAAGACGAGACTAGACAAGTTGTATGACACCAAGCGACTCGACACCAAGACCGTGTGACACCAAGCGACTCGACACCAAGAGGGTTCACGCCTTCAGCTTAGAAAGTGGCCAAACTCTCTAACCTAGTGGCTGCTCAACCCTACCCCACCCCAAGTACTCAAGACAAGACTATATAGGACCACTCACTCTAGCTCGGTGAGTGCCTCTATCCCCATGGTTTGCAAGGCCACTCACTCTGTCCTGGTGAGTGCCGAGCTTCCCGTAGGTGATTCTGTACCAAGGATCACTCTCTCTGCCTTGGAGAGTGTCTTGTTATTCCCCACAGATTTCAAGGTCACTCACTCTAGCTCGATGAGTACCGGATTCCCGCAGGTTATCCATACAAGGGGTCACTCTCTCTGTCTTGGAGAGTGCCCTATTGCCCGCAGGCTGTGTAAAACTTGACGTGAAAGATGTTACATGGCATGACATAAGTATGATATGTTCTTTTCTTTCTAGGGGGTCCACACACACACAGATAGTTTCCTAGCATGACAGTTATATCAATTTATATGCCTAGTCTTCGTCGTCAAGTCTAGGCTGTCGTGTGGGGGTCCCGGACTCTATCATTTCATGTTCGGTTCTCTTATTCAACAATTTACAATTTTAAGAAGGAAGTGGCCTAGACGTGACTGTAACTACGCAAGTGGAGCAATTGCCTGCGGTGGCGAGAAGAACGTCCATTTGAAGCGCCTCGTCACAAATAGCGTGTCAGTCCACGTCCGCTGTCACAAGTCAACGGGTGATGTCAGGACCAGTTTAGAATTCCTATTAGGTTGTTTCTAAGTTGATCTGGGCTATCCTATCAGTTTCAAGTCAAATTTGAACGATCATCCTATCCGACGATTCTACCCTATGTGCATAGTTAAAAATGTCTGATCGTCGATCTACGGTTTCACATCGTTTTAAAGGAGCGTAAAATAAATTTAGTGAGTTAAGTTACCGATTTTTAATTAGGTTTTGATGTCTTACGGTGTGGGTTACTACGAGTGAGGGGAACCAACCTAGTGCGACGAACGCGCATGAGTCTGACGTCGGGTTTGGAAAACCGTACTGGATCACATCGTCTCTGGTTCCTCGACTACTGGTAGCGCAGTACGGAAGTCGCCTCGGGATCGTCTCGGCTATGGGTAGCGTAGTGAAACGGCACGGTAATGGTAACGGCGTCGGGATCACCTCGGTTGCGAGTAGCACAATGAAACGACTTGCGACAACGGCAACGAGTTGTCGCGGCAGCGAGAAGACGCACGTGGTGATAGGGGCCAGACGGCGGCCTGGGAAGGAGGCCGGCCTGCTGCGGCCTAGGGGGCTACCGGCAACTGGGTGCGGCGAGGAGGTGGCGCAAGGGAAGACAGGTCAAGGGATGAAGTAGGGCTGTCAATGGAGGGGGCCGGCGGCAACACTGTGCGGCTGTCGTGGACGGGGGGTGGCCGGAGTGCTGCGCACGGAGATGGAGCAAGGGGGTCGACTGTCAAGAGGAGCCGACAGTTATAGGTGGCCGAAGCTCTGCTGGGTGTCAAAGGGAGTGGGAAAGAGGGCAGGTCGGCAGCTCTTTCTGGTGGTCGGAGAAAAAAGGGTGGTCGCGGCTTCAAGGGGGTGTGTGGTGGTTGTCAAGGAGAAGAGGGTGGCCGCTGCAAGGAGGTTGTCGGTGGTGTAGGGTGGCCGCGCGGCAAGGGGGAGGTCGGTGGTTGCGAGGGGAAGGGAAGAGTTGGCGGCTGAGTTTGGAAAAAACACTAGGTTAGTTTCGTAATAAAATGGGATGTTTGCTAAGTGTGGGAGAAAAGGGGTAGGTTTAAGGGATAGATTGGAGAGAGAGTCTGAGAGGGGAAGGGTAGACTTAGGGTGCAAATAGTCTAGGAGAATAAAATATGATACGTAGGATCCCATTAGATCTGATTTGATTTAGGGTTAGGGTTTGAAATTTGAATTAGATTAGGGCTAATTGTGGATTAAAGCAAAGGGGATGTCGGGTCGATCTAACGGTGTCCGAAAAATACGAGAAAAATATCGGGATACCGTGATGACGAGAAGAGCGAGGGTACGGTTATCGGTCACGTGCTAGGTTCACAGAAAACGATACTAAAAATAAAAAGCCAAACGTCGAAGTCTAAGAGTTAATACACCTCTTTATTCAACGCTGATTTGTGGAAGAATGACACATGAAATGACGTTCATAAAAAATTCCAAAAATAACTACTCTCTCTGAGGGTCACAACGGCATATAACTTCGAAAATTTTGGATACAAGAGGAGGACACAATAAATACACGTACGAAAAAGAAAATACGCGCTGAAAAACACATGATCGAAAAGCGACCGTTACAGTATGATAAGATGACTGAACAATGTTCCAGCTGTCTGATAATCCTTCATGAGACGTCTAGTTGTTGTGAGATTGGTCATTGTTTTTTTAGACAAACTCTTCTGTCAACCGTATGATGCTGTATTCCCAGGCGTCTGAATAGTTGATCAGCCATCTGGGAACACTTCACCAGATGTCTGACGACTTAGATTTTTTGCCCGTTTATAGCCGTTGACCCAATTTGAGAGGCAAATTTGGACACCGCTCCAGCAATATTGAGATCATTTTTGTGAGTGCCATTTTGAGGGTTTACCTTGAAGAAAATTTTCTTTCCCTCTTTCTTTCTTTCAATAAGAATAGTGTTATGCATTAGTTATTGATCAAGAGAGAATTCTTCCAAGTGCATCAAGCTCATCATCAAGCATTTGGTTTCCAATCGTCCATGCCTTCACACACACATCGCTAAGATCTATTCAAGGCATATGTAAGATTGTATTTGTTTACATTTTGTTTTGCCTAGCTCTTGGGTTGTGAGAGCATTGTGGAGGGTGTACTCCACTTGTATGGTTTACTCCAACTTAGAAGGGTTTACTCCTTTGTAGCCTTGTAGGATTTACTCCTTGGTATCACAGTTTAGGGATTGGTCGCTTAGGAGGGTTTACTCATTTGCACTCATGTAGTGGGAGAGTTGCAACCAAGCACCGTGTTGTGGTGTTGATTGATTGTGTCCGAGAAGGGTGTTAGTGAAATCCATGGAGTGTGATTGCAACGTGAGAGTGGAGTAGGACTCCTGTTTAGAGATCTGAACTAGGATATGCATTGTGCTTGCGTTTGCATTGGCGTCAATTCTCGTGGTGGTGGTGGTGGTGGTTGAGCGTATTATTTTTATTTCCGTTGTATTGTGCGTTTAATTATTAGCAACTTTTTAATTACACATATTTGCTTGCCAATACACTATTGACGACCCGTTTAGTATTTGTTGTGTAGCCATAGGTCCCAACAGTTTTGTGCAAAGGATTGGTTCTATGCTAAAAACCGCACGCATGATAGAAATGGACTTTCTGAACACTCAGACGAAGAAGAGACACAAGCGGATTGATTTTCAAATCTTACTTGTATTAGCATTTTCTTACTTGTATATGTATTGTATTGGAGGTCTCTTTATTTTTATGGCCATTGTATAAGGGGTAAGGCCGACTTAAGTCACCCAAAAAATTTTTTATTTAATAAAAGTTAAAGGTTCATTCCGGAACCTTCGAGAATTTCAGGATTAAATAATTTTCTTTCAAATTCTATCTATTTAGGAATAAAAAAGTTAATTTTTAATAAATTTTAAAAATACTGTTATGAATGGGGGAGACCTTTGGTCTCCACCTATTAACTATCCACCATTACACCCACTTAGTAGTGGGTGTCCCTTGGGTTCCATTATATTGTAACTCCTATGAATAGATATATATGGCTATGGTGGATACCATGAGCTTATTACTTCTTACTAAAGGGTTTTCTAGGACCCTTAGGACACAATTCTATGCCCGTCCTACTTCGGACGGACTATAGAAGCAAAAACAACTTGCAGCGGAAATATATAAATCATTAAACTATTTAATGATTATCCTATGGTTCAAGACCCTAAGCTAGGATCTCTGCTAACTTGGGTGGATCTGACCACCCCAAGAAATGATCTAATGCTACTGCGACATAATAATTAAATAAAGCTAATTAAAAACATACCCGGAACCTTGCTTGCACCGGCAAGGTGTCCCGAACTGCATTGCGCTCCCAAGCTTGCCGCCTCTGCGCCCACGAACTGATCCACTCGTGGCGAGCCGACACTGCGCCTCTGGGCCAATCACTCGCCGAAAAAGATTTCACTTAAGCTCCATTCGACGTCTTAGACTTCAGATCAAAATCCAAATCCTCCTCGTCGTTTTGCTAGAACGAACGTGAAGGAAACAGAAGAAATTGGGATATAATAATTTTGTCTCGAATTTTGAGCGTGCTCAAAACTTTTGTGAGCTTCTTAATTTTCGGAGACTTGGTGTAAGTTTTCAAGGGGAGTGTTGGCCCCTATTTATATAGGCGGCCGGTCCTCCCCTTCTCATCATATCCGATGTGGGACTAAAATTAAATTAGAGAATTTAATTAAGTTAGTTTGCCTTTCATAAAGGCTAAACCTTGACGAATCAATTCTTCCTCACCGTTGAGCTTTAGAAATGATACTACCTATCAATTCGTAGAGCTTCGAACGGTGAACACATAGGAACAAACGACGATGAATTCCGACTTCGTTTGACCCCTCAAACAATTGCTCAAAGTTGAGCAAAAAAGTCAAAATTCGGCTAATTCATAGCCGTCACAACCCTCCTAGGGTTTCTAGAAGTTTGGGCCCCTTGGGTGGGGCACATCGCTAACTCGGGTGCGGGCGGGTCAAGCCCACCTGCTCAGGCAGGCATGCCCGCCCGCAGAGCAGGCGGGCTTAGCCTGCCTGCCAGCAAGGCAGGCGGGCTCGCCCGCATTTGTGGGCTGGGCTCATCCGGTCTGTTCTGCAGGTTGGCTTGCCCCAACTCAGTTGGGCGGGCTAGCCCTGCCCAGTTGGGCAGGCTAGCCCAGTCCAACTGGGTCAGGTTAGATCAGAACTGGGCAGAAGCCCAATTTTGGCCTTTTGAGCCATAACTTGAGTTCTACAACTACGATTTTGCCGAGTCCAGATTCGTTGGAAAGCTTGGTTCGAATGGAACCATCTTAAAGATCCATCTATCCATTTCTATGCTTTTATATGTATCAAAATATCATTATAAAATATTTATAATGTATTTCAACCTTGTTTGCATCATATGCAATAATCCCATTCAGCATTCTACTAATGCTAAAGTCGCAAACATTTTGTGACATTATTAAATCTCATTTAATAGATGAAAACTAATGCGACCTTTATTAAATCTTATTTAATATATGTCGACTTAACTCTTTAGAGACTTTAATTATTCTTGTGCACCCGAGTGCACTCCTCCTAAATACTTCATATTACTAAGACGTGAACCGAGCTCGGTGTGAGATCCTACAGCCTGACCCTACTACAGGTTGGGGTTCGAAACCCCTAGACGACAGTAACCATAAGCAGTAGGTGTCGTCCCTGTTTCAGAATCATACTTACGTGATTGGCCCATTGACAAAATGTCGTTGGGATCACTCTGACTGTGTTAGTGATGAATACTGCAGATATAGTCCTTTCGTCATAACTATGTCCATGCATGTCCTATGGTATGGTAAAACCGTCAACCCCACTAGCCAGCATCGGTCAGTATACATCGGTCTTTGTAATATACATGTTGTACATCATACAACATACCTCGACCGAGGTTTAGCACAAAGAACCGTACTGAGCCCGTGAGACTAACTTCCCTTTAACAAAAGAGACGAATCCCATCTACGTCTTTTACTTACCTCGTATGCTTCAGGTGTCACCCAACCTAAGACCTTACAGCAGGCCTGGCCTTGAAGCTAGATCATAGATCTAAGTGACACTGTTCTCAAACAGGTTCGTACAAAGACGTCAGGTCTTAAGGACCAACTAGCCTATCATCACTATAGAGTTATTTAATGACGGTATAGTTAAATTTTAACCATTTACTAACTATTAATATGGGTCGTTCAGTGAACTCATTCTCTAATGAGCACATGTGTCTTGTCTCCGACTTCGCCAGGTCAAATGACTATGAGATCATCATTACCCCACAGGGTAAGACAAAGACACAATGGTTTGTCTGATGTGCCGATATCCTATTCTCGACACATCTATGACCGCGAACGTTTTTAGACTTAAGTTCTTGTCGAACATTCACTTCTCATAATCGAGATCTACATCTAGATACGTAATGACCTCACTTTAGCCTAAGGAAATTATCCAAGTAATTGATTCATAGAATTTGTACTAGGACAATTATTACCTTTTGTATTTACGAACAAGATGTTATATTAGGATAAATTGCCTCAAGGGCACATATCTTCCTACACATCCAACTTTAACATGTTATCAAGCACGCTCATCAGCTGAGCTGACCCCTGCCGACGGATGAATCGCGAGGATGCGGATTGGGCTTTCTTCTCCAAACTTCACTAGATCCGGCGGGTAGGATCTAGATGTACATCTTAGAAACCCCTAGATCAACATTTTTTACGCGCATGTTGATAAATCAGTCAAATTTTTTTAGATCTATAGCATAATCTATAGCAAGATCGACAAGAAAATCAATTTTAAAAACACAGATTTACTATTAAAATTCATTTTAAATCTGTTTTTAATAGATTAATTTTTGAAAAAATTCATTGAGATATGCAATGATTAATCTATTATCGGTGGATGATGGTCTATCTGTTCATGTTCCCCTTATTAGTATATAATAGTTAATGAAAGATTTTATTCCTAAATTGTTGCACTCTATAACATTTTCACGGAAGTACATCTCTGGCTATAATTTACTTCGCTCAGTATAAGTTTTATTTCCCAATGGATCAAAACATTTATTGGGTAGTTTTATTCTGTTGGTGGATGTGTATCCAAGAAATGAACTTGAACAAAATTGGTAGTTTTAAGACCATTTGTAAACTTGGCTCTTACATGTAGTTAGCTTCCTCTAAATTTAAATTCAAATATTCAGTTCTCAGGCGATTTTAAATTTATCCAACACCATATGAATGGGACAGGGTTGTCATATAGGAAGCTCCATGTAAGCAAGTGCAACAAACTGATTAATCATTGATATTTCCTTCAACTCGGACAACCAAGTTTGCTTCTGTGCAAATCCATTTTATGCTAAAAACTTGCATATGAAAAAGAGTGATGTCTGTAAGGGATTATGTCTTTGGATCCAAGCAAAGCATTGGCAAATTGCTTAAGAAAACTGGGAGACGTATGTGGCCAGTTGACAATATCAACGGACCACAGAAGCAAGCAAATATGGTTAGATAATTATGGTTGTTTGATACGCTATTAAAACCCTAACCCTAGGGTGAGAGGGAGAAGAGGCATGTGCCTCCCCTGATGGGCCATGAGCCCAGAAGAAAAAAATAAAAATAAAAATCTGGATAGTTTTGGCTGACGGGCCTGAAGCCCGTAGCCAGCCGGCAAGCCTCTGGCCTACAGGCCAAGTTTTCTTTCTTATTCTGAAATTATTATATATTTCAGAAAATACCTTATAAATCCCTGAAAATTCTAGAAAATTCTAGAAAATTCGAAAAAATCCGAAAAAAAATCTGGAAAAATCCAAAAAAAATTAGGGAAAATCAGGGGGAGGATATTGAGTATCACTAACTCCTCTCGAAGTATTGGGGCAAATTATAAATCTGTTTCTAAATTGTATGTGTAATTCATAATCAATCGCCTGATTTTTTTCTTTATTGGATTAAAATTATTATTAATTCACGATTTACTAATTACAAGGATCTTGAGACTGCTCTGTCGTTAGTTACCTAACCTAACGGGTAATGACGTTTTTCCGTTGTCCAAGTAATTATTAAACGTACATTATATATATATATTTCTCCAATAAATTTGCTTGCGATGTTGAATAAATTAAATTGTTTATGCCTGTGATGTTGCATAATTATTTTTTATGTTATATAAACTGCCTGAAATGTTAATAAGACTGTGTTGTGGTTTTTGGATCGACCATTTTTAGTCACCACTATTTATTTTCCTCGCATTTTTTTCTTTTGAGTGAAAATGTAGTGAGGAATTAATTGTAAAAGTCAAAGCCCGGAGATACTTACCATGAAGACGGAGTCAAAATTGCTAATGTTGGGACCCCCAAGAGTTTCCAAATTGTAATTTTAATTTTCTCGTACTTCGGAATGTATAATGGACTTTGGACTTTTATTATTTTTGGTGGTGACATGTCGATCCCCACAACAATTATTGTTTTACTACTATGCATGTTTTAATTTTTGAAAAATAATTAATTCATGATTATTTCATGCTTAGATAAATGGCAAAGATTACGAGCGTCGACTTTGATGTTCTCGATACGGTTGGCAACAATTACTTGAGCTGGCAGCTGGACCTGAAGTTCCACATGCGCTTATAGGGCCTAGTCACACAATTCAAGCTCCAGCTACGGTTGTGACAACTGGTGAAGGGACTTCTACTGTTAGAGGCTCCGATATAGAGAATGCGAAAGCCATTATCTATATCAGGAGATATATTGATCGGACCCTGAAGGCCGAATATCTAACAGTGGGAGGCCCTCATGAACTATGGACAGCACTTGAGAACAGATACAAACATCAGAAAGATGTGACCTCCATCGTGCACATTATAAGTGGAAAAATCTCCGACTTCAGGACTTCAAGTCCGTAGATGAGTATAACTCAGCTCTCCATAACATCACCTCACGCCTGAAGTTGTTTGGTGAACAAGTCTCGGATACCCGCATGCTTGAGAAGACATATACATCCTTCCATGAGAAGGATGCTAGTCTCATGCAACAGTATCGTGAACGCAAGTTCACGAGGTACTTTGATTTACTCTCCTGCATTCTTATGGTAGAGCTGAACAGAGACCTCCTTTTGGCCACTCATAACCTACGTCGTGCTGGCTCTGCTCCTCTACCTGAGGCTCACACAATTTCTTCCTAGAAGATGAAGAACAAGCTCAAAGGCAGATTCAACAAGGGGAAAGCTGTGAAGAAGCAGACCAGAGCTCCTTCCCAGAACAACAATAATGAGGGGAAGAAAAAGAGTACGTAGAAGAGGAATACCTCTGGCCAGACGTCTGCTCCCAAAAAAACTGGGATGTACCTTCAATTATGTCCTTCTTTATCTTAATTATGAATCGAATGTAGTTTTCCTTTTCATAATAGTTTTTACATTCTTTTCTAGAGATGAAGTGTGAATGCCTAGTGGACAGTTCCTCCACACACACGATTCTTCGAGACAGATGCTATTTTAATAGCATCATTAATTAGCATGGTCCCGTCACTACGATTTCGTGACTATACAATATAATAGAAGGATCAGGTGAAGCAATTTTATTGCTCCCAAACCAAATGCAAGTTATAATAAAAGATGCTTTATTTTCTCCAAAATCAAATAGAAATCTACTAAGTTTCAAGGACAACCGTTTAAACGGATATCACCTGGAAACTGATGATTTCAATAATATTGAATATTTGTATGTTACCCATCATAAGGATGGTATTAAATCCATCCTAGAACGTTTTAAAGGACTCCCGTCGAGCCTTTATGAAGCATACATCCAACCTAGAGAAGCTAATCTTATGTTGCACCAGCAGTGTTCTACATCACCAGAATTCAGTCTCTGACATTATAGACTAGGTCACACAGGATCGGTAATGATGCACCACATCATAACCTAATCCCGTGGACATAATTTAAAGAATCTGAAGATTCTTCAAAAGTGTGATTTTCCTTGTTCCCCCCTGTTATAAGGGTAAACTAATC
Organism: Scilla litardierei; assembly: GCA_030789695.1. Classification (NCBI taxonomy): domain Eukaryota; kingdom Viridiplantae; phylum Streptophyta; class Magnoliopsida; order Asparagales; family Asparagaceae; genus Scilla; species Scilla litardierei. The sequence goes on along the minus strand of CM061136.1, from coordinate 7,131,644 downwards.
ACGAGACCATCCCACCTAAAAGTGGGGTTTGAGTCTCCTAGCTTCTTGGAGAGAATACATGGGGACATTTGTGGGGCCAATTCAACCATCAGGTGGTCCATTTCGGTACTTTATGGTACTAATAGATGCATCTTAAAAATGGTCGTTGTGTGCCTTTTGTCCACCCGCAACCTAGATTTTCCAAAGCTATTGACACAAATAATAAAGTTGAGGGCACATTTTCCAGATAACCAGATTAAAAAATACGTCTGGACAATGCTGGAGAATTCGCTTCACAAGTCTTTCAAGACTATTGCCAAGCAACTAGCATTGAAGTTGAACATCCAGTAGCTTATGTTCACACCCAGAATGGATTGACGGAGTCTCTTATAAAGAGACTGCAATGGATTGCTCATCCATTGCTAATGCAATCACAGTTGCATGTGGATGCATGGGGACATGCCATTTTGCATGTCGCTTCGCTTATCAGAATACGACCCTCTGGTGGTCATATTTTATCGTTGATGCATCTTGCATATGGTGTACCTCCCAATAGTTCTCACTTGAGAGTATTCGGTTGTGCAGTCTATGTTTCCATAGCACCTTTACAGATGACTAAAATGGGTCTTCAACACCGTCTTGGTATCTACGTAGGGTATGATTCACCATCCATTATCAGATACCTTAAGCCCCTAACAGGCGACGCATTTAAGTTCGTCTTGGAGATTGTGAGTTTGACGAAAATTCTGTTCCCAAACTTGGCTCACAAACCAAGAAGCCTGAAGCTTCAAAGAGCATTTCTTGGGATACTGAGTCTTTGTCTCATTATGATCCACGTACTAATCTGTTTGAAGATAAGATCCTGAAGATCCTTCACATTCAGAATACAGTACCTTTACTACCGGACAAACCAGAAGATCATCAGATCACACGTCCCTGCTGCCAATACGCCAGCTAGGATTGACATTCCCAAAGATGGGTGCAATCCACCGGCAGCAGAATCGGTCGTACCTCAAATAAAAAGAGGACGACCTCCTGGCTCCACGGATAAATTCCCTCGTAATGGGAAAACAGCTAGAGCAATAACGAATATCCCACCACAGGATGCTGAGCTCGGACCAGTAACCTCTCCCCTCCTTCAGTCCCCCGAAGAGGACAATACAGGAGAAATATCATTAAATTTTGTACGTACTGGGGAGGTACTGGGCAGAAAAAGCATTGTCGTCGTCGACGACTTCGCGTTCGATATTGTTGTTTACGTCGCTCAATGCAACGATGATATCGATCCACGATTTCTAGCTGAACGCAAATACAGAGATAATTGGCCAAAGTGGAACGAGGCAATAGGAGTAGAGCTAGACTCACTCTTGAAACGCAAAGTCTTTGGACTAGTAGTCCAGACACCAAGAGGTGTAAAACCTGTGGGATACAAATGGGTATTCGTAATGAAAAGAAATGAGAATAATCAGATCGTACGCTACAAAGCACGGTTTGTAGGTCAGTGATTTTTCCAACGACTGGGGATAGATTATAAAGATACATATTCCCCGGTTATGGATGCGATCACATTTCGATTCATAATAAGCTTAACATCAATGGAAGGCCTAGAAATACAGCTCATAGACGTTGTGACTGCATATCTATATGGCAATATAGATAAAGATATATATATGAAACTTCCAGATGGTTTCAAAATACCAACAGAAATAAAAAATAGACCTCGGGACGTCTATTCTGTTAAGCTTAAAATATCATTACATGGTCTTAAGCAATCGGAAAAAAATGTGGTATAACAGACTGAGTGAATTCCTTGTTCAACAAGGTTTCACCAATAATGAAGTCTGCCCGTGTATTTTCATTAAAACCACGGGAACATGATTCGTATTAATAGCTGTCTATGTAGACTACTTAAACCTCATCAGATCTCCTGCAGAGATTGATGATATATCTACAAGCCTCAAATTAACATTTGAAATGAAAGACCTAGGCAAGACTAAATATTGTCTTGGCTTACAGATAGAACACCTCAGCAGAGAAATCTTTTTACACCAATACACATACACAAGGAAATTACTCAAAAATTTCCATATGGATAAGAGCCATCCTCTAAGTACATCAATAGTCGTTAGATCTTTGGATGTACATAAGGACCCTTTCTGGCAACTGGAAGAGGGGGAGGAAACATTAGGTCCTAAAGTACCTTACCTTAGTGCCACTGGAGCACTTCTATATCTGGCAAACTGCACAAGTCCCGACATAGCGTTCACAGTCAACCTACTAGCCAGATACAGTTCAGTGCCCACAAAGCGCCACTGGAACGGAGTTAAGCAGCTTCTACGCTACCTCCAAGGGTCGATTGACATGGGATTATTCTTTCTGAAAGGTGGATCTTCCACTTTGATTGGTTATGTAGATGCAGGTTACAGGTTTGATCCACACACCGAGAAATCATAGACTGGTTTCGTGTTCACCTACGGTGGTACGGCCATCTCCTGGAAATCTGCGAAGTAGACCATCACAACAGTCTCATCCAACCACTCAGAGCTCCTGGTGATCCATGAAGATAGCAGAGAATGTGTCTGACTTCGTTCAGTCATTCATCACATTCTAATGAAGACCGGCCTAAAGACAGACGACCCTGAGCCAACCATTTTATTTGAAGATAATGCAGCTTGTATAGCTCAACTACAAGCTGGTTACATCAAGGGCGACAGGACAAAGCACATCTCTCCCAAGATCTTCTGGACGCACGAGTTACAAGAGCAGAAGCAGATTGAAGTACGGCAGATCCATTCTTGTGATAATTTAGCTGATTTGTTTACTAAGACATTGCCTAGATGTGCTTTTAGAAAGCTTGTAAAAGATATAGAGATGCGACAGCTGAACGACCTACAAGTCTGAAGCTTGTACGGATCAGGAGGAGTCACTTGTGTATTGTACTTTTTTCTTAAGCTGCTGGTTTTTCCCACTGGGTTTTCCACAGTTAAGGTTTTAACGAGACAAAACACGATAACTCTGGATCCAGCAGTATACACCCCCACATTAGCGTATTGGATCCTGAAGAATTCATATGCTAAGAATGGATGGACCGGTGGGGGGGGGGGGGGGGGGGGGGGGGGGGGGGGGGGGGGAGTGTTATGAATGTGGGAGACTCTTGGTCTCCACCCATTAATCATCCACCATTACATCCACTTAGTAGTGTGTCTCTTTGATTCCATTATATTGTAACTCATATATGAATAGATATATATATATGGCTATGGTGGATACCATGAGCTTATTACTTCCTCCAACTTTAACAAATACTATCTACTTATAAAATACTACCTAGTTATTAATTTGTCTTAAAATATTATTTTCTTACAAGGCCCGTTCGGACACCTGAAAGCCCATTGGCCACTTCGACGGGTAAGTAATAAAAATTTAAGTGTTATGTGAAATTGTGAACTGATCAAAAAGGTCTGTTCGAACAGCAACTCCCGAAATTAGACATCAAGCGCCCCAGAGAGCCGGCCAAGTTTAAATGCAATTTTTTCCCCCAAAATTTCATTTATATCAACAGCTCAAAGGGGTTGCAAACTCGCAGTCACCGTGAATCGCCCCCTTCGTCTCTGACAAAAACGCAACACACCAACGTGGCCAGTATTTATTGCACTGCTGGCATCCAGCTTGGCTACAGTCTCATGCATTTTTAAAAACAAAAAACAAAATGAAGTAATTAATACAATAAATAATATGGGCCCTTTATGTATATTTAAACTATAAATGAAAACTTTTAAGGCGCAAATATAAGCGTTGCACACTCGAATGATCGGGCGACACTCCGAAAATTACAACATGACCCCAGCATAGTTAAACTGTAAATAAAACTTTATACTTGGACAAAAAGAGGAAAAGAAAAAGAAGCGGGACGATTTATATATAGTTTTTGTTCATCTGTGACTCAGTGGCGCCTGGCGTTGCGCCAGATCTCTTCGAGTTCTCTGGCGAAGGCCTTTTCTCTTCCGACGATGACCGTGATGTGGTCCTTGTTGTCGACGATCCTGAGGGTGGCGCGCGGGATCCTGGACTTGACGGCGATGCTGCAGTCGACCGGGAGGAGCTCGTCGTTCCTCCCGTGGATCACGGTGACGTCGCATCGGACTCGGTCCCTGACGGCGCTCAGGTAGCCCTCTATCTTGCCGGCGCTGCCGCATATGATGTTGTGCAGGGTGTGCCACGCGGCGTTGTGCGTGTGGCTGAAGAACCCCTCCATCAAGAACGTCTTCACCCTGCCACAATAAAGCGAGGATTAGACCATACCTTGTGCGGTTTGGTTCGGGACGGTGAACCAAACCCCAACGGCGGTGGGGAAACCGGGCCGGTGGCTCACCACCCAAAAAACCCACTTCTTTAGGGTTGAAAATTAATGAAAGTTAACAACACCAATTCTTGCTTTCTTAATCGTGCTCCTTTTTTTTGCCATTTTGGGAAATTATTGAGGTTCGTTTCTTGGATGGACGATTAACTAGCAAACAAATCTGATTTAGTTGACTGAGGATTGATGGATAATGAGGTCATTTGCGTATTGATGGGTGTAATTAATGGATATGACCGGCGCACCGAACTCGGTCTTGGTGTAATTGATGAGTGGGTGAGTGGGTGAGTGGGTGGGTGACGAGGGGGTTACCTGTTACGAGTGATGAATTTGAAGAGAAAAACCCAGACGCGGTGGTTCTTGCAGATGAGCAGGCAGATGGTCCGGCTGATGTGCTCGTACCAGCACGCCAGCGACGCCCCGAACGCTATCAGCGGCCACACCCTCCTCGGCGCCACCCGCCGCAGCACGTACTGCGTCCCCTGCTGCCCCCTCGGCACCGGAAAATACGGCTGCAGCCACCGTCGAAAACCCCGTACGCATTAAAAAAAAGGAAAAAATGTAGCACGCATGAAGGGGGTTAGTTTGCTGCAATTTGTACGTACCGGCGCGAGGAGGGTGAGCGACTTGACGGCGTCGGGGTACTTGACGGCGAGGGCGAGGGCGAGGATGGAGCCGAGGGAGTGAGCCACAATGTGGAAGGACCCGACGCCGTAGGGCTCGAGGACCGACCGCTCGATCATGTCCAAGTGCTCCCGGAGCGTGTACAGCGAGTCAGCCGGCCTCGGGCTCCTGCCGAACCCCAGCAGGTCGACCGCCAGCAGGCGGTACCTGGACCTCGTCGCGTCCGTGAAGTTCGGGAACACCGTCTCCGTCCAGAACTCCGACGACGATATGAACCCGTGGATGAACAGCACGTCCTCTCTCGCCGCCGATCCGTCTGCCACAATATAACTCATTTTTAGATAAAATTTAGCAAATAAAAAAGGTTTACGGTTATGCACCTTGGGGGCCCTGGGCGTGGACGTAGAGGGTGTTTCTTGGGCCGGCGGCGGGGCGGGTCCAGGAGGTGCAGGCCTTGCAGTCGCAGTCGGACCATCGGGGGACAGGATGCGACTGCTGGCCGCCGATTTTGCCCTGGAGCATCTGGACGATGGTGGAGTTTATGGTGAAAGTGGTGGTGACCGCCGACGACCGCTTGGCGGCCCCGCGGCGAACCATTCTGAGGCGCCGGAGCTCCGCGACGGTGGAGCGGGAGACGTCGGAGACGAGGGAGGGGCGGGAGTAGAGGGTGTCGGAGATGTCGTCGAGCTGGAGCTTGGAGGAGGAGCAGAGGCAGAGGATCTTGGACCCGCCGCCCTCGGAGACGAGGATCTTGCCGCTGCTGGTGATCATGTCCTTGGCGGAGGCGGAGCAGTAGCAGGGCTTCCACTCCGCCTCCTTCGCGTAGTCGGCCAGCCTGTAGACCACGCACAGGACGACGTCCAGCAGGTCCAGCGCGCAGAAGACCACGAAGCTCACGACCTCGTTGAGCAGCCGCCCCGCCAGCAGCAGCGCCGATCTCGCCCCCATTTCTCCGCCCAGTATAAAGCGGCCAAGAGCAATGTGGGTCTTGCTGGTGTCCTCCGCCAAGTGTTTTCCAAATCTTGCTCGACTCCCTGCAGGCAGGAGAGAGAGAGAGAAGGGGGGAGGAGAGAGAAAAAGGGAAGGCAAAAACAGAGGGCAGAGGGGTGGGGGGGGTCTTAGGGGAGGAGCGAGGCAAGGGATGAAGAGGGAATTGATTGTTTCATTAACACCGTTTGTTGGACAAGGGGAGAAGGGGTAGGTGGTGGTTGAACCCCCAGGCCAACATTTTCTCCTCCTCTGGCCACCTTATTACACTTGCATATGCTTTAGCCTTCTACTGTGCCCATGTATATATAAGTGAGAAATATTAATTGTAAATGTATTGAAGTTGGGGGGAAAAATAAAAACAGTGGGAGGAATGATGATGTAGCACTCAACCTTCTCTTATGTTTAAATGTTTTATTAGGGTTAGTAGTGTTGGTTAGACATGGAAACAAGTTGTCTCATATTGCATTGTTTGTAGGTTCAACTCCTTACTGATCTATACTCTAAATCTTACTTATATAGTAACCTTCTTGGTTATGATGGCATCTTCCCCTCATCAATAATCTCCACCCTTGTCTGAAGCATGTAGTAGTGGTAACCGGTTGGGAGAGCCTAGCATGTACAACTCGAAGAAGGCTTAATTTGAGGGAGGGAGTTCAGGATAGGAGTGTAGGATCCTGACATGAATCTGTTGATTTATGCTTCAAACTTGGAATCTGGGAGGTGACACGATCGTTGGGAAGTACCTAGCATGTAGTGCGTGTCAGATAATGTATCAGCTGACTTACGCAGATTTGGACACAGCCGTGCTATACCCGAACGGCCGTGTTGGTCCAACCGTGTTGACAGGCAACTCTCTGTTTTATTTCGACACGGCCGTGCTTATTGTTCTGGAACTAGAGGCAGATTATGTAGTTCTACGCACGGCCGTGCCGCTTACCAGCATGGCCGTGCTGACGCCCAGAATCCCTAATACGCCCAGATTCGGCTTTTAATAGGGTTAAATCGGATGGACATGATCTAAACGTCCCTAGAAAGGATTCCTATGATATAAATACCAAGAGATACACTTTTGACGACTAATGCGCAACGCGACGGAGAATTGAGAAGATTTCCTTGCGTCTTTAAGAGAGAAGTAGATCTTTTTTACCGGCGACATATAGGCGACGAGAGAGCTTCGAGGTGACTACGAGCTATGGGAGAGGAGGTATTCCTTGTTCTAGAGTCTCTGGTAAGATCTCTCCATTGGTTGTGTGTATGAGAGATTGTAATTGCTAGAGTGCAAGAGTTATTTTGTAAAGAGTGCATACATTGGGTTGGAGGAGATTTGTAGTCTGTGTATTTTCTGTATTATCATCTCTGATATAGTGGAAAACATGACAACTGAAGACTGGACGTATGCCATAGATTAAGCCGAACCAGTATAAATCATTGCCCATCTGTGAGGTTGCTTGGCTTGATTGTATGGTGGTTTACTTGTGCTCCTTATGATTCATTCAAGATCCTAACGCTGCACTAATTTAGTTGGAGACATAATATTTTTATATATTCCGCTGTGCACATTTGGGTGTTATTTGATATTGCGTCAGATTTTCCCAACAAGTGGTATCCGAGCTACTGGTGAGGAGAAGTAAGGAGTCAAGATGTCGTCGTCTACCACATCAGTCAAGATGGACAAGTTCACTGGGTGAAACAACTTCAATCTTTGGAGATTAAAGATGAAGGCTTTTCTTATGATAGATGACTGCTCACAACTTGTTTTTAAGAAAGACAGTTTTGACAAGGATGTTACGGAGGCACAGAAGGTTGAGATGGAGTGAATGACGTTGAGCGCACTGCAGTTATCACTTTCAGATGAAGTGCTCAAAAAGGTGTCTGAGGAGCCTATTGCGGAGAAGCTTTGGAAGAAGCTGGATGCGCTTTATGCAAAGAAGAATCTGACGAGCCGGTTGTATTTGATGCAACCATTATATGGCTGAAGATGAGAGAGGGAGCCCACGTCAAGGATCACATTGATGCTTTCACGAAGATTGTGTCTGATTTGCGAAGTATGGGGGTGAACATCAAGGACGAACAATTTGCGATGATATAGTTATGTTCTCTGACGGATGATTTCGACCTGTTAGTCAGGTCCATGGTATATGTGCAAGAAACACTATCTCTGGATGAGGTAGTGTAACGGCCTGTTGCTCAACGTACGTATTTCGTACGTATTTCCATTAGTTGATTTATGGTATACATGGATTGACCGGTGTATATAGTACTTTCCAATCTGAATAATGTAGTGGTGGTAAGTGGTAACCGGTTGTGAGGACCTAGCGGGTACAACTCAAACATGGCCTAATTTTTGTAGTGTGCATAGGGAGTTCAGGGTGGAGTCCTTGTTGAATCGGTCAACCTAATGCATCATGGGACGTCGGATAGGAGTGTAGGATCCTGACATGAATCGGTTGATTTATGCTTCAAACTTGGAATCCGGTAGGTGACATGGTCGTGCTAGTTTTGACACGGCCGTGCATGTCAGATGATGTATCAGCTGACTTAGGCAGATTTGGACACGGCCGTGTTGGTCCAACCGTGTTGATAGGAAACTCTCTGTTTTATTTTGACACATCCGTGCTGCACGGCCGTGCTAATTGTTCTGGAGCTACAGGCAGATTACGCAGTTCTGCACACGGCCGTGCCGCATACCAGCACAGCTGTGCGGACGCCCAGAAACCCTAATACACCCATATTCGGCCTGTAATAGGGTTAAATCGGATGTACATGATCTAAACGACCCTAGAAAGGAATTCTATGATATAAATACCAAGAGATACACTTTTGACGGCTAATACGCAGCGCAGAGAATTGAGAAGATTTCCTTGCGTCTTTAAGAGAGAAGCATATCTTTTTACCGGCGATAGGCGATGAGAGAGCTTCGAGGTGACTACGAGTTATGGGAGAGGAGGTAATACTTGTTCTAGTGTCTCTGCTAAGATCTCTCCATTGGTTGTGTATATGAGAGATTGTAATTACTAGAGTGCTAGAGTTATTTTGTCAAGTGGGCATACATTGGGTTGGAGGAGATTTGTAGTCGGTGTATTTTCTGTATTATCATATCTGATCTAGTGGAAACCGTGACAACAAAAGACTGGACGCATGCCATATGTTGGGCCGAACAGTATAAATCATTGCCTCTTTGTGTGGTTGCTTGGCTTGATTGTGTGGTGGTTTACTTGTGCTCCTTATGATTCATTCAAGATCCTAACTTTGCTTGATTTAGTTGGAGACATAATATTTTTATATATTCCGCTGCTTGTGCATACTTAGGTGTTGTTTGATATTGTGTAAGAATTTTCCAACAAGTGGTATCAGAGCTACTAGTGAGGAGAAGTAAGGAGTTAAGATGTTGTCGTCTACCACATCATTCAAGATGGACAAGTTCACTGGGTGAAACGACTTCAATCTTTGGAGATTAAAGATGAAGGCTTTTCTTATGATAGATGGCTGCTCACAAATTGTTTTTGAGAAAGACAATTTTGACAAGGATGTCACGGAGGCACAGAAGGTTGAGATGGAGCGAATGGCAATGAACGCATTGCAGTTATCACTTTCAGATGAAGTGCTCAGAAAGGTGTCTGAGGAGGCTATGCGGAGAAGCTTTGGAAGAAGCCGGATGCGCTTTATACAAAGAAGAATCTGACGAGCAGGTTGTATTTGATGCAACAATTATATGTGCTGAAGATGAGAGAGGGAGCCCACGTCAAGGATCATATTAATGCTTTCACGAAGATTGTGTCTTATTTGCGAAGCATGGGGGTGAACATCAAGGACGAACAATTGGCGATGATATAGTTATGTTCTCTGACGGATGATTTCGACCTGTTAGTCAGGTCCATGGTATATGTGCATGAAACACTATCTCTGGAGGAGGTAGAGTCCGCGGTACACTCTGAGGGTCTTCATGTCAAAGTATCTGGACAAGAAAGTGGTGATCAATGGGAAGCACTCTTCATCAGGGTACATTAGGATTCCAGAGGCAGCCATGGTTCAAGGAAGGACAACGATCATTCAAGATCTAAATCACGAGGGCACAGGGACAAGTGTCACTTATGCAAGGAGACATGACATTGAAAACGAGACTGCCCCAAGCTAAAGAAGAATGGAAAAGGAAAGGATGAAGCTTCTGGTTCTGCTACGGTGGGGATCAGTAGCAAGAGTAGTGATGATGGTGAGATTCTGATGGAAACTGCATCGGAAGATCAAGGGGTCTCATAGCTTTTGGATTCGGGATGTTATTTCCACTTGACACCTCACAGGAGTTGGTTTACTTCATATAGTTCTAGAGAAGGTGCCAACGTTTTGATGGGGAACAATATGGCATGCAAGACAGTGGGTGTAGAAGAGGTGCGAATCAAAATGTATGATGGGATCATCAGGACACTTACAGATGTACGTTACATACTAGACTTGAAAAAGAGTCTGATTTCTTGTTGGAGCTTTAGCAAGACTTGGGTGCAGGGCGGTAATAGAAGGAGATCTATTGAAAGTTTCCAAGGGTTCTATTATCGTGATAAAAGGAAAGAACTTATATACGCTGCAGGGGCACACTGTGGAGGGCAAGTCTAATATCTCTCAGGACATAGTTGGTGAAGAATCGGTAAAGTTATGGCATCATCGTCTAGGACATCCAAGTAAGAAGTCTTTGGATGTGCTTCACAAAAGGAAGCTGATACATGCCAACGAGGAGAGATTGGAGTTCTACGAGAAGTAAGTAGAAGGAAAGCTGACAAAGACATGCTTTGGGATTGCAAAGCATAGCAGTAAAGGACTACTTGACTATATACATTCAGATGTATATGGGCCAACTTCTGTACCTACCATTCAGATCCTCATCAAGGCAGGAAGTTGTTCAATGATCTTCCCACCTCTGATTCAAGTTGGAAAAACCAATTCATCTTTGTAGTTCTCCCTGGTGAAGCAAACTTTGTCACTGAATGGGAAAAACCTAAGCTATCAATGAATGAAGATAAAGATCTATCTGAAGAAAAGAAGAAAACATCCAATTTTCTATTGGGTCTGCCAGAAGAACGGAAGACGACAAAAATGTCTTCTGCTTAATCAGACGCTGCTTAGGAGAGTGTGGCCCCAAGGTCAGGTCCTTTGCTTGCCTTTATTCTGTCTATTCTTCTTCTTGAACTGGATTCCCCTTTTCTGTAGGCATGATTGGTATAAAATATCAGGCTGAGCCCAGAATGTGAGAGGCGCTCGTGGCTTCCATTAGAGAAGCAGAAAGAAATTCGGTTCTTCCTCAGGTGGATCATCAGGAGGGTAGTGTCACGCCCTAGTCACCCAACTACCCGGGATACTGAGGTAAATGGGGAAGGGGGTTTAACAGGTCGCGGTACAACATCGAGCGTAGAATCAAAAGAAATACTAAAAGCAGGCCACTGCGCATACTAGAACAACACAGACAACAGAAAGTAAAGAAACTCATCAGTGCTCCAACACAAACAGCAATAAGTACTACTCATCACAGAAATGTACACTAGCAAAAGTACAACTGAAGATAAGTACAGGTACAAAGATGAAGATGTCCCACCTATAGGTACACCTGAAGTCCACAGCTCACAAGTACAAAACTATGTCTACAACCCTCAAGGTCCCCAAAAGTACAACTCACACTCTATCCTAACAATGGGAACCCGGGTGAAAGTTAGCATCTCTTGTAAGGTCCATCCCTGCTCCTGCTTCGAAGTCACCTGCTCTGGTCATAAACCACGGGAGGGAACACGTCACAGTGTGACCTAGTAGGAAACTCAACTCGTGCAGAAAGTACATATTATTTAAGGAGGTTTTGTCATCAGAATTCATTATTTTTCCTTCCTTTTTCACAAATAATGCAAAGCATGAAAAGAAACACAGCCAGGCAAGAAAAGAGGAATCACATATTATAAAGTTAATGCACTTAATTATTTAATTCAATTTCATTTGGAAACCTGGGTGTGTCGTTGAATATGAGGGACTGGACTCCACCCCAAGGTGGGACGGTAAGGAGCACCCGTCAGTGGTACACAAGCAATATTTCCTTAATGGGGCCTCTCACTCTACCCACTCTCTCATACCGGATGCAAGTGAGGAAAATCTCCACCACAACACCACACTATCAAAAGTACCCGAAACTGGGCAAGGTACCGTACACGAAACTGAACAAGGTACACTAACTCTATCACATACTAGTCCAGTCCTCATACTCTCCTAGCACCCAGTTTTTCCCCATCCCCTTTCGAGGGCGCTCGCCTGCCATGTGGCAGACTGAGACAACCCTATACTTTATTAGCATTTAAGTTAAGTAATTCATATACAACATTAAAGATGTTACAAGAGACTGGCTAGAATGTAAATCACATTTATTTTGCGAGACTAGCATGCAATATTAAAGTGCATATAAGGGAAAAACAAGAGTTAGGATGCATTTAACTAAAAGGACAAGCATACAACATTAAAGATGCTACAACAACATGCATACCATAAGAACCAATTTCCTTGAAGCCTTAGCATGCCACAAGTACCATTCTTCATGAAACAACAATATGGAATCTAATATTGCATAATGAAACATGCATGCCACATACGCACATAAAAAGTATAGGAAAACATCCACATATGAACCATGGCATTACACATTGCATGATACTTCAGGAGATAAACATTTAGACCGGTAAGGCATGGCCTCTAGGCAACACAAATTTCAGTGAATTATGGAGAGTCACAGAAATTGACTGATATCACCTCTTTATAGTTATATTTTGAGTAGGTTTCTAAATGAAACCTGTAGATAATTAAGTTATACCTTCAGGTATAAAATTTCAGCAATTTATGACATTTGGTTTAAGAGTTATGAATTATTCTACATCAGCTACATAGTGCAGAATCTGCCAAAAAAACAGAAATGTGGAGCTCAGAAAAGTAGTCTCTCTCTCTCTCTCTCTCTCTCTCTCTCTCTCTCTCTCTCTCTCTCTCTCTCTCTCTCTCTCTCTCTCTCGGTTCCTTGGAGAATTCGGCCTCAAATGGAAGCAAAAGGAAAATAAAAAAATGAAGAAAAGAAAGGGGAATGGATGAGGAGAGAAATGAGTAGAGAATTCTAGAGAAAATGGAAAATATATCCCCTTTCATTCTTATTTAATTAAGGCAACATTTCCTAAATAAACTCTTTTAAATAAAAACCCTCCAACTTTGTGCCTTATTTACACTATATGCCATTGCAAGCAACTTCTTATTAAATGCCCTCTCTCTTTGTGCTTCATTTACAAGTTTGCCATTGCATATAACCTCTCATTAAAAGCCCTTTAACTTGGTCTTTTACATGGTTGCCATGCTACATGGAGTCTTCATTAAAAAGCTTTACAAGTTAAGGGTTATTATTTGAAGTAAAATAGGAAAGAAATTACCCCCTACACTTGCCTATGTAATTACCAGTTATGCCATTCCACTTGCAATCACAACGGCCATCCTTACACACTACTTAGGAGGGTTTCCGAGTGCAAAGAATGGTCTCAACCTCCACATACACGGTTCAAAGGATGCAAGAGTGTGTTACAGTCGTATTATACTATACGAGGGGTTACATGTAGAGCTGTTGGGGATATTGATCACTCCATAATTTACACCTTTTTTCTGCACGTTTTCATGACCTTTTGATCGCCCATATTACGTTTTTCACGATTATTCGACGATATCACGTTGCTTTTCACTATTTCTTGTTTTTTTCGTATTTCAGGAAATATGGAGCGATTTGGAGTGAAAATGAGATCAGATGATTTTCACGCACTTCGGAGTGTCGCCCATGGCTTATTGGAGGACTTATCACCGATAGAGGATGAGCGGAAGAAGGAGGAATTTCATAGGATCGACGAGGAGGCGAAAAGGAGGAGAAATGAGCTCAGGAGCACCTCACTCGGCCGAGCAAGACTGCTCATTCGGGCCGAGTGAAGGATAACACTCGCCCGAGTGAAACAGATATGCACTGAAGATTTTCCATGTTTCCTCGGCCGAGTAAGGAAGTCCACTCGGCCGAGTGAGAAAGCTCACTCGCCCGAGTGGTACAGAGAATTCGTCTAGAGAAGCTGCCAACTTACTGGAATTTCAGAGGAAGCCCACTTGGCCGAGCATGATTGCTCACTAGGCCGAATGAAGAAGACTACTCGGCCGAGTCACCCCGAGAGACAGACCCCTGAAAACCCCGAAGTTACTGTTGTTTTATAGGGTTTGTCACTCGGGCGAGTGACAAGGGTCACTCGGCCGAGTGACCCTCTCCGACTGCTGCTAGGACTGCGGATTTTGGGCTGCGCAGGAGCAGTTTTGTCACGCTTTTTTGGAAGATTTTGGCTTGTATTTAAACCTAGTTTTTACCCTAGTTTTAGGAGAGACTTGAATTATATTTTAGAGACTTCTATTAGGTTTTTGACGGCTATTCTTTTGTGAAATATCAGCTGGAGATCATTGGCGACATTATTGGTTTGTTCTTTCTTGTTAAAAAACTCATTTTTATGAATTGTTTCTTATTTGCAATGAATTGTGCCATGATTATAGTTGTCATTTCTGAGATTTTCATAATGATTAGTGAGTAGTTCCGTCGTTCTAGGGCATGGGGATGAACCCTATGGACCCGATCTTTGAATTGTGATGAATTAATAGACTTGTTGCTAGAATTGATAATGGTTAGGTTGTGATCGATTTATTACGCGTAGCTAGGAATTCATATCGATTGGGATTTGCAAGAGATTGGATCCCAATGGATAGGAAGGCCTAGATATTCGATTTAGATTAATAATCAAAGTTCTCTAAATTTGGTTTCCAAGAGATTGGACCAAAGCTAGGATTTTTATTATTAATCTATACTAATATTCGTTTGCAAGAGATTGGACGAATACGAACCATCATAACCTAGATCGTAGCTCGAGTTTACACGAGAGTGGGCTCAAGATGCGATTGGACGATGATGTTGATCTTCACGCTAGCGGCTTAGGGGAGGGTTTGCACGAGAGTGGGCTCTATTCTAGGTTTGCTATAGACCGACAATAGCGCGAGAGCGTGAGCTTGGTTCTACATTAAGTTACGACTAGTTCACCTATATTCAAGCTTAGCAACAATGAAATTTATGATTCACAAGGATAAGAAACGGTCCGTAGTGGGGATTTCCTATCCCTAGACGCCTTTTATTATATTGATATTTCTTGCTATTTGAACGATTGTGACTATTACATCAAAACTATTCTTGTTCTCTTGATAGCTAGGTAATCAAAGTAAGATACTGTCATTTGTCCTCCCTGTGTTCGATACCCGCTTGTCACTACACCGTACGCTTGCGGTAAGACTACAAGTCGTTTTTTGGGTGTATATCCGGGGCCGATCAAGATTTTGGCGCCGTTGCTGGGGAGGCGACGGTATTTTATTTTATTTACTTAGTTATTTCTTTTTGTTTTATTATTTTTATCTTTTTATTCCTCTATCGTGCTAACAATTCCTTCGAAGCTCTATTTTTCTGTGCATATACACGAGATCAAAGGAGCATTAAGAAGAAATATTATTTGATCCGGAGATCGAACGTACCGAAAGGAGGCTTAGAGCCGAGAGAAGACTTGATATAGAGAAGGATTTTATGAACCAACGTGAGACACCGGAGGAGTTAGTGGCACGCATGGCTAGGCTAATATCTATCAGAGATAGGCTTCGGCCTAAGACTACTTCTACTACTTCATCCATTGCGATGCCAGAATTGGCGGCGGACAAGAATTTCGAGCTAAAAACGGGACTTGTGGTCTTAATGCAACAAGACCCGTTCCATGGAAACTCCCATGAGAATCCCCACTACCATCTTCAATTATTCTTGTCCAAGTGTGCCACCTTTCAGATGCCCGGTGTACCAGTCGATGCTATCCGACTGCGCCTCTTCCCATTCACTCTCAGAGACAAAGCTTTGTATTGGTTGAGGACGCAAGCGGAGGGGATCTTGTCTACATGGGATGAGTTGGCGAGTGCCTTTGTTAATAAATTCTACACACCATCCAAGACTGTCAAGATAAGGAGCGCGCTCATATCCTTCAAGCAAGGACCTCAGGAGACTCTATTTGAGGCATGGGAGCGCTTTAAAGATCTCCAACACCAATGCCCCCATCATAGCATTGAAGCATGGGAGCTAGTACATAGATTTTATAATGGACTCCAACCGGGCACCAAGCAAATCATCGATGCAACCGCTAATGGAGCCATATTATCTAAGACACCGGATGAAGCTATGGCCCTACTAGAGGAGATGGTCTCTAACAACCAACAATGGGGTGACGAGAGAGGACACTCTTCATCCTCCTTGAAGCCGACAAGAATTTATGAGGCCAAGGACGTAGCGGAGCTTTCTACGAAATTTGACTCTCTCCACAAGGTTGTGGAGAGATTGGAGAAGTTGATCACCGAGCCGCATGAAACTCCCGCCACATCTACACCGGGAGGCAATATGAGCGATTGGCAAGACCAATCTCTAGCTATGTTCGTTGGAGGAGATCAAGGAGAGGGTGCTATAGAGTAAGTTCAATATGCTATTAACACCACAACAACAACAACCGCGCCAACCCCAATCATCACCAACAACAACGATAACAACAACACAAACATACATATATCCACAATCACATGTAAAGCCCGATGATGCCATGATACTTATGGAACACATGCAATGCGATGCGATGCAATGCAATGCAATGGGGATCCCAAGAATGTGCCGGCGTGCACGTGCAAGAGCTTCTACTCCGTTATCAACGTGGAGCCACCTAATGGATCAAGAGGTTTCCCACGGCAACTTCACCTTCCTCCTACTGTGGAAACTTTGTCCATGCCCATGCACTCCACCTTCGTGTCCTAACAACATCATTATATCACAACCCATGTGTATGGGTGTATCTCACATTCTTTGAATGAAGGTTTTCAACATCAATAATGAGAGAAATTTGCATAATTATTGAAACGAGGCATGAAAGTCATCATCAAATAACTCCACACATCAAAATGAGGGCAATTTCGCCAAAATGATGGCAATTTCATGAAAAGAGCAACCCAACATAATTTATGAAATGCGATGAGGCAATCCAATATTTATCAATTGCATTCCAACTCATAAACATGAGATGAGGAAATCCAAAACTAGCGAAGTGCAATCTATAATTTCGGCTCCCTTCTTAATTAAGCTTTCAATATTGTAACATGAGGGCATTTCAACTTAACTTATGAAATTTGAACTTAAGGAACAATTCAACAAGAACAATTCAACTTATTTCAACTAAGACATAGCATCAAAATTTCCCATACGTAATATAACTTCAACTAAACATGGAAATTGGAGATTAAAGCACAATTAACCCAACACGCCATAGAATGTCTATGTCCCCAAATGGATGAAACCAATCAATCAAGGCAATGGTTCCAAGCCCCCATGTTCATCATCTAATTATTGCCAATTGCCCCCCTCACATGATTAAGCTTCCGCCAATTCAAATGAGAGCAATACCACACAATTAGTGAGTCAAGATATTCATATGTATCTACTACATATCCGTGGCACCATATTACCCAACATATCACATTCCAGAGCATGAAACAAACGTACTATCCAAAATTAAAGACAACCCCAACAGCATGATTGGTTGGGCTTGGATTAACACGCCATATGAAGATGGTTTCCCACGTACCAAACGCATGTAATTTCATACAAATGAACATCCCAACGATTGATAATACACAATTGGACTAGCAAATTTCCAAAATCCCAACACTTAAGAGCAACATAACATCCCAAATCAAGTTTGAACATCACCCTAAAACTATTGCTACAAAACCCTAAAAGATACAAACTTGGAATTCAAAACAAAATGAAATAAGGCATATGAATTGGGATTGGAATCCTACCTCATCTTGGAATGAAATACTCCTTCAATTTCATAAGAGCTCCACCGATTTCATGAAAACCCATCTTCTTCAAGCTTCAACCCCATGCATCCTAAAAGCTCCCCTCGCTATATCAAGAGAACCCATCATGAATCCCAACTGCAAGCTCAAACCCAAAACTTCATCTCCAAGCCTAAACCCTAACTCCACTTCCAATTTCCCCCAAACCCTCTTCCCCTCTTCTCTTTCTTTCTCTCAATTCTTTTTGTTGTTGGAGAATTCGGCCTGGGAGAGACATTCGGCAGCATGGCATGGGCTTATGGGAGAGGGTCGGCTGCTATGGGAAAGAGCAAGGGGATGGGGAAAAATACAATACGGAATTGAGAAAAGGATAAGCTTGTAGGAAATTGAGAAAATAAGAAATAAAATAGGGAGAGGGGAACTCGGCCTGAAAGGGGGAAGAAATGGACGGCTGGCTTAGGGGAATTCGGTAGTAAGTGGGGAGGACGGCTGGCTTAGGGGAAGAAATGGAGAAGTGAAAGAAATAAAAGAGTTTTTTTGGGAAAAAAATTGTAGAAAGAAAGTGGAAATGAATTAAATACATGAGGTCCCTCTATTTTCAAGTCTGCCATCCTCAAATCTCTCCTCTCATCTCCCAAATAATCCAAGCCCAATAACAAAGCCCAACCAATCAACTACGGCTACTGAAATTAGGTACAGCCCCAATCAATAATAATAAGGTTAATCAACATAGTAAGAATAATCAACACTAATAATAACACCAATACTAATACAAACAACAACAATAAGAATAATACAGATGCTAATAATAAGAACATTAATACTAACAACCACATCATATTCAACCATATAACCAGTCACGTATGAATTTACCATACACAGAATAAAATTACTATACACACGCGCACGCAAAGAGTATATCACACATACGGGCATTACACCTGTTATAGCTACTGATGAGTTATCACATGCCAAAGAGGCGAAAGAAAGGTCGGTTATCGAGTTAACAGTTCATACCTCTGTTGGGGATTCGTCATCATAAATGCATTTGGCAATAAAATCAGCCAGAGCTTGCCCCTTGATGGCTATCTGCGGCTTGTAGCAAATGTCGAATTCACTTAACTCGACTCCCCAGTTAAGCATCCTGCCTGACCGCTCCAATCTCTTCAGGTTCTGTTCTAGGGGAGTGTCTGTAAGGACCAGATGTTGTAAGCTTGGAAGTAAGGTCGGAGTTTCTCACCGACTGAACAAGAGCGAAAGCCAACTTCTCTATTCTGATGTAATTGACTCCGGCCCCTCGGAGTTACATAATAGATCGAGCGTTGCAATTAGGATTCTTCCTTGACTAAGGCTGAGCTAACAGCATCTTAAGTGTCGGCTAGGTAGCTGGTCTCCATCATCGGGCTTCGTCAAGGGTGGTGGACTACGAAGATACTCCTTTAGTTCGGTTAAATCCTGCTTACAGTCTACATCCCACTCAATGGTCTTTCTTTCACCTTTGGAAAAGGCTATAGCCTTTCTCAAGACCTGGAAGAAAAGATGCAATCTCTCCGCTGACTTTGACAGGAAACGCCAGAGAGCTGTAACCCTGCAATTCAGTCTTAGGAGGTCCCAGATTATGGTCCGCTTCTTCGTACAGATTATTTCCGTCACTTTATTAGGGTTGGCTTCGATTCCTTGGTTTGTAAGCATGAAGACGAGGAATTTCCCAGATCTGACTCCGAACGTATATTTGGTAGGGTTTAGTCGGAGATTGTACAACCGAATTTCTACAAAGGTTTCTGCGAGATCCGCAATATGGTCTGCTGGGCTCTTCGACTTGACTAGAATGTCATCGATATAGACCTCCATGTTTCTTCTGATCTGGGCTTTAAATACTTTATTCACCATTCGCTGGTAGGTCGCTCCGACATTCTTCAATCCGAAGGGCATCTTTCTGTAACAGAAAATCACTCGATCTGTAATGAATGATGCCTTTTCTTCATCCTCTGGTACTATTTGGATCTGATTATACACAGAGAAGGCATCCATGAAGCTCTGAATCTCGTACCCAGAAGCTTTTATCCACGAGGTGGTTAATCTGAGGCAGGTGTAACTGTCCTTCTGGCACGCCTTGTTGAGATTGGTGAAGTCCACCCACATTCTCCATTTGATGTTTGCCTTCTTCACCATCACCACATTAAAGATCCACTTGGGATAACGGACCTTCCAAATGAAGTCAACCTCTAGAAGCTGATCAACTTCTTCGATAGCTGCCTTCATTTTATCCCCCGATGTTCCATTTCTTCTATTTCACTGGTTTGAAGGTCATCGACAGTCAACTCGTAAGAGATGACCTTAGGGTCAATGACTGGCATGTCATCTGGAGACCAAGCAAAGATTTCAGCATTTGCTCTCAAGAATGTGATCAACTGTTCCCTTAGGTAGGAGGGAAGTCTTGACCCAATATGAACAGTTTTTCATGCCTTGTCAGAGACATGGATCAATTCCGTCTCCTCGACCGGAGTTGGCATTTGGTCCTCCAGGTCCTTCTCGTTGTCAAGGAGGTCATTCGAGGGTACTTGCTCTGTCTTCCTAATTGCAGCAGACAGGAGGTAGCACGACTTGACATGCATCTGGTTCACTTTCACCTTCTCGATTTCTCGGAAAGTCTGAAACTTGATCATCTGATGAAAGGTAGCGATTACCACTTCTACCGAGTTACGAAGCGATCGACCTATAATCCCAATATAGGTCGAGTTGATTTTCAACACGATGACGTTTGTCATTCGGGAGACTTGACGAGAAAACTCCTTGAGGGTGACCGGTAACACAATCACACCCACGACAGGGGCGTCATGTCCTGTAAAGCCAATGAGGGGGCCAGGACAATCTTTCAATTCAGACGAAGCCAGTCCCAACTTCGCTAGCGTGGTCAAGAGGAGCACATCACACAAAGTTCCCGTGTCAACGAGCAACCTACTGACTTCGACCGTGCTGATGATGGCACTGATGACGACATCATCATCGTGCGGCAGCTCCACACCCTCAAGATCCTCATCTGAAAAATATATTGGGGGCGTTGCATCCCTCGGTCGCTTCCGCCTTATAGCACCTTCTGCCTAATAGCAACTGTCATCATCCTCCCTGCATAATAGCTTTGCTGGGAGGTGGATAACTTGTTTTGTGTTGGTCCACCGGATATCATGTTGAGGACGTCAATATTAGGTGGAGTTGAGGCATCATTCGCGAGAGAATCATTCCTCCTCAAACTTTAGTTGATGGGATGAGTGGACATAGTCTTCTTGTTCAGCAAAGACGGGGATCTTGACTCCTCTTTCCACAGACGGTGCAAAATGTTGACGAATGGGTTCGCCGAACAGTAAAGTGGAGCTGACGAGGACGCCTCTGATGACGTAGCACTACGTCGGCTGACGAGTGAGACCCGAAGATGGCTAGATCCGGGTCTGGGAGAGCTGAGCTCGAGCTAACTGGATGAAGTCCAACCTAACTCTGAGCTGTTTGCTGAGTTGATAGCTGACCTATTTGCAGCACTGACAAAGCGTCAAGTCGGGAGATCTGGGTTCTGACCCAAATCCCCTCCGATACTTAAGTCAGTAAGGGACTTAAAGTGACTCGGGGCAGCTGGATCGACCTAAAGGGTGGTCGTCAGATCACTGTCACGCCGAGTAGTGGAGGAAGAAATGTAAGTGTAAGTAAAGAGAGAGTTGTCAGGGTACCTAGTGCTTAGTATACTAGAGCTTTCCCATTTCTTTCGTTGTCCTTTTCTCTATTTATAGATGATGATTTCTCTTTCCCGCTGTTAATGGGTAACGGCTTTGCCTTTATGGCGGCATGATCATCTGCGGGAATGGGAATAACGGCTCCCCATTTACTCCGCCATTATTAACCAATCCTTTTATATTCTCAGGGCCTAACGGATAGATGAGCTGTCGCTTTGACTGAGCAAAAGGCTAGTTTCCTTCGGAGGGGGGCCAAAGCCTTTCTAGCCTCATGGGCTTTCCTCGCCGGTGACGAAATGTCCCTCCCCGCTTCGTGGACCAGCCCAATGTAGTAACAATATTTATATTGAAATTTGTTGCTTATATATCTGTTTTCATCTATAGACATTCATTTTAGAATGCATGATGATTAAGATGAATTGTGGTTAGGTTTAGGCTGACCATGCCGAAATAATTAACACTAGTAGTGAGCAAGTCCTATGATGTTTGCCACTCATATTCGACTTGCTTGTTCTCTTTGACTTGGTCAATTTTTAAAACCATGTGCCTTTGCCTGTTACTATGAAAGTCTCTAACAATGCTAATTTCTCCCTACTGGCCTGCTTGCTTGCAACAGTGCTCATGACAAAGACCCTCCATGAAAGTGAGGTTAGATTTAATGCTGAAATCTTCAGCCTCAAATCTAGGTCAGGAGATGAAGACGGATATCTTATGAGCATTATGTCGAACTTGTCAATATCAGCCGAGGGCCATGCATTAGCTGAGAGAACTTCACACGGTACACCCAATTTTTAAATGCCTGTACTTGTGAGCATATATGGACAAACATCAGATTAACTTAAGATTAAACTCCTGTTGGTGAACGAAATAAATGTTTCTTCTAATTTTTTTACTTGCTTTATCAATGATGCGTGACAAAGAGGGAGGGGAGGGGGGGCCATTGATGCTGATTTTGTCACTCCCCACTTAATTAATTTCCTCACTTGCAGTTGCATTGCATGTGCATGATTTATTTAGCTCATCAACAACAGTTTGCTAATGGGAAATTTTTGGATATTTGCAAGTTAACCCTACTTTATCAGGAATCATTCACTCCATATCAAGCACTGTAACTGGAAACAAATGACAGAAAATTAAGGGAAGAGAGTTTGAGAGCCGTTGCGTGATAAGCATTGAAGGTTGCGTGATTCAGTGTAATAGGCCGTTGTTATATTCAAAACTTCGGTTATCCGACTTTGAGAATTATTTTCAAAAATTGACGAAGATTTCTGATCCGAACTTATTAGGTAAGACAAGCATTGCTTCAATGCTTCTGTGATCCGAACTCATTAAGCAAGCCTGGCTGTAACTTAGAAGAAAATTGAGAAGCCAACGATACAGATGGACGAAGGACGTCGAGGGAAGAGAAAGGCAAGTTCCTCAATGATTTTGTATATTATAGAAAACTCCGTTAGACCGTTAACGCTGGCAGCCTGGCACGATTCTTTCTGAGGAGATATTCAAAAAACAGTGTTGGGGGTGATGCATCAAATTCCGTTCCAAAGTAGTAAAGCCATCCGTAACAAGATCATGATCTGAAGTAGTGGAAAAAAAGAGAAAAGAGTTCAGCGTAAAATGGTCAACTACATTCCATATAGTGTTGGAAAGTTCGGTTCAACAGCTTTTCAAATAGTATTGTCTACGGGTGTTTTCCCACCACGTATATTATTACATGGGTATACAGTCGCATAGTAACTGGTGTAGGATGACGTTAGCAGCTGATTGATCCCTGAATGATGGTTGGCCTCGGTAGGGTTGATGTTGCGGTGACTTGGCGGCGAGCCAACCCCGATTTGAATATATGCCTCTATCCGAGCTACTGGCAGCGGGTTGGAGACTGGGCAAGCTACTGGCAGCAGGTTGGAGACTAGATCAACTGCTGGCAAAGCTCTGTTCCGAGCTATTGGAGTCAGGTCCGAGATATTTTTGTGCTATTTTTTTCGCTTTATGCAACATAAATAGTTCGTTAAGGGGGTTGGATCTGGGGTCCGACGTAATCATCTCAGATGCTTAAGTCAGACGGTGACTCAAAGGAGGCTCGTGCTAACTATGACCGATCCGTTAGGAGATTAACCGATAGTTATCGCGCCGAGATATGGAGGAAATGTAAAAGTTTAGGTTGGAGTAGATCCTTGTTTAGGAGTACTTGACTGTCAGAGAGAGTTTCACAGATTGTCTGGAAGTTCCCTCTCTTATTGTCTGAGAGACTATATATATGTAGGAAGATGGTAACATCCGAGCCTTTAAGGTGCTTTATTTCTTGAGTTGATGCTATTTAAGATGGGCTAAAAGTCATTAAATGCTAGCACTTCAATGAAGGAGCCCAACAGTCATATCAGCTGTCGCCTTAAATGATGAAACATTTGGCCTGAGTGGGAGCCTCTAAGCTGTTGAGTCGGAGCTGTGGGTGTTGGTGGGCTTTTGGGCATATCCGCTCAAATAATGATCGAGCCAGCCCTGTGGTGTATCAATGGCCCCCCATCTCCCGAGCTCAACCATCGTGGAGGTTGAGGTCGGGTGATTTGCATGCATTTAATTAAGATGACCCTGGTCGCATAGTTAGGTCAGCCTGTAAGGTCGACTGAGAGCAATCCCTAATCGTATGGCTAGATCGGTCCACGAGGGGGTGGCCCCCGATCGTATAGCCAGATCAGCCCGCAAGGTCTTCTGATAGTAATCCCCGATTGTATAGTTATACCGGCCCACAAGGGAGTGGCTCCCAATCGTATATCCAACCAGACCGCGAGGTCTTTTGATATCCCCAATCGTAAAGCTAGATCAGTGTAATCCCCTGTTTTTGATAAACGATGTATTATTGGTCATATTTGATTCCTATAGCATACAAGTAATTTTTTGGATTTTTGGTATTTTTTCATGATTTTTATGATTAATAAATAAACCCCATTTTTATACATTTTAAATAAAAATATATTTTATACATTTTAAATAAACTTAAAAAATTTAACATATTTTTATTCATTTTAAAATAAAAATAAAACAAATTTTCCTAAGATGACACATGGACATCCACTAATCCCATTTAAGGATGAATCATCATCCACTTGTCACCATCTCTTTAATCCTCATCCTTAGGCATGAATAAGAGAGGAAAGAAAATAAGAAAAAGCAAAGCAAAAAAGAAGAAAAAGAAAAAGAAAGCTAGCTAGCTAATACTCTCACTCCCTCTCTCCGAACTCTTTCCCTCTCTTCCATTGGCCTAGGCTGGCCCTCTCTCCTCTTCCTCCTCTTGGTCGAGCATCACCACCACCACCCTCTTTCATCCCTTCCTCTCCATTGGCCAAACACATGACCACCCCATCCTTTCTCTCATTTGGTGTAACACCTAGCTAGAAAAAGGAGGGGAATGAATAGAAGAAGGAGCTCATTCCCTCCCTATCCACATATTACATAAGGCAGAAAATTCACAACTTGGATGTTTGAATACTATATTTAAAATTGTTTTATCACCATGGTGATTAGATTATGGTGTCTTATATGTTTAAAATTCATAACTTGGAGTTTGAATACTATTAATCACCATGTTGTCTACTATGTTGGCTATTAATCATCATGCTACTAATCACCATGGTTAGGATGTTATCTTTAGGTTATGTTTCATGCCGTGTTCTATTCCATGACATGGTTACGATGTTCTCTTTATGTCATGTTACATGCCATGTCTTATTCGATGCAATGGTTAGGATGTTCTCTTTATGCCATGTTTCATGCCATGCCCTATTGCATGCCATGTTTAGGTTGTTCTCTTTATGTTATGTTGCACGTCATCTTTGTTGGATCTTTATCTAACCCTAGAGGGGGGGGGGGGGGGGGGGGGGGTTGGGGGTGTTCTCTTTATGCCATGTTTCATGACATGCCCTATTACATGCCATGTTTAGGCTGTTCTCTTTATGCTATGTTGCATGTCATCTTTGTTGGATCTTGATCTAACCCTAGAGGGCGGGGGGTGCAACCCACGAGCAATCACACTCAGTTATAGCAGATGCAGAGTAAACAATAAGCAATCACAGAGTATGCAAAAGATTTACCCTGGTTCGGTCATCCACACGACCTACGTCCAGCCCCCAAAGCAGATACTAGATTAATAATGTAACATGTACAACCTTAATAGCTAGAGAACCCACGTCTCTACACTCACCAGGCTCTCAGTACCCCACTCACCATGTTCAACAAAATTAATCCTAGTATAAGCTTTCTATTGGCTAGTCCCAACTAGCCAAGTCCCTTTTGTCTAGCACCCACTAGACAAGACTCCAAAAGTCACAAATACTGTAAAGTTTCTCCTACAGAGATCACTACACTAATATCGCAAATATAAAATAATGAGAGTTTAGAATAGCTCATCTTGTGATCGTGTAGTCGTCTCTGTTAATCAGCCTGCTCAGATCTGAATCTGACGATGATGTAGTCGTCACGTCCTCTCTATCAGCAACTCAACTTGTGGCCTTCCTCTCTTGCATGACGATAAGATATTGTGGATTTGCTTGGCTTGACACTTGGAAGTTGCGGCCTTCTTGTTGGCACTTGTAAGTTGCGGCCGGCTTGACTTGGCACTAGGAGTCGACAAGGGATAGGAAGTGGATGTAGCACAAGTCGGTAACTCTGTGTGCTTGGGTTCCTTATGGGTCGGTAGGTCGGATGGCACAAGAGATCCTTGGTCAACAAGGTGGACCGCTCAGCCTCGCAATGGGTCGGCAGTGAGATGGTGCAGGATGCTCCAAGGGTCTACAATGATGTGGCTGTGCATTGGGTCAGCAGCTTGGATGACCCTGCCGAAGACTTGGACTGCTTGCTTAATGGCAAAACAAGCTGTCGGCTGCCAGCCTTCAAAGTATGTGGGTCGGCAAGGCTTGGGCTATGGAGAAGACTCGGTCGGCATTGGCCCCTTGGCAGCTAGGTGGTTGATCGGATGCAGTGCGGTCGACAAGGGGGTTGTTGGCAAGCTGATGCTCGGTCAGCAATGTGAAAGTGCGACTGACTCCAAGGGTCGGCAAGCTTCTCTTGCGCGGATTGATCTTCAAGGCAAGATGCGAGATGTCCCCAAGTTGTTCTTCCTCCTTCGTAGTAAAGCTCTAATCATACCAAGTTATGGAGATGATCTTATCAATGGGATTTGGGCTTGGAGATGTTTGGAAGAGTTTGTGGAGCTTGCAGCAATGGTTGAGGGACTTAATGCTTGCGAATTGAGGTTGGGCAAAGAGGCTTGCGGCAATTGATAGGATGAAGCTTTTTGTCCTTGGATGAATGCGGCTTGATGATGAGGAACTAGGGTTTTGGCCTATTAACTTGCAGCTATGTGGCTTCAAAGCTTAAGATGATTTCGGTAAGAAGAAGACTTTGAAGCTATATCAATTTGATTGTGTTGGCAGCATGTCTTGGTGTATTTGGAGAGGGGTTTTTATAGGAGAACTTAGAGGAGTATTGTGCAAGGAGAGAATAAATCAAATCCCACAAATATAGGAATTCAAGTTTGTATGAGATTTGAATTTGCATGGCAATTGGAATATGATATTCATTTGGATTTGTATGGAGATTTGATTTGATCTCATTGCAATTCAAATTGGATATGAAATAGGAATCCACCTTTGAATAGGACTTGAACTCATCCCACTAATTGATTTGAATCAATCCCCATTAGATTTGAATTGGGATTCTCTCCATCTTTTTTCCATCTTGACCCATTCCAATATGTGTCGCAATTCATCCATCTCTTTGACCAAGTCATCTTAGAATGTTTATTGCAATTCCTCCACATTGACCAAGTCATCACTTGCAAATTTACGAGCGTGCCACTCCTGAAAACACTTAGCTCACACATTAGAAACTTCGCACACGTTTGTCATTATCAACAAGAGGTCCTAGATCATTGCATCCAACAATCTCCCCCTTTTGATGATGACAAACCATATAAGATTTGCAGTAACGATCCGAATAATAATATCATGACATGTGTGTGAAGTGTGATATGGAGGAATCATGTAACAATACAACAATGATGTTCAACAAATAAGCATGGAATGCTCCCCCTATATTCATGCTCCCCCTTAAACCAATATCATGTATTCATTAATATCATGCATTCATTATATGCACACCCATATCATGTATTCATTTTATGCACACATATCATGTATTCGTTTTATGCATACATATCATGTATAGGTTTTTTGCACACCAAATCTTCAATGCTTTCTCCCCCTTTTGTTATCATCAAAAGTGAATATAAGAAGTCCAATTTCATATCACACGCAAAAATAGAGTATTATTAGTTGCAACTAACAATTACATGTAGACAATCTTAGAATAAGCACTTTAAAGTCAATGAAAAGTGTAACGTAGACTTCTACACCATCGTGTAAGTGTGATGATTAAATAATTGAAATACAAAGGGAGAAACTCTTAAGAAACTCAACCAAAACCAATCCACTTTTTCATTAAACATTAAATCATCTAGAATTGATTTTTCCCATCTCATTAAAAATGAGTTCAAGATACCACACCCCAAAAACATAGCCTATAAGGACTCTTAGATGTGTGGGTGGCATTGCTTGACGAGTATAACACCAATGCTAAAGATTACTCTTAAAGTATATGTTGGATACTCGTGGGTAGTATACTTGTATCCATATTTCATACGGAGCTATATTCATATATTTTTTCATATTCAATTCTTGTGTGCTCAATTTTTATCCATGGCAAAAACATATCATATCCCTTAGATTTTCAGGTATTATTCATCCTACATTCACTTTCCAATATTTCATAAAAGAATATCCAATTGTGCAACAATATTCAATACTAGTGGAAGTGAAAGTGTAAGTATAGAAATCATGTGACTCAATTCATTAAAATGTCATGGCTATTTAGAGATACTAACATGCATTTGTACCTATAACAATAATACAATGATTTCTACAAGGATATGAGTTTCATTCATTAATACCACTTGAATAATACAAAGGAAAAGATATACATTAAGAACAATTTTTTTTCATTTTTTATTTTTTAATAAAGAACTAAACAAGGTAGAAAGCAAACAAACTAGCACACAAAATAAAAATAAGTCAAGCACGCAAAGCAAAAAAATGCTATGAAGGTATGCATTAAGTGCAAAGTAGAAAAATATACCTTCACGTCGTTGTTTGGCTACAGAACTAAATAATGAAGCGTTCAATCCAGTTCCTTACCAAATCTACATCTTACCTACACGGTAGATGTTATGTGTGACCTTGGAATCTGACAAGGTCCACTCATGTTAGTCATCAAAGATTTAGGAACCCATATTTGCTTAAATTTCATATTCGTGTTCCTAACTTACAATAATAAGAGGTATGACCGACACTAGCACATGTAAAGCACTTTGCATAAAGATTTTCAACCTTTGTTGTTTCAATGTGAACTTTTCTATATTTTGTCTTTTCAACATTTTTAAAACCATATCCTAGTCCTCGCCTATTATTTCCATAAAGCTGATTTCCAAGAATAATATCCAACGATTGATTTCCATTTGAAAATTTCTTTAATGACAATTCTAGACTAGTGACTTTGGATTTCAATAAAGCATTTTTATTCACAAGCAAAGTGCATTTACTTATAAAGGCCTTTTTATTGTCCTTTTCAGCAATTATTTTTTTAAGTTCATTATTTGGCATGCAAATCTTTTCATTCAGTAATTCAATTTTAGCGTCTAGATTACTCACATTTTGCTTATACATGCTAATATTATTCAACAAAGTTGGATAAGAAAGGCATTCAGATTTTTCATGCAACCTAAAATTCTCTTTTTTCAATAATGCAATGGTAGAATCACATGCAAAAATTTTTCCCTTTAGTTCCTTAATTTCTAATGACATGTTGTAAGTGTCTTGTTACATCTCATCGTTGGAATTTCTATACTCTTCTAATGTGGATTCTAGCTCTACAATTTCATCTTGTATGACTTTACAAATAATTAGAAGTTCATCTTTACTACCAGATTTTACCTCATCATCTTTTGCCATCAAGCATATGGAAGAGTGGGCTTCATACTCCTCATTCTCATCTTCGTTGTCCATGTCTCACGTTCGCACCACAGCTTTCCTTTCTTCTCCGCAACATTAGCTGTTTCTTGTGGGCAATTCTTCATAATGTGTTCCTGCTTTTTACATTTAAAACATTTAACCTTATTAATAATAGTCTGTTCAGATGAATTTCTAGAAGGATTATATTGGTTAGAATGATTAAACCTTTGTTGCATGTCAGCTCTTCCTTGAGGAGTCTTGATGCATCTTCTGAAGCCTCTGACCATCAATGATATCTCCTCCTCCTCCTCCTCACCTTCGCTAGCTTGATGAGCTAGTGGTTTTGGAGGTTTTTTCTTCGCCTGGGGTTTCTCTCTAGCCTCGATATTCTGTAATTCAAGCTCATGGGACATTAAGTTGCCTATCAAGTCCTCCACTCTCATCTGTGATAGATCTTTCGCTTCTTAAATGGCAGTGACTTTAGGCCTGAATGAGCTTGGCAGTGCCCTTAAGATTTTTCTCACCTGCTCAAGGCTAGAGTATGGCTTACCAAGGGAGCTAGACTTGTAAACGATGTCCGTGAACCTCGCAAACATCTCTGATATGGATTCTGATGGAATCATGCAGAAGCTCTCGTAGTCTATACTTAGCAAGGCATGTCTAGACTCCTCACCTGTGGCGTTTCCTCATGCATCACCTCCAGTGTTTGCCATATTTCCTGCGTAGTTTGACAATGTGAGATACGATTAAATTCAGATTAATCTAAATAGCATATAAGAGCATTCATAGCTTTTACATTTAAAGAATAAAGTCTCCAATCAGCATCATCCCACTTGTCTTCAAGTTTAAGCATTTCAATATTTTCAATTTTAATAACAGTTGGCTTATAACCTTTTTCAACAATGTTCCAAACTTTATAATCAACAGATATTAAGTAGATTTTCATCCTAAATTTCCAATAAGCATAATCTACTCCATTAAATTTAGGGGGTCGTGATATGGACTGAACTTTAGCAAAAGCGGAATCAATAGAGTTATTCATGGTCAAGTCTAGCCTAGATCCGCTACCTGCTCTGATACCACTTGTTGGATCTGGATCTAAGCTTAGAGGGGGTGCTGAATAGGCTAATAAAAATTCTTGTGCAACTCACGAGCAATCACACGTAGTTATAGCATATGCAGAGTAAATACTAAGGAATCACAGAGTACGCAACAGATTTACCTTGGTTTGGTCGTCCCCACGACTTACGTCCAGCCTTCAAAGCAGATACTAGATTAATAATGTAACAGGTACAACCTTAATATCTAGAGAACCCACGTCTCAAAACTCACCATGCTCTTAGTACCCCACCCACCGTGTTCAATAAAATTAACCCTAGTATAAGCTTTCTATTGGCTAGTCCCAACTAGCCAAGTCCCTCTTGTCTAGCATCCACTAGACAAGACCCCAAAAGTCACAAATATGGTAAAGTTTCTCCTACAGAGATCGCTACACTAATATCACAAATATAAAATAATCAGAGTTTAGAATAGCTCAGTTTGTGATCGTGTAGTCGTCTCTGTCAATCAGCGCTGGTCAGATCTGAATCTGACGATGATGTAGTCGTCACGTCTTCTCTATCAGCAACTCAACTTACTGCCTCCCTCTTTTGGATGATGATAAGATATTGCGGCTTTGCTTGGCTTGACACTTGGAAGTTGCGGCCTGCTTGTTGGCACTTGTAAGTTGCGGCCTGCTTGTTGGCACTTGTAAGTTGTGGCCTCCTTGACTTGGCATTAGGAGTCGGCAAGGGATGGGAAGTGGATGTAGCATAGGTTGGTAACTCTGTGTGCTTGGGTTCATTGTGGGTCGCCAATCGAATGGCATAAGAGATCCTTGGACAACAAGGTGGACGGCTCAGCCTTACAATGGGTCAACAATGAGATGGTGCAGGCTGCTCCAAGGGTTGGAAATGATGCGGCTGTGCACTAGGTCGGCAGCTTGGATGACCCAGTAGAAGAATTGGTCTACTTGCTTGATGGCACAACAAGCTATCGGTCTGCAGCCTTCAAAGTATGTGGGTCGACAAGGCTTGGGCTATAAAGAAGACTCGGTCGGTATTAGCCCCTTGGCAGCTTGGTGGTTGATCGGATGCAGTGTCGTCATCTTGGAATGTGTATAACAATTCCTCCATCACATTGACCAAGTTATCACTTGAGAATTTACGAGCATGTCACTCCTGAAAACACTTAGCACACACATTAGAAACTTCACACACGTTTGTCATTATCAAACTAGAGGTCCTAGATCGGTGCATCCAACAATGTTCTGTCCCATGACATGGTTAGGATGTTGTCTTTATGTCATGTCTCTTGCCATGTCCTGATCCATGCCATTGTTAGGATGTTATTTTTATGCCATGTTTCATGCCATGTCCCATTCCACACCATGTTTAAGACGTTCACTTTACGCCATGTTTCATGCCTTGTTCCATTACATGCCATGTTTAGGATGGTCTTTTTATGTCATTGTTAAACCCTTGGGCCGGCACCCGAGGGATTCATTCAAATGGATACAGAGCCCAACAGGTCCTCGAATTTACGAGCTTGCAGCTGACCCAGTCAAAGCCCACCTATCATTTGCCTGTTGGACTTCCATCGCTTCGAACGTGCGATCGATAATGGGCCCATAAATAGTTGAGGCGTAGGCGACGGTTACCCATACTAAAGGGGAGGATTGTGGTGTCATAATTGTTGACCGTTATCCTCCCAACGACACGGAAGAGACCTCCAAGATCTATAAATACACTGAAGATGAACAGAATAAGGGAGGCCCAAGGTACGCGATACTTGAGATTCTGACATTCTACTTCACACTTTATTATTCTTCCTCCAAATAGCTTGCAGAGACTAACTTGAGATGAACCTCTGTGGGTCGATCTCGACAGCCCCATGCCTTCACTAAAGTTCTTGTTCTACCTTAAGCATCGGATGGAATTTAGGTCGGAACCCAGATCCGACCTCCCTGATGTTCATTTGTGGTGCAGGAGGTCAAGGTACGACCCAGCTGGAGGATCAAATGACATCTCCCTTCATCAGCTGCTCAAGCGGCATCCTAGCCAAAGGGTCGAACGACCGTCATATTCATCCACAGAGACGAGCGAGCTTCCTCACTGTCTCATTTCCCCTGTCGCCATCGACCTTGGTTCTACTAACTTAGGGTCCCGTTCCACCGGTTGACGAGGTTCCACCTCGATAGAGAAGTCCACGTTAGTCTAAATACCGTTATCGCCAATTTGGCCTTAACAGTTGGCCCTGTCTGTGGCAAACACACCAGTCAACATCCCGAAGCGACCAAAGCCCAATGTCGACTGGACCCAATTACAATGGATCATTTTATGCTCTAGTTTAAGAAACATTTGGCGAGGGTGTTCCGAAAATGAATTCTCAAGACCAGGGAGCCCCATCCAATGCTCAATTGGTCACTCAGGAACAATTCAACAAGTTCGCTGAGAAGGTTGAAAGTAGCCTAGCAGTGCTAGCCGCCGTTGTTCAACGAGATATTGAGCGCCCACAACTAGGAGGAGGGTGAGCTACACAAAGAAACCAAGGGCCTAATGAGCAAGGACTCGAGCAACAAGAGAACTTGCAGCCGAATACCATTCCTCCATCTCAACAGAACAGAGACATGGGGAATAACCACCTCACCCCTGGGCAGAATGGAGGTCCTGGACCCTCCAATAATGGGCAAAGCACTCGCTGCATCTTGGATCGGGGGGATAATCTCATCCATGGTTAAAGTCTGCCCAACCCTGCGGTTGGCATAAAGAGAAAGGAAAGGGAAGCAAGCCCCAACCACTCCACGAGTGCCATTCACCAGCGACAGGATGAACAT
This sequence comes from Scilla litardierei, assembly GCA_030789695.1. Taxonomy (NCBI): domain Eukaryota; kingdom Viridiplantae; phylum Streptophyta; class Magnoliopsida; order Asparagales; family Asparagaceae; genus Scilla; species Scilla litardierei. Next base: position 7,098,104 of record CM061136.1, on the reverse strand, counting down.
GCACCATTCGTTCTTCCTACCAATCGACGAACTCCTTTGAAGGATAACATCATGTCTACCCCCATTGCTCCCCAATTTCAAGATCCTAGCCTTGCAAATGTATAACGGCACAGGAGACCTATGGGAGCATGTCCACAGATATCAAAATGTGATGAAGCTTAACGGGGCAGATGCGCCATACCTTTGTCGAGCCTTCCAAACCACACTTACAAAGTGATTGCTCCCGGATATACACCCGGAAAACAATTATAGTTTTACAGTAAGCGCACGGTGTAGTGGCGAGCAGGTATCAAACACGAGGAGGTGGTGTTGGCTCCAATCTATCTTAGGTTGGCTCGACTACAAAGGTTTTATTGGTGGAGATTGTTATGGTATGATGTAATGGAAATGGTGATGGATGTCGGTGTCGATGATAAAGAAGTCGGTCAAATATCGATTTAAATTCAATATAATAAAAGTGCCTAGGGTTAGGGAATCCCCACTATGGATTGTCATGCATCCTTGTGAATCGCGAATCTCAATATTACTAGACTTGGATTGAAGTGAACTAGTCGTAACTAAATAGAGAACCAATCTCACGCTCTCTCACTATTGCAGGTCTATAGCAACTAGATCAGAGCCCACTCTCGTGCAAAGTTTAATCTAAGCCACTAGCATTAAGATCGACATTATCATCCAATCACAACTCATGTCCACTCTCGTGCAAACTTGAGTTATGATCTAGACTGTGATAGTTTGTATTCATCCAATCTCTTTCAAATGAATATGGGTATAGACTTATAATAAAAATGCTAGATTTGGTCTTGCAAACAAAACCTAGTGAATCATTATAAATCTAAATCGAATATCTAGAACTTCCCAATGATCAGAGCCCAATCTCTTGCAAACTCCAGATCAATAGAAATTCCTAGCTATCCATAATAAATCGATCACAATCTAACCTTCTCGCAATTCAAGCAACATAGAAATTCATTCATCACAAATCTAGCATTAGATCCATAGGGTTCGTCCCCTTCCCTAGAACAAAGATCAACCAAGCATAGAAATAACGATATATGAATCAATAAAAAACATTGCTTGCATATAAAAAGATATCAAATCAAGATTCAAATAATAATAATAAAGATACTTAGCTTTCATGAAATACAAGCTTTTAGATCCAAGAGGGGGCCTAGGGCATGGCATAACCTCTAAAAAAGTCTCCAAGAAAATAAAATGGAACTCTCCTCTAATGACCGCTACATTCCCTATATATAGTCACCTCAAAACCCTAGCAAATAACACTAGAAACCCTCTGAAATTCGTGTCCAAAGTCAGCTCTTGCTGCAACTTAAGTTCTGGGCCCAAGTTGACTCGGCCGAGTGAGATTCTCACTCTGGCCGAGTAGCAATTCCAGTACTGCAGCGTCAACTGGTAGAAATTCTCCAGATTTCATTCAACATCTGATTGGCACGTTCTAGGTGGCGTTGGAACCGTCATGAAGTCTATTATTCATAAAAAATATGAGAAAAATACTTTGCCCATTTGAATGATAGCAGATTTTAAAAGAGTGATAGGCTGTCTGAAAATCTGGGCGCTCGTGTCACTTGACCGAGTAGAATTCCTCACTCGGGCGAGTGGACTTCCTACTTGGCCGAGTAGGATCTTCTACTGTACTCCCAAAATTCCAGAGAGTCTGTTTCGATTTCCTTCAGAAATTCTGACCTCACTCAGGCGAGTGGAGTTCTTACTCGGAAGAGTGGAAATGTCCATTCGGCTGAGTACATTTTGGCATTCAGGCTTGACAGATGTTGGCATATCAATTGTACTCGACCGAGTACACTTCTTCACTCGGCCAAGTGGTCTGCGTTACTCGGCCGAGTTGCATGTTTCTGGAAGCAACTCTTCTCCTCCTCGCCTCTTCGTCGATTCTATCGATCTCCTTCTTCTTTCACTCATCATCCAGTGCTGTTAGCTCCTTGATACGGCCATGGGTGATGCTCCGGCACACATGCAAGTCCTTTAAGCTCATTTTTGCTCTCGATTGCTCCATATTTCCTGAATTCAGACGAAAACAAGATATAGTGAAAAGTAACGAAATATCGTCGAATAATCATGAAAATCGCGATATGAGCAATCAAAATGGCATGAAAACATGCAAAAAAAAGGTGTAAAATATGGACCGATCACAAAGATGGTGGATAGTTGGTTTAATAGATTTCCCGATAACAGTATTGGGTCATTCGACGATTTTTCTGACCTTTTTGCAGGTAGTTTGTTGCAGGGAGATGTCCGAAGCGCAAATCGTTTCATCTCTTCACTCTGAAGCAAGGTGAGAGAGAATCAATTGACGACTTCATCAATTGCTTCAATGAAGAAAGACTGGATGTTGAGGATGTTTCGGACTCCACTATCATCGAAGCTCTCATCCAAGCAGTCAGAAATAAGTACATGTTGAGGTCCTTGCATGAATTCCCATCGAGCAATCTCGTGGAGATGTTCAACACGACATGCCGATTCATGACCTCGGAGGAAGCACTCGTCGTTACAAAGAACGACACTCCTAAGCATCGAGAAGAAGCAAAGCGAGAAGCACGACCCCGAGAAAACTCCCGAAAAGAACCTTGAGATCAACAACAGAGAGACAACAGTCCTCGATGCTTACGTCAAGTCGAATGCTCCCAAAGTAGAAATCCTGGCATATGCCCAACGCGAAGGACTCATCAACAAGCCTGTCAAGAAGACAATGTATGAAAAATGGATGATCTCAAATTCTGCAAGCACCACAACAACTACGAGCATGACATCGACGATTACTGGGCACTTAAAAAAGAGATTGACGCACTAGTCAAACGTGGTCATCCCAAAAATTCAGGTGACGACCAGAAAAATAAGGAGGGGACCTCGAAGCAGAAAGGCAAAGGGACAATGAATGGGTCACCCGTCACCAAGGTGGTCGACTAGAAAGATTCTAGACAAGGATCAAATAAAGGCCAGGCAGAAACAGCCTCTAGCAGAATCAAAATGCATGTACGCTGTTTTCTTTTATCAAAATTTCAAAGCTTTTTATATTAATAAAGTCTGCTATCCTTCAAAATACATTTTCATAACATGACATTAACGAATTTTATGAGAATTATTCCATCTAATGCTTAGTTAATCTTCGACAAGCGTACTACACACACGGATCCAATCCTTAAAAGAAATCTAGATGGACCATGCTCATTTTAATTCATATTGTCTTGATGAAAATAGACTGGGAAAATACTTCGTCTTCGACCGTAAGATGAAGGGGCCAGACCCCTTGCTTCCGAACGGCACTACTCAGTGGTCAGCTGTAAGCCGAAGGGGCCACCCCCTCGTAACTGAACGACCATACTACGTAGTCAACCGTAAGCCAAAGTGGCCATCCCTTTGTAACTGAACGACCATACTCGGTCATCGGTCGTAAGACGAAGGGGCCATACCCCTCGAAACCGAACGACCCTACTTGGTTGTCGGCTGTAAACCGAAGGGGCCACCCTCTTGCTATCAAACGATGATACTTGGTCGTCAGCCATATGCCGAAGGGGCCACCCCCTCGCAACTGAATGACCCTACTACGTCGTCAGCCATAAGCCAAAGGGGACACCCCATCGCAACCAAATGACCCTACTACGTCGTCGGTCGTAAGCCGAAGGGGGAACCCCCTTGCAATCGAACAACCCTACTACGTCATCGACCGTAAGCCGAAGGGGCCACCCCCTCGTAACCGAATGACCCTACTACGTCTTCGGCAGTAATTCGAAGGGGCCACGCCCCTCGCTAGTATACAATCTTACTTGGTCGACAGCCGTAAGCCGAGGGGCAGCCCCCTCGTGACTGAACGATTCCACTATGTCATCGGTCGTAAGCCGAAGGGGCCATCCCTCACAACAGAACGACCCTACTACGTCGTCATCCGTAAGCTGAGGGGGCCACCACCTTGTAAAGGGCCCCCACCCTGCTCGTTCGTCAGCCGTAAGACGAAGGGGCGACGCCCCTTGCAACCGAACTACCTTACTTGGTCGTTGGCCGTAAGCCGAAGGGGCCACCCCCTTTCTACTGAACGATCACACTCAGTCGTCGGTCGTAAGCCGAAGGGACCAACCCCTCACAACCGAACGACCCTACTACGTCGTCGGCTGTAAGCTGGAGGGGCCATCCCCTCGCAACCGAACAACCGTACTACATCATTGGTCGTAGGACGAAGGAGCCACACCCCTTGCTACCGAACAATCCTACTTGGTCGACAGCCATAAGCTGAGGGGAAGCCCCCTTACGACTGAAGGATTCTATTTAGTCGTCGGCCATAAGACAAAGGGGCCACCCCCTCGCTACCGAACGACCCTACTCGATTGTCATTCGTAAGAATGACCCTACTACGTAGTCGGTCGTAAGCCAAGGGGCAGCCCCCTCACAATCAAATGACCCTACTCGATCGTCGGTCGTAAGCCGAAGGGGCCATCCCCTTGCTACCGAACGATCCTACTTGGTCATCAACTGTAAGCCGAAGGGGCCACCCCCTCACAATTGAATAACCCTACTATGTTGTCGACCGTAAGCCGAAGGGACCACCCCCTCGCTACCAAACGACTCTACTACATCATCGATCGTAAGACGAAGGGGCAACGCCCTTCGCTACCAAACGATCCTACTTGGTCGACAGACATAAGCCGAGGGGCAGCCCCCTCACGACTGAGCGATTCTACTTCATCATCTGTCATAAGACGAAGGAGCTACGTCCCTCGCAACTGAAAGACCCTCCTTGGTTGTCGACCATAAGACGAAGGGGCCAAGCCCCTCACTACCGAACAACCCTACTTGATCATCGGCCATAAGACAAAAGGCCACCCCCTCGCTATCGAATGACGCAACTTGGTCATTGGCCACAAACTAAAAGGTAATCTCTCACACAACTTCATGCACCTTACTATGATGGTTAATAAGGGCAAGATTCAACGATTCAACCACTTCCACCTAGGACAGTTTCTCTACTCGTTGAAAGGGGCCAAAGGGTGACACAGTCGCTCATATATGCTCTCAATTTGTGGCAAACAAAGAGGTATATATCAACTTTTGGCAATATTGCTTATACACGCTCTCAAATTGTGGTAAATAAAGAGGTATATGTCCACTTTTGGCAATATCTTGTATTACAAAATTGTCACATTCCTACAAAATACACCCCCTATACAGTCAAAAAGTTGGATGGGGTAAGGAACTCTTAAGATCCCTCAGCCGAATCGACATGCCATTAGTCTCCTTCGATCGAAGCAGTATGCTCTTGATCTCTTGGAAGACCAACATTTGCAGCCTTACCCGTCTCGATGACAGCCTCGTCAACGAGAATAGCAGCATCTATGGTCTTGCTTTGACCATCGCCATCATCGATCGAGAAAATGACAGGGATTTCGTCGATCTTAACTGCAGAATCGTGGAATCGATCCTTTACTTCCAATCAACACTGCTCGTATACTTGTGTATACATCTCATCGAAGTTGGGCAAATTGTCCATACATTCTTGGACTTCCTTTTTCGCGATCTTTCTCGGATTGACTTTCTGAGAGCTATCAAGGAGTCGGGCTTGGATTTTATTCTCTCTGGCCTCCCACTTGATCATTTCCTCTGGCAGCATCTTTTGTGCATGTTCCCTCGAAGCTATTTGACCAGCCTCCCTCTTACGAGACTCGCCTAACTCATGTTCAAATCAGAGCACCTGAGACTGAATTTAACAGTGGGCGCTGTCTGCGGGAAAGTTCAGAGTCAACAACCCCGTCAACTCTCTAGTGTTGACAATGTCGATTTTCCCCACCAATCAACGGTCTAAAGGCCAACTCTCGAGGAGACATGGAAGGAAATCCTTTTCTTTGCGCCCCTTATTTCAAACAAATTTATAGTCAACTTGCTTTACTATTTTAACCATCCAAAAGCTTCAGCTTGTTGTGTTTTGCTTAAATTTTTTTGAAGCAAACGGGTAACATAAAATTCTCTCTGTATAAATAATAGAGACATCCATAATGCCTGAATTTCGCTCGATTCATTTATCAGATCAGAATTTACATCGATGCAGAAGGTCACCTTCAGGTTTTCTTCGCCGAGGAAACATTTTTCCCAGTAATGGCGATGCTAAAGAAGATAACCGCCAACGAACTGTCATGAGCGATAGCATCACTGCTGACCAAATTATCTAGCTCACCCAACTTCTTCGATATTGTGAAAATTCCCTTAGGCTTGTCAGCCTATTGCAAGATTGAACTGCCGTCGGCCCCTTGCTGATCTAATCCAAGTAAAATTCGATTTGGTGAAGCTCGACTATGAGGCTCATGTCACGTCCTGCTTCCCATTATACTTGGAAGCGAGGACACGAGCGGGTCCGCATGTGCTTAAAGCAAAGAAGAAGTACTTATTTTTTCTTTCTTCTTTGACTTAAGCACAATAAGCGTTTTTTATTTAATAAGCAGGTCCTTGCATGTGAAGTTCTCAGAAACAGTATAAATAATTATCACCATTTTTATTCCAGAGTTCAAACAAAGTACACAAATAAATTAGGCACAGCATGGCCGTACAATTTTATTGCTAGAAGCAACACACCTGAAAACAAATACTACGACTAAATAAATAGAGACAACAGTAACTCTCTAGTCTTTAGCAGGGAGGATCTCAGCGTCCTTGTAGCTCTGATCAGATGGGTCTCCTCCAAGGTGGAATCTTCAAAAGCAGAGTCTTCAACGTAGCCTGACCCTGATCCTAACATATATTTCACATTTACATTTGAAATATACGTCAGCGAGAAAGCTCAGCAAGATTTTATAGTAATGCAGGCATTAACTTGCAATTTAAGGAAACAAGAATGTTAGAACATATAAGAGCATGTGCATAGCCTAAAATGAGAACATGCTGAAAGTAAGGCATTAGTTTCATCAACAGTTAATATATTTTTGCATTTCAAATGAGGTAAACGAAGTGCATAACATTAAAATATGAGCATGCTACATATGATATGTGTTTTAACGAAATTAACACAGTTACAAATGGAATACTTTCAGTTATTTATGCTCGTGCAAGTCCATGTTGGAGTAAGTAAATTGTTCTCGATACACACTATCATCGGGGGTTTACCATGACGCATTCTTGAAATCCCTATCATGGAAAATGGTCAAGATGCTTGCCTCCATTGGTGTGGTATGGAGGTAGCTGTAATATGTTCAAGACACACTTACAAACCCTACTACATGGACCAACCCCACCCAAAGTGTCTGTCTAGTCATCGACTAGGTTCCATCCCATCTGTATTCGATGGTTTCATCCCATCTGTATTAGATGATATCACATGTCCGTTTCGAGGGTTGTGTCCTACCGTCTGTCCAGTTTTGGTTCAATTTGATGACAAGCAGATAAATTTATTCTTTTACCAAAAGAAACATTAACATGAGATGTTCTTTTTTAAATTAGTTGCAATAAGCATAGTAAGAGCATGCAGTTTGGTTACTAAGTTGACGAGCAAGTTCAAAATAAGATTTTAGCACTAGTTTAAGCAGTTTGTCCCAAATTCAATTACAAATAAATACTACCTGGTTGTGATGGTGGATGTTCCGGTGGTTGCGACGGAAAGCACGATTTATCTGTATCATTAGATTCGCGTATGAGACTAACCGTTTTACGCTAACAGAATCATATTATAAACTAATATTATTAACCAGATTCTAACAAATATTATGAAACTAATATTATTTATATTAACATCATATTAATACTAACCTACTGATCTTTTAACAAACTAATTATTAAACTAATAACTTACTGAAACTAACATGTTTACTGAAACTAACATATAGATTCTTTAATGTATAACAGATTTGATTTATATTAATATCATTAAGAACTAACATGTTGTTTTATGCCTTATATTGGTATTTATAAACTAACAGTAATATAATATATTAACTATATTTCTCATAGCATTATTAACATATTAACAATAATAGTAACATATTAGTATTTGTAACTAACAGTATATAATACATATTAACATATTAACTATATATAAACCAACAGTTTATAAACTAACAGTATTTTAACCTACGTATTTCATAGTATGCTGATTATTTCAAAAGCTTACGTGTTTTTCACGGGGCTCCTCGCGTGAGCTTGTAGACGGCGGAAATGGAAAGAACAACTCGCGAGCTGTTGTCGAGGGAAATGCAGTTATCAGAGCTGTGTGTGTCGACGTGGGTAAGGATGCAGGTGGAGCTCCGGTGCGGCGACGACGGAAGGCAGCTCACAGCAGAGGGGACGGCATCGGACAGGGGCATGTCGGAGTGGGGTTGCGCGGCAGTCAGACGGGGAAGGTGCGGGCTTGGAGTAGGGCACGGTGGCATGCGAAAGTCAAAGGAATGACCGTCGGAGGTCGGTGTTAAGGAGATGGGTTCAGAGATGGGTGGAGGTTGGAGTTGGGTTGCTGCGGGAGGTTGCAGTGGGCGTGGGGGAGTGCGGTGGGGCTGTTGCGGGCTTGGAGGGTGGTCGGAGGCGGCGCTGGTGATTGGGGGCACGGTGAGGGGATGAGCAGGTCGAAGGGCTGGAGGCGGGGCAGTCGAAGATGGGCACTACAGTTGGAGGTCGGAGGCAGGTTGGAGGGAGATGTGGTGGCTAGAGGGAGGAGTCGGACGGGAGAGAGGGGTGAAGAGGTCAAAAGATGGCCGGAGTACAGGGGTAGGGTTGTGCGCGGGTGTTAAAGGCTAGGGGTTGGTCTGCGGCTGAGAGGTTAGGGGAGATGAGTCTTAAGGTTTTATTTGGTTATATTTTGTAGAGTTGCGCATGGGTAGAGAACCTTAGGGTTTTATTTGGTTTGAGAGGGAGAGGAGATGACCTAGGGTATTCTATTACTGCCTTGATTTATCTTGTAGGGCTGAGGTGTGCGCGAGTTTTGAAGGCATGTGGATTGATTTGCATGCAACAAAAATTAAAAGGAGAAAAGAGAATTGGCGGCTGGCTTGTGAATGAATTAGGGTTTGTGTTTAAAAATGGAAGTGTTTTGTTAAAATGGGAAGGGTTTAAAACTTAGAAGAAATGGAAAGAACAAAAACTTAATTACAATTAATAATGGGATTTAATGCTATTAAAAGTGGTTAAAGTATCCTATCTAAAAATAGAAGGGGATTAGAATTTGTATTTGAATTAATTATTAATATGAAATTATATTATAATAATATGTTTACATATAGTTGTGGCTAATTAACATATGTATTAAAATACTACGTAATATGAATATGTAGTACGCGTACACATATCAGTAATACGTAATACAAATACATATTTAAGTACATGTACGGAAAATCACAAGACAGATAGAATACGTGCAAAACACGTATTATTAAATACCGACTATTACAACTGAGGAACTTAGTTTGGTGAACGATGACTCGTTGAGCCATCACATAGTCGATTTGATGATCACCAGCATCAAGTCGATTTGGTGAAGCTCTGATCTATGACCCTTCTCACTGGAGCTCGACCCTGGTAGCTGGGTTTAGACAAAGTTCTCGACCTTATATACCAGATTCCGACATAGTTTGACCCAGGTTGATGGCTCATCAGAGTTCATGGGATCTACGATTCTTCTCGAAGGAGCTCGACCATCGACCCTGGTTGATGGGTAACCCAAACTCATCGGAGATCGACACAGGTTGATGGGTCACCCGAACTCATCGGAGATCGACCCTAGTTGTTGGGTCACCAGAGCTCATCGGAGATCAACCCTGACTAATGAACAACTTTTTTTTCTTTTTCGATGTATTACATTTTTGATCCTTGTGCTCTTCATTGTAGATTCACTCAGGTAGCACAAGCGATCTGTCGCGAGGCCCAGATGGGCTCCGACAATCGAATCAGGTCATCCCAGTCGAAGCTTGAATAGATCGAAGGAGCTTGACCCTTGACCCTGGTTAATGGGTCACCCGAACTTATCGGAGATCGACCCTAGTTGTTGGATCACCAGAGCTCAACCCTGATTAATGAACAACTTTTTGTTTCTTTTTCGATGTATTACATTACTGATCCTTGTGATCTTCATTGCAGCTTTGCTCAAGCAGCATGATCGATCTGTTGTGAAGCCCACGTTGGGCTCCAACAATCAATCGGGTCATCCCAGTCGAAGCATGAATAGATCGAAGGAGCTCGACCCTCGACCTTGGTTAATGGGTCGCCCGAACTCATCGGAGATCGACCCTAGTTGTGGGCTCATCAGAGCCCATCGGAGCTCAACCCTGATTAAAGAACAACTTTTTGTTTCTTTTTCGATGTATTACATTATTGATCCTTGTGATCTTCATTGCAGCTTCGCTCAGGCAGCTCGATCGATCTACTGCGAGGCCCACGATGGGCTCCGACGATCGAATCATGTCATCCCAGTCGAAGCTTGAATAAATCAAAGGAGCTCGACCCTCGACCTAGGTTAATGGGTCACCCAAACTCATCAGAGATCGACCCAAGTTGTTGGGTCACCAGAGCTCATCAGAGCTTAACCCTGATTGTTGAACACCAGAGTCCATCGGATCAACGATTCTTCTCGGTGAAGCTCGACCCATCGACCCAGAGGAGCTCGACCATCGGCAGATTAAGGGACGCACAACTTTTCGTTTCTTTTTGATGTATTACATTTCTGATCCATGTGATCGTCATTATAGCTTTGCTCAGGCAACGCGAGCAATCTGCCGCGAGGCCCACGATGGGCTCTGAAGATCGAATTAACGTGCTATTGGGGGGGCTTTTGATGGGCTTTTTTGGACAAGTCCGCCCTGAATCTTATCCATGCAGCAGGTCCAAGCCTATGGGTTGTGGTCCAGGACGTAATGCCGCTATGCCAGATAACAAAACATTATAAAAGTAAATACCTATTAAGAACCTAAAATTAAAAGGTAGCTAACTTATGTTGATCTCCCGCCAACAGGTGACCAAGGACTCATGCCGTTGATCCTTCCATGTCAGGCAGAGGTTGAAGAAATCTGACTTTTTAGCCTGGGTAGCAAGGTAATAATAAAATTTTACCACCCACGGGCCAATGGGAGTTTGGTGGTTCCACTGTATAACGACCCGCTGCCTGTTTCCAGGAATCAAGGTCAAAATTTTCATGCTGCCTGGTCCCTTCTTCGGCTGAGGGTTTGTGCCTGTGAAAAACGAAACATACTAAATAAATGTATATGATTAAAATAAATATGTTTATTTTATACCCTATCGTCTAAAGCACTCGACTTTGGCCTCCATCATCCTCGATGCAGCTATGGCCGCTAACTGCTCGATAACATGACGCTGCATGTTTAACACGTCCGGCTTCCTCCTATTTGACTCTTCGTACCTTTAGGCTGTCGGTAAGGCAACACACTCTATTACCGGGTCATATGGAATGTACAACACCGGCTCTGATACAACATACGATGGGGCAGTATGAGAAGTGGAGGCAGCAGGTGAGCCGGCCGACCCGGGAGTCTCAAAATGTATATCCTTTAGGCCACCTGCATCCATACGCAATAAGACAATTGCAAATTCAAGTAGTTTAACCAACAGGACTGAAGATTTAAAATAAAAATATACGTACATGTCCCAGTGGGCTGTGGGGTATGTGGGGAAGAGGGGATATGTCCTGCAGTGCCTGAAAATATATAACGAATGTTATGCAATTAGTTATACAAAAAATTAAAAGGTCCACATTTAGACACATACTAAAACTACAATAAGCGTACCTATCCCAGTAGGCGGGGTGGTATGTGCCACATGGGAGCCATGTCCTACACTACCTGAAAATGTATGAAGCATTTTACTAATTAGTTTTCCAAAGATTTATAATTTGCACATTATACAGCCGTACTAAAACAACAACATATGCGTACCTGACCTAGAAGGCGGGGTGGTGTGTACCAAAGGGGAGCCATGACCTGCACTGCCTGAAAATATATGAAGCATTTTACCAATTTTTCCCAAAAAATTAAAATGTGCACATTATACAGTCGTACTAAAACCACAAACTATGTGTATCTGACTCAAATGGCCATGGGTCTGGGGTGTCATTGGACCCACTGAAAAAATCGTGGTAAAAACTCTCTTCATCTTCACTTCATAATATTTATTAATGAAAAATTGATGCTTAAATGCTGTAAATATTTACGTAATTTATATGAAATAAAAGTGATGTAAACAAAATGCAGTAATTCACATTCTTTATTGATTCTAAGAAAAATCATAATGAACATCTTTATACATTTACATATTTTTATAGCTTAGTAATGAAAAAAGTTCAACAATTTGAGTTTGATGTTGATGCCCTTTGTGACCGAGTCTGAACGGTAGATGAAATGACTTTGGTTACGGTGTTTCTTCGTCTTGTACACTTCGATACTACAATACCCATGCATGTGATCTCCAAATCAGATATATCCACACGCAACAGTCTGATGTCATCAGTCGTTTCATTATTTGTCTCGATTGAAAAATCGTCCACGACATCATCTGCTACGAGTACATCTTCGTCATCTTCATTGCCCTCTTTAGAACATATTTCATCCAGTGCATATGCTCTAAGCGGATTTCTAAGAACCACCCAATCATCGTCTACCGTTATATCTTTAACATAAAAACATTATTTTGCTTGTGAGGCAAACATGAGCTTCTCCTCCGGATAGATTTTCTTCTTCAAATTAACGACCGTGAAGCCCAAGTCGTCCTTCTTCTTTCCTTGCTCACACCACTGCACCTTAAACATAACATGGCTCACTTCCTTCCGAAAGCCATAAAATATCTCAACCATGACTACAACCTGGCCATAATAGAATATTTTCCCTTCTTTTGGTTGTTGATCTCTGGATCTTGCATATGACAACTGCATAAAGGATGAGAAGATTCCACTATTTTGGGTGCATCGGTCCGTCTCGACTTCAATGGTATTAAATATATAACCATTGATAGAATAATATCCATATTGATGTACATGCCATCAGGACCCCTGGCGTATTTTTGGATCTCCTCGAATAGCCATGCACCGCGAACACATTGCTCTACCACCTTTAAGATAAATAACAATTGCATTCATAAATGCACGTTCTCGAAATTGATTTTGTGATAGGTATGTAACTATCGTGAGAAATAGGTACGCGTACCTTCAGTTTCAGCCATGATGAAAATTCTTTAGAGTGTGCATCCGCAACCTTTTGGTTAAGAGTTTTGGTGCGCAATTTGGCTTGGAGTACTTCTATATGAACACTAATGGACAAGTAAAGAAAACTATTATAAGTTGGGAATTAAACCACTTACAAAAGAAAATAACTCAGCTTTATTACCTCCAATAGGAGTCAAATATCGATAGATTATTTAGAACAAATAAATGTTCTTGTTCAAGCTCAATTTTACTAAATCGTGTGTCCTCTCCATAATCATTATAGAATTCTCCATCAGTAACTCTTGTCGGACGATTTACCTTTGTGTCTACATGCCGTAAATAACGAGATATGAACATCAAGGCCTCATTTAACGTATAATTCTTGGATATTAACCCCTCTGGATGTGCACGATTGTACACAAGTTGCTTCATGAACCCTAGATACATGCGGTTCAAAATCAAAAAAATATTCAAATTCACGTTTTATTTTGGTCCCAGCAAAATAGAATAATTTATGGCATCGGCGTTCACCTTTCAACGAGGTACATCCGATGATATTGTACCGGCCCAGTGCCAGGTGAACAGTAAGATGAACCATGATGGTAAAGAATGAAGGCGGAAAATTTTTTCCATATTACATAATGCAAGGATAACCCGTGCCTCTAAATCTTCAAACTCACCAACGTCTATCATCTTCGAGCACACCTACCTGAAGAACCCACAGACTGTATCAGAACTTTTGCAAGCTTCTTATCGACATGAAGTAATGCAACCAGAATCAACTGATGTAGCAAGATACGATAATCATGTGTCTTCAATCCAAATATCTTCATCTGATCGACGTGCACACATCTTGATATATTTGGAGCATATCCATCTAGTATCTTCAATGACTTGAGAAACACACAGATTATGAATTTCATCTCTTGAAACGGTGACCTGAGAAGCTGGTAGGTCGTACTCGTAATTTTCCTTTTGTACAGCCTGCAATTCAGGACGTATATTCAATTCTTTTAGGTCTAGTCGAGCCTTTACTCTGTCGTTTGACTTGTTAGTGTCTTGCATCAAGGTATACAACATATTTTCACATATATTCTTTTCGATGTGCATGACTTCCAAGTTGTGACGTATTTATAAAGACCTTCAATATGGCAATTGGAAGAAAATACTAAACTTTGACCAACCACTAGGTAGTATTCGAACATCTGCTGTGTTAGAATTTGTGCGAGACATTCGAGGCGTTCTTCTTTTAGTTTTGCCCTTGCCCTTGCCTTTGCTCTTTCCTTTTCCCTTTGCAATCCGCCTTCTAACACCAAGATGGTTCTCTTTTCTATATCTGTTCTTTCCAAACTTCACTCTTCGTAAAGGGTGAAGTGCTTCAAATATGTCCTCTTCGGTTAGCTGCTCTGGGGCTTCTCGGTGTTTGGTTTTACCGTCGAACAATTGTCACTGTCTCCTATAACTATGACCTGCATGTAACCATAATTTGTTCTGCCAAAAGCAAAACTTACGGATATATTTCAGGAATGTGTCCTCATAACCTGTCGTGCAAACCAGGAAAGCCATCCTACCTTTCATCGACCAATTAGATAGATTAGCATATGCCTGGAAGTCGTTTATCGTCCATAAAACAATAGCACGCATGCAAAAACTTTGCTTTGTCATGGCGTCAAAAGTGCCCACACCTTATTCTTATAAAAGCTTCAGATTATCAATAATGGGCTGCATGAAAACATCGATATCATTTCCAGGCGAGTACTTCTCAGGTATCTATAGTGACAGTATCAAGTATGGTTTCTTCATACACATATGAGGCTGGAGGTTATACGGGGTCAGCAACACGGGTCAAGTGGACCAACCAGAGCTCATCACTCCAAACAGATTAAACCTATTGCTTGCGAGACCAAGCCTAAGATTCCTCGTCTCCTTTGCAAATTCGGGATAAATACGGTCGATATGCTTTCATGCTTCCCCATCGGCAGGATGCCTCAATTTTCTGTCCTCTATGCGATCGGTGGCGTGCCATCGCATTTATCCGGCCAATTCAGTAGACATGAAAAATCTTTGTAGCCTTGGTATAATTGGGAATAACGGAGACCTGTTCTTTGTTCAACTTGCCACCGGGGAACATGACACATTGGACATTCATTTAAGTCATTGTTATCTTTGTAATATAGAATACAATCATTAGTGCATGTGTCAATTTTCTTGTAATCGAGCCCTAATGTATTTACGATTTTGCTCGCTTCATAATGAGTAGCTGAAATGCTTTCCTTCCCACCTTAAACTACCCTTCTCAATAAATCCAACAACATCTCAAATTGTGTAATCACCATTCCGCTAAGGGTTTGTATATGCAGCAGTCTAATTGAATGATAGCCTCATGAACTTCGTGCATCCTTCGTATAAATCAGACTTATTATCATCCACTAATTTCATCAATCGATCATAGTCAGCAAAGTAAAGATCATCACCTGAACGGTTTCTGCTTGGAACACCAATATCTTCCAGCATTGTATCTGTGTCATCTGCCCTTTGATCTCCATGCACAATACCCTCTTCTACCCTAAGCATCTCCTCTGTTACGACACCTTCTCCGTGGTAACTCCAAAATTTATAATTAGGGTCGAACCCGTGAGATACCAAATGGGCACGTACAATATACTTCTGAAGGATCTTATTGTTCTGACACCTCTTACAAGGGCAACCGATTTTGCCACTGGACATGTGTAGAGGGTTGGCATCAGAGTACGCTAAGAACGCATCTATCCCCTCTACGTATGTTCGGTTTCCGTTCATGTTTAGATTAGATATTTCCATAAATGACTTGTCAGGAACCTCTGGCATCTGTAATTGACAATCAAATTTACTTGTAATTGTGTATCAACCATTTATATATGTGCCAAAATAAAATTTTCAATTCTAAATTAACTATTTTGAGACCCTATAAATGGTAGTCGACTCTTTCATAAAAGTATGCGTCTATCATTGTGATACCAAGAGTGTATGTTTTAACATGGCTATGTTCTCATTAATCTAAAATTAATATAAATTCTATTTTTATCCTTGATAGCAACAATATAACTAAAATAAATTTTATGCAACGGCCCTTTAACGAGTATAACAAGAGTGTCGGAGTGGATTTGACTAAGTCCAATCCATGGTCCTCTAACGAGTGTGCTCCTTCTGCAATTCAGATTTTTCCAAATTTTTGTCACCTAACACAGCCACTCAAAAGTTACCCTAAATGTATTTCTCATGCATCAATATGTCATAGTTACTGGCACACAACAACACAATCCATAACTGCCAAATTTGTATGGATGGTTGGCTATATAATTTGATTAATCTCAACAAATTAAGGCCATATAGTGATGGATATTGAAATTGCATCGTGATGCATGTCCCATAGTAAACCCTCACCCTCACCATTACCCTCACCCTTAGCCCTACCCCTACCTCTACCCCAACCTCAACCCTAGGACCAACCCCTACCCTAAACTAACACCAACACTAACAAAACCCTAACCCAACCCTTTTCCTAATCTCAACACTTATCCCATCCCTCACCCTAACCCTACCCCTACACCTAACCTTAACCCCAACCACAACCCTAAACCTACCCCTAACCCCAACTCGACACCTAACCCTTAACCCTAACCTCAACCCTAACCTCAACCCTAGCCCTAACCCCAACCCTAACCCTAGCCCTAACCCCAACCCTAACACTAATTGAACCCTAACCCAAAACCATATTCCTAAACACATACGGTAAATAAGTGCAAGTAAAAGCAATCGCAGAGTGCACAACAGATTTACCCTGATTCGGTCATCCCAATGACCTACTCCATCCCCAAAGCAGATACTAGCATTAATATGTCAAGGGTACAACTTTAGCGCTACGAGCACCGACTCTACACTCACCAAGTTCGTATCGCACTCACCAAAGTGCCAAACACTATTAATCTAGTAAACGCTCTCTCTTGACTATCACCGACTAGTCAAGACCCTCTTGTCTAGCACCGACTATACAAGACCCCAAAAGAATGAATAAGTAACCTATAAAGATCAACACACCAATACACGAATATAAATAAATATGGAGTTTAGAAAAGCTTAGTCCGTGTAGACTTCGTCGTCTCTGTCGTTCATCACTAGTCAGATCTCGTCTGACAAGATGTAGTCGTCTATATCAAGTCGTGGCACCCCCAAGATGTTGCGGTCTCCTTCTTTGGCTTTGAAGCTTGCGGCAATGGAGGGAGAGGCCTTGAAACTTGCGGCTATGGATGAGAGACGTGAAGCTTGCGCAATGTTGAAGATGACCCCCTTGTAGCACTTGCGCAATAGATGATGAAAGGCTCTTATATGTTGCGACAATGTAAGAGAAGCCCCCATGGATGTTGCGCAATGTGAGATGATGAAGCTCCTTTGCTTGCGGCCTTGTAAATGATGAATCCTTGATGAGTTGCGGCCATGAGGAGTTGAGTCTTCCTTTGGATGCTTGGGTGGTTGCATAATGAAGAGGAGGAAGGAGCTTTGAAGAACTTGAGGCCTTGTAGGGTGTTGAGCCCTTAGTATATTGCGCAATAAAAAGATGAACTAGAAGCTTGCTCAATGTTTCCATGAAGAAGGTTGCGGCAATGGATGTTGGGCCTTGGTATGTTGCGCAATAGAGGAGATAGGAGCTCTTTGGGATGTTGCACAATGAGGAGATAGGAGCTCTTTGGGATGTTGTGCAATGAGCAGATATGAGCTCTTTGGGAAGTTGCGCAATGAGGAGGAGATAGGACAGTTCAGCAATGAAGCTCTTCTGGGTTTTTGGAAGCTTTGGCTTCACCCTATCTCTTGGTTTATTGTAGCCGCATGGATGCTCTCCTTTGGATGTGGGTTTATATAGGAGGAGATGGAGATCAGTTAGAATCCCTTAGAATATGGAGATTGGATGGAATCCTAACTTGAATAGGATTTGAAATAATCATATGGAAGATCTCTTCAAATCACAATAGGATATGGAGTTTGAATTTGGATTGCAATAGGATTTGAATTTGAATGGCAATATGATTTGAATTTGAATGGCAATGGGATTTAAATTGGATCTCATTTAATCATAAGTTGATTTGCATGAGATTTGGTTCAAATACTTTTGATATGGATGAGATCTCTCTATATCTCTCCATCTTTAACCAAGTCCAAATTGCAAATGAATTGCAATTTCTTCAACACTTTGACTAAGTCTTCTTTGCATATGAATTGGAATTTCTCCATCACTTTGACTAAGTCCCCCCTTGAGTATTTACGAGTTTGTCACTCCTGAAAATTCTTAGCATACACATCAAATCGTTCACACACATTTGTTATCATCAAACACGAAGTCATCGATCGTTGTATCCAACTACATGTTGTATCCAAAAATCTCCCCCTTTTGATGATGACAAACCAATATAAGATTTGAGCAATAACGATTCAAAAAAAATCATTGTGGCATGTGTGTGTGTGTGTGTGTGTGTGTGTGTGTGTGTGTGTGTGTGTGTGTGTGTGTGTGTGTGTGTGTGTGTGTGTGTGTGTGTGTGTGTGTGTGTGTGAAGTGTGATGATGGAGGAAGTAATACAAATACAAATATTCAATGATGTTCAACATGTATGTATGCTCCCTCTATATTCATGCTCCCCCTTTATTCATGGTCCCCCTTGAACACATATTCATTAAGCACAATATTTATATATTCACATTATTCATTAGGCACATTAAGCATTAAGCACATCATCCAACCAAATCTTCTCAATCATTCAACCAAATCTTCTCAATATTCTCCCCCTTTTGTTATCATCAAAAGTGTACAATGAAGTCAATGTCATATCTCATGCAAAAAAGAGAGTATTATAAACTATAATAAACAATTGCATGTAGTCATTCTTAGAATAAACAATTCAAGTCCAATGAAAATTATAACAATGAATTCTACACCATCGTGTAGGTGTGATGATTAAACATTGAAGCACATAAGAAGAACTTTCAAGAAATTCAACCAAAACCAATCCACTCTTCCATGTAACATGATATCATCTAGGATTGATTTTTCTCATCTCATTAAAAATGAGTTCAATTTACCACACTCAAAAACATAGCCTATGAGGACTCTTAAATGTGGGGTGGCATTACTTGACGAGTACAACACCAACGATAAAGTTTACTCTTAAAGCTTATGTTGGATACTCGTGGGTAGTGTCGTTGCCATGGATCGTATCCATTTTTCATACGGAGCTCTTTTCTTTCTTTTTCATTTATGCATATATATATATATTTTTTCAATTCAATTCTTTTGAGCTCTATTTTTTATCCAAGGAAAAGCACATCATTTCCCTTAGATTTCAGTTATTTTTCATCCTACATCCAATTTCCAATATTTCATAAAAGATATCTCCAAATATACAACAACATCTAATACTTGTGGAAGTGAAAGTATAGGTGTAGAAATCGAATTATTCTAATCATTGAACATGTCATGGTTATTTAGAAAGTCAAACGTGCACATAGAGACCTATAAAAGGAAGGAGGGAAATAGCGCAGTTAGACGACGGCCATCTAGCGCATGTGCCACCTCGGCGAATAACCGACGCACAGGGCGATAGGTAATTAAAAAAGGGCTGCGTCTCCAAGCAGCCGGACAAAGGAAAGAAGGTCAACACCGTCCAAGGACCCCTCCGCATCATAGAGTGAGCAGGCGAGGCCCCCCAGTCACCGCCTAGTCGGGAGGAGATTATCTAGGTTCACATCCCCCCGTCTTGCTTTATTTCTTTTTTCCTCCAAATGTACTAGTCCAATAGGACCTTTAAGAGTACAAATGCACCCCTTTTTCCTTTTCTTCATCTCCGACGGAGTCAACATTTTGCTAAGGCTGCATAAGAGTGAAGACCGCCGCCTCACCGGACGGGGGGTCAATCAAAACTGGTCCTAAGCCGAGGAGCTTCACCCTCGTTGACCGACTCCGACGCTCGTAAGTCTGGGGGCAATTCCCCCAGCCAGCGCAGACGCCGACCGGTCCTAAGCCGAGGAGCTTCACCCTCATTGACCGACTCCGACGCTCGTAAGTCTGGGGGCAATTCCCCCAGCCAGCGCAGACGCCGACCGGTCCTAAGCCGAGGAGCTTCACCCTCGTTGACCGACTCCGACGCTCATAAGTCTGGGGGCAATTCCCCCAGCCAGCGCAGACGCCGACCGGTCCTAAGCCGAGGAGCTTCACCCTCGCTGACCGACTCCATCGCTCGTAAGTCTGGGGAAAATTCCCCCAGCCAGCGCCGACACCGACCGGTTCTAAGCCGAGGAGCTTCACCCTCGCTGACCGGCACCATTGCTCGTAAGTCTGGGGGCAATTCCCCCAGCCAGCGCAGACGCCAACTGGTCCTAAGCCGAGGGACTTCTCCCTCACTGACCTACTCCATTGCTCATAAGACTGAGAGCGACCCCCGCAGCCAGCAAAGACGGTTAGACCGACTCCATTGTTTATAGGACTGGGGCAACCCCCAGCCAATAAGGACATCAACCGACTTGTCCACTCGAGGGACTAGGGGCGACCTCCCGGAGGAAGGAGGCGAGCGACCACCATCAGCAGACGAGCCGAAGTCGCAGCAACAAAGCAAAATGCGCGAAAAATTCAAGTAGGTCAATTTCATTTCCAACAGTTAACCGAGGTACAAAAGTGTGTCTTTTTACAGGAAATCGACGTGGAGGAACCTCCTTACAAATAATTCACTCTCGGCGAACAACAAAATTCGTCACCCACGAAAACTAGGGTGATGCCGGCGGAGCAAAACTTGTCGACCAAGAACACAAAATTGCTGGCTTAAATGAACATCCTTGCAATCAGCAATTGTTTGCCCTGAAGCAGAGAGCCGGTAAAGATGCCAATGGAGATTGCGAGGTCAGGGATCCATTTCAAGTAGGCTGGGCAAAGCGAAACGGATGCTGAAAAATTTGAGGATAAAAACAAGGATGACATGCCGGGAAGGACGACCTTAGGACGCGCTTCGCACCTTACCGAAGGCCTCCCTGAGGACCTCGAAGATCCTCTCCCCCAGAGTCCCGACGACGCCCCTCTCCACCTCATCCGCGAACCGTGCCACCTGACGCCGATCCGACAGTTCCCTCTGGAGCTCCTCCCTCTCCAGGCGGAACGACTCCGCCGCTTCCCCGGTCGACCGCCGAGCGTCCTCCAACTCCCCCTGGAGATCGGCCACTCGTCCCTCTAGCTCGGCCACCCGGAGCTTGAGTTGCCGAGACTCCATCTGGGACGCCACTGCAGCTATCTCCGCCGCCCCAGCCCGCTCGTGGTCCTTTGCAGAGGACTCCTCCAGCTCCCTCAAACGGACAGCTCGACGCTGCGACTCGACAGCGAGTGTTGAACCCTGAACGACAGGACGTGAGCCAAGAAGAAATCGTCCGACACATTGTCGGCTGGCCACCGCCGGGGCACGGAGCGCACCGAACTGGGGGGATCCGCACCTTCCTTCCTCCTCTTCACTCCGTGAGGCTCGGCAGGCGCCGAAGGGGAGCGCTTCCTCCTCGTGCCACCTCCACCCTCGGAGACAAGAGGGGGCGCGCCAGGCGCAAGAGGAGCTGCACCGGACCCATCATCACCCCCACCACTTGGGCCGGTGGGACGGATCCGGCTCTTGCGACCTCCCCGGGGAGGGGACTACCAGAAGTAGAGATGGGAGGCGCGGTCGCCACCTTGCCCACGGTGGGCTCGGCTCTGCACACCTCCTCCTCGACGGTCTGCCGAGGTGCCCTTCCCGAGGTGCTGCCTCGGCTCCGAGCGGCTCCACGCCGAATCAGCTCATCGACGTTGCAGGTGAACTCGCGACCGGCCATTCCTGCAAGCGAAACCGAAATCAGGGTAAGCCACAGGGCAATCCAGGACTAAAAAAGCGACCTACCAGGAGACCACAAGACGGCCTTCAGGAGTAGGTCGTCCAGCAAAGGCCAGATAGACTTCGCCTCTAAGGGGAGGGCCGACAGCAGCGCGATGGCCGCCTGATCAGCCTCGGAGAGGGTTAGCGTTCGGCGAGGCCGACCTGACCCACCCCAACCTGTCAAAATCTGAGCATCCTCAAGAAAGACTACGAAGACATAACCCGAGCTCCAATCCCCCGCCCAGTAGGGTAGCCCGATCAGGCATTCCCTCCCCGCGCGGGCTCGGAGGTGCAGCCATGACCCTAGACCGACCGTCTGGATCTGATAAAAATAGAAGAGGAGGGGGAGAGATGGCTCCAGACCGCGAGTGCAGCAGAGCATCACAAAGCCTGTCAGAACCGCAACCGAACAGGGGGTAAACTGGCAAAGGGACACCATGAGGTACTCCATGACTTGGATAAAGAAGGGATTGAGCGGGAAACGAAGACCCAGACGGAACATCTCGACGTAAACGCCGACTTCGTTGCTCCTCGGAAGACAGATCCGCTCGTCGATGAAAGGGACTCGAACATCATACGGGTGACAGAGGTACCTTCCCCGAATCTCCACAGCCGCCAAAAAAGGAGTCCTCGACGGCGTTCTGAGGATAACCGGAGGTACATTAAGCCACGCGGCAACCGACGCCACATCATCGCCAGCATAGTCTGGGAAGATCTTCCCCTTCCCTTTGTCTCGGAGGGAACGGCTCCCCGAGGAGGAACCGGACCCCACAGATCGGGGCCCGCCACGCCTGGACTCGGGAGGATCCCTCACCCCTTGGCCAGAGCCACCTATCCTAAGAGCAGCCATAATATGAGGATGGGAAAGGAGTTACCTTTTTGTTTATTTGGAGAAGGCAAGAGAACGAAGGCGGCGGAAGACTCCGAGTTTGTGGAAAGCCCGGAACAGAGAGAAGAGCGAGGAAGAAGTTGGGATCAAAGCAGCCGGTGCACTTATATACAAGACCCAGGGGCGAATTCAAAACGCCTGACAGGAACGCGTGGCAAGCCTCAAAGAGCCGGCGGCGTTTCAAAATCGGCGCCAAGGGAAGTCCTATCAATCCGCCTCATCTAGACCTTCATTTATGACCGCGCCTCAACTGACGCGCCAATCGGAACCCCAGGAGTCACATCGGTCGAACCGAACCGGCCAAGGCCGATCGGCCCCACCGATGGGGGCAATTGATACGTCTATTTTGCGGAGGCCCAACAGCATGGGCCCAAAGGTGCAGCCTACAACGCGAAATCGTGGGGGGTCCAAGCCCACCCAACGAAGCCCATGAGAGGACCCCGAACATCGATCCGACCCGACCCCGGAAACGCACGAGTCACTCGCCCACTCCAGCGATAACCGTTCCCCCAGGCCCGCTGCCACTTAATGGCCGTTATGGGGAGGTGCTGGCATGGTGCGGGGAGCGGCGATGGGGAGGCGGATTGAGGGGGCATGATTGGGGGCGGACGAAGGACGTGAGTCATGGGTGGTCACGACGAGAGGCCTATAAAAGGACTAGGAGGACGACTGAACAAAGGACCGCATCTCAGGTAACAAAACCTAAGGTACTCCATCAACGACCTAGTTCCCCCATTTCATCTCCTTCCCCCCGCTCGCGCCGGAGGACGTCGTTCCGATCTCCTCTCGAGTCGAACCGTCCCCGCCGAGCCTCCTCTTTCAGACTGTCATCTGACTTAGGCATCGGAGGGGATTTGGCCGGAACCAAGGTCCGGCCTCCCTGATGAGTGTTCTCGTCTGTTCAGGAAGACGTTAGATCCAAGTACCGAAGCTTCCCTTCGACACCAGGCGAACGCCATCAAGCATCAGCCAAGGCATCGAGGCCACCCCTCGACGCCAGGAGAGACCGAGGCCGAGCGCATCCATCCGAGCCGAGGCTTCCCCTCAGCTCCACGCCGGCCGCGCATCAAGCGAGACGACCGAGGCTACCCCTCGTCGTTCGACCGACCGAGGCCGAGCGCACCCATCCGAGCCGAGGCTTCCCCTCAGCTCCGCGTCGGTCACGCGTCAAGCCAAGGCACCGAGGCTTCCCCTCGTCGTCCGACCGTCCAAGGCCGAGCACCTCACACTGGGCCGAGGCTTCCCCTCAGCCCCCCAGAGGCCGAGGATCCAGACCCGGCCCAGCTGACATGCTCTGCGTCGACTACATCTCCGATTCGCGTCGCGTCTACACGCGCTCGACGCACCCAAGGGACCCTAATCGGCCCCTTGACCACGTTGACCGGGCAGTCCACGGTCAACGATACTGTAGTGAGAAAACACTCTGAAACACACATGTAGCTATAAAAATAATACATCAACTTCTACATGGATATGAATGTCATTCATTATAACCAATTTAATGATTCAAAAGAAAGATACACATTAAACACCATTTTTATATCTTTTGTATTTTTTTCATTTTTTTTGTTTTGTGTTTATCAAGAACTAAAGCATCATAACAAATAAACTAGCACACAAACAAATGAACTAGCACACAAACAAGAACAAATCAAGCACACAAAAAGCTATGAAGGTATTCATTATGCTCAATAAAGAAACCATACCTTCGCGTTGTTGTTGGCTAAGGAACTTTTTAATAAAATGTGACATCCAATCTATAGTTCGTAGCCACTCCATCTTACCTACACAGAAGATTTTATGTGTGACCTTGGAATCCAACAAGGTCCACTCATGTTAGTCAACAAATTTTTAGGAATCCATATTTGCTTGAATTTAATGTTCTTGTTCAGATATTTGCAATAATAAGAGGTATGACCAACACAATCACATGTAAAGCACTTTGCATAAATATTTCTAGCTTCTGTTGTCTCAATTTGAACTTTCTTATATTTTGACTTTTCAACATGTTTGAAATCATATCCAAGACCACGCCTATTATTGTTGTATATTTGGTATCCAAGAATTATATCCAAAGATTGTTTCCACACACCAAATTTCTTAATGGTCAATTCTAGGTTCGTGACTTTTGATTTCAAATAAGTATTTTCATTCAGAAGCAAAGTGCATTTACTAATGGAAACCCTTCTTATTATTCTCTTCATTCTTTTTCATATTTTTAGCTTTCTTTTCAACCTCAGTCATTTTTCCTTTAAGCTCATTTATTAGCATGCACATCTTTTCATTAAGCTCTTTATTTTCAGTTTCTAGGTTAGTAACTTTTTCTTTATGCATGCTATTTTCTTTTAATAGAGTAGGACAATTGAGGCAATCAACTTTTTCATGTAAGCGAGATTTTTCTTTTTTCAGTACATCAATGGTAGAATTACATGTAACGATTTTTTCTTTCAGTTTATCAAATTCTATAGACATGTTGCAATTATCTTGCTGCAGCTCATCATTAGCATTTCTATATGAATTTAAAGTAGATTCATATGCAACAATTTTATCTTTTAGTTTATTAACATCTATAGACATGTCGCAATTTTCTTGTTGCAGTTTATAATTAGTATTTCTGTAGGAATCTAAAGTGGATTCAAAATCATCAATTCTATCTTTCATTTGACCACAGATATTTATAAGTTCAGCTTTAGTACCTGTTTTTACCTCGTCATGCTTTTCCATCAAGCAAAGGGATGTTTGAGCAGTCTCATCCTTGCTATCCTCGACCCATGTTACTGCCAAAGATTTTCCTTTCTTTTATACACTATTATTCTTTCCTTGTGGGTAATTTTTCATAAAGTGTCCTTGCTTCATGCATTTAAAACAAAGTGTTTTATTGGTAGTATTCTCACTAATATTCTTAGACACACAAGCATCATTTTTATTTAAGAAAACTTTTCTTCCCTTTCGCTTCTTCTTTTTTTGTGTTCTCTTTTCATTGTTGCTGAAAGATTGCTCGATTCCATATGATGTCTCCAACGTCCTCCATATATCCTGTGCAGAAGAGCAACGCGAGATATGATCATACTTTTCTATCTAAACCACACAATAATATATTCATTGCTTTAGCATTCAAAGCACACACATTTCTAGCATCCAGATTACTTTCAGTCTTAAAGATTTTAGTGTATCCATTTTCAATAATCTGCCAAGTATCAAAATCTACGGATAATAAATGAACTTTCATCCTAGCCTTCTAGTAAATATAATCATGTGCACTAAATAGAGGAGGTCATTCTATAGACATGCCTTCCACAAAAACTAATTCTGGGGTATTCATAATTGCTATACTAGATCCTCTAACCTGCTCTGATACCACTTGTTAGATATGGATCTAAGCCTAGAAGGGGGTGAATAGGCTTATAAAAATTCTTCAAGAACATATGCAATTATAAGCGCAATCTATCACACACAAAGTAAATAAGTGCAAGTAAAAGCCGTTGGATCTCCTGGCACACCAAATACACTAGGGGTGAATAGTGTAAATCACAACAATATTGCAAAATTAAAAGTTAATAAAAAATTGCAATAAGAATGCGGAAATAAATAAACACAATCCAAAATATTCCAAACGCAAACACAGAGATTTATCCTCTACCCGTAGTTCGGATCCTTGTGATCCTACGTCCAGTCCTCTACCAGTAGAGATTTCAATCCACTAAAACACTTGCTCCCCGCAAGTAATCAACATACAAAGATGCCAACACTTCCTGTGTTGCAAACTTGTACAATCTCTTAACAAGAGATTCACCAAATAAAGTAAAAGAAAGAGTAAGAAACAATATTACCTATAGCCTTGATAATATCGAAATTATAGCACAAGGTTGGTGATGGAATCTCCAAGGTTCAAGATATGAATTGTGGTAGAACACTCTTGGGAATTGGACTTCCTAAAGGGGCAGAATTTCTGCAGATGTTCCCTTATAGAAATCTGAAAATCACATACTTTCTAGAGAGAGAAAGAGAACTTAAGAAAAGAGAGAGTGAGTGAATTTTCGAGAATTTTAGTCAGGGGTCTAGGGGTCTATTTATAGCACAAAAGGTTAGTTTTCTAACGTTGGACAACTGCCTAAATTTTCAAAAAATTCTAAGCCGTTTTTCCAAAAATTAGCCGAGTAGGCAAAAGTATTAGTCGACTAATAATGCTGACAGGTCAGAAAATGACTATTGAAGTGTCCTTTGAAAGGAGATGGTTAATAAACAGCTAAAACTACTATAAACGGCTAGAAACTGTCCAAATATATCGGTGTATGGGAAGTTATAACCTCCATTAATTAATTAAAAATTAATTAATAGAAAACAGTTAAAATAACTGCTGTTATAACTATTTGAAAAACTGTCTGGTAGACCAGAAAAATCTATTAGTCGACTTGGAATAAAAATTGGAGAAATTTTTAGAAATTGATCCTTATAATTGGAAAATATATTTTTACCAAAAATTATTTTGTTTTATTAATAAAATAAGAAAAATTGTATTAGTCGACTAGTGGAAAGTGCTGGTCTGCTAATTTTCTGAAGTTTGAATTTTGAGGCTGAGTCTGAAAGAACTAAGATAGAGTATTATCAAGGCTTTAACAATCTAAAGTTATGCAAGAATAAAAACTAAAATTACATCAACATTCTCAAGATATTAGACTTTATCGCTTGAGCTTCGTCTTGCATTTTGATGGTTTTTCTTGCAAAGTAACTTTGACGCTTATCATATGTGAAGAGTTTGAGCTTGATAATCTGCATCCAAAGAGTTAGTATACACATATATATTCAAAATGATTGTATCATCAAAAACTTTATGGGAAGAAAACTTTATGTTTCCAACAAAAGCAATCGCAGAGTGCACATCAGTTTTACTCTGGTTCGGTCGTTCCAACAACCTACTCCAGCCCCAAAGCTAGTATTAATATGTCAAGGGTACAACTCTAGTGCTACGAGCACCGACTCTACGGTTGCCAAGTTCGTACCGCACTCACCAAAGTGCCAAACGCTATTAATCTAGTAAACGCTCTCTCTTGACTATCACCGACTAGTCAAGACCCTCTTGTCTAGCACCGACTAGACAAGACCCCAAAAGAATGAATAAGTAACCTACAAAGATCAACATACCAATACACGAATATAAATAAATATGGAGGTTAGAAAAGCTCAGTTCGTGTAGATGTCGTCGTCTCTGTCTTTCAGCGCTGGTCAGATCTCTTCTGACAGGATGTGATCGTCTATCTTAAGTCGTGGCACCCCTAAGATGTTGCGGCCTCCTTCTTTGGCTTTGATGCTTGCGACAATAGAGGGAGAGGCCTTACAACTTGCGACTATGGATGAGAGACTTGAAGCTTATGCAATGTTGAAGATGACCCCCCCTTGTAGCACTTGCGCAATGGATGATGAAGGGCTCTTATTTGTTGCGGCAATGTAAGATAAGCCCCTGTGGATGTTGCACAATGTGAGAGGATGAAACTAATTTGCTTGCGGCCTTATAGATGATGAATCCTTAATGAGTTGCGGCAATGAGGAGTTGAGTCTTCCTTTGGATGCTTGGATGGTTGCGTAATGAAGAGGAGGAATGTGCTTTGGAGAACTTGCAGCCTTGTAGGATGTTGAGCCCTTGGTATGTTGTGCAATACGAAGATGAACTAGAAGCTTGCTCAATGTTTTCTTGAAGCAGGTTGCTGCAATGGATGTTGGGCATTGGTATGTTGCGCAATAGAGGAGATAGGAGCTCTTTAGGATGTTGTGCAATGAGGAGATATGAGCTCTTTGGGATGTTGCGCAAGGAGGAGATAGGATAGTTTGGCAATGAAGCCCTTTTGTGATTTTGGATGCTTTGGTCGCACCCTTTCTCTTGGTTTTTTGTAGTCGCATGGATGCTCTCCTTTGGATGTGGGTTTATATAAGAGGTGGTGGAGATCAATTAGAATCCCTTAGAATATAGTGATTGGATGGAATCCTAACTTGAATAGGATTTGAAATAATCATATGGAAGATCTCTTCTAATCACAATAGGATATAGAGTTTGAATTTGGATTGCAATAGTATTTGAATTTGAATGGCAATGGGATTTGAATTGGATCTCATTTAATCATAAATTGATTTGCATGAGATTTGGCGAATGAGCAAATTAGTCGACTAATGAAATGTCCTGGTCGACTAATCCGTGCAGAATTCTAAAAAACAGGGAACAATATGAACCAAACGAACTGAACTTCATTAAAACAACAGAAATAATACAAGAATAAAATCATGCATATGAGAATGCGAACTAGTGAGTCAACAATCAACCTAACATACAACAACTTAATGCAACTAAACCCAAAGTACTAGAGGATACACAAACTGATAGTCTTAGTCAAAGTACACAACATCTAAAAACAAGCACCAAACTACACAACAGAAACAACAACCAATCAGAACTAAGCATTAGTCGACTAATTAATAGTCCTAGTCGACTAAGAACCGAACTTTGCTTGAAATCTCTCAATACGGTGGAGGAGGCCAAGTGGTCGCTGAGAGGTTGATGGAGAATATGGTGCCAATTGTTCAAGTAGACTCATAATCTGGGCTTGAGTGCCTTGAATGCTGTTAAAGTTTGCATTCATGTCATTCCTAACTTGTGCAATACTAGTCTCAAAACCACCCAAATGTTCTTGAACTCCTGCAAAACTGATATTCATAGAATCTTGAAGATGATCAATTTGTTCTTGGAGGGAGGGCCGAGATGATTGAGGGCGAACATGTGGGGACATGGGAACCTTGCAAAGACGAGTGGATGAGTCAATTGGTTGCTCTTCTTCAATATGTTGAGGTGGTTGAAGTTCCAAGCGCATCAAGATGGAGTGATCAAAGCATAGTGGATTATAGACAGCCACTTCATCGTTAAGAGGAACTTCAAAATGTTGAAGAATACGGGTGATTGTGCAAGGTAGGAAGATGTAGTTTGAAACAGGGTTCACTAAGGCTAACATGAGACAGACGGACCAATCTACTTTTATGCCACGCAAGACGGCATATAGAATGCGGAGGCGAGTTTCATCAATGTAATATAAAGAACCAACCATTGGAAGAAGGTTGTAAGTTATGATCTTTAGGAGAAGGTGAGGAGTTGGATGTAAGTTCATGGTGATCATACCGAAAGGACGAAAATTGGGACTAAGTAAATCAAGAGTGGGTTGATGATCCATGGGAAATCCGAGATTTTGATCATTTGATCGAGGGAAGCCAAGACATTCGACAAGATTTCCAAAGGTGAAATGCATTTATACACCTCGAACTTTGGTGTCGAAATAGATGCTTCTGTCATCTTGATAAACAACTATATTAGAGTAAAATTGTTTCACAAGGAGATGATAATATGGAATGTCTTCACACCAACGGTGGAAGAGAGAAACGGTATGTAGAAGATGATGGAGATTGAAATTCGGAATTTGCTGATCACTAAAATCGATTGATTGTTCGGGATAGAATGGAGTGAATTCCATGGCGGTATATTTTGCGCGGGCTTCTTCGACCGGAGTGAATCGATGAGATGAACGAGGAATTGAAAAAGGGGATCATTAGAGAAGGATGAAGAGCACCTATGGGGAATTTGTGTTCTCTTTCTCTGAAATGGAATAGTTTTTCGGAATATTGAGATTTGGGTCTTCTGATGAAGAAATGAAGATCCATAGTGTTTAAATAAGGATTTGAGGAGAGAAATTCGAAATTTTGAATCATCAAAAACTGAAAGAAAAAACAATGGAAACTTCCCTTAACTGTTCTAGACGTTGAATAACCGATTGGTGCAGAAAATGGTGGAAGAAAACGGTCGAAATCGCAGTTTTTCAAAAACTGTAATTTTCTGGTCGACTAGTCGAATCTCCTAGTCGAATAATCGAGACCCAGAATATATCCGTACGGAGAAGATGTGAAAAATTGAGGATATTTTATCAAAAATAAACAACCCAGTTAACAAGAAGGACACAAGTACATGTCCTATTACTGTGCCTAGGAAGTAGGTGACCCTGGATTGGACTTAGTCCATGACACTTTCCAAGGAGCTTTGTACTTTGATCCTATTTTTTGAGGGGAAAAATTGGTTCTTTTTTGTTTCTAGTGGATTCAAAAATGATTTGACCGATCAGATCAGTAAATTTTAATATAATAATATTATATATATATAACTGAGGTATAAGAATATCTAGCGGCCTAGTCGACCAGAACTATCTGCTAGTCGACTAATAAAAATATAAATAATTCTGAAAAATCCAGAAAAATTCTATATTGATAAAAACATAATATGTAACTATAATCTATAGTTAAAATCCTGATTCACTAACTATACCAAATTCTCTTCTAAGTTTTAGAAAAGTCTCTTCCTTAAGAGGCTTAGTTAGTATATCGACAATTTGATTCTTAGTATCTATATACTCAAGAATAATATCACCTTCTTGGATATGATCATCCAAGAAATGGTGACATATATCTATGTGCTTAGTACGTGCATGATGTATCGAATTTTTGGATAAATTTATAGCATTAGTGTTATCACACATGATTGGACATGTGTTACATTTAATGCCATAATCTAGTATCGTTTGTTTCATCCATAAAATCTGTGCACATGCTAAACCAGCGGTAATATATTTCGCTTCAGTAGTAGATAAAGAAACATAGTTTTGTTTCTTTCTAAACCAAGATACTAATACATAACATAAAAAGTGACAAGTTCCACCTGTACTTTTACGATCAGTTTTGCAACCAGCAAAATCTGCGTCACTATATAAAACTAGATCAAATGAATTTGATTTTGGATAATATAAACCAAAATCAGATGTGTGTTTGATATACTTAATTATCTGTTTGATAGTAGTCAAATGTGATAATTTAAGATCAGGCTGATATCTAGTGCATATACAAACAGAAAACATATTATCTGGTCTACTTGCGGTAAGATAAAGTAATGATCCAATCATACCTCGATATAGTGTTTGATCAATACTCTTACCATTTGGATCTTTATCAAGATTTGATGATGTACCCATAGGAGTACGCTTTTCTGCAGAATTCTCTAATCCAAACCTTTTGATGAGTTCCTTTGTATATTTACTTTGGTGTATAAATATGCCCTCCTTCATTTACTTGATTTGAATTCCAAGAAAATAGGTTAATTCACCCATGTGACTCATCTCAAATTCATTCTGCATTTCCTTAGAAAAATCTTGACAAAAGAATCATTAGTAGAACCAAAAATTATGTCATTAGCATATATTTGTATAATGATAACATCAGAATCTATATGTTTGGTAAATAAAGTAGAATTTATCTTTTCAATAGAATAACCAGATTTTAAAAGAAAGTTCGTTAATCTTTCATACCAAGCACGAGGTGCTTGTTTTAATCCATATAGAGCTTTCTTTAACTTAAAAACATGATTATCCAAACTTTCATGTTGAAATCTAGGTGGTTGTTCTACATAGACGTCTTCCTTTAAAATCTTTGTAACATGCATATGCTAAAAGCATTCTGATAGATTCTAATCTTACTACAGGTGCATAGGTTTCATCATAATCTATGCCTTCTTCCTGATTATAACATTGTACAACTAATCTAGCCTTATTTCTAACTACTTGACCAGATTCATCCAATTTATTCTTAAATACCCACTTTATTCTAATAATAAGATGATCTGAAGATCTATGTACTAATTCCCATACATCATTCCTTTTGAATTGATTAAGTTCTTCCTGCATTGCTATAATGCATGAACTATCTTTACATGCTTCAATAACATTCTTTGGTTCGATGGATAATATAAATGCATAATTAGTCATTTATTCTATTTGAGATCTAGTTCTTACTCTATCAGAAATATCTTCAATAACTAGATCATGTGGATGATTAGGAACTTCAACAAATGCTTTAGGAAGACTTGTATTTTCAGGGATAATTTCAGGAATGGAAGTAGTAGAATCATCGTCATCTAACTTAGTGTTTTCTAAAGAACCAGTGATAGGTGTAGAATCTTCTTCATCTAAATGTGTGATAGGTGTAAAATTCTCATCGAAATTTACATGAAGAGATTTCTCAATACATAAGGTTCTTTTATTATAAATCCTATATACTTTACTACGTGTAGAATATCCTACAAAAATACCTTCAAATACTTTAAAATAAGACACACGAGGTATACGATCATAAAACAATTCAAAACATGTTTTATTCATTTGTGATCTTACCAAAATTCTATTCAAAACATAACATGCAGTAGCAACTGCTTCTGCCCAAAAGTATTTTGGTAAAGAACTATCACATAACATGGTTCTAGCACATTCTTGTAACGTTCTATTTTTCCTTTCAACTACACCATTTTGTGGTGCGGCTCAAGGAAAAGAGATGTAATGTGTTATACCATGTTTATTACAAAATTTTGTAAATAATTCATTTTCAACATGATCACTACGAATAGTAATAATGGATGAAGATTTTAAATTTTGAATTCTTTTACAAAATATGGTAAATTCTTCAAATGCATCATTTTTATGTTTCAAAAATAATACCCAAGTATTTCTTGAATAATCATCAACAATTACAAATGCATATTTATTGCCATTTAAAGAAGATATTCTAGAAGGACCAAATAAATCTAAATGCAAAAGTTCAAGTGCTCTTTTTGTAGAGATAGCATTGTTCAATTTAAAAGAGGATTTATGCATCTTACCTTGTTGACATGTATCACAAAATTGTGTATGAGTGAAAGATATATTAGACATTGCAGAAACTAACTTTTGTTTTGAAATACATACCAAAGCTTAAAGTTAGTATGTCCGAAATGTTTATGTCATAATAAAGTGGTATCGGTGGATGCTAGTAAACAATGATCATGTGTAGATACTTTCATGCATAAGACATATATATTATTCTTACGATTACCTTGAAATAATATATTGGTCATATCAAAATCATATATAATGCATACATTCTTTTTGAAAACTATTTTATAGTCTTTATCGCATAATTGAGAAATGGATAAGAGATTATGTTTCAAACCGTCAACGAGGAGCACATTTTCGATGATTGGCTAAGTTGGAACACCA
The DNA here is from genome assembly GCA_030789695.1 of Scilla litardierei. Classification (NCBI taxonomy): domain Eukaryota; kingdom Viridiplantae; phylum Streptophyta; class Magnoliopsida; order Asparagales; family Asparagaceae; genus Scilla; species Scilla litardierei. The sequence continues at coordinate 7,064,060 of CM061136.1, read as the reverse complement.
ACTGTTCCAATACTAATCACTTTACCTTTGTTGTTATCGCCAAAAGTAACGGTGCCACGATTTTTGAATTGTATGGTTGGTAGAAGTTTGATGTTCCCGGTCATGTGTTTAGTGTAGAAACTAAAGATCTAGATTAATGTATTCAAGCCAAATAATATAGATCTAGATTTACCACATGCTGAATCTTAAAATGTTACCTACTCTGTTTAGCGGAAGCGTACCTGAATCCATCGCTAATAGTCTGAAAGAGATCCTGACGATATCGTGGCGGATGATCTTCCAGAACAGCACGAATCAACCATTGGAGAAATCCTTTGGCTTTCTCCCGGTTTCTCTCCTAGCGACGGGACGTAGAAAAGACGGCTAACTTGTTCGTGTGCTCCAGGGATCATGACCGCATATATATATATGGGCTATCCTTCTTAGCCCTAAGGTTTCCAGTTCGGCCCATCAAAGAATTGAAGCCCAATAGTCACCACACATAAAGGCCCACAACCTACCTGACTCATTTAAGCCCACTTAACTTTATAAAATGAGATCACTTATACATTGGGCTTTAATATGACAGTGTAGCACCATATAATTATTTATCGCATATAAGCCCAATGTTGGATTAAGATCCAACTTAGTTGGATAAGTTCCAACAATCTCCCACTTGGGCTATATGCTAAACTTTATAATTATATTTCGTTGTGCATACAACCAAATAAGATCTTAACTTACTGTCATTTCTTTAATGAGTCAAAAACAATCCGGTCCATCAATTAGATTAGCAATGGATCAAGGAGATCTTCGCCGCAGCAATTGCAGCTCGATCCATCAGTGGTCACCATGCTAATACAAAAGAATGACATGGATTATGAAGTGGTTGTGTAGCATGGAAATTACATGTAATGTGATCTAACATGTCTATTTCCAACCGATCCTCCTTAACCTTAGTGAGATCATAAACAAACCAAAATCGGAGTGAAGCCGAACTGAACCAAAAGCTTTATTTCTGATCAGAAAATAACCTTAAGTTTAAGCTGGAGACTTAATTTTGTCTATCATATGAGCACCCAAAAGAACAGACTCCCACAAAACTGAATGTTCTTAATGAAATGACATCCATATGAGTAGCTAGCTCATAAAACCTTTTGGATGACATTTCCTTACTATAACGGATCCGTAATTACATGGTTGTTCTGATGTGCTCATTAAACAATTATACATTCCTATTATTAATCAACAATCTAGGAACTTGATCTCTAAATATCTAAACTTTGTCGAGTTCCTGTTGTTGCTGGAACATAAAACTGCAGGCTTCGTTGTCACTAAATAAACTATTTGGTGTTTCAACACCATCCCTAATTTGCAGCATAGTGACAAAATACGCAGATATATTTCATGATTTGGATGTCACATAATATGATATGAAATCTAAAGCCATGTCAGAAGAGACTATATAAAGGGGACCATTTAAATCTCGTCTAGTAGATGACACCTAACATAGATTTTCATACATTCTTTGCATCCAATAAATGATCAGAGTCAGTATACCAAAATAATCTCAACTCCTTTTTGACTACTGATCCTTGAATATGTAACCCTTTTGTTCTCCATAAATACCGTAAGACCCATTTGGCTGCTGTTAAATGGTCAACTCCTAAACTTAACAATCTGTCCAACACACCTGTAATATATGCAATAACCAAATGCATATAAAACTGAGCATACTTTAGACTCCCTTTTGGTGAGATATAGGGAATCTTCTGAAGTAGATTCTCGGGGCAATTAATGAGACTAAACTTGTCTCCCACAGAACTTAACATTCATTACCACATAGATATTATATAAATTACATGCTCCCACAAAACTTAAGATATATAACATCATTAAACATCATCTCAAAACCGAACAAGGTGATCACTTAATGAAATTTAATATATCATTAACGATATTGAAATGCTCTACTAATGCCATTATAAACCTTACAGAGTCTTTCATGAAAACTGAATAGAAAGTCTCTTTACAATTAATGCATTCTTTTCCATATTTGAGTGATACGCTTTAAATCTCTTCTTAATACCCTTTTGAATTCCTTTTGATTGTAAAAAACTATTTACAATCAATAGGTTTCAAACCTTATGGCAATGACTTTCTTAATTAATGCATTAATCCATTTTAGAGTTATAGAACTTTTATGACTTGATGTAAGTCGAACTTCCATTATCCTAATGTCAACCATATATTCTTGAGAATTACAATGTAATATTCCAACAATGTACTTTTTGTTATGAATAGGACCCATTGGGCCTATTGGGTATCCACCCACATGAGTACCCATTATGAATACTATATAAAGGAGGCTAGGGGTTTCCTAGCCTCAACCTTCTCCAAACCTGTTTCTCGTTCACAACACGTTATCAGCACGATCACGCTCGTTGGAGGAGACGGCGGTTCGCGAAGAAGGAGATCCATCAATCGCTAAGATTCAAGAAGATCGTAATCTTCTCAACGGGGAGCGAAAAGGGCATCCTTCACCAACCGTCGACTAGATTCCCTTGTCGAATCTAGAGGTAAAAATCAAAACTTTTTAGATCTAAACTTGCGTTTCATGTTAGATCAGCATGTTTTAGGATCAAAAAGTTTAAAACACGGTAAAAATCACATTTTTATTTAGATCCGCATGTCTAAAAACAATAAAAATTAGTTTTTTAGCGATCTAAATACTTGAAAAATCCGATTTTTACCCCCCGACCTTGATCCAAAACTCCGCACGCCCGATGGGTGAAACGGCGGCGCTTCACAAGCGCCGCCGACGGCGAAAACGCCGCGGCCATAGGCCGCGGCCGCTGGCCGCGCCTCAGGCCGTGTACTGCAGCCGCGGCCTGACGCCGCGGCCGTGTGCCGTGGCCTCAGGCCGCGGCCAGCTGCCGCGGCCTGCAGGCCGCGACACGCCACCGCCACGGCGGCCGCGCCTTGCGCGGCCAGCCGTCGCGGCGGCACGCCGCGGCCCCCCCTAGGGTTTTTCAAAAACCCTAACCCTAAACGGGCCAATTTTTCGGGGGAGGCCCAATTAACCCTAATGGGTTGTTTTCATGGCCCAAAAAGCCTGAAAATTAGACCATTTATACAAATAATTTTTCTTTTTTATTTTTGGCCATAAAAGCCCAAAATAATTAAAGAAACTTTATAAAAAGGGTTAAAGCGGTAAACAAAACATTAAAAATATGGATCAAAGGTAAAAAGTTTTTCAAAAATAATTTTTAGCACGTCACACACTATTTAGATTATTTAATCAATCTTTACATGCATGTGAAATGATTATCTGCGTGGTTGTATATTTTCCATATATTATCTGCGTGGATGTGCGAATTAGGCTATGTTTTTAGGGATCAGCCAGGTTTCCGACACTTTTAATTTCCTGCAATTTTTTCCTTTTTTGAGAAAAATTTGTAAGTGAGGATATAAATGTAAAAAGAAGACCGGCGGACACCAAAAAGGAGCTGAAGGCGTATGCACAAAGATGAAAGGGGCTTCTCTCTGAAGTTCCCGAGTTGTACTTATTCTTTCATGCAACTTTTGATGTAATTTCGGACTGTCTTTTTCTTTTCGGTGTCGGCTGGCTGATCCACATAGTCCTAAGTTATTTTTTCATTGCTTATACATTAAATGCGTGGATGTTAACTATTTTCATGCCATGTTAATGTTACAATGAAACTGTTAAAAAAGCATGCTAAAATCACTTTGATATAGTTTAATGCCTATAGCTAGACTATATATCTGCGATGAGATTATTTAAATGCATGCAGCATATAAATAGCATGTGTATACATCATACTTATTTCAATTCAGTTTAATTGAGCATAATTTTTAGTTTACAAGATTTACATTATATGTATGATGGGCTCATGATATGACGATATTTATGACAATAAGACAATCATGATTCCAAAAGTTTAACATCATATCCACTTTGACTAAATGAACCTGAAGTTCAAAATCAAATCAAAAGTCAAACACCCTTTTCCCCTAATAAAATAAATATCAACAAAAACGATGGCTTATGCGAAAACCATTTATGCGATCTCTTTAGAGATGCGCATCTTGCGGTAAATATTGACACCAGCAGTTGTCATAACACCGCTAAACTCTTTTAGAGACGTCTCACTTTACAATGTATGATTTTTGAATCTACCCCTTACTTTTAAGTGTACGCCAGAAGTCGTGACTTAATAGATAAGTGAGAAATTATAAATTTTCGTAGCCACGTATTTGTTTTCCCCTCTGAGCATGATAAACTATCCACATAAAATTTGAACGACTCAAGTAAATGGCCTGAAGCTATACTCGAGCATTCAAATAGACTTTTTAAAAGTCTCTAATTAATTAGAAAAGTGGAAGTATAAAATAATTTGCTCAAACCCCTGCTTATGTCTCCTTAGCAAGACTAATTTTCATTGTCCTTTATAAATAAGGAATATTGAAATCAAGGGAAGTTCAGGATCAAACATGACCTGAAATAAAAATAAGGAAAACTTAAAACAAGGGAAGTCTTGAACTAAATGGGAAAGGGAAGATATGATATACCTCGACATGGAGTAAGCAATGGCAAGCCAATATCAGACCAGAAGTTCTGATAAGAGCCAGAATGTTTTTGCAAACATGAATGTGCATTAACTTATGCCATATAAAAATACATACATATCTAGTCTAAACGACGAAAGTCAAATTGACCTTATGTATATTTAGCTACTCCCCAAGGACAAATAAACTTTGAAATCAAATTTAATCTGTTGTCATAACATAAGTCTTAACGAGCATGATTATAGTTGTATGTTTTCAAGAGCACACATCACACTATGTCACTTGTTGACTTAACAAAATCATCAGTATTATTCTCTTGTAGTTTTTAATACATTTTATTTTACTGCGAATGATTTACTATCTTGAATACCCCTAAAAATAAAATGAGGATGCCATATACTCTCTGAAACTTATACAGTTTCACAGGATATTCGTCAAAACGAAATCCCTAAATGACTCAAGAAATAAATGAAGCCTGATGCTTCGTCCCATAATGATCCGCACAATAGTCAATGTGAAGATGTAATCCTTCACAATTTGAACACAGTTCAACTATTACCTGACAAAATTAACTTAAGCATTTTAATGGACTTTTCAAAAGTCCCACATAAATTCAAAAAGAGGAATTATTTTGGAACACCAGAAGTGTCCAGAATCGACCAATTTTGGATCGATATCACCCTGGATTAATGATGCAAGACATCATCAACCAGACGAACCCGAAGATTCTTCAAAAAGGGTGAAACTTTCATTGTCCTATTCAAAAGGGAAAAATGATAATGAGATCATCTCCATTCACATGGACATTGACTCTCTCCACTTCCTCAAAGGAATTTAAGATGATATACTATCATCATTAAATATAATGAAGACCTTTAGGTCTCTTGAGAGTATTTAAGGGATATAAATAGGTTTCGTCCACTCCCTTAATAGAACTGATGATGTACCTTTGGTGTACTCATCAATATATCCTCTAAAAATGGTCATTATCCAACCACAATTTTTTTAAAATAGTGGTAACTTTGGATAAAAATGGGAAAGCATAAATAAGTAACAACAGTGATTGCGTACACTCAGCTAAACACACCATTAGAACCTTTTTATATATGAGTCTGATCAACTCCATATAAACATTTTCTAAGAATTGGTTTAGAGCACATCTTAAAGATGGTACGTCCGCAACGCTGTGTATGTGTTCCTGAAGCAACACTACATAAACCGTCATGATGCCATAAAGAGAACACATTCATCTGGACTAACCAACTTTGATGAATAGATTCCAAAAACTTGTATGAGTAAGGCATTAGTGCACATCTTATAGATTGTGTGTTGATGGTAATAAGGATCCTGAAGATTCTTCAATTCCCTATTTGGTTCAAATCATCTATGAGCCTGAAGCTCAAATTGACCATTTAAAAATTAAATACATATGATCTGATTATAATCAGACTGACAATTTAAATATTGTCAAAACTTTCACATCCATGCTACTAAAAATCCAGCTAGGATTGACATACCAAATATAATGGATGCAATCCACCAGTAGCAGAAGTGGATGTCCTTAAGAGATGAGAGGACATACCACTAGGCTCCAAAGAGAGAAATCTACTCCTGGAGACCGAAAAAGCAATACCACCACAGGAAAGTGAGCTCAGATCCAGAACCTTAATGCAACTTGATTGCTAAGGACCAATTCTGGATCTGTCCATATTCTTTACCCGTCCCAGAACCTTCACTTCTTTAACACGTCGTGAAGGAGACACCTCTGGGAGAAATCAAATGATTATAGTACGTACGGGGTGAGCTTTGGGCAAGAAAGAACATATTTTGTCGACAAATTCTCTCATATTTCACTTTGCTAGTTAATATCGATTCCACAACTCTGCTTTGCCTGAAGAAAAGATAGAAATTTGGCCAAATTATAATAATGTGGAATGAGGCAATAATAAGGTGAGCTGGACTCACTTATGAAATATGAGGTGTATGGACCTGAAGTCTTGATATCAAAAATGATATCAAATCCTGTGGGATAACTGAGTATTGAAGGAGAATTAAAATAAAATCGTTAGCTATAAGCATTTTAATTTGCTATAGCTTTAGAGGTATAAATCGCTCAAACCAGGAAGTAATCAAGTAAGATGAGCTGAACTCACTTACAAGATGAATCTGATGCATCGACTTGTTTATGTCAAGGCGTAACCCAACGAATGGCAAGAAGAGGGAATTTTTGGTTGATGTTGCTATTGGATGTGACAACATTACCGATATAAAATTTTTTCGACTGCATATATAAATTTTTTCTTTACTTTCCTTCCTTTTTGGGACACATATTAATAATATGATTAAAGGAAAGACAACCTAGACAAAGATCCTTAAAGGACTCATACTAAAAGGTTGTTGTTTGCACCTCTTAAAAACATTACTGTTCTTAAGAGAGCAAATTAAAAGAATTGAGATTATTTTAAATAACTCAAAATATTATCGGATCTCCTGAAGAGAAATTACCGAAATATCTGTTAAAGCCTATTTATCAGATATGATATGATATGAAAGCCCTAGCTAGGCATAAATTCTTGGCTTACAGAATACAATCATCCTGAAGATGATGAACAGTAATCATCCTGAAGATGAATTATCATCCTGAAGATGACATTAATCATCCTGAAGATGAACTATCATCCTGAAGATGAACTATTATCCTGGAAATGAACTATCATCCTGAAGATGACACTAATTAATCATCCCGAAGATGAAAACTTCATACAATGACGATTGATGAAGAAACATTAATATCATTCTCCACTAAATACACCTATTTGGTTGTATGGATATACATTAAAAGACCCCTTTCCGTTAGCTAGAAGAGGGGAAGAATATATATGGTCCAGAAGTACCTTAAGTGTCTTTGAAACACTCTTTTACCTGGCCAACTGCATGCGTCTCTTTTGAGCGTTAGCAGTATAGCTATTAGCCAGGTACAGTGCAGCGCCTGCAGTGCGCCACTGGACCAGAGATATGTAGCTTCTGCGCTATCTCCAAGGGTCGAGAAAAAATCCTCTATGTTAAATGTATTTGCATATGCAGGTTACAGATCATCGCGATGAATGGCATAAAAGGGACGTCCACCTCCTGAAGATCTACACAGAATCCTCCCAAGTCTACATCCTTCCACCATCCCGAGAAGCTCATCACCCAAGGAGCAGTTCAAGAACATACAAAACTAGGTCCTGAAGTACCTCGCAGACAATGCCGATTGAGACGTGGAGCTGTCTACCAAGTTCGCTAGCGCTCCTTTAGTTTCAGCTACTGCCTTATATGAGTGAAACTTGTATAGATGAGTGATGCTTGTACTTTACTTTTGCTTTCGGAATGTTGTAGATGAGATGGATGTATAGACACATAGGAGATAAATGTATAGATATATAGGATATCTGCAAGCCTGAAGCTTGATCAGATAAGGGGGATTCAACTGTAGAGTTGTACTCTTTTTCCTTGGCTAGTGGTTTTTCCCACAGGGTTTTCCATAGTCAAGGTTTTAACGAGGCAACCACATTGACTCTGGATCCAGAAGTATCCACCCCTCGACACATCCCCAAATCAGGGGAAGTTATGGAGTGTTGTACTCTTTTCTCTTCGCTATCGGTTTTTTCCCACAGGGTTCTCCATAGTTAAGGGTTTTTAACGAGGCAGTTACCCTTAACTTGGATCTAGAAGTATCCACCCTTTAATATACTCATTAGTACTAATGAATCATTTAGTATTCATAAGTTGAGTATACCGCGTTGGTTGGATAAGGGGAAGTGTTATGAATAGGACCCATTGGGCCTATTGGGTATCCACCCACATGAGTACCCATTATGAATAATATATAAAGGAGGCTAGGGGTTTCCTAGCCTCAACCTTCTCCAAACCTATTTCTCGTTCACAACACTTTTCATCTTTTTAATGGATTTTTTGAATGGCAATTAGTGCTTTGAGGTGCTAGAGTTTGTCCTTATGAACAATTTCCCAAATTGGAGGAATTGTAACATTATCTTGAATTTATTGTATCTTGAACAATGTCAGGAATACCATCCTGAACAATACCAACAACACCTGTGGGAATATAATCCTCTTCAAGAATAATGTCACTAACCAAATTTCCCCCTCAAACTCAGCATCCTCAGTTAGGTGTGCATTTCATAATTCGCAAACTAACTTAATAGTGGGATTATGTAAAATCATACAAAATAATATCAACTTTTAAACTATTCAATAAAACTAGAAAATCATTAGCATTATGTCACATTTCTTTATTAGGCTTATAAAGCCTTACCTTAGTTGGACATCTCCAAACATGCAAGTGATTCATTTGTTGAAACATTATTAAGGATATATGATGCAGTCCAAAATATAACTGAATTCTAAACTGTTAATTCTTTCTTAATAACACATGTACTTAAATGCAGTAATTCTATAAATGAAGCAACAATTCCAAATAAATGAAGATTATAATGATCTTTTAAAGAACCAGAATAAACTAATTCTGAATCATGAGACTACCAAATTTTTCCATTCATAATTGAACAATGATAACCGAATTTTTTCAAAATAGAAATAGAAATCCAAATTCCGTTGAAAACGGTACATAATAGTCTCATAAAATTCAAATACAATCTAGTCTTTAAAAGAAATAATCTAAATTTAATTTGCTTCTACTTGAACCATCTTGTCATTGCCCATATCGATGTATCTTTCACCATCATTTGGCTCTTGTCAGCTTAGGCAATCTTGCATAGACACAATGATGTGGATGGTTATACCAGGATCTTTCCATCATGTGTCTATAAGTACCAAAGTTTGCAGGAAAAGAAATTAACTTAGATTTATACCAAATCAAAGAAACATACCCTTTTTAGCACGCCAAGCGTGATAATTTGTGCAGTTCTTCTGTACATGCCCTTCAGCTCCACAGAAGAAACAACCATTACCTTCTGAACTTTTCAGTTCCCTTTGTTGTTTCTTTTGAGAAGCTGTATCTGCAGCTTCAGTATCCTTCTTCCTTTTGTTGAAGGTGGATGTCAGGTGATGGCTTTCTGTCATTTCTTGCTCAAGCCTTTCATCTTCCTTTACACAGTATGAGATGAGTTCATCCAAAGACCAAGTCTCATCCTTCAGATTGTAGCTCATCTTAAACTGGTTAAACTGAGATGGAAGAGATATCACAACATGCACTAGCAGAGCCTCAGAGATGTCTAGCTCAAGTGCTTTCAACCTTGAAGCAATATTAGACATCTTCAATATGTGTTCCCTGATGTTTCCTTTACCGTCATATTTCATTGAAGTTAGGTTTTTCAAGAGTGTATTAATCTCACTCTTTTCATTCTTGACAAATCTCTTTTCAAGCTCAATAAGGAACCATTTAGCTGTGTCAATTTTCTCTGAAATAGAGCCCATGAACCCATGAGATAATCTGGAATGACATTCTTTATAAGCATTAGGCACATGCGATTTGATCTCTTCCACTCTTCCATCTCCCTTTGTTCATCAGAGGTACTCTCATCAGTGAGTGGTGGGGGACTATGAGGCCTCAATACCAGATTAAGATCCCTGACTCCGAGGATTATCAAAAGATTTTCCTTCCATGCCTTGAAGTTAGTGCCATTAAGTACTGGAATAGATTTGAGGTTGGCAGAAAAATTTTCAGGAATAATAGCTGAAAAAGAGAACAAGAAAACAATTTTAACATGTTCATATGAGTATTAAACAAAACAACACCAAATTCAAATTAATTCTATTTTCCCATCTCAAGACATCCCCCACTAGCCCAATATTTATCTTTGGATAATCTATTGACTAGTCATTGACATCTTGTTGTAGCAATCAGACAATGAAAATAATAACATGCCAAAAATAAAACTTTCTTTGGGCCGAATTAAATTTGCATGCGTTTGATCTCACTAATCATCACCTTGTCTATTGCCACTGGTGCGCATGAAATGGTATAGAACAGTAATCTTCCTTTGGGCTGATTAAGCATTCTTGCGAAATCATTGGCACATTAAATTCTTTTTATATTTATAAAATGAAATAATGCAAAACAACAAACCCACTTTGGCGAGATGATGATTGCACGAATTCATTTCAAGAATATATACTTTTGCAAAATTTGAATCTATGTCACAATTTAATACATGGATTTACACTTTAAGTGGAGATATTCAAGTCCACTTTTATTCAAAATTAAATTTATGGCAACCAAAATTTTCATACAAAAGTATGTATTGAACTTGTTATATTTTGAGATTAAAAATAATCTTCATAAGAAAACCCACTTCGGTGAGTTGATGATCCAATCAATCTATATTCGAAATATACAATTAATTGTGCCAAAAATTGAAATTTGAAACTAAACTGAATTTAACACAAAATGATTACACTAAGTGGAAATATATGTAAGAACCTTTTATTCCAAATCAATTGAGTTAAATAAAATCCATAATTTCAACACAGATTTTCTTCTCTAAAATGGGGTATGTAGGTGTACTAATGTGTATATGAACATACATATAAAGTTATATATATAAATATACATCCTATCCCATTTTATATATAACTTTAAAATGTGTCAAATTTCCTTAAGGCCATTTGCTTGATGGTTAGTGCACAAAATTCCTTAATGCCTTTTAAACTTATCCTTGAGGAGAAATATACGTTAAAACCTTTTATTTGCTTCCGAAGAAAACACTTGAATTTTGTGTATTAATTTAAATCTAAATTTAGGCAAACAGAATTTTCATACCAATGTATGAAGTCAACTGGTTATATACCGAAATATATATATATATATATATATATGGGATTAATGAGTATCATACGCCATATGAGAGCTTCTCTCATACGCCCTCTCACATAAAGCACCCAAGTACAACCAAGTACAAGCCATTATTATTATTATATGGCGTATGATAGCCATTATGGCGTATGATAGCCATTATTATTATTATTATATATATATATATACACACACACACATATATATATATAAATATGGTTTTAAGCCTTAAACTTAGAATTTAAATTTATTTCTGCACAATTAACACAAAATTTTATCTTTGAGGAGAAATATACATTAAAGCTTCATATTTCATCCTTCAATCTAATTTAAATTCAATATTAGGCAACCAATCATACAACGTATGTATTTAACCGTTTATGTTCCGAAATAATAATAATTTAACATTAGAGCCCACTTTGGTGGGTCTCGTAATAATTAAAATTATTTCGAAACATAAAATCTAATGTGCCCAACAAATTGAATTAAACTGATAATAAACTTTAAATGTAAATTATGTGAAAGCCTTTTATTTCCCTCTTCGATCCATTTAAAATTCATCCAGGCAACTAATCATACAATGTATGTATTTAATCCGTTTACATTCCGAAATAATACCAATTTTAATAGTTGAACCCACTTTGGTGGGAATTCACCCAAAAAACAGAATTATTTCGAAATATATATAAGTGAATTTTGCCTAAAGAATTAAAATTGGAATGAAATTAATTTAACACAAAAATAAAAACCGAATGAGAAAATATACACAAGATGGACTTTTATTTCCTCTAATTATCAGTACATTAATATATCCAAAATAGGGCTTCAAAAAGAATATGAGTTGCTCCAAAGTAGGGTTCAAACACACCAAAATTATTCAATTTAAGCCCAAAATTGTGAAGTGGCCCAAAAACAGGCCCAAATTAAAAGCCCATATGCTGAAAATTTAAAATTTTTTGAAAAAATAATCTGTTTGGGCCCAATTTGGCCCAAAGTCTGCTAGGGTTAGAAACCCTAGCAGAAGTTTTGGCCCAACCAGGGGCCGGCCGCCGCCGGCCCCTTTCCCTCACATCCGACGCCGGCAGGGGCACGACGCTGGCTTCAACCGACAGGGGCAGCAGGGGCCGCCCCTTTTCTGCGTCGCGCAGGCGCGCCTTGCTGTTCCGCGTCGGCGCCGGTGCCGGCGCCAATCTCCTGATAGGGGCGGCAGAGCCGCCCCCTCTTTTGCCATGTCGGGCGGCGCCGACGGGCCGCCCCTGATCTAAGGTTCGTAAAAGAAAAAATTTTTAATCAGGGAAAATCAATCAAAAAACCCAATTTTTCACAGATCCGATTTAAAAATAGATTCAAAATCGAATTTTTATCAGATCCGAATCCAGAAACAGATAAAAAACTGATTTTTATCAGATCTGAATTTACGAGCAAGCAAAATCTCAAGATCCAAGTATGGTGGCTTTGATACCACTTGTAGAAACTAAAGATCTAGATTAATGTATTCAAGCCAAATAATACAGATCTAGCTTTACCACATGCTGAATCTTAAAACATTACCTACTCTGTTTAGCGGAAGCGTACCTAAATCCATCGCTAATAGTCTGAAAGAGATCCTGATGATATCGTGGCGGATGATCTTCCAGAACAGCACCAATCAACCGTTGGAGAAATCATTTGGCTTTCTCCCGGTTTCTCTCCTAGCGACGGGGCATAGAAAAGACGGCTAACTTGTTTGTGTGCTTCGGAGATCATGACTGCATATATATATATATATATATATATATATATATATATATATAGAAAACCCCTATATATATATATGGGCTAGCCTCCTTAGCCCTAGGGTTTCCAATTCGTCCCATCAAAGAATTGAAGCCCAATAGTCACTACACATAAAGGCCCACAACCTACCTGACTCATTTAAGCCCACTTAACTTAATAAAATGAGATCACTTATACATTGGGCTTTAATATGACAGTGTAGCATCATATTATTATTTATCGCATATAAGCCCAATGTTGGATTAAGATCCAACTTAGTTGGATAAGTTCCAACATTTAGCACATCCTATCTAGTATCCATCTTTCTTTTATGGGTACCTGAAAGATAAATAATAAATAATGGTACCCTTTTTATATGGGTCCTTAGGATTAATCCTTAAGAAACCAAACCCAAGTGGAATTTGGTTTCTTTAAATAATTTGGAGAAATAATAATATTTTTTATAAAGTTAGAAACATATATATCCTTGTCATATAAACAAATGTCTTTGGGAACCCAAATATTATGCATAATTGTTTTCTTAGAAGATGTAAGAAAATTTGTCTTCTTGGAAATATGAATAGTATCCTTTTTCATACTCTTAGAAGAATCAATTTTCTTAGCATTAATAAATACATGCCTTTTCTTTTCAAAAATAACATTACCAAGAATATTGGATTTGGAAACATTCTTATACCCCAAACCTTGTCTATGATTAGCAGGATGTTGTACTCTAAGTAAATCATCAAGATTATTCTTTCCTTTATTAAACTTACTGTTGCGGGGTAGAACTCGCGTACAATGAATTTATATTGAGGGGAACCAAGGGCACGGTGGTTATGCTAATGACAGGATTAGGACATGCTATTTGGCAAGTAGTTAGTAGGGTGATGAGGCTAAACTTGTGGCGGGAGCAGACCACGATGTCGAATCCGGGAGGATGCTGTGAAGAGGCCGAACTGCCTAGAAGGATGGCGAGCACGACCGGTAACGACGAGCTGACCTGCGCAAGGAGCAACTCGTCAGAAAGGCCGGGTTGGGGTCCAACCCTTAGCCTCTCCGATGCCTAAGTCAGTAACAAGACTTAATGCAGGGGCTAGGCACGTAGGTCAGACTGAGGGTGAGCCGACCGTACGTGACGAGCTATGAGTGGAAGAACAAAGATATGGACGACCGTTGCTCTTGTGTGTGAGTGATAGGATTGAGAGTAAATTTGCTAACCCCTTCACCGTTAGAGGCGAAGAGGTATTTATACCTGACGGGGGTCAATTAGGTGGGGCTGACCTGGCATGCTGACTTGATGTGTTGAGCTGGCCCGGGTGTCAGTGGAAGCTTCGGACGAGGATGTCAGGAACAGGAGTGTCAGCCAAGCTTTTGTCAGACGGTGCAATGGCCAAGGGCGCTTTTGTCAGAGTGTCAGGGCCGAAAGCATTAAGTGTCAGGGGACGCAGCGGCCAGGGGGTCCTTTGTCAGATGGTCGGGCGGCGTAAGTGTCAGTAGTGTCCTTGTACTAGGTTATTTGTCGTGTCCGACGTGCCAAAGACCCGTCGGAGCGCCTCCCACGGGGAGGACCCGAAACGCATCGACGGTCCGGCTCGGGCTGAGGCTGGGCGGCCCGGATGCTCATTTTGCGCGCAGATCCTTACGAATCGGGGACGGACTGGCGCGTATCCCACCGGGGTTGTGTCTGGGAGCGCCCCTATCAGCGGTCAAGGCAGGGCGCGCCCACCTCCCTGTCGGGTCAGACTCTAGGGGTGGCAGGCACCTTGCGAGCCCCTGAAGGTCAGCCGTGGAGGGCCCCGTTGTGGGGTTGGCTGCCCCTTCGGGGGTGATAGGGTCGTTCCGACAGGGTAATTCGGTGGTTTAGGGCGGAAGGTCGGACTACCACGATCTTTAGGTCGTAACAATTGTCCCCGTCATTCGAGTTTGAGGTGGGAGCCCGACTCAGCTCGGATGACGCATCACTTCCCTTGCTTTGAAATGGCAGTTCGGATTTCGATCCGTGCTCGGGAGCGACGACGCAGGTCTGGGAATTCCCGCCCGGTTAGCCATTATTGCGATTTGAAGGTGCATGTGGGAAATCGAAGCGCCTCTGCGACTGATCTCGTGATGCGTGGATGTAAGCGTCTCTCGCGTCAATTGAGGTGGCATGGATGCTCGGATGAGCGCCGTGTGGTGGTGCATCGACTGTCGAGATGACCCATCATCTTCTATAAGTATGGGGGGGCTGATCGGTCCATATTTTACACCTTTTTCTGCATATTTGCATGCCATTTCGATCGCCCATATCACGCTTTTCACGATTATTCGACGATATTGCGTTACTTTTCACTATTTCTTGTTTTTATCAGATTTCAGGAAATATGGAGCGATCGGGAGCAAAAATAAGCTTAAAGGGTTTGCACCCACTCCGGAGTGTTAACCATGGCTCTTTTGAGGGTTATTCTACAATGGAAGACGAGTGGAAGAAGAAAGAACGTCGTAGGAGTGACGAGGAAGTGAAAAGATGGAGATTGGGTATTTTCAGCATGCCACTCGGTCGAGTGAAGGACTCACTCGGCCGAGCAAGGAAGCCCGCTCGGCCGGCCAGACCAGACATGCAAACAGCTTGAAGATCAGCGTGCACTCGGCCGAGTGACGACATCCCACTCGGCCGAGCACGGAGACACCACTCGCCCGAATGGCACACGAACGACGGCAGGAGAAAAGATGCAACTTACTGTAATCCGTCAGAGAAACTCCGAGGTCCGACTCGGCCGAGTACCAAAAGCCCCTCGGTCGAGTGATCAAAGTCACTCGGCCGAGTGACTTCCGAGTGATGCCGAGGACACGCAGCGCCCAGATTTTCAGACCGCCTCCCACTCTTTTGAAATATGCTATCATTCCAGCTATCAAAGTATTTTTCTCATATTTTTTATGGATAGTAGACTTCATAACTATTCCAACGCCGCTAAGAACGCACAAATCAGAGGTCGGATGAAATCTGGGGAATTTCTGTAAGTTGATGCTGCAGTGCTGGAATTTCTACTGCCACCTCTACCTTCTGCTGAGGATGTGATCATATGGACCACACATTTTTATGCGTATCTGGATGAGATTCTTGGACGGCAGGCTGAGGACATTGATGCTTCCACATCTGAGGAGACAACGGTACCAGGCACAGATGCAGCCACTTCTGATGAGAGAACTGCAATGAGAATTTTTACCCACTCCATTTTTGAATCATGCATTCCATTCGATATTTATTTTGATTCATATATTTTTGACACGTCATACCTTTTGCATCACACATACGATTATGGACCGGAGGTATGCTTGGACGTGTCACAGTTCGATGAGCCTATCGAGGAGGTCCACACCTATGATCTAGATTTACCTGAGCAGCTGAGAGAGGATACCATAGAGACAGCTATCACGACACGTGAGGATATTGGATTATTTCCAGGGAAGTATCGTCCACCATCATTTATTCCATATATTTTTATAGACGATCCTCTTTGGGATACTTTTATTACGAGGGTGAATTTTTTGCAGCGAACGGATGCATCCTATTCTCTGCAGGGTACAGGTGGAGTCCTTGTGGGAATGTTGGAGGATGCATTGCTGGAGTTCGTTGGAGTCCGTGGACACATGCACCTGGCGGAGCCACGGAAAGAGCAGTTGGAGCAATTGCCTGCACCGGTAAAGATACTGGATCCGCCTTTTGCTATAGGTGATATCAATCCAGTAGTGTAGAAATTTTTATGCTTTAAATAAACACGAATTCTCTCGATAGCGAGAGGATCGTATAGATTTTCTTAAAAAAATATCACCTCATATGACGGCCACAAAAATCTTTTACACCCCAAACCCATTATCTATATTAATTCCACTCTCCATATTTTGATATGCCACATCCTTTTGCTCACCACCATCGAGCATTTCTTTCAAGTGAATACTCACTTTCTTATTCATTTGACTTGAACTCGCTTTGCAAAGCCATGATATTTTTGATCGAGTCATTTGAATAGGATTGTTTGGTATAAGCTTAGGGGAAAGCACTCTCATGCATCATTGTATGTGCATGTAGTTGCATTAGGATTTCATGTCATTCATTTCATCATTTTTCATTCACCCCCTTATTATTATCGTTGTTCCTCATATTCTTTCATTATGATCACATTGAGGACAATGTGAAGTTTAAGCTTGGGGGAGTGCATTTCCATGCCATTTAGATGCATTAGTTGCATTTTTACTTTATTTTAGGTTTTTTTTTTTAAATTTTCAAAAATTTTGCATCATCTTTTTTATTTTTTCCATCTTATTTTCTTTTTATGTGTGTTCATGCATCATATTGTGTGCTTGTTTTTTCTTTTCTTTCCTCTCTTTTACTTTTATTTCTTTATTTTCCTTTTCTTTTCTTCCGCTAGATGAATTCCTTATGATGATATCTCTTATTGCTTTAGCAACCATCACGATGCTTATTATTCATTGCCATGCTACTTAGAGTATTTCAGTATCCTGCTATCCATGTGCTTGCTTATATATTCTTTTGATGATTCCTCTATATATGAATGCATGATATTAGTTGAAGCTGAATGTATGGATTAGTGTTTAGTATGCTTTTGTTGGAAGTGCACCAAGATTCACGCATCAATTGTATAACGGAACCATCTGCCTTATCATCTTATTCACCTTCTGTTGCATGCTTGATATGAAAGTACTCTTTACCGCTTGACTTCACTTTTTATTGAGATGATTGAGAATATCCATGCTTACATATGAGTTTTAGTTGAAGTATTATTTTATTGAACCGTTCGTGCACATCTTAGAGTGAACCGAGTGTTACATTATTTCTTTCTTCACATATATCTTTTTATTCTCTACATGTCACTTGAGCTCACCTCCTAAAGCTACTTATATCGCATCTATTTCCCAAAAATCCCTACAAAAGAAAAGGTTGCTCCAAAAATTCCAAAAAGCCAAAAAGGAGCCAAAAACCAAAAATACAAATCAAATAGTTCCTACAAAAATCCAAAAAGAAAAGTGAGAAACAAAAAAGTTCAAAAAGAAAAAAAAGAAGAAGAAAAAATGTTTCTCTATCTCATTATTGGAGCCACAAAATACTTGGGAAAACCAAGGCAAAAATCACATTTTCCACTATCATATTCCTTTAGATGCGATGCCTCAAGCTAAACTTGGGGGGGGTGAACTCATTTGACCATATGAGTGAGTACGACATTAGAGTGGGGAGGTGCACGAATGGGAAAGTTTGATAATGCTGAAACTTAGCAAATTACTTTAGCTATGGAGACTTCTTATGAATCGATGTAAATATGTGAATGCCATGTCTCTTATTCCATTCTCTATTGCATGCTTGGTGTGATTCTTATATGCTTCGGTTATAACTCTTGATTGAAAAGTGCATCGCCAACATTTGTATATTAAATTCTATGAAATGCGTGATGTGGATATGAATTGATTGTATGAATTTAGAGAGTCCCTTTTGTTGTTCTTAAAATCTTGCAAGTACTATGTTTATGTAAGATATGAAATCGTTTATAGCATATGATTCGTATTTTCCAAGTCATCGTGATGTGTAGCTTATGGCTTGAGATCTGAGAGTATAATCTAGCGACCCCTTCCACTTCGTATTCTTTTATTTCATTTCCCTTATTTTTCATCTCCCGAGTTTGTCTTTTTACTTATCTTCCTCGAGGACGAGTAAGAGGTAAGCTTGGGGGATTTTGATCGGTCCATATTTTACACCTTTTTTCTGCATATTTGCATGCCATTTCGATCGCCCATATCACGCTTTTCACAATTATTCGACGATATTGCGTTACTTTTCACTATTTCTTGTTTTTATCGGATTTCAGGAAATATGGAGCGATCGGGAGCAAAAATAAGCTTAAAGGGTTTGCACCCACTCCGGAGTGTCAACCATGGCTCTTTTGAGGGTTATTCTGCAATGGAAGACGAGTGGAAGAAGAAAGAACGTCGTAGGAGCGACGAGGAAGCGAAAAGATGGAGATTGGGTATTTTCAGCATGCCACTCGGCCGAGTGAAGGACTCACTTGGCCGAGCAAGGAAGCCCGCTCGGCCGGCCAGACCAGACATGCAAACAGCTTGAAGATCAGCGTGCACTCGATCGAGTAACGACATCCCACTCGGCCGAGCACGGAGACACCACTCGTCCGAGTGGCACACGAACGACGGCAGGAGAAAAGATGCAACTTACTGTAATCCGTCAGATAAACTCCGAGGTCCGACTCGGCCGAGTACCAAAAGCCCCTCGGTCGAGTGATCAAAGTCACTCGGCCGAGTGACTTCCGAGTGATGCCGAGGACACGCAGCGCCCAGATTTTCAGACCGCCTCCCACTCTTTTGAAATATGCTATCATTCCAGCTATCAAATTATTTTTCTCATATTATTTATGGATAGTGGACTTCATGAAGATTCCAACGCCGCCAAGAACGCGTAAATCGGAGGTCGGATGAAATCTGGGGAATTTCTGCAAGTTGATGCTGCAGTGCTGGAATTTCTACTCGGCCGGGTCACATGTTCCACTCGGCCGAGTGCGGCCTGGGCCCAGATTTTAAGTTGCGGTTTGGGCTGTTTTTGGGCACGAATTTGAGGGGTTTTCTAGGGTTATTTGCTAGGGTTTTGGGGGACTATATAAGGGTTTTGTAGCCACCATTAGAGGGGGTTCCCAACATATTTTCTTAGGGAGCCTTTTGGAGGTTAGGCCATGCCCTAGGCCCCCTCTTGGATCTAAAAACTTGTATTTTGGATTAAAGATCTTCATCAAGCTAAGTATTTTGTTCTTATTGTTTGAATCTTTGTTTTTCTATCTTTTTGTATGCAAGCAATGATTTTTATTGATTCTCATATCGTTATTGCTATGCTAGAGTATATTTGTTGTTCTAGGGCATGTGGATGAACCCTATGGATCTAATTTCATATTTGTGATGAATGAATTTCTAAATTGCTAGAATTGCTAGGAGGTTAGGTTGTGATTGATTTATTACGGATAGCTAGGAATTTCCATCGATTTGGGGTTTGCAAGAGATTGGATTCTACTCGATGGGAAGGCATAGATATTCGATTTAGGTTTACAATCGAGATTCTCTAGACTTGGTTTGCAAGAGATTGGACCAAAGCTAGGATTCTTATTATAAATCTACACCCATATTCGTTTGCAAGAGATTGGACGAATACGAACTATCACAACCTAAATCGTAACTCGAGTTTGCACGAGAGTGGGCTCGAGGGGCGATTGAACGATGATGTCGATCCTAATGGTAGTGGCTTAGGCTAGGGTTTGTAAGAAATTGGGCCCTATCCTAGGTTTGCTATAGGCTGACAATAGCGCGAGAGCGTGAGCTTGGTTCTCTATTCAGTTACGACTAGTTCACCTCAACTCAAGTCTAGTAATATTGAGATTCACTATTTACAATGATGTATGACGATCCGTAGTGGGAATTCCCTAGCCCTAGACACTTTTATTATATTGTATTTGAATCGATATTTGACCGAATTCTTTATCGCCGACACCGACATCCACCACCATTTCCATTATATCATTCCATAACCATCTCCACCAATAAAACATTTGTAGTCAAACCAACCTAGGATAGATTGGAGCGAACACCACCTCCTCGTGTTCGATACCCGCTCACCACTTGACCGTATGCTTGCGGTAAAACTACAATCGTTCTCCGGGGTATATCCGGGGTCGATCAGGGGCGGCGGAAGCTTTCTTCCAGCTTCAATTTTCCTTCCTACCTTCTGGTTTCTGTCAATCGCTCGCCGACGTTGTCGCTGTTGTCTTTGTCGGAGGTCTGTTTCCGATCGTCTTCTCAGCTCGACTACTTGCTAGGTAGTCACTGCATCCTTTAAGCGGTGGCTTCTCATTATGACTCCGGAACGGGTAGCAGTGCGGTGACTGGTGAGTCAATGTCCGAGGAAAGGTGGTGGGGGGTGCAGAGGCCTCACCGAAGGAGAACGTGGCACCCTGACGTACCGAGGGAGATAGTGGCCATCAAGTGCCGGCCGGCTGGGATCAACGTTAGGGAGATTCGGGTGCGCTTCGTGCGCCTACCCTACGAAGCACGGGTACCAGGACCCAAGGAGAGGGTGTGTTCGGCTGGGGATAATGAAGTTGGGGTCTACGTCCGATCCTTCGAGTTGGGGCTTCAATTCCCAATCCACCCTTGCATCTTACACCTGATGAACTTTCTAGAGGTGCCGATCTTTGCCTTGGCACCCCGCTCTTGGGGCTTGCTAGTGGGGTTCACCGTGCTATGCCTTGCCAACTCCTTGAGTCCGTCCTTGGCTTTGTTCCAGCACTTCTTCGTAGTTCGGAAGAGAGGGATGTACCACTGCGTCTGCGGAGGAAGGGGATGGAGCTTATCGTCGGGGTGCCCGCCGATGTTGGTAGGTGGATGGAGGATTTTATTTTCGTTGAGATGCTGGTCGATGTGATGCTGCTGCCGAACTGGGGGGCGCTGAACCCTCTAGTGAACGAGAAGGTGACGCTAGCTAGGGAGGACCTGGCGAAGGCACGGATCTTGGCGGGGCTGCCCGAGGCGCGCCTCCGGTTGGGGAACTTGATGCTGGTCGGCCAGCTTGCCCAGGATGTTTAGTCCCAATGTAGTTTGAGTCGGGCGTGCCTTCATCCGCCATTACCGTGAAGAGCATGTCGTCCCAAGGGGGGTTCCTTTTTGGCAAGGCCGAGAGATGTAACGTTGTATTCCCGACGTTCTCCGTGAACAGCCTCGCTATTTAAAATGAATTTGTCCTAGTTTATTCTTCTCATTGAGTGTGTGGACCGCTTGCTTGCCTGCGAGGGTATAATTGCCCCAACATCCGTCTGTCCAGGAGCGCTAGGTTGTGGGGAGGGGGATGTTGAGACACAGTACGTTGACGGCATACGCGTGAGCTCTGGGCGGACCGGCGAACCCTTAGTTCTGGTCGAGGTGAGGCATTCTGCCCTGTTAGGTTGTGGGGGGTCGTTGTCGCAGTCCACCCCCAAACGGGTGACGCCTAATGTCCCTAGCCGCCGTAAAGGCCCTTCTTGGACTCGGGTGTGGGACGAGGCGGGGTTTGAAGTTGTTGTGACTCGACGCGATTATTTCGACGCAAAAGAGGGTGGTGATCGAAGCGTATTGGAGTCTGTTGCATGGACAGAGGCTATCGATAGTGAGGTCGACCCCTCAGTAGCCGCACCAAGAGTTGGTGCCTCCGGCGGCAGTGGTCCGGAAGGATAGGTTTACTCTCGCCCTCCCCCCTGCTACTATTGTAATGTTCGGACTATATATATGTAGTTTCTGTTAGTTTTGCTATCTTTTGGTTGGCGACGCCCCGCGTTATACCTCTAGGGGGAGGGCCCAGCTCGGCCCCTCTTCTCTCAGCCGCGGTGGGTGGCCCAGTTTCGTGAGCTCGCCTCGTAGTTTGATGGGGGTCGTTCCCAAGTTAGAGCGTGCGCAGACAATGATTAGGGGTTCGCTTGAAATAGTCTCTTTCATTAAAATTTACAGGATTTCAACCTTAGTATTTACATGAGGTCTCGATTAAGCCTTCGGTAATTAGGTAAGTACGACCCAGCTCGTTGGCGAGCGGGGAAGTCAATCCATCCTGTTGTAAACTGCATCAGGATGGGCGGACTCCTCTCTTCTGGACGGTCTTTCTTTTCTTCCGTTGCTAGTCACATCTCTCTGCGCGTCCCCTATGCTGAGGGGTTGCAAGGTCTCCTCGGCTGCTTGGATTCACCAGGGAAGCTGTCTTGCTATTGTCCTCCATCAGATCGCTCTTACAGAGTTTTCTCGAAAGGAGGTCGGAGGGAAACCCTGGGAGAGGAGGAGCACGAGGTGGAGGTGGCGTGCTACCTCCTCTTTCGCCCTCTTGCCCATGATGGGTTGTAAGGTCTCTTTGGGGAGTCCTTGCACCGAAAGAAAACCCTGGAGGAGGTGGATGATGGGGTGTCGGAGGTGGAGAACGAGGCAGCAGAGGCGGCGTCGTATCCCCGGGAGGGTCTCCGGCGGCCCGGCCTCGACGGAAAGATAGAGGAAAGGGAGGTGGGTCGTTAGGAGGCGCGTCGGTGGGGGCTGGTGAGCCGGGTAGGGCTTTTTCCTTTCCTTCCGACGGGTCTCGGGGTGGGGTGGATATTGGTCGGGGGGAAGCGAACCACCGCAAGTCCTCCAATTCAATTGTTTCATCTGGTTCAGAGCAAACGGAGGAGTGGAAGACGGGGTTCCCCTTGTGTAAGAGGAATAGACCATCGGCGATCCGTATATAAGAGGAATAACCTATCGGCGTGGCGGGCCGTTGGGAGGCGGGCCCGCGGAAGCTGGTATGACCAGGCAGAGGCTGGAGTGCCCAATGGGGTGATCTGGCAGGGCTGTCCCATCCTTCGGGTTCTCAGCCTGGAGCGCCAGCGCGCATCGGGCACCGGAAGAGGGGCACGGCCCACCATTGGAGCTCCAGTTCCCGTGCCTTAAGTTGTCTAAGGGAACTTGAAGACCAATAGGCGGGCCGTTCCCTGGGTAAGAGGAGTAGTCCATCGGCGGCCGTCAAGTGGAAGAGATCGCCTGTCGGTGTGGGATCCATTGATGGCCAGGCGCCTCCCTTTTGTTCGAGCGGGATGTCTTGAAGCTTTTCATCCGTGGTGGAGGGAATTGAGGTCGGTCCTCATATTTTCCTTTTCTTTCTCTTTCTCTCCTTCGGGAGGGTGAGGGGGTATTTATAAGGGGATTTTGTTGACGATTTCCCCGGAGTTAATGCGTTGAGCTGGCATCATCAATGGGCTCCTCAGAATCACGTCCTTTGGGAACCGCCTTTGCCAGGTGGCACTGGACACGATTTGTCAGCCCTTGCCTCTCGAGGGTGTGTCGTCATTAATGGCATGTTTCCCGACCGTCCTTTCATTTCGATGAGTCGCATCGGGGGCCTGCTTTATCGGGACCCGGTGTTGTCCAACGGTTCTTGTCCCATGTGGGGCCTGCCTCGGCCCGTGTGTCATTGTCCTTTTCCCACGTGAGGATCATGGGTCTACTTGGGAGGATGGTGATCGAGTGGACATCTCGGTCTGCGCTTCTCCTCGGCCCCAGAGTTCCTAAGGGGGAGCGAGCGCGTGGCTCGACCCGTGCCCTTCTCTGGTTTGGGTGGCGAGGGTTGGCCCTGCCCCAGATTTCTCGAGGGGGGAGCGAGCACGTATCTCGGCCCGTGCCCTTCTCTGGTTTGGGTGGCGAGGGTTGGCCCTGCCCCAGAGTTCTCGAGGGGGGAGCGAGCACGTAGCTCGGTCCGTGCCCTTCTCTGGTTTGGGTGGCGAGGGTCATCCCTGCCCCAGAGTTCTCGAGGGGGGAGCGAGCGCGTCGCTCGGCCCATGCCCTTCTCTGGTTTGGGTGGCGAGGGTTGGCCCTGCCCCAGAGTTCTCGAGGGGGGAGCGATCGCGTAGCTCGGTCCGTGCCCTTCTCTGGCTTGGGTGGCGAGGGTTGGCCCTGTCTCAGAGTTCTCGAGGGGGGAGCGAGCGCGTAGCTCGGCCCGTGTCCTTCTATGGTTTGTGTGGCGAGGGTTGGCCCTATCCCAGAGTTCCCGAGGGGGGAGCGAGCGCGTAGCTCGGCCCGTGCCATTCTCTGGGTTTGGATGGCGAGGGTTGGCCCCGCCCGAGAGTTCTCGAGGGGGGAGCAAGCGTGTAGCTCGGCCCGTGCCCTTCTCTCGTTTAGGTGGCGAGGGTTGGCCCTGCCCTAGAGTTCTCGAGGGGGAGATAGCATGTAGCTCAGCCCGTGCCCTTCTCTGGTTTGGGTGGCGAGGGTTGGCCCTGCCCCAGAGTTCTCGAGGGGGGAGCGAGCGCATAGCTCGGCCCGTGCCCTTCTCTGGTTTGAGAGGAGATGACGAGGGCCCGTTGGCCCCTGCCCCAGAGTGAGGGGGGAGCGAGCGTGTAGCTCCAGAGTTCTCGAGGGGGGAGCGAGCGAGCGCGTAGCTCGGTCTGTGCCCTTCTCTGGTTTGGATGGCGAGGGTTGGCCCTGCCCCAGAGTTCTCGAGGGGGGAGCGAGTGCGTAGCTCGACCTGTGCCCTTCTCTGGCTTGGGTGACGAGGGTTGGCCGTGGCCCAGAGTTCTCGAGAGGGGAGCAAGCGCGTAGCTCGGCCCATGCCCTTCTCTGGCTTGGGTGGCGAGGGTTGGCCTTGTCTCAGAGTTCTCGAGGGGGGAGCGAGCGCGTAGCTCGGCCCGTGCCCTTCTCTAGTTTGGGTGGCGAGGGTTGGCCCTGTCCCAGAGTTCTTGAGGGGGGAGCGAACGCGTAGCTCGGTCCGTGCCCTTCTCTGGTTTGGGTGGCGAGGGTTGGACCTGCCCCAGAGTTCTCAAGGGGGGAGCGAGCGCGTAGCTCAGCCCGTGCCCTTCTCTGGTTTGGGTGGCGAGGGTTGGCCCTGCCCCAGAGTTCTATTCGTTCGAACTGAAACACTCAAGTGGAGACAACACGGTTTGGAAATATGCAGAAAAGAAAATGTTTTATTAGAGAGGCTCACAATTACTGATAGAACTTTAGCAAGTGCTCTGCGTTCCAGGGGTGGGCCAGCTCGCTCCCGTCAAGGGTCGCCAGGATGTATGTGGCTGGTCCGACGATGTCAACGATCTCGTATGGCCCCTCCCATTTGACGGCCAACTTTCCTCGGCGTGTGGTCTCGGGCTTGAAGGCGGCGTCCCTGAGGACCAAGTTGCCAACTTTAAAGGTCCGCTTCTTCACCCTGGAGTTGTAGTGCCGGGCCATCCTCTGGCTGTACCGGACGAGGTTTGTCAAAGCTCGATCTCTTACCTCGTCCACGAGTTCAAGACTGAGGCTGAGACCCTCCCCATTGATATCTTCATCGAAGAACTTCAGCCGAAGTGTCTCCTCTCCGATCGCCACGGGAAAGACCACTTTCGACCCGTATGCCAGCATGATCGGGCTCTCTCAGGTCGAGGCCTTGTGGGTGGTACGGTAGGACCAGAGAATGCCCAGTAGCTCATCCACCCATGTCCCGAGGCCGGCATCGACTTTCTTCTTCAGGGGGCCCAGGATGCATTTATTCGCGGCCTCTGCCATCCCGTTGCACTGCGGGTGGGCGACGGACGCAAAATGAAGCTTGATCCCCCAGCCCAAACAGAAGTCACGGAAGCCTTCGCAGTCGAACTGTCTTCCATTGTCCGTTACTATAGAGCGGGGTATCCCGAAGCGACATATCACGGACTGCCTGATAAAGCCCTTCATATCCATCCACGTGATGCGCACCAACGGCTCAGCCTCGACCCACTTAGTGAAGTAGTCCACGGCGACGACTAGGTATTTCCTTCCCCCGAAAGCCTTTGGGAAAGGTCCGAGGATGTCGAGCCCCCATTTGGCGAACAGGATCGGGCTTGCCACAAGTCGGCCGGTGGTGCAACCGTGTGACGGCCGAATTTCTGGCACGCCTCACACTTTTTTGACGTACCGAGCCGTGTCATGGATCATAGTCGGACAGTAATACCCCTGGCGCACTATCTTGTGCAGATAGTGCGACCACCGTGGTGGTTCCCGCAGAAGCCCTCGTGTATTTCCCGGATGACTTGTTCAGCCTGCTCTGGCCCTAAGCATTTCAGGAGCGGCATGGCATCAAAGTTGGCGTGGCACCGACGGTATAATACTCCGTCGAGGAGTAGGAACGACAGGGCCCGCCTCTCCACCTTCTTGGCCTGCAGCCGCTCCTCGGGCAGGGCCCTGACGTTGCCCCCCCGGTTTGCTAGCCGCAAATGGCCGGGGGACCCGCGTGAGGGTTTAAATATTTGTAACCGCAAGCGCACAGTGTTGTAGTGTGGCTTGGGGGTCGAACACAGGGAGGCTAGGATGTGCTTGTGTCAAGGAGGACCGAAATCACCCCGTGGGCGAGCTAGCCCGAATCAGTTGATGGGTTGTCACGGGAAAGGAATGCAAGGTATGAACAATAAGAAAATAAACCTGGGACTTTGGTTTTCACTCCAACGAGCGACTCTCGCCGATACGACCTACGGGTAGGATGGCGATCGGAATTAGGGTCTAATGGTGAGACGTTGCCTCTGAAAGTGATACCTGCATCCCATGGGCCCGATATTCCGGTCGGTGCCCATGATGATACACCGGACTTCCCGGGTTCAATCAGTGGGCACTCCCATGTCCATTAACACTGATTGATTCCGGGAGCACTAAGCTCGCAACGATAACTCCCAACGTCTCATCCTGCCGCTCCCGCGCGCTAGGATTCGGCGTCTACGCTAAGGGCGTGAGCTATGGCTAGGGAGTCAACCGCCAAGTTTATTCCCCCTTGGCCCAACGGTCAAAGGCGGTCTTTTTCCCGCCGATGACAATAAAACACCCCGCGTAACCGTTAGATTCCTAATCCCTATCGATTTCCTAACCCTATGGATGCATCGGGAAGAGCCCCCGAAGGGGTTTCCGCCAAAATCCCAGATTGGGGAACTACTCACAAATATTCATTAAAAAGCGATCTAAATGAAAATGAACCGTTGAAATCATAATCAGACGATTGGAATGCGAAGGTAGTAGAGCAATTAAGATAATACTAAAGTTTAAGAAAGATCCGAAAACTTACAATAGAAAAGTAATTACAGCCGTCACAAATAGGAGAAAACAGTAAAAACTAGCAGCTCCCCGTTTCTGGAACCCTAGGGGTCCTATTTATAGGATCTCGTATCACCCGATCGGTTGACAAGTCAACCGATCGGGTGATCTGTTACAGATAATAAACAGAAAACGGCGGACTTTCACACGGTCATATGAACCGGTCGGTTGAGTTCTTGGAGTGACCGGTTGGATCTTGGCGCCATCGGGTGAAGGGATCGGTTGGGTGCCCGTGTGTCGGCTCCTCAGCATCAGCTACAGATGAACCGATCGGGTGAGAGTCACCCGATCGGTTGGAATTTGGCTTGAAAAGACAGAGAATCAGCCCCGTTTGAACCGGCCTGTGAACCGGTCGGGTGACATTCACTTGAGCTCCGGCTGAGACCGGGTGGTGCACGCGTGCATCACCCAATCGGTTGGAGATGACCAACCGACCGGGTGAGGGGCTGAAAGATGTAATCTTCGTCGTTTGACCCCCTGGATCACGCGTGACTCCTCCCGTTGCTCTGGGGACTTGAGATATCGTCGTTAAACGTCCCCTACGCGGGAAATCTCCTGCAAACATGGAGAAACAAAGAAAAGTGAAAGAAAACGAGAAAATACGAGAAAACGAATAAAAGACGGCGGAAAATACGGAGAAACACAAAAGAAAACGTGCGTGAATATATGAAATATAAACGCACGTCAAAATCCCCCAAGCTGAACTCTTCCTCGTCCTCGAGGAAGACGAGTGAGAGTAGGAGCTCGGAGGGGAAAAATAGAGAGAAAGAGAGAAAAAGAAAACTCTATATCCTAGATCGTCCGTCAGAGCCAACAAAATCAAAAACGACACACCAAGCAAGCAAACGTCAAATCACATCACTAAACCTAGGAAAACAAGTCCAAATAAGTGCCGTGGGCCCACGCGGTGAAGCGCGAGTGAGTGTGGTCGTGCGCTAGCAGTCGGTGTCGCTATCTACGATGTGCAATAAAGCTCGATATACACAGACCCAGGAAACGACCCAAATACCGATTCGAATTTGAAATTACGATGAATATTAGTTCAAGCATGCATAGAGTATAAGAATAGAAGCGTATCATGCATCGGGGATTCCACAACTATGGTTAAGGAAATCACCACACTAAAGCCTAGATAATAGCTAAAAAGTTTCTAAGCCAAGTGTTTTCGAAAACGATGGGGGTTGAGATGATGTGGAGTAGAACACTCGGTGCAAATTCTCGCCTTCCCTTTATTCTCGGTAGATAGGAAAAATATTCACACTTGAAATTTTTTTGTGTTTTGGGTATTTGCATTTTTTTAGGCTTTTTGGCTATACAAAATTTTTCTTTTCTTTTCTTTTTGGGTTTTTCTTTTCTTTTCTCTTTTTTTGGATTTTTGGGTTTTTGGCTATACACACGTGTACTCTCCCAAGTGGGAGAACGGTACACGACGAGGGGATTTGCACCAAGTAAAACAAAAAAGAAGTCGGAATCTAAACACTTGGGCAAAGTAAACTATTCTCGCTAAATAGAGCATGGGCTAAATGGGTTATCCTAGTCCTTAATTGTGGAATCCCGACACATGCGAAATGAAGTACACGATATATATAAATAGCATGCAGAAGCAGACAGGGAAAATAAATACCGCATATTCAAATCGAAGCATGATAATCTAGGGGTCATTCCTGGACAGGTATATAAAGTAAAATCACAAAGTAGAAGCACACCAAACAAATAGGCACGAAACACGACTCACAAAAACTAAGAGGACCCACGATGCGTGAAATGCAAGAGAACTCGAAATCCTAGGGTTAGTGAATGTGATTATTGATGCCATGCTAGGTGTGTGTGATTTTGTGGCGATTCATCATAGGGTTCATCTCTAGGTGAAAGAGATAAAAAGAAGAGAAGAGAAAAAATAAAAAAATAAAAAACACGATGAAAACGACACAAAAAACGAAAAAGGACTCAAATGGCGCACAAAGTGCGACTCCCCCAAGCTGAAGCTTGCATTGCCCTCAATGCAATATGAGTGAGTATGGGAGGGCAATGAAGATGGGGGGGAAATACGCATCGACACAAAAAGAAATGAAAACGAGAAAGACACAGAGATGAAACTGAAAATAAAGAAAAATCAAAATCAAACCACACGACACGAAAATAGAAATAAAACCACACGACACGACACTCAAAACGGGAAAAACAAGCACACACACAAAAATGAGAAAAAAAAAGACACGGCAACATACCAAAATAGACGTCCCCCACGCTAGACAAGACAGTGCTAGCAAATAAAATGTGATCGTGAAATGCAGAAATATGCAAGGGGGAGTCAATCGGATTCGCTGGTACTAGAATGGTAGGGGGAGTGGGAGGAGGGTGGGGAACAGTGAATGAAAGAATCCTTAGAGGAAGAGGAGGGCGTGCCTATGGGGGAAGGAGGGGCGACAGGCTGGAGCACGGGAGGATCGATGTGCACCAGGGGGCTGTGGTGGAGAAAGATCGTACCAGGTGGGCCGACAGTTGGGTGCCAATCGGGAGGATCCAAGGGTGGTAGATGCACTAATGGAGAATACCAAGGATCGGGGTAAAACTCCCAAGGCAGATGAGATGGGGGGTAGGGTAGGCGCAAAGGGGCTAAAGGTGGCAGGATCGCGAAAGGTGCGCAGGCGGGGCCATAGAGGTAGACAGCACGGTCTTCACCGAAGGGAGTGAGAATATTGATATCGATCAAGTAATTACGATCAATACGGCTACGTCCAGGCAAAATAGGGAGGTCTGGTGGCACTCTCAAAACACAGCTGACAATAAGAGTGATCATCCCACCACAACAGATGGATCCAGAATTGGCGCGGCTAACAGCAAAAATTTCGTGGATGATCCAATGAGCGGCGTTTATGGGCATGGGGATGTGCCCAAGGATCCTCTCATCGGACATGGCATAGAGAAAGAAGAGCTCATCCCTAGATACAGTGGACACATCCACGGGGGCGAAAACAGTGTTGGCGAGGATGCAATGGGCGAGGCGGTAACACGGGTGAATAATGTAGGAGGCAAGAGCCTCGGGTGGAAAGGTGGTGTATCAGGTAAATCGTTTCCAAACACCATCAGCCCGAAATTGAGAGTAGATGTCAGTTCGATCGTGGGTGGAATGTTCAGTATTAAGATCGGGGTGACGGAGATTGAGGATATTGTTCAACTCGATGAAACCCAGAGAAAAGTCGCAGTTGAAAGCGCGGAAGGAGAAACCCCCATCAAACACCTCGAGGGAACTGAGGAATTCAAGCGTGAGATTTCTGTGTGTGTGAGCATGGATGTGAGAGAGGGTATGGCACCCGATACAGTTGAAAATTCTGGCGACGCCATTCGAAAGCCCTAGAGCTTCGAGTGTGGGGCGATCAGCGAAGAGTGTAGGTCTCATCGGGCGATGAAGTAGTGCTCGCAAACGGTCAGACTGTTCTTTCGTAGAAGGGTTTATGCCGAGGAAAGAGGGGGAAAAGGGGCCGTGGAGCGGATCACGGCGCGAAGATGATGCAATCTCTTTCCCTTTCTTAGACATGGTGACTATATGGGTGGTGAAAAGGAAAGTGGGGGCGTGCCTATGATGAATATAAAGCAAGTGAAACAGGTACAACACCAATTTAGGATATTACAGATAAAGTAAGAGATGTGTAGAGTGGAGGAGTGTTACCCATCAATGTAGCAAGAGCAAGCTCCCGGGGAATTCGCGTAGTAGGGGGAAGCAATTCGGGAAGCCACTGCTCACTGATCCGACAAGAAACAGGTTTTTGAAAATTTTGGGGGCTAGGGTTAGGGTTTGGGTGTTTTGATGATGGAATGTCGACGATGGCAAGGTGGCGGGGGTGGGGAAGTATGGGGGTGAGTGCGGATGAGGGTTTAGGGGCAGTATGTTGGGTGGGGGAGGTCGATTCGACAGTTGGAGGGTGCGTGACTGATCGCTCGGAATGTAACCCAAAAGTGCGACCGTGTAGTTTTACCGCAAGCGCACGGTGTAGCGGCGAGCGGGTTATCGAACACAGGGAGGACGAATGAAAGTGCTTGCTCCAATCAACCTGGCTATTAAGAACGGAAAAGAGAGAATTTGCCTTTGGTGATCCTGTCACAATCGTCAGACAAAGTACGAAGATATCAAATCAAATAAAGACACCTAGGGAATGGGGAATCCCCGCCACTCACCGTATTTCGTCAATGTGGTTCATTGGTATCAAAATTGCTAGAATAAAATTACGGATGGACTAGTTGCAACTGAATGTAAAACCTAGCTCACGCTCTCTCGCTGTTGCCGGTCTATAGCTATCCTAGGTTCGGGTCCAATCTCTTGCAAACCCTAGCCTAGGCAAGCTAGCATTAGGATCAACATCATCGTTCAATCACGCCCCGAGCCCACTCTCGTGCAAACTCGGGCCACGACCTAGGTTGGGATAGTTCCTACCCGTCCAATCTCTTGAAAACGGGTATCGGCACGGAATTGCAACCGAGAACCCTAGTATCGGTCCAATCTCTTGCAAACCGATACTACGAAAATTCGATTCCAACCCAATTCGGATTTCTAGGGTTTCCTATCGAATTGGGATCCAATCTCTTGCAAATCCCAATTGATATGAATACCTAGCTATCCGTAGTAAATCGATCCCAAACTAACCCTAATAGGCAATTCTAGCAAAATTCCTACCAATTCATCACAAATCTGAAATTGGGCTCGTAGGGTTCATCCCCACGCCCCAAGACGTGTGGACTACTCACAATTCATAGCACAAATACAAGAATAATCAATAGAAATAATAAAAGAATTCATCACAATATTCAAATATGAAATAAAAATAGTATTTTTAGAGGGGAGAGATGCAAACCAATAGAGTTCTTCAATGAATGCAACAAAAATCAACTTTTCTCTCCTCTCCAATCACAAAAATCTAAAGCTAAAAGTTAATCTAAAAAACTGCAAAAAGTACTGAGAAAAGGCTCTCTAACCTAGGGTAAAAACAGGGGTTAAATACCCTCCAAAATCGTCCAAAAAACTGTGACCAAAATGCCCCTGCGCAGCCTGAAATCCGCAATTTTCGCTACAGGCAGCGCGTCGCACTCGGCCGAGTGACAAAAGTCGCTCGGCCGAGTGACAAACCCTGTAAATTTCTAGTAAGTCTGGGTCTTCGGGGGTCTTCACTTCGGGAGTCGCTCGGCCGAGTGAGTTGTCGTCACTCGGCCGATGGCTTCTTAGTACTCGGGCGGTTGGCATTTGCCACTCGGCCGAGTGGGTCTTCTGAAGCTCAGGCAGACGAAAAACAGTAAGTTGGCGATTTTTGATGGGCTTCGTCTGAGTGCCACTCGGGCGGACGGGGTCTCGTCACTCGGCCGATGTGGCTTCCGATGCTCGGTCGAGTGCACATATAAATCGTGTCCGATTCGGTCGGCCGAGCGGTGTCTCGCTGGTCGGCCGAGTGACTCCTTCACTCGGCCGAGTGAGACACCAAAAATGCCCAAACAGCTTGTTTTGGCCTCCTCATCGCTCCTGCGACGTTCTTTCTTCTTCCTCTCCTCTCCAATGGCGAAATACCCCTCGGGGAGGTCGTCGGTGACACTCTGGAGTAGGCGTATCTCGAGATCACTCCAAATCGCTCCAAATCACCTGAAATACGACAAAAACAACAAATCGTGAAAAGCATCGCAATTTCGTCGATATATCGTGAAAAACATGATTTGGGCGATCTAAATGGCATGCAAACATGCGGGAAAAAAGTGTAAAATATGGAGTGATCAGTGACCACGTGAAGGGGATTGTTGGGGGTCGGGTGGCGGTCATCGTGTGGGGGGTATTTATAGGGGCGAAACTGAACCGATCGGGTGAGTTCTCACCCGATCGGGTAGGCCAATTTCGAAAGTTTCCTGTCGGCCAACAGCTACAGGTGAACCGACCGGGTGAATAGTCACCCGATCGGTTGACCGTTTCCTAAATCTTTCCCGAGAATTGGGGGTTTCTCACCCGGTCTCTTCAACCGATCGCGCTCTAACTCAACCGATCGGTTGATATTTCCCGAAAATTTCCCGAGAATTCTCCCCAGATCACCCGGTCTGTCACACGGTCTCTCCATTATTCAACCGATCGGTTCATTTGGGGACAGTTGCGGCTTGTATCTGATACATCCCAACCGATCGGTTGAGTTATCAACCGATCGGTTGGGGCTTTGTTTCCTGCAAAAACCAATAGATTGTCTAAGTCCCTGAACGGATGTTCTTGCGGCTGATTTTACTTATAAAAATAGATAAAATAAAGTAAAAAATAACACTAAAAAGTGGGGCAAAAGTTTAGAGCATGGGTTGCCTCCCATGAAGCGCACTTGTTTAACGTCGTTGGCTCGACGCCTCTAACGGTCGTCAATTAGGATCCGGAGGGTTAGAGGAAGAGTTGTCGCTCGTTGGGGATCCGACCGGAGAGAATTCTGGTTCTCCAACTGCATAGTGTTTCAGACGCTGTCCGTTGACTTTAAACGGCTCATCCCTTCCCATTATCTCAATAGCCCCATGCGGGAAAACCTTGGTGATGCGGAACGGTCCCGACCACCTTGACTTGAGTTTTCCAGGAAAGAGCTTCAGCTTCGAGTTGAATAGGAGAACTAAGTCCCCTTCTTTGAATTCTCTCTTCAAGATCCGCTTATCGTGCCACCGCTTCAGCTTCTCCTTGTAGATCTTGGCGTTCTTATAGGCATTGAGCCGGATTTCGTCGAGCTCGTTGAGTTGTAACTGCCGGTGCACTCCTACCTTCTTGGTGTCGAAGTTCAGATTCTTAACTGCCCAAAATGCCTTATGCTCCAATTCCACAGGAAGATGGCAAGCTTTCCCATAGACAAGCCGGTAGGGAGTTGTGCCGATAGGAGTTTTAAATGCCGTCCTGTAGGCCCAAAGTGCGTCAGGAAGCTTTGATGACCAGTCCTTTCTAGAATTGGCCACCGTCTTTTCTAGTATGCTTTTAATCTCCCGGTTAGAGACTTCCGCCTGAATGCTGGTCTGCGGGTGGTAGGCACGCCCCACCCGGTGTTGTACCCCGTATTTTTTTAAGAGGGCCTCGAATTTCTTCTCTATAAAGTGGCTCCCTCCGTCACTGATCAGGACACGAGGTACACCGAACCGCAGGAAGATGTTGCTTTTGAAGAACTTGGCCACCACTCTGGAATCATTGGTTGGACTGGCCATCGCTTCAACCCATTTCGACACGTAGTCCACAGCCACCAAGATATACTGGTTCCCCGAGGAGGAAGGGAACGGTCCCATGAAGTCCACTCCCCATACATCGAAGATTTCTGCCTCCAGGATGTAGTGTTGAGGCATCTCATTCCTTTTGGAGATATTCCCAGTTCTTTGGCATTTATCGCAGGCTTGGACATAAACATGTGTGTCCTTGAAGAGAGTAGACCAGTAGAATCCGCTTTGGAGAATTTTTGCGGTGGTCTTGTAGGTGCTCGCGTGCCCTCCACATTGCTGCCCATGGCAGTGGGAAATGATGGAGGTCGCCTCAGTTTCAGGGATGCATCTTCGTATCACCCCATCATTGCAGGTTTTGTATAGGTGGGGGTCATCCCAATAAAATTTGCGGACCTCATGGAAAAATTTCTTCTTCTGCTGAAAGCTCACATTGTGGGGGACGATGGCACAAGCCAGATAATTTGCGATGTCGACGTACCAGGGGGTCCAGGAGGAAGAGACAGAGAAGAGATGCTCGTCAGGGAGTGAATCATCGATCGGCGTAGCATTTAAATCGAGGGTAGGCATCCTGGACATGTGATCGGCAACAACATTCTCCGCCCCCTCTTGTCTCTGATTTCCAGGTCGAATTCCTGGAGGAGGAGAATCCATCTAATGAGTCGCGGCTTAGCTTCTTTCTTGCTCAACAGGTATTTAAGAGCAGCGTGATCTGTGTGCACGATCACCTTGGCGCCAACGAGATATTGTCGGAACTTATCCATGGCGTAGATGACCGCGAGCAATTCTTTTTCCGTGGTAGTAGAATTTCTTTGGGCGGCATCAATGGTTTTGCTCGTATAATATATGACATGAAGATTTTTATCCTTCCTCTGCCCCCAAGACAGCACCAACCGCATAATCACTAGCGTCACACATCAGCTCAAAGGGTAGATTCCAGTTCGGTGGCTGTATTATAGGCGCGGAAATCAAAGCTTGCTTCAAAGTGCGGAAGGCCTCCATACACTCCTCGCTGAAGACGAAAGGCACGTCCTTCCCGAGGAGTTGGGTCAGCGGCCTGGAAATCTTTGAGAAGTCTTTTATGAAGTGGCGATAGAATCCCGCGTGTCCCAAGAAACCACGGACTCCTCGAAGATTGAGCGGTGGTGGAAGCTTTTCAATCACTTCAACTTTAGCCTTATCAACCTCGATTCCCCTCGAAGAGATGACGTGCCCCAGCACAACTCCCTCTTGGACCATGAAGTGGCACTTCTCCCAGTTTAGGACTAGTCCCTTTTCCTGACATCTCTCCAGGACCTTAGTTAGATTACTGAGGCACGAGTCAAACTTAGTTCCATAGACGGAGAAGTCGTCCATGAAAACCTCCATGATGTCTTGGGAGTAGTCGGAGAAGATAGCGGACATGAGTCTTTGGAATGTAGCAGGGGCGTTACAAATTCCAAACGGCATTCTTCTATAGGCATACGTCCCGAATGGGCAAGTGAAAGTCGTCTTCTCCTGGTCATCGTTATGAATAGGGATCTGAAGAAATCCTGAATACCCGTCCATGAAACAGAAATAATTATGATTCGCCAGTCTCTCGAGCATCTGGTCAATAAAGGGGAGAGGGTAATGATCCTTCCTCGTAGCCTTGTTCAACTTTCTATAGTCAATGCACATCCTGTACCCCGTGACGGTCCTCGTTGGTATTAGCTCGTTCTTCTCGTTACGAACCACCGTCATTCCTCCTTTCTTGGGTACGACGTGCACCGGGCTAACCCAGCGATTATCGGAGATAGGGTATATAATACCGGCATGTAGAAGCCTAACAATCTCCTTCTTTACAACTTCCATCATTATGGGATTCAGCCTCCGCTGTGGCTCAATCGAGGAGGCTTGCTCATCTTCAAGCAAAATTCTGTGTGAGCAGAGGCCTAAGCTAACCCCTTTTAAATCCTCAATTGCATATCCGAAAACTCCTTTAAATCTTTTTAAAACACCAAGAAGTTTGGTCATTTGGTCTTCGGGCAGTGAAGAGTTGACTATGACCGGAAGGGTCGAGCCAGCTCCCAAATATTCATATTTTAGCCCCGGCGGTAATTCTTTCATCTCAACTTCTTGAGGCCCCGACGCATACTTCTCAAGCTGAGCATCCTCAAGGGAAAGGAGTTCTTCGTGGATTTCTCGGAAGCCAGCATCCGGAATCTCACCCTCGGCCGCGGTTCCGCATGGAAAATTTTTGCAAGGTATAGTGGGAACGATCGAGGAAGGCACCGGGTCTCTTTCAGGCTCATAATAATTGTCTGGGAAGAAGGCTTGTAGGTGAAAACAGGTTTCAATCGTCGATGGTTCCCCACAACTGTTTCTAGCTTCCTCATTGTCCAAAGATAGGGGACGCTCAATAGAAGTCTGCAAGGGATAGATTGATTCCTGTCCAGCGTAGCCTACAAACCCGGTCGCCTGGTTCTCCTGACAAAACTCCGCGGACAACTCTTCTTCACTAAATTTGAGACCATGGTTGTCGATATACGCCACTTCACCATGAGGAAAGAGAGTTACTGTGGCAAGGTGCTCCTGCGTATCTCGATATCTCCTCTGACTTTCCACGGCGGCAGACAGGAGGGATAGTATATTCGAAGTATTCAGCGATTCTGCTAAGCTATGCGCCAAACAGCGGATATGGTGAGAGTGATCCCAGATGTCTCCTGAAACTGCATGCAACATCCTCGCCATGGGGCCAGGATCTAATACGAAAGGAGAGAGAGAGAACTGCACAAGTGGCAAACACGTCAAAAGCACGGGTTGCATAAACGGGAACCGAAAGTTGCGATGGGAGCACGGCGATTCAGTCAATTAGCACTATACAATTACTATCCACAGTATGTCCAAGTGAAATTGAAAAGTGTAGAGTGCGAAAATTATCGCGAGGTAGGGATAAGAGCTAGACACTATGGTTCAAGAGATCCTAAAATAACAAGCATGTTTCCTCTCCGGCAACGGCGCCATAAACTTGACGTTGCCCCCGGTTTGCTAGCCGCAAATGGCCAGGGGACCCGCGTGAGGGTTTAGATATTTGTAACCGCAAGCGCACGGTGTTGTAGTGTGGCTTGGGGGTCGAACACAGGGAGGCTAGGATGTGCTTGTGTCAAGGAGGACCGAAATCACCCCGTGGGCGAGCTAGCCCGAATCAGTTGATGGGTTGTCACGGGAAAGGAATGCAAGGTATGAACAATAAGAAAATAAACCCGGGACTTTGGTTTCCACTCCAACGAGCGACTCTCGCCGATACGACCTACGGGTAGGATGGCGATCGGAATTAGGGTCTAATGGTGAGACGTTGCCTCTGAAAGTGATACCGGCATCCCATGGGCCCGATATTCCGGTCGGTGCCCATGATGATACACCGGACTTCCCGGGTTCGATCAGTGGGCACTCCCATGTCCATTAACACTGATTGATTCCGGGAGCACTAAGCTCGCAACGATAACTCCCAACATCTCATCCTTCCGCTCCCGCGCGCTAGGATTCGGCGTCTACGCTAAGGGCGTGAGCTATGGCTAGGGAGTCAACCGCCAAGTTTATTCCCCCTTGGCCCAACGGTCAAAGGCGGTCTTTTTCCTGCCGATGACAATAAAACACACCGCGTAACCGTTAGATTCCTAATCCCTATCGATTTCCTAACCCTATGGATGCATCGGGAAGAGCCCCCGAAGGGGTTTCTGCCAAAATCCCAGATTGGGGAACTACTCACAAATATTCATTAAAAAGAGATCTAAATGAAAATGAACCGTTGAAATCATAATCAGACGATTGGAATGCGAAGGTAGTAGAGCAATTAAGATAATACTAAAGTTTAAGAAAGATCCGAAAACTTACAATAGAAAAGTAATTACAGCCGTCACAAATAGGAGAAAACAGTAAAAACTAGCAGCTCCCCGTTTCTGGAACCCAAGGGGTCCTATTTATAGGATCTCGTATCACCCGATCGGTTGACAAGTCAACCGATAGGGTGATCCGTTACAGATAATAAACAGAAAACGGCGGACTTTCACCCGGTCATATGAACTGGTCGGTTGAGTTCTTGGAGTGACCGGTTGGATCTTGGCGCCATCGGGTGAAGGGATCGGTTGGGTGCCCGTGTCTCGGCTCCTCAGCATCAGCTACAGATGAACCGATCGGGTGAGAGTCACCCGATCGGTTGGAATTTGGCTTGAAAAGACAGAGAATCAGCCCCGTTTGAACCGGCCTGTGAACCGGTCGGGTGACATTCACTTAAGCTCCGGCTGAGACCGGGTGGTGCACGCGTGCATCACCCGATCGGTTGGAGATGACCAACCGACCGGGTGAGGGGCTGAAAGATGTAATCTTCGTCGTTTGACCCCCTGGATCACGCGTGACTCCTCCCGTTGCTCTGGGGACTTGAGATATCGTCGTTAAACGTCCCCTACGCGGGCAATCTCCTGCAAACATGGAGAAACAAAGAAAAGTGAAAGAAAACGAGAAAATACGAGAAAACGAATAAAAGACGGCGGAAAATACGGAGAAACACAAAAGAAAACGTGCGTGAATATATGAAATATAAACGCACGTCAGGCCCCCGTTTCCAGGTACTTCACTATTGGGTTCATCCACGTCGCCGTCGAGCCGACACACATTAGTTCTTCTTCTTCAATGGTGGGCGTCAGCAAGCTTTCGACGTAGATGGCCCTTCTAATCTCGGCTGCGGAGGAGGAGGCCAGCTTGGACAGGGCATCGGCCCGGAGGTTGTTGGAGCGGGGTAAGTGCTGGACCTCAGCCTTCTCGAACTTCTGGAGCTCGACCGGGATGCGCTTGAGGTAGGGCTTCATCGTCTCTTCTCGGGCCTCGAAGCTCCCTTGGATTTGTTGGACGATGAGCCATGAGTCACTAAGAAACAACACATTCGTCGCCCCCACCGCCCTGCAAAGCTTCAACCTATTGACCACGGCCTCATATTTTGCGACGTTGTTGGTTGACGGGAAGTTGAAGCGCAGGGCATACTTCAGTAGGCAACCGTCGGGGGTTTGGATGACGATACCTGCCCCAGTCCCAGATCCTGTCGCCGAGCCATCGACGTGAACGGTCCATAGCCTGCCCACGTCTCCCCCGGCGGGTTCGGAGGGACCAGCCACCTCCATTGCTCGCGGGGGCGTAGCTGCTGGCGGGACGTCCGGTGGGTTTGTCGGGGGGTCTTCGGCGGTGCACTCCACCACGAAGTCCACCAGCGCCTGGCCCTTAATCATCGTCTGAGCCTTGTACGTTATGTCGAATTCGCTCAGCTCGACACTCCAGTTGAGCATCCTACCCGACCGCTCTAGCCTCTTCAGGTTCTTTTCGAGGGGCAGGTCCGTGTGGATGGCGATGGGATGGGCCTCGAAGTATGGCCGGAGCTTCCTCGACGTGGTGATCAGGCAGTAGGCGGCCTTCTCGATGTGGCTGTAGCAGGTCTCCGCCTCTCGGAGAATCTGGCTTGCATAGTATACTGGCTGCTGAACTCCGTTCTCCACTTTGATCAAGACGGAGCTGACGGCTTCTTCATTGCTCGCCAGGTACAACCCAGATGTTCCCCCTCTTTCGGCTTTGCGAGCAGAGGAGGGCTTTGCAGGTAAGCCCTCAGCTCCATGAACGCTCGGACACAGTCATCGTCCCACAAGATCACCTTCCTGTTGGCCTTGGGCTCGTTGAGGGCTGTGCGCAGGACTCTGAAGAAAGGGAGCGACTTCTCCGTCGACTTCGACAAGAATCTCCCCAACACCGCGATCCGGCCGTTCAGTCGTTGCAAATCCCGGATGGTACGTGGTTCTGCCATGTTAACGAGGGCCGATACCTTGTCAGGGTTCGCCTCAGTCCCCCGTTTCGTTATCATGAAGCCAAGGAATTTCCCTGACTGTACGCCGAAGACGCACTTCACCGGGTTCAGCCTCAAGCCATACTGGCGCACCTTCTGGAATGTCTCCCGTAAGTCGACGAGATGGTCCGGGGCTCTCTTGCTCTTCACCAGCATGTCGTCAATATAGACCTCCAGGTTCCGCCCGACCTACGAGCTGAATATCCGGTCCACCATCCGTTGGTAAGTCGCTCTGGCATTCTTCAGTCCGAAGGGCATCTTCGTGTAACAGAACGTGCCGCTATCGGTGATGAAGGACATCTTCTCCTCGCCCTCCTTCGCCATCGGGATCTGGTTGTATCCTGAGAAGGCGTCCATGAAGCTCAACAATTCATAGCCGAACGCTTGGTCGACCAAGTGGTCGATCATTGGGAGGGAAAAGCTGTCCTTTGGACACGCCTTGTTAAGGTCCGTGAAGTCGACGCACATGCGCCACTTCCCACTGGCCTTTTTTACCAAGACGACATTGGCTAACCAGTCCGGGTAGTCCACCGGCCTAATAAACTCGGCCTGGAGAAGACGCTCCACTTCTTCCTCGGCAGCCCTTTTCTTCTCCCCTCCAGCGCTTCTCTTCTTCTGTCGGACCGGTCGCCACCCCAGGTCTGCATTCAACTTGTGGGAGATTATCGTCGGGTCGACCCCTGGCATGTCTGTGGGTGACCAGGCGAATATGTCCACGTTCTCCTGGAGGAGGCTGATGAGGGCCGTCCTCAGGGAAACCGGGAGCTTTGTGCCAATGGAGACAGTCTTGCCCTCCTCCGCGGCCACGGGTACCTCTTCGACTTCTTCAGCGGGAGTCGGCCGTTGGTCTTAGAAGTCTTCCCTTTCGTCGAGAAGGTCAACCGACAAGGCCTGCCATGGGCCCTTGCACTTGGTAGACCCTTCGTAGCAGCTTCGGGACAGCTTCGGGTTCCCCCGCACTAGCCCCACCTCTCGCGGTGTCTGGTATTTTCATTGGCCGTCATGTACGGCCGCCCGATGATCCCGTTGTACGCCGATGCAATGTCGATGACAACGAATTGTGTCATGCGAGTGAGGACCCTCGGTTCCTCTCCAAGCGACACCGGCAGGGTGATCACCCCCACAATGGGGACCGAGTGGCCAGTGAAGCCGACGATGGGCCCTGCGCAGGGCCCCAGGTCTGCCTGCTTCAATCCCATCTTATTAACTGTCGACATAAACAAGATGTCGCACGAGCTGCCCGTGTCGATCAAGAACCAGTTGGTGATGGCCGTCCCGATCTGAGCTTCGATGACGATGGCGTCGTCGTGCGGAAGCTCGACTCCCTCCAGGTCCTCATCGGTGAAGGTGATGTGGGGCCGCGTAACTCTTCTCTATTTTGTCTCGCTGCCGAGGCCCGCCGCCATCACAAGCCGGGCGCATGCCTCCCTACTTGATGATGGCGCTCCTTCAGGGGATGGTCCACCGCATATCACGTCTATGCGCATGACCGGCTTCGGCTGGCGGGGCTCCTCACACTCCTCACGTGGTGGCGGATCTGCTCTTTGCGCCTTTTGTGTGGTTCTCTCCTCCCGAACTAGTCTTCTGTCCTCGACGAAACCCCCAAGGTGGTCGACCTGGAACAACCGCTCGATCTCCCTCTTGAGGGTGAAGCAGTCGTCGGTGTCGTGGCCGTGGTCCCGGTGATACCGACAATATTTCCGGAGATCTCGCCGCGTCGGGTCCAATCTCATCTCCCTAGGCGGCTCCGGCAACAGTCCGGCCCTCGTCACCGCAGCCAGTACCTCTATCATGGGGGTGATTCGGGTTCAATATTACATATTTAACCCCCCATTTAGCCCTATTTTGTGCTCATGTGATGCTACATTATTCTCTAATTCGTACGTATTTTCTACACATTTATTTATTAGAGAAAACACACTATTTGAGCACAAAACAGCATTTAACGATGCAATTCTGCACTTTTTATATTTTTCCTAGCACCGTCTCGATCTCATGATTCCAACGACTATTTATTTGTATTTTTCTGAGATCTGTGCTAATTACTATGAATTTTTGAATGCAGAATATCAATAAAATGAAGAAATTAAAGTGTGCACGAATCTTGGCGCAACACGTGGCGCGCATCCGCTGATTTCCGCTCCATCCGACGGCTGCCAAGTTGCGGGCGACGCGGCAGCTTCGTAGCCGTTGATCACTGATCGAACGGCTCACAGCCGCTTGCGAACGGAGGCGCATCCGATCTCCACGTGGCGGCATCTCAGTCAATCACCGCCAAATCGAACGGATCTTAGCGAATGCGAGGTCGGTCGATTCTTGGCCGTGAGATCATCATCGAACGGCTGTTGAACGTCACCTGCGAAGCAACGAAGGGAGCGATTCGAATTCTCCGCGGGGACGCGTGGCCTTATCGCAACCGTTGCGCATCAATCCAACGGACCGAATCAAAGACGAGTCGAAATCGAAAGAGCAGCACTTTGAGGGGACACGCGGCATCATCCTGCCCGTCGCTCGGAGATCCAACGGCTGCGACAATCTCCGCTCGAACTCGAAAGAAATGAGTGATTTGCATATACCGCAGGCGACGTGGCAAGACGATGGCCGTGAGATCTCGCATCCGACGGCTTCGAGTTTCTGCGGTACATGCATATCATTTCTAAATGAATTGCGAGGAGCGGCTCCGCTTGGCGACGTGGCGAAGTAATACCCACACGATCTGAGATCCTACGGCCGCGAATTACTCCGAAGCGAAATCGGATTCGCAAGCGGGCAAGCGGGCAAGCGTGACAATTAAAGCGCCACGTGTCAAGCCGAGGTTTAATCCCGCTCGTGATCGAACGGTTTGGAATAAATCCGAACTGGGTTCGGATGCGAGATCAAGCGGATGCGGGTGCGCAAATATTAAGGGACACGTGGCGGCCTATAATCGAATCCCGCTTTTGATCGACGGTTCACAGTTGCCCCGCTTTTGATCAGCGGTTTAGATCTATTCGGGTGCGGTTTTGATGCGGGTTTGAACCCGATAGCTTTCTAAACCCGCAATGATTTATATATAAGCGTATTTAGGGTTTTTTGGGCGTATTCAAGCAGTTTGGGGCGTATTTTGGGCGTATTGGAGGCTCTAGAAGCCGTATTCTCCCCCTGAAAAATTCTGTAAAATTCCAGAGGCTATTTTCTTATTTCCAGAGAGTTTTGAAGACTTTTCAGAGAGATTTGGTGATATTCTCTTCAACTTTAGCTTGTATTTGGGTGTTTTAGCTTGTATTTTGCCTCTAAACTTCCGTATTTTGCTATGAAACTTATGAATTTGAATCTGAAAATTGTGTATTTCTGCACCATGAGTAGCTAAATATTTTTGTGCATGGTATGGATTAATTAGGTGATGTGAATCGTATTCTTTGGTTGTGTTATTGCGCTTAATCGTTGTATTTGCTAAAGTTTTAATCGTCGCTCTTAAATCTACTATTTCGTATTCCAAAAGAATTGTTCTAAGTAGATGATCACCCCACAAGGGTGAGATTTGATCTCTCCAAAAGAGAGCTTCATACTTCAT
Source organism: Scilla litardierei (assembly GCA_030789695.1). NCBI lineage: Eukaryota > Viridiplantae > Streptophyta > Magnoliopsida > Asparagales > Asparagaceae > Scilla > Scilla litardierei. Next base: position 7,019,720 of record CM061136.1, on the reverse strand, counting down.
ATATACGTTTACAACTTTAGCGATATATTATTAGAATTGACGCGTTAACTCCCAAAAGGACATCTTCCGACGATTCGCTCCCAAAAGGAGGTTTCGTTGTGTTATAATTGATCAACCAAAGCTTACGATTCGCTGATCCTAATGAACCCATGCCATGTACATGCCTTTTTATATCTATTTTTCACGAATTAGAGTTCGTTGTTTGCATTGATCGCACGTAACAATTCCATCATCACACACTTTTCATACCACCTTCACCATCACTATTAAAGTGCTTAGATTTTATTCGTAGTTACTCTATTTGATTTGGACTTGTGGTTTCAACAGATTCTCCCGAGGATTCGACACCTGGACTCCCAGGATTTACTACTTGAACGGACTCTTGCGCTTGAGAGAAGCACCTTTCGGAGCCCACCAAGTTTTTGGCGCCGTTGCCGGGGATCGAACCCGGGTCACCCGCGTGACAGGCGGGAATACTCACCACTATACTACAACGACCGCTTGCGAACGGAGCGGTCGTTGGTTCCAATCTCATCTCCCTAGGCGGCTCCGGCAACAGTCCGGCCCTCGTCACCGCACCCAGTACCTCTATCATGGGGGCATTGAGCCACGTGTGGTGGGCCTGCAGGTGTTCCTCTAGCCTCGGGACCGCTCGGGCGGGCCCCGGGCGGGGGCGAGCTCTCGCATTGACCCCGGGCGATCTTGCGGACGACGGCCCCACGGGTCGCGTCGGGGTTGAGTCGGCTGGTCGTGTCCCCGGGGTCCATCTTCTTGCCTCGGCCTTGGATAAGACCGAGGATCGCCCTGGGGCAGCTTCACCAGGGCGGCCGGTTTCTTCTCGCCGAGGGTCACCTCGCTCAGCGCGTACCTCTCCGCCTGGGCGATCAGCGCGTCGTAGTTGGCGGGGGGGTCCCGGAGCAGGGACTTGTGGAGGCTCCGGTCGCACAGCCCCATCTTGAAGGCCAACATGAGCACTTCATCACTGCAGGCCACCACCACCCGTCTTTCATCTTGAAAGCGGCGCAGGTACTTTCCAGTTGTCTCCCCTTCCCTTTGGACCACCGTGCTGAGGTAGTCCAAGGGCTTCTTCCTTACGCGACCGGCCCGGAACTCTTGGCAGAACTTGTGGGAAAGCTCGTTGAAGCCCCCAATGGATCTCTTCTTTAGGCCATAGTACCACTCCAGCGCTGTATCCCGGAAGCTTTGTGAGAAAAGCCGGCACAGAAACGCGTCATCCACATCATGCGCCTCCATCGCCCTCCGGTATTGTTGTACGTGCGCGAGGGGGTCACCTCTTTCGTTGTAGGTGGCTAGCTGGGAGACCTTGAATCTTGCAGATCTCGGGGCCGACGTGATCCACTGTGCCAACGGCGTGGCCTCCTCAGGATAGGCGGGGTGCTCTGGTACGTGCCCTCTCCGCCATTCTGGGGTTTCACTCATGTCCCGCCTCGGCTGCCGACGATCAACATCCACCGGGAGATAGCGAAGCGGTCGTCGGGGTGGACTCCTTCCACGTGCTGGGGACTCATCGGGCGGCAGGCTACGGTCATTCCTGTACCGTCGACCTACAGCCGTCGTCTCCGGGATCTCTCTCCGCTCCTGGTTCTCCCTTAGGAGCCTTCCGCGCTCTGTGGCGAGGAAGCGGAGTTGCTGACGAACGACTTCCTCATCAAGACGATCTGGGGAGAGAAGCCGGTGGGGTGACTTCGTCCCCGGGGTGGGGACCCGTCGTGCGGCGGGCTGCGCTTGTTCAGGTGTCACCGGCCCGTCGCCGACCCCTCCAGAATCTCCCGGTGCTCCTCATTTTCCCTTCGGAGCCTTTCGTATTCCGCGATGATGAAGGGGAGCTGGCATCGGGCGGTCTCTCCATCAAGGAGGGCTCGCCTGGAGGCCTCGGCCCCTTCACTCAGGTGCCTCTGTGCGGCCGTTGTTTCTTCCTGGCGCCTTCGCAACCGCGCGATCTCCGCTTCTTCCTCCGAGAGCTTCTGTTGGGCCGCAATCTCCTCGGCGAGCCCTTTGTCCCACATTTCTTCGACGAACTGAGGGTTAAGATTCCGCCTCACATTCGGGGGCTCAGAGGGGCCCAGGGGTATCTCGGCTCTAGCCGCTGTGAAACCCGCCATATCTTGGCGAAGGCCTCAAAGCTCTGTTGTACCGTGAGGGCCGAGGCCTGGACCGTTTCGGCCTCCACCCCCGGGGGTGGATGGGAGTGGGATTCTTGATCCATGGGATCCTTTCTGTGGTCAGGGTTCCGGTTGATTGGTATGGGATCTACATGGGTGTGACCCTTCGATCCCACAGACGGCACCAATTGTTGCGGGGTAGAACTCGCGTACAATGAATTTATATTGAGGGGAACCAAGGGCATGGTGATTATGCTAATGACAGGATTAGGACAGGCTATTTGGCAAGTAGTTAGTGGGGTGATGAGGCTAAACTTGTGGCAGGAGCTGACCACGGTGTCAAATCCGAGAGGATGCTGTGAAGAGGCCGAACTGCCTAGAAGGATGGCGAGTATGACCGATGACGACGAGCTGACCTGCGCAAGGAGCAAATCGTCAGAAAGGCCGGGTTGGGGTCCAACCCTTAGCCTCTCCGATGCCTAAGTCAGTAACAGGACTTAATGTAGGGGCTAGGCACGTAGGTCGGACTGAGGGTGAGCCGACCGTACGTGAAGAGCTATGAGTGGAAGAATAAAGATATGGATGACCTTTGCTCTTGTTGGTGAGTGATAGGATTGAGAGTAAATTTGCTTACCCCTTCACCGTTAGAGGTGAGACGGGAGGGGCAGTTAGGTTTGGCTGACCTGGCATGCTGACTCAATGTGCTGAGCTGGCCCGGGTGTCAGCGGAAGCTTCAGACGAGGATGTCAGGAACAGGAGTGTCAGCCACGCTTTTGTCAGACGGCGCAACGGCCAGGGGCGCTTTTGTCAGAGTGTCAGGGCCGAAAGCATTAAGTGTCAGGGGGCACAGCAGCCAGGGGGTCCTTTGTCAGATGGTCGGGCAGCGTAAGTGTCAGTAGTGTCCTTGTACTAGGTTATTTGTCGTGTCCGACGTGCCAAAGACCCGTCGGAGTGCCTCCCACAGGAAGGACCCGAAACGTGTCGATGGTCCGGCCCGGGCTGAGGCTGGGTGGCCCGGATGCTCATTTTGTGCGTTGATCCTTGCGAACCGGGGGCGGACTGGCGCGTATCCCACCGGGGCCGTGTCTGGGAGTGCCCCTATCAATGGCCAAGGCAGTGTGCGCCCACCTCCCTGTCAGGTCGGACTCTAGGGTCGACAGCCGCCCTGCGGGCCCCTGAAGGTCAGGCGTGGAGCGACCCGTTGTGGGGTTGGCCGCCCCTTCGGGGGGATAGGGTCGTACTGACGGGGTAATTCGATGGTTTAGGGCGGAAGGTCGGACTAGCACGATCTTTAGGTCGTACCACTTACTAATGTTGAAGACATATCATCATATTTCATATTTAGAGAAGAGATATCTTTATCTAAAATGGAACCGTGTGAAACCATATTATGATTCTCAGATTTGAAAATCTCATTTTCATGAAGCAGTTTATCATTTTGAGAAGATAATGTTTCCTTCTCAATTTTTAGACTATCTAATGAAGAAGAAGAAGAGGTTAGTTCTTGATGAGAAAAAACTAATGCCTTATGTTGAGAATTCAATTTCTTGAATCTCGTATATAATTCATTAAAAGCATCAAGTAGTTCTTCATTATCTAAACTACTTACCTCATTATCACTTTGTGCCATAAAACACATATGAGCATTCTCTTCATTAGATTGGTCGTTGACTTCTTCTTTTTCATCTGAAGATGAAGAGTCCCATGTTACTACTAGTGTCTTCTTTCTCTTTTCGAACTTCTTAACCTTTCTGAAGTTGTTGAATGTCTTTTCTTTTGGCTTAAGAAGTGGACAATCCTTTTTCATATGTCGAGGCCTGTTACATTGAAAACACAAAGAAGCATCAGTAGTTTTGGGCTTAAACCTTTTAAACTTACCTCTTCGTAGAAATTTTTTAAAGTTTCTTGTTATAAGTGACATGTCATCATCCTCCATGTCTGAATCATCAGTGTCTGATGAAGCGGCGAAGGCAAGAGTTTTCTTCTTTGTATCTGCTTGTTCTTTGTGATCTTGAAGTTGTACTTTGTATGCCATCAGGTTACCTACCAAGCTTTCCATGGTGAGAGTTGACAAGTCATTGGCTTCTTCAATGGCTGTAGTCTTCTTATCCCATTTTGACGTTAAGGCACGAAGAATCTTCCTTACTTGTTCTGTTTGAGAATAGGTCTTGCCAAGAGCTATTAAGGAGTTGACAATGTCAGTGAACCGGGTGATCATTTCTCCAATTGGTTCATTCTCCTTCATTCTAAATAACTCAAACCTATGAACTAGAACAGAGATTTTAGTTTCCTTAACTTTATTAGTTCCTTCATGTGTTACCTAGAGTGTATGCCAAATTTCATATGCAGATTTGGCCTGGGAGACACGATTGAACTCATTCTTGTCCATGGCACAGAATAGTGCATTCATTGCTTTAGAGTTGTGGGTTGTAGCGGATTTGTCAATAGTGGTCCATTGGGCATATGGAGTTGTAGGCTTCACGTATTGAGTTTCCAACATGTTCCAAAGTTCATAGTCGATGCTTTGTAAATAGATCGACATCCTTGTCTTCCAATAGGAGTAGTTGGAATCATTGAATAGTGGATGCCTTGTAGTAGAGTACCCTTCTGGAAATTGTGATGAAGACGTTGAAGTGTTCGTCAGATAGGTGTAGGCCATCTTAACCATGAAGCTCTGATACCAAATGTTAGATCACCTGGCACACCAAATACATTAGAGGATGGTGAATAGTGTAAATCACGACGATATTGCAAAATTAAAAGTTAATAAAAAATTACAATAAGAATGCAAAAATAAATGAATACAATCCAGAATATTCCAAACGCCAAAACAGAGATTCCAAACCCCGTAGATATTTCAATCCACTGAAACACTTGCTCCCCGCAAGTAATCAACATACAAAGATGCGAACACTCCCTGTGTTGCAAACTTGTACAATCTCTTCAACAAGAAATTCACTAAATAAAGTAAAAGAAAGAGTATGAAACAATATCACATATAGCCTTGATAATATCGGAATTATAGCGCAAGGTTGGTGATGGAATCTCCAAGGTACAAAATATGAATTGTGGTAGAACACTCTTGGAAATTGGACTTCCTAAAGGGACAGAATTTCTGTAGAGGTTCCCCTATGGAAATCTGAAAATCACACACTTTGTAGAGAGAGAAAGACAACATAAGAAAAGAGAGATCGAGTGAATTTTCGTGAATTTTAGGCAGGGGTTTGGGGGTCTATTTATAGCCCAAAAAGTTAGTTTTCTAACGCTTGACACCTGCCTAAATTTTAAAAAGTTTCTAAGCCGTTTTTCCAAAAATTAGTCGACTAGGCAAAAGGATTAGTCGACTAATAATGCTGCTAGATCAGAAAATGACGGTTGAAGTGTCCTTTGAAAGAAGATGGTTAATAAACGGCTAGAAGCTGCTAGAAACTGTCGAAATCTATCTGTTTATGGGAAGTTATAACTTCCATTAATTAATTAAAAATTAATTAATAGAAATCAGTTAAAATAACATCTGTTATAATTATTTGAAAAACTGTCTGGTAGATCAGGAAAATCTATTAGTCGACTAGGAATAAAAATTTGAGAAATTTTCAGAAATTGATCCTTATGATTGGAAAATATATTTTGACAAAAATTATTTTGTTTATCTTAATAAAATATGAAAAATTGTATTAGTCGACTAGGGAAAAGTGTTGGACTACTAATTTTCTGAAGTTTGAATTTTGAGGCTGAGTCCTAAAGAACTAAGATAGAGTATTATTAAGTCTTTAACAATCTAAAGTTATGCAAGAATAAAAAGTAAAATTACATCAACTTTCTCACGATATTAGACTTTATCACTTGAGCTTCGTCTTGCATTTTGATGCTTTTTCTTGCAAAGTAACTTTGAGGATTATCATATGTGAAGAGTTTGAGCTTGGTAATCTGCATCCAAAGAGTTATTTACACATATATTCAAAATTATTGTATCATCAAAAACTTTATAGGAAGAAAATTTTATGTTTCCAACAAAAGCAATCGCAGAGTGCACATCAGTTTTACTCTGGTTCGGTCGTTTCAACAACTTACTCCAGTCCCAAAGCTAGTATTAATATGTCAAGGGTACAACTCTAGCGCTACGAGCACCGACTCTACTCTCACCAAGTTCGTACAACACTCACCAAAGTGCCAAACACTATTAATCTAGTAAACGCTCTCTCTTGACTATCACCGAATAGTCAAGACCCTCTTGTCTAGAACTGACTGGACAAGACCCCATGGATGTTGCGCAATGTGAGAGGGTGAAGCTCCTTTGCTTGTGGCCTTGTAGATGATGAATCATTAATGAGTTGCGGCAATGAGGAGTTGAGTCTTCCTTTGGATGCTTGGATGGTTGCACAATGAAGAGGATGAATGAGCTTTGTAGAACTTGCTGCCTTGTAGGATGTTGTGCCCTGGTATGTTGCGCAATAAGAAGATGAACTAGAAGCTTGCTCAAAGTTTTCTTGGAGGTTGCGGCAATGGATGTTGGGCCTTGGTATGTTGCGCAATAGAGGAGATATGAGGTCTTTGGGATGTTGCGCAATGAGGAGATATGAGCTCTTTGGGATGTTGCGCAATGAGGATGAGATAGGATAGTTCGGCAATGAAGCTCTTTTGGTATTTTGGAAGCTTTGGCCGCACCCTCTATCTTGGTTTGTTGTAGCTGCATGGATGCTCTCCTTTGTATGTGGGTTTATATAGGAGGTGGTGAAGATCAATTAGAATCCCTTAGAATATAGAAAGTTGATGGAATCCTAACTTGAATAGGATTTGAAATAATCGTATGGAAGATCTCTTCTAATCACAATAGGATATAGAGTTTGAATTTGGATTGCAATAGGATTTGAATTTGAATGGCAATGGGATTTGAATTGGATCTCATTTAATCACTGTAACGGCCTGTTCATGTACGTACATATTTCATACGTATTTTATTTGATGCATCGAATTACGTGTATTTTTATGCCATGATTTTATTTTGTGTTTTCATAGCTAGATCGCGTGACCGGACCCCGTAATTTGCAAACCTCTTAAAGGCGCGATCCTCCCTGCTTTTTCCTTATAATTTTTGGGCGACATCGTGTTGAGGGGCAAAATCGTAATAACCTAAGATTTTGTTAAAAACTATTTCCTTTGTTATTTACATTTCAGTTTAAACTTTGAATTTTATAAAAGATTTTATAAAACTGAACTCTAAACTAATTTTGTTTAAAACAATTATCTTCCAACTTTAAAATTTTATCTAAGTTATATTTTTTTACTAACTTATTGTTTTATCCTAACTAACTGAACCTAACTCCCCTCCCCCTCTTCACCCTACCTACGTGTGCCCTCTCCCCTCAACTAACCCATGCATGGGATCATAACCTCTCCCACGATCACGCATGACGCGGCAACCTCTGATGGAAATTGAATTCCACCCCTAAGTAATTTTGATGATGAGCACACCAAATGAATGCTTAGTGTACTAACTACACTACACTTTAAGTATACAGATTTCGTGAAGCTCTACTAATACTCCAAGAAGCACGCATCACCACTCCACGACAAAGACGAACATGGCTAAACTCAAGTGATGAAGGTCAAGCTCAAACAAAGCAAGAAGCTCAAAGAGAAGCTCATCCTCACTTCATCAAGTTGACTAAACTACCGAAGACATGTTCAGAGTCTAGTGTGAGTGTGTCGTGTCTTTTAGGATATTTGTCAAAGCCATATCAAGTAGACAACACACACACACAAATGATTTCAAAACAAATGTTTTTAACTATCTTCAAAAATGGTTTTTAAAGAGCTTTTTCTAGTCACTTCAATTATAGTAGTGAAACTCCACGCACCCTGGAGTTAACTACACTTTTTGACTAGAACAACAGGAAAAACTCCTCTGGGAGTCGACTACCAAAAGTAGGGAGTCGACTACTTCTCAGAGATGAAAATTTCCTAGACTCCTCTGGGAGTCGACTACCTATATAGGGAGTCGACTACCTGCTGGAAATTTTCAAACGTTTTGAATTTGAATTTTAAATTCTTTTGAGTGATTTACTCCGAAATTTTTGGGACAAAAGTCAAACGAAATTCAAATTTCAAATCCCAGTTTTTCCCTATAAATAGAGCTTAATTCTTTTGTGAAAAATACAAGATTATTGAAAATCAAAATTTGCAAAAGCTCTCGTGAATCAAAGCTCTCTCATTTTCTTCTCTAGCCAATTTTAATTTCAGTTTTTGATCTTGCAATATTTTTCAATTCTTTTGAAGATCATATTATTATTTTTATTGGCTAAGTTGTTTTTCAAAATCCTCTCTATTATTTCTCTTTAAATTCTATTTGAAGGATTTTTGAAAAAGCTCTAGATCACAAAGAACTTATCTTGTATCTTTGTGTGATCTAGACTATTATTCTATTGAGCCACTACACAATTGTCTATCTTTTGATTGGCTATAGAATCGGGTGTATTTTCCAATCTCTATCACTTGTTGTAGAGTATTGGACAAATTTCTCATTGTGCTATTTGTTGGAACACTAGACAAGTCTAGTTGTTGCCATTTGGAAAGTCCTCGGTTTGTGAGGCAAGGGTATAACCCTAGACAAGTCTAGGCGTTGTGTTCGGAAATCCTGGTCAAGACTAGGTCGTTGGAAATCCTAACGAGTGAAGTTAGGTGCTTGTATTTGCCAAGGCAGATAGTGGAAATCTCGTACCGGATTGGTCGGGGACTGGACGTACCCGGGTTGCGGGGAACCAGGATAAAAATCCTTGTCTTTGCGCTTGCATTTTCTGTGTTTGATTATCTTTGCATTTATTCTATCTTCAGCAAATATCAATCCTATTTCTATACGCTGAGATTTGCATCTGTAATTTTATTTGCTCTAACTTATACTCTGGGAGTCGACTACTGCTCATAAGGAGTCGACTACCTGCTGTGAATTTTCGCTATGCACTTTAAATTATATTGTTGATTAAGAACCAAGCGTAGATCGCTCTACTTGGTTTCTTAGGCAACATTAGAATGATTTGTTTTTGTGTTGATTGATTAAAGAACGAAAAAGTTTTATCTTTATACAACACTATTCAACCCCCCCTTCTAGTGTTGTTTGCCATCCACAGGATCCAACACTTGGTATCAAAGCAAGGCTACAAATAGTGATGGCGTCAACCTCTTTTCACTCCGAAGGACTGAACACTATGCGACCACCTCTATTCAACGGAACCAACTACGCCAGCTGGAAGATCCGAATGAAGACTCACCTAGAGTCATTAGACATAGAAGCATGGACTATCACCAAAGTCCCGTACATCGCTCCCACCGACGTTGAGTTTGGAAAATGGTCCATCGATGATAAGAAGAAAGCTAATCTCAATGCAAAAGCAATGAATGCCTTGTTTTGCGCTGTTACAGGAAATGAGTTCAATCGAGTCTCCCAATGTGAGACAGCACATCAAATTTGGCACACTCTTCAGGTAAGTCACGAAGGTACAGAAAAGGTAAAAGAATCTCGTATAAATGTATTACATTCAAAATTCGAAACTTTTAAAATGGAAGAAGGAGAGAGTATCACCGATGTGAATACTCGTTTTACTAACATTACAAATGAGCTTGCAGGACTAGGAAAGAAACTTTCTGAGTATGAACAGGTAATGAATGTTAGACCTGGAAGAAAATGATCTATGGCTGCAGAAGAAAAACAGAGAGTTAAGAGACGAATAAAAAACAAAATACGAATAAGAAGAAAACAGGAAAACCGAGACAGGGACGAGGAACTGCGTCGTGGCTGAGCCACTGCCTTGAAAACAACTACGGCCCGACCGTGGTGGTAATCAGATGATGCCGGCTGTTCCCCAAGGTTAACGCAGTCGCGTCTGGACGCGTCCACTCGCGGCCAGAAGCGTGGAGCTTGCACAGAGATCGATACCCAGGAGAGAAGAAATTTCGGTGAACGAGAGGAAGAAGAGCAGAAGTTTTCGGTTGTGGAAAACACCCTTGACGATAGAGTTTATATAGGAGAAAAGAATGACTGTTGGAATTCAGTCATGAATGCAGGCATTAAACAAAAAATGACTGTTGAGAATATTAACGCCAATTTAATGAAATAAAACGTACTGGGCCAATTTAATGAAATAAAACGTACTGGACCTTTTGAATTCAAAAAAGTAAAATGGGCTAAAAAATACGAGTCAAAACTCGGGCACTCCGCGCGCGCACCCGTGAACCCCCCCCCCCCTCTGCGCAGGCACGACGCCAGCGCACACACACTAAGGGTTTCCGGATCCGTCACCCAGATTTTCCATTCGGCCCAACCCGGATTGGGCTTGGCCCTTTGCTTGGGCTCATGTGCACGCGAGCTACCCCCAATTTCTAGCCCATTAACAAGTCCAATAGCCCATAGGAGAGAATCCTATTATATACACACTCAAGGGTGTTGGCCTATCCAATGTGGGACTAAACAAGAGAGTGGGAGTGAACAAATGGCCAAGGGAGCCATTAATTCCAACAATCCCCCACTTAATGGCTCAAGAAGAGAAGAGAAAGATCCTGGGTAAAGAGGGATGAATACTTAAGTATCAATGTCTTTCGATTGAATTGATACGTAGTGAAGTGAGGTAACAACTTACTTTCTAATGAGTGAATAGCTCTTGAACTCATTAGAGTTCGATTGTGAACCACCCACAACACATATTGTTCCCTTGAGTTTGTGCAAACTCCGCGATACATAACAAGCGCTATAGGCCATGCGCACACCTTGGGTCTCGTGAGTGCTCTAGAAAGACTGCCCTTGTCTTTCATAGAGGGTGGCCAAACCCTCACACCCACATAGGTGGTTCATCAAGTGCTTCTCCATAGCACCACCAAAACTGGTTATGAAACCATTAAGAGCATACAGCTCAACCTCTGCTTAAGTCCATCAAGTGCTTCTCAATAGCACCACCAAAACTGGTTATGGACTTGTCTCAAAATGAATCCATCAAGTGCTTCTCAATAGCACCACCAAACTTGGCTATAGATTCAAGGAACACTACCACACGCCATAGGGATGGAAATGTAGTGTTTGTTAAGGATCATATGGCTTCGTTAGACCACACTGGGTATCAACCATATAACCTTAACTCATGGGCTTTAGCCCCATCCCCCTTGACGAATCAAGAACCACTTTCCTTGGCAATCCTTTGGTTAGTGGGTCTGCAAGATTTCTTTCAGACCTTACATATTCCAAAGAAATTACTCCATTTTTCAGGAGTTGTTTAACCACACCGTGCCTGATCCAAATGTGTCTCTTCTTCCCGTTGTAGACACTATTTTTAGCAACACCAATGGCTGCCTGAGAATCACAATGAAGGGAAACTGGAGCAGTTTTTCCTCCCCATAAAGGCACGTCTGCCAACAGGTTCCTCAGCCATTCAGCCTCTTGCCCTGCCAACTCAAGAGCAATAAATTCAGATTCCATGGTGGAGCGTGCTATACATGTCTGTTTGGAAGACTTCCAAGATATAGCACCTCCACCCAAGGAGAATAAAAAACCACTAGTTGAACTAACTTCATCGTTATCTGAAACCCAGTTTGCATCACAAAATCCTTCTAACACAGCAGGAAATTTGCTGAAATGCAAACACCAATCAACAGTCCCTTTCAGGTACTTTAATAAACGATGAAGAGCAGTCCAATGTTCATTACTAGGGTTATGAGTGTACCGACTTAGCCTGCTAACAGCATAGGCTATATCGGGTCGAGTACAGTTCATAAGGAACATCACACTTCCTATGATCTTAGCATATTCAGATTGAGAAATACTCTCTCCTAAATTCTTTTTCAAATGTATGCTAGGGTCATAGGGAGTTCTAGCAGGGACAACATCAAAGCAGTTGAATTTCTTCAGCACCTTCTCTACATAATGAGATTGACTCAAGGAGATGCCATAAGAGTTTCTAACAATTTTAACTCCTAAAATGACATCAGCTTCTCCTAGGTCTTTCATCTCAAATTGAGATGACAAGAAATTTTTGGTTTCATTTACAATATTTAGATTATTCCCAAAAAGTAACATGTCATCGACATAGAGACAAATAATTACACAATCTGATCCTATAAGTTTAGAATAAACACAAGAATCAGATGTGTTTACAACAAATCCATTCCTTATTAAGGTGCTGTTAAATTTCTCATACCATTGCTTAGGAGCTTGCTTTAAGCCGTATAAAGACTTTCTAAGCCTGCAAACCTTATTCTCTTCACCAGCAACTACAAAACCCTCGGGTTGGGACATGTTGATTTCTTCTTCTAGATCGCCATTTAGGAAGGCTGTCTTAACATCCATTTGATGTATGACTAACTCATGAATTGCAGCTAAGGCAATTAGAGTCCTAATTGTTGCAATCTTGGTCACGGGAGAATATGTGTCAAAGTAGTCTAATCCTTTCTTTTGAGTAAAACCCCTGATCACAAGTCCAGCTTTGAATTTTTCTATCGATCCATCAGGTCTCATCTTTTTCTTGAAAATCCATTTATTACTAATGGGCTTATTACCTTTAGGTAACTCGGCTAATTCCCAAGTTTGATTGGATACAATAGAATCAAGTTCGCTTTTAATAGCTTCTTTCCAAAAACTAGCATCAATGGATCTCATTGCCCCATCATAGGTTTTTGGGTCTTCTTCTATTAAAAAGGTAGACACTATCTCATCACTAAGCATATCTATACAACCATTTTCTGACAGAAAGGCAGTTATAAAGTCAGGTCCAAAATTGGTTTCAGTCCTTTGCCTCTTACTCCTTCTAGGTTCTTCACTAAAAGTAGAACTACATGTATGCATATCAGAAGATATAGGTGAAGAAGAAGGAAGAGATTCTATGGGAGGTACAAGGGGCAAAGATCCTGTTAATTCCTTTTTCAAAGGAAAAACATGCTCAAAAAACTCTGCATCTCTAGACTCAGAAATAGTGTTATCTGTTAAGGACATGAATCTATATGCAGCACTATTATGAGCATACCCTATAAAAACAGTATCATAAGTTTTAGACCCAATGTTTGACTTCTTAAAGTCAGGTAGTCCTACCTTTGCCAGACACCCCCACACTCTAAGAAATTTAAGGTTAGGGGGATAACCTTTCCACAATTCATAAGGTATTTTGTCTAGTTTCTTATGAGGTACTCTATTAAGGATATGGCAAGCAGAGAGAATGGCTTCCCCCCACATGTCATCAGATAATCCTGAACTTAATAGCATGGCATTCATCATTTCTTTCAGAGTCCTGTTCTTTCGTTCAGCTATACCATTTTGTTGAGGAACATAGGGAGCACTGAACTCATGTATGATTCCATTCTTCTCACAGAAGTCTTTTAAGGTATGGGAGCTATATTCTCCACCTCTGTCAGACCTAAACCTTTTGATTTTCCTATCAAGTTGGTTTTCTACTTCTGACTTATATTTAAGGAACATTTCTTCAGCCTCATCCTTAGTTTTTAGAAGATATACCCTAGTGAATCTAGAGTAATCATCTACAAAAGTGATGTAGTAATGTTTTCCTCCTTTGCTTCTAGTAGATTTAAAGTCTGCTAGGTCTGAATGAATTAAACCAAGAAGTTCTGACTGTCTAACAGCAACAGGTTTACACGGTTTTTTAGTGTATTTGGCTTCTACACAGATTTGACATTTAGAGAATTCAGAAGAACTTGTAGCAGATATTAGATCTAAGTTATTTAATCTTTTAATAGAAGCAAAATTGACATGCCCTAGTCGGCAATGCCATAAGTCTAAAGATTCAGCAATATAAGCAACAGCAGATTTATTCATTGAATCAGAAACTACATTCAGAACAAAGAGTCCATCACTCAGATAGCCCTTCCCAACAAAGTCTCCACTGCGAGAAATAACAACCTTGTCAGCCTCAAAGACAAGTTTTAGACCTGCTTTGTTTAGTAAGGCACCAGACACGAGGTTGCGACGCAGAGATGGGACATAAAGGACGTTGCTGAGGGAGAGAGTCTTTCCTGATGTTAGTTTCAGCATGATAGTACCTTTACCAGCAACTCGGGAAGCAGCAGAATTTCCCATGAAGACGCAGTCTGTGTCCGCAGCATCCTTGAAGTCGTGGAACAGATCCTTGTTTGCGCAGAGATGTCTTGTTGCGCCCGTGTCTAGGATCCAATCAACGTTATTGGCCACCATGTTAGCTTCAATAATGACAGCAGCAATGACTTCATCTGGTTCAGCAAGGTTGGCTTGAGCAGTATGGCCACCTTGTTTCTGGGGCGGCTTTTGGGTTCCTAGCGTTGAAAGCATTGGTAGGCTTTATGGCCAGGTTTGCCGCACACATAGCAGACAACGTTCGGCTTCTGGACCTTGCTGGCTGGTTTGGTGAAGTGACTTGACTTCTTGTTCTGTCCTTGTTTAAAGGGCTTCTTCCCTTTGTTGTTGAACCTAGTTTTGTTGAAAGGGCCAGTAGATTCAACAATGTTAGCTTTGACAGAAATGACAGGAAAGGAGTCGGGTTTATCTTTGAGGCGATTAGCCTCTTCAGTTTGCATATGACTGATGAGCTCTTGCAGGGACAGATCTTTCTTCTTGTGTTTGAGATGGTTCCTGTACTCGGCCCAGGAAGGTGGGAACCGCTCCAGCAGCACGTTCGCTTGAAAGATCTCGCACATCTTCATGCCTTCGTTGAGAACATCTGCGCAAAGGTTCTCGTAGATGTGGACTTGTTCCATGATGGGCTTGTCGTCGAGCATTTGGAAGTGGAGCCACTTGCCAACGACATACTTCTTCTTTCCTGCATCATCAGATCCATACTTCTTTTCTAGGGAATCCCAGATTAGTTTAGCAGACTTATGAATCATATATAAATCAAATAAAGAATCCTTCATATGATGAAGGAGGTGACAGCGAACAGTCTTGTTGTCTTTATCATATTTAACAATTTCTGCAGAAGCAGAAGAGTTGGCAGGAGGAATAAGAGCAATAGCATCACCATCAACAGAAGTTGGTGGAGTGACTGAAGAAGGAGGAAGAGGGGGACAGTCTTTGAAAAGGACGTAGTCAATTTCAAGCTGTTCAAAAAACATCAATAGTTTTTGCGACCACCGTTTGTAGTTGGTACCATCGAGGGGTGCCAACTTGGACAGATTGAGGAATGACTTGGAAGGAGTGACAGCCATAGCAAAGTGAGTAGTTGTTTTCAAATTGTTAGACCTGGAAGAAAATGATCTATGGCTACAGAAGAAAAACAGAGAGTTAAGAGATGAATAAAAAAACAAAATACGAATAAGAAGAAAACAGGAAAACCGAGACAGGGACGAGGAACTGCGTCGTGGCTGAGCCACTGCCTTGAAAACAACTACGGCCCGACCGTGGTGGTAATCGGATGATGCTGGCTGTTCCCCAAGGTTAACGCAGTCGCGTCTGGACGCGTCCACTCGCGGCCAGAAGCGTGGAGCTTGCACAGAGATCGATACCCAGGAGAGAAGAAATTTCGGTGAACGAGAGGAAGAAGAGCAGAAGTTTTCGGTTGTGGAAAACACCCTTAACGATAGAGTTTATATAGGAGAAAAGAATGACTGTTGGAATTCAGTCATGAATGCAGGCATTAAACAAAAAATGACTGTTGAGAATATTAAAGCCAATTTAATGAAATAAAACGTACTGGGCCAATTTAATGAAATAAAACGTACTGGACCTTTTGAATTCAAAAAAGTAAAATGGGCTAAAAAATACGAGTCAAAACTCGGGCACTCCGCGCGCGCACCCGTGAACCCCCCCCCCCCCCCCCCCCCCCCTGCGCAGGCACGACGCCAGCGCACACACGCTAAGGGTTTCCGGATCCGTCGCCCAGATTTTCCATTCGGCCCAACCCGGATTGGGCTCGGCCCTTTGCTTGGGCTCATGTGCACGCGAGCTACCCCCAATTTCTAGCCCATTAACAAGTCCAATAGCCCATAGGAGAGAATCCTATTATATACACACTCAAGGGTGTTGGCCTATCCAATGTGGGACTAAACAAGAGAGTGGGAGTGAACAAATGGCCAAGGGAGCCATTAATTCCAACAATGAAGATACTAAGATCACTCCGTCCCGAATGGAAAGGAAAGACCACGGCCATTCGAGAAGCTCACAATGTGAAGGATCTCACCATCGAAGAACTGATGGGAAATCTCATGGCATATGAGATCGAGCTTGAAGAAGACAAGAAGATCGAAGAAAAACCAAAGAAGAAAAATCTTGCATTCAAAGCTCAAGAAGAAGATTCCGATTATACGGACAAAGAAGATCACATCGCGTTCATCTCAAAGAACTTTAAAGAGTTCATCACAAGTAAGTATGGAAAACGATCTTTTAGACCCACTAACGGTATTATCTGATTTGGTTGTAATAAACCAGGACATGTCAAGAGAGATTGTCCATTGGAAAGAAACAACCGTGATTCCAGAGATCGTGGGAAGAACAAAGAGAATAATGAAAGACGAAACAATGCAAGAAGCAAGTTTAGACGACCAAAGAAAGAAGCCTATGCAGCCTTCGATCAAAGCGACGACTCCTCATCCGACGACTCCTCAGACGAAGATAATGATGAAAGAAGAGAGACAGCACACATGTGTTTCATGGCATCTACATCCTCCAAGGTAAGCTCGCATCATGATTCATCTAGCGACAATGAGTCATCATCAAGCGATGATGAAGACTTGGACTATAGGGGAGCATATAAAGAGCTATGCAAAATGCATGAAAAGCTCATTAAAGAACATTAAAAACACTTAGAATTGCTAAAAGAGAGACTAAAGAAAAGGAAGAAGTTATTAAAGAAAATAGCCTTCTTAAAGAGAAAAATGATCTTTTACAAAAGGATATTTTGCTAGTAAATGAAAAGGTTGAAAGTCTGAATAATCTTCTCGTAACTGTCAAAAATAAATACGACGCTACGATGAAAATTATTGAGAACTTCAATAAAGTAAAAGGGAAGCTAGATAATATAATAGATAATCAAAAATTATCATCTAGCAAAACCGGACTTGGCTATGACTCTCATCATACCAAGAAACGGGTTAAGCACACTAGGATGCATCATGCTAACAATAATGTTTTAAGCATCTGGGTACCAAGGAAATTATCTGATCAGCAAAAAGAAAGGTATGTTACTAACTTTGTTCAACAGATTCATTTTAATAGAAATTATAAGTATATTGTTCATGAAGGAACTAAACCGTATTGGGTTTGGTTTCCTAAAGACTAACTCCTCGGACTCAAAATCAAAAGAGTACCATAAAACGCTTATCTTTCAGGTGCTCTAAAAAGGAGGAAGACAATGAAGAAAATTCAGGAAGTCAAACGGCTGAATCGGAATAAATTTTTATATATTTATATAATTATTTAAATGAGTTGAAATAAGTTAAAATTGTATGCATGATTGTGTTTTATTGCTTAAAATATTTTTTGTTAAAAGAGCTCGCTCAACCTGGACCAAACTTTTTCCGGGATGAGAAAACGACTCTACCCAGGAGGGAGTCGACTACCTATAGGAGGGAGTCGACTACCAGCGCGTAAATTTCTGGGTTGCATTTTTTTTGACTAACTCCTATTGGGTTCTATTTGAGTGGTTGGGTCAAGATCCGTTAAGACAACTTACCCACTAAAGTCTAAAACCCATCCTAGCCACCCAAATCTAGATCTAATGGCTCCTAATTCTCCTCATCTCTTCATCTCTTCAATCAAAACCCCAAGAAAACCCTAGAGGTAGCCGACTACCTCCTTTTCCCCTCTCCTCTCTTGAGTTTTCATCTTGAAGCTTGGATTTTTGGAGTAATTTCTTTTTCATCTTCCTTCAAATTTACCCAAGGTAAAAAAAATTTTTTCTTTCATGAACTTTGCTACTTCATTTCTCTTGGTTATCTAGTAGTGTAAAATATTTTTGTTGTTGTTGTTTTACTCTATCTAGATGCCTTTCAAAGGAGCTTTTCCTAAGAAGAGAAAGATTGCTACTCCAAATGTTGATTCTGAAAAAGAAATCATTCTACCATATCTCTTCAAATCAACTACCTATGAACATTTTGTTAAAGTGTCTAAGAAACCTATCTTACATGAAAGATTTGTCAAACTCAATGATGTTATCAATTACGGTATTTTACAGTCTGCTAGATTTCCAGAACTTAGCAAATTTGTTCTCCTCAGAAAATGTGTATATGTGTTATCCTAGGCTCATTCATCTCTTTTATACAAACATGGATTATGATCTCGTAAAAAGTCGTTTCATTACTAAAGTTCTCGATACCAAACTTGCAATAACTGTAAAATCCCTAGGTGAAGCCTTAGGAATCCCATACTCCGGTATGATCCTCGAGAAAATTGAGATGACTGACGAAAATGTCCTAGAGAGAATGTATCTGCCTGGTAAACACTTTCAGACCAAACTTCCTTGTAGCCATCTTCGCTATCCGGCGAGAATCTTAGCTAATATTCTGTCGTATAACATTACTCAAAAATCTGGAAGTCATGCTATCCTTTCTGAAAAACAAGCTAAATGCATCTATGCCATTCTTGGTAACATTCGTGTGAATTGGGCTAAAGTCATCATGGATTCCATCCTACTTTCAGCTTCATCTGACAGACCTTCCTCCACACTTTCTCATGGGCACTATCTGACCTTTCTATTCATTAGCTTTAACGTGCCTTTGGATCATGAAACAACCATTCTAGAACCTGCTCGTGTTTTTGATGTTCATGCTCTTGGGAGAATGAATCTCCATCATGACCTTGATGAGAACGTCCCTGAAGAGCAAATCGCTACCGAAGGAGGATCATCATCCTCAAGGCGAGGTAAGAAGGTTGTAATTGCAGATTCTGATGAAGAAAGTGAAGAAGAAGAAAAAGGAAGCGACGAGGAAGAAGAAGAAGTTCCTGCTTACATTCTTGAACTTCAGGAGATGCTCCTGAAAAGGATTGGAAAATTGAAGATCTCACAGGAGAAAGGATTTGAAGATCTCAACCAAAAGGTGGATGACCTCAAGGAAATCGTAGTGCAAAGCAAGAAGATGACTGAGGAAACGCTTGTTATGATCCTTGAAGAGATCAAGGAACTGAAAAAGAACAGCGGTCACCCTTAGTTTCATGCACTTCTACTTCAAAAAACAATGGTTTTCGTTTCAAAAACAATGTTCTCTTAAACTATGGTTTGTAATAACTTCTATTGTGTGATGCTAGCTACTATGAAACTATATGCTATGCCAAACTTAGTTGTTCTATGAACTAACATCTTCATTGCAGGCATATGGAATTGAATTCCTCTTTTGATCCATAGAAATTACTGTTTTATTTTATTTTTTTGTTGATGACAAGGGGGAGAAAAATGTTATAATGCAAAAATGTGAATATGTGAAATAGCTTCGATGCAGGGGGAGAACCGCATCAAAGCAGGGGGAGTAAGTATACTTGAAAATTTTATTCATATTCATGTATTCCTTCAAATTTTGCATTTGGGTGTCATCATCAAAAAGGGGGAGAGTGATGGAAATTGAATTCCACCCCTAAGTAATTTTGATGATGAGCACACCAAATGAATGCTTAGTGTACTAACTACACTACACTTTAAGTATACAGATTTCGTGAAGCTCTACTAATACTCCAAGAAGCACGCATCACCACTCCACGACAAAGACGAACATGGCTAAACTCAAGTGATGAAGGTCAAGCTCAAACAAAGCAAGAAGCTCAAAGAGAAGCTCATCCTCACTTCATCAAGTTGACTAAACTACCGAAGACATGTTCAGAGTCTAGTGTGAGTGTGTCGTGTCTTTTAGGATATTTGTCAAAGCCATATCAAGTAGACAACACACACACACAAATGATTTCAAAACAAATGTTTTTAACTATCTTCAAAAATGGGTTTTAAAGAGCTTTTTCTAGTCACTTCAATTATAGTAGTGAAACTCCACGCACCCTGGAGTTAACTACACTTTTTGACTAGAACAACAGGAAAAACTCCTCTGGGAGTCGACTACCAAAAGTAGGGAGTCGACTACTTCTCAGAGATGAAAATTTCCTAGACTCCTCTGGGAGTCGACTACCTATATAGGGAGTCGACTACCTGCTGGAAATTTTCAAACGTTTTGAATTTGAATTTTAAATTCTTTTGAGTGATTTACTCCGAAATTTTTGGGACAAAAGTCAAACGAAATTCAAATTTCAAATCCCAGTTTTTCCCTATAAATAGAGCTTAATTCTTTTGTGAAAAATACAAGATTATTGAAAATCAAAATTTGCAAAAGCTCTCGTGAATCAAAGCTCTCTCATTTTCTTCTCTAGCCAATTTTAATTTCAGTTTTTGATCTTGCAATATTTTTCAATTCTTTTGAAGATCATATTATTATTTTTATTGGCTAAGTTGTTTTTCAAAATCCTCTCTATTATTTCTCTTTAAATTCTATTTGAAGGATTTTTGAAAAAGCTCTAGATCACAAAGAACTTATCTCGTATCTTTGTGTGATCTAGACTATTATTCTATTGAGCCACTACACAATTGTCTATCTTTTGATTGGCTATAGAATCGGGTGTATTTTCCAATCTCTATCACTTGTTGTAGAGTATTGGACAAATTTCTCATTGTGCTATTTGTTGGAACACTAGACAAGTCTAGTTGTTGCCATTTGGAAAGTCCTCGGTTTGTGAGGCAAGGGTATAACCCTAGACAAGTCTAGGCGTTGTGTTCGGAAATCCTGGTCAAGACTAGGTCGTTGGAAATCCTAACGAGTGAAGTTAGGTGCTTGTATTTGCCAAGGCAGATAGTGGAAATCTCGTACCGGATTGGTCGGGGACTGGACGTACCCGGGTTGCATGGAACCAGGATAAAAATCCTTGTCTTTGCGCTTGCATTTTCTGTGTTTGATTATCTTTGCATTTATTCTATCTTCAGCAAATATCAATCCTATTTCTATACGCTGAGATTTGCATCTGTAATTTTATTTGCTCTAACTTATACTCTGGGAGTCGACTACTGCTCATAAGGAGTCGACTACCTGCTGTGAATTTTCGCTGTGCACTTTAAATTATATTTTTGATTAAGAACCAAGCGTAGATCGCTCTACTTGGTTTCTTAGGCAACATTAGAATGATTTTTTTTTGTGTTGATTGATTAAAGAACGAAAAAGTTTTATCTTTATACAACACTATTCAACCCCCCCTTCTAGTGTTGTTTGCCATCCACAGGATCCAACAACCTCCACGTTCGCCCTCTCTTCCTCTTGTTCTTCTTCTTACTCTCCTTCTTAAAAACCCAAGGAGAACCCATCTACTCCTCTCACCAAACCCAAGCCCAGACACCAAACTCGCCCGCATTTTTTCTCTCTCTCTCCTCTCCTTGTTCCGTCGCCCAGCCCGCAAGCCCGTATCCCTCTCCGACCACTAGCCCTTCGCCGTTCGTCTCACCTTCACCGAACCCCCCTCCGACGGCAACTTCTCCCGCCAGCAAAAGCCTCTGACTCGCTCTCCTTCGTCTTCAGTTCCATTTCCCATGCCAAACCTCCCATCGATGACCCCGACGACGACCCTCCGATCTCACACAACCCAAGCAACTCCTCTGCCACTCTCCTCTCGCCTCGCCTCGCCCTACAACGCCACCCTCCGACAGTCCATCTCACTGCCATCCTCACCTCTTCACATCCCCGTGTCTCCCTTGACCTCCGAACACCCGCAGCACTCACCCCCGGACCAGCACCCGACAGCCTCGCCCTCTTCGCTCTTTCCCTCCGGCGAGCCCAGCCACACCCTTCACTCTGACCTTCTACCTGCAAAGCTCGCCAGCCCAAGCAGTTCCCTCTCTGACTTTGACCCAAGCCACCTTGTCGCTCGCCCAGCGCCCTCTCTGTTCACCTCGTCGTCCATCGCACACCTGCCACCCACAACCACCTCCGGTCCCTCTCTCTGGCTTGCCTCCGAGCAACAGCATCCGAGCCCGCACCTCCCCTCGACGTCGCACCTCTCTCCGACTCCATCCTTCGACCAGGGGCCCCGCGTCGCCAGTGCTCCGACGAGCCCAATCGACACAACCGTCGTCTCCGCCGTTACTGTCCAATCGTCGCCCCTGCATGCACGTGAGAGAACTCGGAACATTAACGGGTGAGTGTGATAACTCAAGATGTATATTAATACGCTATATATGTATAATATATATGTAGGTACATAAGTTAGTTACATGTTTGTGTGTGTGTGTGTGACAGTTAAGTAAATGTTTATTTGTTAGTAAATTATGCATGGACAAGTATATTGTATATATAGATGTATATAAGTTTATATTATTAGTTTATTAAGGTATCAGGACTAGTATAAGTGTAAGATGGATCATATATAAACAACTGTATATCTGTAAATTTAGGAATGTGTAGTAGATTATATTACAATATACAGTATATCATTTCATATAAACAGAGTATGTATATGTATATTTAATTTCATTTGGCTTAATATTACGAATCTATTGATGCAGATAAAGCACATATCTCACCGTGATCTCCTAGATACCCAGAAGCATCTTTTTCAGGCAATTATTTACCACCTGCAAGTATATTGTTTCCTACAACTTTTTCAAAGGCGCAAGTAATTATCACTTATAAATTTCAAATGTTTTGTCTTTTAATACCATACATGAAATACTCTCATTGCATGTTGTGACTTTAATTGTGGATTGTTCACCCTTATTGAAATGTGCTATTGGGCCTTCATGCAATTACGAACTATTGGGTCTTCGGGCAATTACAGACTATTGGGCCTTCGGGCATTTATGGAATGTTGACCATACGACAACATTAAACTATACGGACACATATTGACACTTACGGGTGGGGTAGTCCACTGTGCTAGAGGTTGGAATGCTAAACATCACCCTATTGGTGAACTTGACCGACACCTGGCCGGGTCGGTGAGTTTAGAGCCACGGGTAGCTCCCGTTGGCTTGGGTGTAATTGTAGTCTCTTCCGCCTCCGACATTGGGCTTGTCACTAGATTAGGTACTGATTGATACTCTTATTTTACTTCTGCTACTGCTATCATAAAATGTATAAACTGCTAGCTAAGTTCTTATCATGTTTTGCTATGTACACTGCACCTTGCCATGTTTACTACTCGTTATTCTGTACACCACACTTGCCATGTTTACTACTTAGCACACCACACTTGCCATGCTTATTACTGTGCATACAACACTTTGCCATGTTTACTATACACACTACACCTTGCCATGTTTGCTACTTTGCGCACTATACTTCGCTTGCTCACTACTTTACACACTACACATTGCATGCTCACTACTTTGTACATCACACCTTACTACACTTGCATGTTTTCTTACGCTACCATACTTTTCTTAATTGTGCACCGTTGTGTTTTCCTTGACTTTAAAAGCATTTGCAAACTTTATTATTATCTTGCCGATGGTCTATTTTCTAATATTTTTAACTTGCCGAGCGACCCTCGCTTATTTCCTAGTCTATCTTGCAAAATATACGTTAGGTTTTAGACAGAGTTCACTGAGGAGTTTACTTGGAGATGGAGCAGAGTGACCAGAAGTACCCGAACGATGAGATGCACTGTAGAGGAATGACGTGCTTTCACAGTGCTGGAATAAATCAATAATTGTGTTGTAGTTTATTCAGTGTATTTTCTTTCGTGTAACTGTTGTAATGGCCATGTTAGGCCTTAATTCCTTTGTGTACATGTAATCTGGATGTTGAAGTATAATGATGATATTCTGTGTTGCTCTGAGATCTCATGCAAGAACCTGCAAACGTTTAAATCACATATGCTTATTGTTCTTAAGTCAATGAAGGAAGAAAAAGAAAAGCACCTCTTCCTTGCCTTAACCACATGCAGACCCGCTCGCGTCCTCGCTCCCAAGTACAATGGGAAGCGGGTCGTGACAATCACAAATTGATATGCATAAGATTTGGTTTATATACTTTTGATATGGATGAGATCTCTCCATATCTCTCCATCTTTGACCAAGTCCAAATTGCAAATGAATTGCAATTTCTCCATCACTTTGACTAAGTCTTCTTTGCATATGAATTGGAATTTCTCCATCACTTTGACTAAGTCCCCCTTTGAATATTTACAAGCTTGCCGCTCCTGAAAATACTTAGCACTCACATCAAATCGTTCACACACGTTTGTTATCATCAAACACGAAGTCATCGATCTCTGTATTCAACTACATGTTGTATCCAACAACCCTAGCCCCAACCCCTACCCTAGACTCAACCTCAACCCTAACCGAACCCGAACCCTAACCCTAACCCTAACCCTAAGCCTAACACTGAACACATTTCTCGAAGGGGGGATGGGGGGCATATAGGGATGGGTCGGAGGGGGGTCGGAGGGGGGTGAAATCATTGGGGGATTTGGGGAGTAGGAGAGAGGGGTCGGAAGCGGCGTCGGCAACCGTCGCTGCCCCAGCTCCCGCTCTCCTCCTTCAGATCAGAAGGAGGTGAGGGGAGTTGGGGCGTTGGCGAGGGCCGACGCCCCCTCCGACCACTATAGCATTCATTTAGGGCAACAAAAGTCAGAATCGAAGGGGTTAGCAAAAATTACCTTGCCGATGCGTCGATGTGGCGGCTGACGGCATCGGTGTCGGCGTCGTCCTCCCCCGGCGATCTCTCTCTCTCTCTCTCTCTCTCTCTCTCTCTCTCTCTCTCTCTGAAATCAATCTAATCGGGGTGAAAAAGTTAGCGCTGGGGGGCTCACGCGGGCTCCACCCAATTTGGGTAAATTTTTTTTTGAATGGCAACGGACTATTAGCCACGGACATATCCATGGCCGTTACTATTATGGGCCATGGCAATATTACTGGCTAGAAAGTTAAGGCCACTGACAATTTCTTCACCTATATTCTGTGTCTGGAACTCTTTGTCCACGGACATATCCGTGGCCGTTAAATTTATTAGGCACGGACATATCCCTGGCTAAAAATTTAAGGCCACAGAAAATTTCTTCACCAAAATCTGTGGCTGGAAATATGTGGCCACGGACAAATCCGTGGCTGAAGGTCCACTAACGGCCACGGAAATGTCTGTGGCCAATAATCCATGGGGCCATTGTTTTATTCGGCTACAGAAACTTGGCCACGGATTTGTCCGTGGTCGATAGTTCGGCCATAGAAACTTGGCCACGGATTTGTCCATGGCCGATAGCCCACTATCGACCACGGATTTGTCTGTGACTAACTGGCCGTGGCTGCCGACCCTTTTCTACCAGTTAATGCCAAGAAGGTCATATGTGTTTCTCTGCTAAATCCATATCATGGTCAACAAAAGTGCCTCGCTTAGTAGTAATGCTAATGGCTTGACCGTCGTTAACAAACATAGCATTAGTACATAAGTACTCAACACCTTTAAAATAACAGAGGGTTACAGATAATTCTTAAAAGAATTTTAAACGTAATGAACTTGATATAATTAGAAAAATTAAGTCATGAAAATTATAACTGGATTTAAAATTTACGCTAATCAACTGGTGAGGCCAACAGTAAGATGAAAAGGAGATTTTCCGTGTTTAAATCACCAAGCCACGTTTTTAAATTAAGCAACTTCTCAACTTTCAATTCTAAGACACCGACATGGAAAGTAAAATTAAAATCCAATGTTGTCAATAAGACTATTGTAATTCCAATTTATAATGTAAGTTTTCTCATCTACTAATTAATTTTTTAATTACATTTTTAATTTAAACTAATTTAAATTGTCTAGCAAAAGATTTAATCTCATAAAATATTTGCTTAATAATTACATGGTTATCCAATCGAATCTTAAATAGACTTGAGTTCACTTGATTTTTAGTGTGGATGTTTTAATGTATGTAGATTACTCCTAAACAATCAAAAATTGAAGGGAAAAAAATACTAAGAACTACATAGATTTGCGGTGCAGTATGAAATATTTCGTTGTCATTACTGAAACTAATTAAGGTCGTAATTGCTGGTGTCCGTTAACATCTAATGGCCTAGCAGAAGAATTGACAAGACGTGCAAAAGTACGAAAAGTCCGCCTATGATTATTAGGGTGGCGTACCGTCCAAACTCCGAAGACCAACGACCTTTTCCGTTGGTGTTACATTCTTCTCCAGTCTAAAAAGGCATTTAGGATGATTAAGGTCCTAATTGGCATCCAATTGAGACCATAGAAACCAACTGAAGAATTGACAGAGTAGGAAAGAGATGAGACTTGTGATCATGCTTTGATTAGGGATGACAATGACCAATTGCAAGGCTTTTGAGAGAGATGGTTGTGACCTAGTCCAAGTCGAGCGTTATCTCCGGTGACTTGGTCGAAAAACACAATCCTTTAAGGGTAAGAAAAAAAATTTAATTTAAAAAAATAAACCAAAACTGTAAATTTTTCTTTGATCTTGGTGAGTGGGAAAAAAATGAGGAGGCAGTATCCCAATCTATAGCAAGTCCATTTCCTTCTCTAGCAAATGAGATTTCTTGCACCCCACGGGGACAAGATTTTTAATGAATGAATTAGTTAATAAATGGGATTTTAAATATAATTAAGGTCTACCTACCATGAATGAGAAAATGTGGTTGTTCTGTTGGCATTTTAGCTGTTCATGTTGTTGCGAATATATCAACACGGCGAGGCGGAACACCACGACGCCTTGGGATCCAAGCGGAATGCCAACCCAAATAAACTGATCAGGAATTTAGGGCTAGCAATAGAATCTCAATTCACCCAACAATAAACCCTACGAACTTGCAATAGAGAGTAGCAAACAAATAATAGCAACAAGCAAATCAAACACAAACACCATAGAAAATTACCCTGGTTCGGTTGTAAACAACCTACATCCAGCAATCCGAGACGATTCCACTATCAGAGAGATCCAATCTTAGAGTTACAATCTTGCTTCCACTCACGTGAGTAATAACTTGGCCAATAGCACAAGCCCTCACAATCTCACTCAAGAAAGAAGAAATCAAAAGAGTAAAGAAGAAAACACTCACTTTCTCTATCAAACTCCAAAACCCTAATCTCTCACAAGAAATCTCCAAAGGGGTGGCTAAAGGCTCTCCAAGAACTCAGATATCAAATAGAGGCTTAACATAATCTAAAACAACAATTAGGTTTAAGTAGGAACCCCCAAAACGAAGAAAATCAATCCTGGCCGTCTGTCGCGTCGCTTGGCCCCGCGCGGACTCGGCCCGAGTCGATCCCCAGCTCGGGCTGCTCGACCGAGCTGACCTGCACTGCTGCTGCCGCTGGGTGGAGTCGAGTTGACTCGGTCGAGTAGCATAGCTACTCGGCCTGAGTAGGTATTCCCTGCAGAGCTCTCCCAAACAGCGAGCTCTCGGATTTCTGAGACCATCAGAATCCTACTGTAGCTCGATCGAGTAGCAAGCTACTCGACTGAGTAGCCCCTCTGCTCTACCGAGTAGGAGGTCGCCCGAGTCGGAGAAAACTCCCCACTACTTATTGTTCCTGCTCTGCTCCTGTAGCTCGGTCGAGTAGCAAACTACTCTACCGAGTCGCCTGGGAAACCTTCACACATGAGATTTGAATCACAAAAAACAACACTATACCTTGATTCAAATATCATCACCAATACTCATGCACCTCCACGCGGCATGCCAAGCCCCTCTCTCTGATTATTAATATCGTCTCGGAACACACGCCCTCTGGCGCCACCTAAGCCAACAAGGAAATCAGCTCCAGGCATACCTGGAGCTTGACGGCAGGAACTGGCTTGGTAAACATGTCTGTGGGGTTTTTCTCAGTCGAGATCTTCTGAAGCTCTCTTTCCTACT
Organism: Scilla litardierei; assembly: GCA_030789695.1. Classification (NCBI taxonomy): domain Eukaryota; kingdom Viridiplantae; phylum Streptophyta; class Magnoliopsida; order Asparagales; family Asparagaceae; genus Scilla; species Scilla litardierei. Next base: position 6,991,813 of record CM061136.1, on the reverse strand, counting down.
TCTCCAACTCAAGGAAGGAATCACACACCTCAATATGCTTCGTTCTCGAACTGTATGCATGGTGCTTTGCCAGATGAATGGCACTTTGGTTATCACAATGCACATGTGATGAATCCTGCGGCATCCCCAAATCTCTCAGCAGACTCCTCAAATACATGGTCTCCTCCACAGCTTCAACCGCTGCAATCAACTCGGCCTCTGTGATCGATAGCGCAATCACAGACTGTAAAACCGACCTCCACGATACCGCAGCAGTGCCCAAAGTGAACACATACCCCGTGGTAGATCGTCGCCTGTCTCTATCACCTGCATAATCGCTATCGCAGTATCCTGTCAGCACCTTTCTGTCTCCTCTCCCATAGAGGATCCCGACACTCGATGTGCCTCGCAGATATCTCAGAATCCACTTAACGGCCTGCCAATACTACTTGCTTGGATTAGCCATGTACCTGCTAACCACTCTCACAGCCTGTGTAATATCTGGACGCGTGCAACCCATCGTGTACATCAAACTTCTCACTGCACTCACATATGGCACCTGAGACATGTATGTCTTCTCCTCATCGGTGCTTGGTGACTGATTCGCTGACAACTGAAAATGAGCTCCCAAAGGTGTTGTCACGGGCTTCGTGCTCTCCATCCCAAAACGGACTAGCACCTTCTGAATGTACCCCTGCCGTGATAATCTCAGCTCATGCTTCTTCCTATCTCGGAAAATCTCCATTCCAAGAATCTTCTTTGCGGGCCACAAGTCCTTCATGTCGAACTCTTGCCCAAGCTTCACCTTCAGCTTCTTCACCTTAGAAATGCTATTAGAAGCAATAAGTATGTTGTCCACGTAGAGAAACAAATAGATCTTCAAGCCATTCTCAAGTGTGCACACATACACACATTGATTCTTGATGCTCCTCTCAAAGCCTACTCCCATCATGAATTTATCAAATAGTTTGTACCAATGTCTATGTGACTGCTTCAACCCGTACAATGATTTCTTCAACCTGCACACCAATGTCTGTTTCCCCTCAACTTTGAACCCCTCAGGCTGTTGCATATATATTTCTTCATCAAGATCTCCATGCAGAAAGGTAGTCTTCACATCGATTTGTTCCAACTCCATGTCCATGCTAGCAACTAGCACCAACAACACCTGAATGGATGTATGTCGCACAACCGACGAGAACATCTTGTTGTAGTCTTCTCCCTTCCGTTGTGCAAACCCCTTGGCTACCAACCTTGCCTTATACCTGACTTCATTGCCATCTTGAGTTGAGCTTTCCTTTACATTGTATATCCAACGACAACCAATGGCACGCTTCTCGCTAGGTAACAGCACCAACTCCCATGTGTCATTCCGGTGAAGGGACTCCATCTCCTCATCCATAGCTCCTTACCACTGAGCTGCATCTCCTGAGACTATGGCTCCACCATTTGTCGCTGGCTCCTCGTGCTCTTGGTTGAGTGCATAAGACGCCATATCATCGAAAGAATATCATGCATAATCACATGCTCCAAATCTCTCTGGTGCCTTCTTCACCCTCTTCGATCTCTGTGTTCCATCATCACCTGCATAGGTGTCAACGCGTACCTGAGATGACCCGTGTGTCTGCACTTGGTCCTTAACATGAACCTCATCATCTCTCTCAACTGGGACGTCGACCATCAACTATTTTCCTGGTCGCTGAGTGGGCTAGACCGGAAGATTGACTCTATCCATCAAAATCTTCTCTGCAGACGTGTCCTCTTTTGAATGAGAATGCTCCGTCCTGAGCATTGCATCCTCATCAAAAGTGACATGTCGGCTCACAATCATTTTCTGACCCTCTGGATCCCATAAATGATAACCCATGATGTTGTGGTCATATCCAAGAAAGATGCACTTCTTTGCTCTTGGATCCAATTTGTCACCCCTCTCGTGTACATACGCCGGGCAACCCACAATGCATAATTAAGAATAGTCTCCAGCTTCACCACTCCACAGTTCCTCAGGAATCTTGTAACCTATAGCCAATGATGGAACTCTATTCACTATGTGAACTGCAGCGGGAAGGATCTTTTCCCAAAATTCCTTCCCCAAACTGGCTGAGTGCGTCAAGCATCGCACTCGCTCCAACAATGTCCGATTCATCTGCTCCACCACACCATTAGACTGCGGATCTCCCTGTGTGCTAAAATGACGGCGGATTCCATGAATTTTGCAGAAATTTCTAAACTCCCTCGAGGTATACTCACCTCCATTGTCAGATCTTAGCACCTTCACTTGCTTTCCGGTTTGTTTCTCCACCATGGTCTTCCACTCTCTGAACATGCCAAACGTCTAGTCCTTTGACTTCATTACGTACATCTAGACTTTGCAAGAGTAGTCTTCAATGAATAAGACAAAATTCCTAGCTCCTCCTCTTGACGGCTCTGGGCACGGACCCCACACATCTGTGTGTACATAGTCAAGTGGTCCATTGCTAGTATGCTTCCCCGTGTTGAACTGCACATTTGTCTTCTTTCCGTATACATAGGATTCGTAGAATTCTATACTCTCATTCGAGGCTTCAATCAGTTTTTTTCTTCGGGGTACATCGAGGGTTTTGTCACATGGATGCCCCAAATGATAATGCCATAACTTGGCTGAATCTCCGGGAACTGAGCTCGTAGTGCTTACGTCTGCTTCACCTTCAACTGTGGTACCTTGAAGGGCGTATAAGTTTCCCACTTTCCTTCCCTTCATCACAACCATGGCTCCTTTGGAAACACTCAGTTGGTCCTTTTCAAAGACCGACTTACATCCAGCATTGTCCAATACGCCTATGGAGATTAGCCTCTTTCGCAGATCTGGGACATGCCTCACATCGGATACTGTACGCACTATGCCATCATGCATCTCGATACGGACGGTTCCAATACCCGTAGTCTTGCAAACTGCATTGTTTCCCATGAGGATTGAGCCTCCATCTTCCTTGGGACGGTATGTAGCGAACCAACTCCTATGAGGAGTCATATGGTATGAGCAACCACAATCCATGAGCCACGCAATATTTGCATCACCTGCAATCCCAGTGACAAACATCTCGGTATCTCTACCTTCATCGCGAACTTTCTCACCATCAATCCCCAAAGATGTCGAACAGGACTCTTTCTCAGCCTCCTTGCCTTTCTTCATAACCTTGTTAGGACACCGGTTCGAAAAATGACCATTCTTCTGGCAATTGAAACATGTGATATTCGCATACCTATCATGCGAAAGTCTCGACTTGTAGCGGTCATTGTTCTTCTTGTATCCTCCTCTCCTTTCCTGTCGACCCTCACATGTAATGCCTCATTGCGGTTACTCACATGTTCTCTATCTTGAACCTTGCCATATAGTTGCTCAGTGTGAAGCGTTGCCTTCACCTCTTCCATGGTGAGAGTTGTTCGGTTGTAAATCATCGACCGAAAAAATTGATTATACTCTTCAGGCAATGAACACAACAAGATAACCGCTTGTTGTTCATCCTCAATCTTCACATCTATACCCCGCAACTCCAGCACTATCCGGTTCAACTCATCCATGTGATCCTTCACTGCTGATCCAGATTCCATCTTGAGAGTATACAGCTGCTGAAGCAAATATAGGCGACTCGTGAAGGATTTCTTCATATATAGTCCATCAATCTTCTTCCACATGTCAGATGTCGTAGCCTCATCTAAGACTTCCCTCAGAACATAATCTGATAACGACAACTGAATTGCATTGTATGCATTCCTCTCCATCTCCGCCTTAGCGAATTCTTTCACCTCCTTATCGATATTCGACACATCGAAAACGATCTGGTAACATCTCGTCTGCATCAAAACATTCTTCACCTTTGTCTGCCAGATCCGAAAATCATTCCGACTGGTGAACTTCTCAATGTTCAATGTTGCTAAAGTCACCATCTTTTCGCAACTAACTTTCTTTGCAAACGAACCACCAGCTCTGATACCACTTGTTGGGAATATATCAACATGGCGAGGCGGAACACCACGACGCCTTGGGATCTAAGCGGAATACCAACCCTAATAAACTAATCAGGAATCTAGGGCTAGCAAAAGAATCCCAATTCACCCAACAATAAACCCTACGAACTTGCAATAGAAAGTAGCAAACGTATAATAGCAACAATCAAATCAAACGCAAACACAATAGAAAATTACCCTGGTTCGGTTGTAAACAACCTACATCCAGCAATCCAAGACAATTCCACTTCAGAGAGATCCAATCTTAGGGTTACAATCTTGCTTCCACTCAGTGAGTAATAACTTGGCCAATAGCACAAGCCCTCACAATCTCACTCAAGGAAGAAGAAATCAAAGGAGTAAAGAAGAAAACATTCACCTTCTCTATCAAACTCCAAAACCCTAATCTCTCACAAGGAATCTCCAAAGTGGTGGCTAAAGGCTCTCCAAGAACTCCAGATATCAAATAGAGGCTTAGCCTAATCTAAAACAACAATTAGGTTTAAGTAGGAACCCCCAAAAACGAAAAAAATCAATCTTGGCCGTCGGTCGTGTCGCCTGGCCCCGCGCGGACACGGCCCGAGTCGGTCCCCAGCTCGGGCTGCTCGACCAAGCTGATCTACACTGCTGCTGCCGCTAGGTGGAGTAATCTTAGGGTTACAATCTTGCTTCCACTCAGTCGAGTAGCATAGATACTCGGCCCGAGTAGGTATTCCCTGCAGAGCTCTCCCAAACAGCGAGCTCTCGGATTTCTGAGATCAGTAGAATCCTACTGTAGCTCGACCGAGTAGCAAGCTACTCGACCGAGTAGCCCCCCTGCTCGACCGAGTAGGAGGTCGCCTGAGTTGGTGAAAACTCCCCACAACTTACTGTTCCTGCTCTGCTCCTGTAGCTCGGTCGAGTAGCTTACTACTCCACCGAGTTGCCTGGAAAATCTTCACACATGAGATTTGAATCACAAAAAACAACACATGTTTCTGTCTTAATTTGATGGGCATAAGGGTGCAAAAACATTTGTGCACGGAACCCCCCCAACGAAAAAACCCCCTCCTCAAAATCAGGACGCGGGACCCAAACCAGATTAAATGGAAAGAGTGGGTGTGAGTGCGGTTATCGTTTGGGGTGTTTTGTGATTTTTTGAGTTGGTCTGTGAAGTTGAGTTCTTGGTTTTGGGTGTTATTTGAATGGAGAGTGAATTTGTGGGGTTTTTTGGGTGGGCTTTGGGCCATTGGGGGTGAGATTATCACATGGAATAAAGATGCCACATCAGACATCCTCCTCAATTGTATAATAGATTTTGGTAGCATACCATCTAAGGACAATGTGTTCAATTCAGCAAAAGGTCCAAGCCGATCTGATCCACTCAAAGCACATTATAGAACATTCAAAAGATGTGCCCATCCAGTCTATATAAGTCTATCCGATCAATACATCATCACATAGCAAGTACAATGATTCATCATGCAACCTACATGTTGATGGATCTAAATATTTATTTTTGAAAATTTATCACTTCTAAAACATTAGAATTTTTTGTGAGTAAACTGGATATGTGATGTCAATGCTGGAAATTTCCTGCAGTGAACACACATATCCCACACTATTTTAATTTTTTTTTAAAATTTCAATTTGGGATAGTTGTACACTTACGAAGACCTCAAAACATTAAATATGGGTGAACATGGGCGCAACTACCCTTAGCTTGCCCGGGTAGTTGAATAGGACAAGAAAAAAATAAAATTTGTTTATTTACTAAATTTCATATCAATCAAACTTCACTGTGTTGTGGTGTGATCGGTTATCATGTCAATTTAACTAATTAAATGTGTCCATGGTTATGCTAATGTTTTCTACAATTTAATTTTTTTCACTTTGCTTTTTTAAACTTTAGCTTTCGAAGGTTAATATTTACGACCCTGTCATTTCTAATTACAGGATGTCGCATATACATTTATACCCTTTGTATGATATTGATTAACAGATAAGTTGTGAAAAATAGTAAATTTACATTGAGCAGTATGGGTATTAGCTGGTTAGCTCATGCGAACATTCCCTTCCCGTTTTTTAAATTATCGGACACATTCAATTTATTTTTCATATTCTAAAATCTCAAACTACCATTAAGTAAATTCTAAATGTTACATTCATCTAATCATAATAAAATGTTTTGTTATGGCGAAACCTTTAAATTTGTGATGAACGAATGAATGAAGAAACTCCTTGGATTCACTTTAATATTGAGGGTTTGGGGTTGTAGAACAGGAATATCAAAATGAAAGGTTCGGATCAAAGGGAAAAATGTGGGTTAGGGTATGATGCTAGCCGAAGAAATTGGCTAGATGATGCCAGTGTGTAACTACCATTTGCTTGCCCGGATAGCTACCAGAGCAAGAAATAAATTTTTTTAATATATTATATTTCATATCATGCACTCACACACTGACTCCCTCTCCCTCTCTCTCTCTCTCTCTCTCTCTCTCTCTCTCTCTCTCTCTCTCTCTCTCTCTCTCTCTCTCTCTCTTGCAGCCCAATACATCAATTTCGAAAGGTTGGTTCACATCCTTATGTCTCTCTGACCCCCATCAGATCCTGCCATTGTCAACGTAACCATTGCATTCTGATCGCCCTGAAACTCCGCGGACTTTTACCTAGCGATTTCAAGATATCTATATTCTCTAGGGTTTTTGTTTTATGCTTTTTTTCTACAAATTTTCACTGTTAGATCTGGAAGAGTTTTGATGTTGAAATTTTTTTGAATTTGATAATTTTTTTACGGTTTCCACCTACTAGTTTTACATCCAATTGAAACCATGCATGACTTACTGCATATGTTTTAAGCTATGATTATTTTGATTTTCTTGAATTAGGGTTTTTCCTTTTTGTGTGTATTTTTTGGCTAAAGCATTAATTTTTCAAGAACTCTCTTTTTTGAAGTATTCCATCTCATATTTAGCTTTAATTTCTTTAAAATTTTGGTTGGTTGTGTTACCGTCCAGTTTAAACTCAGTATTTTAGTTTTTATTTTTTAGATTAGTTACATAATTATCTAACAGAACATTTTTAGAAATGATAAACTTCCATTACTTCTGATATTGCAACATGTTGACCTCTGTTTGACATGAAGCTCGTGGTAGAAAGCCAATAGTATTTTTAAATATTATTCCTTGTGACAACTTTATCGTCCGTCCAGTATTCAAAAAATCCTTGGTACGCCACTGTAGATTTACCCTAAGGGGATTTGACCCTTGATCAGATCATTACAAATAAATCTATTTTCTTGAAACCGTAACCAACAGATAGATTGTCAAACAACGTTAGATTCACTTGATTTTCGGTATGGTGATCATCTTATGATGCATAATTCGTTCTCAAAAAATTTGAGAAAAATAAAAAATAAAAACCATGCGTATGTCCGTCAGCGCATGAATTTTTACTGTGCTGACGGAACATATACATTTTTCGTTTTCTATTGAGAGTAGAAATCATATCATGTCGTTTACCCAAGAAAGCTGTAGACAACCCATCTTTCATCTAACTTATTGTTTATATGCTCATGATTGAAGTGTAGAAACTAAAGATCTAGATTAATCATTAAGCAAGACCATGCAAATAATAATCTAGATGTATAACATGCGGAATCCTAAATCATTGCATACTCGGATTTAGCGGAAGCGTACCTGAGTCCATCGCTAATAATCTGAAAGATCCTGACGATAGCGCAGCAGACGATCTTCCAGAATAGCATGAATCAACCGTTTGGAGAATCCCTTTAGCCTTCTCCCGGTTTCTCTCCTAGCGACGGGACGTAGAAAAGACGGCTCAACTTTGTTCGTGTATTCCGGGGATCATGACCGCTAATATTTATAGGCTAGCCTCCATAGCCCTAGGGTTTCCAACTCGGCCCATCAACGAGTTGAAGCCCAATAGTCTCTACACATAAAGGCCCCACAACCTGTTTAACTCATTTAGCCCATTTAATTAATTAAAACCAGATCACTAATATATTGGGCTTAATACGACAGCGTAGCACTTATATAATTATTCACCGCATATTAGCCCAATGTTGGATTAAGATCCAACTTAGTTGGATAAGTTCCAACAATCTCCCACTTGGGCTATATGCTTAAACTTTATAATTATATTTCATAGTGCATACAACCAAATAAGATCTTAACCTGCTGTCATTTCTTTAATGAGTCAAAAACAATCCGGTCCATCAATTATATTAGCAAGGGATCAAAGAGATCTTCGCCGCAGCAATTGCAGCTCGACCCATCAGTGGTCACCGTGCTAATACAAAAGAATGACATGGATTATGAAGTGGATGTGTAGCGTGGAAATTACATGTAATGTGATCTAACATGTCTATTTCCAACTGATCCTCCTTAACCTTAGTGAGATCATAAACAAAACAAAATCGGAGTGAAGCCGAACTGAAACCAAAAACTTTATTTCTGATCAGAAAATAACCTCAAGCTTAAGCTGGAGACTTAATTTTGTCTATAATATGAGCACCCAAAAGAACAAACTCCCACAAAACTGAATGTTCTTAATGAAATGACATCCATATGAGTAGCTAGCTCATAAAAACCTTTTGGATGATATTTCCTTACTATAACGGATCCGTAATTAAATGGTTTGTTCCGATGTGCTCATTAGACAATTATACACTCCTATTATTAACAAACTAGGAACTTGATCTCTGAATATCTAAACTTTGTCGAGTTCCTGTTGTTGCTGGAATATAAAACTGCAGACTTCATTGTCATTAAATAAACTGTGTGGTGTTTCAACACCATCCCTAATTTGCAGCATAGTGACAAAATATGCAGATATATTTCATGATTTGGATGTCACGTAATATGTTATGAAATCTAAAGCCATATCAGAAGAGACTATATAAAAGGGACCACTTAGATCTCTTCTAGTAGATGGCGCCTAATATAGATTTTCATACATTCTTTGCATCCAATAAATGATCAGAGTCAGTATACCAAAATGATCTCAAACCTTTTTGACTACTGATCCTTGAACATGTAACCCTTTTGTTCTCCATAAATACCGTAAGACACATTTGGCTGCTGTCAAATGATCAACTCCTGAACTTAACAATCTGCCCAACACACCTGTAATATATGCAATAACCAAATGCATATAAAACTGAGCATACTTTAGACTCCCTATTGGTGAGATATAGGAAATCTTCTGAAGATTATTCTCAGGGTAATTAATGAGACTAAACTTGTCTCCCACAGAACTTAACATTCATTACCACATAGATATTATAGAAATTACATGCTCCCACAGAACTTAGATAACATCATTAAATATCATCCCAAACCGAACGAGGTGATCACTTAATGAAATTTAATATATCAGTAACGATACTGAAATGCTCTACTAATGCCATTATAAACCTTATAGAGTCTTTCATGAAAAGCCCAATAGAAAGTCTCTTTACACATTAATGCATTCTTTTCCGTATAAAGTCTTTGAGTGATACGCTTTAAATCTTTTCTTAATACCCTTTTGAATTCCCTTTTGATTGTAAAAGACTATTTACAATCAATAGGTTTCAAACCTTATGGCGATGAGAAAAGATTTTAAGTATCATTCAAGGACTTTCTTAATTAATGCATTAATCCATTTAGAGATGTAAAACCTTTTATGACTTGATGTAAGTCAAACTTCCATCATCCTAATGTCAACAGTAAACTTGTCATCTCTTTAATGGATTTTCCTGAATGGCAATTAGTTACTTGAGGTGCTAGAGTTTGTCCTTATGAACAATTTCCCAAATGGGAGGAATAGCAACATTATCTTGAATTTATTGTGTCTTGAACAATGTCAGGAATACCATCCTGAGCAATGCCAACCACACCTGTAGGGATATAATCCTCTTCAAGAATAATGTTACTAACTAAATTTCCCCCCTCAAACTCGGCATCCTCAAATAGGTGTGCATTTCATAATTCGTAAACTAACTTAACAGTGAGATTATGTAAAATTATCCGAAATAATATCAACTTTTTAAAACTATTCAACAAAATTAGAAAATCATTGGCATTATGTCATATTACTTTATTAGGCTTATAAAGCCTTACTTTAGTTGGACATATCCAATCATGCAATTGATTCATTTGTTGAAACTTTATTAAGGATATAAGCTGCAATCAAAATATAACTGAATTCTAAACTGTTAATTCTTTCATTACAACACATGTACTTAAACTGCAGGAATCTTATAAATGAAGCAACATTTCCAAATAAATGAAGATTATAATGATCTTTTAAAGAACTAGAATAAACTAATTTTGAATTAAGAGACAACCAAATTTTCCATTCATAATTGAACACTTATAACCAAATTTGTTCAAAATAGAAATGGAAATCCAAATTCCGTTAAAAACGGTACATAATAGTCTCATAAAATTCAAATACAATCTAGCATTTAAAAGAAATAATCTAAATTTAATGTGCCTCTACTTGAACCATCTTGCCATTGCCCATATCGATGTATCTTTCACCATCATTTGGCTCTTGGCATCTTAGGCAATCCTGCATAGACACAATGATGTGAATGGTTATACCAAATCTTTCCATCACGTGCCTATAAGTACCAAAGGTTGCATGAAAAGATATTAACTTAGAATCAAACCGAATTAAAGAAACATACCCTTTTTAGCACGCCAAGCGTGATAATTTGAGCAATTCTTCTTTACATGCCCTTCAGCTCCACAGAAGAAACAACCATGACCTTCTGAACTTTTCAGTTCCCTTTGTTGTTTCTTTTAAGAAGCTGTATCTGCAGCTTCAGTATCCTTCTTCCTTTTGTTGAAGGTGGATGGCAAAAGAGGGCTTTCTGTCATTTCTTGCTCAAGCCTTTCATCTTCCTTTACACAGTTTGAGATGAGCTCATCCAGAGACCAAGTCTCATCCTTCAGATTGTAGCTCATCTTAAACTGGTCAAACTGAGATGGAAGAGATATCATAACAAAATGCACTAGCAGAGCCTCAGAGAGGTCTAGCTCAAGTGCTTTCAACCTTGAAGCAATATCAGACATCTTCATTATATGCTCTCTGATGTTTCCTTTACCTTCATATTTCATTGAAGATAGGTTTGTCAAGAGTGTATTAATTTCACCCTTTTCATTCTTGACAAACTTCTTTTCAAGCTCAATAAGGAACCATTTAGCTGTGGAAATTTTCTCTGAAAGAGAACCCCTGAGGTATTCTGGAATGGCATTCTTTATAAGCATTAGGCTCATGCGATTTGATCTCTTCCACTCCTCCATCTCCCTCTGTTCAACAGAGGTACTCTCATCAGTGAGTGGTGGAGGACAATGAGTCCTTAATGCCGGATCAAGATCCATGACTCCGAGGATTATCAAAAGATTCTCCTTCCATGCCTTAAAGTTAGTGCTATTAAGGACTGGAATTGATTTTAGGTTGGCAAAAAAATTTTCAGGAATATTAGCTGAAAAGAGAACAAGAAAACAATTTATAACATGTTCATATGAGTATTAAATACAACAACAAATTCAAATTAATGCTATTTTCCCATCTCAAGACATCCCCCACTAGTCCAATATTTATCTTTGGATAATCTATTGACTAGTCACTGATATCTTGTTGTAGCAATCAGACAATGACAATAATAACATGCCAAAAATAAAACTTCCTTTGGGCCGAATTAAATTTGCATGCATTGAACTCACTAATCATCACTTTGTCTATTGCCACAGTTGCGCATGAAATGGTAGAGAACGGTAATCTTCCTTTGGGCCGATTTAGCATTCTTACGCAAATCACGGGCACGTTTGATTCTTTTTATATTCATGAAATGAAATAATGCAAATCAACAGAGCCCACTTTGGCGAGGTGATGATTGCACGAAATCATTTCAAAAATATATACCTTTGCAAAATTTGAATCTAAGTCGCAATTTAATACATGAATATACTTTAAGTGGAGATATTCAAGTCCACTTTTCTACAAAATCAAATTTAAGGCAACCTAAATTTTCATACAAAAGTATGTATTCAACTTGTTATATTTCGAGATTAGAATTGATCTTCACAAGAAAACCCACTTTGGTGAGTTGATGATCCAATCATTCTATATTCGAAATATATAATAATTGTGCCAAAAAATCAAAATTGAAACTAAACCGAATTTAACAAAAAAATGATTACAACAAGTGGAAATATATATAAGAACATTTTATTCCACCTTTCTAATCATTTCTATTGAGGTAAATAAAATCCATAGATTCAACACAAATTTTCTTCTTAAAATAGGGTATATTGGGTGTACTAATGTGTATATGAACATACATATAAAGTTATATATATAAATACACACCCTACCCCATTTCATATATAACTTTAAAATGTGTCAAATTTCCTTAAGGCCATTTGCTTGATGGTTAGTGCACGAAAATCCTTTAAGGCCTTTTAAACTTATTCTTAAGGAGAAATATATGTTAAAACCTTTTATTTGCTCTCGAAGAATACACTTGAATTTTGTGTTTTAATTTAAATCTAAATTTAGGCAATCTGAATTTTCATACCGATGTATGAAGTCAACTTGTTATATACCGAAGTATATATATATGGTTTTAAGCCTTAAACTTAGAATTTAAATTTATTTTGCACATTTAACACAAAATTTTATCTTTGAGGAGGAATATATAAAAGTCTTATTTCCTCCTTCAATCCAAATTAAATTCAATATTGGGCAACCAATCATACAAAAGTATGTACTTAACCGTTTATGTTCCGAAATAATAATAATTTAACAGTAAAGCCCACTTTGGTGAGATCCCGTAATAATTAAAATTATTTTGAAACATATAATTTAATGTGCCCAAAAATTGAATTCAAATGAAACTGAACTTAAATGTAAATATACAGGAAAGCCTTTTATTTACTCTTTCGATCCGTTTAAAATTCATCCAGGCAACTGATCATACTGAGTATGTATTCTAATCCGTTTACATTCCGAAATAATAACAATTTTAATAGTAGAACCCACTTTGGTGGAATTTTACAAAAAATTGGAATTATTTCAAAGAAAATGTATATATGACTGAATTTTGCCTAAAGAATTAAAATTGGAATGAACTTAAATTTAACACACAAAATTGGGCCTACAGGAAATATATATACACAACCATTTATTTCCTCCCTTTTAATGAATTTAAATTCAAGATTTTTTAGGCACCAAATTTACATACAAAGTATGTCCGTAACTTTTTTATTTATCGAAATAAGAGTAATCGCCACGATAAAGCCCACTTTGGTGGGGATTTGATTTAATTACAATCATTTCGATATATATATGATGAAGCGTGCCAAAAATTGAATTTAAAATTCAAACTGAATTTTAACAAAAATTTATACTTTAGGGAAATATATATATATATAGATGTCCACTTATTTCCCCTTTCATTAGTGTTAAAATAAATCCAAAACAACCCCAAATTTGTGTCCAAATGACCCAAAAATTGGGTCCAAAATTAGCCATGTGCCCAAAAAATCAGTTTTGCAATAAGCCCAAAAGAAGGCTAAAACTGTTTTGCAATAATAGGCCCAAAAACACCCAAACAAGGCCCAAAACAGGCCCATCCCAATCCTCCCCAAAAAAAAGTTTTTTTAAGGGTTAGGGTTTCATGATTGGGGGGGCGGCGACCGCCGCCGCCGCCCCCATCTCTGCTGCCGGGCCTCGGGCGCCGGCCAGTGGCCGGCGCCGGATCCTTTACCGGGGGCGGCTGCCGCCACCCCCTATGATGTCGATGGGGGCGGCAGGAGCCGCCCCCCTTTGACGCCGACGGTGGAGGGGGCAACCGCCGCCCCCTATGAACCCCGACGGGGGCGGCGACCCGCCCCCTCGGAAACGCGACGGGGGCGGCGACCCGCCCCCTTTATGAAGCCCGACGGGGGCGGCGAGCCGCCCCCGCTGAGACGCGACGGGGGAGGCGAGCCGCCCCCCTTTTCTGAAGCCTGACGGGGGCGGCGAGCCGCCCCCTCTGAGACGCGACGGGGGCGGCGAGCCGCCCCCCTTTTTCTGAAGCCTGACGGGGGCGGCGACCCACCCCCTCTGAGCCCTAACGGGGGCGGCCAGCCGCCCCCTCTTTTGCTGTGTCAGGCGGCGGCCAGCGGGCCGCCCCCGATCTAGGGTTTGCAAAAACTTTTTTTTTTTGAAAAAAAAAAATTTAATCAAGAAACCAAATTTTCATAGATCTGAAACTTAAAACTGATAAAAAACTAATTTTTATCAGATCCGAAACTTAAAACAGATTAAAAATCTGATTTTTAACAGATCTACTACGAGCAGGCAAGAAAAATAAGATCCACAACATGTGGGCTCTGATACCACTTGTAGAAACTAAAGATCTAGATTAATCATTAAGCAAGACCATGCAAATAATAATCTAGATGTATAACATGCGGAATCCTAAATCATTGCATACTCGGATTTAGCGGAAGCGTACCTGAGTCCATCGCTAATAATCTGAAAGATCCTGACGATAGCGCAGCAGACGATCTTCCAGAATAGCACGAATCAACCGTTTGGAGAATCCCGTTAGCCTTCTCCCGGTTTCTCTCCTAGCGACGGGACGTAGAAAAGACGGCTCAACTTTGTTCGTGTATTCCGGGGATCATGACCGCTAATATTTATAGGCTAGCCTCCATAGCCCTAGGGTTTCCAACTCGGCCCATCAACGAGTTGAAGCCCAATAGTCTCTACACATAAAGGCCCCACAACCTGTTTAACTCATTTAGCCCATTTAATTAATTAAAACCAGATCACTAATATATTGGGCTTAATACGCGCATATTAGCCCAATGTTGGATTAAGATCCAACTTAGTTGGATAAGTTCCAACATGAAGTCCCTACATGCAAATATGTGAATGGAATTAGAGGACTCTATACACCTTTGAGTTCGGTGCAGGGAAGTGACACATTTCCTAAAAAAGAAAGAAAGTACAAGAGAGAGGCCATGATGTGATCCTATATTTGATTTTTATCCCCAATTTCGGAAGGTAGTCACTTCCCTACACCGGATTCCCGGTGTATATAGCAATTCTCTAGAATTAACACAGACTCATGCTCATACCAATCACTTCATGCAAAAAAACAAAGTATCAAAACTAATGGATCCCCATCTCATGAAACCCACAAGTACGTGGCTAATTTACATAACCTAGGTGTGCATGCACTCTCAATAAATACGCTTGCTATACCTTGTTCCCCCCACAAACCCTAGCCTTGAACTACTCGAGTGGTAAGTTCAGCCCATGACCATCCCCTCCCCCACAAACCCTAGCATTATTTCCCCAAGATGCAACACCAAGAATGACGGTGCATGCTGAAGCATTTGATGAGGGATAGAGTGCCTGCCGTGTGCACTCCTAAGTCCTGAGCACTAGTCTTTCGTTGACATTAGCGTTTTGCACCGTTGATTTTTTACGTTGACACTAAGAAGGGGATTCTCTTAGACTTTAATTTGGGATATGACGATCAAATGAACAAGGAATACGGCAAGTCTGACTTATTAAGATCGTGACTGCTGCTGGCCAATAACATCTGAGTGCCTAGCAGAAGAATTGACAAGACATGTGAAAGTACGGCAAGTCAAGTCTGCTTGTGGTTATTAGGACGGCGTACCGTCCGAACTCCAGAGAGGACAATATAGTCTGTTAGTGTTACATCAACCCCTCACATTCCCAATCTAAGAAGTCATTTGGGATGATGAAGGTCCTAATTGGGCATCCAGTGAGACCAGAGAAACCAACTGAAGGAATTGACAAAGAGTGAGAATGAGATGAGACTTGTGATCATGCTTTGATTAGGGATGGCACCCTGCTGTATTTTTCTGACAATGACCCATTGCTAGGCTTTTGAGAGAGATGGTTGTGACCTAGTCCAACTCCAGCATTACCTCTAGTGATTAATTAGTCCAACATCACGACCCTTTGGCCCAAAAAAATTGGTAAGAAATTTTAAGTAGTTTTGTACTATTTGGGAGCATAAAATGTGCTTCCCCTGATCCTTCAATGATACTTGATGGACCGGAAATCGTATTTACGGTGCCATCGTATTTATTAATGCTTTGAAAAAAGCAGATGTCTTGGAGGATCGTGTGCGTAGAGGCACTGTCCACTAGGCATTTAAAATCCATCTATTTTAAAAGAAAAAATGTCGCAGTATAAGGCAAAAACAAAAAGGAATATACTACGAAAATTAAGTTGATGTCTGAAAAGTACTTAAACATGCCAGAGATAAGCAGATAAATTGTTTCTCAAAAAGGAAAAAACTACAATGCATATAAAGTAGATAAATGTCCTCAGTCGAGCAGGTCATCGTTGGAGAAGTCCTCAGCGATGAACCTGATTGGTGCCAGGTTTTCTTGAACCGCCAGGTTTGTCTCAGCTTGCTTCTGGCTTGCTTTGTACAACTCCTGAAAGTGGCGTGGAGTACGACAATTTCTGGACCAGTGTCCAGTCATGCCACACCTGTGGCATTTATCTTCCCAGTCCTTTCTGGGGGCAGAAGTCTGGCCGTCGTCTTTTCTTTTCCACACATTTTTCTTCTTTCCCTCTTGGTTGTTTCTTGGAGGGGGTCCTCAAGCCTGCTTCTTCATGGTCTTACCCTTCTCGGGTTTGCCTTTGAAGTTGCCCATTTTCTTCTGGAAGGAGCTGTGGTGCGCTTCAGGCGCAGGAGCAGTGCCGGTAGGGCGTGAGTTGTGGGTGGCCAGGAGGAGGTCACGATTCTGCTCTGCCATCAGAAGGCATGAGAGAAGCTCAGAGTATTTTGTGAACTTTCGTTCACGATACTGTTGCATCAGTATGACATCCTTCTCATGGAAGGATGTATACGTCTTCTTTAACATGCGTTCCTCCGTCACCTTTTCACCACACAACTTCAGGCGTGAGGTGATGCTAAAGAGTGCCGAGTTGTACTCGGCAATAGACTTGAAGTCTTGGAGACGGAGGTTCTCCCATTCATATCGCGCTCGAGGTAGGATAACATCCCTTTGATGTTTATACCTGTCCTCGAGGGCGGTCCACAACTCATACGAGTCTTCCACCGTTAGGTACTCGGCCTTCAGGGTCCGATCGATATGGCGTCTGATATAGATAATTGCTTTCGCTTTATCTATATCAGAAACCTTATCGCCTAAGGCGATGGCGTGACTCAATCCCTGTGCTCGCAGATGGAATTTTATATCCAACTGCCAGCTTAAGTAATTCTTTCCTGAAGCATCCAAAACGTCGAAATCGACGCTCGTAATTTTGGCCATTTATCACTCTCTAGATCCTACCCGCCGGATCTAGCGACGTTCGGTGAAGGAAGCCCGTTCGTGTCGCGTCCGTCCGTCGCGTCCGTCTGTCGGCAGGGGTTCGGCTTAGCTTTGAGCGTGCTGATAACGTGTTGTAAACTTGGCGGCTATGGAGACCATAGCCCTATATTTATAGTGGTAGGGTTACATAATGGGTGGATACCCACTAACGGGTAGGCCCACCAAAAGCCCGTTTATAACACATAAGCATTTATCAGTTATTAATTGAGAATAGAAAGTAGCAGACAACCCATCTTTTATCTAACTTATTGTTTATACGCTCATGATTGAAGTCCCTACAAGGAAATATGTAAAGAGAATTAACAGACAGACTCATGGATCCACATCTCATGAAACCCACCAAGTACGTGGCTAATTTACATAACCTAGGTGTGCATGCACTCTCAATGAATACACTTGCTACCTTGTTCCCCCCACAAACCCTAGCCTTTAACTACTCGAGTGATAAGTTCAGCCCATGACCCTCCCCTCCCCCACAAACCCTAGCATTATTTCCCCAAGAAGCAGCACCAAGAATGACGGTGCATGCTCAAGCAATTGATGATGGATAGAGTGCCTGCCGTGTGCACTCTCGAGCACTAGTCTTTCGTTGACATTAGCGTTTTGCATCGTAGAATTTTTACTTTGACACTAAGAAGGGGAGTCTCTTAGACTTTAATTTGGGATAAGATGTCAAATGAAAATTAATACGGCAAGTCTGACTTATTAAGGTCGTGACTGCTGCTGTCCAATGACATCTAAGTGCCTAGCAGAAGAATTGGCAAGACATGTGAAAGTACGGCAAGTCTGCTTGTGGTTATTAGGACGGCGTACCGTCCAAACTCCAGAGAGGACAATATAGTCTGTTAGTGTTACATCAACCCCTCACATTCCCAATCTAAGAAGTCATTTGGGATGATGAAGGTCCTAATTGGGCATCCAGTGAGACCATAGAAACCAACTGAAGGAATTGACAAAGAGTGAGAATGAGATGAGACTTGTGATCATGCTTTGATTAGGTATGGCACCCTGCTGTGTTTTTCGACAATGACCCATTGCAAAGTTTTTGAGAGAGATGGCTGTGACCTAGTCCAACTCAAGCATTATCTCCAGTGATTAAGTCCAACATCACCACCATTTGCCCAAAAAAAAATGGGTAAGAAATTTTATCCCTAAAACTAGCTACTTAATGAAATTTTGAATATAATTAAGGTCGACCTGCCATGAACTAGAAAATGTGGTTTCTCTGTTGGCATTTTATATATTCATGTTTATACCAATGTCACTGATTTACCAAGGAGTGAATGCAATATGTTGACGGATTTTGGTAGTATGCCATCTGTTACTACATTGGGCCGGCACACGTAGCGGAGAAAGGTATTTAATCCTAATACAAAGAACCCAAGAGCAAAAATACGCCGCCTCAGCCCAAAGTCCCGGAGGCCAATACAGGCCGTTACCTGCTTACCAAGTCAAATCAGCAGCTTACTAATTTGCCCGTTGAGCCTCCTAGTATTTAGGGATTGGTTAATAATGGGGCAGTTTGTAGTTGCAAAAGAAGTGGTCATCCATCGTGCTTTTTTTTTTGGGAACGGCCATGCTGGCATAAGGGCAAGCCCATTGTCCACTAACGACACTAACGAGACTAAGGAGACTCTCTTAAACTTTAATTTGGGATAATGGTCAAATGAACAAGGAATACCAAACAAAGCAGAACATGTTCAATCCAAAAAAAACATTTATGAGCAGACACATGTCGCTCGCATCATCATCCATTGTCATTACATCGCTCATCAAATTCTCAATCCAAAACAAACGACTAATTAAGGTCATAACTGCTGCTGTCCAATAACATCTGAGAGCCTAGCAGAAAAATTGACAAGACATGCGATGGTACGGAAAGTCTGCTTATGATTATTAGGACGGCGTACCGTCCAACCTCCAGAGAGGACAATATAGTCTGTTAGTGTTACATCACCCCCTCACATTCCCAATCTAAAAAGGCATTTGGGATGATTATTGTCCTAATTGGCATCCAATGAGACCAGAGAAACCAACTGAAGAATTGACAAAGAGTGCGAAAGAGATGAGACTTGTGATCATGCTTTGATTAGGGATGACAATGCCCAATTGCAAGGCATTTGAAAGAGATGCTTGTGACCTAGTCCAAGTCCAGCAATATCTCTGGTGACTTAGTCCAACACAAGGAGGTGTAAATCAAGGGTTCATGAATAGTAGGTAGCATTAAAGATTGGGATATCAAATTAAGAGTAGGCAATATCCCATCCTTCTTAATTACAAGTCCCTTTCCTTCTCTATCAAAGGAGATTTCTTGCACTCCCACATGCAGGGACAAGATTTTTTTAGCTAGTTAATGAAATTTTAAATATAATTAAGGTCCACCTACCATCCACGAGAAAATGTGGGTTTTCTGTTGGCATTTTATGCATTCATGTTTCTCTCTTAATTTGATGGTCATAAGATTGCAAACATGTACAAATGATGCTGATTTACCTTGGAGTGAATACGGAATACAGAACATGAATAAGAACTAGAAATTGCACGTGTCTGAAGGGCACAGAGGCCGTCGTCGTCCAAGTGAAAAGGCAGAGGCCGTCGTCGTCCAGGTGAAAAGGCGCGGAGACAAGCGGGGGCCAAAGCGAAGATTGCACGTGCCAGTCCAAGGGCAAATGCGGAGAGAAGCAGTTGCCAAAGCAAAAAAAAAGCGTGCGTATGTGAGGAGCGTCGGGGGGGGGGGGGGGGGGGGGGGGGGGGGGGGGGGGGGGGGGGGGGTGGGGCAAAATGAGGAAAAACAGTGATTACAGCGCAAAAAACATGGGATGCAACATGGAAAAAGATCGATGGCAAACCCGTAAATAAGGAAAAGAGGGAAATGCATTTGGGTTTTATGAAAAAGCAATGGCAAGATTGCAAATAAGGGGAATGATGGGGGAATTTAATCGAAAACCCCACCCCAAACAAAGCCCAAAATCTCATACACCCCCATTGGGCCCCACCGAGATGAGATGGCACAACCTAGGCCAATCTTTTGTCCTAGTGACTGGGACAAACGGCACATCAAGTCTCTCTTTTGTATAATAGACTAGAAATAACCAGTGCACACAGTGCACCACGCAAAAAAATCCACGAACAGGATGTGGTGCACACGTGCAACCGAAAAGGAGTGAAAAATATAGTTGTGTGTGTCGGTATCGTCGGGGGGTAAATTGGAAAGTTATTTGAATTAGGAGTATTTTGAATGTGAGTGCACTTTTGGGTTTTTTTTTTGTCGGTGAATTTTGGGGGCCCCACCGAGAGGTGGCCCACCCATGGCCAATCCTTTGTCCAAGTCAACTTGTGACGGGGACAAAGGCCCTCTATAGATATGTTCAAATCGAAACAAAGAAGAATAGTTCAATCCCTTCAAATACCAAACAACATTTATGCAAACACATGTCACTCTCGACTAATTAAGGTCGTTGCTGATGTCCAATAACGAGGGTCTGGCAGGCAGAAGAATTGACAAGACATGTGAACGTACGGGAAGCCAT
The DNA here is from genome assembly GCA_030789695.1 of Scilla litardierei. Taxonomy (NCBI): domain Eukaryota; kingdom Viridiplantae; phylum Streptophyta; class Magnoliopsida; order Asparagales; family Asparagaceae; genus Scilla; species Scilla litardierei. The sequence goes on along the minus strand of CM061136.1, from coordinate 6,970,947 downwards.
CCTATGGTTATTAGGACGGCACACCGTTCCAACTCCAGATGGGACAATATAGTCCGTTAGTGTTACATCACCCCCTTACAGTCTCAATCTAAAAAGGCATTTGGGATAAGTAAGGTCCTAATTGGCATCCAATGAAACCAGAGAAACCAACTGAAGAATTGACAAAGAGGACGAAAGAGATGAGACTTGTGGTCATGCTTTGATTAGGGATGGCACCCTGTTGACAAAGAGATGAGACTTGTAGGTATCGTCGGGGGTAAAAGGGGAAAGTTATTTGAATTATGGGTATTTTGAATGTGAGTGCACTTTTGGGTTTTTTTTGTTGGTGACTTCTAGGGGCCCAACAGAGACGAGGTGGCGCACCCATGACCAATGCTTTATCCAAGTCAACTTGTGACGGGGACAAAGGCCCTCATTTGTAATATAGATATGTTCAAATGAATAAGGAACACGAAACAAAGAAGAATATGTTCAATCCCTTCAAATATGTACCCACCAAACAACATTTATGAGCAAACACATGTCACGCTATCAAATTCCTAATCCGAGACAAACGACTAATTAAGGTCGTAACTGCTGCTGTCCAATAACAGCTGAGGGTCTGGCAGAAGAATTGACAAGACATGTGAACGTACGGGGAGTCGTCTTATGGTTATTAGGGCGGCGTACCGTCCAAACTCCAGAGAGAGGACGACCTTTTCCGTTGGTGTTACATCACCCCTCACATTCTCAATCTAAAATGAAGAATTGACAATGTCCCAATTGGCATCCAATGAGACCAGAGAAACCAACTGAAGAATTGGCAAAGAGTAGGAAAGAGATGAGACTTGTGATCATGCTGTGATTAGGGATGACAATTAATGACCAATTGCAAGGCTTTTGAGAGAGATGGTTGTGACCTAGTCCAAGTCGAGCACAACCTCTGGTGATTTAGTCAAAAACTGCGAATTTTTCTTCGATTTTAGTGACTAGCAGATGGCATTAAAGGATGGGATATCAAATTAAGAGGATGCAATATCCCATCCTTCTTACAAGTCCCTTCCCTTCTCCATCGAAGGATATTTCTCCATCAAATGAAATCGTATCTCATTTAACCCACAAGTACGTACGTGGCCAATTTACACAACCTAGGTGTACATGCACTGTCAATAAATACACTTGCCACCTTGTCCCCCCACAAAAACCCTAGCCTTGAACTGTTCACGTGACCCCAGGCTCCCAAGTTAGGGCAGATGAGACCCATGCAAGTATCAAGCAGATGTCTGCAGTGAACATAGGACCATCACATTAGGTTGTTGGGGCTTGAATGTTGATGTGCCATCTAGCTACCTAGTCTCCTACCCCTCTTAGACCTCCAGCACTTCGTAAAACCCTAATTAAGGGCAGCCGGCATTTTAGATGGAGGATGTTGGGACTTCATACTCGTACTTAATGAGCCCTGGATGCGGCATGGGTGATATACTTCTTTGGTCATGTACTTTTAGTTCCAAAAACGGCCGATCACAAGATTAAAATTGCACAGTTGGTCCTCTTCTTTTAAGTTACGTGCATCGGTCGGACCCGGACCCGCTAAAGGTACGGCTCCGGCCCAATATGGGACCGACCAACCCGTTGGTGTTAGGGTTTAGTCTTCCCATACTAGGCCTCTAACAATAGCCTTGCTAAGGTCCCAACCTATACTAGGCCCATAACACTGGGCTCACACCCCAATTGCTAAGTATTAGCTAGCGTCCAACCCAAAACCAATTGGTATTAGGTGGAGATGCCCCCAAATACTTCAACTTTTTCTTTTCTTTTCTTACTTCCGATGTGGGACTAATGTGATCTTAACATACCACCACGCTTTCGACAATTTCCGTCCACGGCGGCCCACTCTGGGGTGTACACTCTGGCCCTTACCAAGTCGCACGTTCTTAGGTCGTTACTTCCCCAGGTCACCCCTTCCGCAAGGTGGAAGTTCTCATACACCTGATTGCAAGAATCAACGGAACATAATTTTGTTTAGTAACATATCCTTTATATGCTACATACTCCCGATTGCAAGTATCAACGAATCATAATTTCGTAACATACGCATCATGTTATTTAACAAAATTAAGATTTTACCGTTGGTTTTGTGGGGTAAAATCTGGGCGATATTTGAGAATTTTTAGGGTAAACCCTAGGCCTTGACATTCGAAAGAAATTTTCAATTATGATCATCTGCAAGAAAAGTTTTTTGAGAAAATTAACATGTTAGATTTGAGTTGGGAAGATGAGCACTAACGTTTAAGTATTTATCGGTAGCCCAGGTCAGAAAAAATTCCTGGCTCCGCCCTTGATTGTGGTATTATGAGAAAACAAAATTTTCATGTATAGCTCTTTGAAAATACATCCATATGATTATTCATGTTGCTTCAGCTAGGGCTGAAAATGACTTCAACTTACTAAACAATTATGTTAAAGCTACTTTTTTGTGCATATATTTATGTCTTTCATTGTCACATAATTAATCTACCAGAGGAACAGAAAGATATTTTATTAATCACACATTTGATATGGTTCTTGCTGGGCTAGTTATGTTTCTTGTTAAGCTGGTGTACCTCACCATTTAAAGCAATGCTTTGTTATGATTCTTGGTATTTGAACAAGATCTTGAACTTTGTTTTTTGAGTATTTGGACCATACCATTATGTGGCAATGTTTCATGAAATTGGCCCAGCCTCGCCTGGACTCAACCAAGATTGTCCTGAGTTTCATTGAGCAAGCCCTGGTTTAAGGCTTCGACAATGCATGGGTGCAGTCTGCATGCTAGGCAAGTGGCCAAGTACGTGACCGAGCCTTCACATTAATTTCTTTGGAGCAACACTAGAATGGATATAAGCAAGTATTTTTTTTACTCTATCCATACTCGTGTTTTCGCTAATACATGTTACATGTTGTTTTTTGTGATTCAGATCTTAAGTACTGTATTGGTTTCCCAGGCGACTCGGTTGAGTAGCATGCTACTCGACCGAGCTGCAGGTGCAGAGCAGAAGCAGCAGAAACCAGAGAGTTGTGGTGTGGTTTTCACACGACTCGGGTGACCTCCTACTCGGTCGAGTAGCTTGCTACTCGGTCGAGCTACATTAGGGTTCTGATGGTTTCAGAAGTCCGAGAGTGTGCTGTTCTGAAGGGAATACCGACTCGGGCCGAGTAGCATAGCTACTCGACCGAGTCGACTCGACTCCACCCAGCGGTGGAAGCAACGCATGTCAGCTCGGTCGAGCAGCTCGGACTACCGACCGACTAGAGCCGAGTCAGCGCGGGCCCAGCCGACGCAGCCAGCGGCCAGATGCGAATTTCTCAGGATTTTGGGGATCCTATTTAAACCTAACTATTGTTTTAGCCTAGGTCAAGCCTCTATTGGATTATTAGCGTTTTGGAGATCCTCTAGTCACCCCCTTGGAGATTTTGTAGGGTTTTGGAGTTCTTGAGAGAAGGTGAATTTATTCTTCTCTATTCCTCCATTGATTTCTTCTTCCTTGAGTGAGATTGTGAGGGCTTGTGCGGTTTGACAAGTTATTACTCACGTGAGTGGAAGTAAGATTGTAACCCTAGGTGTTTGATCTCTCTGATAGTGGAATCGTCTCGGATTGCTAGATGTAGGTTGTTTACAACCGAACCAGTGTAAATTCTCTTGTGTCTGCGTTTGATTTATAGTTGCGGTGATTCGTTTCCTTCTTTCTATTGCAAGGTCAATTGAGAATTTTGTTGGGTGAATTGGGGTCATTGCTAGCTCTAGATTTCTGATCAATTTTTAGGGTTGCTATTTTCCGCGTGGATCTCAAAGACGTCATCTTTCGCCGGTGGTTTTATTCCCAACAAGTGGCATCAAAGCTTGTGGTTCGTTTGCAAAGTAAGTTAGTGGTGAAGGAAAGATGGTGTCTTTGGCAACTTTAAACATTGAGAAGTTCACCGGTTGAAATGATTTTCGGATCTGGCAGATGAAGGTGAAGAATGTTCTTATGCAGACGGGATGTTATCAGATCGTATTCGATGTATCGAATATCAATAAGGAGGTGAATGAATCCACTAAGGCGGAGATGGAGAGGAAGGCGTATAGTGCGATTCAGTTGTCGTTATCAGATAATGTTCTGAGGAAAGTCTTAGATGAGGCTATGGCATCTGATATGTGGAAGAAGCTTGAGGGACTATATATGAAGAAATCCTTCACGAGTCGCCTATATTTGCTTAAGCAGCTGTATACTCTCAAGATGAAGTCTGCATCAGCGGTGAAGGATCACATGGATGAATTGAACTGGATTGTGCTGGAGTTGTGTGGTATGGATGTGAAAATTGAGGATAAATAGCAAGCGATTATTTTGCTGTGTTCATTGCTTGAGGAGTATAATCAGTTTGTTCGGTCGATTATTTATAACCGAACTACTCTCACCGTGGAAGAGGTGAAGACAGTGCTTCACACAGAGCAGCTACGTGGCAATCTTCAAGGTAAAGATAATGTGAGTAACCGCGAGGAGGCATTGCATGTGAGGCATCGACTGAAAAGGAGAGGAGGCTTCAAAAAGGAACAATGACCTCCAAGTCGAGACATTCGCAGGATAGGTTTCCGAACATCACATGTTATAATTGCCAGAAGAAGGGTCATTATTCGAGCCATTGCCCTAACAAGGTTAGGAAGAAAGGCAAGGAAACCGAGAAGGATTCCGGTTCGGCATCTTTGGGGATTGATGGTGGGCAGGTCCGTGATGAAGATAAAGTTACCGAGATGTTTGCCGCATGTATTGCAGGAGAAGCAAATTTGGCATTGCTCATGGACAGTGGATGCTTGTACCATATGACTCCTCATAGGAGTTGGTTCGCGACATACCGTTCCAATGAAGACGGAGGTTCAATCATTATGTGGACCAATGCAGTGTGTAAAACTACGGGTATTGGAACCGTTCGGATAAAGATGCATGACGACATAGTACGTACACTTGCCGATGTGAGGCTTGTCCCAGATCTGCAGAAGAGACTAATCTCCATAGGCGTATTGGACAATGCCGGATGTAAGTCGGTCTTTGAAAAGGACCAACTTCGAGTTTTGAAAGGAGCCATGGTTGTGATGAAGGGAAGAAAAGTGGGAAACTTATATGCCCTTCAAAGTACCACAGTTGAAGGTGAAGCAAACGTAAGCACAACGAGCTCAGTTCCCAGAGATTCAGCCAAGTTATGGCATTATCGTTTGTGTCATCCATGTGACAAGGCCCTCGATATACTCCGAAGAAGAAAACTGATTGAAGCCTCGAATGAGAGTGTAGAATTCTGCGAATCATGTGTGTACGGAAAGAAGACAAAGTTGCAGTTCAACATTGGGAAGCATACTAGCGGAGGACCACTTGGCTATGTACACACTGATGTTTGGGGACCGTGCCCAGAGCCGTCAAGAGGAGGAGCTAGATATTTTGTCTTGTTCAATGATGACTACTCTCGCAAAGTCTGGATGTACTTAATGAAGTCGAAGGATCAAACTTTTGATATATTTCGAGAGTGGAAGACCATGGTGGAGAAGCAAACCGATAGGCACGTGAAAGTGCTTAGATTTGACAATGGAGGTGAGTATACCTTGAGGGAGTTTAGAAATTTCTGCAAACTCCATGGGATCCGCTGTCATTTTAGCACACCCGGAGATCCGCAGTCGAATGGGGTGGTGGAGTGGATGAATCATACATTGTTAGAGAGAGTGCGATGTTTGAGGCACTCAACCGGTTTGGGAAATGAATTTTAGGGTGAGATACTCACTACTGCTGTGCACATTGTGAACAGATTTCCTTCGGTAGCAATTGGCTACAAGATCCCTGAGGAGATGTGGAGTGGTGAAGCTGGAGATTATTCATACTTGCGCTTTGTGGGTTGTCCAGTATATGTGCATGAGAGGGGCGACAAGTTGGATCCAAGAGCAAAGAAGCGTATCTTTCTTGGATATGGCCACGGCGTCAAGGGGTATCGTTTGTGGGATCCAGAGAGTCAGAAAGAGATAGTAAGCCGGCATGTCACTTTTGATGAGGATGCAATGCTCAGGGCGGAGCATTCTCATTCAAAAGAGGACACATCCGCAGAGGTGATTTCGACGGAGAGAGTCAATCTTCTGGTCCAGCCCACTCAACGACCAGGCAAAGAGTTGATGGTCGATGCTCCAGTTGAGGGAGATGATGAGGTCCATGCTGAGGACCAAGTGTAGACACCCAGTTCATCTCAGGTACGTGTTGACACCTATGCAGGTGATAATGGAACGTGGAGATCAAAGAGGGCGAAGAAAGCGCCAGAAAGATTTGGAGCATGGGATTATGCGTGTTATTCTTTCGATGATATGGCGACTTATGCACTCAATCTAGAGCACGATGAGCCAGCAACATATGGTGGAGCCGTAGTCTCAGGAGATGCGGCTCAATGGCAAGGAGCTATGGAGGAGGAGATGGAGTCTCTTCACCGGAACGACACTTGAAATTTGGTGCTGTTACCTAGCAAGAAGCGTGCCATTGGTTGTCGTTGGATATACAAGGTCAAAGAAAGCTCAACTCAAGATGGGAACAATGTCAGGTATAAGGCAAGGTTGGTAGCCAATGGATTTGCATAAAAGAAAGGAGAAGACTACAACGAAATATTCTAACCAGTTGTACGACACACATCGATTCATGTATTGTTGGCGCTAGTTACTAGCATGGACATGGAGTTGGAGCAACTCGATGTGAAGACCATATTTCTGCATGGAGACCTTAATGAGGAAATCTATATGCAGCAGCCTGAGAGGTTCAGAGTTGAAGGGAAACAGACTTTGGTGTGCAGGTTGAAGAAATCATTGTACGAGTTGAAACAGTCACCCAGGCAGTGGTATAAACGATTTGATAGCGCTATGATTGGAGTAGGCATCGAGAGGAGCATCAAGGATCAATGTGTGTATGTTCACACACTTAAGAATGGCTTGATGATTTATTTGTTGCTCTATGTGGATGACATGCTAATTGCTTCTGATAGCATGTTTGAGGTTAAGAAGCTGAAGGCGAAGCTTGGACAAGAGTTTGATATGAAGGACTTGGGGCCTGCAAAGAAGATTCTTGGTATGGAGATTTTCCGAGATCAGAAGAAGTATGAGCTTAGATTGTCACAGAAGGGGTATATTCAGAAAGTGCTAGCCCGGTTTAGGATGGATATTGCGAAACCCGTGACGACACCTTCGGAAGCTCATTTTCAGCTGTCGGTGAATCAGTCGCCAAGCACCGATAAGGAGAAGACTTACATGTCTCAGGTGCCATATGCGAGTGCAGTAAGAAGCTTAATGTATGCAATGGTTTGCACGCATCCAGATATTGCACAAGTTGTTGGAGTGGTTAGCAGGTATATAGTTAATCCTGGCAAGGAGCATTAGCAGGCCGTCAAGTGGATTATGAGATATCTGCGAGGCACAACGAGTGTCGGGATCCTGTATGGGAGAGGAGAGGGAAAGGTACTGATAGGATACTGCAATAGCGAATATGCAAGTGATAGAGACTGGCGGTGATCTACCACGGGGTATGTGTTCTCCTTGGGCACTGTTGCCGTATCGTGGAGGTCGGTCTTACAGTCAGTGGTTAAGCTATCAACCATAGAGACCGAGTTGATTGCAGCAGTGGAATCTGTGAAGGAGGCTAAGTACTTGAGGAGTCTGCTGAGAAATTTGGGGGTGCAGCAGAGTACGTCACATGTGCATTGTAACAGCCAGAGTGCCATTCATCTAGCAAAGCACTAGGCATACAGTTCGAGGACGAAGCATATTGAGGTGTGTGATTCCTTCCTGGATTTGGAGAAGAATGATATAGAGCTTCAGAAGATCCCGACTGAATTGAACCCCGCAGACATGTTTACCAAGCTAGTCCCCACCGTCAATTCCCGCCATCAAGATCCAGGTTTATATGGAGCTGATTTTCTTGTTGGCTTATATGGCGCCGAAGGGCGCATGTTCTAAGACGATCGTGATAATCAGAGAGAGGGTCATAGCATGCATCGTGGAGAAGCATGAGTCTTTGGAATGAGATTTGAATCAAGGTAGAGTGTTGTTTTTTGTGATTCAGATCTCATGTGTATTGGTTTCCCAGGCGACTCAGTCGAGTAGCATGCTACTCGACCTAGCTGCAGGTGCAGAGCAGAAGCAGCAGAAAACAGAGAGTTGTGGGGTGGTTTTCCCACGACTCGGGTGACCTCCTACTCGGTCGAGTAAGGGGCTACTCGGTCGAGTAGCTTGCTACTCGGTCGAGCTACAGTAGGGTTGTGATGGTTTCAGAAGTCCGAGAGTTTGCTATTTTGAATGGAATACCGACTCGGGCCGAGTAGCTATGCTACTTGACCGAGTCGACTCAACTCCACCCAGCGGCATAAGCAGCGCATGTCAGCTCGATCGAGCAGCTCGGGCTACCGATCGACTCGAGCCGAGTCAGCGTGGGCCCAGCTGACGCAGCCATCGGCCAGATGCGGATTTCTCAGGATTTTGGATATTCTATTTAAACCTAACTATTATTTTAGCCTAGGTCAAGCCTCTATTGGATTATTAGAGTTTTGGAGATCCTCTAGCCACCCCCTTGGAGATTTTGTAGGGTTTTGGAGTTCTTAAGAGAATGTGAGTTTATTCTTCTCTATTCCTCAATTGATTTCTTCTTCCTTGAGTGAGATTGTGAGGGCCTGTGTGGTTTGACAAGTTATTACTCACGTGAGTGGAAGCAAGATTGTAACCCTAGGTGTTTGATCTCTCTGATAGTGGAATCGTCTCGGATTGCTGGATGTAGGTTGTTTACAACTGAATCAGGGCAAATTCTCTTGTGTCTGCGTTTGATTTATAGTTGCTGTGATTCGTTTGCTTCTTTCTATTGCAAGGTCAATTGGGAATTTTGTTGGGTGAATTGGGGTCATTGCTAGTCCTAGATTTCTGATCAATTTTTAGGGATGATATTTTCCACGTGGATCTCAAAGGCGTCGTCTTTTGTTAGTGGTTTTATTCCCAACATTACATACGTATAAGTACCATTACAGGCTTCTCATCAGTGCTCATCATCATTTTTAATGAAGCTTCGGTTTGCTCCTCGAAATCTTTTATACAAATGAGCGACGGGTTTGTGCTTGGTAATGTCATCCTCGGTACAAAGACCTCGAGAACTATTACATTGGGTTTGGTACCCGTTTGGAGCCAAATCTTTCACAATTTCCCCAAGTCGATGGAAAAAGCCTTCTTGTGCGAGATTCAAGGTTCCTCCGTTGAGGATGTCATTACCATATGATTGCAGAGGCTGTCATGCCTTCAAAGGCATTGCTGAAGTTGTTGACGGGTAAATCCGTCAACAGTGGGTAGGACGCTGACGTGGATGCCTCTGGAGGTGTGTCGCTCTATCGGCGGATGAGTGGGACCGAAGGAAGATCGGTCCCGGGTTGATGAGAGATAGATCTGAGTTGTTGGGTTGAAGCCCGACCTTACTCCGAGCTATTTTGTTAGGTCAAAAACACAGGAACATTGTCAGGGGGTCAGATCTGGGTTCCAACCCACCCAAATCCCTTTCGTTGCTTAAGTCAGTGAAGTCAGTGGATAACTAAGAAAATGATCAGGGGCCTATTGGGAGGTCATTTGATCATCGTCTCGCTGAGTTATATATGAAAAATATAAAGTAGAATCAGATATCTGAGTGTCAGAGTACCTGCGTATTTAGTATGTCTTGAGAAATCTCTCTTGTTTTATCGTTGTTAAGTCTTCATATAGATGAGGATCCTTTGAGTGTCATTAGTTGATAACGTTATTGTCTTTATGACGGCATCATTGGCATCCCTGAAAAAAGCATAACGGCCGCCCATCTCACCCGTTGTTACTAGATGACTGCTTAGTATTCAGGAGCTCAACTGGTGGATGAGCTGTCACTTTGACTGGGTAAGCAGCTAGCTTCCTATGTGGGCCTCCGGGCTTTTGGGCCGAGGCGACGTATTCATCTTGGACTCTTTTTATTTGAATAAATATTTCCTCTGCCTCGTGGCCGGCCCAATATAGTAACAATGGCTATCATCTCCCGAGCTCGAATGAGACAACAGTTGTGGTTGGGTGATGTGATGTCATATTAATTGGGCATGTCAGTTAAGGCATGAGTTTTGATTTTTTCCACCAAAATTCCAGTTTCATTGATTTGGTTGTTGTAGTGGTACAGGGCCCGGGGTGATGGTTCTTTGGATGTCAATGCGTGGCCCCGTATAAACGATTGGGCTCGACCAAAAAAATGGCCCCTGGTATAAGTAGGAAAAGAGAAGGGGGGAGGCAAGCTCTTCTGTTCTCGTTTTTGAAAAACATTTTTCTACTCGTGCCTCTCTCGCTCATTCTCAGTGCTAAGTAAGGTAGCCTTATCTCTTACTCATGTTTTTCTTGGTTTCTTCTGTCTATAGATTAAGTTTCGGATGTAAAGAATTAGAGAAGTGTCCCAGCCCAAAGCACCAGGAGTTTCCCAGTCTCCAAAGTATAGCCTGGTCTCTGGCAAAGGTAAAGGCTAACTTATGGAGCCAGAGCTTCCCATTTTGCAGATAATTCATCCAAGGTGCTCCTATAAATCTTGAATTTGGTCCCCAAACTTTCTTTCTCCTTGACTGATAAGATCCAGACTAATTATATATATTCCCCATATGTGTATCGGATCCCCGAGGTTAACGAGAGGATCTGTTTTCCCAAGAAATGAGAGGTCGGGGTTTATGTCAAGGCCATCCAGTAAGGCCTTCGTTTTCCTCTTCACCTCTTCACCTTTGAGATTTTGAATTTTCTTGAACTTTCCCTTTGTCTAATTGCACCCAACACCATCTCCTCTTTGGTCAGTTTTATCATGATTTGCATGTTGCACAAGATAAAACCGATCATTCTGCTCTTCTGCTTTTTCTTCCAAGTGTAGACTGACCCTCAGGGCGTGTGGTATTACATCGCTACCCGAAAGAACATGGATCTCATTTGGGATCTCTGTAGTTCCATCCATGACTGGGAAGATGCTTTTGTCTTCATCACTTTTCCAAGTATATTGACATTCTTTACTCAGTGGGGTCGCCTTAACCCTTCAACTTTTGTGAAACTGGGGCTTTCTGTCATTGAGGCTAGACTATGCTTCTATTGAACCTCCCACGGGAAGAGAGGTCGATCAACAACTTATTGGACAACGGCTTGTTGAAGAGTGTCTTGTGGAGCCCATGTAATATTAAAATTTAGACTCTACCTTTATAATTGCTCACTCTAATTTCCTTTCTCTTTGTAGAGATGGTCAGCCAAGAGTTCGACGACCTGGCCTGCCCCTGAGCTGTGGAAGATCCTACGATCGAATCTTAAGAAGTCGACATGTAGCTCGTCTGCTTGCCCGTCATCCCTTCCCTGACAGAGATCTTTCAAGGCAGCTAGGAAGTCAACCCAAGCCTCGGGAAATTTGGATTCGACCTCGGTCCTGTTTGTCGAAAATATAGTCCCAGGTTCGATCCATGCAATTGAAGGCCCAACTCCAGCTATAGTGAGCTCGAGATCAAAGTTTTAGGAATCAATGAAGAGGAAGAGAACCTTCCCCTCGGTCGAAGCAGGATGAGGGGAAGGGAAGAAGAAGAAGAACGGGGTGATCCTTCAGAGCCCCACTCCACAGGACGCTGATGCAGCCAAGGCCCGAGCCCTCCAGACTTAAATTGTGAACCACAGTACATCTTCGGAGGCAACGGTGCCACCTCCAGGATCATGTAATTACGAGGATACCTGGCTGTAGGGATACCTCGTCCCTCCAACACCATTAGTCAGGCTGATCCCCTCTGAGTATGAAGGGACTTTGTTAGTGAATAGGCAGACACCGACTCCACCGGAACATTCCAAAGGGGAGCTCTACATGTCCCCTTTCCCATAGGGGACAAGGATGTAGGGATCGTCTAACCCTTGCAATACTAACAACACACACTAGAGGGGGGGTGAATAGTGTAATTGCAATAAATTGTCCAAATAAAATTTAACTTGCAGATGCGGAATTATAAATGCAAGAGGAATTAAATGGCACAATCAAACCAAACGCAAACACAAAGAATTACCCTGGTTCCCCAAACTTGGGTACGTCCAGCCACACCAATATCCACTATATTCCCACAAAGAGAAGTGAATACAAATCTCACAAGGAGATACCCCACAAATAGGATTTATGCCCTACACAAGGACCCAACCAATCCTACACGAGGATCACGACTCCCACAAAGAGAATCACTAACTCCTACTCAGAGAATTAGGGTTAGCCCTACACTAGGACACTCAAACTCTCACAAAGAGAGTTACTCCCACAAAGAGAGTTTCTAGTCCCACAAAGAGACACTCTAGTCCCACAAAGAGACAAATTCCCTCAAGGAGAAAATCCTAATCCCACAAAGAGAAATAGGAAAACAATTTTCACCTTGTAAAGTAAATACTCTTACCTATGCCTTGAGATGCTTACTCATGAATGAATGCAAGGCATGGAAGAGGATCTCCAAGTGTTGGAATATGCTTGAGAGCACTTGGATGATTTCCCTTGAGCTGGACTTCAATGCATGAAGAACGTTGAATGCTCAATTAGAGGGAAATGAGGGAGCTTGAGATTGGCTTATTGATCTCTTGAGATTTTCTATAGAATCAAGAGTTTATCAAATGTTGTCAAGAGTTCTCAAGAATGGCAGCACACCCATATATATAGGAAACCTATATCAAGCCCCAAAACCCAAAGAAACAGCCAGAAAATCAAATCTGCAACGGCTAGAAACTAGGTGAAAACGACAGGAACAGTCGACTGATGATCATAAGACAGTCGACTGATCAACGGCTAGACAATATCCAACGGCTATAATCTGAGCCAGGACAGTCGACTGACGAAGTCAATACAGTCGACTGACAAACAGGACAGGCGCCTGTAAATCCTTCAGCAGACGGCTGCTGCAGGGGATGGGTCGAAACAGAGAGCTGCACTCTTTCTCCAATTCTTCGCACAGGCGACTGAAGTTAATACTACAGTCGACTGTCGAATAGTCAGGCGACTGTATATTCTTCATCAGTCGACTACTGTAAAGTATGGAGAGAAGACAGAGAGATGCAGAGATTGCACTTACGCTAGACAGGTGACTGTTGACCAAATCTCAGGCGACTGTAAATTTACAGGCGACTGGGAACTGATTGACAGGCGACTGTGCGTAAAACTCAAGTTTGAGTCAATAGAAATGTTGACTTGAGCAGTGCATGTCAGGCGACTGTAGAAGGATCTACAGGCGACTGGAAATCACCCAGTCGACTGTGTTTCCCTCATCAGACGACTGACCGAAAGAGTGAACCTATTGGGTTGGATTCTATGATAATCCTAAGGTTCACTAAGATGGTTACATGTATGAGCATGAAAGAGTAAACCATCTAGCAAGGCATTACATCAACACTAGACTCAAAAGAGAGAGAAAGCAATAAATTAAATTACATGAATTACAATGCTTTCAAAAGAGTCTAAGTCTTCAATCTTGATGCCTTGAAAAGCTCTCCATCATCTCCAAGCTTTGGCACTCCTTGAGTCCAAACTTTGGCTCTTCTTCACAAGATGTCCATCCTTACACCACGTGATTAGTCTCCAAGAAAGATATCTTTGAAATAAGCTGAGAGACTAAATCTTGAGATTCATTAGCAACAACATAATGTTGTGATCATCATCAAAATAAGATTGGTATGAAACACCAATACTCAACAATCTCCCCCTTTTTCATGATGACACACATTATGTTAATCATAAAGAATTAAAGCACAAAGCTAATGATCTCCCCCTACTTATATGCACCAATTAAGTAATGAGCTACACAAAGATAAATACTCAAAAACCAATTACAACATGGTGACATATAATAGGCATGGATTACATAAACCAATTGCAAAGTAAAGAAAGTGCAAACAAGAAAGGTTTATCAAATCCCATATATCTCTTCCCCATAGAGATAACTCTCCCCCATATGCATATGTAAATATCTCTCCCCTATAGATATGATCACATAATGCATATATCTCTCCCCCTTGACATCGTCAAAAAGGTGGACATCAAAATCATCCCCCTTTATTATCTTAACTAAGATGTGACAATATGCAAGAAAAGAAAGATATGTATGATACCAAATATAAAATTTAGTGGGTATCAATTCACTATCCCATGCTCCCCCTAGATCATAGAAATGGTCAACTTTTGACTTCTAGGATCTAATATCAATTAATCATTGGAGCCATGGGCCATAAGTGTATCAAAGCAATAGATATTGAAAAATCAAGCTTCAAAGATACACACGGATATTGCCAAAACAAATGAGGTATGTAACAAGTTGGCAATAAACAAGAGGTTTGGTTTGAGACCCAAAATAACTAAATATAACTAATGATCCCAAAACAAAAACCTCCGAAATGAGAGTTAAAATATGCTTTAAAATAATTCAAACATATATAATATTAACTCCCCCATTGACATACACATGGATCATGCATGTATGTCAATAAGCCCCAAGGTCCCAATCTTCATGAAAAGAAATAAATTTGAAGAATATTTTCAAAAACATGAAACACACACAATCAATGGGTATGCTTAAAATAATCATAGAAGCACAATACCCATACAATATGCAAATGTGTGAGGAACCTAAACATTAGGCAACCAAACCCAAGAGGAGTTTGATTTCCTAACATAATCACACGAGGTGATCATATCCCTAACTAGAGAGTTGATGTAACTATCTCTCTCTTGCTCACTAGCCTTAGTGGGAATCCATAATCTCAAGGATTTCCTAGGCAAAGGTTTTTCCTTAGCAAGAGGGAAGGATGTGGCATGCTTAGGTGTAGAAACAAGTTTCTTAGCATGCAAAGAATGAGGATTTTGCTTCTTAGCAAAAAATGAAGATTCTTCATTCTTCCTCATCACCTTGTGATCTACATGCTTCTTGTGAGTGTTATTGTTGTACAAGAGAGCATGGTGATTCTTCTTAGGTGCCTTAGCAATATTTTTTGAATTTGCACCAAAGGAAGAATTAGAGGTGGGTTTGGGAACCACATTTTGAACATAACCCAAACCTCCTCTATGATTTGTCGGATGTTGTTTTTCCAACAAATCGTGGAGTGAATCCCTAGAATACACAAATCTTATGAGCTTCCGGGATTCCTCTTCACATTTCAATGTAAGTTGTTGAATGTGAGCATCTAAGCTATGGTTTTGAGCAATGAGATTTTCATTAGAAATGCTTAATTCCTTAACTTGAGAAAGAAGTGTGTCTTTCTCACAAGTGTCATAAACATGCCTGTCATCATGAATATTTACACTAGA
The DNA here is from genome assembly GCA_030789695.1 of Scilla litardierei. NCBI lineage: Eukaryota > Viridiplantae > Streptophyta > Magnoliopsida > Asparagales > Asparagaceae > Scilla > Scilla litardierei. Next base: position 6,955,624 of record CM061136.1, on the reverse strand, counting down.
TGATTCTAACTCATGCACCCTACTCATAGCATTATCAAGTTTAGCTTTCATTTTACCATATGAATCGATGCACTTACTTGCCAAATTGGAGGCCACACTTAGGCGGTATTCAAGCTCCTCATAGGATGGCTTTTCCTCCTCGGTTTCTTCATCACTTTTCTCCTCGCTTAAGCTTGACAAAGACTCTTCCCCATTAGCCATGAAACAACTTTCCTCTTTGGTGTTGAGCCATGTCTCTATCTCTTCATCGCTAGAGTTAGATGAAGTTGATGAAGAATCATCAAAGGCAACAACACACCTTTGATCGTGCTCCTCTTCATCTTCTCCTTCATAATTAGAAGTGTCCTCATTGGAATCATCAAATGTGCCGACAAGTCCCTTCTTTAGATTCTCGATCTCGGACTTCCTTTTACCCTTATAGGTGTCTATGGTGGGTTTGGAAGGACAATCGATGGCAAGATGGCCTTTTCATCTGCAATTGAAACAGGTCAACTTGTTAGATTTTGAGACAAACTTTGATGAAGACATACCTTGACTATCCTTGAGGAATGCCTTGAAATTTGTGAATTGCTTGGCAAGTGTGATGTAGTCATCGTCACTAAGAACTTCTTCTTCTCCACTTGGACCTTCTCGTTGGACCTTCTTTTTCCACTTGAAATACTCCTTCTCGCCATGCAGAGCAACACCTTTTTTCTTCTCGGGCTTGTTTGACTGGATCTCTTCCTTATGATAAAGTAGTACTTCATGAGAGATCTCCAAAGTATGCCAAATACTATTCGCCGATTTGCACATGGAGATGCGATCAAACTCTTTCGGAGTGAGGGCACAGTTGAGAACACACATAGCCCTAGCATTGACTTTGATCAATTCCTTCTCCACTTTAGTTCTGAAAGCCGCGGGAGTAGAAGGCTCCTCGAAGGGTGACTCCGTTATGTCCCAAAGGTCGTGACTCTTTAAGTAGACCATCATCCTGATCTTCCAACTAGGGTAGTTGGTTCCGTTGAAGAGCGGGGGTCGAACGGTAGAGAGTCCTTCTTCATGAGGTGCGGAAGTAGGGTTGAATGCCATCGTTGCAGTATGCTTTAACCTCACTCCGATACCAATTGTAGGGATCGTCTAACCCTTGCAATACTAACAACACACACTAGAGGGGGGTGAATAGTGTAATGGCAATAAATTGTCCAAATAAAATTTAACTTGCAGAAGCGAAATTATAAATGCAAGAGGAATTAAATGGCACAATCAAACCAAACGCAAACACAAAGAATTACCCTGGTTCCCCAAACTTGGGTACGTCCAGCCACACCAATATCCACTATATTCCCACAAAGAGAAGTGAATACAAATCTCACAAGGAGATACCCCACAAATAGGATTTATGCCCTACACAAGGACCCAACCAATCCTACACGAGGATCACGACTCCCACAAAGAGAATCACTAACTCCTACTCAGAGAATTAGGGTTAGCCCTACACTAGGACACTCAAACTCCCACAAAGAGAGTTACTCCCACAAAGAGAGTTTCTAGTCCCACAAAGAGACACTCTAGTCCCACAAAGAGACAATCTCCCTCAAGGAGAAAATCCTAATCCCACAAAGAGAAATAGGAAAACAATTTTCACCTTGTAAAGTAAATACTCTTACCTATGCCTTGAGATGCTTACTCATGAATGAATGCAAGGCATGGAAGAGGATCTCCAAGTGTTGGAATATGCTTGAGAGCACTTGGATGATTTCCCTTGAGCTGGACTTCAATGCATGAAGAACGTTGATGCTCAATTAGAGGGAAATGAGGGAGCTTGAGAGTGGCTTATTGATCTCTTGAGATTTTCTATAGAATCAAGAGTTTATCAAATATTGTCAAGAGTTCTCAAGAATGGCAGCACACCCATATATATAGGAAACCTATATCAAGCCCAAAAGCCCAAAGAAACAGCCAGAAAATCAAATCTGCAACGGCTAGAAACTGGGTGAAAACGACAGGAACAGTCGACTGATGATCATAAGACAGTCGACTGATCAACGACTAGAAAATATCCAACGGCTATAATCTGAGCCAGGACAGTCGACTGACGAAGTCAATACAGTCGACTGACAAACAGGACAGGCGCCTGTAAATCCTTCAGCAGACGGCTGCTGCAGGGGATGGGTCGGAACAGAGAGCTGCACTCTTTCTCCAATTCTTCGCACAGGCGACTGAAGTTAATACTACAGTCGACTGTCGAATAGTCAGGCGACTGTATATTCTTCATCAGTCGACTACTGTAAAGTATGGAGAGAAGACAGAGAGATGCAGAGATTGCACTTACGCTAGACAGGTGACTGTTGACCAAATCTCAGGCGACTGTAAATTTACAGGCGACTGGGAACTGATTGACAGGCGACTGTGCGTAAAACTCAAGTTTGAGTCAATAGAAATGTTGACTTGAGCAGTGCAAGTCAGGCGACTGTAGAAGGATCTACAGGCGACTGGAAATCACCCAGTCGACTGTGTTTCCCTCATCAGACGACTGACCGAAAGAGTGAAACTATTGGGTTGGATTCTATGATAATCCTAAGGTTCACTAAGATGGTTACATGCATGAGCATGAAAGAGTAAACCATCTAGCAAGGCATTACATCAACCCTAGACTCAAAAGAGAGAGAAAGCAATAAATTAAATTACATGAATTACAATGCTTTCAAAAGAGTCTAAGTCTTCAATCTTGATGCCTTGAAAAGCTCTCCATCATCTCCAAGCTTTGGCACTCCTTGAGTCCAAACTTTGGCTCTTCTTCACAAGATGTCCATCCTTACACCACATGATTAGTCTCCAAGAAAGATATCTTTGAAATAAGCTGAGAGACTAAATCATGAGATTCATTAGCAACAACATAATGTTGTGATCATCATCAAAATAAGATTGGTATGAAACACCAATACTCAACAATCTCCCCCTTTTTGATGATGACACACATTATGTTAATCATAAAGAATTAAAGCACAAAGCTAATGATCTCCCCCTACTTATATGCACCAATTAAGTAATGAGCTACACAAAGGTAAATACTCAAAAACCAATTACAACATGGTTACATATAATAGGCATGGATTACATAAACCAATTGCAAAGTAAAGAAAGTGCAAACAAGAAAGGTTTATCAAATCCCATATATCTCTTCCCCATAGAGATAACTCTCCCCCATATGCATATGTAAATATCTTTCCCCTATAGATATGATCACATAATGCATATATCTCTCCCCCTTGACATCGTCAAAAAGGTGGACATCAAAATCATCCCCCTTTATTATCTTAACTAAGATGTGACAATATGCAAGAAAAGAAAGATATGTATGATACCAAATATAAAATTTAGTGGGTATCAATTCACTATCACATGCTCCTCCTAGATCATAGAAATGGTCAACTTTTGACTTCTAGGATCTAATATCAATTAATCATTGGAGCCATGGGCCATAAGTGTATCAAAGCAATAGATATGGAAAAATCAAGCTTCAAAGATACACACGGATATTGCCAAAACAAATGAGGTATGTAACAAGTTGGCAATAAACAAGAGGTTTGGTTTGAGACCCAAAATAACTAAATATAACTAATGATCTCAAAACAAAAACATCCGAAATGAGAGTTAAAATATGTTTTAAAATAATTCAAACATATATAATATTAACTCCCCCTTTGACATACACATGGATCATGCATGTATGTCAATAAGCCCCAAGGTCCCAATCTTCATGAAAAGAAATAAATTTGAAGAATATTTTCAAAAACATGAAACACACACAATCAATGGGTATGCTTAAAATAATCATAGAAGCACAATACACATGCAATATGCAAATGTGTGAGGAACCTAAACATTAGGCAACCAAACCCAAGAGGAGTTTGTTCCTAACATAATCACACGAGGTGATCACATCCCTAACTAGAGAGTTGATGTAACTATCTCTCTCTTGCTCACTAGCCTTAGTGGGAATCCATAATCTCAAGGATTTCCTAGGCAAAGGTTTTGCCTTAGCAAGAGGGAAGGATGTGGCATGCTTAGGTGTAGAGACAAGTTTCTTAGCATGCAAAGAATGAGGATTTTGCTTCTTAGCAAAAAATTAAGATTCTTCATTCTTCCTCATCACCTTGTGATCTACATGCTTCTTGTGAGTGTTATTGTTGTACAAGAGAGCATGGTGATACTTCTTAGGTGCCTTAGCAGTATTTTTTGAATTTGCACCAAAGGAAGAATTAGAGGTGGGTTTGGGAACCACATTTTGAACATAACCCAAACCCCCTCTATGATTTGTCGGATGTTGTTTTTTCAACAAATCGTGGAGTGAATCCCTAGAATACACAAAGCTTATGAGCTTCTGGGATTCCTCTTCACATTTCAACGTAAGTTGTTGAATGTGAGCATCTAAGCTAAGGTTTTGATCAATGAGATTTTCATTAGAAATGCTCAATTCCTTAACTTGAGAAAGAAGTGTGTCTTTCTCACAAGTGTCATAAACATGCCTTTCATCATGAATATTTACACTAGATGATTCTAACTCATGCACCCTACTCATAGCATTATCAAGTTTAGCTTTCATTTTACCATATGAATCGATGCACTTACTTGCCAAATTGGAGGCCACACTTAGGCGGTATTCAAGCTCCTCATGGGATGGCTTTTCCTCCTCGGTTTCTTCATCACTTTCCTCCTCGCTTGAGCTTGACAAAGACTCTTCCCCATTAGCCATGAAACAACTTTCCTCTTTGGAGTTGAGCCATGTCTCTATCTCTTCATCGCTAGAGTTAGATGAAGTTGATGAAGAATCATCAAAGGCAACAAGACACCTTTGATCGTGCTCCTCTTCATCTTCTCCTTCATAATTAGAAGTGTCCTCATTGGAATCATCAAATGTGCCGACAAGTCCCTTCTTTAGATTCTCGACCTCGGACTTCCTTTTACCCTTATAGGTGTCTAAGGTGGGTTTGGAAGGACAATCGATGGCAAGATGGCCTTTTCATCTGCAATTGAAATAGGTCAACTTGTTAGATTTTGAGACAAACTTTGATGAAGACATACCTTGACTATCCTTGAGGAATGCCTTGAAATTCTTGAATTGCTTGGCAAGCGTGATGTAGTCATCGTCACTAAGAACTTCTTCTTCTCCACTTGGAGCTTCTCGTTGGACCTTCTTTTTCCACTTGAAATACTCCTTCTCGCCATGCAGAGCAACACCTTTTTTCTTCTCAGGCTTGTTTGACTGGATGTCTTCCTTATGATAAAGTAGTACTTCATGAGAGATCTCCAAAGTATGCCAAATACTATTCACCGATTTGCACATGGAGATGCGATCAAACTCTTCCGGAGTGAGGGCACAGTGGAGAACACACATAGCCCTAGCATTGACTTCGATCAATTCCTTCTCCACTTTAGTTCTCAAAGCCGCGGGAGTAGAAGGCTCCTCGAAGGGTGACTCCGTTATGTCCCAAAGGTCGTGACTCTTTAAGTAGACCATCATCCTGATCTTCCAACTAGGGTAGTTGGTTCCGTTGAAGAGCGGGGGTCGAACGGTAGAGAGTCCTTCTTCATGAGGTGCGGAAGTAGGGTTGAATGCCATCGTTGCAGTATGCTTTAACCTCGCTCCGATACCAATTGTAGGGATCGTCTAACCCTTGCAATACTAACAACACACACTAGAGGGGGGGTGAATAGTGTAATGGCAATAAATTGTCCAAATAAAATTTAACTTGCAGATGCGGAATTATAAATGCAAGAGTAATTAAATGGCACAATCAAACCAAACGTAAACACAAAGAATTACCATGGTTCCCCAAACTTGGGTACCTCCAGCCACACCAATATCCACTATATTCCCACAAAGAGAAGTGAATACAAATCTCACAAGGAGATACCCCACAAAGAGGATTTATGCCCTACACAAGGACCCAACAAATCCTACACGAGGATCACGACTCCCACAAAGAGAATCACTTATTCCCACTCAGAGAATTAGGGTTAGCCCTACACTAGGACACTCAAACTCCCACAAAGAGAGTTACTCCCACAAAGAGAGTTCCTAGTCCCACAAAGAGACACTCTAGTCCCACAAAGAGACAATCTCCCTCAAGGAGAAAATCCTAATCCCACAAAGAGAAATAGGAAAACAATTTTCACCTTGTAAAGTAAATACTCTTACCTATGCCTTGAGATGCTTACTCATGAATGAATGCAAGGCATGGAAGAGGATCTCCAAGTGTTGGAATATGCTTGAGAGCACTTGGATGATTTCCCTTGAGCTGGACTTCAATGCATGAAGAAAGTTGAATGCTCAATTAGAGGGAAATGAGGGAGCTTGAGAGTGGCTTATTGATCTCTTGAGATTTTCTATAGAATCAAGAGTTTATCAAATGTTGTCAAGAGTTCTCAAGAATGTTAGCACACCCATATATAGGAAACCTATATCAAGCCCAAAAACCCAAAGAAACAGCCAGAAAATCAAATCTGCAACGGCTAGAAACTGGGTGAAAACGACAGGAACAGTCGACTAATGATCATAAGACAGTCGACTGATCAACGACTAGAAAATATCCAACGGCTATAATCTGAGCCAGGACAGTCGACTGACGAAGTCAATACAGTCGACTGACAAACAGGACAGGCGCCTGTAAATCCTTCAGCAGACGGCTGCTGCAGGGGATGGGTCGAAACAGAGAGCTGCACTCTTTCTCCAATTCTTCGCACAGGCGACTGAAGTTAATACTACAGTCGACTGTCGAATAGTCAGGCGACTGTATATTCTTCATCAGTCGACTACTGTAAAGTATGGAGAGAAGACAGAGAGATGCAGAGATTGCACTTACGCTAGACAGGTGACTGTTGACCAAATCTCAGGCGACTGCAAATTTACATGCGACTGGGAACTGATTGACAGGCGACTGTGCGTAAAACTCAAGTTTGAGTCAATAGAAATGTTGACTTGAGCAGTGCATATCAGGCGACTGTAGAAGGATCTACAGGCGACTGGAAATCACCCAGTCGACTGTGTTTCCCTCATCAGACGACTGACCGAAAGAGTGAACCTATTGGGTTGGATTCTATGATAATCCTAAGGTTCACTAAGATGGTTACATGCATGAGCATGAAAGAGTAAACCATCTAGCAAGGCATTACATCAACCCTAGACTCAAAAGAGAGAGAAAACAATAAATTAAATTACATGAATTACAATGCTTTCAAAAGAGTCTAAGTCTTCAATCTTGATGCCTTGAAATGCTCTCCATCATCTCCAAGCTTTGGCACTCCTTGAGTCCAAACTTTGGCTCTTCTTCACAAGATGTCCATCCTTACACCACGTGATTAGTCTCCAAGAAAGATATCTTTGAAATAAGTTGAGAGACTAAATCATGAGATTCATTAGCAACAACTTAATGGTGTGATCATCATCAAAATAAGATTGGTATGAAACATCAATACTCAACAAAGGAGTCAAGTCTCTTGGATTGTGGGACTCCTACTCCACGTGTAGAACTCCATCCTTCCGCAGGATCGCTCTATTCTATGATAGGTCGACCATGAGAGGCTGGCCAGCTTCATGGTTTAACTAGCCATCATGTTGGTATTCTTCCTTACTCTTCAATTTTGTGAGGTTTTAAGGTCTGATTTCCTTTTTTATGTAGATGTCGATGCTGGCTACTTAGCTATGCCATAATGTTGTAGAAACGACTGGTGCAGAAATTAAGATAGCGATCGAGCATTGAAGGACGACTACGACCGAAAATCTCTTGAGGAGGCGAAGGCCGAGTTGAGGGTGTCGTCTAATAAGGTTGTGGAGCTTGTGTCTTAGATTATGGGGCTCGAAGCTCAAGTGAAGGTGTTGGAGGAGGCATTGACCAATGATAGAGATGCGCATGAAGCTGCTGAGTGGGGTCAGTCAGCTACCATCGATACTGGTGATGCCTTGTCACTTGCGAAGAGGGAAGTAGAAGAGTGGTGGAAGAAGGAAAAATCCAAACTTCTAGCTCGACATGGTGATTTGAGGGAACTCGGCCCCTTCAGGGTTGTCACTGAGGCTGTGGTGAGGTATAAGGAAACCCTTGGTTTCAAGATCGCCAATTAGTTTAAGGCAAGCCTCTCGAAGTGCCAAGGGGAAGTTTGGAGCAGGTTCCTTAGGTCGGGTGTTGACTTTAGACAGCCGAAGACAATGCCTGAAAGAGAATCTGACCGTGCTTCTGCCGAAGAAACTACAGTGGCACCCTCAGAGGGCTAACCACCTGGCTCCACCACTTCATGAGCTTGCGGCCATTGTATGTTCCCCTTTATACAGGCTCCTCCTTTTCTCATTATGTTTAATAAATTTGATTCAAAGAATAAGTTTTGGGCTTGGTGTGAAATATCATATAGATGAATAAAACTGTCATGTGATTATTCTGAGTCATCTTGGGTCGTAATAACGTCTGCATGCCCCCTCAACGGCTGGGGCTCATGCATTGATAGGATGTAGAGTGCGAGCCGTTGAATAACGACTTATGACCCTAATCGGACATCTTTATACCTCAACATAGTAGAGTATAGAGTTCGTCCCCTGATCGTATAGCTAGCTTGGCCTGCGAGGGAGTGGAGGGTTCTTCCCAAATTGTATAGATGGCTCGGCCCCCGAGGGATTGGAGGCTTCATCCCTAATCGTATAGCTAGCTCGGCCCACGAGGGAGTTGCCCTAATCGTATAGCAGAGCAGTCCGCAAGGGAGTGGATGGTTCATCCCCGATCATATAGCTAGCTCTGCCTACGAGGGAGTGGCCCCCGATCGTATAGCCAAGCAATCTGTGAGGGTACGGGAGGGTTCATCCCCGATCGTATAGCTAGATCAACCTGTGAGGGAGTGACTCCCAATCGTATAGCCGAGCAGTCTGCAAGGGTATTAGAAGGTTCATCTGTGATCGTATAGCAAGCCTAGACCACGAGGGAGTGCACCCCCGATCATATATCTGAGCAGCTCATGAGGGTATAGGAGGGTTCATCATTGATCGTTTAGCTAGCTCAGCCCATGAGGGAGTGTCCCCCGATCGTATAGCCGAGCAGCATATAAGGATATTAGAGTGTTCATCCTCAATCGTATAGCTTGCTCGGCCTACGCAGGAGTGGCCCTTGATCGTATAGCTGGTTAGCCTATGAGGGTATTCGATGGTTCATCCTCGATCGTATAGCTAGCTCGGCCCACGAGGGAGTGGTCATCCGATCGTATAGCCAAGTAACCAGCGAGGGTATTTGCTAAGACATTGAGTTGACATGTGTACTTTTTGATAAATAACTGGACATGCTCGATTAATGCTCGTTTAATGCTCACTTGATGTGCCATGGCTTATTACATTTATAGCATAGAGTGAAAGTGTTAGAAGAATCAAATTTATCCTTGGGTTTGAAGTTACATTTACGGAAGAACTTTTGTAACTTCTGTGTCATTAGTGCCATGTGCTCCAAGTCCATCTCTTCATCAGATTCCTCATTGTCTGATGAGGCTTTAAAAGCAACGGCCATTTGCTCTTGGTCTACTTTTCTCAACTCATACGCCAAGAGGTTACCAATGAAGTTTTCCACGGTGTATGTGCTTATGTCATTGCCTTCTTCAATGGCCATCATATTTTTCTCACATTCCAAAGTGGCGTCCAAGATGAGCTTTCTTACTTTCTCTATGATCAGTCCATATTTTACACCTTTTTTCTACATGTTTGCACGCCATTTCGATTGCTCATATTACGATTTTCATGATTATTCGATGATATTGCGTTACTTTTTACTATTTCTTATTTTTGTCGGATTTCAGTAAATATGGAGAAATCGGGAGCAAAAATGAGCTTAAGAGACTTGCACGCGTACCGGAGCATCACCCATGGCCGTATCGAGGAGCTAACGGTGCTGGACGATGAGCGGGAGAAGAAGGAGATGGATAGAATCGACGAAGAAGCAAGGAGAAGAAGAGTTAACTCCAGAAACAGCCCATTCGGCCGAGCAAACAGCTCATTCGACCGAGTGAAGGAACGTACTCGGCTGAGTACAACGGATACAACAGCACATGGAGTCAAAGTCCACTTGGACGAGTGAAATATCTCACTCGGCCGAGTGAAGAAGTCCACTCGCCCGAGTACGACAGGTTTTTTCTCCTGAGATCTAAGCAGACTCTCTGGAATTTTGGGCAAACAGCAGAAGACCCTACTCGACCGAGTAGAGAAGTCCACTCGACCGAGTGAAGAATCCCACTCGGCCGAGTGACGCCGATGACACGAGAGCCCAGATTTTTAGACAGCCTCCCACTCTATTGAAATCTGCTATCATTCTAGTGGACAAATTATTTTTCTCATATTTTTTGGATAGTAGACTTCATGACGGTCCCAACACCGCCAAGAACGTGCCAATCGGAGGTCGGATGAAATCTGGAGAATTTCTGTAAGTCAATGCAGCAGTGCTAGAATTTCCACTCGGCCGAGTCGTATTCCCACTCGGCCCGAGTGACTGCGGGCCCAGAACTTAAGTTGCGGCCAGGGCTGACTTTGGGCACGAATTTCAGAGGGTTTCTAGGGTTATTTGCTAGGGTTTTAGGGGGCTATATAAGAGGTTTGTAGCCGTCATTAGAGGAGAGTTCCATTATGTTTTCTTAGAGACTTTTTAGAGGTTAGGCCATGTCCTAGGCCCCCTCTTGGATCAAAAAGCTTGTATTGGGATTGAAGTTCTTCCTCAAAGCTAAGTATCTTTGTTCTTATTATTTGAATCTTTGATTTGATATCTTTATATATGCAAGCAATGTTTTTTATCGATTTCTCAATTGTTATTGCTATGCTTGAGAAGATTCGTTGTTCTAGGGTATGAGGATGAACCATATGGATCCGATCTTAGAATTGTGATGAATGAATTGAATTGTTGCTAGGATTAATAAAAGGTTGGGTTATGATTGACTCATTACGGGTAGCTAGGAATTTCCATTGATTGGGGTTTTCAAGAGATTGGATTCCAATCGGTGGGAAGGCCTAAATATTCGAATTGGGTTTATAATCGAAATCCACTAGACTTGGTTTGCAAGAGATTGGACCAAAGCTAGCCTTTTTATTATAAATCTATACACATATTCGTTTGCAATATATTGGACGAATACGAACTATCATAACCTAGATCGTAACTCGAGTTTGCACGAGAGTGGGCTCGAGGAGCGATTGGACGATGATGTCGATCTTCATGCTAGTGGCTTAGGTTAGGGTTTGCACGAGAGTGGACCCTAATCTAGGTTGCTATAGACCGGCAATAGCGCGAGAGCGTGAGCTTGGTTCTATATTCAGTTACGACTAGTTCACCTCAACACAAGTCTAGTAATATTGAGATTCACGATTCACAGAGATATATGACGATCCATAGTGGGGATTCCCTAGCCCTAGACACTTTTATTATATTGTATTTGAATCGATATTTGACCAACATCTTTATCACCAACACCGACATCCACCACCATTTCCATTACATCATACCATAACCATCTCTACCAATAATACATTCGTAGTCAAACCAACCTAGGATAGATTGGATCCAACACCACCTCCTTGTGTTCGATACCTGCTCGCCACTTCACCGTGCGCTTACGGTAAAACTACATTGTTTTCGGGTGTATATCCGGGTGCGATCACTCTACTTGGGTGATGTCTTTCCAAGTGCTTCAAGGTCATTCACGATGTTGGTGAACCTAGCGTACATGCTTGATATCTTCTCTGTATCATGCACTTGAAACATATCAAAGTGTTGTACATGAACAAGGAGTTTAGATAATTTCACCTATGTCGTCCCTTCATGTGTGACTAGGAGGTGGTTCCATATTTGATATGCAACGTGTAGTTTGACACTTTGTTGAACTTCGTCGCAGTCAAAGCTCAAATAAGTGAGTTCATCACTTTTACATTATTTGCCTCTTCTGCCACTTGAACAAGAGTCCATCTTCAAGGAACTCGATGTACTCCTGCTCCATGGTTCTCTATAGAGATATACTCTTGAAGAAGATAACCATACGAGCCTTCCAATACCTGAAATTCGATCCGATGAATAGAGGGGGCCGAATGGTAGACTGGCCTTCGACAATAGAGGATGCACCATCACGGTTGTTGTTGTTGATGGTTGCCATAGTATAACCTCGCTCTGATACCAATTGTAGGACCTGAAACTATGAGAAAACACTAGAGGGAGTGAATAGTGTTTTATGAAATTAAAAAGGAAATTACGCCTAATTAAAATCCATATCAACCAATAATGCGGAAATGGAATAAATGAGATAACAACCCAAAAAATCAAACGCAAACAAGTTATATACCCTGGTTTGGATTCCCCTGAGTCAAATTCTGACGCCATGGAATCCTACTCCAACTACCCACTAGTGATTAGTAATCCACTAATATCCCACTTGCCAAATACCGGCAAGTGTAAATCCAATAAAACTTTAACACCACTTCTCACAAGCAAGGAATGGTTCACTCTCCAAAACCGAGAGAGTATGAAATAAAATACTCAAATTGAAATAGATACACAATCATTTGACTTGAATAAGAACTTACTTTGAAGTGAAGACTAGGTGTGTATGTATGGTGCTCTACAATGAGAGATGTGAGCACTTACTACTTGTCCAATAATGAAGCAACGAATGCTTGATGTGTGAGCTTGAATGCTTGAGGACAAGTGTAGAAGATGAAGCTTTGAATGTTTGAGGGAGCTTTGAATGCACTTCAATAAATTCCAAAATGTTTTTAAGTATTTTCAAGAGTTCTAAATTGAATGCATCAATTCCCTATTTATAACACCGAAAAATCCCACCAAATCACACAACAAATCTTCAGTAGCAAATGCTGGAAACGGCCTGTAACATGCAGAAATCCGAGTCACCAGTCGACTGGAGAAGCCCTACTATGCGGCTGGGACACTATACCGACACATCCATAAATGCAGTCTAACGGATAGTCGACAGATGTCTGCTGAAGGGTTCCCAGATGTCTGCGCAACTGTTCAGGCGACTGAAGCATCAGTCGACTTAACAATCAGGCCCAAAAGAAATGGAGTTATAGAAATTTTTGGTGAAAACTACTAGACAATTACAGACGGGGTAGCAGACGTCTGTGTAGCTATTCAGGCGATTGGTACTAAAGCATCAGTCGACTTAATAGTCAGACCAAGAGAATTGGCATACTGGAAATATGGTCATAATAAACCAGACGACTGATTCAGATCTCCCATATGTCTGTCCAACAGATCAGACATCTGGGAAGACATTATCAGACGTCTGTCAAGCAAATGATTCCTAGTACTGTGCAATGCATGCACCCAGGCGTCTGAGTGACATACACCAGACATCTGATTGAATGCTGAAAGCTCAATTTTGGTCTGAATGCCTATCTAACCCTATGGGATCAATTCAGGAACGATCTAAAGTGTTATGTGTGGTAAGTTAGTGCTTCTAGTAAGACTATTCAAGGCTTAACATTCTAATTCAATAAAGAACTAAAGAATAGAAATATTTGCATATTAATTTCCTTCACTTCCTATTGAATTTCTTGAAGTCTTCTATTTGAATCTTTGAGTTCATTTCTTGATTTCCTCATCTCATCACTTCACATCATCATCGCTTTTTGATAATACGTTGATCTACAATTGACAATGCTTTAATTAACTACAAAATAGTGATTAGTCACAATTAATCATGTTTGCTCTTAATCAAAACCAAATTGAGGAATCCAATACTCAACAGATCACGTCGTACGAGATATCATTTGAAAGATTAAGCACAGAGATAGCTTCTGAGTGAAGCTATTCACAAATACAATCTTACACCAAAATAAAAACAGAAAGAAGTCATCGTGGTGTAGATCGTTTCTCAACGAACGTGTAGGCACAAAATGTGCTTGATTCTGACGTGTGTAGAGAAAGTTATTGCATTTTCATATCCACGTTTGAAAATCTTCTTTATTCTTCTTCCTTCAGCACTTGAAGCTTGGATGGATGGAGAATTGAGGCCGGCCACCAAGGATGATTAATCTCTGGAGTTCTGAGGCTAGATGCTTCAATGCTTTCTCAAAGGGATGGCTCTCCCTTTTTATAAAGGATATGAATTTCGTTTCAATAATAATCCATGATCTTCAAATCTTCAATAAAATCTTCAATTAGATCTTAATTGATTTGGATAGATCTTATTTATTTGGAAACTTCCTATAGGATATGTCTTCAAATTGCTTAGAAACACCTCTTGATTGATAGAAGTCAAACTTAGTCATTTGACAAGTCAAACCTGGGCGTTTGACTGGTCAAACTAGTCAAATCTGTCTTGTACAGGAATTCTACAACTTGGCACGACCGTGTGCCAATTTGGCATAGCCATGTCACTTGAGCTCTGGCCTCTTCATTAGTTTCGCAATTATGGCACGACAGTGTGCTGATCTGCACGGTCATGTCAGCTGATCATTTTCTTCTTCATAAAATTCACACTTTTGACACTGTCGTGTGCAAACCGCACGACTATGTTTGCCCTTTCCCAGACTTTGCCTAACTTTTGCAAATGTGACACGGCCGTGTACAAGTCTGCACTGTCGTGTCAGCTGAAGGGTGATTTCTTCCAAACTTTCACAGTTGTGACACGGTCGTGTCAGCGCAGGTGTGACATGGCCGTGTCAGCTGAAGCTTCATTGATTCGCAAGTTTGGTACGGCCGTGGCAGATTCGCAGAGCCGTGTAGCCGTGGTCCTTCATTGATACTTCATTTTCTGACACGCACGGACGTGCCAGCTGACATGCACGGCCGTGCAACTCCTGTTTTGCACAATATCATCTCCGTTTGACTTCCGAATGACCTAACTTACTAGGTAGACATATTAGATCAAAGTGACTTGCTTTTGACCTCATTAAGTGGGATAACTTAGGCCAACACATCAGACTTATATGTCTTGCTTGAATTATGTGGACTCACATGTTGTATACTCATGGTCTAATTAATGGAACTCATAGAACCTTTTCTACCTCTTTTTTACCAGATCTGCTTGCATCTTGGGTGGCTACTACTTCAAATACCTATCGCATTGTATTTGAATCAGGATCTAAGAGGACAGGGCATTCACCAGGGTGAAGCACTTGAAGCGACAAGGTGATAGAGTCATCCTATTACTCTAGTCATCTTGGTTGAACCTTCTATGATCGTTGCATGCATGTGTCTTCATCTTTTCACATCCTTATTCATTGTTTATCTTGAGATGCCAAGTTCTTCTGCATTTATATAGACTTTTGATATTGTTGTTAAGTCATCCTTACTCATTCTAGTCTCTTTCATTTTCGCTCTCCCTTCTCCATCTCATCTAGCCCTGTCTTCATGTGCTGCAGCTCAAGAGTGCTTGTTTTGTTTCCCAAAGCATTGCTTCGGTTGACTTTCGTTCTCCCAAAATGCCATTACTGAAAGTAATGATACTGCAGTGCTTGCAGGTTATCGCATCCGCAGAGCACCCAGCTTTCTTTCATGGTTGACTTTTGCTGCGAGCAAAAGTCAACCATCTTACTGCGCTGCTCCTTTCTTGGGAATGGCCGCTGACCTCGATCAATGAAATCCGAAGAACTCAGAGCCCAGCAACGATGGCAATAAACCGGCCTCGTTTGCAGCAGCACTGGAATGCAAGAAGGTGATTTGTTTACTCTGCAGTTTATTGCTGCAGCTGCATCAGATTCTCATTACAAAAGACTAGACTGCATATCTTTATTAAAAACATATATATGTACATTAAAATACCACCATGCAAAAATTAGAATTTGGCCCATAGAGCAGGGATTGCAGAATGGGCGGGCGGGTACGTGTATGCACTATCTATGCCCATACCCGCTCCTTTTACCCGTATCTGTATCCGTGCACATACCCATTGACTGGTAAGTTTTTGTACACATGCTCATACCCGTCGAGTATACAGATACACGTGTACACGATGGGTATGAGTATGGATATCCATATACACGATAGGTATGGATATCCATACCCGTTACCACTCCAAAAGAAATTACTTAATTATATCATCTTATTTTCACCTAATTAATACACGATATCAGAAAATTAATATTAAATCATCATATTAACCAACATAAAGAGTGATAATACATAAAAATACATAATTTTAATTTTGTTTTATTTTGTTTTATAATTTTAGTGATTGTAATTACAGATTTAGGTATAGGTATTATGTTTACAAAATATTTAATATGGGTTTATATGTAATTTACTCTATAAACATAATATATTAATATTAACATGAGCTGGGACAGCTACCTGCCGGTATGGATATATAATCTGCATACCCATCCAGTTTTACCCGTGAGTAAAAAACGGGTAACCATTTTCGTATCCGCGGGTATAAAAGTCTACCAGTAACCATATCTGACGGGCAGAAATCTGTGGGCATCTGTACTCGCAACTGTTAAGATATGTTATTCAATTAAATTATGTTTTTCATTACTTATGCCAAAAATGTCATTCAACTGTCAAGAAAAATTCGTATTTGTTATGAAGGGAGAAACGTAAGGTAAAAGGTGTAAGTGGTTAAGAGGCCCCTGCCCTCATATATATAGCTTTTCAATGATGGGTGGATACCCAATGGGCCTGATTGGCCTATTCACAACACTTCCCCTTATCCAACTAATCATGGAATAAGAGGTGGATTCTTCAGGATCCAAGTTAGTATAACTGCCTTGTTAAATAAAGAACAGTTTCTCCATAACTTCCCATGTTCTAGGGATGTGTCTAGGGGTGGATACTTCAGGATCCAGAGTCGACGAGGTTGCCTCGTCAAAACCTTGACTATAGAAAACCATGTGGGAAAAAACCAATAGCCAAGGGAAAAGAGTACAACACTACTATTGACTCCCCCTTATCTGACCAAGCTTCAAGCTTGCAGATTTCCTATGAATCTATACATCAGTCTCATATGTATCTATGCATTCATAGTTCTCTCATCCTGACCCAGTTTACATTTTCTCACTCTCCTCATCCCAATCCCACTTACAAGTTTCTCAAAGATACTAGTAGGCAGGGATTTGGTAAGCAAATCTGCCAAGTTATTACAAGATTGTATATTCTGTAAGTCAATCTGCTTTTGCTGCTGAATGTCGTGCGTCCAAAAGAACTTGGGAGAGATATGCTTCGTCTTGTCGCCTTTGATGTAGCCGTTCTGTAGCTGGGCAATACATGCTGCATTGTCTTCATTGATAGTAGTAGGCTCAAGAACGCCGGGCTCCAGGCCGGTAGAGGTGAGAATGTGCTGGATCACAGAACGTAGCCAGAAGCTCTCTTTGCTTGCTTCATGGATTTCTAGAAGTTCTAAATGTGTGGATGAGATGGTCTTCATGGTCTGCTTCACAGATCTCCAAGATATGGCAGTGCCGCCAAAAGTGAACATATATCCGGTCTGAGACTTCTCTGTATGAGGGTCGGATCTGTAACCTGCATCATCATAACCAACTAAACCTGTTGTTGCCCCTTTCTTGTAGAATAGACCTAAGTCTATGGACCCTTGAAGGTAGCGCAGAAGATGCTTAAATCCAGCCCAGTGCCGCTATGTAGGTGCAGTACTATACCTGGCTAGTAAGTTGACTGCAAATGCTATGTCAGGGCGAGCGCAGTTTGCCAGGTAAAGGAGTGCACCAATAGCACTTAAATAAGGCACTTCAGGGCATAGTGCCTAGTACTTCATGTAGGAATATGATGCCCTCGAGGCCATTTATTCCTGTGTGAATAGCACAAACATCTTGTTCGAAATAACAGTAAGCTGTTTGGTAATAATTTATCTAAGTTATATTGTAATGTAGTTAACATTAGATATCAACTTAGGTAAAGTCCTGAGACTTTATGCAAGGTCAAACGGGTATCGAGATGAGTATCTCGATCATGGAGAAACGTTTGACCGTCTGTAGCATAAGTCTAAAATGGTTCGTGGTCGTAAATGTTTCGAGACAAGGATATCGAAACATCGGATAGACCATTGTGTCTTAGTCTTCACCGTTTAGCGATGGCGATGATCTCATGATCGCTTGACTTGGCGAAGTCGAAGACGAGACACAGGTGCTCATTAGAATGAGTTCACTGAACGATCCACTAGAGTTATCATATGGTTATATTGACCAATCTGTCAGTGATAACTCTGAGTGATGATAGGATAGTTGGTCTTTTGACTTGAGGTCATTTTGACAAACCTGTGCGTGAACGGTGCCACTTATATCAACTGACCTAGCTTCGAGGCAATGCCTGTCGAAAGGTCTTTTGATTGGGTGTCACTTGAAACGTACGAGGCGAGTAATGACCAAGAGAGGATTCGTCTCTCCCGGTCAATGGGAGTTAGTGTCGTAGAGTTAGTTCGGTCTTTAGTAAAAACTCTGCGCAGAGTATGTTGGAAGAAGTCCAACATTTATTGACTAAAGATTGATAGAAACTAACCGGAGTCAAGTTATTGGGGTTGACAGTTTGACCGTACCCCAGACTTGATCTACACGACACAGTTTAGACGAAGAGACTATAACTGCAGAAATCATCACAGACACGGTCAGGGTGGTCCCAACAATTCTCATGTTGATGAGCTAACCACATTATGATGATGCTGAAACAGGGACGGCAGCCACTGCTCGTGGTCTTTGTCGTATAGGGCTTCGAGCCCAACCTGTAGTAGGGTCAGGCCGTAGGGTCACACAAAGAGTGCGACCTTCGTCTAGCAATAGGTAGAAATTAGTTAGGGAGAATATTTTGCATTTTTGATGCAAGGGATGAAATAATTGCATTTGATGCAATATGATAATTTAAGCTTAGATAGGGACTATTTTGCATTTGATGCAAAAGCGATTAAATATGTATTAAATTGTTTAATACAATATTTAATAATATAAACGCAAGGAAAAGTTCACGGGTAAGACGGAAATATTCCGGTCTAGACCCAGGTTCGAACGGCGTCCAAATCGGACACCAAATGCTCAACTTAGAGCCAAAACAGCCCAAAGGATCAGACCAGGTCAGGCCCAGTAAATGCAAGGCAGAACAGGCTGCCTGGGCTTAGCCCAGGCAGCGCCTGGGCTAAGCCCAGGCTCGGCCTGGGCTAGCCAGGCACAAGCCTGGGCTTAGCCCAGGCCGCCTGGGCTCTGCCCAGGCGCGGGCCTGGGGGCGCCCAGGGGCCTGGGCGAGCCCAGGCGCGGCCTGGGCTCTGCCCAGGCTGGTCTGCGCGCGCACAGTGCTGTGGGGCCCACTTTTGGGCCCCACGCCTAGGGTTCTGAACCCAAGGAGTGATGGCTGCAGATTTCAGAAATACATGGGTTTGGGCTGATGTTTGAACACTCAATTGGAGGGTCAAACGAACTCCGATTGACGAAGGGTTTTTTCCTATGCGTTCACCGTTGAATGCTCGTCGTATTGATAGGTTGTATCAATCTTGAAGCTCAACGGTGAGTGAGTTAAAATTCACGGAAGTTTGCAAATTTTGAATTGCAAACTAACTTGATTTTAATTAACCCATTATTTAGTCCCACGTCGGATTTTGAGAAAAGGGGAGAGTCCGTCGCCTATATAAATAGGGGTCTCCCCCCTTCCTCAAAACTCGTCCCAAGCTCTAGATCTGAGCGGCTCTCGTAAATGTTGGAGCACGCTCGGATCTAAGCTTAAATTAATATTTCTCATCTCCCTATTATTTCTGCCTTACTCTCCTGAGGGCTCTAGCAAAGCCGCAAAGGAGTTTGGATTCTGGATCTGAAATCTTGGCGGAGGTTTCACTCGCGTGAAACTTTCTTCGACGCGTGGTTGGCTCGACGACAAGGGGATTGATCGCCTCGGGATGCGGAGCGGTTCGAGGAGCGGTTCGGGGAGCGGTTCGAGGAGCGGCTCGGCGTGGGACGGGAGCGGCTCGGAAGACGGTGCGGAACATCTCGCCTGCTCCAGGGCTGAGATTCCGGGTATGTGGTTAAAGTATTTTATTAGCATTAGTTTAATTTAATCGCAGTAGGCTAGATCCTTCTTGGGATTGTCAGATCCATCCCAAGTCGGCATAGATCTTGGCATAGGGTCTTGGACCTTAGGGCTAAGTTAAAAAATTGTCTTTTAACTGCATGTTAATTAGTTAACATAATTTTTCCTTCCGCTGCTATTGTTTTTCTGTCTATGTTCCGTCCGACTTAGGACGGGACTAGAGTTTTTGTGCCCTAAGGGACCGCGAATTCCCTTCAGTGGTATCAGAGCCTAGGTTTGCGTAGTCGATCTAGGTACTGTGATTTCATTAAACTTGTTAATGCTTTTAAATGCTTTTCAAATGTTTTTAAAGATATGAGATAAAATTTTAAAAATGTTTTAGATGTTCAAAAAAAAAAATTTTGATAAATTTTGAACATGGAAATTTTTTAAATGACGTTTTAAAATTTATGTGATAAATTTTTAAAACTAATTTTAAATCTTTTAAAATTTATGCGATAAGTTTAAAGTGCCTAAAATTTTTATTTGATAAATTTTTTAGCATGAAAGTTTTTTTTTGATGTTTTAATTTTATGAGATAATTTTAAAACTGATTTTAAAAATTAAAATTTTTTATGCGATAAATTTTTTTAAGTAGCATGCAAATTTGTGATTTTAAAATTGAGTTTTTATGAGATAAAAATAAAATAATTTAAAAATCATATTTTAAATTTAATTGTTAATGTTTGCATGCGGAAATTGTTTATGCGATAAACTTAGTATATTTAAATGTTAAATAGTTGTGCACTATCTTTATGCGATAAATTAGTGTAGCTTTATTTTAATGGCTTGCTAATCTTGTCCCTTATTTGATAACACAAGACAACCCTTTAGGTTAGCCATTAAAAATGATTAAAATTTATTACTTGAATTTTAATGACATGCTATATTTCAATAAAACATTAACAACAATATAAGACCTAATTAGGGTAGTCCTTTAAATGAATTTTCAATTCTAATTGTTATAATTAATTTTCATTAAAGGACTTCGCTTCTAGCGTTGTTAATAAAATTTATTAAAATCCTAATAACGATTAGGATAGCACGTGAACCTTATAGTTGATAAGGACTTAATAAAAGTTATTAAACAAATCCTAAAATTTTGAATTTAAGGATTCAACTAGTTGATAGGATTAATTAGTTGTTAATAAAAGCTGTTTAGTCTATGGCATACATACAAAAATGACAAGCGTCATTCAATGGACCATGATCCAGTCAATGTGCTTGGCTAAGAGTTCTGGATCACCCTTTAAGGGATAGTGATCCTGGATTAGTCAATTCCCTGGCTGAGTTCCGCTGGACCGCAATGTCGCGAATCATGATTGTATGACACCCTGGACTATATCTAAGTCAAATACGTTAATGATCTTTTTCAAGTTTAGCCGTAGCCCTCCTTGTTTTAGGGGTTAGCCACTATAGGGCCCGTGTTACAGTTGTTGAGATACACTCAAGCTGTGACATGGCAACCTTGTAGAAACCAACTTCTTAAATACATAAGATGACATCTTGACTTGACCCAAACCGACGTTGTCGTGAATACACCGAGCGGCGGTGCAAGTTTAGTCAAGGATGTAGTCTGCCTAGATGTAGTCTAAGACCTGACCCAAACCGACGTGTCGTGCATACACTGAGCTGAGGGGCAAGTCAGGCTAGACATGAAAACAAGGGTCCGACTAGACTAGACATTGTGATTTGGATGAGCACACTCATGATCACGAATGGCTAGGGGCAAAAACCGATTAAGAGAGTCATATCCGATATGATCGATGAAGAGTCATCTTCCGATCGCAGAGTTAATCAACTTGTTGAGCTACACTCAAGGTTGTTTAGACTCAAGGTGATTGGAACTCTTACCCATTAATTTTAATTCGATTAAATCGTTCGTTATTAAGCTTTAAAACGATCGTAAAAATAGTGGGAGGATATAGATAGATAAAAGCCAATCTACCTATATTTAATATTGAACATATGCTAAAACTAGGGCAAGACTATGTTTACCGAAAGAATCAATTGATAATATTGGAATTAGTTAACTGGTCAATAAGTTGATTAATTGAATATCGAGTTAAATTCTAATTGATAGAATTAAAACTATATTCTCATTGACATTTAATGACCTTCTAAAGAACAGACTTAAGAAATATGATTTCATTAAGTTCTGGGTCCAATAAATAAATTAAAACTACATGTCACTCGTCTCTATATGAGGCAGCTTGAACATATAGGACATTCAAAGTATGTTTCTCCCTACAACTTGTCGAGCTACCCTCAAGGTTGTATGGACAAACAATTTTGATCCGCAAAGTTTGAAAATTCGATCAAACCGTTTGAGTCGAATATGAGTGCATGAGCGATGCAAGACTATGTATCCCAACCGGATCTTGAGACAAGCAACTTGTTGAGCTACACTCAAGATTGCAAAGCTCAAGCGTTTGGATACATAAGTTGCTTGCATAGCTATTTATTTATGTTGATATCTAAATGTGATTTAGAAAAGGAAGAAGGCACTCCGGAAAGTCAATCGAGTTAAATAGTTTAATTTATCATTAGTAAAGACATAAGTAGGAGGAAATGAAAATGTGACATATTTTGATGTCACGATTTCAGAATAAATTGTTATACAAAAGACGTTTAACACATTTTGACGAATGTCGTCACATTGCTTCTGAAGTAATGTTTTGTGTTAAGTAATTTGTAAATAACTATATATATATTAAATGTTAATATATAAATACACAAGATAGTAGCAAACTTATATGGTAAAATTAGACTAGGCCGTATCAAGAGATTAAGCTTCAAAAGTCACATAAAGAGGGGTCTGACCTCTCGTATTATGAAGTCTACGGACACTTGTGAGTCTTAGCCTCTTAGATACAATGGCCGAAACCCATCTGTGAGACAGTGGGAGAATGAGTTGTCGAACTCAGTCTAGTACATACTGATGTACCCGAGTCTAGATTAACCAAAATAAGTTATTCGTATATTTTATTAAGACACGTGTTCTTGATGAAACACAAGTCTGATAAAATAAAGAACGAAATGACGAAAGTATTTAAACTGATTCGATTAGATCGAATGGTCAAATACTTAGCTACATAAAATCTTGTGTAATTAAAAGAAAATGTGATTTTCTCTCAGGTCAAGTCTGTTAACACATCAGAGTGTTAAAAGGTATGAATCACACTTAGTTAGACTTGGTGCGATCCATAAATAAGTGACTCTGAGTTAACTCCTCCCTCTGGGTTAAGTCCCAGATAGTAATGCCTAGGTTTTGATAATGTTCTATAAGGACATTATCAATAATATATTCAATAAATCAATCGTAAGGAAGTTGTATTATTACTCGAATCTCGTGAGACGGATTGTCGAGTTAGACATCATAACTGATGATGACTTAGTCAACTTCTAGGATGAAATTCGGAGTAGTAACTCCGATTTAAAACTTGATGCAGGTCCGTGTGCGTAAATAAATTGAGAATTTAGTTTACGTGCTCAAAGAAAATGTTTCCTCACTTTCTGCAAGTAAATCTTTAAAAGATTGATGCAGAAAACGAAATAGTGAAGTACAATCATGTTGGACGGGAACGGTTTTCATCCTAATTTCTTTAAAACGGATTAGTTGAAACCGTCTCGCCAGCAGATGTGTACAGATCTACTCGGACCAAGCTCGATGTAAAACACTCATGTTGACCATGAAAATTTGAGCATTAACTTATAAGTTCGTTTTTCTAAATATGATTTAGACGGACCAACTTATATGAATTAGCCATAGAATTTTCAAGGTCAGTGGGAGCGTATAAAAATTACACGCGAGGCGTCAAAGGGATGATATATATATTAAGTAATCAAAGATTTTGATACTTTATCAGAACTGGATATGAACCATTTGAAATGACCAGTAACTTATTTAAAATTATTATTGTAAGGTACGATGAACTGGATAAGATCCAGGGAAATAAAATATTATAGATTCCGATAGACCAAATGAATTATTTGAATGAGATTCAAATGGTTGGTCTAACACAAACATAAAAACCCCTTAAGTCTATAGTGTAGACGGTTTTAGCAGATCCACTCACGAAGGCAATACCACATGAAGTCGGGAAAACTTATGTGTAAAAACGGTATAAGATACCGAGATAAATGGGCCTGAGTGCAAGTAGGAGATGTAGGAATATGATGCCCTCGAGGCCATTTATTCCTGTGTGAATAGTACAAACATCTTGTTCGAAATAACAGTAAGCTGTTTGGTAATAATTTATCTATGTTATATTGTAATGTAGTTAACATTAGATATCAACTTAGGTAAAGTCCTGAGACTTTATACAAGGTCAAACGGGTATCGAGATGAGTATCTCGATCATGGAGAAACGTTTGACCGTCTGTAGCATAAGTCTAAAATGGTTCGTGGTCGTAGATGTTTCGAGACAAGGATATCGAAACATCGGATAGACCATTGTGTCTTAGTCTTCACCGTTTAGCGGTGGCGATGATCTCATGATCGCTTGACTTGGCGAAGTCGAAGACGAGACACAGGTGCTCATTAGAATGAGTTCACTGAACGATCCACTAGAGTTATCATATGGTTATATTGACCAATCTGTCAGTGATAACTCTGAGTGATGATAGGATAGTTGGTCTTTTGACTTGAGGTCATTTTGACAAACCTGTGCGTGAACGGTGCCACTTATATCAACTGACCTAGCTTCGAGGCAATGCCTGTCGAAAGGTCTTTTGATTGGGTGTCACTTGAAACGTACGAGGCGAGTAATGACCAAGAGAGGATTCGTCTCTCCCGGTCAATGGGAGTTAGTGTCGTAGAGTTAGTTCGGTCTTTAGTAAAAACTCTGCGCAGAGTATGTTGGAAGAAGTCCAACATTTATTGACTAAAGATTGATAGAAACTAACCGGAGTCAAGTTATTGGGGTTGACAGTTTGACCATACCCCAGACTTGATCTACACGACACAGTTTAGACGAAGAGACTATAACTGCAGAAATCATCACAGACACGGTCAGGGTGGTCCCGACAATTCTCATGTTGATGAGCTAACCACATTATGATGATGCTGAAACAGGGACGACAGCCACTGCTCGTGGTCTTTGTCGTATAGGGCTTCGAGCCCAACCTGTAGTAGGGTCAGGCCGTAGGGTCACACAAAGAGTGCGACCTTCGTCTAGTAATAGGTAGAAATTAGTTAGGGAGAATATTTTGCATTTTTGATGCAAGGGATGAAATAATTGCATTTGATGCAATATGATAATTTAAGCTTAGATAGGGACTATTTTGCATTTGATGCAAAAGCGATTAAATATGTATTAAATTGTTTAATACAATATTTAATAATATAAACGCAAGGAAAAGTTCACGGGTAAGACGAAAATATTCCGGTCTAGACCCAGGTTCGAACGGCGTCCAAATCGGACACCAAATGCTCAAGTTAGAGCCAAAACAGCCCAAAGGATCAGACCAGGCCAGGCCCAGTAAATGCAAGGCAGAACAGGCTGCCTGGGCTAGCCAGGCACAAGCCTGGGCTTAGCCCAGGCTCGGCCTGGGCAAGCCCAGGCGCGCCTGGGCTCTGCCCAGGCTCGGGCCTGGGGGCGCCCAGGCGCGGCCTGGGCTCTGCCCAGGCTGGTCTGCGCGCGCACAGTGCTGTGGGGCCCAATTTTGGGCCCCACGCCTAGGGTTCTGAACCCAAGGAGT
The DNA here is from genome assembly GCA_030789695.1 of Scilla litardierei. Taxonomy (NCBI): domain Eukaryota; kingdom Viridiplantae; phylum Streptophyta; class Magnoliopsida; order Asparagales; family Asparagaceae; genus Scilla; species Scilla litardierei. The sequence continues at coordinate 6,929,918 of CM061136.1, read as the reverse complement.
GATGGCTGCAGATTTCAGAAATACATGGGTTTGGGCTGATGTTTGAACACTCAATTGGAGGGTCAAACGAACTCCGATTGACGAACGGTTTTTTCCTATGCGTTCACCGTTGAACGCTCGTCGTATTGATAGGTTGTATCAATCTTGAAGCTCAACGGTGAGTGAGTTAAAATTCACGGAAGTTTGCACTTTGTGAAGTGCAAACTAACTTGATTTTAATTAACCCATTATTTAGTCCCACATCGGATTTTGAAAAAAGGGGAGAGTCTGCCGCCTATATAAATAGGGGTCTCCCCCTTCCTCAAAACTCGTCCCAAGCTCTAGATCTGAGCGGCTCTCGTAAATGTTGGAGCACGCTCGGATCTAAGCTTAAATTAATATTTCTCATCTCCCTATTATTTCTGTCTTACTCCTGAGGGCTCTAGTAAAGCCGCAAAGGAGTTCGGATTCTGGATCCGAAATCTTGGCGGAGGTTTCACTCGCGTGAAACTTTCTTCGGCGCGTGGTTGGCTCGGCGACAAGGGGATTGATCGCCTCGGGATGCGGAGCGGTTTGAGGAGCGGTTCGGGGAGCGGTTCGAGGAGCGGCTCGGCGTGGGACGGGAGTGGCTCGGAAGACGGTGCGGAACATCTCGCCTGCTCCAGGGCTGAGATTCCGGGTATGTGGTTAAAGTATTTTATTAGCATTAGTTTAATTTAATCACAGTAGGCTAGATCCTTCTTGGGATGGTCAGATCCATCCCAAGTCGGCATAGATCTTGGCATAGGGTCTTGGACCTTAGGGCTAAGTTAAAAAATTGTCTTTTAACTGCATGTTAATTAGTTAACATAATTTTTCCTTCCGCTGCTATTGTTTTTTTGTCTATGTTCCGTCCGACTTAGGACGGGACTAGAGTTTTTGTGCCCTAAGGGACCACGAATTCCCTTCACTTCATCCCCCTCTTCCAGCGGCCGGAAGGGGTCTTTATGTATATCCAATGATCTTGCGACCATATGGGTACCAAGGGGGTGGCACTTATCCATTTGGCACTTTTTTCAGTAAGTTCGATGTATAAGTTGACTGATGTAACAGCATCCCATCGTTTCGATGCTCTATTTGAAGACCTAAACAGAACTTTGTCTTTCCGAGGTCTTTCATCTCGAAAGTTTCTGTCAAGCTTCTAGAAATCTCAGTGATCTCTTCAGGAGATCCGATGAGGTTCAGGTCGTCCACATAGACGGCTATAATGACAAATCCTATTGCCTTTGCTCTAATAAAGATGCAAGGACAGACTGGGTCATTTGTGAATCCTTGCTTCACAAGGAATTCGCTCAATCTGTTATACCACATCCTTCCAGATTGTTTCAGACCATATAATGATCTTTGCAGTTTCACTGAGTAGACGTCATGTTGTCTCTCTTTTAGTGTTGCAGGCAAAGAAAAACCGTTTGGTAATCTCATAAAGATGTCCCGGTCTAAATTGCCATATAGGTATGCAGTCATGACGTCCATAAGCTGCATATCCAAACCTTTTTGAGCTGTTAAGCCAATAAGGAATCGGAAGGTGATCGCGTCCATGACCGTGGAGTATGTGACGTCAAAATCCACCCCTGGACGTTTGGTAAAACCCTGCACTACAAGCCTTGCTTTGTAGCGAACGATCTCGTTCTGTTCATTCTTTTCTAACAAATACACATTTATAACCCACAGGTTTTACACCTTTTGGTGTCTGGACAATTGGTCCGAAGACCTTGCGTTTTGGTAGTGAGTCCAACTCCACTCCTATTGCCATTTTCCACTTTGGCCAATCATCTCTACTTTGACATTCTGTCAGAGAATGTGGTTCAATATCATCGTCGCAGTCTGCGATGTTGATGGCAATATTGCACGCAAAAGTGTCATCTATAATGGTGCTCTTTCTGTCCCAATGCTCCCCAGTTCATACATAGTGTATCAAGACTTCATTTTCTCCCGGTTTTTCCTCTATTTGAGAGTTTGGAAGAGATGGTGGAGCATGGCTTATAGTAGCATCCTGTGGTGGTATTGTTTGACCATTGCCAAGGGTCCTGCTCTTTCGAGGGACTTGATCCTTGGATCCCGGTGGTCGTCCTCTTTTTTTAGAGTTCTAACCATCTCTGCTGCATGGGATTGCATCCATTTTACGGTATGTTAATCCTAGTTGGAGTGTTAACAGCAGGGACGTGTGATCTGACAATCTTCTATTTTTCAGTAAATTTGTCCGGTAAGAGATGGACAGTGTTTTAGATATGGATAATATTCAAGACCTCCTCCTCACACTGGCTTGTGGGCGGATCAAAGTGACTTAATTTCTGTGTATCCCAAGAGATACTCTCTGAAGCTTCAGGCTTCTTGGTTTGTAAGCCTAGTCTTGGAAATGATGTTTCATCAAATTCAGTCTTCTAGACGTGCCTTGAAAACATCTCTCGTAAGGGGTTATAGGAATCTTATTATGGAGGGTGTATCAAACCCAACATAAATGCCAAGGCGACGTTGTGGACCCACCTTTGTCCTTTGTGGTGGTGTTATGGGGACGTATACTGCACAACCAAATATTCTCAAATGTGAGACAATTGGTGGTACTCCAAGTGCTAATTGTATAGGAGAAGATGACTGACCTCCAGAAGGTCTATATTTTATTAAAGATGCAGCATGCAATATTGTATGACCCCATGCATTCACTGGCAACTGGGATTGAAGTAGTAATGGACGAGCAATCCATTGCAGCCTCTTTATCAGAGATTCTGCTAACACATTTTGGGTTTGATCATGTGCTACAAGATGTTCGATTTCAATGCCCGATGCTTGGCAATAGTCTAGAAAAACTTGTGATATAAACTCCCCCGCATTATCCAGACGAAGTTTCTTTATCTAGTGATCGGGGAAGTGGGCCCGCAACTTGATTATCTGAGCTAAAAGCTTAGAAAATGCCAAGTTACAGGTGGACAGTAGACACACATGTGACCACTTAGTAGATGCGTCTATCAGGACCATAAAGTACCTGAAGGGACCACTTAATGGATGTATAGGCCCACAAATGTCCCCATGGATTCTCACCAGAAAGCTAGGAGACTCCAAATCCACTTTAAGTGGAGAGGGTCTCGTGATTAGTTTACCCTTGTAACAGGGTGGACATGAGAAATTACCTTTTTGAAGAATCTTCAGGTTCTTCAAATTTATACCCATTGAGCTTTGTATGATGCGGTGCATCATAACAAATCCAGGGTGTCCCAGTCTACTATGCCAGATTTGAAATTCTGGTATTTGAGGGCACTGCAGGTGCTCCGTCATATATACTTCTGGAGAGTGAATACTTGTCTGGTAGAGGCCCGTGGGGAGTCACTCGATACGTTCTACAATGATTTTTATACCATTTGTAAAATACGTTACGTGCAAGTATTCTTTTTTATTATCCTCGACCGTCTCTAAGTGATACCCGTTTAAACGGATATCTTTAAAACTTAGAAGGTTTCGGATTGATTTAGGTGAGTATAGCGTATCTCTAAGTTTGATGTGTGTGTTATTGGGGAGCAAAATGATTGCTTCCCCTGATCCTTCAATTATGTCGGCTGGTCTTGAGATTGTTCTCAATTGACCAGAGTAATTACCAATGCTCGTAAAGTAGTCTAGGCAGTGAAGAATAGATTGCGTTGACGCACTATCCACTAGACATATGAATTCCATATCTAAAATGAAAAGTATTCAAGCAGTAAATATTACAAAAAGAGAGTACTTTCATTAATATTTAAAAGTTGAATAATCAAAGTAGCTAACATGGAATATAAAGACATAAAGTAAGCTACAATGCTAGAAAGTAAGATACAAATGGTCCATGACTACATAATGTCATCATTCATTAAATCTTCTGGATTCCATGTAGTAGCTGGTAACACTGCCCCATCTATCGTGTTTGTCTCAGCACGAGGCTTGAGACTTGCTTGGTAGAGATCCTGGGTCGTGGCTCTTCCTTTGCTATCTCGCCCTATGCTAACCTTCTCCTCCTTTCGGAGTTCAATTTTTGTGCGGTAGCCTCGATCTCGGGATCTAATGGTAGTAAGTCTATAGTGCTCCGTGATCTCCTGCTCCTGCACAGAAAACAAAACTAGAAAGGAATCGTCAGTAACACAATAGAGTGAGCAGAAAAAGAGACAAAATGCGCAGTCTAACGAATCTAGAATTAAACCAATATCAAAAGCATTGCCTCCCCGGCAACGGTGCCAAAAACTTGATGTGTGAGTTTTAATATTTATATTCCGTAAGCGAACAAGCAGTGGCGGACCGATGTTGGTGGTGGGCCCCCCCCTCCCCCCCTAATTTTTCGCAAATCAGTGCATTTGGGTAAAGCCTGCCTGATGAGTTAAAGCACAGCCCCTCCCAAACATCTAAACTACGGGAATGCCCCCCCTCTTTTTATCCAGATGAAAGAGAGAGAGAGGATCAAAAGCTCCGTGTAAAAACCTAACCACGTGACCTCTCCTTTCGCTCTCTCCCTGCGGCAGTGCGGCGGCCGAAGAACTGAAATCGTTCTGGTATCAGGTATGGCTCCATTCTCTTCCTCTTCTAGTTACTGATTTGGGAAATTTAGTTTAGGATTTTTCTTTTATTTTGATTTGATATTTAGTTTAGGCTCGCTCAGCTAATTGGTTGCCCTGTGTGAAATTTGCGTTGGAGTAAAACTGCTGGTTTGTACATTTCTTGATATGTTTTTTTTGTAAATTTGAAGCAGGATATCGAAAACCTTTGGTTTCATTTGTTTATTTTTTGGGAGGCCTTTTTTTTGCTTGCACTGACAACAACAAGGCCTCTAAACAATGTTGTATCACTATTTTAGAATAATTGAAAGAAGCAAATGATGGTTAAATTGATGTGTTTTGAGTTAAATTGCTGAAAAGTTCTTTTGCAAAGGAATACACTGATGGAAAATATATCAAGTACAAGAATTTATTACTGGTTACAGAGAGCATCAACAGAATCAAGAGTACTAAATTGGATTCCTCCATACTTACACCAATGAACACCAAATATTACCTACACGCAAGCTTATCAACCAAGAATTAGAGAAGTCAACTGTATAATCAAATCATTGGGCTTCAATAAAAATTATGTTACATCTCTCATTTGATTAGATAATGAGCCCAATTTGGTGCCTTTTATTCATGCGCCAATTTGTTAGATGGTTGCATTCTTTAGAATAATGGTTGGTTGCATTCTTTAGAATATTATTGCCCATATTTGTTAGATGGTTGCATTCTCTATGGTTCTCTCAGTTCCTCTTCTCATTCCTCTTGTTAGCTTAGGTATGCATATGAGATGGTGGTTGTTTTAAGTCTCTTTATGCTAAAATGTAGAATTGAGGAGTGTTCTGTAAAAATTTAAAAATGCAGGTAACTTTATGCTAAAATTCCAGAAGTTTGATGTTAAAAATGCAGGTAACTTTATGCGAGAATTGAGGAATGTCATCATAAAATATTTCTTTATTTTATTATGTTTTAAAATTTTGTATTTCAGAAGTTTGATGTTGAAACATACATTAATTTTTTAACCTGCTGAATTGCTCTACATTGACATCTTTGTGTTGCAGTAAATTTGACAAGAATTCTAGATTTGATTTAGATTATTAGTTTTTTATCTTTTTGGTATTGGTTTTTCTCATTAGGTTGACATTATTTGACAAGATTGTTCATTTTGGTTGACATTATTAGCTCATTGGGGATCCAGGAAGGCCAAGGCGGTGGAATTTTGAAGGGACGGCCGATCTCTATCTTTGGATTTTTAGTAAGTTCTCCAACTTTTATTTCCTCAGTTAGTTCAATATTAGATCTTGATTCAATCTCAATAAATCCATCAATAAACTCATTTCCAAATTTCAAATTCCAATAAACTCATTTACAACTTTTATTTACCTCTTCTGCAATTTTTTCTTCTAATTTAGCAAAGTAGTTAATTAGTTAATCCTTGATTTTAATTTTTAATTAAGGGTTACTTTGTTAGGAGTTGTAGGAACTTTGATTAAGGGTTACTAAGGGGTAGGTCCCAACTTCGGAGGCGTGCTGATTCGTTCTAGAAGCTCGATAAAGTAAGCTCCTTTTCTTCTTCTGAATTGGTTATTTAAGTGTACTTTTTGCTATTTTGCATCATCAACTAAGTGTAATTAAGTTTCAGTAATGCCAATTATTCTTACTTACTGTCAATATAACGTTGTCTATTAAACTATTTTATATTTCACAAATTATACAAGTTTCTCGACTATAAGAATTTTTTTGTTGCTCATATTATATTCGATTTTTTAGATGAAGAAGTCAACAACAATCAATTCATCCTTTAAAAGGAAAAATATTGAAACTCCAGCATTAGATAGTCATGTACTTTGGGAGGAGGATCAAGCTCCAAAATTTCAAAGAGTTGAAATCGATGAGCAGTTTGATATTAACACATTAGAACGTGATCCGGGATTACGGCCGCAAATATGGAAGTATCCAATTGAAAAGCACGACGAAGTTCGAAGAGCTTATATTAAAGCTGGTCCTTATCAATGTACGCTTCATAAGTATCCAACATCGGGTGAGAAACATATGCGAAGTTTTCAAGCATCATGGTTTAAGCTTTTTCCATCTTTGCTAGAATATTCTCTTACTGCAGATGCTATATTTTGTCTACCATGCTTTCTATTTCATAAACAAAATGGACCTTCTGGATCTGATGCATTCACTGTTAATTGATTTCGATCATGGAAAAAGGTGAAGGATGGAAAAAAAAAATTGTGCACTTTTGGCCCATATTGGAAAAGATATCAATTTGCCTCATAGAAATGCTGAGAAATTCATATGATGCACAGACCTTATGAACCAATCATCTCATATTGCGAGAAGTTTTGAGAAATTCACATCACAGGAAGTCATGGAAAACAGACTTCGTTTGAAAGCTTCAATTGAGACAGTTAGGTGGCTTGCATTTCAAGGATGCTCTTTTAGGAGCTACGGTGAGTTTAAGTGAGAGTTTTAATGTTAATTGAGACAGTTTCATCGCCTCTTATAATGATAAAGTAGCAGCAGTTTTCGATAAAGCAGCAGCAGTTTTGGATAAAGCTCCACGAAATGCATCATACACATCATCAAAAACACAAAAACAAATTTTGCATGTTTTGGTAACTAAAGTGAGAAAGGACATTCGTGAAGAAATTGGCGATTCAAAGTATTGTTTAATTGTTGATGAAGCTCGGGATGAATCTAAAAAGAGCAAATGTCAATTGTCTTGAGATTTGTCAACAAAGATGGCTACATACAAGAGCGCTTTTTTGGGCTTATTCATGTCAAAGACACTGCGGTATTAACTCTGAAAGATGGGATTTTTTCGATGCTCTCTCAGTATAATCTTGATGTTCAATCTATCGGAGGGCAAGGTTATGATGGTGCAAGTAATATGCGTGGAGAATGGAATGGTTTGCAAGCTTTGGTTTCAAATGAATGTCCACATGCTTATTATGTTCATTGTTTTGCTCATCGTTTACAATTGGCATTAGTTGTTACATCCAAGGAAATTATTCATATCCATCAGTATTTTATCAAGCTAAATTTCATTATCAATATTGTTGGTGCATCATGTAAGCGCAATGACCAACTAAAAAGCTGCTCATGCTTCAAATATTGCTCATTTACTTGAGATTGATGAGCTTCAAAGTGGAAGAGGACTTAATCAAATTTGTTCTTTACAAAGGGAAGGTGATACACGTTGGAGTTCTCATTTGAAATCAAGTTCTAGTTTGTTGAAGATGTTTGGTGCAACATGTGAAGTTTTATTGAATATTATTGAGGATGGAGCTACATCTGCTCAGCGGGCTGATGCAGATTCAGCTTATGAGGCAATGACTACATTTGACGTCGTTTTCATTTTGCATCTTATGAGAGAAGTTTTAGAGATTTCTAATATACTTTGTTAAGCTTTGCAACTCCAATCTCAAGACATCTTAAATGCAATGCATCTTGTTTCATCTACTAAGATGCTTATTCAAAAGTTAAGAGATGCTGGCTGGGACAATTTGCTTACAACTGTGAGATCTTTTTGTGAAGCAGTCAATATACATGTACCAGATTTTAGCGCTCGTCATATTGCAAGAAGAGGAAGAGCTTGTCATCAACAAAATGAAATTACAGTGGAGCATTACTATAAAGTTGATGTTTTCAATACAGTGATAGACTCTCAGTTTCAGGAATTGAACAACAAATTCAATGATAACACCGTGGAATTGATCATTCTCAGTTCAGCTTTAGACCCAAGAGAGATGCATGTATCATTCAGAATTGATGATATTTGTAAATTGGTACAGAAATTTTACCAACAAGACTTACAGAATATGAGATGACACAATTGCACATACAATTTCAACATTTTGATCATGTCAGACAACTTCCAGATTTTAAAGCATTGACAACAATTTCTGATCTATGTTAATGCTTGGGAAAAACTAGGAAAGCAGAAGTATATCCTCTTGTGTATAGAGTGATAACTCTTATTCTCACACTTCTAGTTTCTACAGCTACTACAGAGCGTTCTTTTTCAGTAATGAATATAGTCAAGACTACACTTCGTAACAAGATCGGAGATGATTTCTTGTCTGATTGTTTGCTTTTGTACATTGAGAAAGAAATTGCTGAAAAATTTAGTGTGGATTCAATTGTAGATGATTTTCGTGACATGGAAGAAAGACGTTCTGTACTTTAACAAGGTGAGAATGTAATGACATATTTATATTTAAATGAGGATTTTAATGTTATTTGATGCAATATACTCCATATGAATTTATTTAATATTTATCTGATGCTTAATATTTTTCCCCATCGCCCCCCGGTCATCTCATCCTGGTTCCGCCCCTGCGTACAAGTGTTGTAGTACTTACGGGTCAAATACAGGGAGTCATGTTATGAGTACTGGTTGATTCGAGACTATAGTTATGTACGCAGGATGTCTTAGTGTGAGAAGAGAGTGCGAATGTGATATATCAATAAGAAGCTCTAGGGCTGAGTATCCCCACTACTGTGAATCAAATATAGAATTGAACTCGTTTATCTAGTTATTGAATTATGTCCAAGAGTGAGGTTGTTGCACTTAATGTTGATACATATCCCCTACTGTCGTAGCGTATGATAGGACTACATATCATGTGGCAAAACCAATTGTCATTGTGAATTAACACATGACAGGAGCATTACGCACAACAATATTCCCCAACCTTTCTTCACGTCATAGTCGTGGATAGAAGTTAGATCATTTCCTGGAGGCTTTAATCTAGACACAACTGTCGTTGGTGACATAGATAGTATAAATCAATAAAGTGATTGAAAACCCTAGATCAACCCCAACTGTCATTGGCTGTTAGATCTAATTAATCACGTACGAGGAAACCAATATTTATTGATAATAAATTATCCAAGGCAAAACCTTAATTTGACAAATTCAATAATTATAGTGAATCGATCAACTCATGATTTCAACATAATAGGGTTCAACCCTTGCTCTAGATGGGGAAATACTCATAAAACATATCAATAAACATCATGATTTCATATATGAAAGCACGGAAATTGTAGATAAATGGATAGAAATACTTATCGAACAAAGTTCACGTAGAAAGCTATATTAAAAATCCCAACTTGCATCCAAGAAGTATATCCAAAGCTTAAGTCTTTCTCCAACAAATAGACAACGGCTACGAAGAATAAAAACCTAGAACTCTCTTAAAAAAACTCCAAAGTTCCGAACACTACAAATTAAAACCAAAAGCTATTTATATTCTCTCGAAACTAAGCCAAAACCACATCCAAAATAACCCAGTCGACCAATCTGACGAGTCAGGAAAACGAGCTCGACACAGTCATGTAGCAGCCATACATGACCATATAACTGGGGGGTCACAGAGGGGCCTTCTGCCTTCTTCTTCTTCTTTTTTTTTTGATTCTTCGGAAAGTAGGCTAGCGGCGCGCGCGGGGACGCCAAGCACCCGGGATCGAACCCGGGTGGCCTCGCAGCAAGCGAGGGCTTTATGCCGCTGGAGCAATGCTCCTTTGGCGCCTTCTGCCTTCTTCAGTGACACTGTAAGGTCATAAAAACAATTGAAAAATATCTATAAGTATTAAGGCAGTCAATCAAAGTTAACAAATAATCTTATAAATAGCAATGTGACCTTCTATTGTACGAAATTCTATTCTAACAACTGTTAGAGCCTTGAATTTACTAGAAAAATCTAATATTAAATACGATTCTACGATTCTACGTAAAACTCCAAATTGGACTAAGGAGGGGGAAAGTGGTGGCTTGTGGTAGTATACCACCAAAAGGGCTCGGCCCATGCAAGAAATGCCCAAGGCATGAATTAACCAAAATGCCTGTAGGCCAAGTCTACACAAATAATTCCGCTCAGAAGGGGAGTTAACAATATATTCTGACTTTTCTCTCAACTTTTTACATGTCTTATCTTACATATCATGATTTGAGTGTTGTAGCAAGAAACATGGATGGGTCGTGGAACACGGGTACAACTGCCCTGTCTGATCGCTTAACCCCGAACATGGAAGAGCCAGGTATCCATCGGAACCTTAAAAGCTGGAAAATAACGAAAATTAAAAGGGGATGGAGGTAGTGGGATTCGAAACAGGGTCTCCCTCCACCGAGGTAGCCGGATGATTCAACCACTAGTGCGAGCACCGGAGCTCCGGCTCCGCCAATTTTGATGAAGCTTATTTGATTTATTGACCAAGGGGCATGCCTAAATTGCTTTCATTGCAAGAAACTCTTCAAATAACTTGCTTCAATTTGATAAAACGGATTGGCTAGAGCTAAAGCCCACTTGTGTTGATTGGAAGGCCCATACGGCCTGTGGGCCTTAATAAGCCTGGTTTGTAAAATGGCCCGAATTAAATTTGCAGTTTGCCTTATTGTCACAGTGAAACGGACAAGTATAATGGGCCTACGTCCAGCCCAACCCACTCCTTGTTTAAAAACCATTTATTTAAAAATCATTTGGAGTGCCAATTACAATAAAAATATAAAAAACAATGAATATAATACTTTTAAAAATTCAATTTAATCTTTATTCACTTATAAAAAACAATGAATATAAAAAGCCCATTATCCACTTATTTTTTAAGTTTATCGGCCCAATTCATTTTAATCTTTACATTTCAAACCCGGAACACGAAGGGAGGGTAGTTTACCCGTTCGTTCCAAAAAGTTCTATTACTGCGAAACTATTAACATTTCAAAAACTTATTAGGTTTACAAAATCAGTACACTTTTTTGACAAGTACATGGGATGAAATTCCTCTCTTAATAGCGGACACTAAATTATATCAAAGTAATCATTAGGCAATTTTTAATATATTAAAAAAAGGTTTGTATGCAAATACACAAGGTCGGAGGTGTCGGATGTCATTTTAGCAAATGGGCTTCTGAGGTGGGCAATTCTTTAGTCGGCCTGGCTTGTTATGGCTTGGGCCTTGTGACATTTCATGCATTGACGGTGATGTAGATTGTGGCCTCTTGAAGTCTTCAACTTCACAACGAAGAAGAAACATTCAAGATCTCAACAAAAGCTCTCAACACAATCTCTCAAAGTTGGCTTTCGACAATGGTGGCTCGCAATACGATCGATCACACAATATCGATTTTTTCAAGACCCTCGCCTAAACACCCATTATATAGCCTAGGGCACAATAGGTGTTCTAATAGAAGAGGAATTCCTATTTGACTAGAACTCCGACTCAAACGGAATTCTAATCCAATCACAACTCTACTTCGAGTAAGACACAGGTCCGCTTCGTGCTCATATATAAATTATGCCACCAAATAATGTAAGGAATAAGAGGAATAGACAAAATAAGTAGGCCATGCATGTGAATTGTGCAAGTTGTCCCAATATGATTTTGTATGATTTTATTTAAAATATTTTTGTTGTTGTGAAACACGTTGTCCCAATAAGATATCCATGCATAAATCGTTTGACTGCCATGTGGCTTTAATTGTTCGACAGGCCCTTACTCCCAAACCAACTCCTGTTGAGGCCCATAGGTTTGCTGAGCCTGGTGGCATTTTGTAATTGACTGCTAGAAACAGATGAAAACGGTTTGAGTAATGTTGCAATACAATATTTGACAACTAGTATTGCAGACAATATGTTATACAAAAGAGGAGGATGTCATATGTGGCATGTTAGAAGCTTTTAGCAGTTATCTCGGTTCTGCACTTGGCTACCCAGTGTTTACCGTGGCACGATAACTGATACAACCGAGGTGCGTCCTTCCCGGTCCTCTCGTACTAGGGAAATGTCCCATCAATGCTCTAGCGCCCGCACCTGACAGGGAAAGGTCATCATCTGACTTAAGTATCGGAGGGGATTAGATCGGACCCCGGATCCGACCCTCCCTAACGAGATTTTCGTGTTGCGGGAAGCTGGAGATAGCCCGGAGATAGCTCGGACACAGCTCGCGACTTGGCGAGAATAGCTCGAACTTGGCTGCCAGTAGCTCACTCAGTCTCCAGCCAGCTGTCAGTAGCTTGACCAGCCTCCAGCTTCTAGCCAATAGCTCGGATTGAGTTCAATTCTACTGGGGTCAACTCGCCCAGTCTCCAGTTAGCTGCCAGTAGCTCCCACGGTCTCTAGCCCGCTGTCAGTAGCTAGCCCAGTCTCTGGCCAGCTTCCAATAGCTCGGACTGAGGTCTACTTAGCCCGGGGTCAGGTCGCCTGGCATATAGTCAGCTGCTAACGCCATCCTACGCCAGCTACCGTAACCTCATCACCATCCAACAACATCAGGAGTGAGAAAACATTGGTAAACAATTAGCACCCTCTCTGAGAATCGAGTCGACATCCACGTCATCAGCCACATTGCCGATGACTCGATCCGTCAACTAAGCTTCTAAGGAGCTGTAATCAACCACACTTGCTGGATCTAAAGAAGATTGAGCCTGATCTGTCAGCCTTTGAACAGATCTGAGCACTAGAAGCTAAGATTCAACTCCTAATTCTCCACTCAGTCACTTGGTAATGAAAATTGGATTCCTGCAAAAAGAACATGATAAAAGAGCTACAAGTTTCCATAATAGGACAAAACCCAGTTACAGGATTACAACAAAAAGCCCTAAAAATGATTGTATCTAAAAGACAGAACAAAGCACAAAGAATTAGCTAAATTTCAACCCAGAGGGCAAGGACATTACATGAGAACATGAAGTAGGAGCTAAATTATTCGAAATGGGACAAACCCCAGAATGGAATCAAAGTAAAAAAAACCCAGAAAAAGTTGGAAAGATTACACCGAGAGGAATTCCTACTTGACTAGAACTCCGACTCAAACGGAATTCTAATCCAATCACAACTCTACTTTGAGTAAGACACTGCATCCTATGATCGGCCCCATTCGTGCTGTCGAGCTCCCTGATGAAGACAGAGCTGACAAAGTGCCGGGCTAAGCTGTCCGCAGCTTGGACGCCTGTAGAGTTGCGGAGCGCCGATCCGCCGATCCTCCGAACCGAGGACTTAGGCATGCAAAAGTCCGCTCGGCCCGATTCCCGTATCTGGCTATGCAGAGCGAGACACGCGGAGCTCAAGGCACAGACAACTAGCCCTGCACGACGTACTACTTGCCTTCGCATCTCCAACTCCGTCAGCACATCAAATCGAGCCAACTTTGACCGACAGAACGATAATGTGAACCATGGTTGATGGCTGAATATTAATCGTATATCATAACGTGCTACACGTGGTTACTCGTGCTCATATACGTATAAATTATGCTACCATATAAGCAACAAGAGGAACAAACAAAATAAAAAAAAGGCCATGTGAAGGGTTCAAGTTGTCTCAATATGATTTTTTTGTAACTTTATTTTAAATATAGTTTTGCGTGAAACACGTTGTCTCAATAAGATATCCATGCATAAATTGCTGGACTGCAATGTGGGCTTTAACTAATTAATTTTATACTACTATTTTGGAATCTTGTGTCGTACGATTTTAATAGATTAAATAGGATTGTGATTTCATCGAATCACGACACGTCGTATATAGCCCGCTGTTCTTTTAACGTTGCCAATAATTTAATCCTGGTGATAAAGATGATATGTTTTTTTTTTATATCTTTATATAAAGATAGAACAATTTTAAAAAAATTAGAAACATAGGGTTTAAGGCTTCAAGCTAGTTCAGGCTGCATGTGATGACGTGTTTCCCATCTGTTGACGAGTAAATCCGTCACACAGCAAAGTGAAGCCGACGAGTGTTGGAAATAATAAGCTCACAAAATCCATGTTTCATACCCACTATTTCTTTTAGTCCCATATTGCTTGGCAATTTGCCTTGGAGGAGTTTATTAGGGGGAGTTGTAGAGGCTTGGGGTGTGCCCCAATGGGTACGACAATTTTGTGAAGGAGAGAGGACCTACATGGTCATAGGTCCACCACGCTGTGGCGTGGCGTGCGTGCGCCGCCTGTCGTGTCGCGCGTGCCTTTCTTTTTTGGATGGCGTGACTTTTCTTTTTTGGATCTAGCCCCTTAAATTGCCTCAACATTTCTATTTTGATTGGCCTTAATTGCTCAAACGTTCCAATTCTGATTACTGCATTTTATTGCAGCTATTAATTCCAAACGGCTACATTTTTAATTTCTGATTTAATTGCAGCCTAATTAAATCTGTCCGTTGAAATTCTGAAACATCCTTTTCAAAATCATATATATAGCTCTTAGCATTTCTTCTTCAGAGATATACGAAAAACAATTCTGTTCTTCCACAGATCAACTCTTCCTCTGCTATATTTTCTGGATACCCGAGCTGTGCAAACTCCAAGTCTCTGGCCACTAGTGGACGCGTCCAGTGGCTGCTGTATTAACATTGGGGAGCAACCGTCAACAGCGATTACCACCGAGGTCGTGCCTAATTGCTTTCAAGGCAGTGGTCTTCCCACGCCACAGCACTTTCGCATTCATCTGCTAAGTAATCTTGACTTTGATCTATTTTTCAGTCTTCTGTTCTCTGTTTGCATGTTGTGTTTGTCTATTCTTTTGCCTCTTCAATCATAGTAGTACTCTACTTTTTTAACAATTTGAAAGCAATTAATTTCACTACTACTATGCGAAAGGCGCATTTGAACATTACAGTTAATAATGTTTTATATGCCTACAGGCGCATTTTTTAATATTAAGATTTAGGCACCAGTAAATCTCTGTTGATCAAATAGTTGCAAAACCAATACACGAAAAGAACAGTAGTGCGGTGGTTTACGGCGATAAAATAAATTTATGCTTTATGTAATTACTGTCAGAATTGTGTGCCGAGATTATTATTACTTCCTGCAACATAATTAATTTAGTCTATGTCATTAATTTCGGTCATAATGCTGGATTTTGCTGACACTTAATTATTTCCATTAATTCTTTGCCGACCTTTAATGCAGAGTTAATTGTAACATTTAATTCATTTTGCATGTGGTTAATTAAGTTGCACATTTAATTAAATGTTACAATTAATTAAAGGGTATATATGTTAACTTATGCCCTTTTTAATGCCCGGACTCTGTGCCTTGCCCTTTGTTGTTTGCTTTTCATTAGCTCGCAGCGGCTATGAGTCTATAGGCCAACATAATTATTTGATACTGAAAACATATGGGCTTTAGGCTCTTTCTTTGATCAGCCTGGGCCTGTTAGCTTTGAATTTTGCAGTGTGGACAATATTACCAAATAATGAAACATAGGCTACAGGGACGCATTCCTGGCCTAAATTAAATGTTTAATTATGTTTTGGATAATGTTTTGATTAACTTGATTAAATGTTTTGAAGGTAAATCATTAGGGACACTTGTACGTTATGAATAGTTTAGCATTACTATTTTGATGGACCAGTAAATCTCGGTATTGTTTGATGAGCAATATTAATAATATACATGAAAAAAAAAAATTCTCACCATGTTTAGTAAAGTAATAATTTCATCTGGCCATGGTATGGGTCAGTAATTGATGAAATCATGGAAGACTCTCAACATGTAACCATGACAAAAGATTGGTATATCCATCCATGTTCCACTAGGCATGCATATCCGTCTTTGTTTGTTCAATCAAGACAACATCTAGTTTTATCTAATCAAATATGCACAATTGGTAGTGTCTTATTCCCCTCTTTGTGGATGGGAGAAGACTGGATAATTTCCTTCAATGTTTTGCTCTTTTAAGATACGCACTACATTCATACAGACTTAGCTGACTTCCAAAACACCAGGAACAAAGGAGGAAAATATTACTATATCACCTTCGTTGGTGTGTACCTTCTTAGAACTAAAGGTGAAGCAGAATAAACGTATATTAAATACAAGGTTGAAGCAAAAAACCAACTTGATAGGAAAATCAAGAGAGTTAGGTCTGACAGAGGTGGAGAATACAGTGCCAATTAAGGTTTTTGTGAGAAGAATGAGATTATACATGAATTTAGTGTCCCATACTTACAATAACAAAATGGTATAGCTGAAAGTAAGAACAGAACCTTGGAGAAAAAAATGAATGCTATGCGTTTGAGTTCAAGGATGTCTGATGACATGTGGGAAAGCTATTCTCGCAGCTTGTCATGTTATTAACCGTGTGCTCCATAAGAAACTAAAAAATACACCTTATGAGATATGGAAATGATTTACTCTCAATCTGAATTTTATTAGTGTGTGTGGGTGTTTGGCTAACATAGGTCTACCTGACTTTAAGCAGTCTAATATTGGACCTAAGACCTATGATACAATGTTCATTGGTTATGCTCATAATAGTACTGCCTAAAGATTCATGTCTTTAAAAATCATTCTATTTCTGAGTCTAGAGATGCAGAGTTTTTTGAGCATGTTTTTCCCTTGAAGGAGGTATCCATGTCTCTTTTGCCTTCGGATATTTCTATGCCCACTCCTTCGTTATCTAATGATATTCATTCAAATGGTCCTACTTTTACTAGTACTATTAAAAATGAACCTAGAAGGAGTAAAAGGCAAAGAACTGAAACCAACTTTGGACAAGACTTCATTACAACTTTCTTATCAGAAAGTGCATGTATAGATTTGCTTAGTGATGAACTTGTGTCTGCCTTCATGATAGAAGAAGACCCAAAATCTTATGATGAGGCAATGAGATCCATTGATGCTAGTTTTTGGAAAGATGCTATTAAAAGCGAGCTTGATTCTATTATTTCTAACCAAACTTGGGAATTGTCTGATTTACCTAAAGGTAGTAGACCCATTAGTAGTAAATGGATCTTCAAGAAAAAGATGAGACCTGATGGTTCAATTGAAAAATTCAAAGCTAAACTTGTGATTAGGGGTTTTACCCAAAAGAAAGGCTTAGACTATTTCGATACTTATTCTCCTGTAACCAAGATTGCTACGACAAGAACTCTAATTGCCTTAGCTGCAATTCATGAGTTAGTTATACATCATATGGATGTAAAAATAGCCTTTTTAAATGGTGACCTAGAGGAAGAAATTTATATGTCCCAGTCTGAGGGGTTTGTGATTATTGGTCAAGAGAATAAGGTATGCAAAATTAGAAAATCTCTAAATAGTCTAAAGCAAGCACCTAAGCAATGGTATGAGAAGTTTAATAGCACTTTAGTAAGGAATGACTATATTGTAAATACCTCTGATTCCTGTGTTTATTCTAAACTTATAGTATCAGATTGTGTGATTATATGCCTATATGTAGATGACATGTTGATTTTTAGGAACAATCTGGACATTGTGAAAGATACCAAGAATTTCTTGTCATCTCATTTTGAGATGAAAGACCTAGGAGAAGCAGATGTTATTTTAGGATTTAGAGTTATTAGAAACTCCAGTGGCATCTCCTTGAGTCAATCTCATTACATAGAAAATGTGCTGAAGAAGTTCAACTGTTTTGATGTTGTGCATGCTAGAACTCCTTATGACCCTAGCATACATCTGAAAAAGAATTTGGGTGAGAGTGTTTCCCAATCTGAATATGCTAAAATTAAAGGAAGTGTGATGTTCCTCATAAACTACACTAGACCTGATATAGCCTATGCAGTTAGTAGGCTAAGTCGTTATACACATAATCCTAGTAATGAACATTGGAATGCTCTTCATCGTCTGTTAAAATACCTGATTATTGATTGGTGTTTTTAGCAGATTTCCTGATGTTTTAGAAGGATATTGTGATGCAAACTGGTTTTCAGGTAATGATGAAGTTAGTTCAACTAGTGGTTTTGTTTTTACTTTGGGTGGAGGCGCTATATCATGAAAGTCTTCCAAACATATATAAAAGTGCACATACGTCCCTACGTTGTGCGAGTTTGATGCGTGCAATATATGGTTGGGGGCGTGAGATTTAAATATTTATAACCGAAAGCGCACGGTGTTGTAGTGTGGCTTGGGGGGTCGAACTCAGGGAGGCAAGGTGTGCTTGTGTCAGAAAGGACCGGATTTACCCCATGGGTGAGCTAGCCCGAATCGGTAGATGGGTTGTCACAGAAATAGAATGTGAGGGATAAACAATATAAAGGAAAACCCGGGACATTGGTTTCCACCCTATCGTGTGATTCTCGCCAATACGGCCAACGGATGGGATAACGATCGGAATTAGGATCTAGTGGTGAGACGTTGCCTCTAAGAGTGATACAGGCGTCACATGGGCCCGATATTCCGGTCGGTGCCCAGGAAGATACGCCGGACTTCCCGGGATCGGCCAGTGGGCATTCCCATGTCCATTAACACTGACCGACTCCGGGAGCACTAAGCTCGCAACGATAACTCCCAACATCTCATCCTGCCGCTCCCGCGCGCTAGGATTCGATGTCTACGCTAAGGGCGTGAGCTATGGCTAGGGAGTCAACCGCCAAGTTTATTCCCCCTCGGCCCAACGGTCAAAGGCGGTCTTTTTCCCGCCGATGACAATGAAACACCCCACGTAACTGATAGATTTCTAATCCCTATCGATTTCCTAGTCCTATGGACGCATTAGGGAGAACCCACGAAGGGGTTTCTGTAGGATCCTGCCAAAACAGAGTTAGGATCGATAAATGAAGTTGAGACTTACGCTTGCGTATGCAACACGGTAGTCTACGAACTTCGCCTTCGGATTCGCCACGACGGATCGAGTCTTCTCAAGAACGGAGAAAGGCTACTAAATCCACAATCTAAATCTCTACTTTTAGATTAAGAACTTGGATAAAGGGAGAGGAAGTATTTCGACAGAGCTTTGCTAGAATGAAGATGCATGCATGAATGCCATGCAAAAGTGTAATGAAAATGGCTAACTCTTGGGTCTTATTTATAGCCCCCAAGGTAATTATTTTAGGGTAAATTGTTCCTTTGGAACAATTTAACTAAGGTGTACCATCGTACATGGCATATTATAAGCTTAAGTTGTACCACATGCATGGTACAATATAAGCTTAAGATATTACCCCTTTATTAGCCATATGTCGCATGCACTTATGCACATATAATGCGACTTTCCCATCAATCTAGAGATCCTCTCCGAAAGGGAACATATTCCCTTTGCGCACGACTTCGTGTACGCGATGTTCGAGTTCCGTATTCCCTCGTACATCCCCCACAAGGGTGTACTAACGTCTTCCATATCCAACATCTCCCACTCACACTTGAGGGGATTGTAAGAGAACGTCTTTCTCTTAGTTCTTTCATCTATCATACCGAGAAATAGACCGTGCGACCGTCATGCGCGTAGAGTCTGTTGTTGTGCACTTGTTAGAGATACACAACGACCTCGAAGGTGCAAAGTTGAGTAGTTCAACGCATGCTTTACCCTAGATTATTTCTTCACATTTCTTATACTTTATATTCAACAATTGAATCCCATCTGGATTACAATTGGCTGGCCAGCTTTGAATCATTAAAGTCCAAATGCGAATATGAAATCAATCTTCCTCTTCTTGCGAACCTTCTGATCTTGACTAGACTCGCTTTTCTAACGTGCCCCGCCGAGCCGAATTATCATAGCCCATAAGTAACACGCTAAGATAGCGATCATCTCGTCAAATCTAAAGGAACCAATTGGAGTCCTTGAGGGTAAGAGTTAAGACCCGTATGGCCTTTGAGTCTCACATAATAGCAAACACTATTGCTACTAACTCAGTGGTCGAAATGCATACGTGGTATGAACACGTATTACAACATCACTCCTTTCCCAGGGAGAGTATGTCTTAATGATGTTGTACGGATGAAAGATCAGACACCACAGTGCCTATCTTTTGAGTCCCTTTACTACCCATGAAATATTCCCGGACTCTCATCCTGCATAAGACAGATAGGATTTAAAAAATCCAATGAGATCTTTATATCCTTGTGATATAGATCTCAGATCTTTTGTAAGCATCCATATGATGCAGATCTTTCATTCGACTATCTTGTTAAAGTCATGACTCTAAATCATTTGTCTAATGATTTTGACTTTAAACTAGTCTCATCTCTATCTTATCCATCTGATAAGATAAGGCGGTTGCTCATGTGAGAGAGCCAACCTCAATCTGTCCGACATACTAGAATTCAGCTGAGATTTCAAAAATGTACACAAACATTTCTTAAGAAATTCATATGCAATGTTTGAAAAAGAACTTATTCTTTTATTAAATTTGATCTTTCTTAGACATGGGAATATATATTGGTACAACTCAGCTCATACGCAATCCTTGGGATGATAAGTGTTTATAAAACACATTTCTGGGGATCGCTTTCGTAAGCTGATCCTCTATCATCTCATGCGTAGATATGTACCTTATGTCTACCTTCTTGGTTTTATCATAGTCTTTTGCAAATCTGCAGTCCCTTTAAGATACTGCATTATCCTCTTAACCGCTTTCCAGTGTTCTTGCCCTGGGTTGGATTGGTAACGGCTTACCATTCCAACGGCAAAACAGATGTTCGGTCTTGTATGCATCATAGCGTACATAAGACTATCAACTGTACTGGAATATGGAACTTTTTCCATAATTTTCTTTTCCTTTTGGTTCTTTGGACATGATTTCAGATATAAATTATCGCATCTGCTTATAGGAGTATCAATTGGACTTACAGTCCTACATATTAAACCGTTTTAGAACCTTCTTTAAATAAGTCTCTTGTGAAAGAGAAAGAAGTTTCTTCGAACGATTCCTTGAAATCTTAATTCCAAGGATATATGTGGCTTCCCCATGTCTTTCATCTCAAAACTGATGAAAGTCAAGCCTTGATATCCATCACAAAGCCCTTGTCATTTCTGGTTATTAAAATGTCATCTACATATAGAGACATAATAACATGCTTGCTTTTAATCCTCTTGATATATACGTAGTTATCTTCATCAAGTATGGAAAATCCATTTGATAAGACAACTTCTTGAAATCGTATATACCATTGCCTCGAGGATTATTTAAGACCATATATGGGCTTACGAAGTTTACAAACCTTATGTTCGTTTCCTTCTTTTACAAACCCTGTTGGTTGTTCCATATAGATCTCCTCGTCCAATTTCTCCATTGAGAAAGGCAGTCTTTACATCCATCTGATGTAATTCGAGGTATAAGCAAGCTACCATTGCCAGAATCAGGCAAATCTAGGTAAAACGCATAACAGGTGAGAAGGTCTCTTCGTAGTCTATCCCTTCCTGTTGCGTAAAACCTTTCGCGACAAGGCGAGCTTTATATCTATCTATAGAGCCATCAGCCTTATGCTTGATCTTGAGAACCCATTTGTTCCCAATTGCTCTATGTCCTCTGGGTAAGTCAACTAAGTCCCAGACTTGGTTAACTTTCATGGATTCTAACTCCTCTTGCATCGCTTCCATCCATTTGTCTTTAGCAGGGCAAGATACGGCCTGTTTGAAAGTAGCAGGCTCGTCATCTTCTTGTAATAAAGTCATAAAAGGTTTGCGGAAATTCATCCTCAAATCTTAGAGGAGTTAACCTTGTATGACTACTACGTCGTATTTGAGATTCTTCAAGTCCTTGTTGACTTGAGTTTAGATCAATTCTAATATCACTCCCACTTGGAATGTTATCCTTGTTAGAATTGCTCCCACTTGGATCATTATTCCCGTTTGGAATAGGATAATCGTCATTCGTATAATCCATTGGTGAAGGTTGAAACGTATTTTCATCTTCACCAAGAATTCTCCCACTCGAATGAGGAAATCCTTTTTGATCATAAATCTCAAACAGAGATAAGTCCTGACTTATCTCGCCCTGTCTTGGAAACATGTTTTCCAAGAAAGTGACATCCCTCGATTCAAACTCGATTAGCCCACCATTGTCTTCCTGACTAACATAAAACATAACCTTTGGAGTTTTCTGCGTATCGTATAAAGATACATTTCCTTTCCCTTGGCCCAAGTTTGCCATACTTATGGGAGGAAATATGTGCGTAGGATGCACAATCCCAAGGTTTCAAAATGTTTAAGTCAGGAGACCTTTGGTTCCACAACTCATAAGGAGTGGAGCTAACTGATTTCGAGGGTACGCGGTTCAAAATGAAAGCGGCCGTCAATAATGCATCACCCCAAAAGGTGATTGGCAAGTTAGCTTGCGCCATCATTGAACGGACCATTTCCATTAAAGTCCTATTCCTCCTTTCTGCAACACCAATTTGTTGAGGAGTATAAGGCATAGTTACCTGATGTACTATGCCTTTTTCATCACTAAGTTCCTTTAAACTTGTTGATTGATATTCACCGCCCCTATCGGTTTGCACGACCGTAATCTTGCGATCTAATTGATTCTCCACTTAACTCATATAGTTTTTAAAGCAGGTTTAGTGCTTTCACTTTTGTGGGATATCAAATAGATATGACCGAATCGGGTGAAATCATCAATAAAAGTGATGAAATAGGACTTCCCGCGTCTTGTCTTGACATTCATCGGACCACATATGTCCGAATGGATAAGCTGTAATGGAACCTCGGCCCTTGTGCCGGTTCCAAACGGCTTGCGACAAGATTTCCTCACAAGGCAATGTTCGCAGGTCGACATTTCAACCTTTGAAACATTGGATAGAAGGCCACGTTTGGCAAGTCTATCCATACGCGTTGGTCCAATATGACCAAGCCTTGTGTGCCAACAAATTATATTAGACTCATTAGTCAAAGAATTTGTCACAAGGAAATTTTCATTACATGAGGAATTATACATTGTACTTATTACAATAAATCCTTTGAAATACAAACCCAGTACCAATAAAGGAATTATTACAAAAATAGGTCCATATTACAATCATGAAGGAACCAACTATAACCAAGACCCATTAAATTGACCACAGTTTTAATATTCCTTTGAATATATGGAATGAAGAGATCATCATGAAGTAGGAGAGTGTGGCCGTTGTCCAAGACTAGCTTGCGAGTCCCAACGCCTTTCACTTCAACACGTGTGTTGTTTCCTACATTGATCCACTTCATTCCTTGGGGTATCCGGTGATACTCCACGAAGGACCGTCTGTCCCTTGTTATGTGGTTGGTGGCACCTCGTCACTTCCACTCGTACACGAACGAGCATAGTGACCGAGCTTGTTGCACTTGAAGCACTTGATCCTTTTCAAGTCTTTCTTCTTGTGCCATTTGTTGTGCCCACCCTTATGTTTGGGTTCCTTGGTAGACTCAGGTTGCTTATTACGTTCATTAGAAGACTTCGAACGATCTTTACGTTTCTTTCCCCCGTGTGAGGAACTAGCAACCATGTGCACTTCTGCACTTGGCTTGGCAGCCGCAAGCCGCTCTTCCTCTAATTCGAGGTGCTTGGAAACATCGTTGAAGGTCTTGATGCTCTCATTATGAGTGAGATGCATCTTCATCTGATCCCACCCATTTGGTAGGGAACGTATGACTGCTTGGATTTGTTGCTCATCTGTGAGCACATGACCTGCATCCTTTAACTCCTAGATAAGGTTCGCCATATGTCGCAGATGTTTCCCCATGGAATGATCTGGACGTTTCTTATATGAATCGAACCTTATAGTTAAGGAGCGAAGTTTGGACACCGATGTGCCACCGAACTTCTCCTCTAGCTTGGACCATATGTCCATGGCTAGGTCATGTTCTCGGAAGATGCGCATTATGTCATCAGCCATACTGCTTAATAACGTAATGCGCGCTATCTTGTTCTTCCGAGACCAAGCATCAAAAGCTTCCTTGTCTCGTCGGTGTTGGGCCGTAGTGCCCAACTCTGGTTCAATCATAACGTTCTTTAGAGTTTCGAGCACTTCTTGCTCCTCTAGAACGTATTGTATCTCGATGGACCAAAGTTTGTAATTATCGCCGTTGAGTTTTTCACCTCTGTTTAACTCAGCGACGATATTCTTTGAAGCGGAAGACATTTTACTTTTAAAATGCTGCAAAAGACACAAAACCGAAGGTTTGATCAAAACATTGCATAAAAATTCTTAAAATATAACTCCCACTTGAAATGATAATAGAATATCCCATTTGGATAGTTCTAAAATTCAAATCCCACTTGGAACTATATTATATTTGATAAGTTACTTTCGAAAAATATTGAAGATGTTGTTCTAGAATCGAAAATGTCTCTACGATTCCAATTACCATCTAGAACAACCTTCAATATTCCCCCATCACTTTCAAACAATAGTACTCTTATAGTACTAGCAGCGGAAAACGAGTTTGAAAACGTATTTTTCAAAAAATATAATTCCCATTTGAAATGATAATAGAATATCCCATATGGATAGTTCTAAAATCAACTCCCACTTGGAATGATATTTATAATTTGATAAGTTACTTTCGAAAAATATTGAAGATGTTACTCTAGAATCGGAAAGGTCACTTTGTTTCCAATCACCATCTAGATTAACTTTCAATATTTCTCCCTCACTTTATCAAAAGTTAGTACTCTTATAGTACTTCGCAGCGGAAAAGCGTTTTTGAAAACATATTTTTCAAAAAAAAAATTATATTTCAACTTAGTACCCTTATGATACTAGTGAAATATTCGACACTTCCTGACCATTTGTCGGGAATGAGCCGTAGCCGTGCCTAAGTCGGATCCCCCTTTTGGGATTCTTCTGCAAATTATCGTCGCCGGCTCCCGTATGGATCCAGGCGTTTCCCCCGTATTAGAGAATTTTGATGCAGACGACTGTTGTTTGGCCCCGTATGGGCTAGTTGGCACGTTCATGTTTAACCAAGGCCTTTTGCCGAATTGGTCGACCAAAACACCAAAATTGGTCGACCAAAATCTGGTTTTCTTCACTCCCGGCCAGGGCCCCTGCCCTGGCCGGCCAGGGACGGCCTGCGGCAGCCCTGGCCACTGCCTGGCCTCGGCCAGAGGCCCCTGGCCGGGGCCAGGGCCCCTGCCCTGGCCTCGGCCAGGGCGGCCAGGCCCTGGCCTGAGGCCAGGGCGCTGCCCTGGCCGGGGCCAGGGCCTCTGCCCTGGCCTCTGCCAGGGCGGCCGGGCCCTGGCCTGAGGCCAGGGCGCTGCCCTGGCCTCTGCCAGGGCGGCCGGGCCCTGGCCTCTGCCAGGGCCGGCCAGGCCCTGGCAGTGGCCAGGGCGCCGGCCCTGGCCTCTGCCAGGGCCGGCCAGGCCGGCAGGCCGAGGCCGAGGCCGGCCATTGCCGGCCTGGCCTTGGCCGGCCACTGCCAGCCTGGCCATGGCCAGCCATGGCTTGGCCATGGCCGGTCATGGCCAAGGCCATTTGGGCATTGGCCGGCCATGGCCCCTTTGGCCATGGCCGGCCACCCCCTTTGAATGGGGTTGCTGCACACACTCCACCCCCTTGATGGGGTGGTCGCCGGTGGTTATTGGCCGTAGCCAATCCCCTCCGCTTGGGGAGGGGGGGTGCATGGCCTTCATAGCCCATTTGGCCATGGTGCACATGCACCAAATTTCATCTTCCCCTGTGGAAATAACTACCACCTTCTTCCTTGATGAAGCACCCGTTCGTCGAGAAATTAGTTATTTCCTAATGGCCATGTGCCAAAAATGAATAACATACTACGTGAACGGTCGGTTCTTCCGGTCACGGAGAGTTCCTACCATATCCGTAATGATAGGAGACCCTAACGTGAAAAGAACAACCGCTGTGTTCTCTCCGTCACGAAGCGTTCCTACCATATCCGTAATGGTAGGAGACCCATTCGTGAAAAAGACAACGACTCGTTCATAGTTTCGACGGGACGGCGGTTTGACCGGGGCGAACCCGTATGGCTCCGATACCAATGTAGGATCCTGCCAAAACAGAGTTAGGATCGATAAATGAAGTTGAGACTTACGCTTGCGTATGCAGCACGGTAGTCTACGAACTTCGCCTTCGGATTCGCCACGACGGATCGAGTCTTCTCACGAACGGAGAAAGGCTACTAAATCCACAATCTAAATCTCTACTTTTAGATTAAGAACTTGGATAAAGGGAGAGGAAGTATTTCGGCAGAGCTTCGCTAGAATGAAGATGCATGCATGAATGCCATGCAAAAGTGTAATGAAAATGGCTAACCCTTGGGTCTTATTTATAGCCCCCAAGGTAGTTATTTTAGGGTAAATTGTTCCTTTGGAACAATTTAACTAAGGTGTACCATCGTACATGGCATATTATAAGCTTAAGTTGTACCACATGCATGGTACAATATAAGCTTAAGATATTACCCCTTTATTAGCCATATGTCGCATGCACTTATGCACATATAATGCGAATTTCCCATCAATCTAGAGATCCTCTCCGAAAGGGAACATATTCCCTTTGCGCACGACTTCGTGTACGCGACGTTCGAGTTCCGTATTCCCTCGTACATCCCCCACAAGGGTGTACTAACGTCTTCCATATCCAACAGTTTCCACCAAAATCCCAGATTTGGGAACTACTCATACATATTTACTAAAAAGCAATCTAAATGAAAATCGACCGTTAAAAACATAATCAAGCGATTGAAAAGTAGTAAGAGCGGTGCAAATAATACTATACTAAAGTTTGGTAAAGATCAGACAACTTACAAATATCAAATAAATTCCAGCCGTCACAAAATGGAGAGAAAAAAAAAGCAAAAAATAACAACTCTCATTTTCTGGAAACCTAGGGCTTCTATATATAGAAAACGACATCACCCGATCGGGTGAACAATCACCCGATCGGGTGACCTGCTGCGAACTTTGGCAGCAATCTTCAAAATTTCACCCGGTCAGGCGACACAGTCGGTTGGCGGAAGCTGCTCGTCGTTTGGATCTTGGCGTCGTCGGGTGAACCGATCGGTTGATAAATCAACCGATCGGTTGGAATTGTTGCCCAAAAAGACAGAGACTTTGGATGTTTTGGCACGGTCCGATGGCGGCCGGGTGAGCTCTCTGGGTCATCACTTCGAGGAAACGGCTACAGATGAACCGATCGGGTGAAGATCACCCGATCGGTTGGATTTTAGCTCCAACTTCCCGAGAAGTTAGTCGGGATGAACCGGTCGGCGACCCGGTCGGTTGATGCTCCCGTAGCTTCAACTGCTTTCCGGGTGGTGGTTGGCTGTGTCCAACCGATCGGGTGGGGGGCTGAAAGATGGAGATTTCTGTCGTATGACCCCCTGGATCACGCGTGACTCCTCCCGTTGGTCCGGGGACTTATGATATCGTCATTAAACATCCCTTACGCTGGCAAATTCCTGCAAACACGTAAAAACAAGGAGAAGTGGAAGAAAACAAGAAAATACGAGAAAACGGATACGAGACGACGGAAAATAACGGAAAAACACAAAAGAAAACGTGCATGAATATATAAAATATAAACGCACGTCTAAATCTCCCAAGCTGAACTCTTCCTCGCCCTCGAGGAAGACGAGTGAGAGTAGGAGCTCGGAGGGAGAAAATAGAGAGAAAGAGAGAAAAAGAGAACTTTAAATCCTAAATCGCCCGTCAGGGCCAACAAAATCAAAAACGACACACCAAGCAAGCAAACGCCAAATCACATCACTAAACCAAGGAATACGAGTCCAGACAAGTGCCGTGGGCCCACGCGGTGAAGCGCGAGTGAGTGTAGTCGTGTGCTAGCAGACGGTGTCGCTATCTACATTGTGCTATAAACTCCATATACACAAATTCAAGAAATGACCCAAATATCGATTCGATTTAGAGATAGCGGTGAATATACAGCTCAAGCATGCATGAGAAGAGTATGAGAATAGAAACGCATCATGTGTCAAGGACTCCACAGCTAGGGACTCGGACATCACCACACTATCGCCTAGATAATAGCTAGAAATTCCCTATTCTAAGTGTTTTCGAAAGCGATGGGGGTTGAGATGATGTGGAGTAGGACACTCGGTGCAAATTCTCGCCTTCCCTTTATTCTCGGTAGGTAGGAAAATATTCACACACAATTTTTTTGGGTTTTGGATATATGAATTTTTTTTGGATTTTTGGCTATACATATGTATTTTTTATTTCTTTTCTCTTTTCTTTTCTTTTTGGGTTTTTATTTTCTCTCTTTTTTTGGATTTTTGGATTTTGGGATATATACATGTGTACTCTCCCAAGTGGGAGAACGGTACACGACGAGGGGATTTGCACCAAGTAAAATAAAAATGAAATCGGATTCTAAACACTTGGGCAAGGGAAATGTCTCGCTAATCAGAGCTTAGGCTAAAATGGGCTATCCTAGTCCTAACTGTGGAATCCCGACACATGCGAAGTGAAGCATACGATATATATATATATATATATATATATATATATATATATATATATATATATATATATATATATATAGGAAAATTTTCAAATGAGAACATTTCGCACCGTGCGAAAATGTTTTTAGTTTTTTTTTGAAATTTTTTTTTTCAAAAATTCTTTTTTCCACCCTCATTATATGTTGTTATACCCCCCTCAAAAAATAATCATTGAGAAATAATGTCATTTGGCCTTCGATCAAGGCATTTCATCAAATTCGCACGTTTTGAGACCGTTAAATTTGTAACGGGTGGATGGGTGCTCTAATGCCCAACGGGTTCACCCATTATTTTCCCTGGGGTATATATTTGTATGGATTAAACATCAAAAAAAGAATTTTTGAAAAAAAAATTTCAAAAAAAAAAAAAATTGTTTTCGCACCGTGCGAAAACCCCTTTTTTCGCAACCGAATATCACTATATATATATATATATATATATATATATATATATATATATATATATATATTCACGCATACATAAGCAGATAAGAGAAGCAAATACCGCATATTCAAATCGAAGCATGATAATCTAGGGGTCGTTCCTGGACAGGTATATAAAATAAAATCATAAAGTAGAGGCACACCAGATACTAGTCACGACACACGACTCACAAAAAGGCTAAGCGGACCCACGATGCATGAAATGCAAGAGGACACAACTTTCTAGGGTTAGTGAATGTGATCATTGAAGACATGCTAGGTGTGTGTGTGATGTGTGATTTTTGTGGCAATTCATCATAGGGTTCATCTCTAGGAGAAAGAGATAAAAAGATGAGAAGAAAAAGAAAAACACGATGGAAAACGACTCAAAAACGAAGAAAAAAGACGCAAATAACGCACGAAGTGCGACTCCCCCATGCTGAAACTTGCATTACCCTCAATGCAATAAGAGTAAATACGGGAGGGCAATGAAAATGGGGGATACGCACCGACGCAAAAGACATGAAAAACAAGAAAACCACACATACGAAACTGAAAATAAAAATAAAAATAAAAATAAAGGTCACACCACACGACATACAAACGGAAAATAGAAATAGAGTATAGAAAATCACACCACATGACATAAATAAACAAGCACATATAGAAAAACATCACACGACAGCACACAGAAAAATTGACTTCCCCCCAAGCTAGACGTGACAATGCTAGCGATATGATATGATCGTGGAAATGCAGAGATAAGCAAGGGGGAGGTCTGAAAACAAAAGGAAAATCAAAAAGCAGGAGAGGAATCATCCTCGTCCTCCTTGGTGGAAGATGTGGCGGGATGCGATGGAGTGGGCAGGAGAGGTGACTGGTGTGCGGAGAAGTGGAGAAAGTGGTCGGGGTGATGGATCGGTGGGTGTGGATGTGTGAATGATGGGTGGAGTTGTGGTGGTGATGGTGAGTGGGAGTGAAAGGGCGACCAACGCGGATGTAGATGGGGTAGAAACGGCGGTGAATGGGGTGGATACGGCGACAGATGGGGTGGGTACGGCGACAGAAGTGGATGGTAGGGAAGTGATCGTGATCGCACCTACAATTTCTTGCGGCGCACGTATGTGGTGACGGAAGTGGAGGGTAGTGGAGCTGTGGGGTCCTTCATGTCTAGAAGTGAAGAAGATGCCGGGAACATTCTAGAAAATATGACATCAAACAATGAGCGGTGGTGTGATGAGAGTGACACACCTAGATCTGGGGGTATCCACAGGGTCGAGGACGTCGACAAATTATCCAGTAAGTTTGACTTGCTGTCGACCCAGATCTCCGCGCTAATGGTAGGAGCCGGTGGCGCCGGTACACAACATATTGCGGCTGTGGAATCCGACGTCATGTGAGACTTCGAGTGTGGTGACATCTCACCACCGTTGGACCAAGCGAGCATACTATTCTACAATCCTATGGGAAATGTGTCGTATCCACCACGGACTAGCTCCAATCCGGCCTACTCTCCAAATAACCAGAACCACCCCAACCTTAGCTACCGGGCACCGTATCAGCAGCGGCCTCCTCAGCAACAACAACAGCTAATATATCAGCCGGCTAGGCCTCAGCAGTAGCAGTTTTAGCAGCAGCAGCATCCACAACAGTATCAGCAATATGCTCCCAGGAATCAGCAACCCATTCAGCAGCAGCAGCAATATGGCCAGCAGAGGGCCATCTCTCCGGTTGAGTCCCTCTTGACTCAATAAATTACCAATCAGGAGAAGATCAATTTAAAGCTGGAGATGGGGCAGAGGGCTCTCATTGACCAAGTAACTCAGCTGGGGTTGCATGAGGTGAACCTTCAAAGGTCACAGAATCTATTGTCGCCATAACCGGAAGTGAACCCGAGGGGAGCAAATCAGACTTTGGCACTCATACACGAGAATGCGAATGTGTCCGTTATCGTATTGAGAAGCGGGACACAAATCCCCACAAGAGTGTCCCCTAAGGAACCGGAAGCACCGTTGGTCGTAGAGCGACCAATTGATAAATTGAATGACGACGGTGCTTCGTCGCCAAAGCAAACGACTCCGAAAGGAGTCCCTGAAGAGGAGAAGAAGAAAATCGAGGAAGGGAGCCTCAAAGTATTCAAGCCCGTTGTGCCTGTTCCACAACGGCTAGCCCAAGCCAAGATAGACGAGAAGTATGGCAAATTCTTTGCCATGGTCAAGGATCTAAGCTTGTAAATCCCCTTCCTCGAAGCTATCGAGACGATTCCCTCCTACGCAAAATTTCTAAAGGATTTGGTGACAAGGGGGTTCAGAAAGGAGAAGGTCGTATTGACGGCGGAATGCAGCGCTCTCATTCAGAGAGCAAATCCGCCCAACCTTAAAGACACGGGGAGCTTCTCTATCCCTTGTGTGATCGGGGAGGTAAAGATCCATCGCGCGCTCATCGATCTTAGAGCGAGCGTCAGTTTAATGCCCTTATCGCTATATAAGAGGATATGGATGGGCGACTTGGAGCCCACCGGTATGACCCTACAGCTTGCAGACAGATCGGTCAAATATCTGGTGGGGGTTGTAGACGACCTCCCTGTCAATGTAAGTGAGGTGCATGTGCTGGTAGACTTCGTCGTCATGGACATGCCTGAAGATGCGCACACCCCCATCATCCTTGGACGGCCTTTCATGGCCACTGTTGGCGTTTTAATAGATGTGAAGAATGGAAAGCTTTCCCTTAACGTCGGCAACGAAAAAGTCGAGTTTGACTTAGGGTTGTCAATGAAGCACCCCAATCCCCCGGATGATCCAAGATGCAATATGCTGGAGTTAGAAGAAGAGAGAGTTGTGGAAGCAAGCTCCTGGGAAATTCTTTCAAGAAATCCCCCCGATAGCTTGGGGGACTTAGAAGAACCAGTCGGCCTGAAGAAATATGACGTTGCTGGGAAAGCGGATGCGGCATACATGGTCCCTCCCGGATTTCAAAATGCTCCTCGACGAGGAGGAAAGGGAAAGAGCCCATGGGGCTCACCGGTGACGAGATTCGAATCTTGAAACGAGTGGCGGTAGACACCAACTAAAGGGAGAAGCCCTCAGATCCCGTCAACAAAGGGAGGGTCGTGTAAGGACCCTGTCTATGGGTAAAACACTAGAAGGGGGGTTTGAATAGTGTTTATGCAAATTTAAAAGGAATTTACACCTAATAAGATGCAATCCAACAAATAGTGCGGAATAGAAAAAAAACCCAAAAAGAGACACACGCAAACGCAGTTATGTTTCAAGGGTTCAGATTACCCAAGTCAACTCCCGACTTGTTCCCGGTAATCCTACGTCCCTACCACCCGGATCCACCGGATACTCAAGTTAGAACCCTAACTTGAGGTTTCCTTAAAACCCCACTTGTAGCAACCCTACAAGTGCAATCGAATACAATCGATGTCCTTGACTCTCACAACCAGGGAGCAAGCAAAAACCACTCTCACAACCGAGAGCACAATTCAAATAAAGAAGTTATGAAATCTGAAAGCAACACTTACAATCACCTATGCCTTGAAGTAGAACTTGAAGGAGAAGTGTGATGTGTGTTGAAGAACTCTCTTGAAAGAGAGGAGAAAAGCCCTTTCTCTTGACTGCACCAAATGCCTAGAAGATCAA
The DNA here is from genome assembly GCA_030789695.1 of Scilla litardierei. Taxonomy (NCBI): domain Eukaryota; kingdom Viridiplantae; phylum Streptophyta; class Magnoliopsida; order Asparagales; family Asparagaceae; genus Scilla; species Scilla litardierei. The sequence goes on along the minus strand of CM061136.1, from coordinate 6,897,184 downwards.
TCTTTGGTTCTAGGTTGGAGAGCAAGAGAAAAAGATTTGGAAATACTTAGGGCTTTGGATTTGAAAGCTTTGATCTTTGGAAATGAAAGCATAAAAGATTTTGCAATGAATGAGTAACCTTCCAATGAAACAGTAGAAGCTCTATTTATAGCTTTCTCAAATCCACAAAACAGTTTAGGCAAAAACCCAATCGAAATCCGTGAGAAAAATCTCAACGGATATAATCTGAACTCGCGACAGTCGACTGTTGAACAATCCACAGTCGACTGTTGCACAGTCAGCAAGGGTAGGTGAGAATTCATAACGATAACTTACCACGTGGACAGTCGACTGATGAAGCAAAGACAGTCGTCTGTTAAACCAACAGGCGACTGTACATTCTTCGACAGGCGACTGGCCGAGAGATGAGTAAGTTAGACAAATACTGGAAATCTCACAAGATACAGGACATACGACTGAAGCAAGTAACACAGTCGACTGTTAATCAGAACAGACGACTGTATAACCTTAAACAGACGACTGTCACAATCATGAAAAATTTCCAGAGAGCTGAATCAAAGAATTGATTTACAGACAGGCGACTGTTGCAGCATAGACAATCGACTGATCGAATAGACAGTCAACTTTATATACAGCATAAGTCGACTGGCCGTAGAAGTGAGATCAAAACATAGTTTGGGCAAGGAGAGACAGGCGACTGTTGTACAACACACAGTCGACTGTCACAAGGACAGGCGCCTGTGAATCGTTCAACAGTAGCCTGTGCGAAATAATCAGAAAATGCCCAAAATTGCATTGTAATAGTCTGTGCATAACAGATGACTGTAGAACAAAACACAGTCGACTGTTTTTGAGACAGTCGACTGTAAACTGTTCAGCAGTCGGCTGTTATGAACAATCCTAGCACAAACAAAAGAGAATTGAATTGAGATCAAAGGACAAAGGTCTAGAGATGTCCTATGACCGAAAGTAGATGTGTGTGAGTGCTCCATCAAAGTTCTACTTCTAAGCTACATACTAGAAGAGATAAAAGAAAAATTACATTGACGAATAATCTCTTCTTTCCATCGTCCAATTCATATCATTTGCCTTCAATCATCAATCTACTATCATCCAATTCATATCATTTGCCTTCAATCACGTTTGTGAGTCATCCATTGCTAGTTGATCTTCATAGTAAGCTTAGGCAATGGATTAACTGCAAAATAGGGGATTAGTCACTAGTATTTATGTTTGCTCATCATTAACACCAAGTAGGGAGAAGTCCAATATGTTGAGTATTGGACTCCCCGGATTTGGTTTTGGATGATGAGCAAACATAAATAATTCATGAACTAACAATTTGTGAGCGCAGTTATGGAGATCGTCGCCAAATTCACGAGAACACTCAAAGCGACATCTCAAGACTTCTCAAAGCTCGTATTCAATGCCTAAAGCTTCGTTGAAGCTTTTGGACCATTTTGGAAGTCATGAAGATTTGATCGAAGCTCTCGAAGACCGTTCTTTAAGGTTTTATTTATAGTCTTTTAGTTTCGATCTATAGAATGTTAAGCCTTGAGTATATCTTACATTTCAATCTTCATAATGCTCATATCTTAGCTCTAGGATCTTAGTAGAAGTCCTTTCTAACTTCCCCGAAGCATCGCGCTTCGATTCGGACTTTATTGTGCATGTTAGTTGGTTCAAGAAGAAGAACTGACCGACTAGATGGTGATCTAGTCGGTCGGCAAAGCTTCTTGGACCGACTAGTGTCAGTTAATCTTTTCTTGCTCAGTACTGTTTACAGTTAGTCGGTCTACGTTGACTCACCGACCGACTAGTTTATGAACTAGTCGGTCAGTGATGCTTCTTTAACCGACTAGTTGAGCTTTACTGTACATGCCAATTTTCTACTAAGCTACTGTTTATCGTTAGTTGGTCTAAGAACGTTTGGCGACCGACTAGTTGATGATCTAGTCGGTCAACATTTGTTCTTGGACCGACTAAATCAATTTGTATTCAGACTAATTGTTTTTGACTCTTAGTCGGTCTAAGTTCACTGAACGACCGACTAGTTGTGAAACTAGTCGGTCAGACAGTCTTCTTGGACCGACTAGATTTCTAGGTCTGAAATTCAATCTCTTCTCTGTTCATCACTTAGTTGGTCCATGTTGTTTGACCGACCGACTAGTTGATGAACTAGTCGGTCAGTGGTTGTTCTTTGACCGACTAACTGCTTCAGATTTCTATCCGTTGGGATTTGACCTAACTCGTTTTCATGGGACCATATAAATACGAAGCTTAGTCATTTCTTTCTATGTTAGAGCTGCTATTAAGAGATTCATTGAGATTGAAAGAGTTAGAGATTCTCACTCATTTTCAAAGCTCTCTTCCTCACAAGAAATCCATTCTCTCACTTTCTAGATCTAGAATCCATCTTGAGAGAAGTTTGTTCTTGGTGAGCCATTCAAGCTCTAGCTTGATTCAAGTCTCCAAATCACTCCTAGGAACCCATTGCTGCTCATTTCAGTGGTGCTAGGTCTTGGTGACTTCCTCTTCCTTAAATCCCTCCTTGCACCTATTTGGTAAGAATACTCAAGGTATAGGGTTTGTGGTAAGTTGTTGTTTATTTCATTATAAACTCATTTATTGCTATTGATTCTCTCTGTTGTGAGAGAAGGTTGTGATCCCGGGTTGTGAGATTCACTATTGCCATTGCATGTATGATTTGATCTTGTGAAGGTTTTTCACAAGATATTCATAGTGGAAATCTTGGGTTAGGGTTTCTAACCTAAGTATCCGGAGGGGATACGGGTGGTTGGGACGTAGGATCACCGGGAACAAGTCGGGGAGACTTGGGTGGATCCGAACACAGTAATATCTATTGTTAGCATTGTTAATTTTGTTGTTATTATCAATTTAAGCTTCCGCAAATTGATTTGGTAGTTGTTTGCACGATAATTAGGAATTATCCTGCTCGTTATTTTTAAAGTACTATTCACCCCCCTCTAGTACTTGTGCAGTAGCTTGTAAGGCATTACATTTGGTATCAGAGCCAGATACTTAGCTATGTCTACCAACGACAACAAGACCGTGCGTCCACCTTCCGACTATGGCACCTTCAGGAACCGTGAAGGAGCATCTTCGGTGATGGAAGGACATTCCTCAACGAGGCCTCCATTCTTCAACGGTACCAACTACGGGTACTGGAAATGCCGGATGGAAACTTTCCTTCAGAGTGCATCTCTATGGAGGACCACGATGAAGGAATACGTCGAGCCCGCCGAAGAAGACTTTGAGAAATGGACAACCGCGGAGGTCGCCGCGGAGGTAAGTAATGCCAAGGCAATGAACGCCTTGCAATGCGCATTGGAGCCCAAGGACTTCAATAAGATATGCACATGTAAGAGTGCATATCAAATTTGGAACTCCCTCCTCATACTACATGAAGGGACGAGTAGGGTAAGAGACTCTAAACTCGTTGTTGTTAACAAATATTACGAAATGTTTCATATGCAACAGGGTGAGAAGATGAAGGAGTATTATGCTCGCTTCGTCGACATCATAAACGAGTTGGAGGCTCTTGGCAAAACCTACACCCAAAAGGAGAAGTGTTCGAAGCTTATCGAAGGACTTCCTTCTTCTTGGGAAAAGCGTACCTTCGCCATCGAGGAAGGTAATGATATGAATAAGTACACCGTAGTTCAACTAATGGGTACTTTAATGTCATACGAGGTACGTAAGGATAGCAAGTTAAAATTGCAGGAAAAGATGAAGTCCTACCTAAAGCAAGACGAGCCAAAGAAGAAGGCTATTGCTTTCAAGGCCGCTCCATCCACATCCACATCAACCGATGATGAAGACTCGGAAAACGAGTTGGACTTGGAGTCCATGGCACTCATGGCCAAGAAGTTCAACCGTTTCTTTCGAAAAGGTAACTATAAGAACAAAGCTAAATTTGGTTCTTCTAACGCCTCCTCCTCTCCTTTGTGTTTCAAGTGCAATAAGCCAGGACACATGAAAGCAGAGTGTCCTCTTAATAAGCAAAAGGAGAAGTGGAAGGCGCCGAAATTCGCTAAGTCCAAGAAGTACAAAAAGGGGTACAAAAAGGGACTTGTCGGAGCAACATTCACCGACTCCGAGGATTCCTCAAGAGGAGAGTCGGACGATGAGAAAGTGGAGCAAGCGCACATGTGCTTCATGGCAAGAGAGGAGCATGATCAAGGATCCTCCTCTTCCGATGATAGTGACGACGAAGGCGATGAGGTAACTATGGATGACCTTAGGAATGCTAATTCTCAATTATGGTCTAAATACACTAAATTAGTAAATAGATATACTAAGGTAAAAGATGACCTAGCTAGCATTCAAACCTCGCCTAAGACTATCATCACCAACAACGACACCGTTGTTGAAGAGTTAAAAAATGAGATTGTTAATCTCAAATCTAAACTTGAACATGTTAGTGCTGAGGATTCGGAAGAACATAGGATAGCGGATTTGACTTCTCAAAACTCGACTTTGAGTATTGAGAATGAAAATCTCAAGTCTCGTGTTTATGTGCTCACATCGCAAATATCCACTTTGGGTGCTTCGATGCATTCTCTCACCGAGAAATATGAGTGCACGATAGGCCGAATTAATAAATTCAATAAGGGTAAAGACCATTTGGATAACATCCTAAATAATTTACTTCCGGGCAATCACCACATTGGCTTGGGGTATAAGATAGGGAGTTCATCCAAATCGGCCACTACTTTTGTTAGGCCTACTTCCGATGCCTCACCGAGTGGGAGCAAACACTCTATTGGTAGTTCATCTACCAATGGTGCTTCCACTTCGCACACACCCTCTTTTGGAAAGAAACCCACTTTGGGTGGACCTCCAAAGAAGGGTCATGCCTACATGTACACAAATATCATGCCACGTAGGAACACACGTCCTACTCCACCGGCTCACACATATGATGATTTTTATGCAACACATTCACAGGCACGTGCACACCATGTGAGACACCCTCACGCACGTGTTCCCTCACATGCATATGTTCACCCACAACATCATATGAATAATTATCCGCATGCACCATTCCATCATGTTCCTTATGCCTATCCACGTAATGCATCACGTAGAAATCAACAACGCATGCATGCACCCAATAGGATGAGCGCTCCCAAGATTTTCACTATTTGGAGCCCAAAGGACACAAGCATGGATGAAAAACAAGTTTATATGAATGCTTATTTTTCGAATGTTGTGCATATTAGTGATTATGTGGGGAAGTCTAAGTCCAATTGGACTTGGCTTCCAAAGGTCTAATCTTTTAGACCCAATGACCTTGGGTACCATGATACGACATTCCATATCTATAGGTACTCAAGAAAAAGGAACGGAGAAACAAATTTAAATTTAGCTCCAAGAGAAATTGGATACTCGATAGCGGGTGTTCAAAACACATGACGTGTGACGCTCAATTGCTCTCCGGAGTGGTTCCCATTGCAAATGGAAACCGCGTCGTATTTGGAGGCAACGAGAGCCGAACCATCATAGGTGTTGGTAAAGTGGGTAATCCTTCTAAACCCATTATATGTGATGTTTACCTTGTTAAAGGATTAAACCACAATCTTATTTCAATAAGTCAACTTTGTGACAAAGGTTACAAAGTTAACTTTGCGAAAGGAATGTGCCATATTTTAAGAAAAGATAATAATGAATTATTGTTTTCCGGCCCACGCCATAAGGATATATATATCCTAGATCTTCCAAGATCACATGAACAATGTCTTATTGCCAACACAAGTGAACAACACTTATGGCATCGACGTTTTGGTCATGTGAACTTTGGAACACTTTTTAAGCTTTCCAAGTTAAATTCTATTAGAGGCTTCCCTAAGCTTGTTTTTCAAAAGAAAAGCTTTTGTGACTCGTGTCAACGAGACAAGCTTCCAAAATCTTCATTTAAACCTAAGAAAAGCATTTCTTCTAAGCGGCCTCTAGAGCTATTACATCTAGATTTATTTGGGCCAACTAGAGTTGCTTCATTAGGTAATGCTAGATATGGACTTGTCATCGTTGATGACTTTTCTAGGTTTACTTGGGTATTTTCATTATGTAATAAAAATGAAGCTTTTGAAAACTTCACAATTTTTGTTAAGAAAGTACAAAATCTCATTGGAACCACCATTGTCACTATTCGTAGTGATCATGGAGGGGAATTTGAGAATGAGTCTTTTGAGACATTTTGTGATGAAGTTGGTATTACACACACCTTCTCTTTCCCTCGTGCACCTCCTCAAAATGGTGTAGTTGAGAGAAAGAATAGGACGCTAGTGGAGTGTGCTCGCACTATGCTTGATGATAGCCAACTTGGCCATCAATTTTGGGCGGAAGCGGTACATACCGCTTGCTATGTGTTTAATAGAATACTTTTGAGGCCCGGCACTAAACAAACTTGTTATGAATTGTTGTTTGGTAGGTTGCCTCAAGTTAAACATTTTCGTGTTTTTGGTTCGAAATGTTTTATTAAGAACACGTATGGTAGTTTGGACAAATTCGATCCAAGATCCGATGAGGGGATTTTTGTTGGATATTCTTCGCGTAGCAAAGCCTACCGGATATTCAACAAACGAACCTCAACGATCGAGGAGTCGCTTCATGTGTCATTTAATGAAGGATTTGTTCCAACTAGAATTACTAATGATGATGACTCTATGGATGTCTTATGTGATTCAATTGGTAATTCTAACTCTAATGATTCTATTGAGTCTATTGAGACTAACATGTCTAATGAAGTTGTTGAGAATGTTCCTAGTGACCAAGGTATTCCCAAACGGCTTCATACCGTTCGTGACCATCCTCATGAGCAAGTCATTGGCAATATCCATGATAGTGTCAAGACGAGATCACAAGTGAACTACTTCGCTCATTGTGCCTTTGCCTCCTCGATAGAGCCAAAGAATGTTAATGAAGCATGCGAAGATAGCGCTTGGATCTTAGCCATGGAGGAGGAACTCATTCAATTCGAGAGGAATGAAGTTTGGGAGCTTGTTCCATTGCCATCAAAGAACCACACCGTCATATGGACAAAGTGGATCTTCAAGAACAAAATCGAAGAAAACCAAGTCGTCGTCCGGAACAAAGCTCGGTTAGTAGCTCAAGGCTATCGATAAGAGGAAGGTATTGATTTCGAAGAATCCTTCGCTCCGTAGCTAGATTAGAATCAATTAGATTGTTATTGTCTTTTGCATGCCATAAAAATTTCAAATTATTTCAAATGGATGTTAAAAGTGCATTTTTAAACGGAGATGTTGTTGAGGAAGTTTACGTTTCTCAACCTCCAGGCTTCGTAAATGAAAAATTTCCAAATCATGTTTTTAAACTAAAGAAAGCTCTTTACGGTTTGAGACAAGCTCCTCGGGCTTGGTATGATCGCCTAAAGAATTTTCTTTTGGATTTGAATTTTAAAATGGGCGAAGCCGATTCAACACTTTTTGTTAAGCATTCGAATAATGATATAATTTTAGTTCAAATTTATGTTGATGATATCATTTTCGGTGCTACTAACTTTGCTCTTTGCGAAGAGTTTTCTAATGTGATGAAGGAACAATTTGAGATGAGCCACATGGGTGAGCTCAAGTATTTCTTAGGTCTCCAAATTCACCAAATGGACGATGCAATCTTCATCCACCAAACGAAGTATACGGTGGAGTTGCTAAAGCGATTTGGAATGGAGAGTGCCTCCGGGAAAAAGACTCCAATGAGCACGACTACGCATCTTGATATGGATACGGGCGGAAAAGATGTAGACATTCGTCTATATCGAGGTATGATAGGTAGTTTACTTTATCTTACCGCAAGTATGCCCGATATCATGTTTGCCGTGTGTATTTGTGCTCGTTATCAGTCTCAACCTAAGGATTCTCACTTAGTAGCGGTAAAACGTATTTTTCGCTATCTAAGTTACACTTTAGATTTTGGATTACTTTATCCGAAATCTAGCACATATGAGTTAGTCTCATATAGAGACGCTGATTATGCGGGATGCAAATCCGACAGGAAGAGTACTAGTGGCACTTGCCATTTTATAGGAAATTCCCTTGTCTCTTGGTTTTCCAAGAAGCAAAATTCGGTATCACTTTCAACCATTGAGACGGAATATATTGCCGCCGGTGCCGCGTGTGCTCAAGTTCTTTGGATGAGACACACACTTAAAGACTTTGGTATAAACTGTGATACTTGCCCTATCATGGTTGACAACCAAAGTGCAATATGTCTTTCCAAGAACCCGGTACACCATTCCCGTTTGAAACACATAGATGTCCGACACCACTTTTTAGATGATCATGTTGCTAAAAAGGACATCATTTTAGTGTACGTTGAAACCCAAAAGCAAATCGCCGATATTTTCACGAAACCCCTAAAGGAGGACTCCTTTGTGCGGTTGCGTCGAGAATTGTGGATTATAGGTGAATCCGAGATATAGGATTCATGTTTCATTCAATAATCGTGCATGCTATTATATTTCGCAATATTTCATTCATGCTAGACTTATTGGATTTTTCGGGATTTTATGTGATATTTTGAATTTTTGCTCGAATTCATGTTTGAATGTCGTATTTGAGATTTCGATGTTTAATGGGGTAGTTTAGATGATTTTTGAGAGGATTACGATGTATCGTCCAAGTGTATTGAGGAGAGAACTTAATTATCAATTTTTGGACTCATCTAGTCGGTCTCAGTTCATCAACCAACCGACTAGATTCACATCTAGTCAGTCAGCTAATGAACTTAGACCGACTAGCTCTATCTCTAAACTTTTGGACTCATTTAGTCGGTATCAGTTCAATCACCAACCGACTAGATTCGTATCTAGTCGGTTAGTAAAAGAACTTAGACCGACTAATTTAAGCTATTAGGATTTCCTCTCCAGCTTAACTCCTTTAGTCGGTTCTAGTTTACTTATCGACCGACTAGATTTAGTTCTAGTCGGTCAGTATTTGAGCGTAGACCGACTAATTCTCGTTCAGGAAATCTTCGACTGGTCTCTGTTTCCACTTAGTCGGTTCAAGCTCGTTAACCGACCGACTAGATTATCATCTAGTCGTTAGCTTTTGAACATATACCGACTAAGTGATCAGGGGCAGTCTCGTCATTTCGTGTTTTCAACCGACTTAAGTTCAATCAAACCGACTTCTTTCTCTTTTAGTCGGTTGTTCTTACCTTCTCCAGCTCGAAACCCCCAAACCCCCGCTCGAGTCTCTTCATCTTCCGATCAACTCCGGCCATCTTCCGATCATCCGCCGCCGTCGATCACTCCTCCTAGGTATATCTCCTCCTCCTAGTTCTCGATTCCTATTCTAGGGTTTGATCTAGGTCGATTTCATCTCCTAGGGCTTGTTGATTTCGCATCTAGGGTTTGTTATTGCGTAAGTTCATTTCGATTTCTTTCAGCTGTTAGGGTTTCGTTGCTTAGGGTTGTATCGATTCATAGATCTCGTTGTGCCATGATTATGGCAAAAACAAGGATTCCTATCACTTCCTCTGGGGCATCCCCCATGAACGTAGAGCCCGCGACCGCATCGACCCCACCTAAGCGTAGGGCCAAGACCACTCGTGCCCCCTCTTCGTCTTCACCACCGTTGAAGAGGAAGAGGACTTCCAAGCCCAAAGCCAAAACCCAAGCTTCCCAAGCCCAAGCTTCTACAGCCCAACCGAAACCTAAACCTAGAAAGATTGTCGCTTCCCCTTCCTCTTTTAAGGACACCACCTCTTATTCTGACGCTGATTTTCGTCCTGAGGAGCAGCCTACCCATCAGGAACCCCCTCCTCCACCTCCTCCTAAGACCCGTAAGGCTAAGGGTAAAGCCCAAATGCCAGTAGGCGGTGTGGATATATCGTTGTGTCGTGACGACCCTCTGTGTCTAGCGGCTTACAACCGTATATATAAAGCACTGCCCACTGCTATTGGAGCATTACGTTCAGTTCTCTGACTTTCTTGGCCTTGCGGATCTTTTATCCTACATCGGACTTTTGGACTATCTTAGATTTGACCCAAAGGCGAACCCTCGACCCTATCCTCACCTGGTCAAACTATTCTATGCAAATCGTGTCTGGGGCCACTACGATGAGAGCCACTCCATCGAGACTACTGTCTTGGGGACTCCTATAGTCCTCACGGTAGAAATCTTGGGGGAGTTGCTTGGCTGTTCGTCGTCTGGTCTCCTCCCGTCAGACATCTCAGTTGATGATATCTCCTATTTGGATCAGTCTGTTCTAGCTGATATCTTCCATATGATCCCTCCAGCTTTTATTGGTGTTCCATCTAAATCATTTAAGCCAAATGCATGGGTCCTCAATCTCATTCTGAAGTCGTGCTTGCTTCCCAAGTACGGCTCATCTTCTCTGCCATCCCAGCCGTTTCTAAAGTTGATTTACGCTCTTTTTATGGGTAGCTCGATTAACTGGGCTCGTATCATACTCGACAAGATGGATTCTTTCGAGTGTGTTCGCAAGTCTAGTAAATGGGCGCATATCCCTTATCCTTGTCTGTTGACTTTGGTGTTCCGTCATTTTCGCGTGCCTTTGCCTCCTGACGATGAGCGTCCCCTTGGTCTTCCACTGAACGCGACGGCCGTAAAGAAATCTCTTGCGGCACTCCGTCACGTGCAGCGATCGACTCCTTCTACATCCCAGGCCACACCTTCAGCTGCTGCAGCCCCTCCTCCTACCACCACACTAGATGATATCGTTCGCTTACTTCGTCGTCACGAGTCTCGTTTGGCTCGTACCGAGGAGGTTGTGTGTCGTATGGCTAGTATGATGGGTATTCAGCTTCCTCCTCCTGCTTCTGAGGATAAGGAGATAGATGACGAGGAGATTGATGAGCTTGTCACCTCTTTAGCTCGTGGCGCTGAGGCCACTGCTGCTGCTGCTACCTCTTCTGCTGCTGGTGCTGCCACTTCTTTCGGTACTCCAGAGTCTTCTGCACCAGTGGATCAGACTCATGTTGATGTTGCTGCTGCTCCTACTGATATCCCTGACCCTGTCGTGCCTGCTGATGTTCCAGCTGATACTCCTGCCGTTGAGCCAGTCGTCGATGTCTCCACTCCTGCCCCGACGATCCCTTCAGTTCACACACCACTCCTTGCAGCAGAGCCTGAGTCCACTCCCTCGACTGGACCCACAGAGACTGCTGATCCTGCCACTTCCTCGTGATCGTCAGTTTGGAGGCCTCTCCTGTGATCATTGGATGATACATCTTTTTGAGAGTGTTTTGGGTTAGGATGGAGTTTTGGCGGTGTTTTGATGTATTTTGATATATTTTGATGTTTTGGATGTCGGTGTATTTGATGTATTTTGGATGTTTCGATGATGATGTTATATCTTTTTGTTGGTGATATAGATGTTGCACTTTATATGATGTAGTCGATGTATATGTGCATGTACTCATGATATTCTAATATATATACATCGATGTTCTCTTTTACTTCGTCGTGCACATTTAATATTCATTCAATGTCTATGATATGTGATATCGTCGCTCGACGATTATTAACTTGGTTAAATAGAATTAATCCTATGATTCCAAAGAATTGTTTTCCATGCACAAATTTAACCAAGAATATTGAGTATTGAAGAGTGCGTTTCTTTATTCAATAAGTGAATTTATATTTGGTATTTTGATGATTTTAATTTTCGTTTTACGAAAATGGACATTTTGGCACACTTTGATTCGTTTTCGACTATTTTCCTTGGTGTCAATTTGGTCCATCGTCATATTCTACGACTCCCGACTTTGGATTTTCTTTATCCTTGTTGTTGTCGTTGTGTGCCCCCCATTTTTGGGATAATGCCAAAGGGGGAGAGATAATGATAATGATTAGGGCAAATGAAAATTTAACTCAATTTCCAAGAATCTAATTTGATATGTTAGATTCAGGGGGAGTTAAGATATATATAAGGATTTTCAAATCCGATATTTCAAAATTCGATTCTCATTATATATCTTACTCGTCTGATTGATGCAATTTATATATATTCAATTTGGAATTAACGTGTCATCAATGCAGGGGGAGTAAGTATTTTACATTTGAATCATTATTTTTGATTATTATTTATGTTGGTTTGTCATCACCAAAAAGGGGGAGAATGTTGAGTATTGGACTCCCTGGATTTGGTTTTGGATGATGAGCAAACATAAATAATTCATGAACTAACAATTTATGAGCGCAGTTATGGAGATCGTCGCCAAATTCGTGAGAACACTCAAAGCGACATCTCAAGACTTCTCAAAGCTCGTATTCAATGCCTAAAGCTTCGTTGAAGCTTTTGGACCATTTTGGAAGTCATGAAGATTTGATCGAAGCTCTCGAAGACTGTTCTTTAAGGTTTTATTTATAGTCTTTTAGTTTCGATCTATAGAATGTTAAGCCTTGAGTATATCTTACATTTCTATCTTCATAACGCTCATATCTTAGCTCTAGGATCTTAGTAGAAGTCCATTCTAACTTCCTCGAAGCATCGCGCTTCGATTCGGACTTTATTGTGCATGTTAGTTGGTTCAAGAAGAAGAACTGACCGACTAGATGGTGATCTAGTCGGTCGGCAAAGCTTCTTGGACCGACTAGTGTCAGTTAATCTTTTCTTGCTCAGTACTGTTTACAGTTAGTCGGTCTACGTTGACTCATCGACCGACTAGTTTGTGAACTAGTCGGTCAGTGATGCTTCTTTGACCGACTAGTTGAGATTTACTGTACATGCCAATTTTCTCCTAAGCTACTGTTTATCGTTAGTCGGTCTAAGAACGTTTGGCGACCGACTAGTTGATGATCTAGTCGGTCAACATTTGTTCTTGAACCGACTAAATCAATTTGTATTCAGACTAATTGTTTTTGACTCTTAGTCGGTCTAAGTTCACTGAACGACCGACTAGTTGTGAAACTAGTCGGTCAGACAGTCTTCTTGGACCGACTAGATTTCTAGGTCTAAAATTCAATCTCTTCTCTGTTCATCACTTAGTCGGTCTATGTTGTTTGACCGACCGACTAGTTGATGAACTAGTCGGTTAGTGGTTGTTCTTTGACCGACTAACTGCTTCAGATTTCTATCCGTTGGGATTTGACCTAACTCGTTTTCATGGGACCATATAAATACGAAGCTTGGTCATTTCTTTCTAGGTTAGAGCTGCTATTAAGAGATTCATTGAGATTGAAAGAGTTAGAGATTCTCACTCATTTCCAAAGCTCTCTTCATCACAAGAAATCCATTCTCTCACTTTCTAGATCTAGAATCCATCTTGAGAGAAGTTTGTTCTTGGTGAGCCATTCAAGCTCTAGCTTGATTCAAGTCTCCAAATCACTCCTAGGCACCCATTACTGCTCATTTCAGTGGTGCTAGGTCTTGGTGACTTCCTCTTCCTCAAATCCCTCCTTGCACCTATTTGGTAAGAATACTCAAGGTATAGGGTTTGTTGTAAGTTGTTGTTTATTTCATTATAAACTCATTTATTGCTATTGATTCTCTCGGTTGTGAGAGAAGGGTGTGATCCCGGGTTGTGGGATTCACTATTACCATTGCATGTATGATTTGATCTTGTGAAGGTTTTTCACAAGATATTCATAGTGGAAATCTTGGGTTAGGGTTTCTAACCTAATTATCTGGAGGGGATCCGGGTGGTTGGGACGTAGGATCACTGGGAACAAGTTGGGGAGACTTGGGTGGATCCGAACCCATTAACATCTCTTGTTAGCATTGTTAATTTTGTTGTTGTCATTCAATTTAAGCTTCCGCAAATTGATTTGGTAGTTGTTTGCACGATAATTAGGAATTATACTCCTCGTTATTTTTAAAGTACTATTCACCCCCCTCTAGTACTTGTGCAGTAGCTTGTAGGGCATTACACAATACTCAACATTCTCCCTCTTTTTGATGATGACAAACAAACATAAATAAAAAGATAAATAATTGTGCGTAATGTAAACTTACTCCCCCTACATAGATGCCAATCAAGTTAGTCAACAAATATTAGAGCATCTACATAGTAATTGAAGCAAATGAGTGAGATATGAATGAATTTAATTCAAGAAATCTAGGAAATAAAATCCCTATTCATTGTAATCTTACTCCCCCTGAATCTAAGGCAACGAAAATCTTAGATTTCAAGCGTTAGAACATACTTATAGCACATCCATTATGAATCTTGTATGTTTATTTCTCTCCCCCTATGGCATTATCCAAAAAGGTAGGAGCAAATAACAACAACAATAATAGTGCTAAAATACGAATTAAAAACAATCAAGGAGTATAAAGATATATCGAATAAAAAACTCATAAAATCTCATCATACACATGTGAGTAATGGAATTGAAATCCAATATCAACATTTTAGATATTCGAAATGAAAATAATTTTCACAAATTCATCACATCAACGAAAGAGCATGAATTAACCAATATCAAATTCATGTATTGTCTCAAAAGCACATCAAAGAGAGTGAAGCATACATAGAGACAATATATCATACATCACACAGAAGTTAATCAATATAGCATAGTGTGACACAAGAGAGGGATGCAACATGATATATATAGATATAAAGCAACTGAGTACATCATCGGATGGTCATCAACATGGCCATCCCAAAAAGATACATCATGATCAACAAAAAAAATAAATACATCATGACGACATCAAAGAGTATATCATCATACATATATAAAAGTGTCGCAGACAGCATCATCCATCATATAAAGACAAAACATATATCAGAATCACTCAACCTAAACAAAATCAGACCACACAAAAAAAACAAGGTCTTCAGGTGAGTGAACAGAACAGCACCAGCAGCAGCCTCAGTCAATCTGAATGACTGAAGGGTCCGACGGATGGTCGGAAGATCGGAACAAAAGCCGAGCAGAGCGACGAGTAGGAAAAGTCGGAGTCTTCATCTTGGAAGACGAAGCATGATTAGCAGAGGAAACAGCAGGAACATGAAGTGGAGTCTGGGCATTGGAGGTCTGAACCAAAGAGGGTTTTGGTGTGAAGCCAGGAGGAAGAGATACACAAGTAGGAGCAGATACCTCAGAGGTAGCAAACATAGCCTGAAGCTCTGGAGGAATGGGACAACCAAGATGCTTGAAAGAGATAAGTTGAAGATTAAGCAAAAGCGAGAGCTTCTCATCCAAAGAAACGGAGAGAATTTCAAGAGCAGAGACACGAGCGTCCAACTGACGAAGAAGGAACTCAGTGGACCTAGAAGGATGCACAGCAGGCCGAGAAGAGTGTTCAGCAGCATGCACGGAAGGGATAGGGTCATTGACAGAGATATGAAGAGGCTCTCCCGAAGATTGAGGCGAAGAGGGAGCCGGATCAGGTTTTGGTGAAGGAACAGGCTCATTGAGGAAGTCGAGCGAAACATTAGAGAAGAAGTGATCGAAAAGAGCCATGGCCGAGCACGGAGCTAGGGCAAGACACAAAACGAACAAACCCTAACAAGTCACGAGATAGACGGAAGCGACCTAACCTCATTGAGTGAAAAAACAAAAAGTAACGACTCCTCGAGATTGACGCACGAAAGGGAGAGAAATCGACGGCAAAGGAGCATCAATCGAGCGAGAAAACGCACAGTCGAAACGGAGGAGAGAGAAAATCGACATGGGGGAGTGATTGCGTCGACTGAATATAAAATAGGGGAAATCAATCTGAGCCGTTGGATCAAGGAATCGGCGGCTCGGATCAAATCACATGAACCGACACAGCAGGAGACAATCGACTGGAGAACAAAAGTCAGTCGAATGTATGAAGTGATAAAATTAAAGCTCAGAGTGATGGGCAGTCGACTGGCAAGTATAACGCATTCGCCTGTCCACTGGACAGTCGACTGACATATACTCAACAGTCTTCTGGCCGAGAATTAATACAGATCACAAGAATAACAGAGAACACTGTAAAAATTCGACAGAGAGTACAGTCACATGATAACTAAATTGCAGTCGCCTGTTAAACTAACAGTCGACTGTAAAACAGTCATCAGTCGGCTGTGCGAAAGATATCAATTTTCATATAGAGGATATAGAGTAGGGCAGTCGACTGTCAAAAGAAAAGCAATCGTCTGTCCTGGTCCAAAAATGCACAGTGAGATAGAATTCCAGAGAATAAGAACACTCACCCCTAGGACCTATACTCTAATCACAAATACATCTTAAAATCATTATGAAAACAATAAATCAATTGAAACACAAATTATTCCAATCAACTTCGAAAACTCATGAAATCAAATAAGTCACAATTGCCTTTCTTAATCTCATAAAACCAATAACGCACATGAAGAAAGACAATCAAAAAGATATGAGCTCAATAAGGAGTTATAGCATGAAAATTGAGCTTCTAGATTTCAGATTCACCCATAATTCCCAATTCTCTACGCAACCTCACAAATGAATCTTCTTTAAGAGGTTTAGTGAAGATATCAGCAATTTGTTTTTGGGTTTCAATGTACTCTAAGATGATGTCCTTCTTAGCTACATGATCATTTATAAAATGGTGTCTCACGTCTATGTGTTTGGTACGGGAGTGGTGTACCGGATTATTGGAAAGACAAATATCACTTTGGTTATCAACCATGATAGGGCAAGTATCACAATTGACACCATAGTCACTAAGAGTGTGTCTCATCCAAAGAACTTGTGCACATGCAAGACCCGCGGCAATATATTCCGCTTCAGTCGTGGACAATGATACCGAATTCTGTTTCTTATAGAACCAAGAAACTAAAGAATTTCCTAAGAAATGGCATGTGCCACTAGTACTTTTCCTGTCGGACTTGCATCCGGTAAAGTCGGCATCACTATATGAGATTAACTCATACGTGCTAGACTTAGGGTAAAGTAACCCATAATCTAGGGATTGATTGAGATAACGAAATATTCGTTTAACCGCAATCAAGTGTGACTCCTTAGGTCTTGCTTGATATCTAGCACATATACATACAGAGAACATGATATCGGGCCTACTAGCGGTTAAGTAAAGTAAGCTAACGATCATACCTCGATATAGATGAACGTCTACATCTTTTCCGCTTTCATCCTTGTGTAGATGAATAGTAGTACTCATGGGAGTCCTTTTGCTTGAAGACGATTCCATCCCGAATCGCTTAATACGCTCCCCTGTGTACTTTGTCTGATGTATGAAAGTGCCATTCTCCATTTGTCGAATTTGCAATCCGAGGAAGTATGTGAGCTCTCCCATGTGGCTCATCTCAAACTCATCCTTCATAGACTTGGAAAATTCTTGACAAAGATTAAAGTTAGTAGAACCGAAAATAATATCATCTACATAAACTTGAATCAAAAGAATGTCATTTTCATAGTCTTTAATGAAGAGTGTAGAATCAACTTCTCCCATTTTAAAACCTAAATTCAAAAGAAAGGTCTTAAGGCGATCATACCAAGCTCTAGGAGCTTGTCTCAATCCATACAACGCTTTCTTAAGTTTGAAAACATGGTTTGGAAATTTCTCATGAATAAAACCGGGAGGTTGAGAAACATAGACTTCTTCATTTACAAATCCATTTAAAAATGCACTTTTAACATCCATTTGAAATAATTTAAAATTCTTATGGGATACAAAAGATAAAAGCAACCTAATAGCTTCTAATCTAGCTACGGGGGCAAAGGATTCTACGAAATCAATACCTTCCTCTTGCCGGTAGCCTTGAGCTACTAACCTTGCTTTATTCCGTGTGATTACCTCCTTTTCATCCGTCTTGTTCTTGAAAATCCATTTGGTCCCAATAGCTTGGTGACCACTTGGAAGAGGTACAAGTTCCCAAACTTCATTTCTCTCGAATTGTGCTAGTTCTTCTTCCATTGCCACTATCCAAGAGCTATCCTCACAAGCTTCTTGAATGTTCTTTGGCTCAATGGTAGAGACGAATGCGCAATGGGAGAATTCTTTAATTCTCGATCTCGTTCGAACACCCACACCAATATCTCCAATAATTTGGTTATGGGGATGGTTGCGAACGGTTGAATAAGCATTGGGTAAACCTGGATCACTAGGAACAACTTCAACAACTTCGTTAGAAGTGTTAGTCTCAACAATATTATCATTAAGCTTAACATTATTAAGAGAATCACAAAGAATATCTACATCATCATCATCAACATGAGGAAAGTCAAAATCTTCATAAAAAGATACGTGAAGTGATTCCTCAATCGTTGAAGAAGTTTTGTTGTATATCCGGTAGGCTTTGCTACGTGTGGAATATCCAACAAAAATTTCTTCATCGGATCTTGGCTCAAATTTGTCTAAATTACCAAAGGTGTTCTTTATAAAACATTTTCAACCAAAGACACGAAAATATTTCACTTGAGGCTTTTTATCATAAAACAACTCAAAACAAGTTTTGTTTGTTCGGGGTCTCACTAGGATTCTATTGAGCACATAACATGTCGTGTGCACCGCTTCTGCCCAAAATTGTAGTCCTAAATGACTATCATGGAGCATAGTGCGGGCACACTCAATAAGAGTCCTATTCTTTCTTTGTACAACACCATTTTGTGGTGGTGCACGAGGAAAGGAAAAGTTATGAGTTATCCCAGAGTCATCACAAAACTTAGTAAAAGACTCATTCTCAAATTCTCCTCCATGATCACTACGAATAGTGATAATGGTGGATCCTAAAAGATTCTGAATCTTCTTTGCAAATTTGATAAACTCTTCATGAGCTTCATTCTTATTAGTTAAGAATGAAACCCAAGTAAATCTAGAAAAGTCGTCAACGACAACTAGTCCATAATGAGCATTACCTAAAGAAGCGGTTCTAGTTGGCCCAAATAAATCTAGATGAAGAAGTTCTAGGGGCCTCTTAGAAGTAATCCCTTCTTTAAGCTTAAATGAAGATTTACTTAGTTTACCTCTTTGACAAGAATCACAAAAGTTTTTCTTATTAAAAACAATCTTAGGAAAACATTTGACTAGATCATGCTTAGCTAACTTATATAAGTGCTTGAAGTGAACATGACCAAAACGGCGATGCCATAATAGTTGTTCACTTGTGTTAGCAACTAAGCAATGTTCTACTGTTTTAGGCAAGCTTAAATAATAAATATTTTTACGCCTAATATCAGAAAATAAAACATTTGAATCACAATCAATAATAGTACACAATCCTTCTCCGAAGTTAACCTTGTAACCTTTGTCACAAAGTTGACTTATGGAAATGAGGTTGTGACATAAACCACTAACAAGATAAACATTAGTAATTAGGGATTTGGAAGGATTACCAACGATACATACTCCAATGATGGTTCCCTTTTGATTACCTCCAAAAGTGACCGTTGCACCATCTTTGATGCTAATCACTTCGGAGAGCAATGAGGGATCTCTCGTCATGTGTTTGGAGAAACCGCTATCAAGAATCCATCCTTTCCCTTTAGAGCTAATAAGGCATTTATTGCTCTTCTTCTTTCTCTTGGGTACCTATATAATATACCATAAGCTTATGGTACCCAATGTTTGTTGGGTCCAAGGGGATTAGCCCTTTGGAAGCCAAGTCCAATTGGACTTCCGCTTCCCAACATAGTTACTATTTCTAATTACATCATGAAAGTAGGAATCAACATAAGCATTCCTAACATTTAGACTAGTGTTCTTAGGACCCCAAATAGTGTACATCTTGGGAGTCCTATTCCTAGTTACATGCATATGAGTTGGATTTCTATGTGGTGCACGCTTCTTAGGAACATGATTTCTAGCATAGATATGAGGTGGAGGATATGCATTGTACATTCTTGAATGATATGTATTCTTAGGAACATGCATATTATATGAAGCATATTGATCATGCATGACATGTGGAGAATTAGCATACATGAAAGAATGATGTGTATGAGCATATGGGTGTGTGGGAGCACGTATATGAGTATTTCTCATGTGTGGTTGTGTACGTGTCCGTGGGTGCGGAGCATAAAATGTGTCATGATTATCCACTTGTGAAGTAGGTTGTTTCCTACGTGGATGAGTATTAGTGTACATATAAGCATGGCCTTGCTTTTGGTTTCCACCCTTAGTGGGTTTCTTGCCAAAAGGAAGAGAAGGTGATGTGGTGACATTCTTGGTAGGATTGCTACCTATAGTGTCTTTGACACCACTTGTGGATGCACCAGAGGAAGGCCTCACAAAATCTATAGTGACACTACTATAGGAGGTGCGATCATTAGATGCATTCGCTTTTACAAATCCAAGGCCAACACGATGTGTGGCCGAAAATTGATTTGCAAGAAAATCATCCAATTGTCCTTGTCCCTTATTGAATCTCACAATACGGGAGGACATGAGCTCATATTTCTCCTTTAAAGAAGAAATGTTGGTATCCAAGGTGGACACCCGTGCTTTGATCTCTTGCATTTGGGTTTTAAGAGAATCATTCTCTAATCCCAATTGTGTGTGGCGTGTAAGTAGATCACTATTATCCATGGGATGTGTTTGATCTAGTTGAGATTTGAGGGAATTCACCTCATCTCTCAATGTGACATTTTGAGAAGCTAAGTTTGCTTTCTCAAGGGTTAAAGTATCAACAATGGTGTCATTGTTGATAATGCATGGAATGGATGACTTGCTAACTTTTGATTTATTTAAGCTAGAGTATCTAAGCATTAAAGATTGGTATTTAGCAAATAGTTCTTCATTAGCTATGCGAAGTTCATCCATTGTTACCTCGGTGTTATCCGTATCAGAATCACTCTCATCCGAGAGTGGGTCTTCAAGTGCCATGAAGCACGTGTGGGCACTCTCACCCTTCTCATCATCGGAATCGCTTGATGAGTCATCACTTGAGTCATCAAAGGTACCGACGAGTCCTTTCTTCTTGTCTTTCTTGTTCTTGTTCGACTTGTGGTACTTTGGTGCCTTCCACTTTTCTTTGTTGTTTACCATTGGGTAATCCCTCTTGATGTGCACTGGCTTATTACACTTATAACAAAGAGAGGAAGTAGCATTAGTAGATTCAAAACGTTTGTTGGAGGGAAATTTACCTTTGCGGAAGAAGCGTTGGAACTTCTTCGCCATTTGGGCCATTTCACCCAAATCCATCTCGTTCTCGGATTCATCACTTTCAGAGGATGACGAATTGGCGTTGAACGCCAAAGCTTTCTTCTTGGCCTCCGAGGGATTCATCATGGCTCGAATCTTCAATCGGTTATCCCGTCTTACTTCGTAAGACATAAGAGTCCCGATGAGATTCACCACGGTGTAGTTCTTCAAGTCTTTGACCTCCTCAATGGCGATTGCTCGTCTTTCCCATTTGGAGGTCATCCCCATAATGATCTTCCTTACCTTTCAGGTTCGGTGTAGATTTGGCCAAGGGCTTCCAATTCGTTTGTGATGTCGGTAAAGCGTCCATACATCAACGCAATGCTCTCATTTTTCCTGCATGTGAAACAAGTCGAAGTTTTGCACGGTAACATATAACTTTGAAAGCTTTACCTTATTCGTTTCCTCGTGGGTAACGATGAGATGGTTCCAAATTTGATATGCACTCTTACATGTGCATATCTTGTTGAACTCATTGGGGTCCAACGCACAATGAAGAGCGTTCATTGCTTTAGCGTTATTGACTTCGGCGGACTTCTCGGAAGTAGTCCATTTCTCGAAATCATCTTTGGAGGGCTCGACGTACTCCTTGTAGAGAGTTCTCCAAAGAGAAGCACTCCTAAGGAATGTCTCCATCCTACACTTCCAATAACCAAAGTTAGTACCATTGAAACGTGGAGGACGTATCGTAGATTGACCTTCTAAAAGTGTGGACGCTCCATCACGGTCGTGATTGTTGTACGTAGGAGGTGGAGGAACATTGTTGTTGTTGGATGCCATAGATAAAACCTTGCGCTCTGATACCAATTGTAAGGACCCTGTCTATGGGGAAAACACTAGAAGGGGGTTTGAATAGTGTTTATGCAAATTTAAAAGGAATTTACGCCTAATAAGATGCAATCCAACAAATAGTGCGGAATAGAAAAACAACCCAAAGAGAAACAAACGCAAACGCAGTTATGTTTCAAGGGTTCGGATTACCCAAGTCAACTCCCGACTTGTTCCCGGTAATCCTACGTTCCTACCACCGGATACCACCGGATACTCAAGTTAGAACCCTAACTTGAAGTTTCCTTAAAACCCCACTTGTAGCAACCCTACAAGTGCAATCGAATATAATCGATGTCCTTGACTCCCACAACCAGGGAGCAAGCAAAAACCACTCTCACAACCGAGAGCACAATTCAAATAAAGAAGTTATGAAATCTGAAAGCAACACTTACAATCAACTATCCCTTGAAGTAGAACTTGAAGGAGAAGTGTGATGTGTGTTGAAGAGAGGAGAAAAGCCCTTTCTCTTGACTGCACCAAATGCCTAGAAGATCAATCTTTGGTTCTAGGTTGGAGAGCAAGAGAACAAGATTTGAAAATACTTAGGGCTTTGGATTTGAAAGCTTTGATCTTTGGAAATGAAAGCATAAAAGATTTTGCAATGAATGAGTAACCTTTCAATGAAACAGTAGAAGCTCTATTTATAGATTTCTCAAATCCACAAAACAGTTTAGGCAAAAACCCAATCGAAATCCGTGAAAAAAATCTCAACGGATATAATCTGAACTCGCGACAGTCTACTGTTGAACAATCCACAGTCGACTGTTGCACAGTCAGCAAGGGTCGGTGAGAATTCATAACGGTAACTTACCACGTGGACAGTCGACTGATGAAGCAAAGACAGTCGTCTGTTAAACCAACAAGCGACTGTACATTCTTCGACAGGCGACTGGCCGAGAGATGAGTAAGTTAGACAAATACTGGAAATCTCACAAGATACAGGACAGACGACTGAAGCAAGTAACACAGTCGACTGTTAATCAGAACAAGCGACTGTATAACCTTAAACAGATGACTGTCACAATCATGAAAAATTTCCAGAGAGCTGAATCAAAGAATTGATTTACAGACAGGCGACTGTTGCAGCATAGACAGTCGACTGATCGAATAGACAGTCAACTTTATATACATCATAAGTCGACTGGCCGTAGAAGTGAGATCAAAACATAGTTTGGGCAAGGAGAGACAGGCGACTGTTGTACAACACACAGTCGACTGTCACAAGGACATGCGCCTGTGAATCGTTCAACAGTAGCCTGTGCGAAATAATCAGAGAATGCCCAAAACTGCATTGTAATAGTCTGTGCATAACAGACGACTATAGAACAAAACACAGTCGACTGTTTTTGAGACATGCGACTGTAAACTGTTCAGCAGTCGGCTGTTATGAACAATCCTAGCACAAACAAAAGAGAATTGAATTGAGATCAAAGGACAAAGGTCTAGAGATGTCCTATGACCGAAAGTAGATGTGTGTGAGTGCTCCATCAAAGTTCTACTTCTAAGCTACATACTAGAAGAGATAAAAGAAAAATTACATTGACGAATAATCTCTTCTTTCCATCGTATGAGCTTGAAGTCTTTACGGAGCTTCAATCATCAATCTACTATCATCCAATTCATATCATTTACCTTCAATCACATTTGTGAGTCATCCATTGCTAGTTGATCTTCATAGTAAGCTTAGGCAATGGATTAACTGTAAAATAGGGGATTAGTCACAAGTATTTATGTTTGCTCATCATTAACACCAAGTAGGGAGAAGTCCAATACTCAACAGGTCGTCAAGTAAGTTTTCTTGTCACCGTCGATGACACCGAAGGCCGCCAACTCTGAGTCTGAAGCGATGCCGATTTTAGGGCAACACCCCTGTCCACCTTGAGTATCACCTACGGGCGTCGAGCAAACGACGTTAAACAAAAACGCTTCATGGGAGGCAACCCATGCTCTAAACTCTTATCTTCGTTTTTAGGATTTTTATTATCTTTATTTTTTCTATTTTAATAATTAAATCCAGCTGCGGGATCATCCGTCGAGAAACTTAGGCCATTCGTGAATTTTTGCAGGAAACAAGACCTCACCTGATCGGGCGACCAATCAATCGATCGGGTGAGACGTACATCTTTTGACGTGCGTTTATACTTCATATATTCACGCACTTTTCTTTTGTGTTTTTCTGTTATTTTCCGCCGTCTCGTATCCTTTTTCTCGTATTTTCTTGTTTTCTTTCACTTCTCCGTGTTTTTACGTGTTTGCAGGAGTTTGCCAGCGTAGGAGATGTTTAACGACGATATCATAAGTCCACGAAGCAACGGGAGGAGTCACGCGTGATCCAGGGGGTCATACGACAGAGATCTCCATTTTTCAGCCCCCCACCCGATCGGTTGGACACAGCCAACCGATCGGGTGGTGCACGCGTGCACCACCCGGACATCAGCTGAAGCTATGGGAGCATCAACCGATCGGGTCACCGACCGGTTCAACCAGACTAACTTCTCGGGAAGTTGGAGCTGAAATCCAACCGATCGGGTGATCTTCACCCGATCGGTTCATCTGTAGCCGTTTCCTCGAAGTGATGACCCGGAGAGCTCACCCGGCCGCCGACAGACCATGCCAAAACATCCGAAGTCTCTGTCTTTTTGGGCAACAATTACAAAAAGACAGTAATAGGTAGAGGAGGTGTTCCAACCGATCGGTTGATTTTTGGCAACATCACCCGACGACGCCAAGATCCAAACGACGAGTAGCTTCCACCAACCGTCCGTGTCACCTGACCGGGTGAAATTTTGAAGATTGCTGCCGAAGTTCGTAGCAGGTCACCCGATCGGGTGATTCTTCACCCGATCGAGTGATGTCGTTCCATAAAGCTTGACGTTCCCACATTGTGCGAGTTTGATGCGTGCAATATATAGTTGGGTGCGTGAGATTTAAATATTTATAACCGCAAGCGCACGGTGTTGTAGTGTGGCTTGGGGGTCGAACTCAGGGAGGCGAGGATGTGCTTGTGTCAGAAAGGACCGGATTCACCCCATGGGTGAGCTAGCCCGAATTGGTAGATTGGTTGCCACGGAAATAGAATGCGAGGGATAAACAATATAAAGGGAAACCCGGGACTTTGGTTTCCACCCTATCGTGTGATTCTCGCCAATACGGCCAACGAATGGGATAACGATCGGAATTAGGGTCTAGTGGTGAGACGTTGCCTCTAAGAGTGATACCGACGTCACATGGGCCCGATATTCCGGTCGGTGCCCAGGATGATACGTCGGACTTCCCGGGATCGGCCAGTGGGCATTCCCATGTCCATTAACACTGACCGACTCTGGGAGCACTAAGCTGGCAACGATAACTCCCAACATCTCATCCTGTCGCTCCCGCGTGCTAGGATTCGATGTCTACGCTAAGGGCGTGAGCTATGGCTAGGGAGTCAATCGCCAAGTTTATTCTCCCTCGGCCCAACGGTCAAAGGTGGTCTTTTTTCCGCCGATGACAATGAAACACCCCGCGTAACCGATAGATTTCTAATCCCTATCGATTTCCTAGTCCTATGGACGCATTAGGGAGAACCCACGAAAGGGTTTCCATCAAAATCCCAGATTTGGGAACTACTCACACATATTTACTAAAAAGCAATCTAAATGAAAATCGACCGTTAAAAACATAATCAGGCGATTGAAAAGTAGTAAGAGCGATGCAAATAACACTATACTAAAGTTTGGTAAAGATCAAACAACTTACAAATATCAAATAAATTCCAGCCGTCACAAAATGGAGAGAAAAAAAGAAAAAATAATAACTCTCATTTTCTGGAAACCTAGGGCTTCTATATATAGAAAACGACATCACCCGATCGGGTGAAGAATCACCCGATCGGGTGACCTGCTGTGATATTCGGCAGCAATCTTCAAAATTTCACCCGGTCAGGCGACACGGTCGGTTGGCGGAAGCTGCTCGTCGTCTGGATCTTGGCGTCGTCGGGTGAACCGATCGGTTGATAAATCAACCGATCGGTTGGAATTGTTGTCCAAAAAGACAGAGACTTCGGATGTTTTGGCACGGTCCGCTGGCGGCCGGGTGAGCTCTCCAGGTCATCACTTCGAGGAAACGGCTACAGATGAACCGATCGGGTGAAGATCACCCGATCAGTTGGATTTCAGCTCCAACTTCCCGAGAAGTTAGTCGGGTTGAACCGGTCGGCGACCCGGTCGGTTGATGCTCCCGTAGCTTCAGCTGCTGTCCGGGTGGTGCGCGCGTTCACCACCCGATCGGTTGGATGTGTCCAATCGATCGGGTGGGGGGCTGAAAGATGGAGATCTCTGTTGTATGAATCCCTGGATCACGCGTGACTCCTCCCGTTGCTCCGGGGACTTATGATATCATCATTAAACGTCCCCTACACTGGCAAACTCCTGCAAACACGTAAAAACACGGAGAAGTGAAAGAAAACAAGAAAATACGAGAAACCGGATACGAGCCGGTGGAAAATAACTGAAAAACACAAAAGAAAACGTGCGTGAATATATGAAATATAAACGCACTCAAAATCCCCCAAGATGAACCCTTCCTCGTCCTCGAGGAGGACGAGTGAGAGTAGGAGCTCGGAGGGAGAAAATAGAGAGAAAGAGAGAAAAAGAGAACTTTAAATCCTAAATCGCCCGTCAGGGCCAACAAAATCAAAAACGACACACCAAGCAAGCAAACGCCAAATCACATCACTAAACCAAAGAATACGAGTCCAGACAAGTGCCGTGGGCCCACGCGGTGAAGCGCGAGTGAGTGTGGTCGTGTGCTAGCAAAAGGTGTCGCTATCTACATTGTGCTATAAACTCCATATACACAAATCCAAGAAATGACCCAAATATCGATTCGATTTAGAGATAGCGGTGAATATACAGCTCAAGCATGCATGAGAAGAGTATGAGAATAGAAACGCATCATGTGTCAAGGACTCCACAGCTAGGGACTCGGACATCACCACACTATCGCCTAGATAATAGCTAGTAATTCCCTATTCTAAGTGTTTTCGAAAGCGATGGGGGTTGAGATGATGTGGAGTCCCTTTATTCTCGGTAGATAGGGAAATATTCACACACAATTTTTTTGGGTTTTGGATATATGATTTTTTTTGGATTTTTGGCTATACATATGTATTTTTTTTCTTTCTTTTCTCTTTTCTTTTCTTTTTGGGTTTTTGTTTTCTCTCTTTTTTTGGATTTTTGGATTTTGGGATATATACATGTGTACACTCCCATGTGGGAGAACGGTACACGACAAGGGGATTTGCACCAAGTAAAATAAAAAGGAAATCAGATTCTAAGCACTTGGGCAAGGCAAATGTCTCGCTAATCAGAGCTTAGGCTAAAATGAGCTATCCTAGTCCCAACTGTGGAATCCCGACACATACGAAGTGAAGCATACGATATATATATATATATAGGAAAATTTTCAAATGAGAACATTTCGCACCGTGCGAAAATGTTTTTAGTTTTTTTTTTGAAATTTTTTTTTTCAAAAAATTTTTTTTTCCACCCTCATTATATGTTGTTATACCCCCCCTCAAAAAATAATCATTGAGAAATAATGTCATTTGGCCTTCGATCAAGGCATTTCATCAAATTTGCACGTTTTGAGACCGTTAAATTTGTAACGGGTGGATGTGTGCTCTAATGCCCAACGGGTTCACCCATTATTTTCCATGGGGTATATATTTGTATGGATTAAACATCAAAAAAGAATTTTTGAAAAAAAAAATTCAAAAAAATAATAAAAATGTTTTCGCACCGTGCGAAAACCCCTTTTTTCGCAACCGAAGATCACTATATATATATATATATATATATATATATATATATATATATATATATATATTCACGCATATAGAAGCAGATAAGAGAAGCAAATACCGCATATTCAAATCGAAGCATGATAATCTAGGGGTCATTCCTGGACAGGTATATAAAATGAAATCACAAAGTAGATGCACACCAAACGCTAGTCACGACACACGACTCACAAAAAGGCTAAGTGGACCCACGATCCATGAAATGTAAGAGGACTCAACTTCCTAGGGTTAGTGAATTTGATTATTAGAGCCATGCTAGGTGTGTGTGTGATTTTTGTGGCAATTCATCATAGGGTTCATCTCTAGGAGAAAGAGATAAAAAGATGAGAAGAAAAAAAAACACGATGGAAAACGACTCAAAAACGAAGAAAAAAGACGCAAATGACGCACGAAGTGCGACTCCCCCAAGCTAAAACTTGCATTGCCCTCAATGCAATAAGAGTAAATATGGTAGGGCAATGAAAATGGGGGGATACGCACCGACCCAAAAGACATGAAAAACAAGAAAAACACACATACGAAACTGAAAATAAAAAATAAATATAAATATAAAGGTCACACCACACGACATACAAACGGAAAATAGAAATAGAAAATAGAAAATCACACCACACGACATAAATAAACAAGCACACATAGAAAAACATCACACGACAGCACACTGAAAAATTGACTTCCCCCAAGCTAGACGTGACAATGCTAGCGATATGATATGATCGTGAAAATACAGAGATATGCGAGGGGGAGGTCAATCGGAGTCGCTTGCGATAGAATGGTAAGGAGATGGCGAGGAGGGTGGTGAATAATGGTAGAAGGAATCCTTCGAGGACGAAGGAGAGGGTGTGCGAATAGGAGAAGGAGGAGCAACAGGCTGGACCACCGGAGGATCGAGATTTATCGGTGGATCGTGGTGGATGATGGTGGCACGGGGTGGACCGAAACACGTGTGCCAATCGGGAGGATCCAGGGTGGAAAGTGAACGAGTGTTGCGTACCAAGGATCAAGGTAGAACTCCCAGGGTAGGTGTGTAAGGTGTAAGGTGTAAGGGAAAGCGCACCGGAGATGAGGGTGGGAGGATGGCAAAAGGAGTGTAGGTAGGACTATAGAGGTAGGCAGCACGATCCTCCCCAAAAGGAGTAAGCATACCGATAGCGATCAAGTAGTCTCGATCGATACGGCTACGTCCCGGTACAATAGGGATGTCGGACGGCATCCTCAAGACACAACTGACAATAAGAGTGACCATCCCCCCACAGCAGATAGAGCCAGAAGCTGCGCGTCTAACGGATAAGATCTCGTGGATGATCCAATGAGCGGTGTTTATGGGCAAAGGGATATTGCCATGAATCCGGTCATGTGACATGGCATAAAGAAAGAGCAGCTCATCCCAAGACACCGTGGATACATCAACGCGAGCGAAAATGGTGTTGGAAAGGAAGCAATTGGCGAAGAGGTAGCATGAATGTATGACATAGGAGGCGAGGGCTACCGCTGGAAAGGTGGTATATCGGGTGAATCGTTACCAAACACCATCAGCCTGAAAGTGAGAAAAGATGTCAGATCGATCATGAGTTGAGCATTCAATATGGCGATCGGGGTGAGAAAAGTTTATAATGTTGTTAAGCGTGTTGAAGCTCATGGAAAAATTACCATTGAAGGCCTGGAAGGTGAAACCATGATCGGACACCTCGAGAGAACTGAGGAACTCAAGTGTGAGATTCATGTGTGTATTGGCGTGGGTCCGCAGAAGATAATCGCAACCTATGAAGCGAAAAAGTGCACAGACGCCACTACCTACGTTGTGCGAGTTTGATGCGTGCAATATATGGTTGGGGGCGTGAGATTTAAATATTTATAACCGCAAGCGCACTGTGTTGTAGTGTGGCTTGGGGGTCGAACTCAGGGAGGCGAGGTTGTGCTTGTGTCAGAAAGGACCAGATTCACCCCATAGGTAAGCAAGCCCGAATCGGTAGATGTGTTTTGACGGAAATAGAATGCGAGGGATAAACAATATAAAGGGGAACCCAGGACTTTGGTTTTCACCCTATCGTGTGATTCTCGCCAATACGGCGAACGGATGGGATTACGATCGGAATTAGGGTCTAGTGATGAGACGTTGCCTCTAAGAGTGATACCGGTGTCCCATGGGCCCGATATTCCGGTCGGTGCCCAGGATGATACGCCAGACTTCTCGGGTTTGGCCAGTGGGCATTCCCATGTCCATTAACACTGACCGACTCCGGGAGCACTAAGCTCGCAACGATAACTCCCAACATCTCATCCTGCCGCTCCCGCGCGCTAGGATTCGATGTCTACGCTAAGGGCGTGAGCTATGGCTAGGGAGTCAACCGCCAAGTTTATTCCCCCTCGGCCCAACGGTCAAAGGCAGTCTTTTTCCCACCGATGACAATGAAACACCCCGCGTAATTGATAGATTACTAATCCCTATCGATTTCCTAGTCCGATGGATGTATTAGGGAGAACCCACGAAGGGGTTTCCACCAAAATCCCAGATTTGGGAATTACTCACACATATTTACTAAAAAGCAATCTAAATGAAAATAGAACGTTAAAAACATAATCAAGTGATTGAAAAGTAGTAAGAGTGATGCAAATAACACTATACTAAAGTTTGGTAAAGATCAGACAACTTACAAATATCAAATAAATTCCAGCCGTCACAAAATGGAGAGAAAAAAGCTAAAATAACAACTCTCGTTTTCTGGAAACCTAGGGCTTCTGTATATAGAAAACGACATCACCCGATTGGGTGAGCACCCAATCGGGTGACATGCTGCGAACTTCGGCAGCAATCTTCAAAATTTTACCCGGTCAGGCGACACGATCGGTTGGCGGAAGCTGCTCGTCGTTTGGATCTTGGCGTCGTCGGGTGAACCGATCGGTTAATAAATCAACCGATCGGTTGGAATTGTTGCCCAAAAAGACAGAGACTTCGGATGTTTTGGAACGGTCTACTGGCGGCCGGGTGAGCTCTCCGGGTCATCACTTCGAGGAAACGGCTACAGATGAACCGATCGGGTGACGATCACCCGATCGGTTGGATTTCAGCTCCAACTTACCGAGAAGTTAGTCGGGTTGAACCGGTCGGCGACCCAGTCAGTTGATGCTCCAGTATCTGTAGCTGCTGTCCGGGTGGTGCACGCGTGCACCACCCGATCGGTTGGCTGTGTCCAACCGATCGGGTGGGGGGCTGAAAGATGGAGATCTCTGTCGTATGACCCCCTGGATCACGTGTGACTCCTCCCGTTGCTCCGGGGACTTATGATAACGTCGTTAAACGTTCCCTACGCTGGCAAACTCCTGCAAACACGTAAAAACATGGAGAAGTGAAAGAAAACAAGAAAATACGAGAAAATGGATACGAGACGACGGAAAATAACGGAAAAACTTAAAAGAAAACGTGCGTGAATATATGAAATATAAACACACGTCAAAATCCCCCAAGCTGAACCCTTCCTCGTCCTCGAGGAAGAAGAGTGAGAGTAGGAGCTCGGAGGGAGAAAATAGAGAGAAAGAGAGAAAAAGAGAACTTTAAATCCTAAATCGCCCGTCAGGGCCAACAAAATCAAAAACGACACACCAAGCAAGCAAATGCCAAATCACATCACTAAACCAAGGAATACGAGTCCAGACAAGTGCTGTGGGCCCACGCGGTGAAGCGCGAGTGAGTGTGGTCGTGTGCTAGCAGACGGTGTCGCTATCTACATTGTGCTATAAACTCCATATACACAAATCCAAGAAATGGCCCAAATATCGATTCGATTTAGAGATAGCGATGAATATACAGCTCAAGCATGCATGAGAAGAGTATGAGAATAGAAACGCATCATGTGTCAAGGACTCCACAGCTAGGGACTCGGATATCACCACACTATCGCCAAGATAATAGCTAGAAATTCCATATTCTAAGTGTTTTCGAAAGCGATGGGGGTTGAGATGATGTGGAGTAGGACACTCGGTGCAAATTCTCGCCTTCCCTTTATTCTCGGTAGGTAGGGAAATATTCACACACAATTTTTTTGGGTTTTGGATATATGAATTTTTTTGGATTTTTGGTTATACATATGTATTTTTTTCTTTTCTTTTCTCATTTCTTTTCTTTTTGGGTTTTTCTTTTCTCTCTTTTTTTGGATTTTTGGATTTTGGGATATATACATGTGTACTCTCCTAAGTTGGAGAACGGTACACGACGAGGGGATTTGCACCAAGTAAAATAAAAAGGAAATCGTATTCTAAACACTTGGGCAATGGAAATGTCTCACTAATCAGAGCTTAGGTTAAAATGGGCTATCCTAATCCTAACTGTGCAATCCCGACACATGCGAAGTGAAGCATACGATATATATATATATATATATATATATATATATATATATATATATATATATATATATATATATATATATATATATTCACGCATACAGAAGCAGATAAGAGAAGCAAATACCGCATATTCAAATCGAAGCATGATAATCTAGGGGTCATTCCTGGACAGGTATATAAAATAAAATCACAAAGTAGAGGCACACTAAATGCTAGTCACGGCACACGACTCACAAAAAGGCTAAGTGGACCCACGATTCATGAAATGCAAGAGGACTCAACTTCCTAGGGTTAGTGAATGTGATTATTGAAGCCATGCTAGGTGTGTGTGAGATTTTTGTGGCAATTCATCATAGGGTTCATCTGTAGGAGAAAGAGATAAAAAGATGAGAAGAAAAAGAAAAACACGATGGAAAACGACTCAAAAACAAAGAAAAAAGACGCAATGACGCACGAAGTGTGAATCCCCCAAGCTGAAACTTGCATTACCCTCAATGCAATAAGAGTATATACGGGAGGGCAATGAAAATGGGGGGATATGCACCGGCGCAAAAGACATGAAAAACAAGAAAAACACACATACGAAACTGAAAATAAAAAATAAATATAAATATAAAGGTCCCACCACACAACATACAAACAGAAAATAGAAATAGAAAATAGAAAATCACACCACACGACATAAATAAAAAAGCACATATAGAAAAACATCACACGACAGCACACAGAAAAATTGACTTCCCCCAAGCTAGACGTGACAATGCTAGCGATATGATATGATCGTGAAAATGTAGAGATATGCAAGGGGGAGGTCTAAAAACAAAAGGAAAATCAAAAAGCAGGAGAGGTATCATCCTCGTCCTCCTCGGTGGAAGATGTGGGGGATGCGATGGAGTGGGCGGGAGTAGATGTGGTAGTGGGGATGAAAGTAGTGATGGAAGTGGTGATAGGAGGGGATGGTCGCCTAGGGGGTGATGGTGGAGGTGAGGAATGTGATGGGGGAGGTGAAAATCGTTGAGGGGGTGAAGGTGGTGGTGTGGGTGGAGGAGGCCCGTGGATGTGTGTGAGAAGGCAGATGATGGCGGCCACGTTTCTCTCAAGTGCGAGGAAACGTGGGTGAGTGAAGATGGAAGAGGATGGGACCGAGGAGGTGGAGGAAGAAGCGACAGCGCGCAATGAAGCTATCTCAGCCTCGAGGTGGAGGCGAGTAGAAGCGGCTCGACGGAAGGTGGAGGTGGTGGTCGTACGAATTGGAGAGGTGGCGACAGTGGTGATCGGGACATAAGCCGGGATGGCATGACTAGGACCAGCCCCAGGGTCTTCATGGTGCACAGGGATGTCCTGCTTGATCACTCCTTATTTTACACCTTTTTTCCGCATGTTTGCATGCCATTTAGATCGCCCAAATCATGTTTTTCACGATATATCGACGATATTGCGATACTTTTCACGATTTGTTGTTTTTGTCGCATTTCAGGTGATTTGGCACGATTTGGAGTGATCTCGAGATGTGCTTACTCTAGACGGCCACCGACAACCTCCCCGAGGGGTATTTTGCTGATTGGAGAGGAGCGGAAGAAGAATGAACGTCGCAGGAGCGACGAGGAGGCCAAAACAAGCAGATTGGGCATTTTTTGTGTCCCACTCGGCCGAGTGGAGGAGCCACTCGGCCGACCAGCGAGACACTGCTCGGCCGACCAGTTCAGACACGATTTCTATGTGCACTCGGCCGAGCACCGAAGACCACATCGGCCGAGTGACGATACCACGTCCGCCCGAGTGGCGCCCAGACGAAGCCCCTCCAAAACATCCAAGTTACTGTTTTTCGACTGCCTGAACTTCAGAAGACCCACTCGGCCGAGTGGATTATCCCGTCCGCCCGAGTATCATGAAGTCATCGGCCGAGTGACGACAACTCACTCGGCCGAGCCGCCCCCGAAGTAGAGACCCCTGAAGGCCCTGACTTACTGGAAAATTACAGGGTTTCTCACTCGGCCGAGCGACTTTTGTCACTCGGCCGAGTGCGATGCGCTGCCTGTAGCGAAAACTGCGGAAAACAGGCTGTGCAGGGGCATTTTGGTCACAATTTTTGGACGATTTTTGGGGCTATTTAAACCCTGTTTTTACCCTAGTTTTGGGAGCTCTCTCTTAGATTTTTTGCAGCTTTTTAGATTAGTTTCTTAGCTTTATTCTTGTGATTGGAGAAGGAGCAAAACTTGGATTTTTGTTAGATTAATTGAAGAACTACATTGGTTTGCATCTCTTTTCCTTAAAAATTCTATTTTTATTGTTTATATCATTGTTGTGATGAATTCTATTGCTTATCTCAACGATTATTTTTGTGATCTTGCTATGATTTGTGAGTAGTCTCCACGTCTTGGGGTGTGGGGATGAACCCTACAAGCCCACTTTCATATTTGTGATGAATTGGTAGAAATTGAGCTAGAATTGCTATTAGAGATTAGATTGGGATCAATTTACTACTGATGGCTAGGTATTCATATCAATTGGGATTTGCAAGAGATTGGATCCCAATTTGATAGGAAGCCCTAGAAATCCGAATTGGGTTGGAATCGGATTTTCGAAGTATCGGTTTGCAAGAGATTGGACCGATACTAGGATTCCCGGTTGCAATTCTATACCGATACCTGTTTGCAAGAGATTGGACGGGTAGGAACTATCCTAATCTAGATCGTGGACCGAGTTTGCAAGAGATTGGGCTCGGTGCGCGATTGGACGATGATGTTGATCCTAATGCTAGCTTCCCTAGGGTAGGGTTTGCAAGAGATTGGACCCGACCCTAGGATAGCTATAGACCGGCAACATCACGAGAGCGTGAGCTTGGTTCTACATTCAGTTGCAACTAGTTCATCCGAATTCTCATTCTAGCAATTTTGATACCGATGAACCACATTTATGAAGTACGGTGTGTAGCGGGGATTCCCCATTCCCTAGACGTTCTTTATTTGATTTGATATTTCACACATTTGTCTGACGATTGTGACAGGATCGCCAAAGGCAAATTTCTCTTCTTAAATAGCCAGGTTGATCGGAGCAAGCACAGTCATTCGTCCTCCCTGTGTTCGATATCCCGCTCGCTGCTACACCGTGCACTTGCGGTAAAACTACAACCGTTCTCTGGGTGTATACTCGGGACCGACCAAGTTTTTGGCGCCGTTGCCGGGGAGGCGATTGCGTTTGATTCTTTCTCACCCTAGCTATTCTTTTATTATTATTATTATCATTATTTTTATTTCTTATTTCTTACCTAACCCTTCCACGGTACTAATCTTTTCTTTGAAACTCTGTTTCCCCTGTGCATGTACACGAGATCTACGGTGGACCCTGAAGCTTTATTATTTGATCCCGAGATCGAACGTACCGCGCGGAGACTTAGAGCGGAAAAGAGACAAAATCCGGAAGGGAGGTATATGACCAACCCGGAAACTCCTGAAGAATTGGCGGCAAGGATGGCGAGGATAATTTCTATTCGCGATAGGCTTCGGCCTAAGACCTCTTCTACTACCTCGTCCATTGTCGTGCCGCAGTTGGCGGCTGACAAGAACTTCGAGCTAAAGACTGGATTGGTGGTTTTGATGCAACAAGACCCATTTCATGGGAACGCCCATGAGAACCCCCACTACCACATCCAATTGTTCTTGTCAAAGTGCGCCACATTCCAGATGCCGGGGTTCTCCATCGATGCCATCAGACTGTGTCTCTTCCCTTTCACGCTAAAGGACAAGGCACTCTATTGGTTGAGGACGCAAGCTGAGGGTGTCTTCACCACTTGGGACGAGTTGGCGAGTGCATTTATTGATAAGTTCTATCCGCCATCCAAGACGGTGAAGATCCAGAGCGCTCTCATGTCCTTCAAGCAAGGACCCCAGGAGACGCTCTATGAAGCTTGGGAGCGTTTTAAGGATTTGCAGCATCAATGTCCGCACCACAGTATAGAAGATTGGGAGCTAGTTCATAGCTTCTACAACGGTCTCCAACAGGGGACCAAACAAATTATTGATGCCGCGACGAATGGTGATATCTTGTCAAAGACTCCCGAGGAAGCTACGGCCCTAATTGAGGAGATGGCCTCAAATAATCAACAATGGGGCGATGAGCGAGGACACTCTACGTCCTCCTTAAAGCCAACTAGCATCTACGAGGCAAAGGCCGTAGCAGAGCTTACGAGCAAGTTTGAATCTCTCCACAAGGTAGTGGAGAGATTGGAGAAGTTCATCACGGAGCCCCAAGGGACCCCTTCCACCTCCGTGCCGACGAACCAAATGTGTGATTGGCAAGACCAATCTCAAGCCATGTACTCGGGAGGAGAGCAAGGCGAAGGATCCTTGGAGCAAGTACAATATGTTGCGGGGAACCAAGGATATTGGGCCAATCCGGCCGCAAGAAATCATCCCGGATTCTCCTACGCCAACAATGAAGGAGCTTTGAACCCGCCACAACCACCGCCTCAACAAGCTCGACCACCACCACCCCAACAACAAAACTACCCACCGAGGGGGCCTACTCAACAAAACTTTCAACCAAAGCAACAAGTTCCACCATATAGGCCGCCCGGATACAACCAAGGGTGGAGGAATCAAAATCAAAACCTTCCTCAAGCTCAACAACGATCCGACTTCGAAACTAGAGTGGAGGCGTTCATGGTCGAGCAAAATAAGGTGAATGCCACTTTGAAGGCGGGGCAAGACTCTCTTAATACCGTTGTGGCTCAAATATCGGAGCAATTGGCGTTGCTCAATCGGAACACTCAACGATTGCCGGCGCAACCGGAGCAAAACCCACGGGGCAACACGGGCCACATCAATGCCGTAGTTGCCGTTACTACTAGAGGCGGGAAGGACACCACCCCCGCCATGATTCCTATTGAGGAGCCCGTGGAGGAAAGCTTGGAGCCAATTGAGCCGATAGTTGAAGTTGAAAAGGAGAAGGAGCCACAAGACAAAGAGAAATCTAGAGCGGAGCAATTGATTGAGGAAAGGCGCTTCATGCCACCGGTCACATTCCCCCAAAGGCTCGCTAGAGCGAAAATGGAGAAAAGGCTAGCAAAATTTCTCGAGTACCTAAGAGGAGTTAGCCTTAACATTCCCTTCCTTGACGCCATCGTCGAGATCCCCACGTATGCTAAATTTTTGAAGGACTTGATTTCGGGGAGGAAAAGGAAGGAGAAGATCATGCTAGCCGAGGAGGGCTCTTGGTTCACCAAGAGAGAGAAGGAGCCGGCAAAATTTAAAGATCCGGGGAGTTTTCGGATTCCTTGCACTTTGGGCGGCGTTCCTCTTCAAAAGGCGTTGGTTGATCTTGGGGCTAGTGTGAGCCTCATGCCTCTCTCCATGTTCTTAAGGCTAAACACCGGGACAAAGTTGAAACCCACCGACATGCGCATTCAATTAGCCGATGGACGGATAACAAGGCCGGTGGGGATTGCCGAAGACATACCGCTACAAGTCCCGGGGGGAATATGCTTGCCATGTGACTTCGTAATCATGGACGTTAAGGAGGAGGGAGACACTTCATTGATACTTGGACGCCCGTTCCTAGCCACCGCCGGAGTCATCGTCGACGTGCGCGAAGGTACCCTAACTTTAAACGTCAGAAACATCGAGGTGGAGCTCCACATTCCTAAGGCCATGAAGCACATGCCTTATCATGAGGAACTTGACTACATGGACCTCCTTGATGAGGTGATTGAAGAGGCGATTCCTCACTCAATTGGCGCTCTTTTTGATGAAGATTTAGAGGAAGGCCCGGATTTAGGCCAAGATGAGAAGAAAAATGATTCCCCCGACCTCTCCGCTGAAGATGATGAAGGCGACGCTGATGTCGCAAGGATTCGAGAGCTCTGCAAGCTCTCGAAACTAAAGTCTCCAAAGAAAGCTCCGCCGGTATGGAAATCGGCATCACCGGTTAAGCCGTTGACCGGAGCAAATGCTAGCTTGGGGGAGCCTCCCCCCAACACTATTCGAGACGAGAGACCACCGCGGGAGAACACTACGCCGCAACTTCCCAATCCAAGCATTCTCACCGGAAAGTTTGATGGGTGCATCTCATATGCACCAAACATCCTGCATTGATTGAAAATTATAGGGGGTCGAGCTCACGACCTTAAACGAGCGCTTGTCAGGAGGCAACCCGATGGTTTTTGCTTTATTTTCACTTTTTCTTTATTTTCGTTTTATAGAAATTTTTAGTGTTTTGAGTCGTTCGCCCAAAAATTTTGTGATAACGGGTCCTATTTTTCTTGACAGGAGAGGAGATAGGTAGATCCATCATGAGGAGGATGAACGAGTCGACGAGGAGCGCCCCAAGAAGGCACTCGACACTTAGGAGGAAGATGAAATCGATTGGAGGAAGAAAGACGGAGTTTAGAGCCAAAACGAAGACAAACAGCAGAACACAAGGCTCACTCGGCCGAGTACACAAGTTCGTCCGGCCGAGCCGCTTACAAACAAGGGAAGTCTGCTGTACCCAACTCTCTGTTTATTTTCCTGATTCCAATATAACTGCTATTCGGCCGAGTATATATATTCACTCGGTCGAGTGAAACGGATACCCTCCTAGGGCGAGTCTTGCCGAGTAGCTTGAGTCACTCGGCCGAATGGACTTACTCCACTCGGCCGAGGCTGGCAAAGCCACTCGGCCGAAGTGATAGCGGGGAGGAAATTTTCATTGGCCTCGCTCGGCCGAGTGGCCTAGTCACTCGGCCGAGTCGTAACTTTTATTATATAAGGGCGAGGGGGGCGCATTTTTCGAAATCGCAAAAATCCCCAAACGCCCGCGACCCTTCGTTTCCCTCGCCCGATAGCCCTCGCTCGCACATCACTCGCCCAACCCACTCGCCCGCGCCGCCGCTCGGCCCGCCACCGCCGACCGACCACCGCCGCGACTCGCCCGAGTCGCCGCCGGCGGCAGCTGCTCCGGCCACCTCCGGTATCACCCCTATTGCCCGTTTTCTCCTCTTTTCAAGTATTTCTTGAGGATCCATGTGCTAAACGCCCCCCTAGCCCAAATCAATTCCTAAATCTATCTATTATACCCCTAATGCTCCATACATTTTGATTATTACTCACTGATATCGCCTTTTCATGCGCAGGTTGCTTATTGGAGCTTAGGGGAGCCCAGGGGAGCTTCTACATGTGATCGGGACATAAGCCGGGATGGCATGACTAGGACCAGCCCCAGGGTCATCATGGTGCACAGGGATGTCCTGCTTGATCACTCCTTATTTTACACCTTTTTTCCGCATGTTTGCATGCCATTTAGATCGCCCAAATCATGTTTTTCATGATATATCGACGATATTGCGATACTTTTCACGATTTGTTGTTTTTATCGCATTTCAGGTGATTTGGCGCGATTTGGAGTGATCTCGAGATGTGCTTACTCTAGACGGCCACCGACGACCTCCCCGAGGGGTATTTTGCTGATTGGAGAGGAGCGGAAGAAGAATGAACGTCGCAGGAGCGACGAGGAGGCCAAAACAAGCAGATTGGGCATTTTTGTGTCCCACTCGGCCGAGTGGAGGAGCCACTCGGCCGACCAGCGAGACACTGCTCGGCCGACCAGTTCAGACACGATTTCTATGTGCACTCGGCCGAGCACCGAAGACCACATCGGCCGAGTGACGATACCACGTCCGCCCGAGTGGCGCCCAGACGAAGCCCCTCCAAAACATCCAAGTTACTGTTTTTCGGCTGCCTGAACTTCAGAAGACCCACTCGGCCGAGTGGATTATCCCGTCCGCCCGAGTATCATGAAGTCATCGGCCGAGTGACGACAACTCACTCGGCCGAGCCGCCCCCGAAGTAGAGACCCCTGAAGGCCCTGACTTACTGGAAAATTACAGGGTTTCTCACTCGGCCGAGCGACTTTTGTCACTCGGCCGAGTGCGATGTGCTGCCTGTAGCGAAAACTGCGGAAAACAGGCTGTGCAGGGGCATTTTGGTCACAATTTTTGGACGATTTTTAGGGCTATTTAAACCCTGTTTTTACCCTAGTTTTGGGAGCTCTCTCTTAGATTTTTTGCAGCTTTTTAGATTAGTTTCTTAGCTTTATTCTTGTGATTGGAGAAGGAGCAAAACTTGGATTTTTGTTGGATTAATTGAAGAACTACATTGGTTTGCATCTCTTTTCCTTAAAAATTCTATTTTTATTGTTTATATCATTGTTGTGATGAATTCTATTGCTTATCTCAACGATTATTTTTGTGATCTTGCTATGATTTGTGAGTAGTCTCCACGTCTTGGGGCGTGGGGATGAACCCTACAAGCCCACTTTCATATTTGTGATGAATTGGTAGAAATTGAGCTAGAATTGCTATTAGAGATTAGATTGGGATCAATTTACTACTGATGGCTAGGTATTCATATCAATTGGGATTTGCAAGAGATTGGATCCCAATTTGATAGGAAGCCCTAGAAATCCGAAATGGGTTGGAGTCGGATTTTCGAAGTATCGGTTTGCAAGAGATTGGACCGATACTAGAATTCCCGGTTGCAATTCTATACCGATACCCGTTTGCAAGAGATTGGACGGGTAGGAACTATCCTAATCTAGATCGTGGACCGAGTTTGCAAGAGATTGGGCTCGGTGCGCGATTGGACGATGATGTTGATCCTAATGCTAGCTTCCCTAGGGTAGGGTTTGCAAGAGATTGGACCCGACCCTAGGATAGCTATAGACCGGCAACAGCGCGAGAGCGTGAGCTTGGTTCTACATTCAGTTGCAACTAGTTCATCCGAATTCTCATTCTAGCAATTTTGATACCGATGAACCACATTTATGAAGTACGGTGTGTAGCGGGGATTCCCCATTCCCTAGACGTTCTTTATTTGATTTGATATTTCGCACATTTGTCTGACGATTGTGACAGGATCGCCAAAGGCAAATTTCTCTTCTTAAATAGCCAGGTTGATCGGAGCAAGCACAGTCATTCGTCATCCCTGTGTTCGATATCCCGCTCGCTGCTACACCGTGCACTTGCGGTAAAACTACAACCGTTCTCTGGGTGTATACTCGGGACCGACCACTGCTCGCCCAAGTGGACGGTAGGAGAAAGTGGTATGGGTGCGCCGTGGGGAAGGAATGGGAGGCGGATCCCCTCCATAAACTCAGGATCGGGAGGAAATGTCCAATCTGCCACCAAAGCAATAGTCATACGAGCGGGGTTGGGCAGAATGGTATAGGGAGCCGGAGGGTGTCCGTAATGGAAGGTGAAGCGGCCATCGGGGCGGGGCTTAATCATGTGAATATGCCGGAGGACATCTAGATCTAGACGTGAGGGTCCTGCGGCAGTGGGTGTGTCACGGGGGATGATAATGTTGAACTGGGGAGCCGAAGCTATGATCGTGATAAGGCCCCCGCAATAAAGCTTGCCCTTGCCGGCACGGCTAATCTCCAGAAGCTTGGAAACAAGCCAAGCACCGGCATGGACGGGAATGGTGGGTGCCCTAAAAGAAATCCCGTCATCACCCCGAACGAAGGGAAAGGTCATGGCCCAAATAATGAAGAGATCAGGGATGGTCACGGTACCTGACTCATCCTTGGGGAAAACGTGGAAGAAATGATTCGGTGGGCCAGACGGAAGATGGGGAGAATGATGGAGGAGGCCTTGGCCTTACCTCGGGGATAGTCAGGGTGCAGGGTGAGGCGGAACCAAAACTGATCGACGTCAAATTTGGGGGGATACCCGGAGGGGCGGATAGTGTCGTCCCCAAGGATGGGGAAACCAAAGATGTTATTAATTTCATTTAGGTGGGTGCGAATGGTTCTGTTACGGACGCGAAAGATGACGGTCGACCCCGACTCACAGACAAGTGTGAATAGAAATTCGAGTGTGAGGGAGGGGTAGGATACCACGGCGGCGTTCAAAAAAGCTAACCAACCTAAATTGGCAAAGAGAGTCTCGACCTCGGTGAATACGCCAAGATCGATAAGCGTTTGGGTGTGGGTGAATTTGGTCGATAGATGCCCCCGAGCATCAAGTCTATAATAGAAATCCTTATGCTCATGGTTCCTAAAGCGGTAGCCACGCGGGCCCATCAGTGGGTCCTCAGCTCGGATCATAGGTTAGGGTTGGGGTTGTGCGGGCTGTGCAGGAGAAGGGCGTGTGTGTGGTGGACATGTGGTCTTGTATCTCTTGCGAGACGACCCCTCCTCTCGCATGATACCCTTACCCTTATCTTGGTCACGGGCCATGTGAGAGTGTGCACGTGTGAGTGAATGCGAAATGTGATGAATGCACACTAACACAAGCAATCGAGCAAACTGAAATTCTAGGGCAAAATATATAAAATTGAGCTAAGGAGCGAAGTTACCCAAGTGAGATGAAGATCCTTGCTCGTAGATGTCCCAACGCAATGTAATGGGGGAGGTGTGAAGCCGCGGCGCTTCTTTTCAGCAAAATTTCGAAAATGGGAGGGGGGTTTGGGCGGAAGTTAGGGTTTTGGTGGGGTTGAATCGAAGAGAAAGAGAGAGGGATCGATGGAGAGATGGAAAAAGAGAGGGGAGGGATCGATTGAGAGGGTTGTGTGGCCGGTTGAGGGAGAAACGAGGTTGGGCGAGGGGGGGAAGTCGAAACGGCGATGAGAATCGAGATCGGGCAAGGGGGAAATGAACGGGTTGAGTTAGGTTATTTATAGGGTTTAAGTCGAACCGATCGGGTGAAATGTCACCCGATCGGTTGACAATTAGGTCGAATATATTGCTGAAAATTGGCTACAGGCGACCCGATCGGTTGAGAGCTCAACCGATCGGGTGACCGCTTCACACTTTTTTCCCGAAAGTTTAGTGCAGCTCACCCGGTCAGTCACCCGACCACGCTTTGTATCAACCGATCGGTTGATCAATTCCCAAAATTTTCTGAGTCTTCGGCCCAGCTCACACGGTCTTCCACCCGATCTCTCATTGATTCACCCGACCGGTTCACATGGAGAGCAGATACGGCCATTTTCTGATACGTCTCGCCCGATCGGTTGATTGGTCGCCCGATCGGGTGAGGGCTTGTTTCTTGCAAAAATTCACGAATGGCCTAAGTTTCTCGACGGATGATCCCGCGGCTGGATTTAATTATTAAAATAGAAAAAATAAATATAATAAAAATCCTAAAAATGAAGATAAGAGTTTAGAGTATGGGTTGCCTCCCATGAAGCGCTTTTGTTTAACGTCGTTTACTCGACGCCCGTAGGTGATACTCAAGGTGGACGGGGGTAATGCCCTAAAATCGGTATCGCTTCAGACTCAGAGTTGGCGGCCTTTGGTGTCGTCGGCGGTGACAAGAAAACTTGCTCGACGACCCTCCCTTTGTTGATGGGATCCGGGGGCTTCTCCCTTAAGTTGGCGTCTACCGCCACTCGTTTCAAGATTCAGATCTTGTCACCGGTGAGCCCCATGGGCTCTTTCCCTTTCCTCCTCGTCGGAGGAGCATTTTGAAATCCGGGAGGGACCGTGTGTGCCGCATCCTCTTTCCCAGCAACGTCATATTTCTTCAGGCCGACTGGTTCTTCTAAGTCCCCCAAGCTATCGAGGGGATTTCTTGAAAGAATTTCCCAGGAGCTTGCTTCCACAACTCTCTCTTCTTCTAACTCCAGCATATATATATCACGATCCACCATGAAATCTGAATTCATTGCTCTTGAGTTAGCATGGCAAGAAGCTGAATGGTTACGAAACTTGTTAGCAGATGTGCCATTGTGGGGGAAAAAATTTGCGACAGTTTTCCTTCATTGTGATTCTCAAGCAGCCATTGGAGCTGCTAAAAACAGTGCCTATAACGGGAAGAAAAGACACATTCGCATTAGACACGGTGTGGTTAAACAACTCCTGAAAAATGGAGTAATTTCTTTGGAATATGTGAGGTCCAAAAGAAATCTTGCAGATCCACTAACCAAGGGGTTGCAAAGGAAAGTGGTTCTTGATTTGTCGAGGGGATGGGGCTAAAGCCCATGAGTTAAGATAATATGGTTGATACCCATTGTGGTATACCGA
The DNA here is from genome assembly GCA_030789695.1 of Scilla litardierei. NCBI lineage: Eukaryota > Viridiplantae > Streptophyta > Magnoliopsida > Asparagales > Asparagaceae > Scilla > Scilla litardierei. Next base: position 6,853,095 of record CM061136.1, on the reverse strand, counting down.
AGCCATATGATTCTTAACATACACTTCACTTCCATCCCTATGACATGTGGTAGTGTTTTTAAATCCATAGCCTAGTTTTGGTGGTGCTATTGAGTAGCACTTGATGGATTCACTTTGAGATAAGTCGATAACCAGTTTTGGTGGTGCTATAGAGAAGCACTTGACGTACTCACCATCTGTTGAGAGGTTGAGCAATATGCTCTTAATGGTTCCATATCCTTTGTGATGGTGCTATAGAGAAGCACTTGATGGACCACCTAAGTGAGTGTGAAGGTTTGGCCGCCGTCTATGAAAGACAAGGACAGTCTTTCTAGAGCACTCATGAGACCCAAGGTGTGCGCATGGCCTTAAAGCGCTTGATTTGTATCGCGGAGTTTGCACATACTCAAGGTTTAATACGTGTTGTGGGGGTCTCAACCGAACTCTAATGAGTTCAAGAGAAATTCATTCATTAGGAAGTAAGTTGTTGCCTCACTTCACTACGTATCAATTCAATCGAAAGACAGTATATATCCTTTCATTATTCAGGATTCTTTGTTTCTTTTCTCGAGCCATTAGTGGGGGGTTGTTGGAAATAATAGGCTCTCAAAAGCCATCTTTCATTCCCACTATTTCTTTTAGTCTCACATTACTTGGGCAATTTGTCTTGGAGGAGTTTAGGGGAGTTGTAGAGGCTTGGGGGTGTGCCCCAAGGGGTACGACAATTATGTGAAGGGGGAGGACCTACATGGTCATAGGTCCACCACACACGTGCATGTCGCCACCGCCGACTGTCCGTCCGCCCACCGACCGACCGTGACGTGACGTGTGTGCACCACCTGCCGTGTCGTATGGCACGCGCCTTCCTTTTTTGGACGACGTGCCTTTCCTTTTTTGGATCTAGCCCCTTAAATTGCCTCAACATTCCTATTTTGATTGGCCTTAATTGCTCAAACGTTCCAATTCTGATTACTGCATTTTATTGCAGCTATTAATTTCAAACGGCTACCTTTTTAATTTCTGATTTAATTGCAACCTAATTAAATATGTTTGTTGGAATTCTGAAACCTCCTTTTCAAAATCCTATATATATCTCTTAGCATTTCTTCTTCAGAGATATACAAAAAACAATTCTGTTCTTCCACAGATCAACTCTTCATCTGATATATTTTCTGGGTATCCGAGCTGTGCAAACTCCAAGTCTCTGGGCACAAGTGGACGCGTTCAGGGGCTGCTGTGTTAACTTTGGGAAGCAACTGACAACAGCGATTACAACCGAGGTCGCGCCGTAATTGTTTTCAAGGCAGTGGTCTTTCACGCCACATCACTTTCGCATTCATCTGCTAAGTAATCTTGACTTTGATCTATTTTTCAGTCTTATGTTCTCTGTTTGCCTGTTTTGTTTGTTTGTTCTTTTGCCTCTTCAATCATAGTAATACTCTCCTTTTTCTAACAACGAGGACGTCTTGGCTTGCGTGACGTTTCGTCGGCGGTGAAGTGGGACCGAGAAAGGCTCAACATGGGTCTGAGAGAGAGCTAAGTCCGAGCGATAGAGCTGAAGCCAGATGTACTAGTGGACTTGGACAACTTGAAGTCGGCCTTTTTGGTTGGTCTTTATCAAGTTTATAGATCGAAATGGTCTGAGATCTGTCCATAAACCTCGTTCTTGATGTAGGACGTTGTTGGTCGGTGAACAAATATGTTCCTAGGCTTATAGAAGATAATGTTCTCTTTTATTAAATATTAGAAATTATATGTGCACTTAGTGCATGTAGCAAAAAAGTAACCCCCTACAAACAGGACGCGATGCACGTGCACAACCGAAAAGGAGCGAGAAGTATTGGTGTGTGTGTGTCGGTATCGTCGTGTGGGTAAAAGAGGAGCAAGCATGTAAATAAGGAGGCTGAAACGGCTAAAATGCAAATACCTAAAGACAAGCATGCAAATAATTGGGATGAAGGGGTGGGTTTTTAGTAGGGTGAGGTATTTACGATTGTGCCATTATCCCATGTGGCGATGTGAAATTGCCACATGGGACAATGGCAAATCAGTTATGCCCAATTTTAGTATATTGACCAGAAAATACCCGTGCACAAAGTGCACAGAGCAAAAATAACACACCACAAACAGAGCACGGAGCAAAAATAACAACCCACGAACAGAGGACGGAGCAAAAATAACAACCCCACGAATAAGGCACGGTGCACCCCGACAAGGAGCGAGAATTGTGGGAGTGTGTGTCGGTAGCGTCGGTGGTAAAAGGGGGAGCAAACACGTAAATAAGAAGGCTAAAAGGTCCAAATTGCAAAAACCAAAGGCCAAGCATGCAAATAAGTAGGATGTTGGGAGGGGGGAAGGTTTTTTATTTTATTTTTTTTCGAAAGTGGTAAAGCGTCTCCACGGTTGAGGGGACACTGCCACATGGAACAACCCCATGACAAGTCCCCTTTCAAATGTAACAAGGATTTCTCAAACACTTAACATGTATCGGGATTGGTCGCCGATGAGCATATATCATATAGTATCAACTGCGAGACATGAGACATAGGTCACTTGCGCACATACATATATTATGCTCACATAAAAGAATTAGTCTGCTGGGCACAATTCTCAAAAGGCCATGTGAATGGTGCAGGTTGTCTCAATATGATTTTGTAAAATTTTTTTTTAATTATATATTTTTGTGAATCACGTTGTCCCAATACGATATCCATGCACAAATCGTTTGACTGCCCATGTGGCTTTAATTGACCGGACCTGACTCCGAAACCACAACTCTGAGGTCCTTGCACAGTAGTTATTTGCCACGTCCTTGCGAGAGGAGGTCCTCTGCTCTTGTCCCCAGACTTGGATCGAAAATGCCATTTACGCCCTCCACCCCTCAAATTGCTCCGGCCTCTTACCACTGTAAGAGCCGGGTTACCTCTGCTCCTCGTATCAAGATCGCCGTTCTTCTGAAATTCGTTGCTCGTAAGAGCATTAGACACCTCGTCAAAAGTGATTGAATTCTTCGCCTTGTCAAAACTGATTGAATTCGTATGTAAGGACCGAAACATTATGCTCGTAGTCCCTCGGTAAAGACTTGAGAAGAACCATCGCCTTGCCTTCATCATTGACCTTGATATCAACATTCTTCAGTTTGAACAGGAGCTTGTTGTAGTAATCAAGCTGTTCTTCAATAGATATTCCAGCTTCGAGCTTCAAGGCAAATAATTTCTTCTTCAAGTGCAAGTGATTTTGGATGTTTTTCTTCATGTATTTATTTCCGAGCTCTTCCCAAAACACCTTAGCATTGGTCTCCTCCATGAAACGGTACTTCTTCTCTTTTTGTTAAATAAAGTTGTTAAGGCCAAAAATGACCAAAACAACTGAGTTTCTGACGTGGACCATCTCCTGCTTTGTCGAAGCCTCGTCAGCCAGTTGAGTAGAACCCAAGGTTGGAAGAAACTGGGTCATTGATTGATGGAAGTTGACTTGCGATGCTTGATCGACCCTCGAGCAGTTCGTATGTCGATCGATCGAGGCTATGAAGCTCAGGGGCGACCCTCATGTAGGGTCGAGGGGGGTCGGATCTTGGTCCCAATCCAAATCCCCTCCGATGCTTAAGTTAGAATGGAACTTAAGGAAGAGAAGGAGTTTGGAGCAGCTGAGATCGACCCACGGAGGTTCGTCTCAGATCTGACGTCACAAGCTCTTTTGTGGAAGAAATGTAAGATGAAAGTGTAGAGTCTATGTATTAGATCTCGTACCTTAGAAGTTGAAACCTTCTCTATTTATAGACCTCAAGGGTCCTTTTAGTGACGTTGGGGGGATAACAGTCCCCAATTATGGTGCCACGATCTCCCCCCTTTACTAGGGGTAACCGTAGCCCATGTTTCCGCCTATTTATGAGCTCGTCTTCAATCCCATGTTCAATTAGTGGGAGTTCAATGCGCGAATGGGTGGTGGGCCTTGACTGAGATAGTGTCAGACTTCTCTCGTGGGCTCTGCAGGCCTTAGTCACTCATCAGATGAGTCAGCTCGAGTGACGGCCTGATGATCCAACAATGGCCCCCCGTCGCACGATCTCAGAGGGTCTGCCTGTTGGGGTCAAGTGACGTTACATCGCATTAATGGGGCACGACAGTCAAGGAATTAATACTCAAGTTCTAGGCGCCAAAATGCCCGCTTTGCTGATTTGGATGATTCGTCTATAACGCCCCGCTCCCCAGGATACCCGGGAAGTACGAATCCATTCCAGATACTCCTAAAGAGGCGAGGGTGAGAACGAAAGAGTACGCGAGAGAGAGAGAGAGAGAGAGAGAGAGAGAGAGAGAGAGAGAGAGAGAGAGAGAGAGAGAGAGAGAGGACAAGAAACAACCGCAGGCCACCGTGCACGTGCTGGGAGAGTACACGTAATGCTACGCAATGAAATAAATAACAACACAGAATTGACAGGAAGAGCAACTGTGCATTATTATTTATATACATATTAGTGTACAAAGATTTACACAAGTTTTGCACCCAACTCTCTCACTACGACCCCAAGTACAACTCAACTCACTAAACTACCCACACTCCATCTCTAAGCTAACTGCTGAAGACTCCACCTGCTACCACCTGAAAAGGGGTAGGAGTTTCTCATGAAATATCCTCTCTTAACCATATCCATAAGATAAGCATGCACCACTTAAAATGACTAAAATACCCCTCCATCTTTTAGGTATTTACAAGTTTACCATTCCTTTATGCACACACTTCTTTACTTTACACACACCACTCATTTAGTCAAAATGACCATTTTGCCATTCACCTTTCTAAATATTTACAAGCATGCCACTAACCCAACCCCTTTTCACACTTGCCCCCTACACACCCCACACATACTCTCACATACACCGCCACTTGTACATGTGCACCATACGTGCACAATGTACACAAGTCGCCAAAACGTACGCCTTACCACCCTTGAATTGTATTATGCACGTATCGCTCAAAACGGGGCATGACATCGCCGATTCGAAATCCAAGATGCATGAGGCCTCTGATCTTCGACACGTGTCTCATCATGCCGTTGTCGTCTAGTCGACATAAGACGGTTTCAGAGCAGCAATTTGAAGCTATCGTCTTCTTCGCCCTTGATTCAGATTTCCTTCTTTTGAAAAATGGCTTCATCATCTGCCCCTGCTTCTGAAAGGAGTTTGGTTACCGTCATGCAGAGAGACAAAGTGGGAGCTATGAAGCCTGGTTTGATCATCAATCAGAGATCCAAAGTTGGATCCGATCAGATCCCCGAACTTCAGAGAAAATATGCTCGGCTCGATTATCATATCTGGTCGCTGGGGAGGGACGAAAGGATTCATCGTCCTGGCGATAGTGAAGTTGGGGTTTACGTCAATGCCTTCCAACAAGGGCTTCGATTTTCCATGCATTCTTTTGATGTGTCCATATTTTCCATACATTTACTGCATCATTTCATATCATATTCGCCATCCAAAGTTCATATTTTCATATATTATCGTCCTTCTAACGTTATATTCGGGTTTTGTATAGATTTGTAGATTTCAGGAACGTTGGAGCGAATCGGAGCAATTATAGGACACAGACACATCCGAGATGTTCGGAGCATAATTGGCCAGGTTACATAGGTGTTCGACAAGGCAAGGAAGAAGATTGGAGGAGAGGAGGAGAAGAGTGCGAGAGTTGAGAGCTCTAGAGGCAATTGGAGTCCATTTCCCAGGCCACTCAATCGAGTCGATTAGCACTCGACCGAGCTGACACGAAGAAACTACAGCGAGAATGGACACGCCCCACTCGACCGAGCAGACAGCCAGCTCGACTGAGCTGCATCCAAACAGAGCGACTATTCTGAGCCATTCTCCAAGCACTGTAGCTCGACCAAGCAACCAAGCGTACTCGAACTGAGTTGCTACCAAACAGAACAGTGTGAGGAGAGTTCAGGCGTAATGTAGCTCGATCGAGTGGAGAGGCTACTCGACCGAGTATCCCGGATCATCCCAGAGCCAAAGAAGCAACAAAGCGGAGCCGCATATCAGCTCGACCGAGCGGCATCGCTACTCGACCGAGTAGGGTGCCGCTGCCAGATTAGTTAGTGGGCCCAAGTGCCCATATTTTCTGATTTTTGTGGGGTTCATGCCCCTTGTATATAAGCACAAGTTTAACCCTATTTCCAGGGAGGAGATTATTTTCTTTAGTTTAGTTTTAGTTGAGTTTTCTTGAAGAGAGTTCTTAGCCGTCACTATTTTGTAGAAGACAAACTTCATATTTTTTGGTCGCCTTTGCTTGAAATCTTGTGCACTTAATTCTCTGCGTGTTCTTGTTGATCTACGAAGTTTTGGTAACACTATTCTCTCTTTATATGCTTTATTTATTGTCTTCATTTGCGATGTTGATCTCTCTAGTCCTTATCGAATTTTATATTGTCATCTCTATGATCCATGAGTAGTCTTATCTAGGGCTAATGGATTAGCCCCAGGATTTTAGGAATTAGATGTAAAGTTGGGATTTTTAGGTTGTTTGGTATAAAAAGAATGTGTCTGGGTTGAACTAGCAAAATTTGTAGGAGATTCCATATAGGGTTTGTGATTCACGAGGTGGGGCATATCTTGCAAGGATTTCCTATGAACTTAATTAGTATGTTATGTAGGATCCTGTCCAAAACAGAGTTAGGATCGATAATATGAAGTTTAGACTTACGCTTGCGTACGCTGCACGGTAGTCTACGAACTTCGCCTTCGGATTCGCCACGACGGATCGAGTCTACTCACGAACGGAGTAAGGCTACTAAATCCACAATCTAAATCTCTATTTTAGATTAAGAACTTGGATGGAGGGAGAGGAAATATTTCTGCAGAGCTTCGCTAGGAAGAAGATGCATGCATGAATTTCATGCAAAAAGTGTAAGGAAAATGGCTACCCTTGGGTCTTATTTATAGCCCCCAAGGTAGTTATTTTAGGGTAAGTTGTTCCTTTGGAACAACTTAATTAAGGTGTACCATGATGCATGGCACATTATAAGCTTAAGTTGTACCATATGCATGGTACAATATAAGCTTAAGATATTCCCCCTTTATTAGCCATATGTCGCATGCATTTATGCATATATAATGCGACTTTCCCGCTCATACAGAGATCCTCTCCGCTAGGGAACAGATTCTCTTTGCACACGACTTCGTGTGCGCGACGTTCGAGGTCCGTATTCCCTCGTACATCCCCCACAAGGGTGTACAAACGTCTTCCATATCCAACATCTCCCACTCACACTTGAGGGGATTGTAAGAGAACGTCTTTCCCTTAGTTCTTTCATCTATCATACCGAGAAATAGACCGTGCGACCGTCATGCGCGTAGAGTCTGTTGTTGTGCACTTGTTAGAGATACACAACGACCTCGAAGGTGCAAAGTTGAGTAGTTCAACGCATGCTTTACCCTAGATTATTTCTTCACATTTTCTTGTACTTTATATTCAACAATTGAATCCCATCTGGATTACAATTGGCTGGCCAGCTTTGAATCATTAAAGTCCAAATGCGAATATGAAATCAATCTTCCTCTTCTTGCGAACCTTCTGATCTTGACTCGATTCGCTTTTCTAACGTGCCCCGCCGAGCCGAATTACCATAGCCCATTAGTAACACGCTAAGATAGCGATCATCTCGTCAAATCTAAAGGAACCAATTGGAGTCCTTGAGGGTAAGAGTTAAGACCCGTATGGCCTTTGAGTCTCACATAATAGCAAACACTATTGCTACTAACTCAGTGGTCGAAATGCATACGTGGTATGAACACGTATTACAACATCACTCCTTTCCCATGGAGAGTATGTCTTAATGATGTTGTACGGATGAAAGATCAGACACCACAGTGCCTATCTTTTGAGTCCCCTTACTACTCAGGAAATATTTCCGGACTCTCATCCTGCATAAGACAGATAGGATTATAAAATCCAATGAGATCTTTTTATCCTTGTGATTCAGATCTCAGATCTTTTGTAAGCATCCATATGATGCAGATCTTTCATTCGACTAACTTTGTTAAAGTCATGACTCTAAATCATTCGTCTAATGATTTTGACTTTAAACTAGTCTCATCTCTATCTTATCCATCTGATAAGATAAGGCGGTTGCTCATGTGAGAGAGCCAACCTTAATCTGTCCGACATACACACAATTCAGCTGAGATTTCAAAAAATGTACACAAACATTTCTTTAAGAAATTCATATGCAATGCTTGAAAAAGAACTTATTCTTTTATTAAATTTGATCTTTCTTAGACATGGGAATATATATTTGTACAACTCAGCTCATACGCAATCCTTGGGATGATAGGTGTTCATAAAACACATTTCTGGGGATCGCTTTCGTAAGCTGATCCTCTATCATCTCATGCGTAGATATGTACCTTATGTCTACCTTCTTGGTTTTATCAGTCTTTTGCAAATCTGCAGTTCCTTTAAGATACTGCATTATCCTCTTAACCGCTTTCCAGTGTTCTTGCCCTAGGTTGGATTGGTAACAGCTTACCATTTCCAACTGCAAAACAGATGTCTGGTCTCGTACACACCATAGCGTACATAAGACTATCAACTGCACTGGAATATGGAACTTTTTCCATAATTTCTTTTTCCTTTTGGTTCTTTGGACACGATTCCAGATATAAATTATCGCATATGCTTATATGAATATCAATGGACTTGCAGTCCTGCATATTAAATTGTTCTAGAACCTTCTTTATATAAGTCTCCTGTGAAAGAGAAAGAAGTTTTTTCGAACGATTCCTAGAAACCTTAACTTCAAGGATATATGCGGCTTTTCCTATGCCTTTCATCTCAAATACTGATGAAAGCCAAGCCTTGATACTCATCACAAAGCCCTTGTCATTTCTGGCTATTAAAATGTCATCTACATATAGAGACATGATAATATACTTGCTTTTAATCCTCTTGATATATACTCAGTTATCTTCATCAAGCATGGAAAAAACCATTTGATAAGACAACTTCTTGAAATTGTATATACTATTGCCTCGAGGATTTACTTAAGATCATATATGGATTTACGAAGTTCACAAACCTTATGTTCGTTTCCTTCTTTTACAAACCCTGTTGGTTGTTCCATATAGATCTCCTCGTCCAATTCTCCATTGAGAAAGGCAGTCTTTACATCCATCTGATGTAATTCTAGGTATAAGCAAGCTACCATTGCCAGAATCAGGCGAATCGAGGTAAAACGCACAACAGGTGAGAAGGTCTCTTGTTGCGTAAAACCTTTCGCGACAAGGCGAGCTTTATATCTATCTATAGAGCTATCAGCCTTATGCTTGATCTTGAGAACCCATTTGTTCCCAATTGCTCTATGTCCTCTGGGTGAGTTAACTAAGTCCCAGACTTGGTTAATTTTCATGGATTTCAATTCCTCCTTCATCGCTTCCATCCATTTGTCTTTTGCAGGGCATGATGTGGCATATTTGAGATTCTTCAAGTCCTTGTTGACTCGAATTTAGATCAATTCTAATATCACTCCCACTTGAAATGTTGTTAGAATTGCTCCCACTTAGATCATTATTCCCGTATGGAATAGGATAATCGTCATTCGTATAATCCATTGGTGAAGATTGAAAAGTATTTTCGTTTTCACCAAGAATTCTCCCACTCGAATGAGGTAATCCTTCTTGATCACAAATCTCAAATAGAGATAAGTCCTGACTTATCTCGCCCTGTCTTGGAAACTCGTTTTCCAAGAAAGTGACATCCCTCGACTCAAATTCAATTAGCACACCATTGTCTTCCTGACTAACAAAAACATAACCTTTGGAGTTTAATGCGTATCGTTTAAAGATACATTTCCTTCCCCATGGCCCAAGTTTGCCATACTTATGGGAGGAAATATGTGTGTTGAATGCACCAACTCAAGGTAAAATGTTTAAGTCAGGAGATCTTTGGTTCCACAACTCATAAGGAGTGGAGCTAACTGATTTCGAGGGTACGCGGTTTAAAATGAAAACTGTTGTCAATAATGCATCACCCCAGAAGGTGATTGGCAAGTTAGCTTGCGCCATCATTGAACGGACCATTTTTCATTAAAGTCCTATACCTCCTTTCTGCAACACCAATTTGTTGAGGAGTATAAGGCATAGTTACCTGATGTACTATGCCTTTTTCATCACAAAGTTCCTTTAAACTTGTTGATTGATATTCACCGCCCCTATCGGTTCGCATGACCTTAATCTTGCGATCTAATTGATTCTCCACTAAACTCATATAGTTTTTAAAGCAGGTTTAGTGCTTTTACTTTTTGTGGGATATCAAATAGATATGACCGAATCGGGTGAAATCATCAATTAAAAGTGATGAAATAGGACTTCCCGCGTCTTGTCTTGACATTCATCGGACCACTTATGTCCGAATGGATAAGCGGTAATGGAACCTTGGCCCTTGTGCCGGTTCCAAACGGCTTGCGACAAGATTTCCTTTCAAGGCAATGTTCGCAGGTCGACATTTCAACCTTTGAAACATTGGATAGAAGGCCACGTTTGGCAAGTCTATCCATACGCGTTGGTCCAATATGACCAAGCCTTGAGTGCCAACAAATTATATTAGACTCATTAGTCAAAGAATTTGTCATAAGGAAATGAGAAATCATACATTGTACTTATTACAATGAATCCTTTAAATACATAACCCAGAACCAATAAAGGAATTATTACAAAAATAGGTCCATATTACAAACATGAAGGAACCAACCATTAACCAAGACCTAATAAATTGACCACAATTTTAATATTCCTTTGAATATATGGAATGAAGAGAACATCATGAAGTAGGATAGTGCGGCCGTTGTCCAAGACAAGCTTGCGAGTCCCAACGCCTTTCACTTCAACACGTGTGTTGTTTCCTACATTGATCCACTTCATTCCTTGAGTATCCGGTGATACTCCACGAAGGACCGTCTGTCCTTTGCTATGTGGTCGGTGGCACCTGAATCAATTATCCCAAAATGGATTAGATTCCACAAGAAATAGTGAACTAGAAACACATATGTAACTAGTATTACAAGTTACCTCGTCACTTCCACTCGTACACGAACGAGCATAGTGACCGAGCTTGTTGCACTTGAAGCACTTGATCCTTTTCAAGTCTTTCTTCTTGTGCCATTTCTTGTGTCCACCCTTATGTTTGGGTTCCTTGGTAGACTCAGGTTGCTTATTACGTTCATTAGAAGACTTCGAACGATCTTTACGTTTCTTTCCCCCGTGTGAGGAACTAGCAACCATGTGCACTTCTGCACCTGGCTTGGCAGCCGCAAGCCGCTCTTCCTCTAATTCGAGGTGCTTGGAAACATCGTTGAAGGTCTTGATGCTCTCATTATGAGTGAGATGCATCTTCATCTGATCCCACCCATTTGGTAGTGAACGTATGACTGCTTGGATTTGTTGCTCATCCGTGAGCACATGACCGGCGTCCTTTAACTCTGATATAAGGTTCGCCATATGTCGCAGATGTTTCCCCATGGAATGATCTGGACGTTTCTTATATGTATCGAACTTTATAGTTAAGGCGCGAAGTTTGGACACCGATGTGCCACCGAACTTCTCCTCTAGCTTGGACCATATGTCCATGGCTAGGTCATGTTCTCGGAAGATGCGCATTATGTCATCAGCCATACTGCTTAATAACGTAATGCGCGCTATCTTATTCTTCCGAGACCAAGCATCAAAAACTTCCTTGTCTCTTCGGTGTTGGGCCGTAGTGCCCAACTCGGGTTCAATCATTACGTTCTTTAGAGTTTCGAGCACTTCTTGCTCCTCTAAAACGTATTGTATCTTAATGGACCAAAGTTTGTAATTATCGCCGTTGAGTTTTTCACCTTTGTTTAACTCAGCGACGATATTCTTTGAAGCGGAAGACATTTTACTTTTAAAATGCTGCAAAAAGACAAAACCGAAGGTTCGATCAAAAACATTGCATAAAAAATTCTTAAAATATAACTCCCACTTGAAATGATAATAGAATATCCCATTTGGATAGTTCTAAAATTCAAATCCCACTTGGAATTATATTATATTTGATAAGTTACTTTCGAAAAATATTGAAGGTGTTGTTCTAGAATCGAAAAAGTCTCTATGATTCCAATCACCATCTAGAACAACTTTCAATATTCCCCCATCACTTATCAAACAATAGTACTCTTATAGTACTAGCAGCGGAAAATAAGTATTTGATAAGTTACTTTCGAAAAATATTGAAGATGTTACTCTAGAATCGGAAAGGTCACTATGTTTCCAATCACCATCTAGAGTAACTTTCAATATTTCTCCCTCACTTTATCAAATGTTAGTACTCTTATAGTACTTAGCAGCGGAAAAGCGTTTTTGAAAACGTATTTTTCAAAACGAATATAAAATACATTGGCTAATCTCCGTAGAGTAGAGCACAACGTCATAAGTTCATTGGCTAATCTCCGTAGAGTAGAGCACAATGACATGGCTAATCTCGCATGAAGTAGAGCATTACGGCTAATCTTCAAGGAGTAGAGCACAATTTCATAAGTACATTGGCTAATCTCCGAAGAGTAGAGCACAATGACTTGGCTAATCTCGCATGAAGTAGAGCACTATGGCTAATCTTCAAGGAGTAGAGCCCAATGAAAAACTTCATTAAAACGTTAGTCCCGTATGAACTAGTCGGCACTGTGGTTAGCCCCGTATGGGCTAATCGACACATTCGAGTTTGACCAATGCCCTTTGTCACCCCGTATGGGTCAGTTGACAAATTTGCAGCCGACTCAGACCTTCTGCCAGATTGGTCGACCAAAAACACAAAATTGGTCGACCAATTTTCGAAATGCAAATTCTCCCGACCAGGGCCTCTGCCCTGGCCGGGGCTTGGCCAAGGGGCGGCCAGGGCCTCTGCCCTGGCCGGCCAGGGGCCCTGGCCCCCTCGGCCAGGGCCGGCCAGGCCCTGGCCTCTGCCAGGGCCGGCCGGCCAGGCCACTGGCCGGGGCAGGGCTCCTGCCCTGGCCTCGGCCAGGCCCTGGCCTGAGGCCAGGGCGTCGGCCCTGGCCTCTGCCAGGGCGGCCTGGCCGCTGGCCGGGCCAGGGCTCCTGCCCTGGCCTCGGCCAGGCCCTGGCCTGAGGCCAGGGCGCCGGCCCTGGCCTCTGCCAGGGCCGGCAAGCCGCTGGCCGGGGCCAGGGCTCCTGCCCTGGCCTCGGCCAGGCCCTGGCCTGAGGCCAGGGCGCCGGCCCTGGCCACTGCCAGGGCCGGCCTGGCCGGCAGGGCTTGGCCAAGGCCGGCCACTGCCGGCCTGGCCTTGGCCGGCCACTGCCGGCCTGGCCATGGCCGGCCATGGCTTGGCCATGCCCGGTCATGGCCAAGGCCATTCGGCGTTGGCCGGCCATGGCCCCTTTGGCCATGGCCGGCCACCCCCTTTAAATGGGGTTGCCGCACTCATTCCTCCCCCTTGATGGGGTGGTCGCCGGTGGTTATTGGCCGTAGCCAACCCCCTCCGTATGGGGAGAGGGGGTGCATGGCCTTCATAGCCCATTTGGCCATGGTGCACATGCACCAAATTTTCCTCTTACCCGATGGAAATAACTTCCATCATCTTCCTCGATGAAGCACCCGTTCGTCGATGAAGCACCCGTTCGTCGAGAAATTAGTTATTTCCTAATGGCCGTGTGCCAAAAATGAATAACGTACTACGTGAACGGTCGGTTCTTCCCGTCACGGAGAGTTCCTACCATATCCGTAATGATAGGAGACCCTAACGTGAAAAGAACAACCGCTGCGTTCTCTCCGTCACGAAGCGTTCCTACTATATCCGTAATAGTAGGAGACCCATTCGTGAAAAAGACAACGACTCGTTCGTAGTTTCGACGGGGCGGTGGATTGACCGGGGCGAACCCATATGGCTCTGATACCAATGTAGGATCCTGTCCAAAACAGAGTTAGGATCGATAATATGAAGTTTAGACTTACGCTTGCGTACGCTGCACGGTAGTCTACGAACTTCGCCTTCGGATTCGCCACGACGGATCGAGTCTACTCACGAACGGAGTAAGGCTACTAAATCCACAATCTAAATCTCTATTTTAGATTAAGAACTTGGATGGAGGGAGAGGAAATATTTCTGCAGAGCTTCGCTAGGAAGACGATGCATGCATGAATTTCATGCAAAAAGTGTAAGGAAAATGGCTACCCTTGGGTCTTATTTATAGCCCCCAAGGTAGTTATTTTAGGGTAAGTTGTTCCTTTGGAACAACTTAATTAAGGTGTACCATGATGCATGGCACATTATAAGCTTAAGTTGTACCATATGCATGGTACAATATAAGCTTAAGATATTCCCCCTTTATTAGCCATATGTCGCATGGATTTATGCATATATAATGCGACTTTCCCGCTCATACAGAGATCCTCTCCGCTAGGGAACAGATTCCCTTTGCACACGACTTCGTGTGCGCGACGTTCGAGGTCCGTATTCCCTCGTACATCCCCCACAAGGGTGTACAAACGTCTTCCATATCCAACATGTTAGTGAATCCAATTAGGGTTCGTGGCCACGATAGTGGTGTGCACTTTGACGGGATCTACTGACATCCTATATTACTAATTGTTAACTACGATAGTAGCATCACTGAAGAGCCATTAATCCACGAGGTGACATGAGCAAAGATTGAGTATAGTTTTCGTCCTTAAAGCATGCATCTTGTGAAGTCATCCACGAGGTGGGACAACACAGGATACGTTAGACAAGTGACACAACGAGAGTTAGTCATGAGTTCTACATCTTAGATGCAAAAATGACCCCTTAATAAAGTCAATCCAACGTAAGAATCCTAACCTAGCATCGACATACGACGATCCTAACAGTGAGTCCTATTGCACTAGTCTTTTTATATTGTTGATAATCTTGATAAGAGATATTTTTGACAACCAATTTGAATACACCTGCTGACATTGTTCCGAGATATGGAAAATGCCCAAGTTAATTAACATCACTTCCCTGTGGGTTCGACATCTTTCTATACTTCAAAGCCTGACACCGTGCACTTGCGGTAATTTCTGGGGTTAATTTAGGAACGCATCTAGCCCTTGGCACAGTTAGCGGGGATTTATCTCTGTGAAATTCGTGTCATAACTCGGTGGGTTTTGAGGTTAATTCTGGGCACATCCAGCTTTTGGTGCCGTTGCCGGGAGGTAATGGTTATTGCTTGGGTTTATTTCTTTATTGAAGAATTTGTTAGCAATTCTTACCATCTTCTACCTTTCCATATTTTTATTCTCTTTATTTCTTTGTTACTGACACTTCTCTCCAGTTAATATTCTTTATAAGTGATCCGATATTATGGAGATGCAAGTGTGTTAGATCAGCGATTCTGATAGCAGCTCAGATGGGTTTAGCTCCTCTCCATACCAAGGATATGATCATCAAGACTCATACATGGAGGGAGCCATTGTCGAATGTGCAGCAAGGGAGCTGCTGGATGCAGTCCGATTCATCGGATCGGGAACCTACACGGCAGGTGATGAGTCCTAACAAATGGTTATGGATTATATACTAATCAATGTCTCTGATACATGCACCATTGAGGATGACATCCATATAAGATTTGAAGGGGACGAGATGCACCTCTGTCCACGACGAGTGTGTAGAACCCGAGCAGCTTCAAGGCGACATCATTCAGGGAAGCCCTCTTGATTCTACAAAAACTATCCCCTCAAAACTCCCCACTAATAGGATTCGATCTTCGGGAAGCCTGGATAAACCGAATTCACATTGATGAAATCCGTGCGAGTTTCTCCTAAAGGTCGTCAGCCGTAAGTTGAATGGGCCACACCTTCACCACTGAACGACTCTCCCAAAATGTCGTCAGCCGTAAGTCAAAGTGGCCACCCCTTTGCGACTGAACGACTCTCCTAAAGTCCATTAGCCGTCAGTCGAAGGGGCCACCCCTTCGCCACTGAACAACTCTCTTAAAGGTTGTCAGCCTTAAGTCAAAGGGGCCACCCCTTTGCCACTGAACGACTCTCTTAAAGGTCGCCAGCCGTGAGTCAAAGGGCCCACCCCTTTGCCACTGAACGACTCTCCTAAGTGTCATCATCCATAAGTCGAAGGGGCCGCCCCTTTGCCACTGAAAGACTCTCCCAAAATGTCGTCAACCGTAAGTCGAAGGAGCCACCCCTTCGTCACTAAACGACTCTCCTAAAGGTCGTCAGCCGTAAGTCGAAGGGGCCATCCCTTCACCACTGAACGACTCTCCTAAAGGTCGTCATCCGTAAGTCAAAGGGGCCACCCCTTCGCTACTGAACGACTCTCCTAAAGGTCGTCATCCATAAGTCGAAGGGGCCACCCCTTTGGCACTGAACGACTCTCCTAAAGGTCCTCAGCTATAAGTCGAATGGGACACCCCTTCGCCACTGAACGACTCTCCTAAGCATCGTCAGCGATAATTCGAAGGGTGACCCATTTGCCACTGAACGACTATACCAAAACATCGTCTGTCGTAAGTCGAGGTGACACCCCTTCGCTACTAAACGACTCTCCTAAACGGATCATCAGCCATAAGTCGAGTGGCCACCCCTTTGCCACTAAACGACTCTCCTAAAACGTGTCGTAAGCCAAAAGTCGAAGGAGCCATCCCTTCGCTACTAAACGACTCTCCTAAAATGCGTCGTCAGCCGTAAGTCGAGGGGCCACTCCTTTACCACTGAACAACTTTCCTAAAATGTGTCGTCAGCCATAAGTCGAAGGGGACACCCTTTCACCACTGAACGACTCTCCTAAAGACCGTCAGCCGTAAGTCTAAGGGGCCACCCGTTCGCCACTGAACGACTCTCCTAAAACGTTGTCAGCCGTAAGTCGAAGGGCCACCCCTTCACCATTGAACGGCTCTCCTAAAAGGTCATCAGCCGTAAGTCGAAGGGCCACCCCTTTGCCATTGAACGACTCTCCGAAAACATCGTCAGCCGTAAGTCGAAGGGTCACCCCTTCGTCACTGAACGACTCTCCTAAGTTGTGTCGTCAGTCATAAGTTAAAGGGCCACCCCTTCATCACTAAACGTCTCCCGTACTGTCAGCCATGAGTCGAGGAAATCTCTCCCTCACCATGGGACGTAGTGGTCCACTGCTAACAAGGTACGATGGCTTACCCTTGAACATCCTGAAGCAGCGTCTAACTCATCGAGGAGCCATTAGGCATTACGACCACCACATGACGTAAGCGACAACAAACAAAGAGATGCAACGACAAACAAGGATATACATGCCAATTTTTCTGGCACTCCTATTGCAAAACATTGTTTTCATTTACATTTACATCACCCCTTGACGTGCGTTTATATTTCATATATTCACGCACGTTTTCTTTTGTGTTTCTCCGTGTTTTTCCGCCGTCTTTTATTCGTTTTCTTGTATTTTCTCGTTTTCTTTCACTTTTCTTTGTTTATCCATGTTTGCAGGAGATTGACCGTGTAGGGGACGTTTAACGACGATATCTCAAGTCCCCGGAGCAATGGGAGGAGTCACGCGTGATCCAGGGGGTCAAACGCCAAAGAATACATCTTTCATCCCCTCACCCGGTCGGTTGGTCATCTCCAACCGATCGGGTGATGCACGCGTGCACCACCCGGTCTCAGCCGGAGCTCATATGGAAGTCACCCGACCGGTTCACAGACCGGTTCAGCGGGGGCCTGTTCTCTGTCTTTTCGAGCAAAATTCCAACCGATCGGGTGACTCTCACCCGATCGGTTCATCTGTAGCTGATGCTGAGGAGCTGAAGACACGGGCACCCAACCGATCACTTCACCCGATGGCGCCAAGATCCAACCGGTCACTCCAAGAACTCACCCGACCGGTTCATATGACCGGGTGAAAGCTCGCCGTTTTCTGTTCATAATCTGTAACGGATCACCCGATCGGTTGACTTGTCAACCGATCGGGTGATACGAGAGTCTATAAATAGAACCCCTAGGGTTCCAGAAACGGGGGAGCTGCTAGTTTTTCCTGTTTTCTCCTATTGTGACGGCTGTAATTATTGTTCTTTTGTAAGTTTTCGGATCTTTCTCAAATTTTAGTATTGTCTTAATTACCCTATTACTTCCGCATTCCAATCATCCGATTATGATTCCAACGGTTAATTTTCATTTAGATCGCTTTTCAATGAATTTTTGTGAGTAGTTCCCAAATCTGGGATTTTGGTGGAAACCCCTTCGGGGGCTCTTCCCGATGCATCCATAGGGTTAGGAAATCGATAGGGATTAGGAATCTAACGGTTACGCGGGGTGTTTCATTGTCATCGACGGGAAAAAGACCGCCTTTGACCGTTGGGCCAAGAGGGAATAAACTTGGCGGTTGACTCCCTAGCCGTAGCTCACGCCCATAGCATAGACGTCGAATCCTAGCACGCGGGAGCGGCAGGATGAGACGTGGGGAGTTATCGTTGCAAGCTTAGTGCTCCCAGAATCGATCAGTGTTAATGGACACGGGAGTGCCCACTGGTCGAATCCGGGAAGTCCGGTGTATCATCCTGGGCACCGACTGGAATATCGGGCCCATGGGATGCCGGTACCACTTTCAGAGGCAACGTCTCACCATTAGACCCTAATTCCGATCGCTATCCATACCCGTAGGCCGTATCGGCGAGAGTCGCTCGTTGGAGTGGAAACCAAAGTCCCGGGTTTATTTTCTTATTGTTCATACCCTTCATTCCCTTCTGTGACAACCATCTACCGATTCGGGCTAGCTCGCCCCCGGGGTGATTTTGGTTCTCATTGACTCAAGCACATCCTAGCCTCCCTGTGTTCGACCCCCAAGCCACACTACAACACCGTGCGCTTGCGGTTACAAATTTCTAAACCCCCACGCGGGTCCCCCTGGCCATTTGCGGATAGCAAGACGGGGCGGTCACGTCAAGTTTATGGCGCCGTTACCGGGGAGGCAACGTGTTTGTTATTTTAGGATCTCTTGAACCCTAGTGTCTAGCTCTTATCCCAACCTCGCGATAATTTTCGCATTCTCCTTTTTCTTTTTTATTTCTCTTATTTTTATTTCTTATTTTATCTGTTTCTTTCCCACTTGTCGCTTCACGGGTGTTTGTTGTTTTTCATGCGCAGGAGTTCCAGAAGTCTCGACGACTTGATTCCCCTCGATCCAGAGATTAACGTCACCCTTAGGCGTTTGGCCACCGAGAAGCGAAGAAGAGAGGATCCCGAATCCATGGAGGAGAACACCCCGCCGCACAAGTCCCTGTTGGAGTATTCGATGCCATCCATCAAGTCGACTTCCGCCATCCGTTCTCCAGCTATTGCGGCCCAAAGCTTTGAGCTAAAGCCGTCTCTGGTGACGTGGATCCAGCAGGATCAGTTTACGGGTGCACCCATGGAGAGCCCGATCGAGCATCTAGACTCCTTCTTGGAGAAATGTGACACCTTCCGGATTAATGGTGTCACGACTGAGGCGATCCGTCTGAAGCTGTTCACCTTCTCTTTACGAGACAAAGCCAAGCAATGGCTTAGGGGGAAGGACCCCAACACCTTCAATACCTGGGAGAAGCTCTCCAACGCTTTTCTGACAAAGTTCTTTCCTCCGGGGAAGACCATGAAGTTGAGGAGTGAGATCTCCTCCTTCTCCCAGGCCAGCCACGAGTCCTTGCATGAAGCTTGGACGAGATACAATGAGATGCAAAGAAGATGTCCTCACCACGAGCTTCCGAAGTGGCAGATTATTAATCTGTTCTACAATGGGTTGAGGGATGACCTGAAATCTTCTATGGACGCCGTGGCTGGGGGTTCCTTCATGTCTAGGAGCGAGGAAGATGCCGGACATATTCTAGAAAATATGGCATCCAACAATGAGCGGTGGTGTGACGAGAGGGCCACACCCAGGTCTGGGGGTATACACAGAGTCGAGGACGTCGACAAACTTTCAAGAAAGTTCGACTTGCTTTCGACCCAGATCTCCGCACTAATGGTAGGAGCCGGTGGGGCCGGTACACAGCAAATTTCAGCGGTAGAATCCGAATTCTCTGGGGAATTCGACGGTGGTGACATCTCACCACCGTTGGATCAGGTGAGCGCACTATTTTACAACCCCACGGGAAATGCGCCGTATCCGCCAAGGACCAATTCCAACCCGGCCTACTCTCCAAACAACCAGAACCACCCTAATTTTGGTTACCGGCCACCATTTCAGCCCTCACCGCCTCAGCAGCCGCAGCAACAAACATATCAGTCGGCTAGGCCACAGCAGAGTCAGGTTCAGCAGCAACCATTTCAGCAGCAACCTCAACAACAATTTTACGCCCCCAGGAATCAGCAGCCAATCCAGCAGCAGCAGCAGTATGGCCAACAGAGGGCCGTCTCTCCGGTCGAGTCTCTCTTGACTCAATATATAACCAACCAGGAGAAGATCAACCAAAAGCTGGAAATGGGTCAGCGGGCCCTCACAGACCAAGTAACCCAGCTGGGGTTACAAGTGGCGAACCTCTCAAGGTCACAAAACCAATTGCCGCCACAACCGGAGGTGAACCCGAGGGGAGCATGTAGTGCCCTGGGAAGCTACTGCACATGTACTAGGGGGGGGGGGGTGAATAGTACTTTTAAATAATAGGGAGAGTTATTCCTAATTATCGTGCAATTAACAAACAACAATGCGGAATAACAACGATCAACAAGAATAAATGCAAACGCAAACAAATGGTTTAAATGGGTTCGGATCCACCCAAGTCTCCCCGACTTGTTCCCGGTGATCCTACGTCCCAACCACCCGGATCCCTTCCGGATACTTGAGTTAGAAACCCTAACTCAAGATTTCCAATAAGAACACTTGCGAAAACCTCACAAGCGCAATCGACCTACAATCGATGACCGTGACTCCCACAACCCGGGATCACGCAAAACCTCTCACAACCGAGAGTATACAATTCAAATATAACTGAAATGAAATGCTTACCAACAAAATACCTATGCCTTGAGATTTCTTACCAAATTAGGGCAAAGAGGATTTTGATGGAGGAAGTGTCACCAAACCCTAGCTTCAAGAAGATGACCAGCAATGGAAGCCTAGGGTGGAGATGGTGACCTAGAATCAAGCTTCTAGCTCCAATATGTTGCTTCACCCCCTTCAAGAAATGAATCAGGATTCTATTTATAGGGGCAAGAAAAACGAGTTCAAAAAGATCCCAACGGCTTCTTTTCTGAACCAGACTAATCGGTCAAAGAAGGATCACCTGACCGACTAGTTCATCAACTAGTCGGTTGGGTGATATAACGTAGACCGACTAACGGTTGAACAGCCAAAAGGTGAAGTTCCAGGCAAAGACAACTAGTCGGTCTAAGAAGACTTGCCGACCGACTAGTTTCCCAACTAGTCGGTCGGTGAATGATCTTTGACCGACTAACGTCGAAATAGGATAGGTTGACTTCAAGATGACTTAGTCGGTTTAAGAACAAATGCTGACCGACTAGTTTTCTCAACTAGTCGGTCGGTAAACATTCTTTGAACCGACTAACTCGAAACAGTAGCTCATGCTGAAAAAGGCTGAACACAACTAGTCAGTCTAAGAAGGATTACTGACCGACTAAATCGTCATCTAGTCGGTTGGTGACTCTTCTTTGACCGACTAAACTGTAGTCATAGAAAGAGCTGAATTAGAGAAGGCAAACTAGTCGGTTTAAGTAGAGTTTCCGACCGACTAGATCGTCATCTAGTCGGTTGGTGACTCTTCATGAACCAACTAACATACACTCGAAGCCGAGGGAAGAAGCGATAGGCTTCGGGAAAGTTTCTAATGGCTTCTAAGAATATCCTAGCTCTAAGATATGAGCGAAATGAAGATTATAAAGTAAGTCCTACTCAAGGCTTAACATTCTAATCTATGAAGCTAGAAGACTATAAAATAAACCTTACGAGCCGTCTTCAAAGCTTCAATCTTCATTCCTCTTGACTTCAATATTGCTCCTCGAGCTTCAACGAAGCTCCAGGCATACGATCACGCGTATTGAGAAGTCTTGAGACGTCGCTTTTGTTGTACGTGGTATTTTGGCGACGATCTCCATAACTGCGCTCACAAACTGTTAGTTCATGATATATTTATGTTTGCTCATCATCCAAAACCAAATCCGGGGAGTCCAATACTCAACATTCTCCCCCTTTTTGGTGATGACAAACCAACATATATAATAATAAAAAATAATGAACTAAATGAAATATACTTACTCCCCCTGCATTGATGACACATTAGTTCCATATGAAATAATAAGCACATACATCAAGCAGATGAGGAAAGTAAAAATTCAAATCCAATATTTGAGATTTAGGATTTGTAATCCATTTTTATATCTTAACTCCCCCTGAATCTAACATATCAAATTAGATTCATGGTAAATTATCATTTAGTGCATGCCATTATTATGCCATTATTATTATCTCTCCCCCTTTGGCATAATCCAAAAAGAGCGGGAGGAAGCCAATGACAATAAATCATGTCCAAATAATTCATTAAGCATGGGAGTCTAAGAATACGACCACGTTTCATATGACACCAAAATAAAATTCGAATAAAGTCAAAGCGTGTCAATGAGACCATAGTCGAAAATCGAAAACTTAAATCATCAAAATATCAAATGTAAATTCACTTATTGATGAAATGAATTTACACTCCAATATCAACATTTATAGCTATTTTAGTGCATGGAAAACAATTCTATGTTTTCATACAACTAAAGCTATTGAATCAAAATAAATCGTCGAGCGACGAAATCAATATCAGAGACATACATAAAATGTGCACAAAGGAATGATCCATCAGACGAGTGGTGCACATCATAGAATATCAAATGACACAATATCGATCGAAAATGAACATAAAGTAAAAGCACATCAAAACTAAGTAAAGTGTGCGATGAGAAGTGACAATGTGATAAAAGTAATTACGAAAATCATCATTATAACTTTTAAAACACGGCATGCCAAAAATAGATATGAATTTCAAAGCATTTATGGCATTCACAATTCTATCATGCTAGGAGAAACAAAATGATACCAATGTAAAGAAATAGATTTTAACCAAGCATGCATTCAATCCTCATGGATACCAAATGTAATATCATACTTACAACATTAAGCTCCCCCTACATTGGTGCATTACCTAAGCACCATCAACTCCGTTTGAATGAAAGTCTTCGCAAATCGAGGAGTTGGTAGGGTTGGTATTCCACGGTGGATTGAACCTAGAAAACTTCATTTTGGTATCCAAAACCCCTTTTGGATCCAATGGGTTAGACAAAAAATTTGAAATACGACATTAAAATAATTGTAACCCATGAGTTAATGTAATCAAAATCAATTTTATAAATCAGAATGCCTTGGTACCCATAAACATGATCATAAGCTCATGGTACCAAGCATTGAAAGGTTAAAGGAACTAACCCTTCGGAAACCAAGTCCAAGAGGAACTTGACTTCCCAACATAATCATCATTCAAAATAACATCATTAATATATGATTTCACATAAACATTCATCAGCATCATCGCTAGTGTTCTTGGGACCCCAAATAGTGTACATTTTGGGAATCCTCTTCCTAGTGGTTGCATGCACAAAAGGTTGATTTCTATGTGGTGCATGTGGCCTAGGAGCATGAGATCTAGCAATAGCATTATGATGAGCATGAGATCTATGATGTGGTGTAGCATACATACGTGGATAAGCATGAGGTGTGTATGCATGAGGATGATTATGAGAGAAGGCATGCACATGTTGATGAGATGTTTGAACATAAGCATTAGGATGTGCATGAGCATGATTACGTGCACGTGGGTGTCTCATATGAAGTGTTTGCACGTGCTCGTGGGTGCGGAGTATAAAAATCATCATTAATATTTGCATGCACCGGTGGAGTAGGATGTGTGTTCCTACGTGGCATAGCATGTGAGTACAAAAATGCATGGACCCCCTCTTTGGAGGTCTACCCAAAGTGGGTTTCTTTCCAATCGGGGGGTGTGTACAAAGTGGAAGCACTATTGGTAGGCAGAACTACCAATGGGTGTGTTTGCTCCCACTCGTCGAGGCATCGGATGTCGGCCTAACAAAGGTGGTAGGCGATTTGGATGAGTCTCCCATCTTATACCCCAAGCCAATGTGGTGTTTGGCCGGAAGTAAGTCATTTAGGATATTATCCCAAATGGCCCTTACCTTTATTGAAGTCATTGATACAGCCTAACGTGCACTCATACTTCTCTTTGAGAGAATGCAAAGAAGCATCCAAAGTGGATACTTGCGATGTGAGTGCATAAACACGTGATTTGAGATTCTTATTCTCAATATTCAAAGTTGAAGTTTTGAGACGTCAAATCCGCTATCACATGTCTCATCCCGAATCCTCAACACGAACATGCTCAAGTTGAGATTTGAGGGACTTCACCTCATTTCTCAACAAGCCATTATGAGTAAGCAAACTTGCTTTCTCATTGGCGAGTGTCTCAACAATGGTGTCATTGTTGGTGATGGTAGACTTAGGAGAGGTTTGAAGGCTAACAAGTTCATCTTTGGGTCTTATTATATCTATCTACTAATTTAGTAAAATTTAGACCAAATTTCTTGGTTTGCTAACCTCATTTCATCAATAGTAGGTTCTCCGCTTTCCTCCTCGCTACCATCCTCACTTTCATCCTCGCTATCATCGAAGGAGGACTTTCGATCTTTTGCCTCATTCGCCATGAAGCAAAGTTTTGCTTTCTCCATTCTTCCATCATCCAACTCTCCACTTGAGGAATCCTCTTCGGAGTCGGTGAATGTTCCACAACAAGTCCTTTCTTGTACTTTCTCTCGACTTGTCGTACTTTGCATGCTTTCCCCTTCTCCTTGTGTTTGTAGAGAGGACAATCCGGTTTGATGTGTCCTGGCTTGTTTGCATTTATAACACACGGGAGTAGAAGCATTAAGTCGAACTAACTTTAGATTTATTTCAAAGATATACCTTCTCGGAGAAATCGATCGAACTTCCTTGCCATACGTGCCAATGGATTCCATGTCCAATTCGTCTTCTGATTCTTCATCATCGGTAGATGGAGCGGCCTTGAAGGCAATCGCCTTTTTCTTTGGCTCATCTTGCTTCAAGTACGCTTTCATCTTTTCCTTCATTCGGATCTTACTATCCTTGCGTACCTCTTAAGACAACAAGGTACCCATTAGTTGTACGACGGTATATTTATTCATGTCATTACCTTCCTCGATGGCGAAGGTACGCTTTTCCCAACATGATGGAAGACCGTCGATAATCTTCGCGACTTTCTCCTTTTGGGTATAGACCTTCCCAAGAGCTTCCAAGTCGTTTGATATATCCACAAAGCGAGCGTAATATTCCTTCATGGTTTCGCCCTGCTCCATATGAAACAACTCAAATTCTTTATTAGCAACGACGAGTTTAGAATATTTTACCGTACTCGATCCTTCGTGCAATATGAGGAGTTGGTTCCATATTTGATATGCACTCTTACATGTGCATATCTTGTTGAAGTCCTCGGGCTCCAATGCACAAATTCAAGGCATTCATTGCCTTGGCATTGGCTACTTCCGCGGCGACCTCCGCGGGAGTCCACTTCGCAAAATCTTCTTCGGAAGGCTCGACATACTCCGTCATGGTGGCTCTCCATAGTGAAGCGCTCCGGAGGAAAATTTGCATCCGACATTTCCTGTACCCATAGTTGGTACCGTTGAAGTGTGGAGGCCTGACTGAGGATAGTCCTTCCATAACTGAAGAAGCTCCATCGCGGTTCTTGAAGACGTTGTAGTCGTTGTTCGTCATAGCTTTGAACTTAGGCTATGTGTAGCTTTGAACTTGGCTCTGATACCAATTGTAGTGCCCTGTGAAGCTACTGCACATGTACTAGAGGGGGGTGAATAGTACTTTTAAATAATAGGGAGAGTTATTCCTAATTATCGTGCAATTAACAAACAACAATGCGGAATAACAACGATCAACAAGAATAAATGCAAACGCAAACAAATGGTTTAAATGGGTTCGGATCCACCCAAGTCTCCCCGACTTGTTCCCGGTGATCCTACGTCCCAACCACCCGGATCCCTTCCGGATACTTGAGTTAGAAACCCTAACTCAAGATTTCCAATAAGAACACTTGCGAAAACCTCACAAGCGCAATTGACCTACAATCGATGACCGTGACTCCCACAACCCGGGATCACGCAAAACCTCTCACAAACCGAGAGTATACAATTCAAATATAACTGAAATGAAATGCTTACCAACAAAATACCTATGCCTTGAGATTTCTTACCAAATTAGGGCAAAGAGGATTTTGATGGAGGAAGTGTCACCAAACCCTAGCTTCAAGAAGATGACCAGCAATGGAAGCCTAGGGTGGAGATGGTGACCTAGAATCAAGCTTCTAGCTTGAATGGCTCACAATGGAGAGAATCTCTCTTGAGGATTTAGGACTCAAGAACTTGAGGGAGAGATTCTTGTGAGAAGAGAGAGCTTGGAAATAGAGTTGATTGCTCTTCTCTTTTGATCTGAAAATATCTCCAATATGTTGCTTCACCCCTTCAAGAAATGAATCAGGATTCTATTTATAGGGGCAAGGAAAAACGAGTTCAAAAAGATCCCAACGGCTCTTTTCTGAACCAGACTAGTCGGTCAAAGAAGGATCACTGACCGACTAGTTCATCAACTAGTCGGTTGGTGATATAACGTAGACCGACTAACGGTTGAACAGCCAAAAGGTGAAGTTCCAGGCAAAGACAACTAGTCGGTCTAAGAAGACTTGCCGACCGACTAGTTTCCCAACTAGTCGGTCGGTGAATGATCTTTGACCGACTAACGTCGAAATAGGATAGGTTGACTTCAAGATGACTTAGTCGGTTTAAGAACAAATGCTGACCGACTAGTTTCTCAACTAGTCGGTCGGTAAACGTTCTTTGACCGACTAACTCGAAACAGTAGCTCAGGCTGAAAAAGGCTGAACACAACTAGTCGGTCTAAGAAGGATTACTGACCGACTAAATCGTCATCTAGTCGGTTGGTGACTCTTCTTTGACCGACTAACTGTAGTCATAGAAAGAGCTGAATTAGAGAAGGCAAACTAGTCGGTTTAAGTAGAGTTTCCGACCGACTAGATCGTCATCTAGTCGGTTGGTGACTCTTCATGAACCAACTAACATGCACTCGAAGCCGAGGGAAGAAGCGATAGGCTTCGGGAAAGTTTCTAATGGCTTCTAAGAATATCCTAGCTCTAAGATATGAGCGAAATGAAGATTATAAAGTAAGTCCTACTCAAGGCTTAACATTCTAATCTATGAAGCTAGAAGACTATAAAATAAACCTTACGAGCCGTCTTCAAAGCTTCAATCTTCATTCCTCTTGACTTCAATATTGCTCCTCGAGCTTCAACGAAGCTCCAGGCATACGATCACGCGTATTGAGAAGTCTTGAGACGTCGCTTTTGTTGTTCATGGTAAATTATCATTTAGTGCATGCCATTATTATGCCATTATTTTATCTCTCCCCCTTTGGCATAATCCAAAAAGAGCGGGAGGAAGCCAATGACAATAAATCATGTCCAAATAATTCATTAAGCATGGGAGTCTAAGAATACGACCACGTTTCATATGACACCAAAATAAAATTCGAATAAAGTCAAAGCGTGTCAATGAGACCATAGTCGAAAATCGAAAACTTAAATCATCAAAATATCAAATGTAAATTCACTTATTGATGAAATGAATTTACACTCCAATATCAACCATTTATAGCTATTTTAGTGCATGGAAAACAATTCTATGTTTTCATACAACTAAAGCTATTGAATCAAAATAAATCGTCGAGCGACGAAATCAATATCAGAGACATACATAAAATGTGCACAAAGGAATGATCCATCAGACGAGTGGTGCACATCATAGAATATCAAATGACACAATATCGATCGAAAATGAACATAAAGTAAAAGCACATCAAAACTAAGTAAAGTGTGCGATGAGAAGTGACAATGTGATAAAAGTAATACGAAAATCATCATTATAACTTTTAAAACACGCATGCCAAAAATAGATATGAATTTCAAAGCATTTATGGCATTCACAATTCTATCATGCTAGGAGAAACAAAATGATACCAATGTAAAGAAATAGATTTTAACCAAGCATGCATTCAATCCTCATGGATACCAAATGTAATATCATACTTACAACATTAAGCTCCCCCTACATTGGTGCATTACCTAAGCACCATCAACTCCGTTTGAATGAAAGTCTTCGCAAATCGAGGAGTTGGTAGGGTTGGTATTCCACGGTGGATTGAACCTAGAAAACTTCATTTTGGTATCCAAAACCCCCTTTTGGATCCAATGGGTTAGACAAAAAATTTGAAATACGACATTAAAATAATTGTAACCCATGAGTTAATGTAATCAAAATCAATTTTATATCAAATGCCTTGGTACCCATAACATGATCATAAGCTCATGGTACCAAGCATTGAAAGGTTAAAGGAACTAACCCTTCGGAAACCAAGTCCAAGAGGAACTTGACTTCCCAACATAATCATCATTCAAAATAACATCATTAATATATGATTTCACATAAACATTCATAGCATCATCGCTAGTGTTCTTGGGACCCCCAAATAGTGTACATTTTGGGAATCCTCTTCCTAGTGGTTGCATGCACAAAAGGTTGATTTCTATGTGGTGCATGTGGCCTAGGAGCATGAGATCTAGCAATAGCATTATGATGAGCATGAGATCTATGATGTGGTGTAGCATACATACGTGGATAAGCATGAGGTGTGTATGCATGAGGATGATTATGAGAGAAGGCATGCACATGTTGATGAGATGTTTGAACATAAGCATTAGGATGTGCATGAGCATGATTACGTGCACGTGGGTGTCTCATATGAGTGTTTGCACGTGCTCGTGGGTGCGGAGTATAAAAATCATCATTAATATTTGCATGCACGGTGGAGTAGGATGTGTGTTCCTACGTGGCATAGCATGTGAGTACAAAAATGCATGACCCCTCTTTGGAGGTCTACCCAAAGTGGGTTTCTTTCCAATCGGGGGTGTGTACAAAGTGGAAGCACTATTGGTAGGAGAACTACCAATGGGGTGTTTGCTCCCACTCGTCGAGGCATCGGATGTCGGCCTAACAAAAGGTGGTAGGCGATTTGGATGAGTCTCCCATCTTATACCCCAAGCCAATGTGGTGTTTGGCCGGAAGTAAGTCATTTAGGATATTATCCAAATGGCCCTTACCTTTATTGAAGTCATTGATACAGCCTAACGTGCACTCATACTTCTCTTTGAGAGAATGCAAAGAAGCATCCAAAGTGGATACTTGCGATGTGAGTGCATAAACACGTGATTTGAGATTCTTATTCTCAATATTCAAAGTTGAGTTTTGAGACGTCAAATCCGCTATCACATGTTCATCCCGAATCCTTCAACACGAACATGCTCAAGTTGAGATTTGAGGGACTTCACCTCATTTCTCAACAAGCCATTATGAGTAAGCAAACTTGCTTTCTCATTGGCGAGTGTCTCAACAATGGTGTCATTGTTGGTGATGGTAGACTTAGGAGAGGTTTGAAGGCTAACAAGTTCATCTTTGGTCTTATTATATCTATCTACTAATTTAGTAAATTTAGACCAAAATTTCTTGGTTTGCTAACCTCATTTCATCAATAGTAGGTCTCTCCGCTTTCCTCCTCGCTACCATCCTCACTTCATCCTCGCTATCATCGAAGGAGGACTTTCGATCTTTTGCCTCATTCGCCATGAAGCAAAGTTTTGCTTTCTCCATTCTTCCATCATCCAACTCTCCACTTGAGGAATCCTCTTCGGAGTCGGTGAATGTTCCAACAAGTCCTTTCTTGTACTTTCTCGACTTGTCGTACTTTGATGCTTTCCCCTTCTCCTTGTGTTTGTAGAGAGGACAATCCGGTTTGATGTGTCCTGGCTTGTTGCATTTATAACACACGGGAGTAGAAGCATTAGTCGAACTAACTTTAGATTTATTCAAAGATATACCTTCTCGGAGAAATCGATCGAACTTCCTTGCCATACGTGCAATGGATTCCATGTCCAATTCGTCTTCTGATTCTTCATCATCGGTAGATGGAGCGGCCTTGAAGGCAATCGCCTTTTTCTTTGGCTCATCTTGCTTCAAGTACGCTTTCATCTTTTCCTTCATTCGGATCTTACTATCCTTGCGTACCTCTTAAGACAACAAGGTACCCATTAGTTGTACGACGGTATATTTATTCATGTCATTACCTTCCTCGATGGCGAAGGTACGCTTTTCCCAACATGATGGAAGACCGTCGATAATCTTCGCGACTTTCTCCTTTTGGGTATAGACCTTCCCAAGAGCTTCCAAGTCGTTTGATATATCCACAAAGCGAGCGTAATATTCCTTCATGGTTTCGCCCTGCTCCATATGAAACAACTCAAATTCTTTATTAGCAACGACGAGTTTAGAATATTTTACCGTACTCGATCCTTCGTGCAATATGAGGAGTTGGTTCCATATTTGATATGCACTCTTACATGTGCATATCTTGTTGAAGTCCTCGGGCTCCAATGCACAATTCAAGGCATTCATTGCCTTGGCATTGGCTACTTCCGCGGCGACCTCCGCGGGAGTCCACTTCGCAAAATCTTCTTCGAAGGCTCGACATACTCCGTCATGGTGGCTCTCCATAGTGAAGCGCTCCGGAGGAAAATTTGCATCCGACATTTCCTGTACCCATAGTTGGTACCGTTGAAGTGTGGAGGCCTGACTGAGGATAGTCCTCCATAACTGAAGAAGCTCCATCGCGGTTCTTGAAGACGTTGTAGTCGTTGTTCGTCATAGCTTTGAACTTAGGCTATGTGTAGCTTTGAACTTGGCTCTGATACCAATTGTAGTGCCCTGTGAAGCTACTGCACATGTACTAGAGGGGGGTGAATAGTACTTTTAAATAATAGGGAGAGTTATTCCTAATTATCGTGCAATTAACAAACAACAATGCGGAATAACAACGATCAACAAGAATAAATGCAAACGCAAACAAATGGTTTAAATGGGTTCGGATCCACCCAAGTCTCCCCGACTTGTTCCGGTGATCCTACGTCCCAACCACCCGGATCCCTTCCGGATACTTGAGTTAGAAACCCTAACTCAAGATTTCCAATAAGAACACTTGCGAAAACCTCACAAGCGCAATTGACCTACAATCGATGACCGTGACTCCCACAACCCGGGATCACGCAAAACCTCTCACAACCGAGAGTATACAATTCAAATATAACTGAAATGAAATGCTTACCAACAAAATACCTATGCCTTGAGATTTCTTACCAAATTAGGGCAAAGAGGATTTTGATGGAGGAAGTGTCACCAAACCCTAGCTTCAAGAAGATGACCAGCAATGGAAGCCTAGGTGGAGATGGTGACCTAGAATCAAGCTTCTAGCTTGAATGGCTCACAATGGAGAGAATCTCTCTTGAGGATTTAGGACTCAAGAACTTGAGGGAGAGATTCTTGTGAGAAGAGAGAGCTTGGAAATAGAGTTGATTGCTCTTCCTCTTTTGATCTGAAAATATCTCCAATATGTTGCTTCACCCCTTCAAGAAATGAATCAGGATTCTATTTATAGGGGCAAGGAAAAAACGAGTTCAAAAAGATCCCAACGGCTCTTTTCTGAACCAGACTAGTCGGTCAAAGAAGGATCACTGACCGACTAGTTCATCAACTAGTCGGTTGGTGATATAACATAGACCGACTAACGGTTGAACAGCCAAAGGTGAAGTTCCAGGCAAAGACAACTAGTCGGTCTAAGAAGACTTGCCGACCGACTAGTTTCCCAACTAGTCGGTCGGTGAATGATCTTTGACCGACTAACGTCGAAATAGGATAGGTTGACTTCAAGATGACTTAGTCGGTTTAAGAACAAATGCTGACCGACTAGTTTCTCAACTAGTCGGTCGGTAAACGTTCTTTGACCGACTAACTCGAAACAGTAGCTCAGGCTGAAAAAGGCTGAACACAACTAGTCGGTCTAAGAAGGATTACTGACCGACTAAATCGTCATCTAGTCGGTTGGTGACTCTTCTTTGACCGACTAACTGTAGTCATAGAAAGAGCTGAATTAGAGAAGGCAAACTAGTCGGTTTAAGTAGAGTTTTCGACCGACTAGATCGTCATCTAGTCGGTTGGTGACTCTTCATGAACCAACTAACATGCACTCGAAGCCGAGGGAAGAAGCGATAGGCTTCGGAAAGTTTCTAATGGCTTCTAAGAATATCCTAGCTTTAAGATATGAGTGAAATGAAGATTATAAAGTAAGTCCTACTCAAGGCTTAACATTCTAATCTATGAAGCTAGAAGACTATAAAATATACCTTACGAGCCGTCTTCAAAGCTTCAATCTTCATTCCTCTTGACTTCAATATTGCTCCTCGAGCTTCAACGAAGCTCCAGGCATACGATCACGCGTATTGAGAAGTCTTGAGACGTCGCTTTTGTTGTACGTGGTATTTTGGTGACGATCTCCATAACTGCGCTTACAAACTGTTAGTTCATGATATATTTATGTTTGCTCATCATCCAAAACCAAATCCGAGGAGTCCAATACTCAACAGAGCAACCCAAACGTCAGCACTCGTGCACAAGCACGCAAATGTGTCCGCTATCGTTCTGAGAAGCGGGACACAAATCCCTACTAGAGTGCCCCCTAACAAACCGAAAGCACCGTTGGTCGTTGAGTGACCGATCGAAAAATCAAACGACGCCGGTGCTTCGTCATCAAATCATATGACTCCGAAGGGAGTCTCTGAAGAAGAGAAGAAGAAGAACGAGGAAGGGAGCCCGAAAGTGTTCAAACCCGTTGTGCCATTTCCACAACGGTTAGCTCAGGCCAAAATTGATGAGAAATATGGCATGTTCTTCGCCATGGTAAAGGACCTGAGCCTGCAAATCCCCTTCCTAGAAGCAATCGAAACAATCCCCTCCTATGCGAAATTCCTGAAAGATTTGGTGACTAGAGGGTCTAGAAAGGAGAAAGTAGTGTTGACGACGGAATGTAGCGCTCTCATCCAGAGGGCAAATCCGCCGAAACTCAAGGACCCGGGGAGCTTCTCAATTCCTTGCACGATCGGGGTAGTAAAGATTCATCGTGCACTCGTCGATCTCGGAGCGAGTGTAAGTTTGATGCCCTTGTCGATGTATAAAAGGATAGGAATGGGTGATTTGGAGCCCACCGGTATGACCCTACAACTAGCTGACCGGTCGGTCAATTATCCAGTGGGGATTGTGGATGATCTCTCCGTTAATGTAAAAGGGGTGCATGTGCCAGTGGACTTTATAGTCATGGACATGCCTGAAGACGCACACACCCCCATCATCCTGGGACGACCTTTCATGGCCACTGCTGGCGTTTTGATTGATGTGAAGAACGGAAAACTTTCTCTAAACGTCAGCGGAGAAAAAGTTGAATTTGATCTGGGGTTGTCCATGAAGTACCCCGATCCCCCAGATGACCCTCGGTGTAATTTGCTGGAGGTAGAAGAAGAAAAAGCTGCTGAAGAGAGCTCCTGGGAGATTATCTTAAGAAACCCCCCCGATGACTTGGGGGATTCAGAGGATGGAGATGGCCCCAAGAACAAAGTTGCTGCTGGGAAAGCGAGTGCAGCAAGTACGACCCCTCCCGGGTTCCCCAAGGCTCCTCCTGCGAGGAGAACGGGGAAATAACCCATGGGCCTCACTAAAGACGAGGTCCGGATCCTAAAGAAGATGGCGGGAAGCGCCAATACGAAAGAGAAGCCCCCGGATCCCAAGAACAAGGAGAGGGTAGTCGAGCAAATCTTTCTCCAGCCGCTGACTACTCCAAAGGCCTTCAGCTCCAATGAAGAAGAGATGATGAACTTCGGGCATCACCCGTATCAACCACCGTGAACATCTCTTGCGGGCGTCGAGCCAACGACGTTAAACAAGTGCGCTTCATGGGAGGCAACCCATGCTCTAAACTTTTCCCCCATTTTTAGCGTTATTTTTGACTTTATTTTATCTACTTTTATAAATAAAATCAGCCGCGAGAACATCCGTTCAGGGACTTAGACAATCTGTTGGTTTTTGCAGGAAACAAAGCCCCAACCGATCGGTTGATAACTCACCCGATCGGTTGGGATGTATCAGATACAAGCCGAAATCTGTCCCCAAATGAACCGACCGGTTGAAGAATGAAGAGACCGGGTGACAGACCGGGTGAGCTGGGGAGAACTCTGGGGAAATTTTTGGGGAATATCAACCGATCGGTTGAGTTCGAGCGCGATCGGTTGAAGCGACCGGGTGAGCAGCCCTCAATTCTCAGGAAAATGAGTGGAGCGGCCAACCGATCGGTTGACAAGTCAACCGACCGGTTCGCATGTAGCACTTTTTCGGCAAGAATTTTCGACCTAACAGTCAACCGATCGGGTGACAAGTCACCGATCGGTTCGACTTAAAACCCTATATAAACCCCCGACCACCCGTTCTTTTTCATCCTCGCCCGATCGCCATTGTCGCTGTCGTTTCGCCTGCCTCTCCTCCCCAACGACTGATTCTCACTCCCCCACATCCTCCACTCCTCCAATACTCCTTTCCAAAACCTCCTCCATCAACCATTCCATCATCTTCACACACTCTCTCTCCTTTCATTTCAAATATCTGACCTAATTCCCCCTAACAACCCCCATTTCGAAAATTCTTGTCGAAAGAGGTCGCCGCGGCTCCACGCTACTCTCGTTGCACAGTGTGGGGACATCTACGAGCAAGCTTCGCCATTTCGCTTGGGTACACTCGCTCCTACGTTCATATTTCTATTTTTGCCCTATAAATTGTGCTTGCTCATTTTGCTTGTGTTAGTGTGCATTCATCGCTTTTGCACTCATTCTTACACGCACACTCACACATGGCTAAGGATAAGGACAAGGGGAAGGGGATTTTGCGGGAAGAGGAACCGTCACGAAAGAGACGTAAACAAACACGTCCCCCTTCCCACACACGAGCACTGACACTTGGCCCTCCCCCGCCTGTTATCCCCCCTGTGGACCCAATGTTGGGCCCGCATGGGTATATCTTTAGGAACCAGGAGCACAAGGATTTTTACCATAGGCTCGATGCTCGGGGGCATCTAACTACTAAGTTCCCGCACACACAAACACTTGTCGATCTCGGTGTCTACACCGAGGTCGAATCTCTTTTCGCTAACTTAGGATGGTTGGCCTTTCTTAATGCATCTGCCGTATCCTATCCGGCACTCACCCTCGAATTTCACTCTACACTTGTTTGGGAGTCCGGGTCGATCATTAAATTTCGGGTGCGTAACAGGAGTGTCACCACAAATCTGAACACAATTAACGATATATTTGGTTTCCCCAATCTTGGGGATGACTCCATCCGATACTACGGGTACACGCCCGAGTTTAACGTCGATCAATTCTGGTTCCGCCTCACTCTGCTCCATGACTATCCCCGAGGAAGGGCCAAGGCCTCTTCCATCATTCATCCCGTGTTTCGTTTGGCCCACAGGATCATTTCATCTGCATTTTTTCCTAGGGACGAGTCCGGCACCGTGACTATCCCTGACCTTTTTATCCTTTGGGCCATGACTTTCCCTTTTGTCCGGGACGATGATGGGATTAGCTTCAGGGCCCCTACCGTCCCCATCCATGGCGACGATTGGCTTGTTTACAAGCTACTCGAGATCAGCCGGGCCGGTAAGGGGAAGTTTTGTTGTGGGGGCATCATTACTATCATTTGCTCTTACCACCAATTTAATATTCCCATCCCCAATAATCTTCCCACTGCCGCAGAACCCTCACAGCTTGATATTGATGTCCTGCGGCACATCCACATGATTAGACCCCACTCAGATGGCCGCTTCATCTTCAATTATGGCCACCCCCATCCCCTTACACCATTCTCCCCAACCCCGCTCGCATGACCATTGCTCTTGTGGGAGATTGGACCTTCCCACATGATCCCAACTTCCTAGCGGGGTTGAATCTTCCTTTCCTTCCCGCAGACGCACGCAGACCACCGTCCCCTGCCGCCCACTTAGGCGAGCAGGATATCCCTGCGTCTCGGGGAGATTTAGGGGCTGGCCCGAGTCGTCCTGTTTCTGCTCCGGGACCCATCACGTCTGAGCACCTCTTTGCGGCCATTTCTGGCCTTGTCTCCTGTGCCGGCATGACCACTGCCGCCGGCACCACTTCGACCTTACCTGCCGGCACCACTTCTGCCTCACGTCAGTCCACATCTTTTGGTCGCCGTCAGGTCTCTGCCCGTCTGGGTCTAGAGAGGGAGGTCGCTGCCCTTCGTGAGCTCGCCATGTCATCTGCCTCCTCGGACCCATCACCGTCCTCTTTTCTTACTCACCCACGTTTCCTCGCACTCGAGAGGAACGTGGCCGCCATTCTTCGCCTTCTCACTCATATCCACGGACCACCTCCACCTTCACCACCTCGGCGATCTTCTCCTCCACCCTCCCACACATCCCCGCATCCATCACCTCCCTCACCACATTCTTCTCCTCCCTCATCTATTCCCGTCCCGGTATCCACCTCCCCCCTCCCGACCACCTCCATCGCACCCACGCTACCTCCTCCCTCCTCCTCCATCACTGCATACGTACGTCGGAGGAAATTACCGGTGCGCTCCAGATCTCTTCCACCACCACCTACCACCGTCACCACCGCATCTTCTTCCCCCATTTCTATTTCTCTCACCACCGCCTTGATCGCCTTCCTACCACCACCACCCACCTCCACCGACACTCCTCCCATTGTTCACACCACCGCTGCACCTATTCCTCCGCCTCATTCCCCACTTCTCCGCACACCCCCAGCCTCCCCCGACCACCCAATCCCACCCTCTTCCGAGGAGGACGAGGACTCACCTTCTCCTGCTTTCTGATTTCACCTTATTTGTTTTTGACTCCCCCTTGCATATCTCTGCATTTCATTGATCATATCATTTTGCTAGCACTGTCAGGTCTAGCTTGGGGGACGTCTATTTTGGTGTGCTGTCGTGTTTTGTTTGTTTTTCTCATTTTTGTGTGTGTGCTTGTTTTTCCCCTTTTCAGTGTCGTGTCGTGTGATTTTATTTTTATTTTCGTGTCGTTTGATTTTGATTTTGATCTTTCTTTATTTTCAGTTTCATCTCTGTGTTTTCCTCGTTTTCATTTCTTTTTGTGTCGGTGCGTATTCCCCCCCATCTTTGTCCTCCCGTTCTCACTCATATTGCATTGGGGGCAATGCAAGCTTCAGCTTGGGGGAGTCGCACTGTGTGCGTCATTTGAGTCCTTCTTTTTCGTTTTTGTGTCGTTTTCATCGTGTTTTTTATTTTTTCTTTTTTTCTCTCTTCTCTTCTTTTTAGCTCTTTCTCCTAGAGATGAACCCTATGATGAATCGCCACAAAATCACACACACCTAGCATTGCATCGATAATCACACTCACTAACCCTAGGATTTCGAGCCCTCTTGCATTTCACGCATCGTGGGTCCACTTAGCTTTTTTGTGAGTCGTGCGTCGTGACTAGCTATTTGATGTGCTTCTACTTGGTGATTTTACTTTATATACCTGTCCAGGAATGACCCCTAGATTATCATGCTTCGATTTGAATATGCGGTACTTGCTTACATTATATGCATGCTATATTTATATCGTATATTTCAATTCGCATGCGTCAGGATTCCACAATTAAGGACTAGGATAACCCACTTAGCCTATGCTCTATTTAGCGAGAATAGTTTCCTTTGCCCGAGTGTTTAGATTTCGACTTCTTTTTTGTTTTACTTGGTGCAAATCCCCTCGTCGTGTACCGTTCTCCCACTTGGGAGAGTGCACATGTGTATAGCCAAAAAAACCCAAAAATCCAAAAAAAAAAGAAAAAAAGAAAAGAAAAACCCAAAAAGAAAAGAAAAGAAAAATTTTGTATAGCCAAAAAGCCAAAAAAAATACAAATGCCCCAAACCCAAAAAAATTCCCGTGTGAATATTTTTTCCTACTTACCGAGAATAAAGGGAAGGTGAGAATTTGCACCGAGTGTTCTACTCCACATCATCTCAACCCCCATCGTTTTCGAAAACACTTGGCTTAGGAACTTTTTAGCTAGTATCTAGGCTATAGTGGCGTGATTTCCTTAACCCTAGCTGTGGAGTCCCCGATGCATGATACGCTTCTATTCTTACTCTTCTCATGCATGCTTGAACTAATATTCACCGCAATTTCAAATTCGAATCGGTATTTGGGTCATTTCCTGGATTTGCGTATATGAGCTCATAGCACATTGTAGAAAGCGACACCATTTTCTAGCACACGACCGCACTAACTCGCGCTTCACCGCGTGGGCCCACGACACTTATTTGGACTCGTTTTCCTAGGTTTAGTGGTGTGATTTGACGTCTGCTTGCTTGGTGTGTCATTTTTGATTTTGTTGGCTCTGACGGATGATCGCTCCGGGATGTAACCCTAAAGAACGGTTGTAGTTTTACCGCAAGCGCACGGTATAGCAGCGAGCGGGTTATCGAACACAGGGAGGACGAATGACCGTGCTTGTTCTGATCAACCTGGCTATTTAAGAAGAGAGAAATTTGCCTTTGGCGATCCTGTCACAATCGTCAGACAAAGTACGGAAATATCAAATCAAATAAAGAACGTCTGGGGAATGGGGAATTCCCGCTACTCACCGTATTTCGTAAAAGTGGTTCATCGGTATCAAAATCGCTAGAATAAGATTTTGGATGAACTAGTTGCAACTGAATGTAGAACCAAGCTCACGCTCTCGTGCTGTTGTCGGCCTATAGCTATCCTAGGTTCGGGTCCAATCTCTTGCAAACCCTAGCCTAGGGAAGCTAGCATTAGGAACAACATCATCGTTCAATCGCGCACCGAGCCCAATCTCTTGCAAACTCGGCCCACGACCTAGTTTGGGATAGTTCCTACCCGTCCAATCTCTTGCAAACGGGTATTGGCGCGGAATTGGAACCGGAAACCATAGTATCGGTCCAATCTCTTGCAAACCGATACTACGGAAATTTGATTCCAACCCAATTCGGATTTCTAGGGTTTCCTATCGAATTGGGATCCAATCTCTTGCAAATCCCAATCGATGTGCTTTCCTAGCCATCCGTAGTAAATTGATCCCAATCTAATCCCTAATAGCAATCCTAGCAAAATTCCTACCAATTCATCACAATCATGAAATAGGGCTTGTAGGGTTCATCCCCACGCCCCAAGACGTGGCGACTACTCACAATTCATAGCAAGATCACAAAAATAATCAATGAAATAAGCAATAGAATTCATCACAATATTGAGATATGCAATAAAAATAGAATTTTTAGAGAAGAGAGAAGCAAACCAATGGAGTTCTTCATTTAATCCAACAAAAATCCAATTTTGTCTCCTCTCCAAATCACAAGAATAAAACTAAAAAGCTAATCTAAAAAGCTGCAAAAAATCTAAGAGAAAAGCTCTCCAAAACTAGGGTAAAAACAGGGGTTAAATACCCCCCAAAATCGTCCAAAAACTGTGACCAAAATGCCCCTGCACAGCCTGTTTTCCGCAATTTTCGCTACAGGCAGCGCGTCGCACTCGGCCGAGTGACAAAAGTCGCTCGGCCGAGTAAAAACCCTGTAATTTTCCAGTAAGTCTCGATCTTCAGTGGTCTTCACTTCGGGGGCTGCTCGGACGAGTGAGTTGTAGTCACTCGGTCGATGGCTACATGGTACTCGGGCGGTCAGGATTATCCACTCGGCCGAGTGGGTCTTCTGAAGTTCAGGCAGCCGAAAAACAGTAACATGGCGATTTTTGAAGGGCTTCGTCTGGGCGCCACTCGGGCGGACGGGGTCTCGTCACTCGACCGATGTGGTCTCCGTCGCTCGGCCGAGTGCACATATGGATCGTGTCTGATCTGGTCGGCCGAGCGGTGTCTCGCTGGTCGGCTGAGTGGTTCCTCCACTCGGCCCAGTGGGACACAAAAAATGCCCAGATTGCTTGTTTTGGCCTCCTCATCGCTCCTGCGACATCCGTTCTTCTTCCGCTCCTCTCCAACAGCAAAATACCCCTCGGGGAGGTCGTCGGTGACCGTCTGGAGTAAGCGCATCTCGAGATCACTCCAAATCACGCCAAATCACCTGAAATGCGACAAAAACAACAAATCGTGAAAAGCATCGCAATATCATCGATATATCGTGAAAAACATGATTTGGGCGATCTAAATGGCATGCAAACATGCGGGAAAAAGGTGTAAAATAAGGAGTGATCAAAATCCCCCAAGCTTGCCTCTTACTCGTCCTCGAGGAAGATAAGTGAAAGGCGAACCCGGTGGATTCGGAAAACGAAAACGGCGAAAAAAAATGAAGAATGAAAAACGGAGAAGAATGAAAAACGAAATAAAAATAAGGAAGAAAGAAAGAAGCGAAGAGGTAAACCGCAAGATCATTTTCTCAGGACGTGGGTTCCGCTTACTCACATAGCATGCACTGAACGAAAAACACATGTCAAAGAATTTTATTTTGATACCATAGTATAATAGTGCAAATAGAAATAGAAAACCCACGAACAACAATATAATCATGAAAACCGGAATAATTTTAGAATTAACATCGTCTGAATCATTTAAAGCGGTATACAAATCACAGATCACACACTTTTCAATTGAACGCTTTCTATCAGGAGTATAAGAGTACCACACTATAGAATAGAGAGAATAGAAAAGTATGGATTTCATGAAATGAGTGCTAGGCTTAGATTTCTGGATTTCGTAAAGCTAGAAACAATCTCACCGAGTATAGAATATTACTTAGCCTAGGTTGTCGTGCAACGTCAAGTAGTCACTCTTTCACACATCAATGGATCCCCTCCCCCAAGCTTATCTATAAGCGTGGTGGCATAAAAAAATATTTACATCCCCATTTTTAGAAAGCTCCAAAAGTAACAAAAACGAACACGAAAAGAGAGAAGAAAGAAAGAAAGTGAGATGAGATCTTTTATTGAGGATTTTTTTTTTCGATGCAATAGCATATATACACAACGATCCCAACTCAAAGAGAGATAATGATATACAAGAATATTTTCTCTTTTCTCTTCTTTTTTTTCTTTTATTTTTTTTTTGAATAAGAAATTTGGAGCTAGGAATTAATAGCGGGGGAAATGCCATATAATAGAATCGCTAAGGGGAGATTCACCAATGATTTTAAAAGTAGAGAAATGATGTTCAAGATTTGTGGAAAAAGAAATGAATATATCTCTCGGTTCACTCTATAAGACATGCACGACAACTTCAGCAGGGTAATCTAATCTACTCAGTTTCGATCACAAAAAAGCTAACTAATCCAGATTTATCATAGCTAACATCATTCAATCATCCTGAAGTGAAATGTACAGTTCATGCATATAGAAGTGATAGGAAAAGAAATCAGTACTCCAGATATAGGCTTTCAATGCGTGAATCTTGGTGTGTTTTCTGTGATAGCATACATATGAATATTCAGACTCAGCTAATAATAAAATTTCATCCATTTTCATGTGGAAAAAGTGTGGGTTACTATCTCTAGATGCAAGGCAAGTCATAGCATATGATATCAGAAATAAAATCTAAGA
This sequence comes from Scilla litardierei, assembly GCA_030789695.1. Taxonomy (NCBI): domain Eukaryota; kingdom Viridiplantae; phylum Streptophyta; class Magnoliopsida; order Asparagales; family Asparagaceae; genus Scilla; species Scilla litardierei. The sequence continues at coordinate 6,811,477 of CM061136.1, read as the reverse complement.
CATGACAAATAAAGCATGCATATAGAATAGGCTAACTCCACGTCATCATCGTCACAGAAAAGTCATCTCTAGCATGAGATGAAAAAGAAAGAAATAAAGATAAAGGGAAAATAGAACTATTTACAATGCGGCACACAGAAAAATAAGAAAAACGTGATGCATGGTAAAATGAGGAAAAATGATGAAAAACAAGTGCAAAAGCGAAAAATGGCGTGAAAAACTAAGAATAAAGGTGGCAAACCGAAAAAGAAGGTGAGAACTCACTCCCCCAAGCTAAATGGCACAGTGTCCTCAATGTGCAAAGTGTGGCACACCGAGATACAAGTAATGTGAGGGGTAAGTGAGGATGCATGCATGATGGGGAGAAAAACGAAAAATAAAGAAACGAAAAATATGATGCGGACATGATGCATGCAGGAATGGAGTGATACAAATATAAAGGTGGGGCACCGAAACTCTCCCTCTCTCCCAAAAAAGATATATAAGGATACGATCTGAGTGAGAAACCCAAAATAAGGGAGGGGAGGGGGGGTGGGTGGACAAAAATGCAACAGGACCCAGCAGAAACGGGCAGCACAACGGCAGGAATAATCGATGGCATCAAGGGTGCCTAAGAAGGTGGTGCTGCGCCGTCTCCGTCCTGAGGCGGGAGTGGTGGTGGTGGCTGGACAGGCCGCTGAGCGGATGTGGGTGTGGAAGTGGTAGCAGGCTGAGTGTGTGTGGAAGTGTGGGCGGGAACCTGCTGGGTGGGTGGGGGTACGCGGGGGAGACGCTCCAGGACCTGGGTAAGACAGTAGTGAATCTGCGGGAGCAGGTCAAAGCGGCCAGCCATCGCCGAGACGGTGGAGGACAGGGTCCTAAGGTCACCTCTGAGGCCACTCACCGCCCCCTCTAGAGCACGAATGCTCTGAAGTACAGTGTCGGGGGGAGGTGGTGCAGAGGGACGCACCGGTCGGGGCTGTGCAGGGCGGGGCTGGCGTACTCGGGTCGCGTATGTGACGGGCTCAGCGGGGAAGGGAACAAAAGGTGCTGCGCTCGTAAATGTGGGCCTGGCCTCAGTGTGAGGCCGGGGCACCGGCTGGTGAGAAGTGGAGGCAGCAGCAGCGAAAGAAGAGTGCAAAAGTGGCAGCGAGGCGGCCAGAGAGGTCAGTGGCACAGAAGTGTGGACAGACGCCACGACACTCTCAAAAAATACAGCAGCAGTAGAGACAGAGGGCTCTCCGCACTTAACTACGGTCGGCGGGCGCTCGGGGGGTGCAGAAGAAATGGGCTCAGCAGACAGGGGGCCAGTGGTGGTGGTGACAGCCTCGAAAGCAGTGGAGGTGGGCTCAGCTAAGGTACTCCCGACACCGGCAGAGGTGGGGACAGAGGTGTCAGGAGCAGTGAAAACATCAGGTATAGGCTGAGGGGCCACGGGGTCAACAGGGGCAGCAGGCTCGGCAGGTGCAACAGGGTCTGCGGGGGCAGCGTGGGCCTGCTCGGCCTCCTCGGCCTCGAGCACGTAAGCAGCGGGGATGAGAACATCCATCGCAGGGAGCCAGTCCACGTGGGCTGGTGCAATCTGAGTCCGAGCTGGGCTCGGAAGAATCATGTAATCGGCACCATAAGGGCCGTGCAACCAGACCCAGTGACGCTCACCGTGCGGACGAAGCATCTTCATCCGGGCCATAACATCGATCGACAAAGAAGTGGGGCCCGGTGCTCGTCGCAGGTCGTCAGGGAAGTCCTCGCCGGTCATAACGGCAAGCAAGGTGATCAGGCCGCCGCAGCATATCGGTGAGCGAGCGCCCACCGACACAATGATGCGGTCCAAAAACCAAGCCGCGACATCAATCACGACGGCGGGGACAAGCTCATTGCCATCCCGAGATAGAGCTCTGGGACGTGTCATCGCGTAGAGCATGTAGAGCTCTGGCGTAGACATCGTGCCCGGCTCATATCTGGCCAAAAAGGTCGTCGCCATAAGGCGCTGAGCAATACGGAGGCAGGGATGGACAATGGCCGAGGCCTTGGCCCTACTAGGGTCAAAGGCAGCGTGAAGACCCGTAATCCGGGCCCAGAAGGCACCGGCGTCGAAGGAAGGTGGGGGGATATGGGTGGGGCCGTAACCGCGATCGGCTCCGGGGACAGCGGGCCACGAGAAAAATGCTCTCATCATATCGAGAGTGACCTGGCACTCCCGGTCCATGAACCGAAACGAGCATCCCTCGTCGGTCTGGGCGATCGAACTAAGAATCTCAAGTGTCGGGCGGGTAAACGTGTCCGCCGACACCTGAAAGAAATCTCGCCAGCCCACGTTGTCGTACAACGTGAGCATCCCCTCTAATACCCCCAGGCGTCCTAGGTCGGCAAGGTGTGCAAATCTGGAGGGTACGATCGAGCGCTGGGAGATACGCTCGAATACGGCGCGGTGTGCGTCGTCTCGAAACGTAATCCCGAGTGGCCCGACCAGTGGAGCCGGTGGTGGTGGCTGTGGAGCGGCAGGGAGTGGCTGTGCAGGCTGTGTGGGCTGTGTGGGCGCTGCAGGCTGTGCGGGGTGTGCGGGGCCTGCAGGCTGTGCTGGGTGGATGGGGTGTGTGGGAGAAGGCGGAGGAGAGTCCTCCAACTCGTGGGAGGGGCCGGCGTCATCCGACCGCTTCCGCGTGGCAGAAGCTCTCTTCGACTGCGGCCGTGTCCGGGGCGGCATATCGGCCCCGAGCGCGAGCCGAAAAAGTGTAAAAAGTGCGGCGTGTGCAAAAGAAAGGAAAGAGTATACCCCGACACGTCGCGAGTGCTAAGCAATGGAAGCGTGCGAAGTCAGCGCCTCCGTGAAGCCCAAATCAGTCCGTAGAAGCTCCCCTGGGCTCCCCTAAGCTCCCAAAAACAACTTGCGCATGAAATGGAGATATCAGCGGGTAATATTCAAAACATATGGAGCAATAGGGGTATAATAGATAGATATAGAAATTGATTAGGGTTTGGGGGTCGTTTAACACATGGATCCTCGAAAAATACACAAAAAGAGCAGAAAAAGGCGAAACTGGCGATACCGGAGGTGGTCGGAGCGGCGGCCGTCGGCGGCGACTCGGGCGAGGCGCGGCGGGTGCTCGGCCGGCGGTGGCTGGCCGATCGGCGGGGCGGCGGTGGTCGGTCGGGCGAGTGGGGGCGCGAGCGAGGGGAACGCGAGGGGTCGGGCATTTGGGATTTTTTTGCGTTTTGAAAAACGTGCCCCCCTCGGCCCCTTATATAATAAAAGTTACGACTCGACCGAGTGACTAGGTCACTCGGCCGAGCGAGATCAATGGACATTTCCTCCCCGCTATCGCTTCGGCCGAGCGGCCTTGCCAGCCTCGGCCGAGCGGCCTTGCCAGCCTCGGCCGAGCGGCCTTGCCAGCCTCGGCCGAGCGGCCTTGCCAGCCTCGGCCGAGTGGAGTAAGTCCATTCGGCCGAGTGGCTCAAGCTACTCGGCAAGACTCGCCCTAGGAGCGTATCCGTTTTACTCGGCCGAGTGAAAATATATACTCGGCCGAGTAGCAGTTATACTGAAATCAAGAAAATAAACAGAGGGTTGGGTACAGCAGACTTCCCTCGTTCGTGAGCGGCTCGGCCGGACGAACTTGTGTACTCGGCCGAGTGACTAGTATACTCGGCCGAGTGAGCCTTGTGATCTGCTGTTTGTCTTCGTTTGGGCTCTAAACTCTGTCTTTCTTCCTCCAGTCGATTTCATCTTACTCCTAAGCATCGAGCGTCTTTCTGGGGCGCTCCTCATCGTCTCGTTCATCCTCCTCATGATGGATTTACCTATCTCCTCTCCTGTCAAGAAAAATAGGACCCGTTATCACAAAATTTTTGGGCGAACGACTCAAAACACTAAAAATTTCTAAAACAAAAATAAAGAAAAAAGTAAAAATAAAGCAATAACCGTCGGGTTGCCTCCCGACAAGAGCTCGTTTAAGGTCGTGAGCTCGACCCCCTATGATTTTCAATTAATGCGGGATGTTTGGTGCATATGAGATGCACCCATCAAACTTTCCGGGGAGAACGCTTGGATTCGGAAGTTGCGGCGGCGTGTTCTCCCTCGATGGTCTCCCGTCTCGAATAGTGTTGGGGGGAGGCTCCCCCAAGCTAGCGTTTGCCCCGGTCAACGGCTTCATCGGTGACGCCGATTTCCGTATCGGCGGAGCTTTCTTTGGAGACTTTTGTTTCGAGAGCTTGCAGAGCTCTCGAATCCTTGCGACATCAGCGTCGCCTTCATCATTTTCAGCGGAGAGGTCGGGGGAATCATCTATCTTCTCATCTTGGCCTAAATCCGGGCCTTCCTCGAAATCCTCATCGAAAAGAGCGCCAATCGAGTGGGGGGGTCGCCTCTTCTATCACCTCATCAAGGAGGTCCATGTAGTCAAGTTCCTCGTGGTAAGGCATGTGTTTCATAGCCTTAGGAATGTGAAGCTCCACCTCGATGTTGCCGACGTTTAAAGTTAGGGTACCTTCACGCACGTCGACAATGACTCCGGCGGTGGCGAGGAACGGGCGTCCAAGTATCAATGAAGTATCTCCCTCCTCCTTAACGTCCATGATCACGAAGTCACATGGCAAGCATATCCCCCCCGGGACTTGTAGCGGGATGTCTTCGGCGATCCCTACCGGCCTTGTTATTCGCCCATCGGCCAATTGTATCCGCATGTCGGTAGGTTTCAACTTCGTCCCGGTGTTTAGCCTTAAGAACATGGAGAGAGGCATGAGGCTCACACTAGCCCCTAGATCTACCAACGCCTTTTGAAGAGGGACGCCGCCCAAGGTGCAAGGAATCCGAAAACTCCCCGGGTCTTTAAATTTGGCCGGCTCCTTCTCTCTCTTGGTGAACCAAGAGCCCTCCTCGGCTAGCATAATCTTCTCCTTCCTCTTTCTCCCCGAAATCAAATCCTTTAAGAATTTAGCATATGTGGGGATCTCCACGATGGCGTCGAGGAAGGGAATGTTGAGGCTAACTCCTCTCAGATTCTCGAGAAACTTCGCTAGCCTTTTCTCCATTTTCGCTCTAGCGAGCCTTTGGGGAAATGGGACCGGTGGCATGAAGCGCCTTTCCTCGATCAATTGCTCAGCTCTAGATTTCTCCTTTTCTTGTGGCTCTTTCTCCTTATCAACTTCAACTACCGCCTCAATTGGTTCCAAACTTTCCTCCACGGGCTCCTCGGTAGGAATCATGGCGGGGGTGGTATCCTTCCCGCCTCTAGTAGTAACGGCAACTACGGCATTGATGTGGCCGGTGTTGCCCCGTGGGTTTTGCTCGGGTTGCGTCGGCAATCGTTGAGTGTTCCGATTGAGCAACGCCAATTGCTCTGATATTTGAGCCACAACGGTATTAAGGGAGTCTTGCCCCACCTTCAAGGTAGCATTGACCTTATTTTGCTCGACCATAAACGCCTCCACTCTAGCTTCGAAGTCGGATCGTTGTTGAGCTTGTGGAGGGTTTTGATTTTGATTCCTCCACCCTTGATTGTATCTGGGCGGCCTATATGGTGGAACTTGTTGCTTCGGTTGGAAATTTTGTTGTGGAGGCCCCCTCGGCGGATAGTGTTGTTGTTGGGGTGGTGGTGGTCGAGCTTGTTGAGGTGGTTGTTGTGGCGGGTTCAAAGCTCCTTCATTGTTGGCGTAAGAGAATCCGGGATGATTTCTTGTGGCCGGATTGGCCCAATATCCTTGGTTCCCCGCGACATATTGTACTTGATCCAAGGATCCTTCTCCTTGCTCTCCTCCCACATACATGGCTTGAGATTGGTCTTGCCAATCACTCATTTGGTTCGTTGGAGCGGAGGTGGAAGGGGTTCCTTGAGGCTCCGTGATAAACTTCTCCAGTCTCTCCACTACCTTGTGGAGAGAATCAAACTTGCTTGTAAGCTCCGCTACGGCCTTCGCCTCATAGATACTAGTTGGCTTTAAGGAGGACGTAGAGTGTCCTCGCTCATCGCCCCATTGTTGATTGTTTGAGGCCATCTCCTCAATTAGGGACGTAGCTTCCTCGGTAGTCTTTGACAAGATAGCACCATTCGCCGCGGCATCAATAATTTGTTTGGTCCCCGGTTGGAGACTGTTGTAGAAGCTATGAACTAGCTCCCAATCTTCAATGCTATGGTGCGGGCATTGATGCTGCAGATCCTTAAAACGCTCCCAAGCCTCATAGAGCGTCTCTTGGGGTCCTTGCTTGAAGGACATGAGAGCGCTCCGGATCTTCACCGTCTTGGATGGCGGATAGAACTTGTCAATGAATGCACTCGCCAACTCGTCCCAAGAGGTGAAGATTCCCTCAGCCTGCGTCCTCAACCAATAGAGTGCCTTGTCCTTTAGCGTGAAGGGGAAGAGACGCAGTTTGATGGCATCGATGGAGACCCCCGGCATTTGGAATGTGGCGCACTTCGACAAGAATAATTGGATGTGGTAGTGAGGGTTTTCATGGGCATTCCCATGAAATGGATCCTGCTGCATCAGAACCACTAGTCCAGTCTTTAGCTCAAAGTTCTTGTCAGCCGCCAACTCCGGCATGGCAATGGATGAGGTCGTAGAAGATGTCTTAGGCCGAAGCCTATATCGAATAGAAATTATCCTCGCCATCCTTGCCGCTAATTGGTCCGCAGTTTCCGGGTTGGTCATAAACCTCCCTTCCAGATTTTGCCTCCTTTCCGCTCTAAGTCTCCGCACGGTACGTTCGATCTCGGGATCAAATAATATAGCTTCAGGGTCCGCCGTAGATCTCGTGTACATGCACAGGGAAAACAGAGTTTCAAATAAATGATTAGTATTGTGGAAGGGTTAGGTAAAAATAAAGAAATGGAAATAATAATAATAATAATAAAATAAAATAAAAGAAATAGCTAGGGTGGTAAGATCAAACGCAATCGCCTCCCCGGCAACGGCGCCAAAAACTTGATCGCTCCGGGATGTAACCCTAAAGAACGGTTGTAGTTTTACCGCAAGCGCACGGTATAGCAGCGAGCGGGTTATCGAACACTGGGAGGACGAATGACCGTGCTTGTTCCGATCAACCTGGCTATTTAAGAAGAGAGAAATTTGCCTTTGGCGATCCTGTCACAATCGTCAGACAAAGTACGGAAATATCAAATCAAATAAAGAACGTCTGGGGAATGGGGAATTCCCGCTACTCACCGTATTTCGTAAAAGTGGTTCATCGGTATCAAAATCGCTAGAATAAGATTTTGGATGAACTAGTTACAACTGAATGTAGAACCAAGCTCACGCTCTCGCGCTGTTGCCGGCCTATAGCTATCCTAGGTTCGGGTCCAATCTCTTGCAAACCCTAGCCTAGGGAAGCTAGCATTAGGAACAACATCATCGTTCAATCGCGCACCGAGCCCAATCTCTTGCAAACTCGGCCCACGACCTAGTTTGGGATAGTTCCTACCCGTCCAATCTCTTGCAAACGGGTATTGGCGCGGAATTGGAACCGGAAACCATAGTATCGGTCCAATCTCTTGCAAACCGATACTACAGAAATTTGATTCCAACCCAATTCGGATTTCTAGGGTTTCCTATCGAATTGGGATCCAATCTCTTGCAAATCCCAATCGATGTGAATTCCTAGCCATCCGTAGTAAATTGATCCCAATCTAATCCCTAATAGCAATCCTAGCAAAATTCCTACCAATTCATCACAATCATGAAATAGGGCTTGTAGGGTTCATCCCCACGCCCCAAGACGTGGCGACTACTCACAATTCATAGCAAGATCACAAAAATAATCAATGAAATAAGCAATAGAATTCATCACAATATTGAGATATGCAATAAAAATAGAATTTTTAGAGAAGAGAGAAGCAAACCAATGGAGTTCTTCAATTAATCCAACAAAAATCCAATTTTGTCTCCTCTCCAAATCACAAGAATAAAACTAAAAAGCTAATCTAAAAAGCTGCAAAAAATCTAAGAGAAAAGCTCTCCAAAACTAGGGTAAAAACAGGGGTTAAATACCCCCCAAAATCGTCCAAAAACTGTGACCAAAATGCCCCTGCACAGCCTGTTTTCCGCAATTTTCGCTACAGGCAGCGCGTCGCACTCGGCCGAGTGACAAAAGTCGCTCGGCTGAGTGAAAACCCTGTAATTTTCCAGTAAGTCTCGATCTTCAGGTGTCTTCACTTCGGGGGCTGCTCGGCCGAGTGAGTTGTAGTCACTCGGCCGATGGATTCATGGTACTCGGGCGGTCGGGATTATCCACTCGGCCGAGTGGGTCTTCTGAAGTTCAGGCAGCCGAAAAACAGTAACATGGTGATTTTTGAAGGGCTTCGTCTGGGCGCCACTAGGGCGGACGGGGTCTCGTCACTCGGCCGATGTGGTCTCCGTCGCTCGGCCGAGTGCATATATGAATCGTGTCTGATCTGGTCGGCCGAGCGGTGTCTCGCTGGTCGGCTGAGTGGCTCCTCCACTCGGCCAAGTGGGACACAAAAAATGCCCAGATTGCTTGTTTTGGCCTCCTCGTCGCTCCTGCGACGTCCGTTCTTCTTCCGCTCCTCTCCAACAGCAAAATACCCCTCGGGGAGGTCGTCGGTGATCGTCTGGAATAAGCGCATCTCGAGATCACTCCAAATCACGCCAAATCACCTGAAATGCGACAAAAACAACAAATCATGAAAAGCATCGCAATATCGTCGATATATCGTGAAAAACATGATTTGGGCGATCTAAATGGCATGCAAACATGCGGGAAAAAGGTGTAAAATAAGGAGTGATCAACGGACGATCTAGGATATAGAGTTTTCTTTTTATTTCTTCCTTTCTATTTTCTCCCTCCGAGCTCCTACTCTCACTCGTCTTCCTCAAGGACGAGGAAGAGTTCAGCTTGGGGGATTTTGACGTGCGTTTATATTTCATATATTCACGCACGTTTTCTTTTGTGTTTCTCCGTGTTTTTCCGCCGTCTTTTATTCATTTTCTTGTATTTTCTCGTTTTCTTTCACTTTTCTTTGTTTATCCATGTTTGCAGAAGATTGACCGTGTAGGGGACGTTTAACGACAATATCTCAAGTCCCCGGAGCAACGGGAGGAGTCACGCGTGATCCAGGGGGTCAAACGCCAAAGAATACATCTTTCAGCCCCTCACCCGGTCGGTTGGTCATCTCCAACCGATCGGGTGATGCACGTGTGCACCACCCGGTCTCAGCCGGAGCTAATATGGAAGTCACCCGACCGGTTCACAGACCGGTTCAGCGGGGGCCTGTTCTCTGTCTTTTCGAGCAAAATTCCAACCGATCGGGTGACTCTCACCCGATCGGTTCATCTGTAGCTGATGCTGAGGAGCTGAAGACACGGGCACCCAACCGATCACTTCACCCGATGGCGCCAAGATCCAACCGGTCACTCCAAGAACTCACCCGACCGGTTCATATGACCGGGTGAAAGCTCGTCGTTTTCTGTTCATAATCTGTAACGGATCACCCGATCGGTTGACTTGTCAACCGATCGGGTGATACGAGAGTCTATAAATAGAACCCCTAGGGTTCCAGAAACGGGGGAGCTGCTAGTTTTTCCTGTTTTCTCCTATTGTGACGGCTGTAATTATTGTTCTTTTGTAAGTTTTTGGATCTTTCTCAAATTTTAGTATTGTCTTAATTACCCTATTACTTCCGCATTCCAATCGTCCGATTATGATTCCAACGGTTAATTTTCATTTAGATCGCTTTTCAATGAATTTTTGTGAGTAGTTCCCAAATCTGAGATTTTGGTGGAAACCCCTTCGGGGGCTCTTCCTGATGCATACATAGGGTTAGGAAATCGATAGGGATTAGGAATCTAACAGTTACACGGGGTGTTTCATTGTCATCGGCGGGAAAAAGACCGCCTTTGACCATTGGGCCAAGGGGGAATAAACTTGGCGGTTGACTCCCTAGCCGTAGCTCACGCCCATAGCGTAGACGTCGAATCCTAGCACGCAGGAGCGGCAGGATGAGACGTTGGGAGTTATCGTTGCAAGCTTAGTGCTCCCGGAATCGATCAGTGTTAATGGACACGGGAGTGCCCACTGATCGAATCTGGGAAGTCCGGTGTATCATCCTGGGCACCGACCGGAATATCGGGCCCATGGGATGCCGGTACCACTTTCAGAGGCAACGTCTCACCATTAGACCCTAAATCCGATCGCTATCCATACCCGTAGGCCGTATCGGCGAGAGTCGCTCGTTGGAGTGGAAACCAAAGTCCCGGGTTTATTTTCTTATTGTTCATACCCTTCATTCCCTTCCGTGACAACCATCTACTGATTCGGGCTAGCTCGCCCCCGGGGTGATTTTGGTCCTCCTTGACTCAAGCACATCCTAGCCTCCATGTGTTCGACCCCCAAGCCACACTACAACACCGTGCGCTTGCGGTTACAAATTTCTAAACCCCCACGCGGGTCCCCCTGGCCATTTGCGGATAGCAAGACGGGGCGGTCACGTCACCCCTATATATTCAAAATTTTCTAGAGCAAGCGTAAAAAGAGTGTCGAGATCCTATAGCATCTGGCTAGGCCCTTGGTCTCCATTTAGCATGGCCATGGACTCTGGGTCCCTTGTAGCATCCGTTCCTGCATCGTCGCCAGCCATGTTGACAACTTCATCGACGGTAGCAGCCTCCTCCGTGCCTTGGCTCGATTCGCCATCACCAAGGTCTGGAAACACCATCAGGATCTGGTCGATCTCAGCGGAGAGGTCAGGTAATCAGCTCGTTACCTCCAATCGACATCGCTCGTAGCCTTCCTTGTATAGCTCGTCGAAGTCAGGAAACGAATCCCTGAACTCTTAAACCACCCTCTCCGCTGAGACCTCGGCGTTGGCTCTCTCCTCCAATAGAGTTTTTTCTGCTCGCTCTCTCAAGGCGGCTTGTTCAGCCTCCTTCTTACGAGACTCTCGTAACTCATGCTCGAGTTGCTGAATGTGATTTAGTCTCAATCTGTACAGAAGCCCTATTCTATCCAGCTCAACCTGAGACTTCTCCATGGCCAACCTGACGAACTCTAGGGTGACCACATGATTGGCCACCACCGGAGCGTGTCGACGCAATGCAGCGGTGGCCACGAGAGCCTACAAACAACGCATGATAGTCAGCATCTGTGCTCGCCTCACCTATGAGGGAGGTTGGAGCAAAAATTACCTGGATGCTAGCGTGAACGACTATCGACACAATCCGCTCGTAGTCGACCCTCTCCACGATAGCCACGTCCCTTGGAAGGTTCACATTTTCAGCAATACGGGAGGTAGTCTTGCAATCGAGTAGAGCATAATCTCATCGCCTCATTGGAAACTCCATTTGGACGAACTCCTCTACGGTGCAGTCGAATGGAGCCTAGGGAGATCGACCATCCAGCAAAATCGACCTGAATTCATCGGGTATGTCTTCAGACAAATCGACATGAGGGAACAAACCCCCCAAGGTTAGGAGTCCTCGTGTAGAAGAAGCTCCGGAGGGACCTGAGTCTTATCCGAATCTCCTTCTTGAGTGGTACCCCTCCCCAGCTGGGAGACCTGCTCCGCGGCTGCATTCGACCCAGATGGCTCCGAGTCGCTGAGAACGAGTTGCCGCCTCCTCATATTCCCCTCAAGTGCAACTACTTCAAATTCAAAGGTGGGCTTTTCCTCCTTCTTCTTCTGAAGGCGAGCCACCTGAGCGATCCTCTCGACGACAACAGGTCGATCCTTCGGTAATGGCCATCCCTTCCCCCAATGTCGAAACCCGAGGAGATAATATTCTTATCTCGGCCTCTCTGATAGATACCTCAACCACCTTCCTCAATGCTGGATCTACTTTATAATCAACACCAACCATGTCTGCAGAAGAAACCAACGAGTTAACCCAAAGAACGAGGGTCGAACAGTTGGCAAGTACGATCGAACCAACCTTCCGTCCACACGGTCCAACGCAGCACGTCGTCAGACCACAGCCACTTTGTCGACCTCATATGCTCTGGCAGACTCGTCAATGTGTCGGTGGCTTCTTTCTCCTCGATAGTCAGTGGCTTATCCTCGACGGGGCTCAAGTCAGGAGCACCCCAGCCGGTGCAGAAGCTTGACTCTCTTTAAAAAACCACAAACACAAACTCGTCTTTCTATTTGGGATTAGAGGAGGGAAGGTCTTCGAACAGCTTCCTGCCTCGATAGGCCATAACCGTATACTAGCCCAGGGTCTTGAGGGGGGATCGAGAAGAAATAACTGAACAATCTCAAAGACGGTTCAATTCCTTTCATCACACACAGGGCTATAAAGCCCGTCAACATGCCAATGGCGTTTGACATCAATTGGCAGAGGAAAATGTTCAGGGTAAATAAGAAGTACTGCATGAAGGGGTGCATGGAAAATCGAAGGCCTCGTTGGAAGGCTTTGACGTAAACCCCCACTTCTCGGTCGCCAGGATGATGTACCCTCTCGTCCCTCCCAGGCACCCGGATTTGGTAATTAAGATGGACGTAATTCCTCTGAAGCTCGGGGATCTGATCAGCTTCGACTTTGGACCTCAGATTCGCAAGCAAACCCGGCTTCATAACCGGAAAATTTAGGCGACTGAGGTCCAAAGGCGGTTTATGAAGCTTGAGTGTTCAATCTCTTTCGGATGATTTTCCGGTTCGAATTCTAGCTTTGGTCCAATCTCTTGCAAACCAAGTCTAGTGGATTTCGATTATAAACCTAATTCGAATATCTAGGCCTTTCCATCGATCGAAATCCAATCTCTTGCAAACCCCAAATCGATGGAAATTCCTAACTATCCGTGATAAATCAATCACAACCTAACCCATTAATGGGTCCATATTTTCTACCATTTCTATATCATCATTTCATTGCATCTCATATCATTTTCGCATCCAAATCCCACATTTTACTACGATATTGCATTTCTGACGATATATTCGAGTTTCGTAGTGTTTTATGAGTTTTTAGGGATTTTGGAGCGATTTGGGACCCCACCTGGGTATAGACACATCCGACATGCTCGTGAGCTCATTGGCGAGGCTCTGGAGGAGTTCACCACACTTCTGGAGCCATTGGAGGGAAAGAGAAAGAGCAGAGGTGAGAGAGACAGCCCCCAGTGGTTGAACGAGAGGACGCGCAAGGAGCACGCCTTCCACTCTCAAGCGTAGGAGTGTCAATGCAATATATTTATAAATAACCGGTGAGTACCGGGTCGGATCACAAGGAAAAGTCGTTCTATATTCACAAAATTGATCGATAAAGAAAGGAAATAGCGTGAAACAACATCCTCGCTAACGGTGGATGAGTGTGGGAAAAAGTGCGGTGAAACCAAAATCCTAACCTAAATGGGTAGGGTTAGAGAACCAAATTAGGAGTTAGGATAGCAAGGCGAGAGAGCATGGGTTGTGGGATCATTAAAGAGCATGGGTTGTGGGATCATTAAAATTGGTGTTAATCAAGTTCTAATTACCGCAAATAACTCAATTGATCCTCCGGCTAAGGAAGCCCAATCGGAAAATTTAACATTCAAGCATACAATAGTTTGTAGTAGGGATGGACGTATCATCGTAGCACTAATCAAATTAAGATCATGGTCTCTTCTCAAAGAGTGCCCACTTGGGTCTTAGCCAATTAAATTGTGCCCTACTAATAACCCAACATTAGCAAGATAATAGGCAATAAGGAATTAGTGCCAAAATTAACTACCAATCATAATGAATCACAACCCAAGCAATTTACACTACTCAATCATCATGAAACAAAAGGTTGAATTTTCATTCAATATTAACTCAAATTCATTACAAATTGAGAGATGCAAAATACAAAAGGGGAAAAGAAGGATTTCACCCAGGATCTCTCCAAATGAAGTTTCCCTTTCACTTTAGCAACTTCTCCAAGATCCATCATCCTCCCATGGCCTCCATCCTCACCCAAGCCCTAAAAAAACTCAAAAGAGAAGCTCTGGCCGAAAGAAACAAAAAAAAACGATCTGAGCCCCAAATTTCGCACAGGCACAACTTTCTTAAGCCATGCGGGTCGGATCGGGTCGGATCCGACCCGCTGCGAGTCGCCCAGGGATTAAAAGCTCCACTCAGCGGGGGGCACGTGCTCCGCGCGTGCCCCCCTCATCCGCTGCTTCAAAACGAGGGGCGGGCCGGCCAGGCGGGCCGGCCCGAAAGCTGGGGTTCTTTTACATTTTTTTAAAAAACTTTGGCACAGCGGCCCGCTCGTTGATCGGGCCGCGAAAATGGGCCGGCCAGCGGGCCGGCCCACATGCAGTTGTTTTTTTAATTTTTTTAATTTTTCTTTTTCAAAAATCCTAGAATTGCTTTTCTTGCTTCTAAAATGCACGAAAAATAGCTCGAAGCTCCCAAAAATTCTGGAAAAATTCCAAAAAATCTGGAATAATCCCAGAAGTACCTGAAAAATAAAGGGAGAAAAAATTAGTCCATATAAAACACATTTTATGTATAAAAAAGATTAGGCGTTAATAATCCACGATATCACAAATACGTCTGTATCAAGCCAAAATTAACATGATATACTCATAAAATGCCCAGAAATGGGGGGAAAAATATGCAATTTATATCCCGAATCACACCCCACTAGCTTTTTGCTAGTCCCTAGCAAAATATGCGAAAAATTTGGATTAAATTGAAAGCATGCACCAAATTCAAGATATTCTCATGGCATACCCCAAATGATATTTCCAAATGATTTCAAAGCCAATATACCAAATGAATGAAAGCAAATAAAAAATGACACTCCCCTCAATCCAATTCAAAGAAAAGTGAGGTAATAAGCCAGTATCACATTCTTTGGGATATATCGCAAATGACAAAGTTTCTAATTTTCATGGAAATGACCAAAACAACATAAATTTCTCTAAGTTGTGGGAGATGAGATTGCATCACTCATGTTGCTTATTCATTCATTCATTCATTCTTCTTTTCTTTTCTTTTTCCTTCTTTTTTTGTATTCTTTTTTTGGATGTTTATGTTTTGCATTCACGCGATAACGCTATTAAATGCAAACACGTCCACCTTTTGCCTACACGCGATAACGCTATATAGGCAAAGGGATGGAATGATCCCATACATCTCATTTTTGGCGTCCTCCCCAATGTTTCGTGGGGCACCGGCTACTCAATTTGATTAGGAAAACCATTCACTTTATATTAACTCTGTTTCTCATTCTCAACAAGAATTATCAACTCATCCACCCACTTCTTAGGAGAAAACAAAGCATACACAATTGGCCACACCCAATCCAACCAAAAACTACACCATTCATCCCAAATCATGGAATCACTTACACCAAACTATTCCCAAATTATCTCAAAGAGAGTATCACGACATATAATGTAGTTTTATACATGGCATATTCGCATATGAATCCAAATTGGAAAAGAATTAAACCATGCCAATCAAACATTTATGAATTTGATACCAAAATGATAATTCGAAAAAATTGCATGGCATTAAGCATGTAGGGACTAAGCACAAAGTAAGCGGCGTAGAGACGAGGAGGACAAATATGATATGCAATAAATTTTATTGGATGAGAGCAAAATGGAGGTGTCTCATAAATTTTTTTAAGATAACACACTCTCCCCCCAACTTAAAATAAGCATTGTCCTCAATGTTGGAAGAGTATTAGATCTCGGCAAAAGATCCTAAAAAAGAAAAGAAAAGCACACGAAAGCACTAGAATAAAAAATTTATTTATTTACACTATTGGAAAGAACACACCGTGGCAAAAGACGGATCTCGAATGTATAACGGTGGCGGCAACTGCTCGATCATATCCTTATGCTCATCCGCGAGCGTCGCCACGTCCAATGCCCTACCTCCCTTGCGGGCATTAATGGCAAGCGACACAACCCCGAGCATCTCCTTGTGATGGGTTCCTGCCAAATAGTGGAGATAGGTCGTGTCAAAAATAATTAGGCGAGAGCGCCCATCCAAGTGAAAAGCTTGCCAAAATGGGTCGTCGAAATGAATAAATGTATTTATGATCAAATGACGACAATCCGAATCATTACGATATGGAATTAAATAATTTGATTCGGGGGTGGAGGAAAAAAAAGATGGGAACTTCCCTGAAACGTGATGCTAGGCTCAGGATGATATGCTGCCTCAGGAGGAAGTGGCTGCAGAAAGAAAACATGAGTAGGAGGGAGCTCGGGCTCAATATATACTATGTCGCAATCCCCGTCGCTATCCTCTTCCTTGACATCAATATCAACAATCTCTGCGGCACTCCCCACAACTGGCAACTGCTCCTGACAAACCTCCTCGATGACTGGCAAGTGCGCATCCTGAGGCGAGAGAAGTGACATCTGTGACAGGGCTGGAAGTAGACATGTCTCGGGCAAATCCAAGCATGCATCATCCTCGTCATCCCAGAAATAATTCATCTCAGTCGTCCTCTCTAAGTACTCAACCGCCTCGACCTGTGAAGCTAACTCTGAAGTGGATGGTGGCTCAGGCTCCATAGTGTCATCAATCTGCTCTTGGCTATCATGCACATCTGCTTCATTCTCAACCTCAAAGTGAAAATGCATCGTGTCACTGTCGTGGTCGACACGCACCCCATCATCCATCTCCTCTGACTTCTCAAAATGTATATGCTCAAATTCCTCTACTTGGCCCCAATGCACCCTCTTCACAGGTTTCTCTTGGTACTCCATAGGGTCGCATTGGAAAGAGCCATCAGCTGGCTCCTCTGGCTGGTCCTGGACATGCTGGACTGTCTCCTCATACTCTGCAAGGTCCCTCAGATAACACCATGAATCCTCGGTCGAATAATCAAAGATCTCCCCACCGCAGCTCATCTGCACGAAGTCACGCCCAGATGGAGATAATCCCGTATAAAATATCTGCAGGAGATGATCCTCGTGAAAGCTCTGGTGTGGGCACGCAAGCACCAAATCAGTGAACCTCTGCCAAGCCTGATGGTAGGCCTCCCATTCAGCTTGGACAAAGCTCGCAATGTACTGCTCCATGGCCTGCCGCCCCTGTACCTGCTCCAAGAAAGTAGGCAAAAATACTCGGAGAAATTCAGCCTGAAATGACAACCAAGTAAAATGTGAGTCGAGAGACAATGAATCAAACCAAAGTCTAGCATCATCTTGTAAAGAAGAGGGAAAAAATCTAAAATATATGCAATCATCATCATTATTCCCACCAAGACATGAATACATCCCCTCTTCAAATTTTTTTATATGTAAATGAGGGTTCTCCCACTCCGAACCATGAAAGTATGGCAGAAGTGGGATATCCTCCAAATCAACGTCGAAAAATCTGAAGATGATGCCATGTTTAAAAAATTTTTCTCGAAAATGAAAATAAACAAGCAAAAGACTCAATAAGTGGAAAATAAATAAAATGGAAAGACACAACACTAAGAGATAGAAGTATCACACTAAAACTTTCGAAATCAATCAAAAATTGATACTAATAGAAACCATTGTCCCCGGCAACGGCGCCAATTGGTTGAACGGGAGGACGCGCAAGGAGCACGCCTTCCACTCCCAAGCGTAGGAGTGTCAATGCAATATATTTATAAATAACCGGTGAGTACCGGGTCGGATCACAGGGACAAGTCGTTCTATATTCACAAGATTGATCGATAAAGAAAGGAAATAGCGAGAAACAACCTCCTCGCTAACAGTGGATAAGTGTGGGAAAAAGTGCGGTGAAACCAAAATCCTAACCTAAATGGGTAGGGTTAGAGAGCCAAATTAGGAGTTAGGATAGCAAGGCGAGAGAGCATGGGTTGTGGGATCATTAAAATTGGTGTTAATCAAGTTCTAATTACCACAAATAACTCAATTGATCATCTGGCTAAGGAAGCCCAATCGAAAAATTTAACATTCAAGCATACAATAGTTTGCAGTAGGGATGGACGTATCATTGTAGCACTAATCAAATTAAGATCATAGTCTCTTCTCAAAGAGTGCCCGCTTGGGTCTTAGCTAATTAAATTGTGCCCTACTAATAACCCAACATTAGCAAGATAATAGGCAATAGGGAATTAGTGCCAAAATTAACTACCAATCACAATGAAGCACAACCCAAGCAATTTACACTACTCAATCATCATGAAACAAAAGGTTGAATTTTCATCCAATATTAACTCATATTCATTACAAATTGAGAGATGCAAAATACAAAAGGGGAAAAGAAGGATTTCACCCAAGATCTCTCCAAATGAAGCTTCCCTTCCACTTTAGCAACTCCTCCAAGCTCCATAATCCTCCCATGGCCTCTATCCTCACCCAAGCCCAAAAAAACTCAAAAGAGAAGCTCTGGCAGAAAGAAACCCAAAAAAATGATCTGAGCCCCAAATTTCGCACAGGCGCAACTTTCTTAAGCCATGCGGGTCGGATCGGGTCGGATCCGACCCTCTGCGAGTCGCCTGGGGATTAAAAGCTCTGCTCAGTGGGGGGGTACACGCGGAGCGCGTGCTCCCCCTCCCCCCTCCTCCGTTGCTTCAAAACGAGGGGCGGGCCGGCCGGCAAGCGGTGGTTCTTTTACATTTTTTTAAAAATTTGGCACATCGACCCGCTTGCTGAGCGGACCGTGAAAATGGGCCGGCCAGTGGGCCAGTCCACATGCAATTGTTTTTTTAATTTTTTTTAATTTTTCTTTTTCAAAAATCCCAGAATTGCTTTTCTTGCTTCCAAATGCACGAAAAATAGCTCGAAGCTCCCAAAAATTCTGGAAAAATTTCAGAAAATCCACAAAAATACCAGAAGTACCTGAAAAATAAGGGGAGCAAAAATTAGTCCATATAAAACACATTTTATGTATAAAAAGAGATTAGGCGTTAATAATCCACGATATCACAAATACGCCCGTATCAAGCCAAAATTAACATGATATACATATAAAATGCCGAGAAATGGGGGAAAATATGCAATTTATATCCCGAATCATCAGCTCCCCAGACAGTTTCCCAGAAAATGCTCGGTTCGAGCAGCTCAGCTGCTCCACCGAGCAACTTCAATTTGAGAAGAGAGCAGATATGGGCTGACTCGGACCGAGCAGTTCATCTGCTCGGTCGAGTAGCATGGATTCCACAAGCTGAAGCTATCCACAACGCGGCCCGAGCAGCTGACCGAGTTAACCCCTTCTCGGACCGAGCAGAGATGACTCTGTCCGGGTAGGCAGAGCGGAAACTTTGAATCTTTTCTATTTCCTGTAGTGCTCGATAGAGTAGCTCCTCTGCTCGGTCCGAGAGACCGAACGAGCAGCGTGTTGCTATACCAAGTCACCTACTCGATCGGTAACTCAAAGGTTATTTTTGGAATGTTTTCTGAAAGCCGCGATGCGCGCGATTTTGGGCAACTGAAGCTGGGAGCTGTGCGAGCACTGAAGAGGCGACTTTGATTAGAGTTTTTTGGGGAGATTTTTTGACAGGAGCTGAGGGCGATTTTGTATTAGTTCTTGGAGATCGAAAATGCTGATACTTTTAGATTAAAATTGAGAGATTGATATTTTGGTTCTCATCTGCGTTGCGTTTTGGAATCTGGATTTCTCTGGATCTATTGTTCATCTATTCTCTTTGTAAGTTTTTATCTTCATTTTATTAATCTGCGATGATGTCTTCATATCTAAAAATTGCATTTTTATCTATCGCCATCGTCATGTGTGAGTAGATTATTCTAGGGTTGATGGGTTAGCCCTAGGATCCTGGGGGAAAATGTAGATATGGATCCCTACATTGAATTGGGGATTTAGGGAAGTATTTCGATAGATCCTACCGAATCCATAGATAACCCGTACTGAGATCATGCCCACGGTCTGTGGAATTGATGTGCTTAAGGGGTATCTAGGGATTCGAATATGGAAATCAGTGGATCCAATTAAGACCCGTGACCATGCCTGGCTCGCGTCTTGAGGGAATCCATCGACGAACTATAACGCTACGTTGATGGCTACCGCCATTGCGTCAACGAGAGCCACCATAATACCCTGCAATTCTAACCCATGAGAGTGGTACGAAATGGGGGATTAATTCCTTAACCCTAATGCAATGCAAGAATCCTATCCCAATGTCGACCCCCAACGATCCTAGTGGTGATCCCTAAAGCCCTAGTCACTTTTATTAGTTTTACAACAACAACACCCAAACCAAATCTTTTACCCCGATAGCTATCTCACTTCAAGACTTAGAGATAAACTGAGAATCCATTGACACTATCACCGTCCCTGTGAGATTCGACATCTTTTATACTATAACTTGACACCGTCCGCTTGCGGATTGAGCCCGGAATTGAAGCCTAGAGGCCATACCACGCATGGCGATCGTTACACCGCCAGATGGAACCTAGGTGCAGGTTTTGGGTGCGTCAAGTTTTTGGCACTGTTGCCGGGGACGGTAATAGTGATCTATCTCAGTTTGCTTTTATTTTATGAAGTTTGCTAGCATTCTAATCATTTCTCACCCTTCCATCATTTTTATTCTTTTTATTTATTTCAGTGCTACTGACGATATTTTTCTGAGTTTTGTTGGTGTATGAACACTCGCTACAAGGGGTCTACTAGAGAATTATTATTCGATCCTGAGATCAAGAAGACTGCCAGGGCTTTGAGAGCCTCTAGTAGAAGTTCATCTCCCTCCGCTCATATGGTAGAAAACAATCCACCACCACCACCTTGCACCGGGTCCATCAGGGACCACATGAAACCAACATTTTGGAAGAACTCCTCCATCCTTAGACCGCAACTGGCGGCAGCGAGCTTTGAGCTCAAGACTGGGTTGATCAATCTGATGCAGCAGGATCCCTTCCACGGGCATCCGCATGAAAATCTCAATCATCACATTGACCCCTTCCTGGCGAAGTGTGATACGTTCAAGGCAAAGGACGTTAGTGATAATGCTCTGAAGCTGTGGCTTTTTCTGTTCACCTTAAGGGATAAAGCCTCATATTGGCTCCGGGCCCACCCTCCCAACCATTTCACAACCTGGGAGAAGCTTGCGCTTACATTTGTGAATAAGTTTTATCCACCCTCGAAGACTGTTCGGATCCGTGGGGCTATTTCTAACTTCAAGCAGCTCTCACAGGAGTCACTTTACGAGGCATGGGAGAGGTTCAAGGACCTCCAATATCAGTGTCCTCACCATGGGATCCAGCCCTGGGATTTGGTGCAGAGCTTTTACAACCTGCTCCAGCCTAGCACCAAGATGATCATCGATGCTGTGGCGTAAGGCGCCCTACTTGATAAGTCTCCTGAGGAGGCTATAGACTTATTGGAGCACATGGCTGCCAACACTCAGCAATGGAGCGATGAACGGACTGTTGTGACTCGGACACCTGAGGTCAAGGTCGCCAGCCACATGGATTTTTTCATAGAGACCTTGTGCAAGCAAGTGGCCCGCATTGAGCAGCGTCTCGACTCCATCCCTGCTTCATCCAGTACATCATATCATCCTGCGGAAGAGTATGTGGATCAGGGATATATCCCTAGTGAAGCCCACTACGATGGTGCTGAGACTTCTGAGACCGTACAATACGTCCAAGGAGAGGGACGTAATCAGTGGCAGCATCCATCTGCCAGGAATCACCCGGGGTTTTCCTATGGAAACCCAAATGGAGGGCTACAACCTTCGCAATTTCATAGGCCACCACCCCTCCTTAGCAGCAGAGCCAGCAGCAGGGCGGATTTAGGCCAGCTGGGCCCTACCGCCCACCAGGTTATCAGTTCAACCGGCCGTCCCAGCAGAATTATGCGCCCAATCCCCCAAAGTCCAGTCTTGAATCCACTTTGGAAACTTTCATGAGTGGCCAGATCCGCTTTAACCAGGACACATCGAATCAGTTTAAGACTATAAACTCTTCACTTGATGAACCGAGGGGTCAAATGTCGCAGCTTCTAAAGAATCAGGGGAGATTGCCCTCGCAGCTGGAGACAAACCCGAGAGCCCAAGAAAATGTCGTGGTTTCAGTGACCACGCGTGGAGGACGGGTGACTGACCCCGTCATGGTCCCAGTGTTAAACAAGGAGAGAGGCACCATTGAAGAAGCCGTCGATGACGGCAATAGAGAAGAGTCCACTGAAGGGCCTATCATTATTGAAGAGAAAGTGGATACCCCTCCCGTCACGCCTACTACGACGCCGCCTCCCGTCGATGCCTCCAAAAGTAAAGTATCCCGGCCCTCCATACCCACAAAGGCTAGCCCTAGCCAAATTGGAAAAGAAATATTCCAAGTTCATGGAGTTATTAAAGGGAATCTAGCTGAACATCCCGTTCATGGACGCCATCACAGAGATCCCGATCTACGCTAAGTTTTTGAAGGATCTCATCACGGGAAAGAGGAGACCTGAAGAAATCAAGCTATTGGAGGATTCCACCTTCATCATCAAAAATCATCTCCCTTGAAAGCTGCCAGATCCGGGGAGCTTCACCGTGCCGTGCTCCACTGGAGGGATGCCTATCAGCAGAGCGTTGATTGATTTGGGAGCTAGCATCAGTTTGATGCCCCTCTCCATCTTCAAGATACTTTAAACGGGAAGTGAGCTGGAACTGACGAGCATGTCCATCCAGCTCGTCGATCATTCCATCACATACCCGGTGGGAATATCAAGGGACGTCATCCTTCAAATACCTCCAGGACTATGTATCCCAGTCGACTTCATCATCATGGACATGCCTGAGGGAGGGAGCTTCCAACTTATACTTGGCCGTCCCATCATGGCGACGGCCGGTGTTTTGATAGATGTCCGAGAAGGGACACACTCTCTCAACGTGGGGGATATTGAAGCTGAGTTCCGGCTACAAAAGCCGATGAGAGAGCGAGCCCATGTAGAAGGGGCTAGCTATCTGGAGCTTCTTGAAGAGGAAGCCATTGAAGATTTTACTTCCGAGGGGGTCATGAAGGACCCAATGAAGACAAGCATCGACGACGACGGCGACCCGACCTACCACAAAGCGGTCGCCGCGTACATCTGAGTATTGGATGAGGAGGTTCTACATTGTTCTCCAATTCACAAGAACCGGGAGCTACATGCTACTTAGAGGAAAGTCGTGAAGTAGGCAGAGATCAAATGCCGCCGGATTACACCATCACAAAGATTGACGTGCGACCACTATGCGCACCAAATGACAACTGATACATCTAAGGGAGTCGAGCTCACAACTGAAAACGAGCGCTTATTGGGAGGCAACCCAATTTCTTAGATTTTGGACTTTCTTTTTTTCAGTTTCTTATTTTTTTTGTTTTTATTTCGTGTTTTTAATCAAAACTATAAAAATCAAAAAATTTGATGAGTTCGTCTTTTGTATAGGATGGACAAGAGGGGGTATGCGTATCGACATTATAAACGAAAGAAAGCCGGAGGAAAGCAACAGATTCGAAGATTTGGGGAGAAAACCAAAAAAATAGGGGGTACATGAGTCACAGGAGACTCGACCACTGCTCGGTCGAGCAGTTCAGACACGGAAAAAGGAGTAGGAAGGTGCATTTTCTAGACGGCCCGAGCAGCATCCTGCTCGGTCAGAGTAGAATTCAACTCGGTCTGAGCAACTCATTACTCGATCGAGTGCTATAGGCTTTTGAAGTTGAGGAGAAAATGTCACTCTGCCAACCTGGACAGAATATTATTGGCTCGGTCCGAGTAGTCAATGACTCGACCGAGCAGCATACTGCTTGGTCGAGCAGACAAGGGAGTATTTCACATCGAAATTTTTCATTGACTCGGTCGAGCAGCCTAGCTGCTCGGACCAAGTCGGGTCGGGTTTCGAACCCAACCCGTTTCAATTCTTTTTAACCTCACCGATAAAAATTTTTTAACCCAAATCTAAAAAACTTTTACCCTCACAAATTCCCCCTGAGCTCCCTTACTCCCCCTACTCGTTCAAACCCCCGCCCCCGCACCGTCTTCCTCCTCCCGCACCACCACCGGCGCCGCCGACTGCACCACCCTACTTCGGTCAGCCATCCCCCCTCTCTCTTTCTCCCTCTCTATCTCTCTGTCCCCTCCCCTCTCTTCCCCCCCTCTCCGCCCTAATCAGTGATTGTCACTGGCTTTACCTCGTAGGCACCACCCATACTCCTCATATGGTGCTCCCCACCCCTCACCTCACGCACATCCCTGCTGTCCTACTTGACTGGATGCTTCCTAGAGTCGAGCCACTCCCTGCCATACACGTACTCGAGCCTCCTGGAGCACCGGTCGAGGCAGCAGCAGATGACCGGGACCCACGCTCCCCGGCGTTCTAGCTGCTTGACATAGCTGCATTAGTTACCGGCCTCCATGTCCCACCTGCTCACCCATCTTCTGGAGTCATTTCTTCTGCCATCGTTGTATATACCGTACCTACCACCGTCGAGTCTTCGGGGACTGTCCCCACCTCTTGCCCCGAGACTCAGATCTCTGCTACCACTGTATCTGTGTCGGAGGGTGCCGATATCCCTTTTGCTTATGACCCCATAGATCTTGATTCTCCCATGCACGACCCAGCCCCCACCCTCCCACCTCTTTCGGACCTTATAGCATTAGTTCTTATCTCTTTAGGATCACACATTCCACTATCTGGCCCCACCTCCTCCACACTCGCTTCCATTTTCACTGAGAGTGTGTCAACGTCTGTCTTCTCTTCTGTGTCGACTACAGCTCTTTCTTCAGCCGTCTCTGAGCTACCTACGAGCTTATCCTCTCCTACCTTCCATACCAGGCACCGTGCCTCAGCTGCATAGGGCCAATTCATGAGAGTGGTGACTCACAGACACTTCCCTCGCCCTCCACCCGACTCCCGTATTTCCGATGCTCGCTTGACCGTGTTAAAGGAGTCGACTTCCCGCTTACGGCGGGATTTCGATGACTTTGTACTCGCAACGGCGACACACCGATCTAGAGTCGAGTCGGACCTGACTTCCATTTTAGACCTGCTTCGGTACCGTGGCCCACCACCTGTTATCCTTGCACATCCTCTGCCACCCTGGCCAGACACTGTGACCCACTTTGCACCACTCAGTGCTTCACCTTCTTAGGCTTCTGCAGAGCCTATTTCTACTACTTCTGAATCGGCTGCCACACTAGATCCCTTGTCTTCCCTGGTATTATGTTCTGCTGAGCCCTCCACTGCCACCGTCGATCTCACCACCAGCCCTCCTCATGACTTCCAGCCGGACCTTCCACCCACCACTCCTGGTCCACAGCAGAGGGACCCATCACCACCCCCAGAGGGTGGTGCCTCTGCTTGATGTCGTCCTTACCATTTCTTGCCTCCCCCTATTTATTTTGTGCCCATCTGTCTGTTTGGGGCCCTACTTTTACATAGCTTGGGGGAGGTGCCTCCCATGCATCATATCACATACCGCATTGCATCATGTCATATTTTCATTTTATTTTATTTTATTTTGCACAGTTTTGTTTATTTTATTTTATTTTATTCCCCCCCACCCCACCCCACCCCTCTAGCATCATCTCCCGCTCACGAGCGTTTTTTAACAGTGAGGACACTGCTAGGTTTAGCTTTGGGGATGAGCGCTACTGCTTTATTTTTGATTTTTTCTTTTACATTTTCTTTCCTTATTTCAGTCTTTATTTTATTTTTCCAACGTTTTTTCAAGTCGTTTTCTTTTTTTCTCATTTTGCATCATATTTTCCATTTTCCCCATGCATGCATCCCTTCTTCTTTATTTTCCCTTTTTCTCCGCTTCTTTTTCTTTATTTGCTAAGGATGTTCTGCACGACGATATCTCTCGTGGCCTTATTAGTTTTTACTATGCTCATTTTCGATGACATGCTATTAGGGTGAATTTCATTTTTACTATCTATATGCATGCATTTCTATTCATGATCTATCTGATTTAATGCCTGAAATGAATTGAAAATCGAATGCATGAATTAGTATCTAGTATGATCTATGTTGGGAAACGCACCTAGGTTCACGCATCACTAGAACACTTGGAGTATCTGTTTTTATCTTATTCACTTCTGATTGCATGCCTGCTGATATGGTACTGTTTACTGCATGCCTTTTCAGTATTCGTTTAAAGAAATGAAAATATCCATGCTATCTATGAGTTTAGTTAGGGTTTTATTTCATCAAACCATTGTGCACCCTCTTATGAGTGAATCGAGAGTCCTACTATTTTTCCCTCTCAACATATCTATTTATATCTCTACATATCAGTGGGTTACACCCCATAGCTATCTTTACCGCATATCACTTCCCAAACCAAAAAAGAAAAGTATAGCTTCTAAATGAAAAAAAGGAAAAAAAAGAGAAAAAAGGGAAAAAATGTATTTATATTCATATGTGAAAAAAGAAAAGAAAAAGAAAGAAAATGAATAAATACTGTTTTATATCATTTCATTAGAAGCTATCATTTACTCTGGGAAGAAAAACAAAAATTCCATACTATATTCTTAGATGCGACGCCTCAAGCTAAGCTTGGGGGGTAAACCAAATGATCACATGAGTGATCATGACATTATAGTGGAGACGGTGCATAACGGGAGATTTAATAACACCCAAACTTTGCGAATTGCTTTAGTTTTTGGAGATTTTTCATGAGTCGAAATGAATATCTGAATGTCATGATTTTTTCTATTCTCTATTGCATGTTGTGTGATTTCTTTATGCTCCTTGTGTATCTGTGATTGAAAAGGGCATTGCCAACTTCTTTATATTAGACTATAGGGATTGCATGAGATTGATATGATTTGATGTCGTTATTTCAGTAGATCCCTATTCTTTGCCTGCACTGCATGCTAGTCATATGATTTGTAAATCTAGAAATTGTCAATAGCATGTATGTTTATCATTCAGAGCATCGTGATACACTATTTAGGCCTGAGATCTGACCGATCATCCTTAGCACTCTCCCCTCACTTCTCTTTTTACTTTTCCTCTCTTTCTATTTTCATTTTTCTTATTTCTTTTTGTTTTCCTCCCGGCGTACCGATTATTCGTCTTCCTCGAGGACGAGTAAGAGGTAAGCTTGTGGGAATTTTGATGTGTCCATATTTTCTATTATTTCCATATCATCATTTCATTGCATCTCATATCATTTTCGCATCCAAATCCCACATTTTACTATGATATTGCACTTCTGACGATATATTCAAGTTTCGCAGTGTTTTATGAGTTTTCAGGGATTTTGGAGAGATTTGGGACCCCACCTGGGTATGGACACATCCGACATGCTCGTGAGCTTATTGGCGAGGCTCTGGGGGAGTTCGCCACACTTCTGGAGCCATGGGAGGAAAAGAGAAAGAGCAGAGGAGAGAGAGACAGCCCCAGTGACCCAGATAGTTTCTCAGAAAATGCCGGTCCGAGCAGCTCAGCTGCTCGACCGAGCAACTTCAATTTGAGAAGAGAGCAGATACGGGCTGACTCGGACCGAGCAGTTCATCTGCTCGCCACAAGCTGAAGCTATCCACGACACGGCCCGAGCAGCTGACCGAGTCAACCCCTACTCGGACCGAGCAGAGATGACTCGGTCCGGGTAGGCAGAGCGGCAACTTTGAATCTTTTCTATTTCCTGTAGTGCTCGGTCGAGTAGCTCCTCTGCTCGGTCCGAGCGACCGAACGAGCAGCGTGTTGCTCGACCAAGTCACCTACTCGGTCGGCAACTCAAAGGCTATTTTTGGAATGTTTTCTGAAAGCCGCGATACGCGCGATTTTGGGCGACTGAAGCTGGGAGCTGTGCGAGCACTGAAGAGGCGGCTTTGATTAGAGTTTTTTGGGGATAGTTATTGACAGGAGCTGAGGGTGATTTTGTATTAGTTCCTGGAGATCGAAAATGCTGATACTTTTAAATTAAAATTGAGAGATTGAAATTTTGGTTCTCATCTGCGTTGCGTTTTGGAATCTGGATTTCTCTGGATCTATTGTTCATCTATTCTCTCCGTAAGTTTTTATCTTCATTTTATTAATCTGCGATGAAGTCTTCATATCTAAAAGTTGCATTTTCATCTGTCTCCATCACCATGTGTAAGTAGATTATTCTAGGGTTGATGGGTTAGCCCTAGGATCCTAGGGGGGAAATGTAGATCTGGATCCCTACATTGAATTGGGGATTTAGGGAAGTATTTCGGTAGATCCTACCGAATCCATAAATAACCCGTACTGAGATCATGCCCAAAGTCTGTGGAATTGATGTGCTTAAGGGGTTTCTAGGGATTCGAATAGGGAATCGGTGGATCCAATCAAGACTCGTGACCATGCCCGGCTCGCGTCTTGAGGGGATCCATCGACGAACTATACCGCTACGTTGACGGCTACCGCCATTGCGTCAACGAGAGCCACCGAAATACCCCACAATTCTAACCCACGAGAGTGGTACGAAATGAGGGATTAATTCTTTAACCCTAATGCAATGCAAGGATCCTATCCCAACGTCAACCCCCAATGATCCTAGTGGTGATCCCTAAAACCCTAGTCCCTTTTATTAGTATTACAACAACAACACCCAAACCAAATATTTTACCCCGATAGCTATCTCACTTCAAGACTTAGAGATA